>CM040122.1:38370616-40776226 GCA_022559845.1 Amorphophallus konjac
AACTGAACAAACGGATGATGGCAAGTTTAAACAAGAATCAGAAGCACGATTGGCACTAGTCGTCCCACCGTGATCGCCAAAAAATTATCTGTTGATCGTTTGTTTGCCTATCTTTGATCTTACTTTTGAGGTCTTGGAAATAGGAGGATGAAGCACCCGCCCACGGGAGAGAAAACCAAAGAAAGCCTGCAGATCAGCTTGAAAGTGACGGCCAGAGACCCGTGCGTCGCTTATAAGTAACGGTCCCACCCTAGACCGCCAGAAGAGAGTGACGCTCCTAAACCAGACCGTCAGACAACCTGCAGTAGTAAAGCTTGAATTCTTTTAACTCCAACTCTTCCAGCCGACTAGAAGACTTGGGCCTCGTGCTAATGAACCTGTAAACCTGCCAAAGAAAATAGAAAGACAAGACAAGACAACCTCAATCAACCCTCTTCACAAGCATAGCATCAATTCTTAAAGAACTTAAGAACATCAAAAGGAGAGGGAATTACCGGGGAGTTTTGGTTTTTTAACCCCTCTAGGCGTTTTCAAAAGTTGGGAGGATGTTTGTATGCTTAAAACAACAGTGAAAAAACGTGGAGGAGGAGGAGGGACAATGCTTTGTTTAAAAAGACCAAGGAAGAACTCAAGCATGCAAAGATGAACTTGAAAGATCAAAAACAAAAGTACTCCCTTGACTGGAAGATGGATGGACGTGGGAAGCAACTCCTCCTGGATGAAGATGGCTCCTGGGTTCGGCAGCACTTCGTCGTGAATCAAAAATCTCCCCCCTTGATCATGAAATCAAAGGTTCTATTTATAGACCTTCAAAACTCATGGGTCGAGTTGAAGATAAATCAGCCAAGAAAGGAGGATAATCCTTAGCAAATCCTTGAAGATAATATCAACAAGAGTCCAAAGAAACAAACGAGAGGTCCTGAGGATTAGAATTGAAGGAGATAACGCCAATCCAAAACCCTATCTCGTCCACGGAGTAGCAGAGAAAAGGCCTGAATTGTCAGGACTCTCTGAAGGAAGTAACGGTTGCACGATAGACCGCCACTTGGAAGTAACGCATCAAGGAACGACCGTCATTTTCAACCCTATCCAAAGGATAAGATCGACGGGAAGAAGATCTAAACAATAGGACTCTGCAAGTAAGTAACGGCCAGGGCATAGGGCGTCATAAGGAAAAAACGGCTAGAGAGTAGACCGTTATTATCAAAGGACAACGAGGCCCTAAGTCTTGGGACTCTTCAAAGAGTAACGGCCTAGGCTTCATGCGTTATTATGAAATGACGCGCCTAGTCCAGACCGTTATTATCATTGATTTTCAAGAAAATAGAATGGAGGGATTGCCAAGCTTTTGAACGAAGTGCCACCAGGAACCAGGTCTAATCCAGGAATTGAGACCCAGAAAACAGGCTTCAACTGATTAAAAGGAATTCAATGAAGAGTGAACAACTCGGAGCATCATATTGAATAAATAAGGAGATGACCCGACTTATTGGGTATAAAACGGGTGTCAACAGTGGAGAAAGACGGGGTTATGTATGGTGGACGGATGATAAGGGGTTTAGAAGGCGTAGGGGTAAATGTGGTAGAGGTGGATGGTAAAGTGGGGGAGTGGGAGAAGGTGAGAGGGTGTGAAGGCGTAGTAGAAAGTGTCGGTTGATAGGAGGTCGGGGTGCGGATGAGAGGGCGTAATGGTAGTGGAAATGGTGAAGGCGATACCGATGCGGGTTGATGAGAGAGAGGTGCTACCCGGGCAAGGTGAGGGGGTTGCATGACGATAGGGTTGGAGGTATAAAGAATGGAGGTACTTTCCTGGTGCCACACCTGCTCTCTCCCGACTTCCGGGAAGGAGGAGATGGGGTTAACCTGATGATTGGGCTGTTGGTGCTCCGGTAGTGGATTCTGGATTATGCCCATGTCGGGCTGTTGTTGTGGGGCCTGCTGAGGCTGTTGTTGTTGTTGTGGTTGCTGCTGCTGCTGCTGTTGTAACTGCTGCTGTGGCCTCTGAGGAGGTCTCCTAGTCTTGAGAGCCGCGACGTACCGTCTCATCTCATCCCAATCTATTTGATGTTCATCATTCATATCATGGATGTAATCTTTGAAATGGAAGCAGTAATCCACTGTGTGTCCCGGCTGCCTGTGGTAGACGCAGTATTTGGAGGTATCAACATTGGGGGGCCACACGGGCCTTTCTCTGGGTAGAGCGAGTTGGTTTGATGCCATGAGGGCATTAAAAATATCTGCTAAGGTTTCTGGCAATGGTGGATAGTAGGCTCTCTTAGGACCGAGCGGCCTCCTTTGTTGCTGTTGGGGACCATAGTTCCCCGGGGGTGGAACTTGGTTGTACTGAAGCGGTGGTTGTTGTTGCTGAGGTTGTGGTTGTTGTTGCTGGGGTTGGCGTAATGGAGGCATATTATCCTGGGGTGGATTATTTTGGGGTGGAGGACGGAGAGGGAAAGGACCTGATTGAAGGGGTAGTCGGGGCATTTGTTGAGGCCTTGGGTTGACTGCATAGTTGGCATTGTTGACCGCACTGACTTGCTCATTTGTCACGACCCCTTCTGTGGCTCCGCCCGGGACACCAGCGCCTGTCTTTCTGACCACTTTGGGCTTCGGCGACTCAAACATGTTCATGATGGGGGAGTCTTTTAGCTGGGTTTGGATATATCGGGCCCTTTCATAGAGTTCCTCCATTGTAGTAAGTTTATTCATGGCGAGGACGTGTCTGAACTGCGGGGTTGCATTAGACACAATCATTTTCACTTGTTCGGGCTCGGAGAGGGTATCCCTTATTCTTTCCGCCAGAGACCTCCATCTATCAGCATATCGGACAAAATCCTCGTCGGGTTTCATCTTTTCGGCCACTAGGTCGGTAATGGAGAGTGAGGGACCGACCCTATCCCTATATTTCTGCAAGAACCTTCTCTGCACTATTTCAAAATTCTCGGCCTCGCGGGGCTCCAGAGAATAGAACCACTCAAGCGCGGGACCATCCAATGATCTCCGAAAGAGGTATGCCAGGGACCTCTGATCGTTTTGCCAATAGGAGGACTCATACATGAAGTCCTTGAGGTGAATGAAGGGGTTGCCGGTACCATTGTATCTGCGGTACGTGGGCATTTCGGAGGGAGGAAGATGAATGACGGGGAGGATTGGCAAAGCAACCTCCGGGGTGGCTTTCACGTCCACCATTCTTCTCAGATTTTGAAACTGCTCGTCCATGCGATTGAACCTATTGAGGAGCGATTGGGCGAGCTCCTCTGGGGGTGAAGGTGGCACTTGCCATTGGGGGAGAAACTGTCTCCCGGAGACTTGAGGGGGAAACCCGGAATGAGAGGGAACTGTCGGACCACCGACAGTTGGCCCTGGCTGAAACGGTGTGTGAGGAACACCGGGAGTTTGAGATTGTGACGGGAATTGGAATGAGGGAGGTTGTTGGCTCGCTTGTCCTTGAAGCGAGGGAGACTGGATGGCTTGCGCCAATGAAGGAGATGGAATGGCCTGCACGGACTCGTGGAGAGGTGCGATAGCCGGAGTTGACTCCTGGGGCGTGGGGGAAACAGATTTCCCCTTTAGAATGGCCTGGAAGGCCCGGAGCTGTTCAGAGGTAAGCTCCGTGTTGGCGAGGACGCCCAGTAAGGAAGTGATATCCTGTGGCGGGGACGTGTCCCCGGCAATAACCTGCACCTCATGCGAGGGGTCATGAGAAGGACCCGAGTCCATAGCATAGACTCGCGGGTCGGCTGTCAAACCACGGCTAGGGTGGTTCTCCTCAGAAGACTCGTGAGACATGCTCACAGTTCTCCCAGAACGCAAAAACATACACTAGCAAGTAGGAAGCAGAGATTATCAAACAAGTGGATGCCTTTACGCCCTTTTTTTATTTTGATTTTGATGATTTTTTTTTATTTTTAGCGAGATCCGAAGTTCACACAAAGTGGGGACCCTAGTTTATTTTTTTTGTTTCACCGCCGTGTCAGCTAGGGTCTCTCGTCTCACCACGAATGAAATGACTAACTCCGGGGAACTTCAATAGTACAACCAGCCCAGTGAACGAAGAGGAGATTCTTCGATGTCGGGGACTTACGGAGGTCCCAGTGTAGGAGATTCTAGTCCGTTGAGAGGAATTCCCAAATGGAGAGTCCTTCCTTCACCGGGAAAGGGTGATCCTCAAAAAAAATGAAAAAAGGATAGAAAAGAGGAATGGATGTATGCAATGGAATGCTGACAGATATATGGAGTGGGAAAACAACAGAAATAACAAACATATAATAAACAAAGAACCAATCAGAACTGACGGTGCTGCCGTGAGCACAACGGGGGCGCGCGTGGGCGCCAAGGTGGAGAGGCACGGGTGGTGCCGAACTTGCAAGGGTAGCCGGGAGGAAGCAGTAGAAGTCCCACCGTGATCGCCAATCTGTGAGCGACGTCACGCGGTTCGGAGTTCGATGGAGCGGGGAAGAGGATGCGGAGAGCGCGCAGGCTCCTCTTTTTGTTTGTTTTGCTGTTTGCTGCAACACAGAGATGAGAGAAGAGAGAGAAGGGGCCACCACGGGAGATTACTCCGGCGGGGCGAGCGGGACAAGTATAATATAGCAAGATATGGGGTTCAAACGGCCATAGCGGGAAGTGACTCGTCGCGACCTCGGGGGGACGGGAATGGTGCAGAAATTAAATAACAAGAATTGAAACGGCCATTGGGGAAGTGACTCGCCGCGGCCTCGAGAATAAGAGCAGAATATAAAAGAGAATATAAGAACATACATTTAAACGGCCATTGGGGAAGTGACTCGCCGCGGCCTCGAGAATATGAGCAGAATATAACAGAATATAGAGAGAGTATAAGAACGGAAATTTAAACGGCCATTGGGGAAGTGACTCGCCGCGGCCTCGATGATATGAGCAGAATATAACAGAATATAGAGAGAATGTAAGAACGGAAATTTAAACGGTCATTGGGGAAGTGACTCGCCACGGCCTCGATGATATGAGCAGAATATAACAGAATATAGAGAGAATGTAAGAACGGAAATTTAAACGGCCATTGGGGAAGTGACTCGCCGCGGCCTCAATGATATGAACGAAATATAACAGGATATAAAGAGAATATGAGAACAGAAATTTAAACGGCCATTGGGGAAGTGACTCGCCGCGGCCTCTATGAAAAGATGTGATCGCCAGGGGCCGAAAGACCCCAAAATAAGAAAGTGATCACGCCTACCTCAAGAGCGGGAGATGGCGGGTTGCTTCTTCCTCTCCTTCTGGCCGGCCGACGGAGAGGGCTTTCCTCGGCTACCCTTGCAAAACAACGACAAACAAATGACAAGTGGCTTAGAAAGATGAATGTGTAGTATTCATATCCTTGCAATAAAAATGACAAAATAACGGGAAGACACACACCTAGTTAGTGTTATCTTTTAAACCCCTCTCGGACTCGAGTAGGAGGAAAATGAGATGATGGATGCGAGATGATGAATGCAAAAGAACTACGAAGAAAAGGAAAGAGTTGGCTTATTGGATGTGCCAGTGGTGAAATTCGGCGGAGCTCCGGCAGTGTGGGGACGACGTAGAAGCGCGGTGGATGAAGACGACCTTCCTCTCGCGAGCGTGGGCACCCGAGAAGCCGGCAGAACCTCCACCTACAAAAGACCCCACGGGTTAGAAAAATGACTCCGTAGCCTCTGGGCTCCAGCAGCCTATCGGATCACTGCTTAGCTCTCCTAGAACTGAGGGGGTGGGCCTCTATTTATAGAGCTCCGAAGGGTGGAGGCGTCCAGGACCCTGGACACCTCCATCAGGGCTGAAATAATATTTTATTCTATTTTTATTGATTTTTTTGGAATACTTTTGTGGAGGCGTCCAGGGTCCCGGACGCCTCAAGTAGGTCCACCGAAAACCGACGACGGCCGCACGCGGTTCGGCACAACGCGTGGTTTTGTGAGCGACGCCTCGTGATTCAGAAATGGGTGCGTGTTTCGACCGTCTTTTCCTTCGTTTCTTTTCGTTGGTATTTTTTATTCATTTATTTCGCGGGTCGATCAATCAATTGACTAACTAGTAATCAACTGACTGATTGACGACGCGGGCGTGCCAGTCACATGAGTGACGATTTATGATGCGCTCATTCTGACCCTTATCGGGCGAGAGTGAGGTTCGGTCGGGACCAGCAGTCCGCCATACCGTAAAGGCTATGGCGTTAATTACATCCCCCACGAGGAGGGAACACCTTTGATTAGTTGCCGAGATAGCGGGCTGTCGAGGCCGGAATAAAAGATACAGAGCATGCGAACAATCATGCAAGATGTCATGACCGAATACGCAGGGTTTATTGAGGTGGGGCCTGGTACATGGCGGAGTACTTAGGCCCGAAAGCCGCCTTCACGCGCGACAAGGTTTCCGGTCAGGCATAACCTGGCCTTCTGACAATGTCATTTGATATACCAAGGGTGCACCCACTCGGGCATACATTAATGAGACACGAATGCTTGGGCCAAATCATGATGCCAAAGATTCGAGACATATCAATTCAAGCTTGAAAAGCTAGTTTATTCAATTTATTCAATCAAAGAGCTTATGAAATTCCATGATTAGTATGAGAAATCATCCCATGAATGGGAAAAAGGATTAGAATTATGCGATGACACGACTCGGAACGAAACCGGTGCAGTGCATGCGAAGAAACGGGTTGGAATGGTTAAAACGGCGCCCTGAAACGTAGGTAAAAAGGGGTTAAAACGGCGCGGTCAAACGTAGGTAAAAGGGGGAAAAGCCGTTAAAACGGCGCGGTGGAAGGTAGGGGCGCGCCGGGGAGGGCGCGCCGGATAGGGCGCGCCGGATAGGGCGCGCCGCTTTAGGCCGCGCCGTTTTAACGCGTGATCGCGCCGTTTTAGCCCGATTTCGCGGAAACCGAGATTCTGTTGATTTATTTATGGATTTATTAGATTATTTTGGGGGTTTTGAGGACTTTATTGAATTGATTATTCATTGGATCGGTCCCAAACCGTTCAAAGCCAAGTCACGGGTTCGCGCGAGGTTCACACTCGAGCCCAGCAATTGTTCCGAGTTTACACTCGTTTGAGCCGAAATTTCGGCAGCATCTCCCCATCCTAAAGGATTTGTCGGGGAGAAGCGGAGGATGCTCACGTGGCGGAGCAAACCCCTAAATGCCGGGTGGCACAACGGCGGCCGGCGAAGACCCGGACGGAAAGGGAGAACCCCGAGGCATAGCCTGCTAGGGGCACCGAATCCGTGGGTAACAGTGAGTGAGTGAGACGACTCATTTCTGGGAGCGAAAACCCCGAGGGCTAGCCTACGAGGGGCACGCGACCCGAGTCACCACAACACTTGAATCGGGACGGCCGAGATGGGAGGAAAACCCCGAGGCAAGCCTACGAGGGGCACACGACCCACGGCCACCACAAAGCCCATAAAGGACCGTGGATTTAAAGTGTAGGGGATTAACCCAATTGATGTGCGCTCACTGGTTCTCAGAGACCCATTACCGGCAAATGGGCTCTTACAGACCGAGCGAGTTATTATGAGAAATCAGGAGAATGTTCCCCCTCCCCGGATGCCGGAGTGATGCTATATAACACACTCCCATCAAAATGCTATTAACACAACAGGAAGCGGTATGGAATCGTTTGACAGATAAGCAGAATGTGTTAGAACGTGTCAAAACAATAGATCCCCCGTGTCCGGCAGGCTGCTCACCGTCATAGTACAGGATCGATGCATAGCCCGGGGCACCGTTCTATGTACATTCACATGGTATTCGGAAAGAAACCCATATGGGGTTTGCCATTGAAACGCCAAAGACAAACAGAGATGTGCACACAGGTGCGTCTCTGTTCGCCGGCCGGTGGAACATTCAACACAGAATTCGGCCGTTGCATCGGACTCAAAGCAAGAGAGAGAAAACCCCGGGGGGGGGGAGGGGGATGGCTGATCCATATTGCCCGAGGGCACACTCCACATCGGAGAAACCCGATACACGGTGTTGCAGATACACGCTAGAAGAGATCATCAACTGCATGCTAAATAAAACAGAAAAAAAAAGGTGGAAATAGAGAACACACACGAGATTGGCCATAAACGCATTTCATTCATCCGCAGACGACACACCTATACATGTAGGCGGAAGATGCAAATTCCGGCGCCGCCGTTGTCGGTCGGCCGCCGTTTCATTAACAAAAGAAAAAAAAACATTACAGGCGAAGCCAAAACAGCAGAAGAAGGGGTGAGAAAAGGGGGGAGGAATGGCTCGTATCATTGCCCCTCCCCCTCTTCCTCACTTACATTGTGCCAGAGGGAGGAAACCAGCAGAAGAATAGAGGGGTTAACTGGAAAAAAAAAACGGAGACCCGACCTCGGCAAACAAGCAGACGGTCTTCTTCTTCGACTCCGGGGGGCTCGGATGGAGTAGGATGTCGGCCGCCGGGAAGGTTAGACGGGGGACCTCTTCAGACGAAGAACCTCCTCCCCTTTTCCCTGGACCTCTCTCTTTCTTCTAATTCTCTTTTTTTTCTCTTTGGATTCCGAGACCTCTCCGATCTCTTTTTTTTTCTCTTCTCTTTTTCTGTTGGCCCCCTTCTCGGATAATCCCCCTCTTCCTTTTTTATGAAGGCAGGGCATATATAGCCCTTTTGTTAAAACGGCGCGGTGGAGAGGGGCGCGCCGGGTTGAGGGCGCCGGGGAGCAGCCCCCCTTGCTTTTGGCGCGCCGGATTGAGGGCGCCGGGGAACAGCCCCTTTAGACTTTGCGCGCCGGATTGACGGCGCCGTTTTAAGCGGCGCCGTTTTAACCTGTTTGCCAGGCACGGCCAGGCCGATGGGTCCGGGGATGGTTCCGGAGACCCCAGTTGACTGTTCCTCTCGTACTGGCTCTCGGGGAGCCTTGACGGGGTGTTGACGAAGCTCTTGACGCGACGAACGGCCTTGATCAGAACTTCGCGTGCTTCCGGTCCGGACACACGGGTGTCCTGTAGGTACGACTTTCGGCACTGTGATTGGTGCCTCTCATCAAGACGGACCTGTGTCCGAAGCTTCCTTGCAGGATGGCATTGCATCCTGGGTAATTCCGCCTTGAACGGCGATCCATCGGCCGCTAATGGCCTCACTAGGGTGAGAAGCCGAACCCGTGTCGGGTGATCGGGATCTTCTTGCTGACAGAACCTCCGGCCCCTTGTTGTGGATGGCCGAGGGCATTCTTCCTCTTTCGGAGAATCATAAGGTAGACCGTCGTCCTTGATCGGACGTCGGATGTGGGATAGCGGCATGACAGAGTCGATGCCGGATCATTGGGCAGGCTTGATCGCACTGCCGGTTGGTTGCGGGTTGACTTTGACTCTCCTGAGGTGAGGTCCCCGGTGTTCCCTTCAAGGTGGCTTGGGGCTTCGTCAGCTCGAGGGACCCTTGATAAGTTGATTTTCATCGGCTTCTGTGCTTCAGTGGGCCGTATCATTCGTCTTTGCGGCTTGGTCGCCAGGGATCATATTTTGAGTGCCAACAAATGCCCCCCAGACGTGGGTGGTGCAAGCGAGGCAGGAGTGCAGCAGTGCCTACGGATGAGCTTCGTGTGATGACGAGAGCTCGAACGGCACTCAATTATGGCTCCGGATGCCCGTCGGACGAGGCGGGAAACTTGTTCGGCCGCGTTAAAACGACGCGGCCGTTAAAACGGCGCGCAAATGAGCTTGTTAAAAATACACTGTTAACAATGGGCCAGCAAGCCGATCGACAACGTGCTTTGGCTCAGAACATTTGGGCCAGCAAACTTCAGTGCTTTGACCACGACTTCTTTTCGTCTTTTCTTTCTTTCGGCTAATCACCTGAACCCGGGAACGAGTGCCAATAACGCAGGAGAGCGCTCACGCCTTCAGGGAAGGGACGAGGTGTTCGCTCCACCGCGGTGTAGCCGTTCCTGGGACAGGGCCTTTGCCAAGTTTGGGGGGGAAGCGACCGATCTTGCCGATGGTGGCAAGGGTCGAAAAGGGTAGATGGTCTTGCCGATGATGACAAAAACCAGAAGGGTAGCGACCGATCTTGCCGATGATGACAAGGGTCGAAAAGGGTAGATGGTCTTGCCGATGGTGACAAGAACCGGGTAGGTAGCGACCGATCTTGCCGATGATGACAAGGGTCGAAAAGGGTAGACGGTCTTGCCGATGATGACAAAAACCGTTATAGGTAGCGACCGATCTTACCGATGATGACAAGGGTCGAAAAGGGTAGATGGTATTGCCGATGATGACAAAAACCGGAAGGGGTAGTGACCGATCTTGCCGATGATGACAAGGGTCGAAAAGGTAGACGGTCTTGCCGATGATGACAAAAACCGTTATAGGTAGCGATCGATCTTGCCGATGATGACAAGGGTCGAAAAGGGTAGACGGTATTGCCGATGATGACAAAAACCGGAAGGGTAGCGACCGATCTTGCCGATGGTGACAAGGGTCGAAAAGGTAGACGGTCTTGCCGATGATGACAAAAACCGTTATAGGTAGCGACCGATCTTGCCGATGATGACAAGGGTCGAAAAGGGTAGACGGTATTGCCGATGGTGACAAAAACCGGATAGGTAGCGACCGATCTTGCCGATGGTGATAAGGGTCGAAAGGGTAGACGGTATTGCCGATGGTGACAAAAACCGGATAGGTAGCGACCGATCTTGCCGATGGTGACAAGGGTCGAAAGGGTAGACGGTATTGCCGATGGTGACAAAAACCGGATAGGTAGCGACCGATCTTGCCGATGGTGACAAGGGTCGAAAGGGTAGACGGTATTGCCGATGGTGACAAAAACCGGATAGGTAGCGACCGATCTTGCCGATGGTGACAAGGGTCGAAAGGGTAGACGGTATTGCCAATGGTGACAAAAACCGGATAGGTAGCGACCGATCTTGCCGATGGTGACAAGGGTCGAAAGGGTAGACGGTCTTGCCGATGGTGACAAAAACCGGATAGGGTAGTGACCGATCTTGCCGATGGTGACAAGGGTTGAAAGGGCAGACGGTCTTGCCGATGGTGACAAGAACCGGATGGGTAGCGACTGATCTTGCCGATGGTGACAAGGGTCAAAAGGGTAGACGGTATTGCCGATGGTGACAAAAACCGGATAGGGTAGTGACCGATCTTGCCGATGGTGACAAGGGTCGAAAGGGTAGATGGTCTTGCCGATGGTGACAAGAACCGGACAGGTAGCGACCGATCTTGCCGATGGTGACAAGGGTCAAAAGGGTAGACGGTATTGCCGATGGTGACAAAAACCGGATAGGGTAGTGACCGATCTTGCCGATGGTGACAAGGGTCGAAAGGGTAGACGGTCTTGCCGATGGTGACAAGAACCAGACAGGTAGCGACCGATCTTGCCGATGGTGACAAGGGTCAAAAGGGTAGAGACACTGGACGTGTATAAGTGGGATATCGGATGAAGATCCTCGTCACGACCTTGAAAGTGGCCTTCCGGATGGAGGATGGTTCATCACTATTCATCATTCTTTTTTCTTTTTATTCACATTACCGGCCTAAGTGCCCTTTCGGGTTTTCACCGAGACCAGCCCCCTCTTGCTTTTGCCCACGCGCCCTTTCGGGTTTTCACGTGGCGGGGTACCCAATTTTGCCTGTGACGCCCTTTCGGGTTTTCGCCACAGCCGGGTTATAGCCATTTTTGCACTTGTCCCGATGTGGGGGCAAGTCTGGCGGGGTATCTCTATTTTTAACCCCAATTTCTTTTCTTTTTTTTTTAATTCGAGATCCAGAAGAACTGGATCGCGGGAACGCCGACCGTCCTTGTTGATGAGGACAAGGGTGGGTCTTAGGTTTATTTCGTCGACACTGGTTAAATGTCGAAGCGAGGAAGTGGTTTATTAACAAGGATGTAGGATCCAAGTTCAAGAGCAGAGGTTGACCGATCTCGCAGATGATGGCGAGAGTCGAAGAGGGTTTGTTCGTCGGTATATGTTGCTGCCGAAACAAGGATGGGGTTGTCAATAGGGACGTAAGGTCCAATGTTGAGGGTAAAGATCGACCGGTCTCGCCGATGATGACGAGGGTCGAAAAGGGGTTTATTTGTCGGCATATATCACTGTCGAAACAAGGATGGGGTTGTCAACAGGGACGTAGGGTCCAAGTTGAGGGTAGAGATCGACCGATCTCGCCGATGATGACGAGGGTCGAAAAGGGGTTTATTCATCGACATGGGTCACATACCGAAGGAAAGATGAGGTTATTAACAAGGACGTAAGGTCCAAGTTATGGATAGAGATCGACCGATCTCGCCGATGATGACGAGGGTCAAAAAGGGTTTGTTAAAGTATTCCCGGTGGGACTTTGATGATTGTCCCTTTCGGAGTTTTATTGGGTGGAGAATAGGAGAGGCATTTGGGAAATTACCATTTTACTGACTCAAGCGCCCTTTCGGGTTTTCGCCGAAGCCAGCCCCCTCTTGCTTCTGCCCACGCGCCCTTTCGGGTTTTCACGTGGCGGGGTACCCAATTTTGCCTGCGACGCCCTTTCGGGTTTTCGCCACAGCCGGGTTATAGCCATTTTTGCACTTGTCCCGATGTGGGGGCAAGTCTGGCGGGGTATCTCTATTTTTAACCCCTTCTTTTCTCTTTTCTTTTCTTTTTTTTTTATTTGGAATGTGATCCGAGAGAGGGTAACTTGATCAGGGCGAGATGCCACTAGCCAAGGAGAAGTAGCTTGATTAGGGTGGAAAGCCGCTAGCCAAGGAGAAATAGTTTGATTAGGGCGGAATGCCACTAACCAAGGGGAGTAGCTCGATTAAGGCGGAGTGCCACTGACCAAGGAAAGGGTAGCTCGGTTAGGGCGGAGTGCCACTGACCAAGGAAAAGTAGCTCGATTAAGGCGGAGTGCCACTAACCAAGGAAAGGGTAGCTTGGTTAGGGCGGAGTGCCACTAACCAAGGAAAGGGTAGCTCGGTTAGGGCGGAGTGCCACTGACCAAGGAAAAGTAGCTCGATTAAGGCGGAGTGCCACTAACCAAGGAAAGGATAGCTCGGTTAGGGCGGAGTGCCACTGACCAAGGAAAAGTTAGCTCGGTTAGGGCGGAGTGCCACTGACCAAGGAAAAGTAGCTCGATTAAGGCGGAGTGCCACTAACCAAGGAAAAGTAGCTCGGTTAGGGCGGAGTGCCACTGACCAAGGAAAAGTAGCTCGATCAAGGCGGAGTGCCACTGACCAAGGAAAGGGAGCTCGATTAAGGCGGAGTGCCACTAACCAAGGAAAGGGTAGCTCGGTTAGGGCGGAGTGCCACTGACCAAGGAAAAGTAGCTCGATCAAGGCGGAGTGCCACTAACCAAGGAAAGGGTAGCTCGGTTAGGGCGGAGTGCCACTGACCAAGGAAAGGGTAGCTCGGTTAGGGCGGAGTGCCACTGACCAAGGAAAAGTAGCTCGATCAAGGCGGAGTGCCACTAACCAAGGAAAAGTAGCTTGATTAGGGCGGAATGCCGCTAACCAAGGAAAAGGTATGTTCCGACCGATCACTCGGGGTGTGTCGGCTGTGCCGCATGATATAGCTTAATGTGTTTTCCGTTGAGGGGAGAGAACTGGACGGCTCCTTTGTGGTCTACAAGGACGTAGGCACCCCCTTCATATACTCGGCGGATGATATACGGTCCGACCCAGTTTTCGACCAGTTTCCCTTTGGGGTTAGAGGCCATCACTTCTCTTCTTTTGACCATCACCAGGTCTCCTTTCTTGAACTCTCGACCCTTGACTAACTTGTCAAAAGCACGGGCCATGCGAGCTTGGTAGAGTTGGATGTTTTGTTGCGCCTGGAGGCGTTTTCCTTCGAGCTCAGCGAGCTCTTCCAATCTTCTTTCTGCGTTGGTCTGCTCACCGCTGACTAATCCGTGCTGGATGGCAACTCGCAATGAAGGAACTTCAAGTTCAATCGGCACCACAGCTTCCGACCCATAGACAAGGGAGAAGGGTGAACAGCCGGTTGGGGTCTTGTAGACAGTACGATAAGCCCAAAGTGCTTCGTACATCTTTTCTTCCCAATCCTTTTTGTTAGACTTGACAGTCTTCGCCAATAGTGTGCACAAGGTCTTGTTAAAGGCCTCTGCTAGTCCATTAGCTTGAGGGTTATAGGGGGACGATGTCCTCCAGTCAATTTTGTATTTGTCGGCCAGCCGATAAACCTTCTGGTTCCGGAAATGGCTGCCGTTATCAGAGATGATTCGGCTGGGGATCCCGAACCGAAATATTACATTCTGTCGGAAGAATCTTGCAACTAGTTCTCCGGTCACATCTCTTAGTGCCACTGCCTCCGCCCATCTGGAGAAATAGTCTGTAGCTGCTAAGATGTATTTGCACCCTGATGAAGATGCTGGAAGTGGCCCTACCACGTCCGTGCCCCACTGAGCAAACGGCCAACTTGGTAGAGTGGGATGTAGTGGCACTGGGGGTCTCCTCGCCACATTAGCATGTTCTTGACATTTCTGACAAGCCTTGGCGAACTTGCAGCAATCATTGAATATAGTGGGCCAATAGTAACCCAATTTCTTTATCTCTATCTTCATTTTCGGACCGGCCTGGTGTGCCCCAGCTGATCCTGCATGAACTTCTTGCATCACCTGTCCCGCTTCTGCTGAAGACAAGCAACGGAGTAGGACTTTCCTTCGGGCATCTGCCATAATTCGGAACAAGGTCCCGCTTCTCATCTCGTAAGAATCCTTGATCCTCAGGAGCTTCATTCTTTGTTCCTTTTCTTTTGGAAGTTGCTGGTGTTGAAACCAGCGTAGGAGATGCTCTCGCCAGTCGGGCTGTTGAACCCTTTCAGCGACTGCTACTTCTATCTCCCGTTCGTCGGTCAGATCCTCTGTTACACTGGGGACCTGTCGGCGGTTGATTACTGTTATATTCAGGCTTATGTCTGGCGGGACTGCCAACGAACTAGCCAGCTTAGCGAGGGCGTCCGCCTGAGCATTTTGGCTTCGCTTGATGTGCTTGATGCTGATGAAGTAAAATCTTGACATCAGGCAAGTTGCCAACTGGTGATAGGGGATGAGTTCTTGTTTTCGCACTTCAAACTCTCCTTCCAGCTGTTTTATAACTAGCATGGAGTCTCCAAATGCTTCCAGCATCTGAATTCCCATGGACAGAGCAATTTGTAACCCGATTATCAGGGCTTCATATTCTGCTTCATTGTTGGTGCATGGTTTATTTATGGAGCAGGATGTATGCACCACTTCTCCTTCTGGGGATTTCAGGACTATGCCTGCCCCTGCTCTGACTCTGACCGATCCAGTGGCAGAGATGTCAATTCTAGAAGCGCCATCAAAATATAGCTGCCACGGGGAAGGCTGTACTTGAGCGGCTTCCAAAGTTTCATCTTCGGGGAGTTCTGGTTCCCACGGGCAGTTTCCGGGTACCGGATGCGCAGCAAAGAAGTCTGCGATAGCTTGACCTTTAATGGCCTTGCGCGGGACGTAGGAGATATCAAACTCCATAAGGATCACCGCCCATTTGCCCAGACGGCCTCTGAGTGCTGGCTGGGACATGATATATTTCAGGGGATCCTCCTTGGATACCAAGCTGATTTCATGCGACAACATATAGTGTCGGAGTTTCTTAACTGCGAAGACTAGTGCCAAGCAAATCTTCTCAATATAAGTGTATTTTTCTTCAGTTCTGACCAGTCTCCGACTGAGGTAATAGAGGGCTTGCTCTTTCCCTTCTTCATTGTTCTGGGCTAGCATTGCCCCCAGAGAGTTGTGTGTAGCTGCTATATACAGTATCAACGGTCGTCCTTTCACCGGTGCGCCCAATACTGGAGGAGTCTTCAGATAGTCTTTTAGCTTGTCAAAGGCTGTCTGGCAATCTTCATCCCAATAAAAGGGAACATCTTTCATCATCAATTTGTGAAACGGCTGGCATCGCCCCGACAAATTGGAAATGAACCGCCGGATGTAAGCCAAGCGGCCTTGTAATGATCTCAGCTCGGAGATGTTCCTTGGTGGAGGTAACTCCTGAATTGCCTTGATCTTTGCGGGGTCTATCTCGATCCCCCGATATCGGACGACGAAGCCCAAGAATTTTCCGCTCGACACTCCGAACGCACATTTCATAGGATTCATTTTTAGCTCATGCTGCCTCAGCCTCTGGAAAATAATCCGGAGGTCTTGCAGGTGATCTTCTTTTCTTCTGGTTTTGACCACCAGGTCATCTATGTAGCACTCGACCTTGTGGTAGAGCAATTCATCAAAGATTTTGGTCATTGCGCGCTGATAGGTTGCGCCAGCATTCTTAGTCCGAATGGCATTCTCTTGTAATGATAAATGCCTTTAGGAGTTCGGAAAGCAGTATGGACCCGGTCATGCTCCGCAATCCAAATCTGATTGTAGCCGGACGACCCATCCATGAATGACAGGGCCTCATGGCCGGTTGTAGCATCGATCATGACCTCGGTTATTGGCACCGGAAAGTCATCCTTAGGGCAAGCTTTATTTAGATCCCGGAAGTCAACACAAATCCGGATCTGTCCATTCTTCTTTTTCACAGGGACGATATTCGCCAGCCATGTGGTGTACTGATTTTCTTCAACAAATCCCACATCAATAAGCTTGTCAACTTCAGCACAGATTCGGGTGATGAGCTCCGGCCTCATACGCCGCGGCGGTTGCTTCACCGGCTCGGCTTCAGGGTTGATTGCCAGCTCATGTTGTGAGACGGCGGGACTTAGACCCGGCATCTCTTTATAAGTCCAGGCGAAGCAATCCCGGTATTCTAGCAGCAGTTGGATGTACAGCTCCCGTTCTTCTGGAGATAGTTGGGCACTGAGGAAGGTGGGCCTAGGGTCCTCCTCATCTCCCAAGTTGACTTCTATTAGTTCATCGACTGTGGCTTGGCCTCCGTCTTCTATCTCCGGAGGTGCCGGCTGGAGGTCAACGAAGTCTGGAATACCGTCTTGAGGGTCGAGTACTTCGACTTCCTCGTCAGACACCGCCAGAGCTTCACGGGGTCTCTTGGTCTTTTGTGCCAGCGACTGTGTGGATTGATCCATTGATACTTCCATTGCCGTTGCAGCTCCTGAGGGTGAGGGAGCAGCTTCAGTGCTCGTAGATGAGGTTGCAGCCATGACAGGCCAGTAGTTGTTTGCCGCCGGACTCGGACAGCATATTAGATTTGTAGCAGAAGCTGAGGGAGTCTCGCCTTCTGGGATAGTTGTATCTTCCACAGAAGTGGCTTTTTCTTTTCTGGTAGCCGGCTCCCCTTGATTGGAGTAAACCGAGGCTCTGTTGACTGGCAGAAAGGATGTTGAAGTCGTCATTAGTATGACCCCTGCGGAGGGAGAGACTTCTGCTTCTTGAGTATCTTCGGCTTCGCTGCT
Source organism: Amorphophallus konjac (assembly GCA_022559845.1). NCBI lineage: Eukaryota > Viridiplantae > Streptophyta > Magnoliopsida > Alismatales > Araceae > Amorphophallus > Amorphophallus konjac. Next base: position 38,387,966 of record CM040122.1, read on the forward strand.
GCTAGCCGTATCAAATTCGACTTGAAAGGCCGCTTCTTCAGGACGGACCTGCTCCCAGCATCGGCAGGAGATCAAGGTCTCCATTTGTTGATTCCCGGGTAGAGCCAATTCAGCATGCTCTGCTTCCGCCGGATATTCATCAAAGGTTGCCCCCAGAGGGCTATCTTCAGTTGGATAGAAGGTGGAGATGGTATCCACCTCGTACCGCCCACTGTAATAGTAGTCTTCCAGGGTGAAGCCCAGACCCGGATGTTGAGAGACATGTCTCATTTCTTTATCCAGATTTGCAGGATACCACATCTTCTGGAAAGCTTCCTTGCGTTTTTGAGGTTGATCGGGAGGGATGTGTTGCTTTTGAAACATCCTGGCCGTCCGATCAGTGGTAAATGCCAGGCCCTGAACAGGAACCCGCGGGTTGGCTAGATCCTCAGGGAGGCTGCAGTCTGTGTCCTCCCGAGTGGGATGCTCCTCAGCTGTATAGAACAAGCTGCTGGGCCCATCTTCTTGTGCCACCTCCCAGGCTTTGAAAGGTTCGACAGTGGGATCATTAAGGCCGGAGACTGGCTTGGTGAGGCCGGCCGGGACTGCGATGCGGTCGTGCTGTCGGTCAACATGCACTTCCTTAGCTTTGGGGTATAATGCTGGGGGTGTCACCCTGCCGACATTTCCAGAAGCCGTGATGTGGGAGACCACCTTCGGCTTGATATATCCGCGCGGCGGTGGTGGATACCAACCGTCACCCGATCTATTCTTCGATGCCCCTACGGGGGCTTCAGTTTTAGAAATCTTCCGGGGAGACCCCGTATACAGATTGGCGTCCGCCAAGTGACACTCAAACACCTCGAACGGGTGGATGTCAGCAAATATCCTTTCCTCCTTCCCCTGGAGGCTGTATTTGATGCATTGGTGGAGTGTGGAGGGCACCACCAAGTTTTCATGCAGCCATGGGCGGCCGAGTAGTGCTTTGTAGGAGGTGCGAGAGTCAATGACGTGAAACTGCACCGTTGTAGTGAAATCTGCCAGAGTCAGTGTGAACTCTGCCACCCCCATGGATACTTCACATTTCTGGTTGAAGCCAGCGATACGCATATCCCCGGCTTTTTCGAGATGCACATTGAAGTGGTACCTCTCGTATATTCTATATGGTAGGATGTTGACTGCTGCGCCAGGATCGACCAGAATCCGGTTCAGCTCTCTTCCGTTCAGGTGCCCTTTCATATATAGCGGCCTGTTGTGACTGGCAGTAGGCAGTAGCATGTCTTCTGGAGAGAAGGTCATACTGGCTTCTGGTATAGCCTCAGCTATGCAGGTTTCAAACTGGGCAGGCGTCTGCAAAGCAGTAATGATTGCCTGTCGAGTTTCTTCACTCAAAGAGAGAATTTCCCAGATCGTAAAACGAGCAGGGAGCTTCTTGAGCAGCTTCATTATTCGGCTTCCAGCCCGGACATTGGAGAGCTTCATCTCCTCAACCCATCTGGGCTTAGGAAGGTTTTGATTTGTGGGTCCAGACGGACCTGCTTCATCTTCCTCGGACTCGGCACCCTCTTGACTGGCACCGACTGTCGGGTCTTCTTTATTGGTTGCTGCAGGGCAAGCCCCATCTGCATTTGCATCCTCGTAGATTGCACTGGCCGAGGGTGATTGACCCCGGGTGTAGGGTTGGCGTCTTGACAAGGCTGCTTCCCCTTTGACATCTTCATGAATTCAAGGAATGGAGGGACAGTCTTGCCCCCAGTCTTGCTGTATAGACCTGACGGAGGAGGGATTTGGACTCCCTTAACTTCCGGCGGGGGTGTCTTGTAGGGTTGCTCCCCTCTGAACATAATGTTGTGATTGGGTGGTGGCTGGCGCCCCCATTTCCGGCCTGACCGAGTGGCATGTGCAGCAGTTGCGGCTTCGGCCTTGCCTCCCCAAGCATGGGGTGTGAAGCAAATGTCTTCTTCTTCTTCTTCTCCTGGTAGGCTGAAGAGTGCTGACAGGGTATTGCAGGAGACGACCTGTGTTTTATGGGCCCCAGGGGCCTTTCTCTTCTTTTTCTTTTGCTTTTTCTTCTTTTTGATTTCCGCAGGCGCTTGTCCCCAGAACAGGTTGCTCTCTTGAGGTGGCGCCGCTTCAGCTTCATCCCCTCGCTTGAGCGAGAGTTGCTCCAGCTCTAGCCATGGGACGTGGTCCCGTACCAGCAGAGGTTTTAGTTCGGGCTGTACATATTCCTCTAGCCCTTCAATTAAGTGTTGCAATCGAAGGACCCCAGGGTTGGTTTCCTTGATTACTGGCAGCGGAGTTTGTCTCCTCCTGTTGGGTGTATATATTCTGACAGCTGCAGGTGGAGTGACCCATACGGGCGCTACCACTGGCGGAGCAGGCCGAGGTGTAATGCCACGGATATGTGCCCCCTCTTTTGGGCGGGGTGCCCTCTTCTTCTTGTGCTTCACAGGGACTTGCTGCCACCCCTGCTGTTCCTTCACGGGCTCCAGGAAATGGATTTCGTAGGTGCTCCGTGTGCTTGCTTCAGAGATCTCCTCAGGTAACGCCTGGTAGAGGGAGATCATGTTGACTGCTGCTCTTCGGGGAGGAGCTTCATGTGGCTGAGGAGGGTCTACTTTGTACTCTCCCAGCTCTATCTCATTTTTCTTCACCATCCCTTCAATGATGTCTTTGAAAACATAACAGTCTTCGATTGAATGTCCCAACATCTGGTGATAGGGGCAGAATCTTGGACTGTCTCTTCTTTTGAGGTCCTCTGGTCTTCTTGGCTCAGGCAGAGTGACCATACTGTATTCTGTTACCCAGTCAAATAGGATTCGGGTCTTATCCTTAGGAAAGGAATAAGCCTTCTTCATTTTGTCCCTCAACGAAGGACCTTCTTTGTCATCTGGAGCTTTCGCAGGTTGCGGGGGAGCCGCTTTCTTGCCTTTCTCCTTCTGTTGTTCGAACGCCTTGATATCAAGCGCATTCGCTTCTTTAGGTGTGGGGCGCCGTTCCGCCGCCTTGCCTTTCTGGGCTGTGCTGGTAGCTGACGGCGGGACGGGCTTGGCTAGAAAAGCCTCTACCTCGGCCACCACATTATTCAGCCGGTCGAACGACCGTATTTCCATCCCGATCATTTTTTCCAAGACCTCCCTCCTGAGATTTTGCTTACATATTTGCACAGCGTCCTCCTGATGCGGGGGCCGCTTACATCTCATTCCGAGGTTCCTCCACCTCTTGATGTAGTCAAGGGCGGTCTCATCTGCCCTTTGTTTTGTCGAATAGAGTTCGGCCACTGTGACCTCCCTCTCTGTGACATGGAATCTTTCCCTGAATTTCCTCTGCATATCTGACCAGTCATTGATTGACCCGGCCGAGAGGCTGGAGTACCATTCAAATGCGAGCCCCGTCAGCGAGGACCCGAAGAACTTCAGCAGATATGACTCGTCGGTGGACAGATCACCCATAACGGTCATATAATATGCAATATGTTCTTTTGGGGAACCTTTCCCGTTGAATTTGTCAAATTTGGGCGGCTTGTTGACTCCCGGGGGAAGTCGCTTAGCCGCATGGTGTTGCGGGTAGGGCACCCGGTAGGCATCGAATGCGACGTAGTCGCCTTCGCTCTTCTCTGCGAGCTTCAGCTCGATCATCCTCTCCACCATCATCCGGCTCACGACCGTGGGGTCGACTGGCTCCGGATAGAAGTGTGCTGGCTGCAGGTACGGGGTGACCAGGGTGGTCGCCTGTGGAGGATGCAGCAGCGGGGGTGTTGGGTGCACCTGAGGAAGCACCGGAGGCAGCAGCGACTGAGGCTGTGGTGGCCGCTGTTGTGCTGTCGTCACAGTTGGCTCTGACGGCTGGGGTAGTGTGCAAAGTGGTGGAGGGTCGTCTCGACGAGCCGCTCCCCGGGATGATTCACCTTGGACTTCGGGTGGTTTGGAGGCTGATGAGTGTTCAGTTTTCTCCATCAGCTGTTTCTTCAGGGAATCTATTTCCCGTTGATATCTTTGCAGCAGCATCAAGACTGATGGGTCTATAGTGGTGGGGACACCTTCTGTCGTTTCCCCGGACGTACCCTCGGGCAGGATATCGAGGAGTACGTCGTCTTCTTCTTCCGTCGTTACCACATTAGCGGTCAAGACGGGGGCTTTGTCATCCCAGTGGAGGTATGACTGGGGCTGTTTCTCTTTCATCGCTGTCAGAAGCCCTCTTGCTGCTTCTGTCCTGCGGGTAGCTGGTCCCGGCCGTACGGCCAACTGAGCCAGTTCTTGGGAGTTTTCAGGAAGCTTCCCATATCGGCTGGACACGCCAGCCATGTTGCAAGTGAAAACCTGCATCCTCCTTCTTTGTCGATGGACCCTCCGCCTTGCTTGTTGCGGGAAGGTCAGCCTCTCGAACACAGAAATTCTTCTTCTTTCTTCCCGCTCGGGGAAGGCTTCATCGGCTTTGATCTCAGAGCCGTCATTGTGTCCGTTGTCATCGACCGACGACATCCTTATTATATCCTCCATTTCTTCTTCATCTGCCGTTGAAGGGCAGCAATTTTCTTCAGTGGCGACTGTCTGCATCAGCCGCTGCTGTCCGAGTGAGGTGTTACCCAATCCTCGGAAATAGCTTCTGACCAGGCAGGCCATTTCTTCTTGACCCCGTTCTTGATGTAGCACGGGGGAGAGTGGTCGACCTCCAGCAGGAGGAATGTAGGCCAGTCGAGCTCTGTCAGCTGGCTGTTGGAACCTTCGCCCCGTGGCAGGGACGTTGGCTTGACGGGCCACAGCCCGGAAACTTCTGTGGCGCGGAGGATCCGCAACCACCTCTTCTTCATTCATCAGGGACAAGCCCCTTTCTCTTCTCGCTCTCGCCTCGTCGTTCATAGGACGATGGCGGGTGGGCGTTGGATGGTAGGCAGGTTGGGTCCGCTTGGGAACCCACACCTGTTTGAATTTCCTCGGCCTGAGCGCCGGGTTTTCTTGGCCATGGTGGCCGGCTTCTTCTCTTTCTGCCCTCCTTCCAGCGAGAGCTTGATAGTTGTTGTAGACAGGGACGTTTGGGATGACGCGATCTGGGGTCACCCGTGCCGTGCGCCCGTTGAGGAAGACACGCATACCTCCCACCAGCATTGATTTTCCGGACTGAGAGACAGTTCCGGTGATCACGGCAGTGTTCTTGCGAGCCTGGCGACGCTGACGTCCTCCAGGGGGCTTGTTGATATCAGTGGGATGCATCACCCGTACCAGGAGGTGCACCAGGCAGCTAGCGGCCGGAGCCGGGTTCTTGAGCGAATTACCGCGGCAGGGGGCCCTCAGAGGCTCCATTTCCTTCACAGCTTCCTTGACGGATTCCGTGGCCTCGACTTCCAGCATGTCAACAAAGGCCAACCCCAAGAAGTTGGGGAAGCCCACAGCAGGAGGAAAGCTACCAAACTCCATGGGCACCGCCAGGTACCCTTGCGCGTGTCTGGCGACGATCGCAGGACTGAAGTCGACGCCGGTTATCCCGTGAGTCGTCATTGTTTGCACTGAAAAGACAGACAACAAAACAATCAATAGTCTTTGAAAGGGCTTCGAAGCCCGAATATCTCGGCAAAGAGATGAAAGGTGACACTGGTCCCACCGGGCGTGCCAGACTGTTTCGACCGTCTTTTCCTTCGTTTCTTTTCGTTGGTATTTTTCATTCATTTATTTCGCGGGTCGATCAATCAATTGACTAACTAGTAATCAACTGACTGATTGACGACGCGGGCGTGCCAGTCACATGAGTGACGATTTATGATGCGCTCATTCTGACCCTTATCGGGCGAGAGTGAGGTTCGGTCGGGACCAGCAGTCCGCCATACCGTAAAGGCTATGGCGTTAATTACATCCCCCACGAGGAGGGAACACCTTTGATTAGTTGCCGAGATAGCGGGCTGTCGAGGCCGGAATAAAAGATACAGAGCATGCGAACAATCATGCAAGATGTCATGACCGAATACGCAGGGTTTATTGAGGTGGGGCCTGGTACATGGCGGAGTACTTAGGCCCGAAAGCCGCCTTCACGCGCGACAAGGTTTCCGGTCAGGCATAACCTGGCCTTCTGACAATGTCATTTGATATACCAAGGGTGCACCCACTCGGGCATACATTAATGAGACACGAATGCTTGGGCCAAATCATGATGCCAAAGATTCGAGACATATCAATTCAAGCTTGAAAAGCTAGTTTATTCAATTTATTCAATCAAAGAGCTTATGAAATTCCATGATTAGTATGAGAAATCATCCCATGAATGGGAAAAAGGATTAGAATTATGCGATGACACGACTCGAACGAAACCGGTGCAGTGCATGCGAAGAAACGGGTTGGAATGGTTAAAACGGCGCCCTGAAACGTAGGTAAAAAGGGGTTAAAACGGCGCGGTCAAACGTAGGTAAAAGGGGGAAAAGCCGTTAAAACGGCGCGGTGGAAGGTAGGGGCGCGCCGGGGAGGGCGCGCCGGATAGGGCGCGCCGCTTTAGGCCGCGCCGTTTTAACGCGTGATCGCGCCGTTTTAGCCCGATTTCGCGGAAACCGAGATTCTGTTGATTTATTTATGGATTTATTAGATTATTTTGGGGGTTTTGAGGACTTTATTGAATTGATTATTCATTGGATCGGTCCCAAACCGTTCAAAGCCAAGTCACGGGTTCGCGCGAGGTTCACACTCGAGCGCAGCAATTGTTCCGAGTTTACACTCGTTTGAGCCGAAATTTCGGCAGCATCTCCCCATCCTAAAGGATTTGTCGGGGAGAAGCGGAGGATGCTCACGTGGCGGAGCAAACCCCTAAATGCCGGGTGGCACAACGGCGGCCGGCGAAGACCCGGACGGAAAGGGAGAACCCCGAGGCATAGCCTGCTAGGGGCACCGAATCCGTGGGTAACAGTGAGTGAGTGAGACGACTCATTTCTGGGAGCGAAAACCCCGAGGGCTAGCCTACGAGGGGCACGCGACCCGAGTCACCACAACACTCGAATCGGGACGGCCGAGATGGGAGGAAAACCCCGAGGCAAGCCTACGAGGGGCACACGACCCACGGCCACCACAAAGCCCATAAAGGACCGTGGATTTAAAGTGTAGGGGATTAACCCAATTGATGTGCGCTCACTGGTTCTCAGAGACCCATTACCGGCAAATGGGCTCTTACAGACCGAGCGAGTTATTATGAGAAATCAGGAGAATGTTCCCCCTCCCCGGATGCCGGAGTGATGCTATATAACACACTCCCATCAAAATGCTATTAACACAACAGGAAGCGGTATGGAATCGTTTGACAGATAAGCAGAATGTGTTAGAACGTGTCAAAACAATAGATCCCCCGTGTCCGGCAGGCTGCTCACCGTCATAGTACAGGATCGATGCATAGCCCGGGGCACCGTTCTATGTACATTCACATGGTATTCGGAAAGAAACCCATATGGGGTTTGCCATTGAAACGCCAAAGACAAACAGAGATGTGCACACAGGTGCGTCTCTGTTCGCCGGCCGGTGGAACATTCAACACAGAATTCGGCCGTTGCATCGGACTCAAAGCAAGAGAGAGAAAACCCCGGGGGGGGGGGAGGGGGATGGCTGATCCATATTGCCCGAGGGCACACTCCACATCGGAGAAACCCGATACACGGTGTTGCAGATACACGCTAGAAGAGATCATCAACTGCATGCTAAATAAAACAGAAAAAAAAAGGTGGAAATAGAGAACACACACGAGATTGGCCATAAACGCATTTCATTCATCCGCAGACGACACACCTATACATGTAGGCGGAAGATGCAAATTCCGGCGCCGCCGTTGTCGGTCGGCCGCCGTTTCATTAACAAAAGAAAAAAAAACATTACAGGCAAAGCCAAAACAGCAGAAGAAGGGGTGAGAAAAGGGGGGAGGAATGGCTCGTATCATTGCCCCTCCCCCTCTTCCTCACTTACATTGTGCCAGAGGGAGGAAACCAGCAGAAGAATAGAGGGGTTAACTGGAAAAAAAAAACGGAGACCCGACCTCGGCAAACAAGCAGACGGTCTTCTTCTTCGACTCCGGGGGGCTCGGATGGAGTAGGATGTCGGCCACCGGGAAGCTTAGACGGGGGACCTCTTCAGACGAAGAACCTCCTCCCCTTTTCCCTGGACCTCTCTCTTTCTTCTAATTCTCTTTTTTTTCTCTTTGGATTCCGAGACCTCTCCGATCTCTTTTTTTTTCTCTTCTCTTTTTCTGTTGGCCCCCTTCTCGGATAATCCCCCTCTTCCTTTTTTATGAAGGCAGGGCATATATAGCCCTTTTGTTAAAACGGCGCGGTGGAGAGGGGCGCGCCGGGTTGAGGGCGCCGGGGAGCAGCCCCCCTTGCTTTTGGCGCGCCGGATTGACGGCGCCGGGGAACAGCCCCTTTAGACTTTGCGCGCCGGATTGACGGCGCCGTTTTAAGCGGCGCCGTTTTAACCTGTTTGCCAGGCACGGCCAGGCCGATGGGTCCGGGGATGGCTCCGGAGACCCCAGTTGACTATTCCTCTCGTACTGGCTCTCGGGGAGCCTTGACGGGGTGTTGACGAAGCTCTTGACGCGACGAACGGCCTTGATCAGAACTTCGCGTGCTTCCGGTCTGGACACACGGGTGTCCCGTAGGTACGACTTTCGGCACTGTGATTGGTGCCTCTCATCAAGACGGACCTGTGTCCGAAGCTTCCTTACAGGATGGCATTGCATCCTGGGTAATTCCGCCTTGAACGGCGATCCATCGGCCGCTAATGGCCTCACTAGGGCGAGAAGCCGAACCCGTGTCGGGTGATCGGGATCTTCTTGCTGACAGAACCTCCGGCCCCTTGTTGTGGATGGCCGAGGGCATTCTTCCTCTTTTGGAGAATCATAAGGTAGACCGTCGTCCTTGATCGGACGTCGGATGTGGGATAGCGGCATGACAGAGTCGATGCCGGATCATTGGGCAGGCTTGATCGCACTGCCGGTTGGTTGCGGGTTGACTTTGACTCTCCTGAGGTGAGGTCCCCGGTGTTCCCTTCAAGGTGGCTTGGGGCTTCGTCAGCTCGAGGGACCCTTGATAAGTTGATTTTCATCGGCTTCTGTGCTTCAGTGGGCCGTATCATTCGTCTTTGCGGCTTGGTCGCCAGGGATCATATTTTGAGTGCCAATAGCGCGTCCAGCTGACCGGACGTCTCTATATTTTGGATTTTTTCACACACGACAAACCGTCGTTCGGTGGCCGGCGCCCGTGAGGGTTTTTATGGAGGCGTCCAGGGGCATGGACGCCTCCAATATATATATATATATATATTATTTTTTGTCTTTTATGCCAGGGCTTGCATTTTGATTTTTTTAGATTTGTTTTTATGGAGGCGTCCAGGGGCCTGGACGCCTCCATTAATGTATATTTTTATTTATGTTTTGTTTTATTTTATGCCAACTGGCATTTTACAAACATTTTTTATTATTTTTGTTTTTTATGGAGGCGTCCAGGGGCCTGGACGCCTCCATTAATTTATATATATTTTTTATATTTTTTTATTTGATTTTGGGCCCTGAGAAAAGAATAAAATAAGAGAAAAGAATGGGGGCGTCCAGGGGCCTGGACGCCCCCATTAAGGCCCACCCGGGTCCTTGGATCAGGCGTTGGCGGTCGCCCGGTAGACCCCCTTCTTGATTCCGGAACCTCCCGATGCGTTCGACTGGTGTTGATGTCGCCCGAATGCCGTGACGAGACGATTCCGGATGCCGAAAAGGGCGGAAGAAGGCTCAAGAAAAGGAAGCACTCAAGTGATTCAAAACGCGTCAGCCGTCGCGGGGCGTTGTATAGTAATATGAAACTTTCTCAGGAGACGTCAGGAATGGCGTGTCTACACCAAGCACCTGAGCTCAAGTGCCCAAAGGGTGGTAAGTTCTAATTCAATTCGAAAGTTCATCAATTTCTACACTTTTAATGCCACTTATGATTCTTCTCTCTTCTTCTTCTTTCTTCCTTTTCTCCTTAGCCTCTCCCTGGTCCAAGGTGTTACTCCAACTTGAAGTGGGTGGCTCCCATGGTCAAAGAACTTCCATTAGAAGTCTTGTCGATCCTTAGGGCATGGCACCTCCAACCTTTGCTAGTTTTGGCCAAAAATTTCCAGAAATTATCTTTAGATTGGGCAAGCATTTCAGCCCTCATAGAGTTATGGCATCCACAAACACACACCTTCCTCTTCCCTTCCTTTGAAGCTATAGTCCTTTTGGAGGAGGTAGAGACCTACCTAGCCCTTGCTAAGACTAAGGTGAGGGATGAAGACCTAGTGTGCCATACGGTCGAACCCATTGACCCACCCTTGATCCTAAGTGATTTCATACACAACCCAAAGGACATGAGGACCATGATCAGCCCACACCACATTCACTTGATACCGATGGCTCAATGGATAGTCTCTCATTGTAAGAACAAGTGGGAGAGATATGAAGCCATCGTCAAAGCCGTGTCGGTTTGCTTATGCGGAGTTTTCCTTTTCACCACCACCGACCACCTCCTAGATATCCAAAATCTTAGCATCATCAGCGGGTTGTGGCGGGGTTTATCGATATCTCAAGCAGTCCTTTCATACCTTTATGAAGGACTTAGCTCAGCTTGCCTAGGAGGACCTCTATTCGGCTCAATGGTACACCTTGAGTGTTGGATGGGAGTGAGAATCAAGTTTCAACCCTAGGAGGACATTCCTTCAATTGCCGGATCTTCGGGAGCCACCCTTTGTTCTTTATTGGAGGTGCCTTTGGATTCCCTTCACAGGTTGAATGCCGGACGGCGGACAAGAAAATGTGGGATGAATGGCACCTCTTCCTCAACACCTTGCCATTAGAGAAATTCATGATGCTTCCAAGAGTTCTGCGGAGCACCTTGCTTAGAGTACCCCGACGACCAGGCCTTGATCTTCAGCTAGTGGGGAACGCTACCATGGCGATCTACAACCCACACCGATGCTACCTTCAGATTGGGCTACCCCGTACCGAAGTTCCCGCACTATCACACTACCCTCCCCTTCTAGCTAGGAAGATGGGGACCGAGGAGGATGAAAGAGCAGTTCGGAATGCGTTGATCATGTGGGAGATCATCAAAGTGCGCCCGTGGCAAGAAGAAGTGGAAGAAGACGGTGAAGGACGCCGTGGCTACGTGAAGGAATTATGCAAGATCCGCCCTTTTGCGGATAAAAAACTGAATGTAGCTTGAGCTTCTTCTTTACGACATTTTGAATTTGAAATTTATCATCCAGTTTTATGTTTCATTGAATTTAATGGAATGATATAGAAATGCCTTAGTTGATAAAATCACGAGATTGTTACTTGATTAGGCCTGAAAATAGAGTTTCTGGAGAATGTAACGGTCTTACGCAGGGCCGTCACAATAGTGTGACGGTCATACGATGAGCCGTAAGAAGGAATGAACTCAGAAAACCGAGTTTTCTGACCTCGGGAGAATGTAACGGTCTAATAGCAGGCCGTTAGAGTGATGTAACGGTCCATCGTGGACGCGTCAGAGAGAGCTTGCTGAGAGGAAGGTAACAGTCAAATGATGAACCGTCACAGCCTTGTGGCGGTCTAATGCTGGAGCGTTACAGACCTCGGACTTGTGAGCTTGCAATCTGAATTTTCGTCTTGAACCTGCGTTCTGCACACACTTAGACAAGAAACAAGTTAGATCTGTTCTTAGACTCAACCCCTTGCCTAAAGCAAGTTAGAGAATGACCATTTCTTGATATTTGGTCAAGGGGTGGAGCTCTATCAAATAGGCAGAAAAATAGAATGAGAAAGGATGTAATGCATGCGATGCACATGTTGGTATCTTTTTGCAATTTTTGCAAATGATTGAATTTTTGTGAGATTTTGAAAATATCTGATGTTTTTTAGATTTTGAAATATATGATTTTTTTAGATTTTGAAACATATGATTTTTTTGGATTTTGAAATATACGATTTTTTTGGATTTTGAAAACCAGTGCCTCCCCTAGCAACGTGGGTCCCCCCCTATTCCATTGAGAGTTCCCAAGGTCGACGTACAATAGAGGTGACATTCTCTGGCCAGGGCCTACTTACGCGACGGTGGCTCTACCAAGGCCATACCCAGGGTACTTGTCTTAGTCCTAAAAAGGAAAATAGAATACGGGGGTAAGCTTAGGCCAGATATAGAAGTTTTCAGGGTTTGAGTTCCTCTCGAGACAACCCATTCAGAGACTTGGTCTGTTGTGCCGGGGCTTTGCATCCGTCATCGAACCTTTGTCCACTCTACGCATGCATACGACCGGGCTCATGCGTCCTGCGGGGAAACTGTACTGCCACTCTTATCATGCCTAGTTTCTTTCCTTGGAGCTTTGGAACTTATAATTGATGGACTTTCGAGATAGACTTTTGCTTTTGTCAAGAAAATTGCTCCTTTTCTTTACTCTTTTCCTTTCCTTGTGGCATCGAGTCATAACGGACTGCCCCTATTTGAGACCTCCTCTCGTCATAGTGCCTAGATCAGTTGTCGCCTCCTTATTCACCTCTTGCCCTTAGATTCAGCCGAAGAAAGAAACGAACAGGGATTTTTGACTTTCCCCCAAGCATGGCCAAGGAGAAACGGTGTCTACAGAGTGGGGAAACCCGACCAGGGACGTCGTGTAGTGTGTGATTGCTGTGCTCGGGGTTCTCTTTCATGGCAAGAGAGAGAAAATGCCTTGCTACCGGGGTGGCACTGGCTAGACTCTAAGGAAAGAAATGATTAAGGTACAACCCATTCCAAGCGTGAGCGAGCTCCTCACCTTCTGCATTCACTAAGCGATAAGTATTCCCAGGATAAGCCTCTTTGACAACGAACGGCCCTTCCTAGTTAGGTTATAATTTAGACCTAGGACCTGCAGACAGTATGAATTTGCGTTTCAAAATCATATCACCTTTTTGAAATTTGCACTCAATCACCTTCTTTTGAAAATAACGTGAAACTCTCTTTTGATAAACGGATACGTGATCGGCTGCATTCATCCTCTTCTCGTCTAAGAGTTCCAGTTGGACGAGCAACGCCTCTCGACGTTCATCGAGATTAAGTTCCTTATCGAGCTGTACCCGTAGGGAAGGAATCAAGATCTCATATGGGAGCACCGCCTCCATCCCGTAAGTGAGAGCATAGGGGGTTTGCCCCGTAGGAGTACGGACGGAGGTGCGGTAAGCCATAGAGCTTCCACTAATCTTTCTGGCCAATCAGAAAATTTGTGAGATTCACATGTTTTCTTTATGATTTTGAGAAGGGTTTTATTAGTGGCTTCAGCCTGACCATTGCCTTGTGGGTAATATGGAGACGAATGATGCAATGCTATATTGAACTTCTTACATAGGTCTTTGAGCTCTTGAGAAATGAACTGGGGTCCGTTGTCAGTGACGATGCTGCTTGGCACTCTGAACCGTGAGATGATGTTCTTCATGATGAAGCGGCACACCGTGGTTGCTTTGATCTCCGCGTACACTTCGGCTTCAACCCACTTGGTGAAGTACTCAGTGGCGGTGAGGATGAAGGATTTCCGCTTGATCTGGGAATTGGGATCACCGAGCGGGCTGACAATGTTGAATGCCCACATAGAGAATGGCCAAGGAGCAGAAAGAGGATGAAGAGATGAAGCTGGAGCATGAATCTTATCAGCGTGGAGTTGGCACTTAAGACATCTCTGGACATAGAGGGAGCAATCTTCCTCTAGAGTGGGCCAGTAGTAGCCTTGCCTAAGGATCTTCTTCGCTAGAGCCTGGCCGTTGACATGACCTCCACACTCACTAGAATGGGCCGCTTCGGCCACCTTCCAAGCTTCATCATCATCTAAGCATTTCATGAGCATCCCATTGGTAGCGCGCCTGTATAGCTCTCCTGCAATGATAGTGTACATTAAGGCGGCTCTCCTTATTGATTTGCACTACTCGATACTTGCCCCTTCCGGGAACGATCCATCTTTGCAATATAGCTCAATTTTGTGATACCAGGGCAATTCTTCTTCTTCCAAGATCTCTCCTAGTTCCATCAAAGACACTTCCTTGAGCTCTTCCTTCTCGGCCCTTGCCTCTACAGTTTTTCTAAGGTTGACGAACCAAGGATCTTGAAGAGAGGGTGCGTCCAATCTCTGAACGACGATAGTCTTCGTGCTCCGACTGAGAGGGAAAGATAGAGAGGAAGCGAGGGATGCTAAAGCATCAACTAAGATGTTCTGAGATCGGGGAGTATGGATATAGATCAACTTGCGGAATTACTTGGCAAGGAGCATGACCAGATCTTGATATGGCTTGAGCTTAGGGTCACGGGTGTGGTAAGTGGACAGAACTTGCCACAGGACGAGCTGAGAGTCTCCTATGATATTCAAGTAACGCGCGCCTAGAAGGTAGGCGTGCTTCAACCCAGCTAGGAGAGCCTCATACTCGGCGATGTTGTTGGTAGCAGGAAATCGAAGTTGATAAGCAAAAGGAATCGTCACTCCTTCCGGAGTGAGCAGAACAGCACCTATCCCTCGGCCCTGAGAATTGAGCGCACCATCAAAGTGCAGAGACCAGAAGGGATGATGAGTGAGGACAGAAAGATGCTCATCAGGGTAATCATCCTGAATGGAATCAGTGTGAGGAATGGGGAGATGGGCAAGATGCTCAGCGATGGCATATCCTTTGACTACCTTCTGAACAATGAAGGTGATATCAAACTGAGAGAGAAAGCTCTGCCAGCGAGCTAACCTACTAGAAAGGATGTGATTTTCTAAGAGATAACGGATCGGGTCCATTCTAGAGATCAACCTAACTGGGTGGGCTAGGAAGTAGTGTTTGAGCTTCTGATCTACCCACACTAAGGCGGCACAAGTCTTCTCCATCGCGGTGTATTTGGCCTCAGCTGGGTTAAACAACCTGGACAGGTAATAAGCTGCCCGCTCTTTCCCTTCATCGTCTACTTGTGCTAATACCGCCCCTAGGGAGTCCTCTATGACCGAGATGTATAGGATTAGGGGTTTCCCAGGGATAGGAGGTTGCAAAACTGGGGGATTGGATAAATATACCTTCAAATCCTCATAGGCCTTTTGACAATCTTGATTCCATTCAAATTTGACCCCTACCTTGAGCAATTCATAAAACGGGCGGCACCTCTGAGAATGTTGAGATATGAATCTTCTAATGAATTGTAATCTACCAATCAGTCCTCGAAGTTCCGTTATGTTCTTTGGCGGAGGCATGTCCATGATGGCCTTTGCTTTGTTAGGATCAATCTGAATCCCCCGTTTGCTAACTATAAAGCCTAGCAACTTCCCTGAAGAGACTCCAAAAATGCACTTCTTCGGATTCATTTTAAGCTTGTACTCCCTAGCTCTCTGTAATACCTTAGCCAGAATAGAGGGGTGTTCTTCTTTGGTTCTTGACTTCACCAAGATGTCATCCACGTAAGCTTCCATGTAGATATGCATCATGTCGTGGAAAATGGCCATCATCGCCCTCTGATAAGTGGCACCTGCGTTCTTCAGACCGAACGGCATAACCACATAACAATATGTGCCCCAAGGCGTGGTGAAGGAGGTTTTCTATTGATCTTCTGGAGCGAGACGGATCTGGTTATAGCCTGAGTATCCATCCATGAATGACAAAGCTTCGTACCCGGCAGTGTTATCGACCAAGACGTCTATGTGAGGCAGCGGGAAATCATCTTTGGGACATGTTTTATTAAGATCCCTGAAATCGATGCAGATATGCACTTTCCCATCCTTCTTGATAACATGGACTATATTTGCCACCCACTGGGGATATAGAACAACTCTAATGAACTTGGCCTTATATAGCTTATCGACCTCTTCCTTAATCTTCAAGGCCATGTGGGGGTGAAATCTTCTTGACCTTTGTTTAACGGGTGTTGCCCCTGGTTTAAGCATGAGACGGTGTTCCACTAAAGAGGGGTCAAGACCCGGCATGTCCTCATAAGACCAGGCAAAAGAATCACTATACTCCCTCAGAACCATGATCAGATCTTCTTTCACTTGTGGAGGGAGATTAGCGGCAATAATAATGGGCCTTGGATCTTCTTCAGTTCCCAAATTCATTTCCTTCGTAGGTTCATCCACTGCCGATGACGGTTCGTCAAATATCTTTAATCTTTGCGTATACAGATCGGCAGTGTCATCTATGTTGCTGTCCTTATCATCAATCGGGTACCTCTCATCCATGACTTCATAGACACCGAGTCCGTCGTCGCTCCACACCCCTTCTACTTCCTCTTCATCTTCTATCACGATTGCCGTAGCAACAAACTCCGGGCACCTCAGAAGAGCACGACATCGCCGAGCTAAATCCTGTAAGAACCTATCAGGAACGGATTTGGAATGACGCGCAAGCGAGCGCGGCTCAGGCTCAGAAAGATTGAACGACGTAGAATAGGACCCTACTTTTCTAGACCTAGTTGACTCTACTTCCCTAGACTCTACGGACTCTATTCCTAACCTAGGAGAGAGAAAATCTAGTGGAAAGGGAGGAGCAGGGGACTCGTGCCCCTGGGAGGTGGATGGAGACAAGATAGCGTAATCTTCCACCGAAATCTCTATTTCAAATTTCACGTTTTTTTAAGGAATCGGTGGAGACCACACAGCAGGACGAAGGAGGAGGAGGAAGTTGCATGGGAAATAGAGAGGGGAAGATGCAATCGAAGAAGGGGTCAGAAGATGAAAACCACATCTCGTGGAGTTCGACAGTGGGGGAAGGAGGAGTGAATAGAGTTGACAGATCAATGGGAGGGCAGCTCCCACATGCACATGGAACAAATAATATTTCAGGTGGCCTTTCCGTAAAACACAGATGGACCATAATCGGGGGAGGACGGGGAATGGATTCCACTTGTTGAAAGAGAGATGAGAGATGGGAGGGAGACCAAGAAGTGAGAATGGGTGAGCTACCCTCCTCCCGCAGACAGCTAGCTGGCTTCTTCGGCTTCCACTGAACAAGCCTAGTTTCTTGCTTCTTCTTCTGGCAGCTTTCTTCTTCATAGAATAGCCTGTCGAAGGCCTGGCTATAATCAATCATATCGTCAACTGGTTCCTTTGGCAACAGAGGTGGACTGGCAACCGTGCAAGCAGTGGTCTTCTCCTCAGACTGTATCGACTGTGGCTGTAGCGTTCCTGGTTGGAGGGGCCCTCTTACAAAGTGTTGGCGGTAATCCCAGGTAAGTGGTCCTGAGTCACCCAAAACTGATAGTACGGACTCTCGATGGCCGAGACCTCTCCTGCCCATCTTTCTTCCTTTGGGCACGGACTTGGTCCGCCCTTGTAATTGTGCACCGAGGCCTCTCCCCGGTTGATAACCCAGCTTCAATATAATATCCCAGCCCTTGGAATCTCGGATCTGGGGTTTTACTTTGATGTTGACGGGTGTCGTGGCAGGCTTGCGTGGCGCGTAAGCCCAATGAAAGTTCAGATCTAACACAGAAATAACGGGCCGAGTACTGGGCCATAGTGTGGGCAGAATCTTCTCTGAAATAACTTTTACAGATTGGACCGTGGACAAGCTTTTGACCTTCACCACCCTCCCTTGAAAAGGGAATTTGAGGCACTGATGCGCGGTGGATGGCACGACACTGAGAGTATCAATCCACGGACGACCCAAGATAGCCTTGAACATGGGGTCGATGTCCAGCACGTAAAATTCAATGGGCATAGTAAGAGGCCCTAGCTCAGCTTGAATAGTAATAACCCCATGACATGCTCTCTGCGAGTTGTCATATGCAGCTATAGTCGTGGGGGTTGGCCGTAGAAGTTCTTCTGATATATTGTAGGCCCTGAGAGTGCTCAGTGGACATACATTAATAGATGCCCTTGTATCAACTAGTGCCGCATCAATACTGACTTTGTTCAGGATAATAGTGATGCAAAGCGGCATTTTCCGAGCTTCGGGAGGTGCTAGCTCGGTTTCAGAGAAGGTAATAGCGGGCCCCTTAGAGATTGTTGCCAGTGCGGTAGGTAAGCTGTCAACTGCCATGTCTTCACTCACCATCACCTTTTGAAGAAAGTTCCTGAGAGCATCTTGGTGAAGAATAGATCTCTTGATAAGTTCCAGCATAGATATCTTAGCGGGTATCCTGTCAAGGTGATGCAACAGATCATACTGGGTCCCCGGCAATGGCTCGATCTCCTCCTGTTGATCGGCAGCCAGTTGGGAAGACTGGGGATTGGAGGTGGAAGGATAATTGCGGTGAAACAAATGCCCGCTCCTTAGTGAGAAGTTATAGGCTGCCGCGGCCTCGGATGGGCTTAAGATAAGTGACTTAGTTGGCCCGATGGGGTGGATGCGTGGTGCGGAAGAGGGTGTGGTGGAAAGGATGATGGGTGAGGGGTTGGTGGTAGCGGGTGTGAGTGGAAGTGGGAGTATAGAGGTAGGCGGAGGTGTAATGAGTGGAGGGTTAGATGGAGGTGTGGTGATAGCGGGTGTAAGGGTGAGCGGAGGGGTAGTGATGGTAGCGGGGGTGGGCAATGGCGAGTGTGATGAAAGCGCGGGCGATGGTGTGTGTAGCGGAGCGAGGGTATGGAAGGACAAGTAGATAAGGGGTTTGGTGCGTAGGTATGAGGATGGAGGAAGCGGGAGGATTGCGATAGTTGTGATGGAGGGCCATGACTTGTGGTGTGGAGCCATCGTCGTCAAAGGACCACCCGGCATTAGGGGCCGGGGGTTGAACGACATTAACCTGAGCCGGTGTCGGCGGCTGAGGCTGCGGAGCGGGATGATGGTTCGACATCGGGTTCTGGTGGATCCCCAAGTCTTGAACCTGTTGCTATTGCTATTACGGCTACTGCGGCTGCGGTGCCTGTTGTTGCTGCACTTACTGCCTCGGTGCCTGCCTTCTATTTTCCTTGATTTCAACAATGGCCTTATGCATCTCGGCCCAATCAATACGGTGCCCTTCATGAAGGTCATAGACCAAGTCTCAGAACTGAAAACACCCTTCAATTGTATGCCCCGGCTGCCTGTGAAATATGTAGTACTTTGTTTGATCAACAGCCGTGTTCCAGACGGGCCATTCCGGAGGAAGTTGGATTGCACTAATTGATATGAGAGCCAAAAATATGTCCGTAAGGGACTCGGGCAAAGGAGGGTACTGGGCTCTCTTGGGTCCTGGGCGCTTGTTGTTATTGTTATAGCCGTTGGTGGAGGAACATTGTGATATTGGGGAGGCTGTGGGTTGTTGCGGAGCGGAAAAAGGGTTTTGTGGAGCAGCGAAGGTAGGCGGAGGGTTTTGCGGAATGGGTTGAAAGTTTTGTGGAGCGGGGTTTTGAGGAGTGCGGGGGTTTTACGGAAAACGGAATGGGGCGGCTTGGAAAGGGAAGGTAACGGCTTGAACTTGCTCGTTAGTCTGGACCCCCTCGGTGACAGGCCCTTGAGGTTTCTTATGGTATTTAGGCTTTTGGTTCTCGAAGAGCAAGTGGATGGGGGAGTCCTTGAATTGAGTTTGAATGAACCGCGTCCGACTGTACAGTTGGTGCATGTTGGCTATATCATTCATAGCAAGGATGTTACGGAAGATCAGAGTAGCATTGGAGATGAGTAGCTTGACCTTCTCTTCCTCCGGAATGTGACCTGGCACCCTGGCGGCCATCTGCCTCCATCTATCTGCATAGGTTGCAAACTCCTCATCCGACTTCATCTTTTCGGCCACCAAATCCGTGAAAGAATATTCCGGGCCTACCCTGTCTTGAAACCGTTGGATGAACTCATCTTTCACTATCTTGAAGCTTTCGACATCCTCTAATGGTAGAGAGTAGAATCATGCTAATGTGACCCCATCTAATGATTGGCGGAACAAATACGCCATAAGGCGATCATCATACTAAAATTGGGCCGATTCATATAAGAAATCCCTCACATGAATAAAGGGGTGGCTGTTTCCATCATATTTCCTGTAATTGGGGAGCTTGGATTGCGGAGGAAAATGAATATTTTGAAAGCTGGGAATGGGGATGTCTGCCAAGGATTGTGGGCCAACCCACTTTTGGAGAAAATCAAGCTGTTGCTGCATGGTGGCCCATTTGTCACGGAGTTCCTGCTCCCTAGACGGAGCAGGGGTAGTGAAAGATGAAGGTTGAAATTAAGGAGTAGAAGGATTTGTAGGAGGTGGAAGCCCATAGGAAGGAGCAGAAAGATGAACGGACAAGGTAGGGAGCCCATAAGAGGGATATTGGGCCGAAGACTGACACAGATTGGAATGGACTTGGGCAACCCCTTGCTGAGGGCACAAGAAATCTGAAGGGCCAACGAGAACTTGTGGCACCGATGGGCTTGACATGTGATGATCCACTTGAATGAAAGAAGGGAGAGTGGACTTTCCCTTGTCAGAAGATTGCTGGGCCGAAGCAGAAGATTGGCCCTTTTCCATACCGGAAAAGGTGATGGTCCGAGGTTGGACCGGAGTAAGATCAATTGGAGTGGGCTGGATGGAGGGCCTATCAACCCTAGACTGATCGATGGAAAGATTAGATTGGCCCTGTGCAATCGTGGGAGGTGGGGTATTGGATCCCTGCATGACCTGATAGACAGCCTGGAGTTGAGCCAGATCCAACTGGGCCATCATTTGGAGAATGGAGCCAGCAGAAGGAGGAGAAAAGGAAGGAGTGGTTTGGCCACCCTCCATAGGGACGGAGGACGGAAGAGGGACAGACCCCTCTCCGGACGGGAATGAGATAACCCTAGAAGGGTTTTCAAGAAGCCCTTGAGGAAGGGAATCCTCTTGGGAACAGGGAGGATTGAAAGAAGCCATGATGGGTTCGAAGAGCGGATTGGAATAGAGTTTGGGGAAGGAATTGACTCGAGAAGATGACTCTAACGGACGAAGACAACTCCACATGCAACGGAAGACCTTAACAAAAACAAACAACACACAACAAACACACAATGAGTGATCGAACGTAGATGACTTTAACAAAGATGCAAGTGAAACAAGAGATAATAACACTCAAGGTCAACCGAGTTACTTAGATGATGCAACCAAGATTTTGGATATCTTCCACTTTTAGAACCTTAGTAATTTGATGAAAATGTGCTCTCAAAATAGGTTCCTAGCAGGGGAAGGATATGTGGCTTGGTTGACTCTAAATGTAATCCCTCCTTCACTTATGCAATCCTAGACACGGTGTGGGAAGTGGTACAACCGGCCCGACGTCCGTGTGGGAATCCACGGATCGCGGGGACTTATGGAGGTCCCTGATGTGATTTCCTGGTCGGCTCCAAGGAATATAGAGACGAGAGGTCCACACACCAAGGTAGGAGAATGCAATCTAACGTATGAAGATATGAATGCCCCTATGTGCACCGGAGTGCATGCAAGTTCTAGCCTAAAATCTAACAATCAAGTATGCATACAATGATATGAATATGTGAACCAACCAAGGAGGAGACCAAATAGCACCCAAGCATGAAAATCACAGCAAAAACTGCGAAAGTAAACTATACCTCGGGATGCGTACCTATCTGGAGTATGTGACGGTCTAGAATACCTGCGCCAGAGGAGTGTGACGGTCTAAGACCAGACCATTATAATAAGGTAACGTGTGGACGTAGGACCGTCAGAGTAGCCAGAGAACCGGAAACAGCAGGGAAATAGAGGGAAAATCCGGGGGAAACCAGGGCAACAAGGGCAAACAAAGGGGAACAGGTTTAACAGAGATTCAAAGCACGATTGGCACTAGACGTCCCACCGTGATCGCCAAAAAATTCTGTTGGTTTTAATGTGTCCCTTCTTTTGCAAGATGGGCTATGATGCCAACTATGATGAAAGTATGAGCCAACTAATGAAATCAATCAACCTATGAACATGTGAACCATGAACTTAGGCAACCAGCATAAGCTCTAGCATGGGCATGCTAACTCAACCAAAACTAAACTAGGCAAACCAAAGAACAACACACGTCGGGGCGTGGAATAAGGAATAAAGAAAAACACACCGTATAGGTGGAACAAGCAAAGATAAAGAAGAGATATGATGAAAGAGAAAGCTACTGCCCAAACTAAGAAAAGATGTGATCGCCACTAAGGTAAAAACAAGCCAAAGACCTGATAAATACCTTAGAATAGGAGGATGATGCACCCGCCCACGGGAGAGAGAAAACAACCGGGAAACTGCAGCTCTGTAGAATGTAACGGTCTAAGACTGATGTGCCACAGGACTGTGACGGTCCCTCGATAGACCGCTACAAGACTCTAACGTGCCTGCTCTAGACCGTC
Organism: Amorphophallus konjac; assembly: GCA_022559845.1. Taxonomy (NCBI): domain Eukaryota; kingdom Viridiplantae; phylum Streptophyta; class Magnoliopsida; order Alismatales; family Araceae; genus Amorphophallus; species Amorphophallus konjac. The sequence goes on from CM040122.1 coordinate 38,410,145, forward strand.
AGAGCTTCTGCAGAAGAGAAGTTGGGAATCTTTTGATCTCCAAGCTTTCCAGTCGGCCAGAGAGCTTGGGCCTCGTGCTATGGACTATGTAAACCTGCAAAAGAGTGTAGAACACAATAAAAATAACCCCAAATTAGCCCTTAGACAAAGTAGTATCAATAAGCCAAAGAAATTGAGAACATGCAAAAGGAAAGGGAAATATCGGGGAGGTTGGTTTTTTAACCCCTCTGGGGCGTTTTAAAAGATATGAGGATGTTTTAAATGGATGCAACAAGATGCAAGAACGTGGGAGAAGAAAAGGGACAATGCTATGAATGCTTGAAAAATGGAAAAACACTAAGAACACGACTTGACTGAACTAAACCCTTGAAAATGATACTCCATGGACTTTGGAAGCAGATGAACATGGGAAGCAGTTCTCCTTGATTGGTTCTAGCTCCAGGATGCGGCAGCACTTCGACGCGAACTCCAGATGTCTCTCTCCCAAGCTATGAAGTCAAGGGTTCTATTTATAGACCCTCAAAGTCTAGGTTCAAGTTGAGGATAATCCAGTTAGAAAGTAGGACGTTTCTTAGCAAACTCTTGAAGATAATACTCCCAAGAGTCCACAGAAACAAACAGAAGGTTCTGAGGATCAGATTTGAAGGAGAAATCAAAGAATCAAACTCTTAATTCGGCCACGGAGTAGCAGAGAAAGAGCAGTTCAGCTAGAACTCTCTGTTTGATGTAACGGCCGTACGATAGACCGCCACACGAATGTAACGCTCTAGGAAGGGACCGTCACACAACCCTATCCACAAGAAGATAAGATCAACGGGCAAAGTTGACACACTCAGGACTCTGAAGGAACGTAACGGTTGAGGAGTGACGCGTCACAACAAGGTAACGGTCGCACGATAAACCATCACAATCAACGGATAAGCTAAATGGATAAGCTTAGAAAGAAGCCTCAAGCTTAAGGACTCTGCAAGGATGTAACGGACCAAGGCTCATGGCGCGTCAGAGATTGTAACGCACCATCAAAGGACCGTTAGAGACAAATAGAACACAAATGAAATAAAAGTTTGCTAAGCTTCGTCCAGCGGAAAGAAGCAAGGAACCAGACTTAACCAAGGAGACGACCTCAAATTGACCAAGAAGGCTCAACAAAGGTGAACAACTCGGAGCATCATATAAGATGAACAAAGAGATGACCCAACTTATTGGTCATAAAATGGGTGTCAACACCAACCATTCCCTCACATCATTCACCATAGACCATTTGCAGTTGGAAGATGACTATTAATTAGATTATCACTTTTTAACCCATCCATGAAGGTTTGATCGTACAATCACTTACTAAATGTGTTGTACGATTTACTAAAAATTTCAGTAGCATCTCCCCACACTTCTCCGATATACGAAAAATATTTATTGATTTTAAAATTTTCTTAAACACTTACAAGTAAGTGGTTAAGAAAACACTCAAAATCAATAATGGTATATCAGAGAAGAGTGAGGAGACGCAACCGAAATTCTCAACAAACCATACAAACACATATAGTAAATGACTGCCTAAGTGCGATCAAACATTCACAGACTGTCCAAATGGGATAATTCAAGACTTTGAGGTAGATATATACATTCTCATAAAAAAATGAGAACATACACATCAATCCCAAAGTCTTGAATGGGAAGGTTCATTGACACGATTTTAACACGCTCTCCTGAGGTGCGTGTAATGTTAGGTCGTACCCATGCACCTCAGCTCACAGGGAATATCCCATGTATTTATATAACATAAAATTAAATAACATCACACTTTTCACTATGCATACATCAAATTAAATAACATCTAATTTATAAAAATATTAAAATGAAGAACATCAAAGCTAAATAATCCACATTTTTGAGTCAGATCAACATCAAATTTCTGTTAAAATTAGATTTAAAAACACATTTATATGCAATTAAAATCCACAAAGTTTTCTTATTGCAGAGCTATTACCTAAAGAGACTTGCTGTAGAAAAAATTTTCAATTACTATTTTCTTCAAGGTTACCTGTATTTTCCAAACTTAATTGTTACCATAACTTGAATGTTTTGAGTATGTGGTTTATACTAAAAAAAGGTTGCTACCTTTTTTCTTTTCTTTCCAATTTGAATAAGGCTTAGGATGGATACTTGCTAAATTTGGTGAAAAACTTACCCAGTTGCCTTAGTTTCTACTACTTTAAAGGCCATGTTGATGTGGTTTCTATGGAATTTCTAGTTTCAGGGACTGATTATTTGAACCCATCTGTGGGTACAGACGTCGTGGCCTTAGCTGCGCATATGATCCTTCTGGGTTCATCCATGCTCACAGGGCCCTCAAATATACTCGTATATATGAGTTTTATGGGTGGATGCATTCGGGAAAGGGTTCATGCATTCATGCACTTAATTACCTTTTCTGAACTTTAGTTATGTTCCAATGGAATCCCTGGGAGTTAGCTCTTTTCTCTCTCCTTTTTTGAAGAGCCATACAATGCTATGTGCTTTGATGATTATGGGAGTTTAAATGTGCATGTTGTGTGCATGATTCAGTTTAATTCATGACTTCTTGACTCACGAGATGCACATATAATCCATGTAACAATATGAGCATGCAGATGCATTCTTGACAGTGTAGGCATATAGGATAAAATTCTTAGATTTGTGCACATGGGGTGACATCCCTGGACCTATGTAGGTATGTGATGTACTGTCCCTCATGGAGGGTAGAGATGGGAGCTTCTCCTAAAAGAAGGATAAGAGGCCAGCTGCAAAACTAAACCTATCTTCACGGTTGTACATTGGATAATCTTGATTCACCCTCATTTTTTTTTGGCAGACAGAACCAACTAGCATAGGGGTCGACCCCCTCATGTGCAGGGGTCGAAGCCTACACCCTCCCAGGTAGGGAAACCACAGAGTTCCACAATCTTGAGTGTATCAGTGCCCAGCTCCAGGACTGTGATCTTCTGATCTGTTCTTATTTTTTAGCAATGATTCTCCACAATGTCTATACATATTTTTTTAAGGCAATCTGAATTCCAACAGAAAAGGGGCAGACCCCTGCAATCCCAGGCTCCAGCAATTACAAAGCTCTAGGCTCAAATTTCTTCTTGTTTGGACATTAGTCAATCACCCTTTTTTATGATGATTCCCCAGTCATGGTTTGAGAACACTTGATTCTTACCATATATATCTTTATTCATTTTTTTATCCCAGCAATCCAGACATGTGTTTGATCATTGGGTTATATTTTTCTTTGATATGCATTGGTCTGAACTGGACTTCAGTTCTTCCTAACACTCAGTCAGTGCTCCCCATATTAGTTCAGCTGTACTTCAATTCTTGCAATAGAAAGTTTTGTAATTAGCATTTTATTTATGTTTTGCTCATTCCATTCCCATCAATTTTCAGAACTATAGTTGGTTGTTATAGCTTCTGAATTTTCAGCTCACAATGGATTCCCTAGTTCAATCATCTATCCATCTGCCCTTTTTTTATTATCTATTCCTTGGTTCAGTCCACTTGACTTTCATCCCTTTCTTCTTTTTTATTGTTATTGCTTCGAATTATACGGTGAAAATCCGGCAATGCCAACATGAGCTATTTTTTTCTACTTCATTCGAGTAGGCATCTTCTTGGTATCACCCATAGTAGTTGGCAGCAAGTTATGAGAGTCAGGCATTAGTTTTTTACGTAGTTGTTTTGTTGTTTCTCAGGTTGAGGAACCTCTCCTCACCAACTCTGATTGTACTTCCTCTGTTTATTAATAAAATTGGAGGTACAGTCCACTTAGTTTTGGGGTGGGGGTAGGGCTATGGGGGAGGGCATCTCCAATTTCATCAGAGTATACCTTACCCTCGGTGCATTCCAACCCTTACTGGGCCAAGGCCGTGGTTTTGTCCTCACAAGGCGCCACACAACTTATAGATCTCAGCCTTACATATATAGCTTAGTTACTTTTCTTGCTTTCCGATATAGGACTAATCCGCTTCATCCCTGCACCAACCCCCATACATAGTGGTAGCTCTACGCGGTGGGAGTTCCACAATGGTATGCACACCCTGGTAGCCCTTTCCAACAAATAACCCTCTCCTCCTATACAGCTCGTGACTGCGTCACTACATTATCACTTTACAAGCCCCTCATGGTCAGCGAGGGAAAAAGTAGCTACCGTCTCTTTGGCTCATGGCAAGTAAAACTGCCAAATTTAGAACTAGCACCAGTCTGGACTGGTCTGATTCTAATAGTTAACTGGTCAATTTCTGGTGGTTTTATGATACAAATATTCACACACGGACACACAAAAGCACGAACACATGCACACCTTACCCCCCCAACAACAGAACATGCACACATATAGGCCACCACATCTTCATCAGATGATTACAGTAGAAATTTAGCATGAAAGACATATGTAGTTAATGTATGTTAACTCAATGGTATTACAAGTGAAAATTTTAAAGTGTTTGAAAGATTAGGGGTTTTTTCACATATATGAATAGTGCAAGGGGTTTTTTACATATACACCATATTTTAAGGGGTTGCTTGGAAAAACTCTTGAATGATTAGGGGGGTTTTCACATATACGTATAGTGCAAGGGGTTTTATAGAAGAGCGTGGTAGCCCTATCCAGATATATACAAGTCCCAAAGCTACAGTTAAATAAAAAGAAAAGTACAAAGTCTTGGGGCATACCCCGACTAGCAGAAGCTAGACAAAAATTGAAGCCGTAACTTCAATACAAGAGCGACTCTGCCAAGGCCAAATTACAGTCACCCGCCTCAGCCATGTCGTGGTCGCCTCGTGGCTGGCTGCTACACAGACTCTTCCGAGGCCTCTCTTAACATGCTCTCCTGTCGCAAATGCCTACGCCCTACACCACGTTGAGCCGCCTGCCGACGCCTCCTCTTGTTCCATCGGCGAGGACCACAGACAGGGGAAGAGGATGCGACTGGCTCCTCCTGAACCATCTGAGGGAGACCTGCTGGAATTGCAACGCCCGACCATGCTCCTAGGCGCGCATCAGCTCTACCTCCAAAATTGCCACCGTCCGGAAAGCTACCTCCACGTCGGTGACCCCGGACACCATGAGGGTTCGACGAATCTCTGGCCTCAGTCCAACAATGAACTGTTGAGTCAAAAATCGCGGATCCGCCATGGTCGAAGGTGCATAACGGCTCAAATCCCTGAACCTTGCCTAATACAGGGCAACTGGCAGCAGCGCTCCCTGAGCCAATGTCAGAAATTGGATGGATAAATCAAAAATATTCGCTGCTCTTGGTGCATCGGGGACCACATCTACCGGAGGGGGCGGTGCTCCACACTACACGTCCAGGGCCCCTGCGGCCAGCTCTACTTGGGACCGCGTCTCCCCCCTTCGTGCCATCGCGGATCCTAGCAGCCCGCTTTCTGTTTGACAAAAAATAGGAATTGAAATTTTTAGTATTTTTATCCCCCTCCTTTAACCATTTAATTTAGGCTTTTTGGCACCAAAAAATTTTCTCCTGTAGGTGAATTTTATCAAAGCATGTTCTTCACTGAGTTCAAAGTATTCGAATTGGCCGGCGAGGGATTATGATCAAACATGATCTAAGCATCAAGAAAGGAATCCTCCACCTGCTGAATGTTAGCAAATAAATAGCCAAAAATAGAATTATTCCAATCCTTTAGCATGGCTTTCATATGTTTTAGTTTTATGGCCAATTAAGGCAAGAGGCTAGCTACACATAACCGTGCACTCTTGAATAGAATATGAGTACCACTTGAACATAAATGGGTCCCACCTTAATATGGTAGGTGGGTCACAAATAAGAAAAAAAACTAAAACCCTAATGTGTGCCAAGCCCCAACTAGTATAAACCTACGTACATAACTGTTTCGAACAAGATTTGGATATCAGTAGAGACGTAGGTATGGATCAAATTATTTCTTAATCTCTACTTCGGTCCAATTATATTGTAGACACCTAAACTAACACGTCTATGAACAACAAATTAAGTAGACGCAACCATGTGGACATAGCTAGACCTTTTAAGGATGGATTTGGGAACTTGTTAGACCAAACCTAATCTGCATGTTGAATCTTCTAGTCAGGAGAAATATGTATATTGCTAACACGCGACATAGTGTCTGAAACGCTACCAGTACCAAAACTATGCATGTCAGATTGCCTATTTAATGAAAGAAATCAAATAGCTAGCTACTAGCAGACCATAGAGACTGTGTAAGTAATCGTCACTAACATACATGCTTTATTTGCCACTGCCATCACCCTCCCACCCTCACTTCCACGCCCCTTCCCTCTCTAATTTAGTAAATAATAAACAAGAAATCCTAACAATAAATCTAATTAAGATTACATAAATTAAAATAAAATGAAACAAGATATAAAAATAATATCAAATTTTTACTTACTGTTTTTTTGCAAAAAAACTCTGATTCTTTCGTTCTCGTCCTCTCGATCGATTATCCTACCATGAATAAAAAATAAATAAAATAAAATAAAATTAAATTAATTTATCTAACTGTGTGAGACAGTGAGGGTGAGAGAGGGCGAGAGCAGGGGGGAGGGAGGCCAACGTGAGAGGGAGAGAGGGCGGGAGCCGGGAGCGGGTGGGGGGCCAACGGTGCATGTGTCTGTGTCTGTGTGTGAGTGTGTGCGTGTGTCTGTGAGGGGGAGGGGGGCCAACGGGAGAGGGAGAGAGGGTGAGGGAGGGGGAGGGGGGCCACCAACACAGAGAGGGAGAGGGACAAGACCGTGAGAGGAGGAGGGAGAACGGGAGTGGGAGAGGGAGGGGGTCGACCACCCCCGGCCGGTGCCTCCTCTGCCGGGTGTGTGCGTGAGAGGGAGTGATGGAGCGGGAGAGGGAGAGGGAATGAGGAAGACTAAGAGGGGAGAGGAGAGGGAGAGGGTTTATGTACCGAAGTAAGGACGAGGATGGCTCTGGCGTGGACGACCGGCGACGGTGAGTTTCGGCAGGCGATTGAGGACGAGGACGGTGACGGTGAGGACGACCACGACCGGCGACGACGGGGAGGACGGCTCTGGCGGCACCAGCGGCGACGGCTCCGGCGGCGATGGCGGTAGGGAGACGGAGGAAAGAGAGAATGAGAGTGAGGGGAAAGTGAGTGACAGGGAGTGGGGGGGACGGGGTCGATTTGGCTGGGGGGGTGGGATTTTTAGATGAATTTCAGACGAAACATAAGTCCGTCTAAAAATCATCTAAAATTTCAGACGGATTAATTTCCGTCTGAATATAAGTCTCAAATTGAGATGGATAGTACGACAGATAAGTATCTGTCTGAAATAGTGACGGAATTTCACACGGAATATATCCGTCTGAATTTTAGACCGATATTCTGACTCAAATTAGTCCGTCTAAAATTTCCGTCTGAAATAGCACCTTTTCTTGTGGTGTTTAATTCCACAAATTAGTCATAAAATTTGTCATTGAGTTTAGGGGACAATTTATCCCCCCTTCTTGTCTATGTGCTTATCTGGGCCAACAATTGGTATCAGAGCAAGGCCTCTGAATTTTATTGAATCTCACAGTTGAAGAGGAAAGATCATTAGACGATGGAAAGTAAGGGAATGCTCCCTCAGGGACATTCTATACATAGGCCCCCATTTTTTGATGGTACGAACTATCCCTACTGGAAAAATAGAATGATTATGTAATTGCCAGCACATGATTATGATAGCTAGAGAGTCATAAGTAAAGGTCCTTATCAAGTGCCCAATGATGAGGACAGTTGGACTAAGGAACATATTAGAAAATCATGTGCAAATTTCAGAGCTATGAATATTGTTCAATGTGCTATACATTCGAATGAATATTCACGTATATCTATGTGTTTGTCTACGGAAGAAATGTGGAACAAGCTGAAGTTAATGTATGAAGGCACTTCTGAAGTCAAAGAAACAAAGGCAAATTAATTGGTCCGAGAATACGAGCTCTTCATGATGAAGACACATGAGACCATCTCAGAGATGTTTGCTAGGCTTATGGAAATTACCAATGCATTGAAAGTTCTTGGCAAGGAATACACAAATCAAGATCTGGTGAGGAAGGTCCTTCGATCTCTGTCATCTCAATGGCACAAGATGGCAACGGTAATTGAAGATTCAAAAGATCTTAGCACTTTGACAGTTAATGAGTTGATTGGGTCATTAATGACCTATGAAATCAACATTAAAAGGACAGAGGAGGAGAAAGATAAAAAGAAATCAATTGCACTTAATGTCAACACACATTCATCTGAGGAAAGTAATGAAGGGTCAAGTCTTGATAGTAGCGAGAAGAATTTGTGGACCTCATCACTAAAAGAGCTAGAAATTTTTTAAGAAGGCCAGAAGGGATGGAACTTCTTCTAGAAAAGTTCAGAAGAAACCACCGAGGAAGAAAGGAGAGATTAGATGCTATGAATGTAAAAAGGTCGGCCACATGAGAAATGAATGTCCAAATCTCCAGAAGAAATTGAAGAAAGAAAAGGCTAACAAGTCAAAGGCAATGAATGTTGTATGGAGCGACGAGGATGAGAGCGAGTCTAAATTCGAGAAGGAGAATGAACTGGATGAGTTGGTTTAGAATCTTTGCTTGATGGCAAATGAGGAAAACGACACCAAGGTAAATTCTGATGACGAAAATCTTACTTGTGATTAATGGAAACTTGTATATGCTGATTTGTATAAAAGTTACAACAAGGTTAAGTCTAAAAACAGAAACTTGAAAAAAAAGTTTCATGACTCTACGTATTCTAGTTCATCTTCGTGTATCAAATATAGTTTGCTTGAGTTAGAATTTGAAAAGATAAAAGATAAAAATGAAACTTTGAAATCCACAATAACCGTGTATGAAGATGAGCTTGGTTGTTTAGAAATTGAAAAACAAGATGCCACTACAAGAAAACCGGCCTATAGCTACGAATTTTACCTACGCTTCCAAACACGTAGGTATAAGAGACATATTCCGGCGTTTTTAAATTAACGCTGGTAAATTTCCTACATTTTATTATAGCGTAGCTATATGTTCATATTATTCTAACGGTTTTACAATAAATGAAGGAAAAGATAATATATAATGACATTTTTTTTTATAAACGTGAGAATAGAGCCTATCAATGGCTTCGCATTTTTTCAAACGTAACAATAAGTCGATTGAAAAAAAAAAGAAATTAACAAAACGTCGCAATAGGCTTGACATCTATGGCGGCAAAAATGCCGCCCAAGCTTTTATGACCCGAGCTTCGATGCCTTCTTTGTAACGACCCGAGATCCGAACACCGGGAAGACCCGATAACCCGAATCTCAAACCGCCACCCACGAGCCCGAAGACTCAGAAGGGTTAAAGGGATGGTGTGGAAATATACAAGAATCTAAAATAATTGCAGAACTACACAATTATTATGAATAAGCAAGAAATAATAAATAACATTAAATAATTTACATGGTCTATAATCTAACAGTAGTCTAAAATATAACAATAGTCCACAACTAGTACAGTCCAGAAAGAAAAGGTACAACTACGCGGGGCATACCCCGGCTCTGACAACTAGCAACTAACCCTGGGCACTAGAACCACATGGAGCCTCTGGAGTGCTCCCCTAAAGCCTCGCCTCACCTGAAACCATGGAAAAACGCAGGGAATGAGCCTCGTAACAAAATGCTCAGTAGGGATCACCCGGACCCCTACCTCGCAAAGTGAGAAACTATGCAGGAGGTAGCTAAAGTGGGAACCAGTAAGACGTAGAGCGGGGAGCTACAAGAATAAACAAACGGAAAAGCTCAACTACGTCTAGTACCGACCACATGGCACAAAACCCGAGGCAACACAGTAGAAAACCAAGAGTCACTACTTGACAAAGACATGAGTACCACCCGCTAGAAGCAAGACCGGATGCGCCCACTAGCGTCTTGGACCGCGCCTCAGGTGTCCCTCTCATCGCGCCCTGGCAGAACAGGGACCCGTACTAGTAACCACAGAATAAGAACTAGCTGGGGTCACGCTCGTCAGTGCGGGTTTGACTGCCCCTAACCACGTGTGCACACACAGACCATGCGTCCTAGGTCAGCTCCTCTGACTGGTTTTCCCCTCAGCCAGACTCTGGCTGCAGGACGTGGGGCCCTACGGTAACCAGTCTAAAAATCATCTCTTAGGGTAGCCTCGCCATCACTCCCTGGTGGGACCACACGCGTGTCGGAAGGCTACGCCTAGTGGAGGGTCGCTGAAAGAGTAGACTCTCTAGCCAACGGAAAACAACGTCTAAACCGGGCAAATTATAAGGACTACTCCTCGTACCGACACTCACTCACAGTGACGTTAGCCGAAATATACCACTCCCCAGGGTCCCCACGACACCCACGTACAGTCCCCATATGATGCCTAGCATTAGTCGGACCGTAGGTCAGCACAAGGATTGAGACCTACTCACCCGGGACTGAAATCGGCAAGGAAAGAACTCCGGTCAGATAGAACACAGGTGGCGGTCCACCCTGGACTGTCCCTCGTAAAAATGGTCTAATGGTGGACCACCCCAAACAAGAGACTGTCCTCCCTTGGACCGCAAGATCAGGATAGGCGGTCCTCCATAGGCCGTCGCTCAAGGGAATAAACGGTCTCCTATCGATCGTTCAAAGAAAAAGTTGTCCAATCCTGGGTCGCCTCAGAGTGTAAACAGTCTCCCTTGAACCGCCACACCATGGGACTGTGAAAGGTGAAACGGTCACCTCGTGACCGTTCAAGCTTAAAAATGGTCTCTCTTGGGACCGCCAAACAAGGTAAAACGGTCAGCCTGTGACCATCTACCCCAAAAGTTCCCAATGGTCAAAAACCAACGGTCAGAAATGCCTCGAGGGTCACGCTGGCCCCACGAAGTAAACGATCGGCCCCTTGGCCGCCTCAGGGCTGGGCGGTCTATTGTGTGACTGCATACCCTGCTGACACTCTCAGTCTAGAAAACCCTCTAGCTAAGGCCGCTTCAGGCCAAAAACGGTTCCTGTTAGGACCGCATACATTCCGGAAAATCGAGAACGGCGGGAATGACTCAAAATGCCATTCCACGCCCCATTCACCCCCCGGTGAAGGGGAAACAAAGGGGAAACCCTTTCTCATGCCCCAACGCATCCTTTGATGCCCTCAAACCATAAATTAATACGTTAAAATGCTAGATCCAACGCTCGAACCCCAAATCATGTTTTTCCCTTCCCGGCTTGAAATAACCCTCTCTCGACCTCACCTCGGCCTAGAAATCACGGGGAAGGTAAAGAACAAGCTAAGGATCCGTCACCCTACCTCGGGATCGCCCGAAACATGGGGGATTGCCGCCGATCTCCAAAAACCTCGCTTGGAACCCACGAGTTCCCACGATCTCTCCGAGCGCCGCACGCCACCGCGATCGCTGTGCCGCCACCATCGCCACCACGTCGTCACCTCGCCGCGTCTGCAGCCGGAGGGGAGGACGCCGGGGTCATCGCCGGAAGAGGGGGGTGCCACGGCGGAAGCGCTCACCGGAGAGGGGAGAAATAAGAAGAAAAGAAGAAGAAGAAAAAAGAAAAGGAAAAGGGGTATTTATAGAAAATCCAAATTTTCTGAAAAATATGGAAAAATAGAAAATATATTTCCTCGATCCTCGAAACACGCCGGACGCACTGGTACTGTCCCGGAGTAGGAGAACGCAACGGTTTGCCCTACATAGGGTTCCGTAGGTTCGTTAGGGAAAAACACGTGTAAACCGCGAAACACATTCCGGGACCCCAAAAACTGATCCGAAACCCACGGATCCAGGTCCGATAAGTGTCCAAAAAACTCAGGGCATTACAGCCCTCCCCCTTTAAACAAATTTCATCCTCAAAATTCAAAATAAAGCACAGTGAAAAAAGGATGGGAGACTCACTCGAATAGATAAGGGAACTGCTGACGCATCTCATCCTCTAGCTCCCAAGACGCCTAGCCGCCAGAGTGCCGCTGCCACACCACCTTAACCAGGGGAATAACCTTGTTCCGCAGGTGCTGCTCTCGCCGATCCTCAATACGGATGGGGAACTCTGGAAGAGACAGATTGGGAGTCACCTCGGGCCAAACAGAATCTTCCAACACGTGAAAACCATCGGGCATGTATTTCCTCAGCATGGAGACATGGAACACATCATGCACCGCAGCTAACTCCGAGGGTAGCTGCAACCGATAAGCAACCTCGCCAATGCATTCCATAATGGGAAAAGGGCCAACATAGCGGGGAATCAACTTCCCACGCCTCCCAAAATGCATTACCCCCTTCATCGGAGAAACCCTAAAAAATACTCAGTCACCGACAGCGAAACTGAGGGGCTACCTTCTCCGACTGGCATAGCTCTTCTGCCGACTCTGCACCGCTAACATGTTCTGACGGACCAGATGCACTACATCAACACACTGCTGCACCAACTCTGGTCCCGTCATGACACGCTCACCAACCTCAAACCAATCGAGTGGAGTCCGACACGGTCGCCCGTACAATGCCTCATAGGGAGCCATCCCAATACTCGAATGATAGCTGTTATTGTAGGCAAACTCCACCAATGGTAGATGGTGAATCCAACTTCCCTGCCACTCCAGGCATCATGATCTCATCATGTCCTCTAGCGTCTTGATGGTCCTCTCTGACTGACCATCCGACTGAGGATGGTACGCCGAGCTAAAAGCTAACTCAGTGCCTAGAGCTCTCTGGAAACTTCTCCAGAATCCAGAAGTGAAACGTGAATCTCGATCTGACACAATGGAAATAGGAATTCCATGCAAAGGTACGATCCGCTCCACATAAAGATGTGCTAACTTGGGCACACTCTAGCTGACTCTGATCGGTAACAACCGAGCCAACTTCGTCAGCCTATCCACTAGCAACCAAATACTATTCTGCCCACTAGGAGCCCTCGGCAATCCCACCACAAAATCAGTGGTCACGTGGTCCCATTTCCACGCGGGAACATCCAAGGGCTGAAGCGTACCACCAGGTCGCTGATGTTCTACCTTTACCTGCTGACAGATCAGGCACCTGGCCACAAACTCAGCAACATCTCGCTTCATGTCAGGCCACCAGAACTACCTCCCCAAGTTCTGATACATCTTCGTCGCATCCGAATGTACGGTGTACCTACTCCCATGAGCCTCTAGTAACACCGCATGTCTCACCTGCTCCTCGGCCGGGACGTATAGCCTACCTCGGAATCTCACCGCTCCGTCCTTGCTGAGCTCCACATCGGCCATAGCCAAAATCCGGGGTAACTCAGGGTCTGCATGCTAGTCCTCTATCACCTGACGACGGATGACTGGTGTGACAGTCAAGCTCGCAAGAACAGCTGGCCCTAGCTCTTGAGGAACCTTAAGCCTAAATGTCATGGCTGGCACTTGTTCCCAGAGCCTCCACTTCCTCAACATCATCGCATTGACCACGACCTTCCTGCTCAAGGAATCAACAACGACATTCATCCTGCCCAGCTGATAAGACAGGTTGAAGTCATAATCCTTCATATACCCCATCTGTAGTGCCCCAAAATTTATATAAATAATTTTTGGATTATTTTAAGAATATTCTGGAATTTATTAGGAATTATGAAACTTAAATTGATTATAAGGCAAAGTATGTTAAATAATTAATCCAGCTTTGATAAATAAAACCCAAAATGTTTAAGGACCAAGCCCATTAAGTTTGGCCCATATTCTAGAAGGTTATTTAACATATTCATGAATTTTAAGGATAAATACCATTTTATAGATAATTATATGGATAAAATAATCAAAGAGTTTTAATTAAGTTGAATTCTGTGCACAGTGGATGTAGTGGTCTATCGTGCGACCGCCACAGTCATGTAACGCGCCAAGACTAGACCGTTACGCTCTATCAGTTCCGTGAAGTGAAGAACAAGCAAAAAGATTGAATTTTTGCTAGTCTATCCTTTAGGGACCGAGATGGGAGGACTAGTAAACGTGTTAAGAACTCTCTGAAGTCGATCTAAGCTTTAACAAGGACTCTAGAATCGATCTAATCCTCAAACCCTAGCTAGAACCTATAAATAGACCCTAGTTTTGAACTGCGCGACCCCTACATTGGCTCCCGTGGAACTAAGGTAAAGAGATAGTATTTCAGGTAAGTTCTTTAGAACTTTTTGTTCCTTATACATAGGACTAATCTTCCTCAAAATTTCATGCTAGGAGATCAACTACACAAGGAGTTTGAAGCTTCCAAAGTTGCTAGTTCGACCATAGCAACATAGGAATCTCAGTGAAAGTCTACTGAAGATCAGGAGATTAGAGCACCAAAACGAGGTAATGGGCCTAAGTGTCTTTAGAACTTTCTGTTGCCCTTAGTTTCACCTTCTTACCCTCAAAATTTCATGTCCTTAGGTCAAGAGATTGAGGAGTTAGAGCGACGTGAAGTTGCTGAAAAATCACAGGAAGGGAAGAACTAGGGCGTGTCTTGCAGTCCCAAATTGGAAGTTGAAAGCCCAGTAAAGAGGTAGGCCATCTCATGAACGGCAAGAACATCATGATAGGAGTAAAAGTCCTCTGGTTTTGTCTGATTTCATGCACCATAGACCATGAATTTCATGTTTTAGTAAAATCATGCATACATGCATATCTTTAGCCTTAATTGAAGATAAAAGATATTCTCTTGTTCATTCACTACAACCTATGCATTTAGATGGCTTTTACTTCATTTTATCATGACTAGAGTAGTCGTTTACTTTGATTCTTCTTGCATCAGATGTTTTAAACCGTAGTTCTTTTATTCTACTATTAGCAGTGCTCTGACGGATTATAGTTAGACCGTCACAACACTGTAACGGCCTCTCGATAAGCCGTCACATCGCCTGTTGTACACCAATTTCTCTGTAATTTCTGATGGACCAAAATTAGTGCGTCACAGTAATCTGACGGCTCCACGATAGACCGTCACAACCACATGACGCGCCTGTATTAGACTGCCAGAGTGTTGGGTTCTGTAAATTCGAGACGGAGTTAAAACAATCAAACTTACTTATGAATAAGCCTATTTATCTAAGTTGTGACATATTTTTAATGATTTTGAGTTTATTAATTGATTCATGATAGGAATTGCATGATCAAAGGCACCTTTAGTTATTTTAAGTATATGTTAATTTCATTGACCAAAACTCTATAATTTTGTATTAAAATCATGATTTTAAATGATTGTATTGACGGAGTTTATCAAGGTTTTATGTCGTTACACATTCTTTCCTATCCATAGAGCCAATTTCTCTAAGTATATGGCATATGTTCTGTTATATGACCATTACTTACACTTTTGCACTATAGGAACATATTCTTGGACTTGAGGACCTCTCTATTGGATATTCCTTCCAATAGACTAGGAAATCTGGTTCAAGGCCTCCGTAATTCTCCGCGAGCCTGGGATTCCCACTAGGATGCCGAGTTGGTTATACCATTAAAGCCTAATTGTTTAGAAAGCACTATCGACGCTTTCTGGTTTTGACTATGTAACGGCCTATTACTCGACCATCAGGTACATCTAACGGTCCAGTATACAACCGTCACATTCACTGAGTCCAATTATTCTTTCTGAATTCAGCCATTCAAACGGCCCAATGATAGACCGTCACGTTCATGTAATGGCCCATTAATTGACCGTCATAGTTCCTGAGTGATTTAACTCGAGGTTTGACCCAAGGGCTGATATTCCAAAGTTCCTAGATGGATTATTGAAGGTCTACGACTTGTCATATTGCTCAAGATACTTAATTTTAATTTATGAAAGTTAAGGAACGTACCGTTATGCTGCCGATTTATTTTCATGGCATAACGTAGTTTTAATGTGTTTATTGGAATTCTTTTCAAATAGAAGCATTCTTATGATGGATTACTATATCATTAACCTATTGTTGAATTGTACTTTCTTGGCCATATTATTTACATGCGTGGAAGTAGCTTGATTTATACTTGAAGATGCGGATCGAGCACTGATTGTGTTCAAGGGCTCTATGCTAGTCCCCTCGACTGATTGTCGGAAACATACTATTATAAACCATCGGGTATGATGCTACTGGCGTCGCATTACGCCGGGAGTACTTTCTCGATAAATAAGTGAAGATCCACGGCATGGCATGACTTTCTACAGAAATTCATGAAGTACTTGCTACTAAGTGAAGAGTACATTCTTAATTGTTACATGACTTTCTAGTACATTCTTATTCATGAAAGGCCATATCATGTTCTTGTTACATTCTTGCTAGTTCATACTTGTTCATTCTATCTTACATGATCATCTTGTTACTTTGGTTTAATCGCATGATTGATCGCATTCGCATGACTTTACCTTATTTATTTACAACTAAAATACTAATTACTTTAATAGTGCCTTCATGTTGATGCGAAGATACCTACTGGGCAAGTGTGCTCATTACCTATTTTTCAATCTTTTCAAGAGATGGAAGTGATACGAATTCATATTCGAGTTATACAAGTAGCGGGTCCGAGAGCGAATGAAGGTCTTATCAAAATAAGAGTGAAGACTTAGGAAAGTCAATATTATTTAGATCGAGTCTTTGTAATTTCCTTTTTCCTTGAGTCTGATAGATTAGTAAAGGATGAAAAGTCATTGTATTTGGATATTTTGATTATTAATGAAATAGAGTTGGAATTTGATTAAATTATTGTGCAATTGCATTCTTATGTGTGATTGTCTTGCGCTTTGATCATTCTTGCTTGCAAGAGGCTTACCATGCCGGCTGTTCATGTTTCTCAAGCTAGTTTTCCGCTGTAATAAAGGCTCGGGCGTGACAGTTAAGTTGGTATCAGAGCCTAAGTCTCAGGACTTAGAGAAAAGAGTCATGTCATAGGATAAGTCTCCGGTTTAAGGACCCCTACCTATGAACTAAGGAAGGAATTTCCTCACCTATGCGAGAAGTGGGTAGAGCCCGGGAAAGCATAGTTAATTAGTTTTAAGATTAACCTCTTTCTAATTCCATGAGAATTAACAATTTGTTATTTCTCTCAGGTACCTCATTATTACAATGGCACATCGCGTAGATTGGGGTGGCATGCAACAAACGGTTGCCGACCTTACTCAGGCATTACAAACTATGGCCCAGGCAGGCATAGGGGCAAGGGCTGGTGACTTGCATCGCAATTTTTGGAGCTTAAACTCTCCGCGTTTCTACGGTTCTTCTAATCCGGATGAGGTAGAAAACTGGATAGATGAGATGAATCGTATCTTCGATGTTATCCAGTGCACGGATCAAGAAAAAGTGTGTCTTGCAACCTTTCAACTTAATAAAGATGCACGCACATGGTGGAAGTCAGTACCTACACCTCCGGCTGATGCACCTCATACATGGGATGGTTTTCTCACTCTATTCCGTGCTAAGTACTTTTCTGAACATGTTAAAGAAAGAAAGGCTATGGAGTTCGCCTCTCTTCGTCAAGGAATGATGACAGTCGTAGAGTATGAAATTCAATTCTCCAGGCTAGCACCCTATGCACCGCATTTAATCAGCACCGATTTATTGAAGGCTAATCGTTTTATGGACGGGTTACGACCCGGTTTCATTCAGCAGCTCGGGACCCAAAACATCCGTACCTATGCGGAGATGGTTCAGTGGACATATTTATGTGAAAGGACCGTAGAGAAGGTCAAGAAATTGAAAGGAAAGGGAGAAGAGTCCAGCCGAAGATCTAATCTACGTTATAAGAAAGAAAAATTCAGCATCACGGAACCTCATAAAAGCTGTGATAGTAAGAAAAGATCCAGGAGCGGGAACGGTGGAAGTTCCCAGAAGCACAAGAAAGCCAAAGAGGAGATGGAGCAAGTCGTGGCGGCTTGCACATTTTGCGAGAAGTTCGGCCATTCGGCTGAAGAATGTTGAAAGCGCCTTGGTGCATGTCTACGTTGTGGAAGCAGGGAGCATCGTATGCCAGATTGCCCCCTTATGAAGAATCAAACGCCAGGTGGAGAACGTAAGAGGCAAGCTCGCCTCAATGCTATTTTAGAAGAAGAAGAAGCACCTAAGGATGGTGGACTTATGGAAGGTACCCTTCAAATTTATTCTCGTCCTGCATTTGTGCTATTTGATACTGGTGCCTCTCATTCTTTTATCTCTACTACTTTTACAAAAATATTACCAATTACATCAGTTCCCTTACCTTCAGATCTTGCTATTACTACACCCTTAGGTTCTGGAACAAAACTTACCGAGTATTATCCTGATAGTGAGGTAATGGTAGAAGGTCACAATCTCCCCGCAAACTTAGTGTGCCTTGACATGAAACGTTATGATGCCATTTTAGAGATAGATTGGGTCATAGAACATAATGCTGATATTAACTGCCGAAATAGGATTATATCCTTTCAAAAACTCGGTCTTCCAAGACTTTCTTTCCTTGGCATCAAGTATAGGAAACATCCCACTATCATATCTTCTCTGCACGCTTGCAAACTTATCTCGTGAGGATGTGAAGCTTTTCTTGCTTCTGTCATTGTTACCGAGTCCAAGGAAATCATCATAGCAGACATCCCTATTGTAAATGAGTTTCCAGATGTGTTCCCATCCGAATTACCTAGTTTACCACCAGAGAGGGAAGTAAACTTCACTATCGAACTCATTCCAGGAGCAGCACCTATTTCTATAGCCCCTACAGGATGTCCCCCATGGAACTTAAGGAATTAAAAAGGCAGTTGCAGGAACTACTAGATAAGGGTTTCATTAGACCTAGCACATCCCCCTGGGGTGCGCCGGTTCTTTTTGTCAAGAAGAAGGATGGCTCTCTCAGGCTGTGTATAGACTACCGGCGACTGAATCAACTTACAATCAAGAACAAGTAACCGTTGCCGCGTATTGATGAGCTCTTCGATCAGCTTTCGGGAGCAGAGTATTTCTCCAAGATAGACCTCAGATCAGGTTATCATCAGCTTAGAATTAAAGAAGAAGACATTTATAAATCGGCTTTTCGAAGTCGTTCTGGCCACTATGAATTCGTGGTAATGCCGTTCGGATTAACAAATGCCCCAGCAGCATTCATGCAACTTATGAATAGTGTTTTCCAGCCATATCTGGACCAGTTCATCGTTGTCTTCATTGATGACATCCTGGTATATTCCAAGACAAAAGAGGAACATGAAGAACATCTGAGGATAGCTTTACAAACACTTAGAGAACACAAGCTTTATGCCAAGCTTAACAAGTGTGAATTCTGGCTCAAGGAAGTTTCATTCCTAGGCCATGTTATTTCAAAAGAAGGTATCGCTATGGATCCTTCTAAAGTAGAAGCTATCAGAAACTGGAGCCGGCCAACGACTGTATCAGAAGTAAGAAATTTTCTAGGTCTAGCTGGTTATTATAGGAGGTTCATTAAGGACTTCTCAAAAATTGTTGTTCCTTTAACTAGACTTACAAGAAAAGAAAATCCTTTCGTCTGGTCAAAGGAATGTGAAAAGAATTTTCAAGCTCTTAAGAATCATCTTACTATAGCTCCTATTCTATCGCTACCAGTGGAAGGTGGTGGATTCGAAGTATATATGGATGCGTCCGGCATTGGCTTAGGGTGCGTCCTCATGCAGAATGGAAGGGTAATATGTCATTCTTCAAGACAGTTGAAACGTCACGAGGAAAACTATCCTGTGCACGATTTGGAATTGGCTGCTGTCATTTTCACCTTAAAAATTTGGCGTCATTATCTCTATGGAGAGAAGTTCACAGTCTACTCGGACCACAAAAGCATAAAATATTTATTCTCTCAAAAGGAGTTAAATATGAGGCAGAGGAGGTGGTTAGAATATCTTAAGGACTTTGATTTTGCTATTCAATATCATCCTGGTAAGGCTAATGCTGTAGCAGATGCACTAAGCAGAAAACCAATGGGAAAGCTATCAAGTCTTATGATTAGTATGACTAATCTTATTCCTCAGTTTGCTCAGTTGAACTTAGATATTGACATGAAGGAAGAAGATTGTTTTATATCCAATATCCGAGCTCAACCAACATTGATAGAAGATCTGGTCAAGCTGCAAAATGATGATCCCGTATTACTGGAGATTAAAGCCAGCATATAACAAAGGCCGGATTTTTCTATTTCCAATGACGGAAGATTGCTATTTAAGGGCCGAGTATGTGTACCAGATCATGAGGATATAATGAAACTGATCCTAGAAGAAGCACATAAATCTAAGTATACCATTCATCCAGGTGGTACCAAAATGTATCAAAATCTCAAAAGAAATTTCTGGTGGCCCAATATGAAGAGAGAAATAGCTGACTTCATGTCCCGCTGTCTCACTTGTCAACAAGTAAAGGCAGAGCATTTTAGACCCGCAGAAAAATTACATCCCTTAGATATTCCAGCATGGAAATGGGAGAGTATAGGAATGGATTTCATTATGGGTTTACCTAAGACAAGAGGTGGACACGACGGTATATGGGTGATCATAGACCGATTGACTAAATCTGCACATTTTATACCAATAAAAAGTCGATGGTCTGTGCATATTCTAGCAGCCTTATACATGAAGGAAATTGTCAAGCTACATGGTGTCCCTGTCGTTATCATATCTGATAGAGATCCTAAATTCACATCGGAATTCTAGAAAAGTCTACAACATTCACTAGGGACTAGATTGAATTTTAGCACAGCATTCCATCCACAAACTGATGGTCAAACAGAAAGAACAAATCAAGTGGTGGAAGATATGCTCAGGGCTTGTGCTATTGATTTTGGAGGAAGTTGGCATGATCATTTACCTTTGGTAGAATTTGCATATAACAACAGTTATCAGGCCAGCATACAGATGGCACCTTTTGAAGCTTCATATGGAAGAAACTATAGATCACCAATGTGTTGGAATGAAATAGGGGAAAGGCAAATTCTAGGTCCCGACATTATCAGGGATTCTTCATAAAAAATTAAGCTCATTCGAAACAAGATTGCAGATTGCACAAGGTAGGCAAAAATCCTATGCTGATAATCGAAGGCGTGACTTGGAGTTTCAAGTAGGAGATCATGTGTATTTGAAGGTTTCTCCGGGTCGTGGTATTCAAAGATTTGGCATCAAAGGCAAGCTAACTCCAAGGTTCATTGGCCCGTTTGAAATTCTCGAAAGGGTCGGTGAAGTGGCTTATAGATTAGCCTTGCCTCCATAATTAGCAGGTGTTCATGACGTGTTTTACGTCTCTATGTTGAAAAAGTATGTATATGACCCTTACCATGTCATCACTTACGATAATTTGGAGATTCAGAAGGATATGACATACGAACAAACACCAACAAAGATTTTGGAATTGGACGTGCGTCAACTAAGGAATAAAGTTATTCCTATGGTCAAAATTCAATGGAAGGAATCATGGCCGTCCGAAGCAACTTGGGAAACGGAAGAAGCCATGAGGAAAAAATTCTCGGAATTATTCAACTATAAGTACACTCTCCATATGAACCATGTATTGAATTTGGGGACCAAATTCTTCTAAGTGGGGGAGGGTGTAGTGCCCCAAAATTTAAATAAATAATTTCTAGATTATTTTAAGAACTTTCTAGAATTTATTAAGAATTATAAAACTTAAATTGATTATAAGGTAAAGTATGTTAAATAATTAATCTAGCTTTGATAAATAAAACCCAAAAGGTTTAAGGACCAAGCTCATTAAGTTTGGCCCATATTCTAGAAGGTTATTTAGCCTATTCACGAATTTTAAGGATAAATATCATTTTATAGATAATTATATGGATAAAACAATCAAAGAGTTTGAATTAAGTTGAATTCTGCGCACAGTGGCTGTAGCGGTCTATCGTGCGACCGCCACAATCATGTAATGCGCCAAGACTAGACCGTTACGCTCTATCAGTTCTGTGAAGTGAAGAACAAGCAAAAAGATTGAATTTTTGCTAGTCTATCTTTTAGGGATCGAGATGGGAGGACTAGTAAACGTGTTAAGGACTCTCTGAAGTCGATCTAAGCTTTAACAAGGACTCTAGAATCGATTTAATCCTCAAACCCTATCTAGAACCTATAAATATATCCTAGTTTTGAACTGCGCGACCCCTACATTGGCTCGCGTGGAACTAAGGTAAAGAGATAGTATTTCGGGTAAGTTCTTTAGAACTTTTTATTCCTTATACATAGTACTAATCTTCCTCAAAATTTCGTGCTAGGAGATCAACTACACAAGGAGTTTGAAGCTTCCAAAGTTGCTAGTTCGACCATAGCAACCCAGGAATCTAAGCGAAAGTCTACTGAAGATCAGGAGATTAGAGCACCAAAACGAGGTAATTGGCCTAAGTGTCTTTAGAACTTTCTGTTCCCATTAGTTTCACCTTCTTACCCTCAAAATTTCATGTCCTTAGGTCAAGAGATTGAGGAGTTAGAGCGACGTGAAGTTGCTGAAAAATCATAGGAAGGGAAGAACTATGGCGTGTCTTGCAGTCCCAAATTGGAAGTTGAAAGCCTTGTAAAGAGGTAGGTCATCTCATGAATGGTAAGAACATCATGATAGGAGTAAAAGCCCTCTGGTTTTGTCTAATTTCATGCACCATAGACCATGAATTTCATGTTTTAGTAAAATCATGCATACATGCATATCTTTAGCCTTAATTGAAGATAAAAGATATTCTCTTGTTCATTCACTACAACCTATGCATTTAGATGGCTTTTACTTCATTTTATCATGAGTAGAGTAGTCATTTACTTTGATTCTTCTTGCATAAGATGTTTTAAACTGTAGTTCTTTTATTCTACTGTCAACAGTGCTCTGACGGATTATAGTTAGACCGTCACAACACTGTAACGACATCTCGATAAGCCGTCACATCGCCTGTTGTACACCAATTTCTTTGTAATCTCTGACGGACCAAAATCAATGCGTCACAGTAATCTGACGGCTCCACGATAGACCGTCACAACCACATGACGCACCTATATTAGACTGCCAGAGTGCTGGGTTCTGTAAATTCGAGACAGAGTTAAAACAGTCAAACTTACTTATGAATAAGCCTAGTTATCTAAGTTGTGACATATTTTTCATGACTTTGAGTTTATTAATTGATTCATGATAGGAATTGCATGATTAAAGGCACCTTTAGTTATTTTAAGTATATGTTAATTTCATTGACCAAAACTCTATAATTTTGTATTAAAACCATGATTTTAAATGATTGTATTGACGGAGTTTATCAAGGTTTTATGTCGTTACACATTATTTCCTATCCATAGAGTCAATTTCTCTAAGTATATGACATATATTCTGGTACATGACCATTAGTTACACTTTTGCACTGTAGGAACATATTCTTGGACTTGAGGACCTCTCTATTGGATATTCCTTCAAATGGACTAGGAAATCTGGTTCAAAGCCTCCGTAATTCTTTGCGAGCCTGGGATTTCCACTAGGACGCCGAGTTGGTTGTACCATTAAAGTCCAATTGTTTAGAAAGTACTATCGACGTTTTCTGGTTTTGACTATGTAACGGCCTATTACTCGACCGTCAGGCACATCTAACGGTCAAGTATACAACCGTCACATTCATTGAGTCCAATTATTCTTTCTAGATTCAGCCATTCTAACGGCCCAATGATAGACCGTCGCGTTCATGTAACGGCCCATTAATTGACCGTCACAGTTACTGAGTGATTTAACCGGAGGTTTGACCCAAGAGTTGATATTCCAAAGTTCTTAGATGGATTATTGAAGGTCTAGGACATGTCATATTGCTCAAGATACGTAATTTTAATTTATGAAAGTTAAGGAACGTACCGTTATGCTGCCGATTTATTTTCATGGCATAACCTAGTTTTAATGTGTTTATTGGAATTCTTTTCAAATAGAAGCATTCTTATGATGGATTACTTTATCATAAACCTATTGTCGAAATTGTACTTTCTTGGTCATATTATTTACATGCGTGGAAGTAGCTTGATTTATACTTGAAGATGCGGATCGAGCACTGATCACACGAAAGTCGTCGTTTAAAACACGCGTATCAATCTTAAACATTACAACTCGCACTAGATGAAAGTAAGACGGAATAAGGTGGCGAGAAGGGTTGATTCCACTGGGAAGAAGAGATTTTTAGAGTTAAAAACTTTGGAGTCCTTTGGAAAACACTTATGATTTGACTTTGCTTAAAGAAAATAGTGTAATGATGAACAAATCAAACACTTAATTGAAAACACCTATGACTATGCGACTATGCTATAGAAAATAATTACATGAAGTGAAAAGAAGAGATAGAAGAAGGAGGTAGAGAGGGTAGAAGATCAAGAACTAGACCAAAAGAATAACTCTTTTCATTAACTTAAAAAAAAGAGTACATGAAGTGCAAGATAAACTTACAACAAATATGTGACAAGATTACAATGAAGTAAAATGAAACGAAAGTAATAAATATAAAAGGAGCCTGAGGTGTGAAGATGGTAGCAGAAATGGTGACGATGGTGTCGTCCTCTATTGGCCTTGGATCACGAACCATCTTGAGGAAGATGTCGTCTACACCGTGAGGAAGTCACCTTTGTCGTTGAAGCTACCTTTGGAGGGTGAATAACTTTGAACCCAAGATGAATTAAGGGATAACTAAGAAGAAAAAGTTGAAGAGGGGGAAGAGAGAAAGAACTTTGATGAAGGGCATAGTGAGAGAAAATGTGAGGAAGAGGGTGAAATCAGATGAAGAAGAGAAGTGGTCTGCATGGATGAACAGTAACTGTGTAGAAAAAATTGAACTGAGGAGAATTAACAATAACTTACAAACATGATGGACTTAGAGGCAGTGGTAGAAGAATAAAATCTAGATCGACAAGAGAGGACAAACTTTCATGAAGAACTCAGATAGAAAAGAAGAGTAGAAGGGCTTTAAAATGGAGGAATAACAGAAGCTAGCAGCTCGGATGAACAGTACAATCACAGGATAACGAGTTAAAAAATGAGATATAACTTACAAACCAGAACGAATTAGAAGATGATGTAGGTGGAGAAATTGTGGAACACTTAAAAATAAAGATATTGCATAAAGAGGATAAGAGGATAAAATGACTAGAAAGTGGAGAAATAATGGGAAGAACAGAGAGAAACACTGGTTCGTAGATGAACAGGATAGTACAGTGAAAACATGAAATAGCTTAAAAACTAGAAAAAATTAGAAGATGATGTAGAAGAAGAAGTTGTAGAGCATTTAAAATTGAAGATCTTACATGAAGAGTGCAAGAGTAGAAAATGAATCAAAGGGGGAGAAATCGGTGACCTAAGGCTGGGTGAGAAATTGACAAAAGAAGAACTCCCCTTCACCTCCTTGTCATAGACTATTTATAGGGAAAGTTGGGTCGATGGAGGGTGAAGATTGTATCAAAAGGAGATGGATGGCTGAGATTTAGGTAGAATATGATGCATGGGGAAAAGGAAAAGGAGGTGGGCACCCCCTTTCTTGGACTTTGGGCACCCCCTTTCTAACTTTGAATATCCTTTTCAAACATTAAATGTCCTTTTCCTCATTTTCAAACTTAAACTTTGAATTCTTCCTTTTCAAACTTTGAATTCAAAATTTTGAACTTTCTTTTCCCTCCAACCAAATTTTTTTGAATTCTTTATTTGACTTGGTCAAAGTGGTGATGACCGTTTTGCCCCCGGCTTCTTTTGCAATTACCTTCGGTGTCCTGCACACACATAATTATGATTTAGTCTAGGAAAGTTACCATAATGTGCACATGAATCACAATTGCTCACAATTATGCAATGGAGAATTAATGTTCACGACTCTCAACTTCATTTTTTTAAATAAAATCATCAAATTAATTAATTTACGTGAAAGGTCCAATCTACATGCGAAGTTGAGATTAACGATAGATCATGCATAATTGCCTAATTATATGCACATCAAATGGTGTACATGCGATGAATTATCATAGAAAATGGACGCTTATCACACCTCCCAACTTACTCATTGTTAGTCCCTTAGCAATTGAAATAAATTAAATTTTAAGACTAACAAGAGGTTGTAAAATTCATACTCTCATATCCAGCTCTCCCTTCATAGAATCAACCAAAGATTAGGAATCTGGAATCATTAATGCACACTAGTCTTATATAGGAACTTAATAGTAAGAAGTTAAATCAAAGCTCAATAGCACTTGTGCATGTGTAACTACCAAATCCACAACTTAGACAATTGCATCCCCCTTTCGCTATTTCAAGCAAATGCCTTTCAACCTTGCACCTCTTAGATCAGAATATTAAGTATATTAATTAGCTTTTTGTCTGCCTTATTGCTTTATCCCTTTGGGATCTTTTATGCCACACATGATGCTGCACTACCCTTCACTGCTCAACGTGAACCTCGACTCTTGCCTTAGGAGAAGCATGCCCAGTTTCGTAGATCAAGGTTCCCTTTTCCGTTTTACGCGAACCTCAACACGTCTTAGGTGAAGTAGGCTCGGTTACTAAGACTAAGGACATTTTTCATGGTGTTTTTTTTCTTTCTTTTCTCTCTCTCTTTTTCTTCTTTTTTTTTGATAGATAATTTGGCAGAAAGCTTTGTAAAAAGATATCTTTTCTTAAGAAGTGCAGAATATCAAACAATATATCAAAACTAGTAGAGGGCTTGTCTTGCTTGTTTCATTAGTGTGCAACATGAATTTCTATTTTCTAAAGTGCACATGAACTTTAAAGGGATTCTTATATCAGTTTTCCATGGCTAGATTGACTAAAATTCCCATCATCCTTCTCCCTAGTCTTTTCTATTCCAGAATTACTTTTAATTTAAGCATGAATCATGAAACTCAAGATGGGGTTTACATCTTTCTACTTTCGTGCAATGATGACATGCAAGACATGACTCCTATCAGGTTGTACTATATGCATTATGAAAAATGTTCTCTCCCCCCAACTTGAATGATATTATCCTCAATGGCATATAGAATTGAAAGTAATAGAATAATGTATCAATAAATACTTCGGAGTAGGAAAGAGACAACCGGATATACGGGATGAAACCTCCATCACTGTCATGGACGGTGACGACTTCCTATCCTTGGCCTTGACCTGACTACTAAAACACACTCAAACAAAAACGTCAAACAACAACAAAAACCTTGGGTTGCCTCTCAGAAGCGCTAAGTTTTCCGTCTTCAGCCAGACATATGAGAGCTCATGAAGATTTTATTCCAGACCACGTAGAACAATGGATTCTTTCGGTGATAACAGCTCATTTTCCAAGTATGGTTTCAACCTTTGACTGTTGACAGTGAAAATGTGACCATTTTTAGGATTCAAAATTTTGACGGCACCATGGTCAAAAGCCTTAACAACTACAAATGGTCCGTCCCATTAGGATTTGAGCTTACTAGGGAACAAGCGCAGCCTAGAATTAAAAAGCCAAACCTTTTGATTCTCATAAAAAGTTTTCATGTGAATATGCTTGTCATGGAATGCTTTGGTTTTAGCTTTATAAATCTTTGAATTTTCATATGCTTCATTTCTTAGTTCCTCCAGTTCATTGAGTTGTAGAGCTCTTTGGGCCCCGGCTTGAGTGAGATCAAAGTTGACTTGTTTGATGGCCCAATATGCTCTATGTTCAAGCTCTACGGGCAAGTGGCAGGCTTTTCCAAAAATGAGGCGATAAGGTGACATGCCAATGGGAGTCTTAAATGCAGTTTTGTAGGCCCAGAGTGCATCATCTAGTCTCTCGGACCAGTCTTTTCTATCTGGATGAACTGTCTTATGCAGAATAATTTTTATCTCCCTATTGGATGCTTCTACCTGGCCACTGGTTTTGGGATGGTAGGGGGTAGCAAGCTTGTGAGTGATGCCATATTGCGAAGCAGAGTTCGAAATTGAAAATGAGTAAAGTGAGAGCCCCCATCACTAATGATAGCTCTAGGACAACCAAATCTAGAAAATATGTGTTTCTTCACAAACTTCATCATGACCTTGTGATCATTTATCCTAGTAGCAACAGCTTCAATCCATTTCGAAACATAGTCCACCGCCACCAAAATATATTCATTGCCAAATGAAGGTGGAAATGATCCCATAAAGTCTATTCCCCAAATATCGAAAATCTCTGCTACCAGAATGGGACTGAGCGGCATCATATCTCTTTTTGAATTGTTGCCCATGGCTTGACATCTCAAACAAGTTTTAGAACATTCATAAGCATCCTTGAATAAAGTGGGCCAATAAAATACACTTTGTAAAACTTTTGCCACAGTTTTCTTTCCTGAGGAATGTCCCCGACAAGCCGAATGATGACAGAAATTCAACACAGACTGTTATTCCTCCTTGGAGACACATCTTCTAATGATCTGATCAGGACCCATGTGAAATAGCTCCGGGTCCTCCCAAAAATAGTGCCTTAGCTTTGAAAAGAATCGATCCTTCTCCTGTTTAGATCACCCTTCTGGGATCTGTCCTACCGCCAGGTAGTTGACTATATGAGCAAACCAAGGGGTTATTGTATGAGAGATGGAAAGAATTTGTTCATCGGGGAAGGAGTCGGACATAGGGGCACTTTCAGAAATTACAATCCTAGATAAGTGATCAGCTACAACATTCTCCAATCCCTTCTTGTCTCTGATTTCCAAATCAAACTCTTGTAGTAACAAAATCCACTGTATGAGACGGGGTTTGGCTTCCTTCTTAGACATCAAAAATTTTAATGCTGAGTGATCGGAATAAACAATGACTTTCGCCCCTAACAGATATGATCGAAACTTTTCGAGGGCAAGCACAACAGCTAACAATTCCTTTTCCATGGTGGTGTAGTTCATTTGGGCACCAGCGAGGGTGCTGCTCGTATAGTAGATCACCACGGGTTTCTTTTCAACTCTTTGACCTAGGACAGCCCCTACAGCATAGTCTGAGGCATCACACATGATCTCAAAAGGGAGCGACCAATCATGAGATTGGAGAATGGGAGCTTGTGTGAGAGCCACTTTCAAAGAATTAAACGCCTCTAGACAGGACTCATCAAGATGAAAGGGAGTGTCCTTGGCAAGCAATTGTGTAAGTGGTCGAGCAATGGTGGAGAAGTTTTGAATGAATCTGCGGTAGAATCCTGCATGGCCAAGAAAGGAACGGATCTGTTTAACCGAAGAAGGGGGAGGAAGATTAGAAATCAAATCTACCTTGGCCTTATCAACTTCTATTCCCCTCTCTGAAACTACATGGCCTAAAATGATCCCTTCTCTTACCATGAAGTGGCTCTTCTCCCAGCTCAACATTAGATTCGACTCAATGCACCGTTTCAATACCCGAGTTAAGTTTCCCAAACAATCTTCAAACGAATCACCAAACACTGAAAAGTCATCCATAAAAACGTCCAAGCATTCTCCCACCATTTTAGAGAAAATGGACATCATACACCGCTGGAATGTGGCAGGGGCGTTGCAGAGCCCAAAAGGCATTCTTCTAAAAGCAAACGTGCCATAGGGGCACGTGAAAGTTGTTTTCTCTTGATCTTCCGGAAAATTGTAACTTGGTTACACCCGGAATAGTCATCCAGAAAGTAATAATACTTCTGCCCAGCCAGTTTCTCTAAGATTTGATCAATGAATGGGAGTGGAAAATGATCTTTTTTCGTGACTGAATTTAGTTTTTTGTAATCAATGTAGATTCTCCACCCTGTTGGTAGTCGTGTAGGAACTTCTTCTCATTTCTCATTTGTTACAACTGTCAGCCCTGACTTCTTGGGAACAACTTGAGTTGGGCTAACCCACTTGCTATCAGAAATAGGATATATGATCCGGCATCCAACCATTTGACAACTTCTTTCTTCACTACCTCCTTCATAATTTGATTCAGCCGACGCTGCATCTCTCTGCTCGGCTTGGCATTGTCCTCCAAGTAAATGTAATGCATATACACATCCGGACTAATACCCTTCAAATCCGACACTGACCAACCTATCGCCCTCTTGTGCTCCTGAAGGACATCTAGGAGTTGGGATTCCTGAGCAGCAGTGAGGTTGGAAGCAATGATTACGGGAAGAGTTTGGTTAGGACCTAGATAAGCATACTTCAAAGGATCCGACAGAGGCTTCAATTCTATACTGGGCGGCTGATCCAAAGATGGAAGAATAGGTTCAGCTTGAAGCGGAGGGAGTGGCTCTACTCTAGAGTAGGGTTCACTAGAAAGTGGAGAATCCTGGAACATGCTACCCTCTTCTAGACATTCCTCATTAACTTTCGGACTTTCTTCAATTAGTTCTTCAAAAATATCAATGACACTACATTCCTCCTCATGGTCCGGATATTGGGATACTTTGAACACATTCAGAGAAACTTTCTCTCCTCCAAAATAAATATCCATCATCCCCGTGGCGCAATTTATATTGGCCTTGGCCGTAGCAAGAAACGAACGTCCTAAAATGATAGGTGTGTGTTTTAATTCCTGGGATGAGGCCATATCCAGAATAAGAAAGTCCACCGGGAAATAACATTCATGCACCTTCACAATCACATCTTCCAATAGTCCCCTTGGAGTCTTCACAGATCGATCCGCCAGTTGAAGGATTATAGATGTGGGTTTTAACTCCCCTAAATCAAACTGCTCATATATAAACGTGGGTAATAAGTTCACACTACCTCCAAGGTCTAGCAATACTCTATCAAATGTAATTCCACCTATGTCACAAGAAATCAGTGGAGCTCCAGGATCCTTCAACTTTTTAGGCAAATGATTCATAACAACTGCACTGACATCTTCGGACAAGCGGACCTTTTGTGTTACTGCCTTTGGTTCCCTTTTTGGTGTACATAGCTCTTTCAAAAGTTTTGCATAAGTCGGCACATGTTTGATCGCATCCAATACTGAAATATTGATATTCACCTATTTAAACAATTCCACTAGTTCTTCTTGTTGGACCGGCTTTCTCTTTTGAGCTTTTGGCTTTAGTGCATCAGGGAATGAGACCTTAGGAACATACTCTCGGGATCCTTCATCAACTTTTACTTTCCCTTTGTCCGGCTTGTTTTCTCCCCCCTCTTGCTTCTTCTTTTCTTGCATAATTACCAGCTCCTCATCTTCACTATCACTCACCTCGTGGGCATCTTGGCCTGAACTACTACCCACATCCCTCGCCTGATAAGGGTCATTTAGAATTTTTCCGCTCCTAAGGGTTGAGACAGCTTTGGCATTCTCGAACTGAGGACCTATAGGAGGGGGCAGCTGAGGTTGAATGGGCTGATTGGGTTGAGGAAGAATGGGAGCTCTTAGAGGGAAGCCTGGAGGTTGTTGATTACGGGGGTTGGCCACCGGTTGGCTAGGGAGCTGGCCTACCTCTCTTCTCATGTTATTGGCAGTAAGTTGCCCTATCTGGTTCTCCAACTTAGAAATAGATTGTGCTTGGGTAAGGATGAGTTGTTGGAGTTGTTCAAACTTGTCATCAAAGGTGGGCTGAGGAGGAGGTGACTGATAATATGGTTGATGGGAGCGATGGAAAGAAATTGCTGAAATTGGCTCTGAAAAAATTGAGCTTGAGGATATGGTGGCCTGAGTTTGATGAAAAGATGATTGTTGAAGTTGTTGGTGGAAAGGAGACTGATAAGAGAGGTTTTGGTTTAACTGACTTGGCATGGAAAATGACTGTATTGGATTTAGATGGTGTGAGAGATGAGATTGGGTGGATGGGCCTTGGTTAGACTTCCAAGAAAACTTTGGATGATTTCTCCAGCCTAGATTGTAGGTGTTTGAGTAAGGGTCATATGCGGGATTGGAGACACCTTGGGCAGCAAAGATTTGTTCTTGGATAAATGAGGGAAGTTGGGCTGTTGTGGGACACTCACTCGCAGAATGACTAAGGCTAGAACACAAAGCACAAGTTTCTTCTTGAATGGGAGTTGAGAATTGTTGAGGTTGAGGAGCAGAAGATGAGGAAGGTTCCTGCCTATTCATAGCCAATAACTGGTCTAGCTTCTAAGCCACCATATCAACCTTCTCTATCTTCTGGGCCAGCAAATCCATTTTATTCAATTTCTGGGTTATGGCATTGATGTCCATCTTATTCTCAAACTCCCCTTGATTCTTGACTTCGTAAAGCCCGGCCCTCTTGTTTGGTCTGATCATTCGTTCATATGATGAAAGTGAGGCGTGACTGATGGAGTTTTCACTCAATATTTCAAAAAGATCATATGCTTCATCCTCACTCTTACTCATGAATGCTCCCCCACATGATGCATCCACCATTTGTCTATAATTCTCCGTTAGTCCCTCATAAAATACTTGAACAATTTGCCATCTTGACAGGCCGTGATGAGGATATTTTCTTAATAGATCTTTCAACCTATCCCAAGCCTCATGTATATGTTCTCCAGTATTTTGGGTAAATCCAGTTATGGCTCTTCTCATTGTGTTGGTTTGCCCTATGGGATAGAACTTCTTCAAAAATTCTTTTTGCATTTCTGCCCATGTATCAATGATTCTACCCAAGGCTCCTAACCAATATTTGACTTTATCCTTGAGAGAGAATGGGAAGAGAGTTAGCCTAAGAGCATCATCAGAGATATTCTGGATTTTAACAGTGGAGCAGATCTGAAGGAACTCATCAAGATGTTTGTAAGGGTCTTCATTGGGATTTCCATAGAAAGATGGCAACATTTGGATGGTACTAGACTTGATTTCATAATGAACCGCTTGGTTCTGAGGTGCTTGGACATAGAAGGACAGTTGGTATTGATTGGGCAAGAAATAGTCCTTCATTTGCTTTGGAGGATCGAGATTTTTGGCCATTAGATTTTGGTGGTGAGGTCCTTGATTTTTGGCTATGAGATCTTGTTGGAGATCGTTCCCTGGATACAAGACTTTCTCAATTTCTTGAATGGGTCCTAGTATGTTTGGATGTTGAGATCTTCTACCTTGCATGAACTAGGACGAAGAGAGAGATGAAAGAGATTTTTTTTATGATGATTTTTATTTGTTTATTTGTTTATTTTTTTGATTTTGATACAAACTAGGACGAAGAGAAAGAAAAGGAGAAATTTTTTTTGATTTTTTTTAAATTTTAATTTTTAATTTTTTTTATGCAATCACAAATAAGTTGTCACACAAATTACCTAATGACCTAGATGAGACCTAGACCTACAAATTAGGTTTCACAAAATGACTAAAGTGTACTTGAGTTCACCCTCAATATTTTCGCCGGCCAGGTAAGGGGTGAGGTAGTGGGAGGCTCCCCTTACTTTCGCAAGGTCCTAATTAAAAACCACTAGCCCGCTTAAGGCGTTTGCCATCCGACCGTCTTACCTTAGGCACCGGTTTTCACAAGAGGGTAAGCGTAAATAACACAAGAACCACAGTGTGAACCTAGGGCCAATGTCTACTGAATTTTATTTAGGGTCTAGGTGATACAAAGATGAAAGAAATTATGATTTGTGGGCTAAGGAAGGGTGATGAAATCTCCACCTTATCTTGCTTATGGGTGTTGCCCTTAGATTATTTTAGAAATGATATGCATCAAATCAAGTTCAAAAAAGGGGTTCTATGCAAGTATGCATGAGCATGTGATTAAGAAAAAGATTAGAAAAGAACTCACCTTGCCCCTTGCAATCTCCAAAATGCAATGACCAAAGTTAAACAAGGAAAAAAAACTTCTATCCTAAATGATGCATAACTTAGAGCATGAAAGTGTGATTTCTACTTTTGGAATGATGATTTTTTTATTGGGTTCAAGTGAAGAGTTTTATTTGTATTTAGTGAACCTATCTAACCACAATATGCAAGAACATTAAGGAAATAACATAAAATGAGAGGAGTTAGGATACTTACTTGAAGCACAATCTCTCGTTCTCTCTCTCTCTCTCTTTGAAATGAATGACAAAATCAAAAAATGAAAGAAAGAAATGCAAACT
Source organism: Amorphophallus konjac (assembly GCA_022559845.1). Lineage (NCBI taxonomy): Eukaryota > Viridiplantae > Streptophyta > Magnoliopsida > Alismatales > Araceae > Amorphophallus > Amorphophallus konjac. Next base: position 38,443,985 of record CM040122.1, read on the forward strand.
TACCTCTGATTTTTTTGATTTTATCCTGTACAAATAAGAAAAGAAAAGAGTGCTTTATTAGTATACTATATACACAAGGAAAATAAAGTTCTTAAATCAAAAATCATCATTCTTCCCCAGCAACTGCGCCAAAAATTGATAACGTGAAAGTTCGTCGTTTAAAACACGCGCATCAATCTTAAAAATTCCAACTCGCACTAGATGTAAGTAAGACGTAATAAGGTAGCGAGAAGAGTCGATTCCACAGGGAAGAAGAGATTTTTAGAATTAAAAATCTTGGAGTCCTTTGGAAAACAGTTGTGATTTGGCTTTGCTTAAAGAAAATAGTTAAATGATGAACAAACCAAACACTTAATTAAAAACACCTATGACTATGCGTCTATGCTATAGAAAATAATTACATGAAGTGAAAAGAAGAGATAGAAGAAGGAGGTAGAGAGGGTAGAAGATCAAGAACTAGATCAAAAGAATAACTCCTTTCATTAACTTAAAAGAAAGAGTACATGAAGTGCAAGATAAGCTTACAACAAATATGTGGCGAGATTATAATGAAGTAAAATGAAACTAAAGCAATAAAAATAAAAGGAGCCTGAGATGTGAAGATGATAGCAGAAATGGTGACGACAGCGTCGTCCTCTCTTGGCCTTGGATCACGAACCACCTTGAGGAAGATGTCGCCTACACCGGGAAGAAGTCACCTTCGTTGTTGAAGTTACCTTTGGAGGGTGAATAACTTTGAACCCAAGATGAATTAGGGGATGCCCAAGAAGAAGAAGTTGAAGAGGGGGAAGAGAGAAAGAACTTTGATGAAGGGTATAGAAAGAGAAAATGTGAGAAGATGGTGAAATCAGAGGAAGAAAGGAAGTGGTCTGCACGGATGAACAGTAATTGTGTAGAAAAAATTGAACTGAGGAGAATTAAAAATAACTTAAAAACATGATGGAATTAGAAGAATAAAATCTATATCTACAAGAGAGGAAGAACTTACATGAAGAACTCAGATAGAAAAGAAGAGCAGAAGGGCTTTAAAATGGAGGAATAGCAGAAGCTAGCACCTCGGATGAACAGTAAAATCACAGGACAGCAAGTTAAACAATGAGACATAACTTACAAACCAGAAAGAATTAGAAGATGATGTAGAAGAAGACATTGTAGAACACTTAAAAATAAAGATCTTTCATGAATATGATAAGAGGAGACAATGACTATAAAGTGGAGAAATAATGGGAAGAACAGAGAGAAACATTGGTTCACAGATGAACAGATAGTACAGTGAAAAATATAAAATAGCTTAAAAACTAAAAGGAATTAGAAGATGATGCAGAAGAAGAAGTTGTAGAGCATTTAAAATTGAAGAACTTATATGAAAAATGCAAGAGCATAAAACGAACCGAAGGGGGAGAAATCGGTGACCTAAGGCTGGGAGAGAAATTGCCAAAAGAAGAACTCCTCTTCACCTCCTTGTCATGGGCTATTTATAGGGAAAGTTGGGTCAATGGAGGGTGGAGATTGTATCAAAAGGAGATGGATGGCTGAGATTTAGGTAGAATATGATGCATGGGGAAAAGGAAAAAGAGGTGGGCACCCCCTTTCTTGGTCTTTGGACACCCCCTTTCTAACTTTGAATCTCCTTTTCAAACATTGAATGTCCTTTTCCTCCTTTTCAAACTTAAACTTTGAATTCTTCCTTTTCAAACTTTGAATTCAAAATTTTAAACTTTATTTTCCCTCGAACTAAAATATTTTGAACTCTTTATTTGACTTGGTCAAAGTGGTAATGACCGTTTTGCGCTTCTTTTGCAATTACCTTCGGTGTCCTGCACACACATAATTATGATTTAGTCTAGAAAGTTACCATAATATGCACATGAATCACAATTGCTCACAATTATGCAATGGAGAATTAATGTTCATGACTCTCAACTTCATTTTATTAAATAAAATCATCAAATTAATTAATATGTGTGAAAGGTCCAATCTATATGCGAAGTTGAGATTAACGATAGATCATGCATAATTGCCTAATTATATGCACATAAAATGGTGTACATGCGATGAATTATCATAGAAAATAGACGCTTATCAAGCATTGATTGTGTTCAAGGGCTCTATGCTAGTCCCCTCGACTGATTGTCGGAAACATACTATTATAAACCATCGGGTGTGATGCTACTGGCGTCGCATTATGCTGGGAGTACTTTCTCGATAAATAAGTGAAGATCCACGGCACGGCATGACTTTCTACAGAAATTCACGAAGTACTTGCTACTAAGTGAAGAGTACATTCTTGATTGTTACATGACTTTCTAGTACATTCTTGTTCATGAAAGGCCATATCACGTTCTTGTTACGTTCTTGCTAGTTCATACTTGTTCATTCTATCTTACATGATCATCTTGTTACTTTGGTTTAATCGCATGATTGATCGCATTCGCATGACTTTACCTTATTTCTCTAGGGCTAAAATGCTAATTACTTTAATAGTGCCTTCATGTTGATGTGAAGATACCTACTGGGCAAGTGTACTCATTACTTATTTTCCAATCTTTTCAGGAGATGGAAGTGATACGAATTCGGATTCGAGTTATACAAGTAGCGGGTCCGAGAGCGAATGAAAGTCTTATCAAAATGAGAGTGAAGACTTAGGAAAGTCAATATTGTTTAGATCGAGTCTTTGTAATTTCCTTTTTCCTTGAGTCTGATAGATTAGTAAAGGATGAAAAGTCATTGTATTTGGATATTTTGATTATTAATGAAATAGAGTTGGAATTTGATTAAATTATTGTGCAATTGCATTCTTATGTGTGATTGTCTTGCGCTTTGATCGTTCTTGCTTGCAAGAGACTTACCATGCCGGCTGTTCGCGTTTCTCGAGATAGTCTTCCGCTGTAATAAAGGCTAAGGGCGTGACACCATCCATCTCCTTTACCTGAGGTTAAGGTCCTTCTGAGTGAACACATACCTCAAACTCTGATGGTTAGTGAACACCTTGAACTTCTCACCGTACAGATAATGCCTCCAAATCTTCAATGCAAAGATTACAGTAGCCAACTCGAGGTCATGGGTAGGGTAGTTCTCCTCGTGTGGCTTCAACTGCCGAGATGCATAAGCTACCACTCTACCATGCTGCATCAGCACAGCACCCAAACCGATCCTAGAAGCATCTGTACACAATATAAAACCTCCTAATCCAGAAGGCAACACCAACACCGGTGCTGAGGTGAGCAACCTCTTAAGCTCCATAAAGCTCTGCTCACATTCATCATCCCAGACAAACGGCACATCGTTCCTCATAAGTCTGGTCATCGGGGCTGCAATACGAGCAAACTCCTGGATGAATCTCCTATAATAGCCTGCAAGCCCAAGAAACTCCAAATCTCCATCACAGACCCCGGCCTCGGCCACTACATCACTGCCTCGACCTTGGCTGGATCCATAAAAATACTATCACTAGAAATCACGTGCCCCAAAAAGTGCACCTCACGAAGCCAGAACTCGCACTTGCTGAGCTTGGCATACAACTGGTGATCTCGCAAGGTCTGCAACACAACCCTCAAATGATACACATGCTCCTCTGCAGACTACAAATAAACAAAGATGTCATCCATAAACACAACCATAAATTGATTCAAGTAGGGACGGAACACCCTATTCATCAAATCCATGAACGCGGCGGGGGCATTGGTGAGCCCAAACGGCATCACCAAATACTCATAATGCCCATACCTCATGCTGAACACAGTCTTCTCTACATCAGACTCACGAATCCGCAACTGATAATAACCGAACTGCAGATCAATCTGCGAGAACACTCGAGCAGAATGAAGCTGATCGAACAAGTCATCAATCTGTGGCAACAGATACTTGTTCTTAATGGTTACCTCGTTCAGTTGCCGGTAGTCAATACACAATCTCAGACTACCATTCTTCTTCTTCACAAACAATACTGGCTCACCCCAAGGGGAGAAGCTAGGACGAATGTACCCCTTGGCCAGCAACTCCTGCAACTACGCCCTCAACTCTCTCAGCTCAGCAGGAGCCATGCGTAAGGAGCCTTCGATAAAGGCCCCGTACCAGGCACAACCTCGATAACAAAATTGATCTCCCACTGGGGAGGTAATCCAGGTAAATCCTAGGGAAAAACATCAGAGAATTCGCACACCACCGGAATGTCCTCCACATCCGACTCCGACTAGTCCATCGCGACCACAGAAGCGAGAAAACCCTGACAACCCGCATCAAGCAATCGACGAGCCCTGGAGAGGGGGATTTCCGCAGCCCACCACAAAGGCAGCCCAACAAGACCTACAAGGTCCAACCGGGCGAGCCCACCCAAGTGATAGCCCACAGGGCCCACTTCGGGAGAAAAGCCCAATAAATAAAGACTCGAGGAACCAACTCTCCCCGGCGGCCTTCTAGGCTCGGAGGGCCCGAGACAACGGTCAGGTCGCGTGGAAGGTCCGGTCTAAAGCCCACTCTCCGACCGAGAGAAAGAGGCTCCAGCCGACCTATCCGACCCCACCTTCGCCGGGCCATGCCTATCGCTCGGACACGAGCTAGCATCCCCGTAGCTCGGTGAGACCGCTTGATTATCTGCAGGTGCGGCCGTTCAGAGTCCTCTGCCAGCGGGAGAGTCATGGGAGCTGCCGAACTCCAAGGGGATAACGCCCCCACGATCCGGCCATGAAAGCCCCCGCTGAAGACGTAACTCCCGCCGGGAAGCCCTCAGCTCACCGGACTCTTAAAAGGTGATGCACTATTTAAGCCAGGGATACCCTCCAGAAGATGGTAAGATGAACTAGCCATTCACATACCCTAAGCTCCTGAGCACGATTCGCTTCACCCTTGGTGGAGAGGATTCTCGCGCATCAGCTCTCTCCTCCCCCATTATCGCTTCCACCATCGCTCTACTGACTTAGCCATCGGAGGGTTTTACCCCAGGGAGATCCCCTGGGCCCTCTGATACGTTTCCCTTCTCTTGCAGAAACATCTTCTGGTGATCTACAGCCCGCTCAGGACACAGCGCGAGATTCCGCCTCTTCAAGCCCTAACAGCCAAAATAAGAAAGCGGGAAGAGGAAGACCTGATACCTTGGAAAAAGAAGGTGGGTCCTCGAAGTTGTCAAAAATAAACCTTCTTCGAGCCACAATCCACCAAGGCATGATGGGCCTCGAGCCAATACATGCCCAAAATAACATCTAAGTCCTGAAGTGGCAACGCATAAAGCCTGGCCGGCAAGCTCCGCCCTTCCACCCACACAGGCACCTTCTCAAAACAATACGGGGTGATCATAAAATCGCTAGTAGGCAACTGTACCGCCAAATCACAGGACATCTGGGTTACCGGCTCCTCAATACTCAGCGCGAATACCTCTGAAATAAATGAATGTGACGTGCCAAAATCAAACAAAACTCAAGCTGTGCAACCCAAAATCATAACAGTACCTTCCACAAGCTGCGACGACTCTGCCTCCGCCCTGGTCATGTGTGTAATCTTGCCTCGAGACCTCTGGCTGCCCACACTCGCTGACCGGGGTAGTGGCGGGTACTGCCCCTGCTGCTGATCCTGCTGCCGAGGGTACTGCTGCTGCGGCGGCCTCAAAGGACAGTCACGTGCCATATGCCATACCTGGTCTCATCGAAAACAAATCACTGGCGCCGTGCACTGCCTGAGCAGGTGAGAACCGCCGCACCGAAGATACAACCCCCGCAAACCACCAACTGATCCCTGACGCTGATAAGGAATCGGTTGCTGAACACTGCCTGTAGACGCCTGCCGCTGATCTCTGCCCTCCTTGCGCTTCTTACCAAAACCTATCTTGAAGAACTTCTTTACCTTCGAACCAAAAGATACAGATCCTGTCGTTGACGCCGCTGGCGCCGATGCTCTCGAACGACCTATAGTGTGCTGGAAGGTGCCCTACTGTTGGGTAGCCATCTGTTGGCTGCCGCCTGACTGGGACTGCCCCTGGCCATCCTGCCCTCGGATCTTCTGCATATCCAGCTCCAATGATGCCGCCACACGGGAAGCCATCTCCAAATCAGTGGCAGCGTTTGCCATCAAGAGGTGCCTCAGATCCTTCCTCAAACCCTAGATGAACTGCTCGGTCTTCAGCTCCTCAATCTCCATGATATGGAGAGCATAACGGCCTAACTCAACAAATCGAGCCCTGTACTGCAACACTGACATGTCACCCTGAACCAGCTCCAGAAACTGACGCATCTTTTACGTACCGACATAGGATGGGCGGTAAGTACGCTCGAAGACCCTAACAAAGTCCTTCCACATGACCTGTTGAAGGGAACGTGACTGAAAGGATGTCTTCCACTCCGAAGACCACCAAGCTCGAGCCGAACCCTGCAACTGGTTACAAGCCAACATCACCCTATCCTCCTCAGCGCAGTTCATGGAACTGAACACTCTCTCCATCTCATCAAGCCAGTTTCGGGCCACATCTGGGTCTGGCTGGCCGCCATAGTAAGGTGGATGGAACTGTAAAAAGTCCCTCACTGTACGACTAGGCCCATCCCTAGACGACGAGCCCTCACCAGCATCTCCGTCGAACTGTTAAGTCATGAACTGGAACATACTCCGAAAGAAATCCTCTGCCCCCGGAACTCTCGCTGTATCCCTTGCCTCAGTGGCAACTGGTGGCACTCTGCTCTGCTCCTCCTACTCCTCTATCGACTGTGCCTGCTGAGAGCGTGGCCTCTGCGTCGGCGCCATACTCGCATGTTGCAAAAGACAGAAGACACGAAAAATAGTGAAATCAATAAAACATGTTGTGCCCCTGTGGTCATTTGAATCTTATGATTTTGATAATGGCTCAACACTATAAGTCATTGTTGTTTTCCACTCTCATATGACTGACATACGTGATATTTTGTTCATGACAGATAAGCCAATGAATGGACAAGGAATTGAGTGGAGATGGCAAAAGTGAAAGCTCAATGATCGCGCCCAAGCACGAATGAAACTCCAAGAATGAAAATCCATTCAAGAAGCAATAGGCTGGACAGCTAACAGAAGATCAAGCTAGTTTCAAGAAGAGTCAACACTTAGCACGAAATGAGTCGGCACTTCACATAGCCAAGGTCGATGCATAAAGAAGCATAACCAAGAGAACCCAAGGTCAAAGACTCAGTTGATACCTTCAAGACTGTCAAGGTTGATGCCACAGATGAGAACGGGCTGCTAAAGGAGTTAAGTGACTGAGATAAATGGGTTAAGGGACTACAAGATCGAAATCTGGAACTTGCCCAGATTTCGGTCGACCGCCAGCCCAGGGGCGGTCGACCGAAATTTCCAGCAGTTCATTGGTTGCAGGATTCTCAGTGGCGGTCGACCGCCAGCCCAGGGCGGTCGACCGAAAATTACAGAAACAAAATTTCAACAATATTTTCTCAGAACGGTGGACCACCACCAATTTTCGGTCGACCGCCAGTCCCGAGCCAGCAAATATTGACTTTTGTTTCCTCTCCGAGTGAAGTCATTCTGCATGGATTTGTTTAATCCTAAAGTCACCCAATCAGCCATAAATCGTGGATCTGGTCTGGAGGATGTCCAAGGACCATTCAAGAGGTTATAAAACACATACAAGGTGGGTTAGAAACCCAAATGCTTCAAGGGGAACAAGGGGATACCAAGGGAGGCTAGAGGAGGAGATCCACGGGTACTGTAGCACCTCCGTGAATAGTGCTTCAGGCTGGAGTTCTTCATCCATCCAAGGTGCTTTCAAACTGATTTCTGAAGCCATCAATCTCCAAGCAAGTGTAGAAGCAAGCAAGCTCTCAAGGGAGATTAAATCTGCATCCTTAAACCTCTTCATCAACTCAAGGGGATCAAAAGGAAGATCAAAGCTACATCCATAACTCTCTCCATCAACTCAAAGGGGTTCAAGGAAGATTATCTCACAAGGAAGAAGATACCATTGAAGCTTCAGATTCAAGCTCCAGCAATTTCAGACAAGATCTATTTCATTCTAGCATATCTCTATATCTTGTTTGAGCAATTTCATCTTGTTCTCTTTCCATTTTGTTCAAACCATTGAAACTGAAGAACGTCCCTACCGGTGGTTAGTAGGAAGGCAATCAGAAGTTGTCCGATCTGCGGTGTTGACGTCCCTACCTGTGGTTAGTAGGAAGGCAATCGGAGGTCTTTCCGATTTGCGGTTTGGTGCGCTGCACTAGTGGAGTCTCACCAGGTTTGGTGAGGGGTGGACGTAGGATTGGGGATTCAGTCCGAACCACCTTAAAATCTCATGTGTTGTGGTTTGATTGTGCGATTGCTTTGTACTAGATGCATGCTTAGGTTCAATCTCTATATTACTTGTTCATCTTGCTAAGCAAATCGTTTCGTCCTTCGTTAAGCTAGTTATATTCCGCTGCTATTATCTTTATCTGGCTTTAAAGAGGGGTGTTCTGCGAAAAGAGGGGCAGATCTATTCACCCCTCCCCTCTAGATCCGCTATCCACTACTCAACAAGTGGTATTAGAGCCTAATCTCATTATGGGGTCCAACGACCTTGAGGGAAATGGTGGATTAACGTCCAAGGGTTTTTTACCTGAAGGACATTCTATGAATAGGCCTCCTTATTTCACTGGAACTAATTATCCTTATTAGAAACATCACATGCAGGTGTTCATTCGCGCCCAAGACTACGAACTTTGGCGAGTGATCTGCAAAGGTCCGTATGAGCTTACGGATGATGAGGACTTGTGGACCAAAGAACAAATAAGAAAATCCACTGTCAACTGGAATGCTAAACACATCATGCAATGCTCACTCCATCAGGTAGAATTCTCAAGAGTGGCTACCTGCGCAACTGCAAAACAAATGTGGGACAAGTTAGAGGTAATTTATGAAGGAACCTCTCAGGTACGAGAAACAAAAGCTAACATTTTAGTTTCTGAATATGAAATGTTCAGGATGAGGCCTGATGAGTCAATTCAAGACATGTATGCTCGCTTAACTGTGCTTACTAATGGTCTAACAGATTTGGGAAAGAAATATTCAGAACAGGAAATTGTGAGGAAGATTCTCAGATCATTGACTCCCGCATGGCACACGAAGGCTACCGTTGTTGAAGAATCAAGAGATCTCGCAACTACTAAGGTGGATGAACTCATTGGCCAGTTGGAGAAGGTTGGGTCCCATGGTGATGGCGGCGCTTTGATTCTCCGGCTATGGAGTCTTCCGGGGGGCCCGCCGTGGCCCCCTCCACTTTGGCTTTTTCTTCTTCGTCTTTTCCCGCTTTGGCTCCTTCTTCTTCCGTTGTCCCCTCCGCTGGCATACCCCCGGGAAGAAGTCGATCCTTTGCAGAAGCTTTGGCCTCTTCGCTTTTGCCGCCTATCATTCCTGGCAAGGTCCACGAACCAGCGCTTACAGATGGCGGAGAGCCAGCCGTATTCTTCTCTGCTGAGGAACTGGAGGCTTCCTTGAAACCTTTCGCTTTTGCCTTGGTGGCTCGAATGCCCCACGAACGGCCTGCCTTTCCTGAAATAAGGTCACATCTTTCTAACAGGTGTAGTTTCAAGGAAGACTTTGTGATCAGTGCATTGGACTCCAAGCATCTGCTTCTACGCTTCCGCAATCAAGAGGATTATCTACAATTGCTTTTGCGAGAACACTTGTATGTTCATGGCAGATTATTTCGGTTCTTTAAATGGACGATGCATTTCTCTCCCAATGAGGATTCCATGATCCTGCCGGTATGGATTTCTTTCCCAGGATTGCCTGTGAATTTGTTTGTAGAACATATGTTGCGTTCTATTGCCGGGAACATTGGGAAGGTATTAAAAATTGATCCTTCCACTCTCAATCTTTCAAATACGGTGGCTGCCCGTGTTTGTGTGGAGCTGGATATCTTGAGGTCTCATCCACACAGGCTGTGGCTCGATTTTCCTGGGGGTGGGGATTGGCAAGAGATAATATATCAGGAGCTCCCTTCTTTCTGCTCGGGATGTTCCAGGCTTGGCCATGCTTTGAGTGATTGTAAAAATAAAGTGGTTCAGACTCAGGCACATACTAAATTGCTACAGAGGGCCAAAAGTATATGGAAACCGGTGATTCCTCTGATTGATGGTGATCATAAGACTCCTGAAGTTGATGTGGTTCTTCCTGTAAAGGCTTTGAATTCTCATAAAAAGTCTGATAAGACTGTTGTGGAAGCCTCTCCTAAATCTAAATCTCCCACTGAGGATGAATTGGTGCCACTCTCCAAGTCTATGGTGGAATCTGCTAATGCTTTACAAGCCAGCTGCCCTGTTGATCAGGAAGCTTTAATGCATACTCATTTGAAAGTCAGTGTCCTGAAGACTCATTCCATCTCAAACCCTCTTCCTGAAGCTGACCTTCCTGGATCTTCAGCCATATTGATTCCCATGGATACAAATTGTCGAAAGAAAGTGATTCACCCGGATAAGACCAATGCGCCTTCTATGGAGCTCCCTTCAGGACAAAGGTTTGAAAATACTGGCAGCATTGCGCCTGTTCCTGAATTAGCTATTGTTGAGCTGCGAGATATTGGCACACAACAGCTTTCCTCGGTTGATCCTAGCAGGCAGCAGGCCACATTGCTTTCTTCCCAATTTCAGCAACAGAGTGTGGAGTTGACAAATAGAAGACAGGCTATTGCTAATGAAGCTGCTATTGAAAATTCTAGGGTTATGCTCCATGATCACACTGGTGTCACTACAAGATCCATGATCAGGTCTGGATCCACCGGTATTCTTCCTCTATCTAAATCCTCATGAATTTCATTATCTGGAATATAAGAGGCATTGGAAATGATGTTTCTGTTGGGAGGGTTAAGCTCTTTATTAAAGCCCACAACATTGACTGCATTGTTGTACTGGAACCAAAAATTCATGTCAGTAAAATGCAAGATATATGCAGGAGGTTAGGTATGAGTAACTGTGTTGCAAATGGTGATGAATTGGCTCACATATGGATCTTCTGGAGAGGTACCCTGGATTTTTCAATTCTCAGTACTGATGAGCAAAAAATCACCCTTTCTCAATCTGGTTCTGTTTGGCCTTTATTTCACCTATCCTTTGTTTATGCCAAATGTTCTATTTTGGAGAGACAGGCTTTGTGGACATCCCTTCTGTTGGTGCACTCCCAAGTTTCAGGGCCTTGGCTAGTAGCTGGAGACTTTAACTATATTATGAGGGTTGATGAAAAGCTAGGTGGTATTCCCCCTCATATGGGTGCTATCTCTGATTTTACTGATTGTGTTTCAAATTGTGCTCTTATGGATGCTGGCTTCATGGGTTCCCAATATACATGGCATAACAATCAAGCTGGGTGTCATGGTATCTGGGCAAGGTTGGACAGGGTCCTAATTAATTCAGATTGGCTAAAACTTTTCCCCATTTCAATTGAGCATTTATCCAGGGAGGCTTCTGACCATGCACCTCTTTTGGTGAAATTGTTACTCAAAAACAAATTCAAGAGCCGCTTCTGTTTCCAGAAAATGTGGACTTTGCATGACAAATTTCTCTTGGATGTTACTACCTGTTGGAATACTAGCCCATTGGCCTCCTCTGCTATGTCCACTCTATACTTGAAGCTCAAGTACTTGAGGAGTATGCTGCGCAACTGGAATAAGCAGACCTTTGGCCATGTCCACCTAAACTTGATGGCAGTAGAGGATGCAGTTTTAAAAGCTGAATTATCTTATGATTTAAACCCTACTTTGGAAAATCATAACCTTTTGGAAAAAGCTAAATTCATCCAATCTGAAAGACTTCTACATGAGGAATGCTTTTGGAGACAGAAGTCTGGGATTAGATGGTTAAAGGAGGGGGACCGAAACACTAACTTCTTTCATATTTCGACCAAGGCCAGAAGACTTAAACAGGGTATTGCTCGGCTCCAAAACTCAGCTGGCATTCTAACTTCTGATCATGAAGAAATGAAGAATATTGTTGCAAGCCATTTTCATAAGGCCTTCTCTTCTCAGTACCATTCTATTGAGGAAGCCTCTTTAAACTGTATTCCTAATTTAGTCACTATGCAAGATAACTCAATGCTATGTGCTGTTCCCACTGAATTGGAAATAAAAGACACTGTCTTTGCATTATCTGCAGACAGTGCTCCTGGACCTGATGGATTAACATGTGCTTTCTTCCAGAAGGCTTGGCCTATCATTTCTGGCGTAGTTATCAATGCGGTTCAAGAGGCATTTACTGATCCCCAGCCTCTCCCAAGGTCTGTTTCATCCACTCTAATTGCTCTTATACCTAAAAAACCAAATGCTGTGGATATCTCTGACTATAGACCGATTAGTTTATGCAATTTTTTCTATAAGATCATTTCTTCCATTGTCAACAAAAGGCTGGCTTCTATTCTACCAAGCATTATTTCACATGAACAGACTGCTTTTGTCAAGGGGAGGCACATAACTGAAAACATAGCCCTAGCTCAAGAATTGACCCAGGAACTGGGCAGGAAAACAAGAGGGAAGAATGTCATTTTTAAATTGGACATGGCTAAGGCATATGATCGGTTAGAATGGGATTTCTTGTTTGAAGTCCTGAATAGATTCGGTTTCAGCCTGACATTCATTCAGCTGATTGGCAAGCTTATTCAGAACTGTTGGTTTTATGTTTTGCTGAATGGTGATATAGCTGATTATTTTAAGTCTTCCAGGGGTGTTCGGCAGGGTGATCCTATTGCCCCTTCTTTATTCATCATTGCTGAGGAAAGTTTGAGTAGATCCCTCAAAGAAGCTCATTTCACAAGACAAATTGAAAGGTTTCAAGGGCCTCGGAGGTGTCCCACTGTGTCCCATCTCCTATTTGCAGATGACACCTTAATTTTTTGTAAGGCTAGTATTGCCTCTATCAGGAATCTATTGAAACTTTTAAAGACTTATGAACTGGGGTCAGGTCAGCTTATTAACACCTGTAAGAGTGGTTTCTTTTTGCACCCAAAGATAAATGATGCCATTGCTACTCGGATTTCTTCTTTGACTGGTTTCAGCAGACACAGTTTCCCTATTAAATATCTTGGCTTCCCCCTGGTTCTAGGCCGAAGGAAAAAAGTGCACTTTGCTGGTATTATGCAATCCATTCAAAAAAGAATCTTTGGATGGAAATCTAGTCTCCTTTCTCAAGGTGCCAAGCTGATCCTGATTAAGCATGTGCTCACTTCCATTCCCATATATTCCTTGTCCACCTCACCCTTCCATTCTGGAACTCACCATTTACTGGAGAAGTCTTTTGCTAACTTTTTCTGGGGTTCTTCACCGAATGGGAATAAAAGACATTGGAGTTCTTGGGACAAGATCTGCAGACCTATATCTCAGGGAGGCCTTGGCATCATGTCTCTTAGGCAGATGGATATTGCTTTAAGAGTAAAAATGTTATGGCAAGCTTTGCATTCAAATTCCCTGTGGGCAAATTTCTTCAGAGCTAAGTATATTGGACAGCGCCATCTAAGAGAGGTGCAATTTACTAATATGGCTGGACCTGCTAGACGAAGCTGGATTAAGGCAAAAACTCTTTTTCTTTAGTTTCATAAGATTATCATTGGGGACGGAAAATGTACAAATTTCTGGTATGATAACTGGATTGGAAAGCAATGCTTGGCTGATTTTGTTCCTGCCACCAGCATCCCTAATCCAAGTCTCACTGTACATGACTTCCTGCTACAATCCCCAAGAGAAGAAACAGATTTAATGAACAGTTTTATACCAGCTGGCATCAAAATAGCAGTTATTCACACTAATCTCACACTAGACACTGATTTCCCAGCATGGAGCTTGTCCTCCTCAGGCAAATGTTTGGTGGCTTCTACATATAAGGTTATATCTGAAACTGCTTCCCAACAATCATTTACTCAGTGGGCAAGGCTTTGGTCTCAATGGCTACCGACAAAAATTTCTGTTCATCTTTGGAAAATCCTACATAACAGCCTCCCTGTCGACACTAATGTTCAACACCTGGGTATCCAGCTATGTTCTATGTGCTCCTGCTGTAAGGTCCAACAAAGGGAAAGCCTTAATCATTTCTTCATTCACAGTGAACTAGCCTCTTACATTTGGTCTTTTTTCCACTCTGTGGGACTGCCATTGGAAGGAAATTCTATTATATCACTTCTTTCAAATGCTGCAGCAAATATCAAACTCAAGTCTGCTCATGGATTCCTAATCCTAGCAGTCATTGGTTATGGTTGCTAGGATATTTGGAGGGCTAGAAATTCAGTGCGATATGAAGGCTCTACTTTGTCCAATGGCCGCATTCGTCACCAAATCATTATCAAAGTAAAGCAGGCTTGTGCTAGTGCAAACTATAAGGAACCTGGTATTGGAAAAAGGAGGATTCTTGATTCATTGGGGATTTCTACTTTCATGCCAATTGGTGCTCAGCTGAAAGCTATTAAATGGGTATGCCCCCCTTGGCCGTTCCTTAAATTGAACTCTGATGGTGCTTGTAAATCTAATGGAACTGCTGGAGGGGGTGGTGTCATTAGAGATCATTGTGGTAATGTTATACTTGCTTTCTCCCATTTTTATGGCCAATCCAACAGTCTTGTAGCAGAGGCTAGAGCCTTAATTGATGGAATTCATTACCTCCACACTATTTTAGATCACCCAGTTCTCATTGAATGTGATTCATATGTCCTTGTTTGAGTAATCAATAAGGAATACCAATGTCCTTGGTCTATTCTTTCATATGCCAGAGAGATTTGGTGATCCATTAATCAGCATGACAGGATTGTTCATACTTATAGAGAAGGAAATAAAGTTGCTGATCTCTTGGCTTCCTTAGCATGCTCATCCAAATGTAATGTCTTTTTCTCTTACAATGAGTTACCCTGTGCTATAAAGGGTGAGGCTCGTATGGATAAGCTGGGAATGACCAGCATCCGTTTGATGTAATCAATATTCCTGCTATTTAGCAATAAAATTCAACCCCTAGTGGCCGATGGTCATCCCATCTGCACCTAGGTAGGGTTTTCTGGAGTTAAAAAAAAAGATGAACTCATTGGGTCATTGATCAACCTTAAGAACAAAGAGGCTGAGGTGCCTAAGAAAAAGTCTCTAGCTCTTAAAGCAGGACCTAGTGGTGAAAGAACTTCTGATGAAGGTGAGGCTTCTGCAAGTGAGCGAGATGAGGATGATGTAGCCATGCTCACACGTAAGTTTAGAAAATTTCTGAGAAAGGAAGGTAAGAGCTTCATGAGAGGAAGGTCACAGGTAAGGAAAAGTTTCAAATCTAATTCTGAAAACTTTAAGAAAACTGACAAAATCATTTGTTATTCTTGCAACAAACCAGGGCATTTCCAGACTGACTGTCCTGAAAAATTCAGAAAAGTTGATAAATGGAAGGGCAAGAAGAAGAACAAGGCCATGGTGTCCACATGGAGTGACGAGGAAGAAAGTGATGGTGGAACTAGCTCCTCGGACAAGGAAAAAGAAGATATTTGTCTCATGGCCATAGGTGATGAAGCAACTGAGGTAAACTCTCCTTTTGAAAATTACACAATTGATGATTGAGAGGAAGCATATATACAGCTCATGGAAAAATATGACATGTACAAAAAAGAGAATAAATCATTGAAAAAGAAAATCAACTTTTTTTTGGGTAAGTAATGAAGTATGTATTAAAAGAAGAGATGATGTACATCAGGGTTGAAAACATGCTAAGGACCGCACAAGTTGTGGACTCATAGCTATGTCATCAAAACTTACTAAAGATCTAAAGACAAAACTAACAAGCTAAGGACCACACAAGTTGTGGACTCAAAGCTGTGTCTTCAAAGCTCATAAAGTATATGAAATTAGAACTAATGTGATATGACTTAAAAGTAAACTAAGTATTAAGAATGAATCTAGTGAAAATGTTTTGTTCTCTTGTAGTCAATCTTTTGCTCCCATGTGCCTCCATAACTGCTCTAGTGTCTTGTATAATGTCGATTAAGAGGTTAGATTGTAAAGTAGAAGTGCTATCAAAAATTCTTTTGCATCGCTCCCTCCAAATTCTCCAAATAGTAGTGCGAAGTAAAATTCTTGCAAATCTAACCAATTGGCCCTTTTTCGGGAACTCTGATTGGAGCTGCTGCAGTTCATGTACCAATCCAACCTTAGGTTGCTTGGACAGGTCAAAACGGATCAACAATTGTTTCCAAACCCAACTCGTGTATGTACATTGAAAGAAAATGTGATCAAGTGAATCAATTCCCATCTTACATAAGAGACATATGCTAGGTAAATAGAACCCCTTGGTTTTTAGATTCTCAGCTGTTGGGAGTTTGTTCAATGCTACCTGCCAAGTGCAAAGAGATGCAACTTGAGCAGTCGGATTCTTCCATACCCACTCATAGTGACCAAATGTTTGACCTTTCTGTCTTGTATCTTCCCAAAGAGTGTTTTTCTTGATGTCTTCCTCATGGTTATGCCAGCAAATTATGTCTGAACTGCCATTTAGAATATGGACTTTCTCAATTAACTACCATAGATCTGCCATTTCTGCTGACAGGGGAGTGGGGAGCTGCCATTACCCATCTGAAATTAAGATACTCACCTTTGTATTTTTATCGAGCATTAAATCATACCTTATGTGGTCCCCATGGAGTTGATTAATGCTGCATCCATTTATCCATGGATCAGACCAGAGATTGGTTGCATTTCCATTTGAGATTAAGTAATTGATATGACTTCGAATTAATTCCCTGGCTTGCAGAATTCCTTTCCAGGCTGAAGAGTAATATGACTGAATTTTGAAGTCCCATATATTTTTCACTGCTAAATACTTCTTCTTGATCCATTCAATCCATAGACACTTTCTATCTTTCAAAATATCCCACAGAAGCTTCCATCCACATGCCTGATTCCACTCTTTCAGTCTTTTTAAGCCCAATCCGCCTTCTGTTTTTGGTTTACAGATTTGATTCTAAGAAACCATATGATTGGTTTTTTTAGATGAATGTCTACTCCAATAAAAATTCCTCAAGATCCTTTCAATTTCCTGAATTAGTCTAATAGGGAGAAGGAATGCAGCTGTCCAATAAATTGAGAAGGAAGATAGAACAAACCTGATAAATTCCAGCCTGCCCGACCTAGAAAGCAACTTGTTTTTCCATGCATCCAACCTTCTTTTGATTTTTTCCACAATTGGGTAGCAATTGGATTTTTTGATAGATTTGGATAGCAAAGGAAGTCCTAGATAAGGTACAGGAAGCTCACCTATATTAACACCCATTTGATTAGCAACTCTCTGCTGATCCTGTACTGCACCTCCAAAGTAATGAAGTATGTACAAAAAGGAGAATAAATCATTGAAAAAGAAAATTAACTTTTTTTTGGTAAGTAATGAAGTATGTATTAAAAGAAGAGATGCTGTACATCAGGGTTGAAAACATGCTAAGGACCGCACAAGTTGTGGACTCATAGCTATGTCATCAAAACTTACTAAAGATCTAAAGACAAAACTAACAAGCTAAGGACCACACAAGTTGTGGACTCAAAGCTGTGTCTTCAAAGCTGATAAAGTATCTGAAATCAGAACTAATGTGATATGGCTTCAAAGCAAACTAAGTATTAAGATGAATCTAGTGAAAATGTTTTGTTCTGCATGATCATGATATGAATGATAAGACTGCTTTACTTGAAACTGAAACTGAAGATCTTAAGAAAATGATTGAGGATTTGGAAGAGGGAAGAAAAGAAATGGCTGACTTGGAAACTGAAAATGAAGACTTAAGAAATGAGATTGGCAGCATGAAGCTAAAAATGCAAAGCTATGAAAAGGACAGCAAATTGAGTAATGAGAAGTATGAAGCTGTCAAACAAGTCAACACTCAACTTCTTCAAAATATTGAAAACCTACAAAAAGAGTTGAAGGATAAACAACAATCTTTAGAAAAGTTTGTGGATGGAAGAGAAAACCTAGACACATTGCTAGGTACTAGAATGAAGTTCAACAAGGAAGGGTTGGGTTTTGAACCAACAAACAAAAGGCCAATTGGGTTAAAAACTGTCACATTTGTTTCCTCTTCTGATGCTTCTACCTCAAAAATAACATCCAAAGGAAAAGAAAAGGTTGAAGAGGAAGCCACTGAAATCCCCAAGATGAAACGTCAAAAGCCTAAGAAAAGTCAACCTTCCCCACAGCACAGGTCGACACTTCCTTGGCCATTGCCTGCTCAATCTTCAAGATGTCACCATAACTGGATTACACATTCATATAGGCCAACACCACCCTACTTTTGGGGAAATTATGATTCATGTGTTAACCAATCCTATAAGCCTCAATCCCCTAGGTGGCTAAACAATCATTTTCAACCCAAAATCAACCAGTGGCCTAGATGGGTTAAGAAGCAAACTTCCTCAAACTTCCACAAAGTCCAACAAAGAGCCTCAAAATAGAAAATGAGTGTCAAAGTTGAAAAGAAAAACCAAATCCCTACACTAAGCAAAGAAAATGTGAATGCAAGGCAGGTTTGGATTCCAAAAGAGATGGTATCATGTTTTAAAAATCTGAAGAAGTTGGTGGGACCCAAGTTTTGTTGGGTTCCAAACATTGCTTAATTCGTTGTGCAGGAGTGTCTTGCAGCCATGCATAACCGGTGATACCTTGATAGTGGCTGTTCAAGACACATGATTGGAGACAAATCAAAATTTTGTCTCTTGGAGGAGAAGGAAAGAGGACACGTCACATTTGGAGGGAACAACAAAGGAAAAATCATTGGAACATGTAATGTAGGTAAGAACCTCTCCAACTCCATTGGAAATGTGTTGCTAGTTGATGGTTTGAAATACAATTTGCTCAGCATAAGTCAATTGTGTGATAAAGGTTATAAAGTGTTGTTTGACTCTCATGAATGTAAAATTCTTGAACCAAAATCTGATAAGGTAAAATTTTCTGGAAAAAGACTCAACAATGTTTATATGATTGACTTAGATGATCCTGCTCACATAAATCTTTGTCTTGTTGCACCAAAATCTGAACTTGCATGGTTATGGCATCGTAGACTAGGACATGCTAGCTACAATGTCTTACATAAATTGTCAAAGCATTCAATGGTGAAAGGGTTACCTGAACTATCTTTTAAATAAGAAAATAAATTGTGTGATGCATGTACCCTAGGTAAGCAAACAAGAAAATCCTTCAAGGCTAGATCTGCAAACATGTCATCTAAACCACTTGAGTTGATTCATATTGACTTATTTGCTCCAACCAGAATTGCTAGTTTAAGTGGTAGAAAATATGGATATGTCTTGGTGGATGATTACTCTAGGTTCACATGGATTTTCTTTCTCACACATAAAAATGATGCTTTTGATGAGTTTCAGGCACTCTATATGAAGATAAAGCAAGACGGTGAGTTCAAAATGTCCAACATTTAATCTGATCATGGTGGTGAATTTGAAAATGATGACTTCTATAATCTTTGCAGGGATGAAGGCATTTCACACCGGTTTTCTTCACCAAGAACACCAGAGCAAAATGGTGTAGTTGAAAGAAGGAACCGAATGCTCATAGAGATGGCAAGAACAATGCTTGCCGAATGGCAACTCCCAAGGAAATTTTGGGCTGAGACGGTAAACTCGACATATTACATTATCAACCGCTTTATGGTAAGGCCACACACCAAAAAGACTCCTTATGAGTTGCTGAAAGGTAAACAGCCCTCTCTCTCACATATGAAAGTGTTCGGGTCAAACTGCTTTATCCACAATAATGACAAAAGAGACTTAGATAAATTCGAGCCCAAGAGCGATGAAGGTACATTCCTTGGATATTCTGATAGATCTAGAGCTTATAGAATTTATAACATTAAGAGTCGAACTGTGGAAGAATAACCCCATGTTTCTTTTGATGAATATCATGATGATTCTAACAATGATAACTCTTGCAGGAAAAATGATGAAGACGAGGAATTCCTAAGCATGAAGGAAAAGAGTGATTCTCTACAAGAAGAAATAAAAGAAGATGATGACCTAACTAAATCAAGCAATGCAAGGGATCAAGCTCCGGTAGAATGTAATGATGCTACAGACATTAGAATTCTTAAGGATCATCCTTTAGAAAATGTCATTGGAAGCTTGAATGACCCACGTAAAACTAGGTCACACTTTAGAATTGTGGAAGAATTAGATCATCTTGCTCTTGTCTCTCAGATTGAACCCAAGAATATTGATGAGGTATTAAAAGATGAAAACTGGATAAAATTAATGCAAGACGAATTAAACCAGTTTGAAAGAAACAAAGTTTGGCATCTTGTTCCTAGAGCATCATCACAATCTGTCATAGGCACTAAATGGATATTTAGGAACAAACTCAGTGAGGATGACAAGATAATAAAAAATAAAGCTAGATTGGTGGCTCAAGGGTACAATCAAGAGTTTGGGGTAGACTTTGAGGAATCCTTTGCGTCGGTAGCTAGACTTGAAGCCATCAAAATTTTGGTAGCCTTCGCATGCTCCCATAAAATAAAGTTGTATCAAATGGATGTAAAAAGTACTTTCTTGAATGGATTAATCAAAGAAGAATTCTATGTTGAGCAGCCCCCTGGCTTTGAGAACTCTAACTATGAAGATTATGTATACAAGTTAGACAGGGTGCTTTATGGATTGAAGCAAGCACCAAGAGCTTGGTATGAGAGAGTAAGCTCGTTCCTCATTAAGAATGGGTACACACGAGATAAGGTAGACCAAACTCTTTTTACCATGAAGCATGGTAAGAATATCTTGATTGTTCAAATTTATGTTGATGATGTTGTGTTTGGTTCGACTAAATCTGAAATGTGTGAGGAATTTGCTAACCTCATGACTAGCGAATTTGAGATGAGCCTAATGGGAGAACTCCAATTTTTTCTCGGTTTGCAAGTCAACCAAGTAGACGATGGGTGCTTCATAAGTCAAGCCAAATACATCAGGGAGTTGTTGAAAAGATTCAACATGACAAGCCGCAAAATAATTGCAACTCTCATGAGCACCACAACATCACTGGATTCAGATCAAAATGGTAAATTAGTGGATGCAAAAATCTATAGAGGTATGATCTGATCCTTACTTTATTTGACTGCATCCCGACCAGATATTCAGTTTAGTGTTTGCCTCTGTGCTAGATTTCAAGCTAGTCCTAGAGAATCCCACTTGACTGCCGTCAAATGTATCCTTAGATATCTTGTCGGCACTCAAGATTTGGGATTGTGGTATCCGTCATCATGTTATTTATCTCTTATATCTTATTCTGATGCGGACTACGCTGGATGCAAGCTGGATCGCAAGAGTACTAGTGGCTACTGCCAGTTTCTAAGCGGGTGTTTAGTTTCTTGGGCCTCCAAGAAATAACACTCGGTTGTCCTCTCAACCGCAGAGGCAGAATATGTTACTGCGGGGAGCTGTGGCACCCAAGTGTTGTGGATTAAACACCAACTCCAAGACTACTTAGTGGATCTTGGTTGTGTCCCGATTCTGTGTGACAACACTAGTACTATCAACCTTGCAAAAAATTCAGTCCAGCACTCTAGGACTAAGCATATTGAGATTAGGCATCACTTCATTAGAGATGAGGTCGTTAAGAAAAACTTTGAGCTGCATTTTGTTGATACTCTAAATCAAATTGCTGATATCTTCACCAAGCCCTTGTGTAATGACAGGTTTACAACACTCAGACGGGAGCTTGGTCTTTACCGACCTCAGGCCAATAAAAATTGAACTGATGATCTTTTTCATTTTGGCTGTGTGCTGTGTGGTGTCCATGCATTGTATATATATGCATCCATGTCATCTTGTACTCATTTGCATAATAAAGTTGAATTCATGTTCATGATGCATTGCATGTAGTGTAGCCTCACTATTGCATGGCCATGGTATATCAAATGCTACAGTGTGGAAAGGCAGGTTATGCTTGTCTAGAAGCACTCACCATGCGTGAGGATTCACCTCCGCCAAGTACCATGTATCACTGTCGCATATAGGTCATACAGTTAGGGGGAGTTATTTCCTTGAGGCATTCATGCATATATTTCATCTTCATTCTGTTACATACCATGGGCCGAGTCATGCACTTCATTTCTGCTAACTTCATGAGTGATCTAGTTGACCCCTGCATATCCTTAGGGGGAGTCTTGCAATCTGAACCTTAATGGCGACCAGTCTGAATATGGCGTAAGAGCTTTTCATTATATGAACTGATGATTGTCCATCCAATAAAAATAGTTTAGATTTAATGATTTTCTTGAAATTCTGATATATATATATATTTCTTTGAAATCATCTATGTTACGTGATTTTAATAGACTTTAACTAGAGGTTGCATGTTGTGCCCTGAATGATCTTCCTACAATCTGAACACTCTAATGTTATAACCACGATGGTTGAGATGATAAACTAGTATTATTTTTAAACAACTTGAAGGAAAGGAATTGATAAAAGCAACACTTGTCAAAGCAATGACATTAGGTCACTGAGAAATATGTCCCCTCATCAAGGAAATGAGAGAAGATATGTCATGAAGTGCCTATGTTATCTTTTTTATCAATGGAATACACTCTAGGCAGAGCAATGGCATAATTACTGAGAAATATATCTTCTCATCAAAGAAATGAGATTAGATATGACATGAGGTGACCATGATATCTCTGTTTAATTTGAAGCATAACAGTCAGTCTTACCAAATACCTAGGAATACTTGCGTCTAAACAACGTGTATTCTTACGGCTAGGAGGTATGTACTAGACTCGATTGCTCGTAAAACATGAGTTCTGTGAATCTCAATGAAAAAGATCTTAGAAAAAGTGCTGAAATCATAAAAGTCCTTGCCTTAGTCATGATTGTTTAACCTCAATACTGGTTCATGCTATTTCCGATGAAGATATTGCATATGGATGTATAAGACAAAAGAAGGTTACCGTTGCCATGATATGTACTTTTGGTTCACTTCTATTAAAACCATGGATATAGATGCTTTTCGAACTCCATTGTTGATTTCAGAATTCATTAGCTTTGAACCATGCAAATTCATCAAGGCATGTTCAGGTTTGCATATAATGGTTTGCTCTACACTCCTATTCCACTCCGCTACCTACGCCATTTGTCCCCGCTTCTACCTTATCCTTCCTTTTTGCTATTGTCAAAGGGAGAGAAAAATCATGGGTGAGTCTTTTATGAAAATGAAAAGGGGGAGAATTTTGGGAAAAACCTTTGTCAAAGGGGGAGAACCCTTGTGAGCCATTTATGAGCCTTAGAACCCTTGTGAGCCATTTACGAGTCTTACCATTTGTGGTTGTGAGATTCATTGTCAGAGGGGGAGCATTACACACATTGTGAGATCTGTGAGACAGGGAAATGAGAGATCATGCATACATATTCGCATTCTGATCATCACGGTGTATCTCGAGCTGCATATGTTGTCAAATCATCACTCTGTTTATCTTCTTGGATATTACTGACAAATAATGACTCACAGTGTTACCATCATCAAAAAGGGAGAGAATGTTGTGCCACTGTGGTCATTTGAATCTTATGATTTTGATAATGGCTAAACACTATAAGTCATTGTTGTTTTCCACTCTCATATGACTGACATACGTGATGTTTTGTTCATGATAGATAAGCCAATGAATGGACAAGGAATTGAGTGGAGATGGAAAAAGTGAAAGCACAATGATCGCGCCCAAGCACGAATGAAACTCCAAGAATGAAAATCCATTCAAGAAGCAATAGGCTGGATACTTAACAGAAGATCAAGCTAGCTTCAAGAAGAGTCAACACTTAGCACGAAATGAGTCGGCACTTCACATAGCCAAGGTCGATGCATAAAGAAGCATAACCAAAAGAACCCAAGGTCAAAGACTCAGTTGATACCTTTAAGACTGTCAAGGTTGATGTCACAGATGAGAACGGGCTGCTAAAGGAGTTAAGTGACTGAGATAAATGGGTTAAGTGACTACAAGATCGAAATATGGAACTTGCCCAGATTTCGGTTGACCGCCAGCCCATGGGCGGTCGACCGAAATTTCCAGTAGCTCACTGGATGCAGGATTCTCAGTGGCAGTCGACCGCCAGCCCAGGGTGGTGGACCGAAAATTCCAGAAACAAAATTTCAACAATATTTTCTCAGAACGGTCGACCGCCACCAATTTCTGATCGACCGCCAGTCCCGAGCCAACAAATATTGACTTTTGTTTCCTCTCCGAGTGAAGTCATTCTCCATGGATTTGTTTAATCCTAGAGTCACCCAATCAGCCATAAATCGTGGATCTGGTCTGGAGGATGTCCAAGGACCATTCAAGAGGTTATAAAACACACACAAGGTGGGTTAGAAACCTTAATGCTTCAAGGGGAACAAGGGGATACCAAGGGAGGCTAGAGAGGAGATCCACAGGTATTGTAGCACCTCCGTGAACAGTGCTTCGGGCTGGAGTTCTTCATCCATCCAAGGTGCTTTCAAGCTGATTTCTGAAGCCATCAATCTCTAAGCAAGTGTAGAAGCAAGCAAGCTCTCAAGGGAGATTAAATCTGCATCCTTAAACCTCTTCATCAACTCAAGGGGATCAAAAGGAAGATCAAAGCTACATCCATAACTCTCTCCATCAACTCAAAGGGGTTCAAGGAAGATTATCTCACAAGGAAGAAGATACCATTGAAACATCAGATTCAAGCTCCAGTAATTTCAGACAAGATCTATTTCATTCTAGCATATCTCTACATCTTGTTTGAGCAATTTCATCTTGTTCTCTTTCCATTTTGTTTAAACCATTGAAACTAAAGATCGTCCCTACCGGTGGTTAGTAGGAAGGCAATCGGAAGTTGTCCGATCTGCGGTGTTGACGTCCCTACCCGTGGTTAGTAGGAAGGCAATCGGAGGTCTTTCCGATTTGCGGTTTGGTGCGCTGCACTAGTGGAGCCTCACCGGGTTTGGTGAGGGGTGGACGTAGGACTGGGGATTCAGTCCAAACCACCTTAAAATCTCATGTGTTGTGGTTTGATTGTGCGATTGCTTTATGCTAGATGCATGCTTAGGTTCAATCTCTATATTACTTGTTCATCTTTCTAAGCAAATCGTTCCGTCCTTCGTTAAGCTAGTTATATTCCGCTGCTATTATCTTTATCTAGCTTTAAAGAGGGGTGTTCTGTGAAAAGAGGGGCAGATCTATTCACCCCTCCCCTATAGATCCGCTATCCACTACTCAAAAAAACATATGATGCCCTAAGCCAGTGCCGACTGTACATCATCATTGTTGACTAGTTGACCACTACAATTAATTTATGATTCTTATATATATCCACAATTGCTACTCTGATACCAACTGTAACGACCCGAGATCCGAACACTGGGAAGGCCCGATAACCCGAACCTCAAACCGCCACCCACGAGCCCGAAGACTCGGAAGGGTTAAAGGGATGGTGTGAAAATACACAAGAATCTAAAATAATTGCAGAACTACATAATTAATATGAATAAGAATGAAATAATAAATAACATTAAATAATTTACATGGTCGATAATCTAACAGCAGTCTAAAATATAACAGTAGTCCACAACTAGTATAGTCCAGAAAGAAAAGGACAATTACGCGGGGCATACCCCAGCTCTGACAACTAGCAACTAACCCTGGGCACTAGAACAACATGGAGCCTCTGGAGTGCTCCCCTGAAGCCCTGTCTCACCTGAAACCATGGAAAAATGCAGGGAATGAGCCTCATAACAAAAGGCTCAGTAGGGATCACCCAGACCCCTACCTCGTAAAACGAGAAACTACGCGGGTGGCAGCTAAAGCGGGAACTAGTAAGACGTAGAACGGGTAGCTACAAGAATAAACAAGCGGAAAAGCTCAGCTACGTCTAGTACCGACCACATGGCACAGAACCTGAGGCAACGCGGTAGAAAACCAAGAGTCACTACCTGACAAAGACATGAGTACCACCCACTAGAAGCAAGGCTGGATACGCCCACTGGTGTCTTAGACCGCGCCTCAGGTGTCCCCCTCATCGCGCCCTGGCAGAACGGGGACCCGTACTAGTAACCATAGAACAAGAACTAGCTTGGGTCGCACTCATCAGCGCGGGTCCGACTGCCCCCAACCACGTGTGCACACACAGACCATGCGTTCTAGGTCAGGCCCTCTGACTGGTTTTCCCCTCAGCCAGACTCTGGCCGCAAGACGTGAAGCCCTACGGTAACCAGTCTAAAAACTGTCTCTCGGGGTAGCCTCGCCACCACTCCTTGGTGGGACCACTCGCGTGTCGGAAGGCTACGACTAGTGGAGGGTCACTGAAAGAGTAGACTCTCTAGCCAACGAAAAATAACGTCTAAACTGGACAAAGTACAAGGGCTGCTCCTCGTACCGACACTGACTCACAGTGACATCAGCTGAAACATACCACTCCCCGTGGTCCCCACGGCACCCATGTCCAGTCCCCACATGATGCCCAGCATCAGTCGGACCGTAGGTCAGCACAAGGATCGAGACCTACTCATCCGGGACTGAAATCAACAAGGAAAGAACTCCGGTCGGACAGAACACAGGTGGCGGTCCACCCTGGATCGTCCCTGGTAAAAATGGTCTAATGCTGGACTGCACTAAACAAGAGATGGTCCTCCCTTGGACCGCATGATCAGGATAGGCGGTCCTCCATAGGTCGCCGCTCAAGGGAGTAAACGGTCTCCTATAGACCATTCAAAGAAAAAGCGGTCCAATCCTGGGCCGCCTCAGAGTGTAAACGGTCTCCCTTGAACCGCCACACCCTGGGACTACGAAAGGTGAAACGCTCACCTCGTGACCGTTCAAGCTTAAAAATGGTCTCTTTTGGGACCGCTGAACAAGGTAAAACGGTCAGCATGTGACCGTCTACCCCAAAAGTTCCCAACGGTCAAAAACCAACTGCAGAAATGCCTCGAGGGTCACGCTGGCCCCACGAAGTAAACGGTCGACCCCTTGGCCGCCTCAGGGCTAGGCGGTCTATCATGTGACTGCATACCCTGCCGACACTCTCAGTCTAGAAAACGGTCTAGCTAAGGCCGCTTCAGGCCAAAAATGGTTCCTGTTAGGACCACATACATTCCGAAAAATCGAGAACGGCGGGAATGACCCAAAACGCTATTCCACGCCCCATTCACCCCCCGGTGAAGGAGAAACAATGGGGAAACCCTTCCCCATGCCCCAAATCATCCTTTGATGGCCTCAAACCACAAATTAATGCGTTAAAACGCTCGAACCCCAAAGCATGATTTTCCCTTCTCGGCTCGAAATAACCCTCTCTCGGCCTCACCTCGGCCTAGAAATCATGGGGAAGGTAAAGAATGAGCTAAGGATCCATCACCCTACCTCGGGATCGCCCGAAACACGGCGGATCGCCACCGATCTCTAAAAACCTCGCTTGGAACCCACGAGCTCCCATGATCTCTCCGAGCACCGCACGCCACCGCGATCCCCGTGCCGCCACCACGCCGTCACCTCGCTGCATCTGCAGCCGGAGGGGAGGACACCGGGGTCATCGTCGGAAGAGGGGGGTGCCACGGCGGAAGCGCTCACGGGATAGGGGAGAAAGAAGAAGAAAGAAGAAGAAGAAAAAAGAAAAAGGGTATTTATAGAAAATCTAAAATTTCTAAAAAATATGAAAAAAATAGAAAAATACATTTCCTTGATCCTCGGAACACGCCGGACGCACTGTTACTATCCCGGAGTAGGAGAACACAATGGTTTGCCCTACACAGGGTTCCGTAGGTTCGTTAGGAAAAAACACGTGTAAACTGTGAAACACGTTCCGGGACCCCCAAAACTGATCCAAAATCCACGGATCCAAGTCCGAAAAGTGTCGAAAAACTTAGGACATTACATTCTTCCCCCTCCTCTTCCTCCGCCACCTTGTCCCCCGATCTTCTGGATCTTCACCCTCTCCTTCTTCATTCTCTTCCCCACTAAAACCCTAGCCTCGCTCTCCGTCGGCCTCACCCACCATCGCCGCCTGGTCGGCACCGGACTGCCTCTCTCGCCCTCCTTCCCCACTACAGCATCCTCCCCTCTGCTTCAGTGCGTGAACAGGACCGTGGCACCCACGACTCCCCAGAGCCGCCATCGCCTCCCGCCTTCCGCCTGCCCTCCACCGCAAACGATGACAACAGCAGTCCTGTCGCCACCACTGCGGGCTACATCTGCACCACCTCCAACGTGCTCGCTCTATTCCCCCTTTCTTTTTCCTGCAAACGTGCGCCACCCGCCAGCCCCATCGCCGATCGTCGGGATCCCTGCCACACCTTCCTCTTTTTCTTCCACCGCTTGTTACCTTCTTCCTCTTCTTCTTCCGCACATCTTTGCTCCCAGACCCTGCAACCAGCTACCGTCAACCCCAACCCCCCTCACCCTCAGCCATTCTCCTTTAGCCTACTGCCCCCTTCCTCCTCTTCTTCCTCTTCTATTTGTTCGTAGACCCAGCAACTACGAAGTTGCATTTCTATTTCGCAGGGGATAGGAGATTACTCTGTCGGTCATATTAAGCTAAAGCTTTGGTAATCTTCTATCCCATTTCTATTTTTCAGTGGCAGATGTTGTTATTTGTTGTTTAGTGAGCTAGAGAGAAAAAACATTCTTTAAGAACTTTACTTTTCTTTCTAAGCAATTCCCTTATCTTTTGTTTTGTCGAGTCCTGATCCTCATATGGAGTCTGGTCTATCGGCTGGAAACCAGTAATCTTCCCCTCAGAGAAAACTTCTGGTGTAACAATGCCACAGACCATGACTCTGATATGGCGTTTTACTCTATTCATCATCATTTATATTTTATATACATACATGCACACAATGGTTGAAAAAGAGCTTGAATTGAATATGGATCATGTGCACTGATGTTTATCTGTGTTTACTAAATAATTTGTTTCTTTAATTACAAGTGAGAGGACAATGGATTGGGGGTGGATTGACGCTTCAAGGTATATGTTGTAGATGAATAAACTTATGTTATGTTTACTTTGGAATGGATAATTATCTGGCATCCTTTTTACATGTTTACTTCATTAAGGGATGCAAAGGAATACTATGATGGTGTTGATGAGTTTATTCAGTTTGCATTTGGGATTGTACCGGGTACTCAGACAATCAAATGCCCATGTATACGTTGTGCATGTGTTGACAAATGGGATAAGGAGCCTATAAGACAACACTTATACTTGAATGGAGTTATCAAGGATAAAGAGTTTTGGAGATTTCATGGTGAGACTAAGGCTTGGCAGTTGAAGAATGATGTTCATCGTAGGGGTATGCATGACATGCTACATGATGCATTTGGGCCAACCTTTGAAAATAAGAGTGGTGTAGGGGAAAACAAAGGTGCAATGAATGTGGATGATAATGCTAGAACGTTCTATAAGTTAATTAGAGATGCTAAAACAACTTTATTCCCTTGTTGTACAAAACACACCAAGCTTTCTTTTATTATTCGAATGTTCAACATTAAGTGCATGGGTGGATGGAGTGACTCTTCTTTTGAATTAATGTTGAAGTTGGTGAAAGATATTCTTCCGGATGGTGAAGTGTTGCCAAATTCATTGTATGAGACGAAAAAAGTTATCAGTGACTGGGGCTATGGGTATGAGAAGATAGACTCATGCCTCAATGATTGTATATTGTATTGGAAAGAAAATAAAGATTTGCATAAATGTCCTAAGTGTGGTGAAAGTAGATGGAAATGTGATGTAAAAATTAATAATCATGAAGAAATGAAACAAAAAGTACCAAGAAAGCTCCTCCGTCACTTTCCCCTCATTCCAAGATTGCAAAGGATGTACATGTGTTCAAAATCTGCTCTTAACATGAGATGGCATGGCGAAGAACGTCGTGAAGATGGCATTTTGCGTCATCCTGCTGATTCAGCATGTTGGAAGACATTGGATACTATAGATGACTTCAGATTGGAGGTCAGAAATGTACGATTGGGTCTAGGCAGTGATGGTTTCAATCCTTATAGTACAATGTCGATCAATCATAACACTTGGCCCGTTCTTCTGATGCCATATAATTTGCCACCTTGGGAATGCATGAAAAGTCTAAACATATTCCTCTCTTTACTCATCTCTGGTCCGAAGGCACCTGGTAATGATATAGATGTATATTTGCAACCACTAATAGAGGAATTGCAGGTATTGTGGCATGGAGTTGATACTTTTGATGCTTCGACTGGTCAAATGTTCCGGATGCGTGCTGTAATATTATGGACTATCAATAATTTCCCAGCATATGCATGCCTATCTGGATGGAGTACCAAAGGTCGATTGGCTTGTCCTGTATGTAATAAGCACACTTTCTTATTGTGGCTACCAGCAAGTGGGAAGCATTTTTATCATAGCCATCGTAGATGGTTACAACAAGATCATAAGTTTCGATCAATGTATCACATGTTTGATGGAAAACAAGAATGGGGCAAAAGTCCTAAGCGACTATCGGGGGATGAATTGTTACACCAAATAGAAGGGCTCTCTTTTACGTTGGGGAAGGCTTCAAGTGTAACATTGAAGGGGAAAAGGCAGCCATTGAAGAAGACAAGGGTGTAGAGAAAGAGAAGCCATTCATGTAAGGAGCACAATGACACTGAGATTGACAAATATTTAAATTGGAAGAAGCATTCTATTTTTTTGATTTACCTTATTGGAAGTTTCTATTGCTGCAACACAATCTCGATGTCATGCATGTGGAGAAGAATGTTTGTGATAGTATTGTTGGTACACTATTAGGACTTGATAGTAAGAACAAAGATGGACTCAAGGCACGGCAAGACCTAGAACTTATGGGCATTAGGTCATCACTTCACCCACGTTCTACTGGTCCAACAAAGACATTGCTCCCACCAGCATGTTTCACATTAAGTAAAGCTGAGAAGGTGACCATTTGTAATGTTCTCAAGAGTGTGAAAGTCCCTGATGGCTATGCCTCTAATATTTCAAAGCATGTGGATGAGAAGAATGCAAAGATCTAGGGTTTAAAGAGCCATGATTGTCATGTGCTCTTGCAACAACTACTTCCAGTGGCTATTCGAGGAATGACACAAAAGGAAGTGAGTTCTGCACTAACTGAAGTGTGTAATTTCTTTGTGGAGTTGTGCTCAAAGAGTTCACCAGCAGATGATTTTTATCGCCTTAGAGAACGGATTGTAGTCACACTATGTCGTCTTTAGATGATCTTCCTTCCCAGTTTCTTTGATATCATGACACATTTACTTATTCATTTACAAGAAGAAGCTAGACTTGGTGGGCCAGTGTATTATCGATGGATATATCCCATTGAGAGGTATGAACAATACTCTTGACTCTTCTAAGTCTTTCACTCATTTTGATGATAATAATTTGATTTGTTATTTGCTAGATATTTTGTGCGGCTAAAGTCATATGTGCGCAATAGGGCATGGCCAGAGGGTTGCATTGCTGAGGGATATTTAACTAAAGAGACACTTACTTTTGCATCTAGATATTTGTCTGATGATGTGGAGACGTGGTTTAATAGGCCCAGACGGAATGAGGATGCCTATGTCAATGACAATGATAATGATGGATGGGCCATCTTCTTAGATGTAGGCTGTCCATTAGGTGTAGGGATTCATGTTAACCTTCACAAGGAAGACATATGTCAGGCACACCGGTATGTTTTATTCAATTGTGATGCGCTAGCTCCTTATAGAGAGTAAGTATTATTCTATTTTCTTGTTACTTTCTATGAACAACTGCACACACTTGAATGTACATTGGTTACTTGACATGTAGAGAACATCTTTCACAAATTCGGAGTAAACACCCTCAAGCAACTGAGATGGAAATAGAAAGCGAGTGGAACAAAATTTTTTCCAATTGGTTTAAGGAAAAGGTAAAACCACGCATGTGTAATAGATGTTGGTGGCTGTGTATTATTTCTAATGCGTGTGCTTTCACTTAATGCATAGGTACAAAGATTGCAAGTGGAAATGTGTAACCTTTTATCTCCAAAACTCCGCTGACTGAAAGACGGACCACTTTCTGTAGCAAATTTATTTCATGCCTATTTAATTAATGGGTTTCGCTTCCACATTCAACAAGTTGAGCAACGTAGAAGAACTTGCAACAGTGGTGTTGTGCTGTCTGCTATAACCTCAAGCTTTGCAAGCTCCAGCGACAAAAAACCTATTCAGGGAGACGTCACTTACTATGGGTTTTTGAATGAAATTGTGCAGTTGGATTATTACGGTGAAATGAAAATTGTACTATTTAAGTTCGACTGGATTGATGTTAGGAGGGGGGTGAAAGAAGATAGAGGATTCACTTTGATTAATCCAACACAATTGTTGAGACCAACATAGCCTTTTGTGTTAGCATCCCAAGCAGAGCAATTTTGGTATGTTGAAGATCCTAAAGATAATGGTTGGTTTGTTGTTCGGAAAGCACAACTGAGAGATTTATTTGATGTCCAAGGTGGGCAATGCACTGATGCAGGGGTGATTTTAGATATTCAAGTCACACAGCCTTACCTTGAGGAAGACAATGTTGATGACAAGAACGTATGTTAGGAGAGAAATGATGTAGAATGTCTAGAAATAACCTTAAAATTAGTGGAAAATGACAGGGACCTTCTTCATGAGTTTGTTTTTGTTTGTAGTATTTCGAACAAATTTGTTTTAAGTGCTTCATATGTATTATTCATCAATTGTCTTTGTTAACCATTAATAATAGTGCAATGGAGTTTGATGGGGCATCAGAGCTAGGCCATTAAATGTGTGGAGTGTGTATTTGTATTAATGTATTTGGTCTGTAATGTGTGTTTGTTTTGGGTTTTATTTGGGTTACTTTGTAAGGCTAATTATAAGCCATTAGGCTAAGTTCATTTAGAGTCTATTAGGGGGTTTATGTTCATATTGGGCCTTAAGGTCACTTAAAGCCCAATTGGGCCTCTCCCTCTCTCATGGGCTTCCTAACTTGGAAGGCCCAATATGCTGGTCAAGGGTCCATGGGCCTAATAGGTTGTTCTTTGGTCCAAGGTAGAACTTGGACCAAGTTGTCATTTTTGGCCAAAGGGACGGGGGCGTCCCCTCTTTTGTCCCATATGGGTGAATTTTATATTCCCCATCCCCTTAATGCCCCTCCCAACCCTAGATCTGAGGGTAAGATTGGTCATTTGCCTAGGGTTTCCCATTCATATATAATGCTTGTATTTTTCATTTTTAACACAATTAATACAAGAAAATCAGGAAATTTTCCCCAAGAGCCAAGGGCACAGCCCCCTCTCTCTTCCCACCCCTTGCAGCTGTGAAAGCTCTGATCTTATGAGGTGTGAAGCCTCCCCATCAACCCCTCTCTGAGTGAGAAGCTCAGCACCGCCGCCGCCACCGCCATCGAGCCGCCGTCGCACCACCACCGCCAACCGTCTCCGGTCTGTTCTCTGCTGGACAGCAGGCTGAGGCCGGAATTTTATCTTCCAACTCGTAGATCTGTTCGACCACAAATTTTGAGAGTTTGTTCTTCCTGTCATCCCCCATCTCCAGTTTAAATTTCGTGTCATTCCTCCTTCGTTTACTATTTCTCCTAGTATTTTAGTTTACCCCCAGAAATCGGCCAGTTTGCAGATCTGTGGGATAGTAGTCCGTTGTTGTATTTTTCCCGCCCCCTTAGTCATCTCTAAAAAGTCCCAAAAAATTCATACGTGATCCTCACATCCCCCCTTTCCACCCATAATTTTTCCAGAGTCTAGATCCATCATTTTTATTTTGGTCAAAGTTCATCTTCAAATAGATCCTTTTCTGTCCTGTGTGTTCTAGGTTCCAAGCCAGAGGTAGTTACAATGTTATAGTCATTTTTATTTCAAATATGTTTGTTGGATGGATCTGAAATTAATATATGTTGTAGCCCTTCAAGTCTAGTTTCCAACGGTACCAATTTTGCCTCGATCCGACATCGGATCTAGGTGCAACAATTATTTTCGTGGAGGTGCACAATTCTGTCCCGAGAACAGGCCAGCAGAGCAGTCCGCCGGCTAATTCCGGTAAAATACTCCGGCTCACATTCGGCGACCGCCGCTCCCGGAGATCGATCGGCAACCCCCCAGCAGCATCCCAGCAAGCCGCCGCAGCAAGGAATGCCCGGGCACCGCTGTCCCAGCAGTCGGACCCCGCCTGCTGCCCCGCGGGCCCCGCAGAACCGAGCCGGACCAGCAGCCCGTCTCCGGCCCGAGAGCCTTCTAGCTTGCTGCCTGTCAACCCGAGTTCGCTACTCCCGAGTCCCACGTGTAGCCCTTTACCTCCCTGCGTGGAGTGGGCAATAAATTTCACTTCTGTAATATTTGGCTAATTACTGTACCGGGAGTACAAAGCTTGGCCAGGAACGTCTTCCCCACGCCCGGTAGCATGCAGGTATTGTGTCCGCTCCTCACTCATCATTTTTGCTTATTTCGTATATAATTCTATATGCCGCTGCTAGAGTGTTAGGATATCTTAGCTCGTTCAAGTTTCAATCACCGCTGCGAGAGAGAGCGAGACTATCCCATGACCCGATCCGGGCACGAAAGTGAGTTGACCACCCTAGCTCATTGCCGGTTTCTCAATCGCGCACATCCGCACGCTTCCCTCGCTAGGGACGAGTCGCGAGTTTGCCTAGAGTCTCAGGTTCGCATTCAAATTGGCGTCGAGTCGCGTCCCGTATCAAATTGGTATCAGAGCCGGTTGAGTCTAGGGTAGTCGGTCCAAGGTGTCGCATTGCATTCCTATACTAGGTATATCAAAAGGTGTTCCCGGAATGAAAGGTTACGTCTATCGAGAAGGTAACACACTTGCGTGAGTGTGATCTTCGGATCAAATCTCTTCCACATACCGGATACTGGTTAGAGACTAGGGCAGTCGGTCCCAAGGAGTTGCATTTCATTGCATTTGCATTCCAAGCTTTGGGTCATTGCATGCCCACCCATTGAGGTACCCAATACCATCGCCTCGCGCCTATGGCAAACCCACGGATACCGTCTCGGGAGACCTACACTCCTTGCATGAGGCGATAATGACCCTCGTAGCCCAGATGGACCAATCCGAGGTGACCTTTAGGAGCTTCTCGAACCGTATGGATGGCCGACTTAACGCCATGGAGGAATGGATGGAGTCATCCGATAGATCTGTCCAAGGTCTGGTCGGACGGTTGGATAGGATCTCACACGGAGACCCTCCCAGAGCAGCCCAGGGCCCACCCACACCCACTCCAGTAGTGGCCCAAAGCCAACTCGCTCCCATAGCCCAGGTCCAGCCCGCTCCCGCGGCCCTAGACCCACCCGCACATGCTCCTCAGCCCACCCCTCACCGGGCCCCCGAACCATAGCTCCGTGACCTTGGTCTTGAGGACTATGTCCGATAACGCTTATGAGGGGTATGGCCGACGCCGTCGTGGCTTTCATCAGCAGAGAGATGAGGAGGACGATAGAGTCCTTAGGACCGTGCCAGCGGACCCTCCCATTTTTGACGGGTCCTTGGATCTGAAAGTCTACTTAGATTGGAAGTCCGGGATGGATCGGTACTTTGGTTGGTTCGATATGACGGACCGTCGAAGAGTCCGATTCGCTACCATGAAGCTGATGGGACAGGCACAAACATATTGGAAGAATGTAGAGAGCCTGTTATTTCATCGGCAAGAGTCCCATGTTGAGACATGGGGTGAAATGAAGGTCAAACTTTGGCAAAAGTACCTTCCTGCGACATACCGTCAGCGACTTATCGATAGGTGGCAGAGTCTCAGCGAGGGAGATCGGTCCGTCCCCGAGTACATCGCTGAATTTGATGAGTATTTTCTACGATGTGGTGTCTCGGAGAGAGCACCATGCCCGTTTCCTACTTTCGACGTGGTCTGCGGCCGCACTACCAATATGAACTTTTCCGCCGTAATGCAAAAACGTTGGAAGAGGCGTATCAGGTTGCTCTCGAGTTGGAGCACTTTGAGGGAAAGTTTGAGTCTACCCAACGGTTGGGCCCCGTCCCTCTTCATAGTGCCAAGCCCCGTAGCTCTTCAGGCCCATACCAGAGGTGCCCCATGGCTCGACCTCAGGAGCCCGCCCGTCAGGAGCAATTCACTCCATGGCCTCGCCCTCCCTCGCCAAGAGATCTACCTCCATCCCAACCACCGGCACCAACTGCCCGCCCCCCAGCACCCATTGCCCGTCTACCGACACCCACACCCCCTCCCCTGTTGCCTACGCCACCTATCCGTCAGGAGGATAAGGGTAAGGGACCACTTATCGGGGAGACTAGTGTGTCACGTCAGCAGTGGTTTCCCTACCAAGGGTTTGGCCACTTCGCAGGCCAGTGCCCCACACGTACATCTCTAGTCATTGGGGACCACACGGTTGGAGAAGCCTCACCATCAGGGCTAGTGTTAGTCAGCTATGAGGTCGAGCATGACCTAGCTGACGAGTTCTTTCATGACGAGGAAGATGTTCAGGGGGATCCACCAGACCTCCAAAATGCTTAGTAGCCAATATACCGCATTATGTATGAGTCTAGGGTCATGTGTGTGAGTCCTTGTGTCTTACAGTCTGTGAGAGTCTGCTTGTGTCCTGTTGGGAGTCTGCATGTGTCGAGTCAAGTCAGTCTATTGTAAGCTCGCTATGTCAGTCCCTTTCGAGTGTGAGGCAAGTCGGGTCTAATGCGTACGTTGTAGACTTGCCAGAATTTGGGATCAGCTCTACCAAAATGTCTCGGATTTAGTCACATAAAGTGACCCAGCGGTTATTCCTAGTGAGTCGTTGAGCCATCTCCTCCCTTTGAGAGTGACCCCACCCCGGAGTGTCCACCACTAGCCTCATTCCCACAGCAGCGTGAGCATATGGAACATATACAGGATGAGCAGGTGACTATTACTCGGAGTGGAGCGTACCCGTGCTACCTGGTACGGTGGAGAGCACGACCCACATCTAATGACACGAGGATCACCTGGGCGGAGCTACGGAGGATGGATCAAGATCCGCAGGATCGAGCAGCCGCACACCTTACTTGACGGGGTCGAGTTCTTCCCACCCGAGGAGAATTGATGGGGATCGGAGCTAGGCTATTAAATGCATGGAGTGTGTATTTGTATTAATGTATTTGGTTTGTAATGTGTGTTTATTTTGGGTTTTATTTGGGTTACTTTGTAAGGCTAGTTATAAGCCATTGGGCAAAGTTCATTTAGAGTCCATTAGGGGGTTTATGTTCATATTAGGCCTTAAGGTCACTTAAAGCCCAATTGGGCCTCTCCCTCTCTCATGGGCTTCCTAGCTTGGAAGGCCCAATAGGCTAGTCAAGGGTCCACGGGCCCAATAGGTTGTTCTTTGGTCCAAGGTAGAACTTGGACCAAGTTGTCATCACACCTCAACCTCTCTCTGAGTGAGAAGCTCAGCACCGCCGCCGCCGCCGCCATCGAGCTGCCGTCGCACCACCATCGCCAACCGTCTCCGGTCTGTTCTCTACTGGACAGCAACCTGAGGCCGAAATTTTATCTTCCAACTCATAGATCTGTTCGACCTCAAATTTTTAGGGTTTGTTCTTCCTGTCATCCCCCATCTCCAGTTTAAATTTTGTGTCATTCCTCCTTCGTTTACTATTTTTCCCAGTATTTTAGTTTTCCCCCAGCAATCTGCCAATTTACAGATCTGCGGGATAGTAGTATGTTGTTGTATTTTTCCCACCCTCTTAGTCATCTCCAAAAAGTCCCAAGAAATTCATACGTGATCCTCACATCCCCCCTTTCCACCCATAATTTTCCCAGAGTCTAGATCCATCGTTTTTATTTTGGTCAAAGTTCATCTTCAGACATATCATTTTCTGTCCTGTGTGTTCTGGGTTCCGAGCCAGAGGTAGTTACAGTGTTATAGTCATTTTTATTTCAAATCCGTTTGTTGGATGGATTTGAAATTAATATATGTTGTAGCCCTTCGAGTCTAGTTTCTAGTGGTACCAATTTTGCCTCGATCCGACACCAGATTTGGGCGTAACATTTGTTTTCGTGGAGGCGCGCAATTCTGTCCCGAGAACAGGCCAGCAGAGCAGTCCGCCGGCTAATTCCGGTAAAATACGCCGGCTCACATTTCGGCGACCGCCGCTCCCAGAGATCGATCGGAAACCCCCCAGCAGCGTCCCAGCCAGCCGCCGCAGCAAGGAGATGCCCGGGCACCGCTGTCCCAGCAACCGGACCCGCCTATTATCCCGCGGTCCCCGTAGAACCGAGCCGGACCAGCAGCCCGTCTCCGGCCCGAGAGCCTTCCTGCTTGCTGCCCATCAACCCGAGTTCGCTACTCTCGAGTCTCACGTGTAGCCCTTTACCTCCCTGCATGGAGTGGGTAATAAATTTCACTTCTGTAATATTTGACTAATTACTGTACCAGGAGTACGAAGCTTGGCCAGGAACGTCTTTCCCACGCCCGGTAGCGTGGAGGTATTGTTTCCGCTCCTCACTCGACATTTTTACTTATTTCGTATATAATTCTATATGCCACTGCTAGAGTGTTAGGATAACTTAGCTCGTTCAAGTTTCAATCACCGCTGCGAGAGAGAGCGAGACCATCCCGTGACCCGATCCGGGCACGAAAGTGAGTTGACGACCCTAGCTCATTGCCTGTTTCTCAACCGCGCACATCCGCATGCTTCCCTCGCTAGGGACGAGTCGCGAGTTTGCCTAGAGTCTCAGGTTTGCATTCAAATTGGCGTCGAGTCGCGTCCCGTATCAAATTGGTATCAGAGCCGGTTGAGTCTAGGGTAGTTGGTCCAAGGTGTCGCATTGCATTCCTATTCTCGGTATATCAAAAGGTGTTCCCGGAATGAAAGGTTACGTCTATCGAGAAGGTAACACACTTGCGTGAGTGCGATCTTCGGATCAAATCTCTTCCACATACCGGATACTGGTTAGAGTCTAGGGCAGTCGGTCCCAAGGAGTTGCATTTCATTGCATTTGCATTCCAAGCTTTGGGTCATTGCATGCCCACCCATCGAGGTACCCAATACCATCGCCCCGCGCCTATGGCAAACCCACGGGATACCGTCTCGGGAGACCTACACTCCTTGCATGAGGCGATAATGACCCTCGTAGCCCAGATGGACCAATCCGAGGTGACCTTTAGGAGCTTCTCGAACCGTATGGATGGCCGACTTAACACCATGGAGGAATGGATGGAGTCATCCGATAGATCTGTCCAAGGTTTGGTCGGACGGTTGGATAGGATCTCACACGGAGACCCTCCCAGAGTAGCCCAGGGCCCACCCACACCCACTCCAGCAGTGGCCCAAAGCCAACTCGCTCCCATAGCCCAGGTCCAGCCCGCTCCCGCGGCCCTAGACCCACCCGCACATGCTCCTCAGCCCGCCCCTCACCGGGCCCCCGAACCACAGCTCCGTGGCCTTGGTCTTGAGGACTATGTCCGATAACGCTTATGAGGGGTATGGCCGACGCCGTCGTGGCTTTCATCAGCAGAGAGATGAGGAGGACGATAGAGTCCTTAGGACCGTGCCAGCGGACCCTCCCATTTTTGACGGGTCCTTGGATCTGAAAGTCTACTTAGATTGGAAGTCCGGGATGGATCGGTACTTTGATTGGTTCGATATGACGGACCGTCGAAGAGTCTGATTCGCTACCATAAAGCTGATGGGACAGGCACAGAGATATTGGAAGAATGTAGAGAGCATGTTATTTCATCGGCAAGAGCCCCATGTTGAGACATGGGGTGAAATGAAGGTCAAACTTTGGCAAAAGTACCTTCCTGCGACATACCGTCAGCGACTTATCGATAGGTGGCAGAGTCTCAGCCAGGGAGATCGGTCCGTCTCCGAGTACATCGCTGAATTTGATGAGTATTTTCTACGATGTGGTGTCTCGGAGGAGAGCACCATGCCCGTTTCCTACTTTCGATGTGGTCTGCGGCCGCACTACCAATATGAACTTTTCCGCCGTAATGCAAAAACGTTGGAAGAGGCGTATCAGGTTGCTCTCGAGTTGGAGCACTTTGAGGGAAAGTTTGAGTCTACCCAACGTTTGGGCCCCGTCCCTCTTCATAGTGCCAAGCCCCGTAGCTCTTCAGGCCCATACCAGAGGTCCCCCATGGCTCGACCTCAGGAGCCCGCTCGTCAGGTGCAATTCACTCCATGGCCTCGCCCTCCCTCGCCAAGAGATCTACCTCCATCCCAACCACCGGCACCAACTGCCCGCCCCCCAGCACCCATTGCCCATCTACCGACACCCACACCCCCTCCCCTATTGCCTACGCCACCTATCCGTCAGGAGGATAAGGGTAAGGGACCACTTATCGGGGAGACTAGTGTGTCACGTCAGCAGTGGTTTCCCTACCAAGGGTTTGGCCACTTTGCAGGCCAGTGCCCCACACGTACATCTCTAGTCATTGGGGACCACAGGGTTGGAGAAGCCTCACCATCAGGGCTAGTGTTAGTCAGCTATGAGGTCGAGCAGGACCTAGCTGACGAGTTCTTTCGTGACGAGGAAGATGTTCAGGGGGATCCACCAGACCTCCAAATTGCTTAGTAGCCAATATACCGCATTATGTATGAGTGTAGGGTCATGTGTGTGAGTCCTTGTGTCCTACAGTCTGTGAGAGTCTGGATGTGTCCTGTTGGGAGTCTGCATGTGTCGAGTCAAGTCAGTCTATTGTAAGCTCGCTATGTCAGTCCCTTTCGAGTGTGAGGCAAGTCGGGTCTAATGCGTACGTTGTAGACTTGCCAGAATTTGGGATCAGCTCTACCAAAATGTCTCGGATTTAGTCACATAAAGTGACCCAGCGTTGATTCCTAGTGAGTCGTTGAGCCTTGTCCTCCCTTTGAGAGTGACCCCACCCCGGAGTGTCCACCACTAGCCTCATTCCCACAGCAGCGTGAGCATATGGAACATATATAGGATGAGTAGGTGACTATTACTCGGAGTGGAGCGTACCCGTGCTACCTGGTACGGTGGAGAGCACGACCCACATCTAATGACACGAGGATCACCTGGGCGGAGCTACGGAGGATGGATCGAGATCCGCAGGATCGAGCAGCCGCACCCCTTACTTGACGGGGTCAAGTTCTTCCCACCCGGGGAGAATTGATGGGGATCGGAGCTAGGCTATTAAATGCATGGAGTGTGTATTTGTATTAATGTATTTGGTTTGTAATGTGTGTTTATTTTGGGTTTTATTTGGGTTGCTTTGTAAGGCTAGTTATAAGCCATTGGGCAAAGTTCATTTAGAGTCCATTAGGGGGTTTATGTTCATATTAGGCCTTAAGGTCACTTAAAGCCCAATTGGGCCTCTCCCTCTCTCATGGGCTTCCTAGCTTGGAAGGCCCAATAGGCTAGTCAAGGGTCCACGGGCCCAATAGGTTGTTCTTTGGTCCAAGGTAGAACTTGGACCAAGTTGTCATCGCACCTCAACCTCTCTCTGAGTGAGAAGCTCAGCACCGCCGCCGCCGCCGCCATCGAGCTGCCGTCGCACCACCATCGCCAACCGTCTCCGGTCTGTTCTCTACTGGACAGCAACCTGAGGCCGAAATTTTATCTTCCAACTCATAGATCTGTTCGACCTCAAATTTTTAGGGTTTGTTCTTCCTGTCATCCCCCATCTCCAGTTTAAATTTCATGTCATTCCTCCTTCGTTTACTATTTTTCCCAGTAATTTAGTTTTTCCCCAGCAATCTGCCAGTTTATAGATCTGCGGGATAGTAGTATGTTGTTGTATTTTTCCCACCCTCTTAGTCATCTCCAAAAAGTCCCAAGAAATTCATACGTGATCTTCACATCCCCCCTTTCCACCCATAATTTTCCCAGAGTCTAGATCCATCGTTTTTATTTTGGTCAAAGTTCATCTTCAGACATATCATTTTATGTCCTGTGTGTTCTGGGTTCCGAGCCAGAGGTAGTTACAGTGTTATAGTCATTTTTATTTCAAATCCGTTTGTTGGATGGATTTGAAATTAATATATGTTGTAGCCCTTCGAGTCTAGTTTCTAGTGGTACCAATTTTGCCTCGATTCGACACCAGATCTGGGCGCAACATTGTTTTCGTGGAGGCACGCAATTCTGTCCCGAGAACAGGCCAGCAGAGCAGTCCGCCGGCTAATTCCGGTAAAATACGCCGGCTCACATTTCGGCGACCGCCGCTCCCAGAGATCGATCGGAAACCCCCCAGCAGCGTCCCAGCCAGCCGCCGCAGCAAGGAGATGCCCGGGCACCGCTGTCCCAGCAACCGGACCCGCCTATTGTCCTGCGGTCCCCGTAGAACCGAGCCGGACCAGCAGCCCGTCTCCGGCCCGAGAGCCTTTCTGCTTGCTGCCCATCAACCCGAGTTTGCTACTCTCGAGTCTCACGTGTAGCCCTTTACCTCCCTGCATGGAGTGGGTAATAAATTTCACTTCTGTAATATTTGGCTAATTACTGTACCAGGAGTACGAAGCTTGGCCAGGAACGTCTTTCCCACGCCCGGTAGCGTGGAGGTATTGTTTCCGCTCCTCACTCGACATTTTTACTTATTTCGTATATAATTCTATATGCCACTACTAGAGTGTTAGGATAACTTAGCTCGTTCAAGTTTCAATCACCGCTGCGAGAGAGAGCGAGACCGTCCCGTGACCCGATCCGGGCACGAAAGTGAGTTGACCACCCTAGCTCATTGCCGGTTTCTCAACCGCGCACATCCGCATGCTTCCCTCGCTAGGGACGAGTCGCGAGTTTGCCTAGAGTCTCAGGTTCGCATTCAAATTGGCGTCGAGTTGCGTCCCGTCCCGCATCAGTGTTAATTGTGGAAGCTAGGTAACAACCAATTTTTTACATATTTTATATATGTTGATATTACATATTTACATTGTCAAAATTTTCAGATTTAGCTTGTGCTTCTAAAGCATTGGACAGGGCCATGTAAGTTCTTAATTAGAATGTTTTTAATTAGCTTTCATTGGAATTAAATTTGTTGAATTTTTCTTACATTTCTATGTAATGTTACAGGGGAAAGAAGATTGTCTCGAAACTTGAGTACTCAAAGACCATTATGGAAAGACCTGCACAGGGTCCTCGGACACGTAGTATGGTTGCAACTGACCACGTCCATAAGCTCCCCTCTCGACTGTGCTCTGTAGAGGCGAAAATGGTGAAAAATATCTCCACAATTTACACTGCGAGTCGAAGGGCACGAATGTTGGATTCAAATGGATTTCAACAATATATAGAGTTTGAACGCCACCTCTTTTTCTTGTTATTGTATATAAACTTTCATGTTGTTTGTGTTACAATATTGTGAGCATGTTTAAACTTTGTAGGCAC
This sequence comes from Amorphophallus konjac, assembly GCA_022559845.1. Taxonomy (NCBI): domain Eukaryota; kingdom Viridiplantae; phylum Streptophyta; class Magnoliopsida; order Alismatales; family Araceae; genus Amorphophallus; species Amorphophallus konjac. The sequence continues at coordinate 38,487,195 of CM040122.1, forward strand.
ATATTTACTAAAATCCCTATTGATGTGTAGGCCTGCTTTAGGTGTTTTGATTGCCTGTGGTATAGTGCATGGTTAAATGGTAATTGTGAGAAAGTGTTGTCATGGATTAAGTGCCAGAGTATATTCTCAAAGGCATACACATTTGTGCCAATTGTTTATTGGTATGTACTATTCAAGTGTTGACCCTAATAATTGATTTTAATAGCTATATAATGAATTTTGTTTTATCATACCACTTTGATGCAGGGGTCATTGGAGCCTGGTCATCTTATGCAACCTTGGACAGTGGTTTACATCTAAGGTAAAGCCATGCATTCTGTACCTCGACTCTCTCCTGTCAGTTGGACAAAACCGACATGAGAAAGACATTAGGAGGTAATGTAAAGCAATGAACTTTAAATATATGGTCCATATGGTTTACTTTCTATAGTCATATGTTATATTTTTCACTGCTATTTAATTTGATTACATGGTCGTTATTGTTGCTTGATTTACTCAATATTGTTGGGCTTCTATGTAGGTTCGTCATGGACATTTACAAGAGTGAAGGGAACCCAGCAACAATAGATGACATTACCACCATTCCACTTTATGCACCACTGGTAAGTATCCTACACATGCAAATGCCAATTAGTGGAACATGAGACTTGGAATTTTACATATTCTCATATGCAAGTAGATATGATTTTTGACTTTGATTACTTTTAATCTGTCTATATGTTCCTCAACAAAGGAATGGTGAACAATGTGGTCATTTTGTGCTATATTTCATTCACCTATTCATTGAAGCTGCCCCAGAGAACTTTTCTGCTGAAGGATATCCAGACTTTGTATGTTATCTTATGTATCATTTTCTGCATTGTTGAACTCTTCTTCAATGATATAGTAATGTTTGTTCTGCTTCATTTTTTTAACTTTACAGTTGCATGAGGGTTGGTTTGTTCCAGCAGATGTAGATTTGTTTGAGAACTTGGTCTGCTCTTTCATAAGTAGTAGAAATGATCAATCCAGATTACATGATAAGGAGGTCGAGCCTAGTCAAGTAAAAGACACTGAGGGAACGCTTCATATGAAGATTGAAGAAATAGACACATGAAGGGAAAGCTTGAGTCTAAAAATGAAGTAAAAGACATTCAGGGAAATCTTGCGAGCGAAAAGGAGGAAGAAACGAAGGTAGAAGGTGTAGTTGCAAAAACTTGTACAGTAGGGGAAGGAAGCCAAAGGTCCGAAAGACGACGTTCTTACACTACTTGTCGCGATGTACATTCCATGGACGGCATGCAACGTATTTGTGTGAAGTGGAATATGTTGGGCCAGCCAGTTGGGTCGGGTGGCCATTTGTTAAGAACATTTTTAGGCACGCTTGCAAGGAATGGTGAAAACTTGCCAATCAATTACTCTAATTGGAGGAAAGTGCTTGACATTCATAAAGAAGATGCATGGGACTACATCCAGGTAACACTGTGTTGATAATACATTTTTATGTTCCTTCAACTAATTCTTTTATCCTCATTAATCCTATTTGGATATTTGTAATCAATTACGTAGTTTTAATTTTTGAATAGAGGAAGTATGATATACCAAAAGAGGGAAGGAGGTGGGTCCTGAAGGACCTTGCAAATAAATGGCGCTATTGGAAGTATAGAGTGCGCAAACTATATTACAAAAGGAGTGAAAAGGCAACCCATCAAGTCTTCCCAAATGCACCATGCATTAATGAGGAACAATGGAAAGGGGTAGTTTCTTTGTGGTCAACTACACAGTGGCAGGTTTTTTTCAAATGCAATGTCCGTATGCTTTGAGGTCAGTTAACTCCATTATTCAATTGATTGTAGAAAATGAGTGCAATGAACACAAAATGCAAGGTTTCCCAAAAGTGGGTCCATTGTTCTGGGACACGCTCCCTTGCAGACATTTCTGAGGAGGCGGTTTGTGGTTTATTTGTTAGGGGATTTGATGGGGACATCACCCAGGGATCCCTCTGGCTCGACACCTCTCTCCCTCCCGGAGACGGGTAGGATGCGACTTCACGACGTGACGGGTCCACGTCGGCACTGGGGCATACTACATGGATTATATTGATGTATTTTCCCCTTTTTGCTTGAGTCATTTTGACGTATTTGCCTTTGTTTTGAGTCATGTCCCTATGTTATCATGTTATTTACCTATGTTTTTATCTTCATGTTAAGGCTAGAGTGTCATATGGGCCCAATTAGATGGGCCTCGCCCAGGGGCGCCCTCTCCCTTCCCCACCTCCTTGCTTATTTGCTTTTTGCACTTATCTCAGGAACTTCTATGTAATTGTTTGGGATCCCTATAAATAGGACCCCAACTCCACTTGAGATGGCTAATGAGATATTGAAAGAATTTTGCCAAAGCATTAGTGCACCTCTCCCTCTCTCTCTAGCTCTCTCTCTCTCTTCTTCTCTCTCTCACAAAAGGGGGCGAACCCCTCTCTCTCTCCTCCCCCTCTCTCTCTCTCCCTTGGGCGAACCTGCCCCTTCCCCTTCCCCCCCTCTTGCCACATCATCAGCCAACTCACCCCCCCCACCCTTTCACCTCCCCAAGAACCATAACTCCCATCAATTCCTCCACATCCCCAAGCAACCCTTCCCATTCCCCATACACCTTCTCAACCTCCAAGGCACCCTTCCCTCTCCCCCAAGCAACCATCCCACTCCCCCACCCCCCCATTCATATCCCTAGGAGAACTAAACCCCATTCCCTCCACAAGTTGCGGCCCCCTCTCCCCCATCTAGCCCATCCCCTTGCCTTGGCCGACCCCCTCCATCAACCCCTCCAAGCTGCGCCCCTCTCACCCCACCTCCCTCTTAGACTTCCTCATCCTCTGCTCCACCCCTCTCACCATTCCTGAACACCCCTCCCCATCCATCATCACACCACCATTCCCACCATTGCTAACCTCCACTTCAATCAACCTAGTTCCACCACCATCCTTGTCACTTTGCCCAAGTCTGCAGGTGGCAGAGAAAGGGTCGACTTGCAGAAGCATTCACGGATTCATACGGCGACGTCTGAAGGTGTACCATACCATTCTGGAAAGGCTGTCCAATCAGCTTTGCAGGCGAGGTGATCCCATCCCGTTCTGAGTTCGGGGCTGTCCGGGAGAACCATTCTCCCCCGACTGCGCTGGGCTCCCTCTGCAGAGTACCTGAACCCGGTTAGAAGCTGCATCACGACAAACGGCGGAAGATTCAGGCCACGAGCTCTTCTACAAAGATCTCCCTCGTCCAGTCGACATTCAGAATCAACAAGCAGAACTTCGTTCTGCGTCCGTGGGCCAATGTTACCATTTTTTCTCCCTCGGCTGCGCGGGTCTGCCTCCCACAGTCTGCAACGACCTGCCTCCACTATTCTGAGTCCCCCAGTCCTCTCCGACATCATACGGCTTCTCCGTCACTTTTTATGAAAAGAGGGCTCGTCCACGGTTCCAGAAACTTTGACGGTTCGTGATTCGGAGTCCAGAAGCGGTTGGGGAACTCTCTGCAACCTGCTGTGAGAGATCAGAAGCTGCCAGTCCCAGATTTTGTCGCTCTGTTCGAACCTCCACCACAGCCAGCAACGACATCAGAAGAATTCAACATAATTCTGAGGCGTTCCGGTTCCAGTTACAAAAAGGTCCCCTCTGGTCTCGTCATCAGCAAATTTTCAGATTGAAATCTACGGCCGCTACACCGACTGTCTGTCACCTATCACAGCAAGCCAGTCGATTCGGCAGCGGCTCCTTTCCTTGGGTTTCTCAGCGAATCTCCCCTCCCCGCCTGGCTGGCTTAACGCCCCTCCCTGTGTGGAGGTAGTGTTTGATTGTATCAGTGAAGTCCCCACCCCAAGTCCACCCTCCTGTGTGAGGCGTAGTGATTGTAACCCTTTAAACAGGCCAAGCTTCATCGGCGCAGTGTGCGGGGAATCCACACTTCCCCGCTCGCCCTCGTCTCCGAACGGGGTTGGTTTCTTCAAACCAACCAGGGTAAGCTCTGACCTTTGCTCCATTCTTTTGGTGCTTGTTCATGTAATATCCGTGGAAATTGCTCCGTTGTGCAAGAGAGTGAGCGTCCGACCCCGCGTGTTCCACTTACGAGCGGTCACCGTGGGCTGTGAGAGAAAGGGACCTAGTGCCCCAATTGGCACCGGCCAGCCCCTTAAGTGTGGGCCTCGTACCTTTGGGAGGGCAACCCTAGCCCTGCTGGCACTCTACCAGCAAGGGTCTTGATCCATCACCTCCCCTTAGCATCATTTTGTCACCCCGGGCTCGTGTGTGTGCGACGGTGAATTGGCCCCAATCTTGGACTTGATTGCTATGTGACTGTGTTTGCGGAATAGGTCCTAAGTTTCCGTTTGTTTGCTGCATGCCCCTTAGTTGTGTCACATCAAGTGGTATCAGAGCAAGTTTTAGACTTGTCTCTACAAGCCTAGGTCCTCAGGCCATTGCATTGTCATCACCCGTGTGTCGGTCATCTCCTTGTTGTGCATGTCTACCCGTAGTGGTGCTTTGTATCGGGTCGACCCCTCATCCTCGACTCCCCCTATGAATTCCAATTCCCAAGGCAACCAAGACATCCCTAGGGAGGCACCCCAAGCTCCGATGAATCGATTGGATGCTGTCCTTGACACCATCATGGAACGGTTAGATGGTTTTTCCATCCGTCTGGATAGACTTGAGGAAGCTAGGGCCCCACCTAGGAACCATGCCCAAAGAACTCCCCCTCCACGAGCTGAACTTGATAGGGAGAACCTAGAGGATGACTTTTACCATGAGCATGAGAGACCCCCACCACCTCGGCGCAATGAGAGGCGACCCCGAGAGGATCCAGATGATTTCCTCTTAAGGATGATTAAGGTAGAAGCTCCAAAATTTGATGGGTCCCATAACCCAAGTGCCTATGAAGAGTGGGAACATGGCATGGACCAATACTTTGATTGGTATCCAATGACCGAGGAGAGGAAAGTTAGGTTGGCTAAGATGCACCTTCTCAAACTAGCCAAAACCTATTGGCTAAAGGTAGAAAGCCAAAGGAGGATTAGGAGGGAAGAGCCCATTGACAATTGGCTTGACATGAAGATCCAACTTAGGAGCAAATACCTTCCCAATTCCTATAGTCAACTACTCCTCGATGAATGGCAAAGCCTTACCCAGGAAGGGAAGACTGTGGAGGAGTACATTGAAAAATTTGATTCCTATCTCCTAAGGTGTGGAGTTGTCGAGGAACCGGCCGTCACTCTGTCCCGATTTAGAAACGGTCTTCTACCCCACATCAAACGGGAGCTTTTCATGAGAGATGTGCATAGTCTTGAGATAGCCTATCAAATAGCCCGCGATGTGGAGAGATTTTCTAGGAACCCTAGGTTTGCCTCCCCTAGAACGGCCGATGTCAGGAATCCGGGTTCCCGACCCAACCTTCCTCCCTTATTGAAGACCCCTATCCCCAGTGGGGGAACTCCCACTCGGACTTACCCTCAACCAACCAATCCCACCCCTACAAGGACTACCCCACCCAACCCTCCTCCCCGGAGAGAGGAAAACCCCAAAGGAGCCACACCAGGGAGTAGTTCAGTAAAGTGCTTTCGATGTCACGGGTATGGCCACATCTCCACCCAATGTCCATCCAAAGGATTATCCAGCCTTTTCATTGAAGGGGGACCTACCCCAATCCAAGGAGAGCCTGAGAGTACGATAGAGGAGTATGAGGCTGCCTTAGGCTGGGAAGAGGAGTATGAGGAACAACTCTATGAAACTGGCTTAGACCATGACCCCCTTCCCACCGACTCCCACTTAGGTGTGATTAGGTGCACCCTTACAAAGCCACAAGAGGAAGATTGGCGTAGGACCTCAATTTTTCACACCTACATCAAAATGGGAAGCCATGTTAGAAAAGTGATCCTAGACAATGGGAGTTGTGTCAACGCCGTGTCGCCTGACACCATTCAGCTTCTTGGACTTACTATCACACCCCACCCCAAGCCATACCGGGTCTCTTGGATTAACAATCACTCCATCCCGGTCAACACTTGTTGCCTTGTACCCATCACCTTCTCATCCTATCAAGGACAAGTTTGGTGTGACATTATTCCCATGGAAGTAGGGAGCATTTTGCTAGGGAGGCCTTGGATTTATGACGTCAATGCAACCATCTTAGGAAAGCCAAACACCTGCATCTTTGAACACGAGGGGAAAACCATCCGACTCAATCCCTCCCCACCACGAAAGGAGCCTTCCTCCAAAGGGACTCTCCCTTCACCACAAACCAAACCACCTCAAAATCCGGGGGTCCCACTCCCACCAACCCCACCAACCTGCCAGAAACCTACCCAGGAAGAGCCAACCAGAATGGACAAAGGCCTGCATCTCATCACAAGGAAAGAGTTGGAGGAAGAGGTAGCTCAAGGAACACCTTTGTGTGCGATTGTCATATGCTTTGGAGAGCCAACCCCCTCCAACCCCCACCCCGTGGAAATACACCCTCTCCTGGAGGAATATAAGGATGTGTTCCCTGATGAGCTCCCTGATCAACTACCACCCATGAGGGACGTTCAACATGCTATCGATCTCGTCCCAGGAGCCACCCTCCCAAACCTTCCCCATTATCGCCTCAACCCCACGGAGCATGCTGAATTGAGGAGGCAAGTGGAGGAACTCATTAGGAAGGGCTTTCTCCGTCTTAGCAAGAGTCCGTGTGCTGTCCCGGCCCATCTCACACCCAAGAAAGATGGGACATGGCGAATGTGTGTCGATAGCAGAGCCATCAACAAAATTACCGTCAAATATAGGTTCCCCATACCTAGACTTGACGATATGCTCGACATGCTAGCCGGAGCCACCATTTTTTCCAAAATAGATCTTAAAAGTGGCTACCATCAAGTGAGGATAAGGCCAGGGGATGAATGGAAAACAGCCTTTAAAACCAAAGATGGACTCTATGAGTGGCTTGTGATGCCTTTTGGGCTATCAAATGCCCCGAGCACTTTTATGCGCCTCATGACGGAGGTCCTTAGGCCCTACATTGGAGTCTTCCTAGTGGTCTACTTTGACGATATCCTTATCTACAGCCAGTCCAGGGAAGCCCACCTCAACCATCTTAGGCAAGTCTGCACTACCCTTAGGAAAGAGAGTCTCTTTGCCAACTTAGGAAAATGCCATTTCATGACTAAATCCATTACTTTCCTTGGATATGTAGTTTCCACGGAGGGAGTGTCCATGGACCCCGAAAAGGTCCAAGCTATCCTTGACTGGCCAGAGCCCCACACTCTCCATGAGGTCCGGAGTTTCCGTGGGTTGGCCACCTTCTATCGGAGATTTATCCGTGGGTTCAACATGGTCACAGCCCCCATCACAGATTTCCTTAAAAAGGGGACCTTTGTGTGGACCAAGTCTGCTTCTAGGGCCTTCCGAGAGCTCAAGGAAAGGATGACCCAAGCCCCGGTATTATGCCTCCCCGACTTCTCCAAAGTCTTTGAGGTAACTTGTGATGCCTCCGGGGTAGGGATTGGCGGGATCGTCAGCCAAGAGGGACACCCAGTGGCCTACTTTAGTGAAAAATTATGTGATGCCAGGATGAAATACTCCACCTATGACAAAGAATTTTATGCCGTGGTTCAGTCCCTCCGGCATTGGAGACATTATCTCTTGCCCAAAGAGTTTGTCATCTTTTCTGACCACGAGGCCCTGAAATATCTCAACTCCCAACAGAAGCTAAACGCCCGACATGCCCGCTGGGTCGAATACATCCAGTCCTACACTTTTGTAATCAAGCATAAGGCTGGGAGTGAGAATCGTGCCGCAGATGCACTCAGTAGGAGAGTCTCCTTGTTGACCACCATTCAGGTGGAAGTCATAGGGTTTGAAAGACTCAGGGAAGAGTACTCTGATTGCCCGGACTTTGGGCCTATCCATACCACCCTGTCCACCCACTCACCTAGGGAACACCAAGGTTTCATCTTAGAGGACGGGTTCATCTTCAAAGGACATAGACTTTGCATACCTAGAACCTCCCTACGGGATTTCCTAGTCTGGGAGTTGCATGCAGGAGGCCTGGCTGGACATTTTGGGGTGCACAAGACCATTGCTATGGTTGAGGGTCAGTTCTACTGGCCAAGTCTCAAGAGGGATGTAGCCAAAATTGTGAGACAATGTCGCATATGTGCCTCAGCCAAACAGACAAAACAGAACACTGGCCTATACACCCCACTCCCTGTCCCTGATCGTCCATGGCAGGACTTAAGCATGGACTTTGTCTTGGGCCTACCTAGAACTCAGAAGAGGCATGATTCAATCTTTGTCGTGGTGGATAGGTTTTCAAAGATGGCCCATTTCATCCCCTGTTCTAAAACCTCTGATGCTTCCCATGTGGCTCGCCTGTTCTTCGATGAGGTAGTTCGCCTCCATGGCCTACCCAAGACCATCATTTCTGATAGGGATGTCAAATTCACCAGCTATTTCTGGAAAACCCTCTGGCACCTAATGGGGACCCTCCTCAAATTTTCCACGGCCTATCACCCTCAAACCGATGGCCAGACCGAAGTCGTTAATAGGAGTCTTGGGAATCTCCTTCGGTGTCTTGTTGAGGATCGCCCAGGGAATTGGGATCTCATTCTACCCCAGGCAGAGTTTGCATACAACAACTCAGTGAATAGGTCAATAGGGATGAGCCCATTTGAAGCTGTGCATGGGTACAAGCCCAGAAAACCTACAGATCTCATTCCTTTGCCTCCACATGCTAGGGTGTCTATTAGTGCTGAGTCTTTTGCCCAACACATGAAAGAATTGCATGAGGAAATCCGTAAACACATTAACAAAAGCAATGAGGTGTATAAGAAATCGGCCGATTCCCACCGACGCCACCAGGAATTTCGTGTAGGTGACTTTGTGATGGTGAGAACTGAGAGACTTTTCCCTGGGAATGTCTCCAAACTGAGGTCGCGTGGATCAGGCCCCTTCCAGGTTCTGAGGAGGATCGACACAAATGCTTACGTGTTGGACCTCCCCGAGGAGTACGGAGTAAGTCCCACATTCAATGTGGCAGACTTGGTGCCATACAAGGGTCCCACGGTGACACCTAGTGAGGAAATTGAGCCTGCTCCACCTCTTGAGAGAGCCACCACCCATGAGAGAGCTCCACCAGTCCAGAGGGGCCGACGGGAGCAAATAGAGCGGATATTGGATGAACAGGTCACTGTCACCCGGAGCAAAGCATACGAGCGATACTTGGTCAGGTGGAAGGGCCGGCCCCCTTCAGATGATTCATTGGTGAGCAGGGAGAATCTTCAGCAGCTAGACCCCGACCTCCTGGAGCATTATCGCAGTCGAGTGGACCCTTTCTCGACAGAGTCGAGCTCTTCACAGCCCGGGGGAGTTGATGGGGACATCACCCAGGGATCCCTCTGGCTCGACACCTCTCCCCCTCCCGGAGACGGGTAGGATGCGACTTCACGACGTGACGGGTCCACGTCGGCACTGGGGCATACTACTTGGATCATATTGATGTATTTCCCCCTTTTTGCTTGAGTCATTTTGATGTATTTACCTTTGTTTTGAGTCATGTCCCTAGGTTATCATGTTATTTACCTATGTTTTTATCTTCATGTTAAGGCTAGAGTGTCATATGGGCCCAATTAGATGGGCCTGGCCCAGGGGCGCCCTCTCCCTTCCCCACCTCCTTGCTTATTTGCCTTTTGCACTTATCTCAGGGACTTCTATGTAATTTTTTGGGATCCCTATAAATAGGACCCCAACTCCACTTGAGATGGCTAATGAGATATTGAAAGAATTTTGCCAAAGCATTAGTGCACCTCTCCCTCTCTCTCTAGCTCTCTCTCTCTCTTCTTCTCTCTCTCACAAAAGGGGGCGAACCCCTCTCTCTCTCCTCCCCCTCTCTCTCTCTCCCTTGGCCGAACCTGCCCCTTCCCCTTCCCCCCCCCTTGCCACATCATCAGCCAACTCACCCCCCCCCACCCTTTCACCTCCCCAAGAACCATAACTCCCATCAATTCCTCCACATCCCCAAGCAACCCTTCCCATTCCCCATACACCTTCTCAACCTCCAAGGCACCCTTCCCTCTCCCCCAAGCAACCATCCCACTCCCCCACCCCCCATTCATATCCCTAGGAGAACTAAACCCCATTCCCTCCACAAGTTGCGGCCCCCTCTCCCCCATCTAGCCCATCCCCTTGCCTTGGCCGACCCCCTCCATCAACCCCTCCAAGCTGCGCCCCTCTCACCCCACCTCCCTCTTAGACTTCCTCATCCTCTGCTCCACCCCTCTCACCATTCCTGAACACCCCTCCCCATCCATCATCACACCACCATTCCCACCATTGCTAACCTCCACTTCAATCAACCTAGTTCCACCACCATCCTTGTCACTTTGCCCAAGTCTGCAGGTGGCAGAGAAAGGGTCGACTTGCAGAAGCATTCACGGATTCATACGGCGACGTCTGAAGGCGTACCATACCATTCTAGAAAGGTCGTCCAATCAGCTTTGCAGGTGAGGTGATCCCATTCCGTTCTGAGTTCGGGGCTGTCCGGGAGAACCATTCTCCCCCGACTGTGCTGGGCTCCCTCTGCAGAGTACCTGAACCGGGTTAGAAGCTGCATCACGACAAACTGTGGAAGATTCAGGCCACGAGCTCTTCTACAAAGATCTCCCTCGTTCAGTTGACGTTCAGAATCAAGAAGCAGTACTTCGTTCCGCATCCGTGGGCCAAAGTTACCATTTTTTCTCCCTCGGCTGCGCGGGTCTGCCTCCCACAGTCTGCAACGACCTGCCTCCACTATTCTGAGTCCCCCAGTCCTCTCCGACATCAGACGGCTTCCCCGTCAGTTTTCCTGAAAAGAGGGCTCGTCCACGGTTCCAGAAACTCTGGAGGTTCATGATTCAGAGTCAAGAAGTGGTCGGGGCACTCTCTGTAACCTGCTGTGTGAGATCAGAAGCTGCCAGTCCCAGATTCTGTCACTCTGTTCGAACCTCCACCACGGCCAGCAAAGACATCAGAAGAATTCAACATAATTCTGAGGCGTTCCGGTTCCAGTTACGAAAAGGTCCCCTCCGGTCTCGTCATCAGAAAATTTCTAGATTGAAATCTACGGCCACTACACCGACTGTCTGTCACCTATCACAGCAAGCCAGTCGATTCGGCAGCGGCTCCTTTCCTTGGGTTTCTCAGCGAATCTCCCCTCCCCGCCTGGCTGGCTTAACGCCCCTCCCTATGTGGAGGTAGTGTTTGATTGTATCAGTGAAGTCCCCACCCCAAGTCCACCCTCCTGTGTGAGGCGTAGTGATTGTAACCCTTTAAATGGGCCAAGCTTCATCGGCGCAGTGTGCGGGGAATCCACACTTCCCTGCTCGCCCTCGTCTCTGAACGGGGTTGGTTTCTTCAAACCAACCAGGGTAAGCTCTGACCTTTGCTCCATTCTTTTGGTGCTTGTTCATGTAATATCCGTGGAAATTGCTCCGTTGTGCAAGAGAGTGAGCGTCCGACCCCGCGTGTTCCACTTACGAGCGGTCACCGTGGGCTGTGAGAGAAAGGGACCTAGTGCCCCAATTGGCACCGGCCAACCCCTTAAGTGTGGGCCTCGTACCTTTGGGAGGGCAACCCTAGCCCTGCTGGCACTCTACCAGCAAGGGTCTTGATCCATCACCTCCCCTTAGCATCATTTTGTCACCCCGGGCTCGTGTGTGTGCGACGACGAATTGGCCCCAATCTTGGACTTGATTGCTATGTGACTGTGTTTGCGGAATAGGTCCTAAGTTTCCGTTTGTTTGCTGCATGCCCCTTAGTTGTGTCACATCAGGATTTTGTAGGGATCTTTTCCTTACATTATGTATGTGATACTATTGACACCTCATTTTTATTTGTTATAGTTTGAGAGACATGGGATGCACTTAGATCGTGCTGATTTGTTCATCAAAACACACAAGCGTAAGGATGGGGCCCCAATAAGTAAGGCGGCTGGTCATGTCATTGTAAGTTTATCTTGACATATTATGCTTAGAACACATTTTCATATGCTTTTTGATGCCAGCCGTATTTCAAGTTCTCTTCACCCATTTTCATTAGAAAAAAATAGGGATGTTAAAGATCGACTTCCCAACCTTCGAGTTCAATGACAAGTGATGCCCATCAAGTTGCTACACAATATGATGTTTACTCCCAAGTTCTCGATAAGGAGAGGTCAGGCCGTGTGCGTGGTGTGGGTACAGATCCCACACCATCTTCATTATGGGGGAAAGATACAAAGGAATCTCTTGGGATGGAGAATAAAATGTTGGTGGATAGAATGAGGGATTTGGACTCATCAGTAGAAGTAAAGCTAGCAAGGATGGAAGAATTGATAAGAACATCGCAGGTACATTATATCACTTAAAATACTTGAGAATATTTTTATTACTTACTAATTGTGGTCCTCATCTCCTTTTAGAGTCATGGCAACAAGTATGAATCATCTCCACATGTGCCTGCATCATCTACTACCAGTGCCTATGACGAATTTGGTGCAACATCTGACATGCAAAATGCTAACACCCTTGACGATCCAACAAAGGTAAAGACATTATATTTCTACCATAGAATATATTTGATGTACTATGCATAAAGTGTCAAGTATGTATTTCATATTGGTTTTTGGGTGTTTGGAATGCAGGGAGCATATGTCCCGACATCTCATGACTCATTTTTAATTTCTGGGAGCACATGCGTCCCTCATGTGGTGTGTCAATGGGTGATGCACTCATAATGTTTAAATAATAACTATGTGAGCACAATATTTTTTATGTATTCTGTATGATAATACTCACCCAAGTGGATATATTTTGTGTTATGTTTAGTTTCCAGGTCGCAAAGTGATCTTGCTAGACCTCGAGGGACAACATGTGGCAGTTGGCATGGTCATGTGCATCAACGAAGAAAAGGTCACCATGGGAAGGAAAATTGGATCTGTGTATTGTGAAGTCTCTGTGCAGAATGCTCGCCATCCCGACACACCATTGTTTGTGAAGGATCAGAATAGAAAAAGAATGAAAGATGCTGTTGGGAGTCACATCTTGTGGCTCAAGGACTATGTAAGATCATTTCTAATTATAGACTACCATATCTTTTGATCTTATTTTGAATTACTGCAAACTTGACTATCATCTTCTCTCTTTTTCAGGTGTTGGTCCAGATGTGATGCTTGTCAGCTATCTATTTTTTCCACATCCTTAGTTATTTCTGATGTAACCTTGTGTATGTTCTAGGTGGATTTAAAAGGAATGACTTTTTGGGGTACTCTATGTCATTCTTATACAAGACAGTTAAATACCTTTTTTGGGTTAATGTTGCATTGTATGTTATATTTTATTCTTGCACACAACACTTGCATGGATGGATGGCTCTCTACTTTAGATATTTATGATTGACGAATCTGTGTGAATGGTCTCCTACTATTTTTTCTCTTTTCCCTTTTGGCTATTTAGATAATGCATGCATTGGCTACTTTTTAGCTTCTACTACTCACGAATCTAAGAATCCCTGTGTCCTGTTATTTGTTGCGGACAGAACACCTTAAAAAATGTGTCGACTCTAAGAGTCGACACCTTCTGTGGTAAAGGTGTCTACTCTAAGCACACTTTTAGTTTCTGTAAAATCTCCACATTATATCTCTCATCTGTATCATCATATGCTTTTAGCTTTTCATTGCAGGAAAAAGCAATGGAAACAGTTACTATATTTATGAAAAGGGAAGCAAGCCAAGACCTGATCCAAGTGTGCGCTTAATCATTGAGGAGTCAATAAGATGCACTAATGTCTTACCTAGTGGAAAGGTATGTATGCTGATTGTTTTTTTAACATACTCATTATGCAATCATATTACAATGAGACTTGGTTCTCGTAGAACACATATGGGAACACAATGAGATTTGGTTCTCGTAGAACATTCTTCCAAACTCCTAATTGCAGTTCTTCTAAGTTGTATGTTGAGAAACTCTCACACCTTACTGCAAGCACACATATTAGAGGGGAAAAATACAGAAAAAATGAGGAACGGATGCACCAAGAATGGCATTTTAGTCACATTTATTTATGCTTGATCCCTTCATCCAATGCTTGTATTTGTACGGAAAGCTGAAAATGGAAGAGACAAATTGTGGGAATAAGATCATGTAAAACGTCTCACTTGCAGGCCTCCAGGCTTCAAACACCAACGCAGATCTGAGCTGTGATCTTCGAGTCTAAATTTATTCTCTATTTAGCCTTAAGGTTAAATTGGATTAACACATTCTTTTATGTTGTCCACATGCAATACCATTTTTAAAGCTCCTAGGTTCTATAGAACTTTCATGTATTCTTTTTTATCTTATATCCTTTGTGATTGGATGGGATTGATTTAAAGCTGACTTCTATTACGCTGCACCTTTATTTTATGCGGCCATCTAACTTGGCATTTCCTTCTATCCATCCATGCGTTAAGGTTTAATTGTAATTCAACATGATAGAATTGGACAACAACACATAGTTTACCAGGCTTGTCTCTTGCATATATTACTGTTGGGATCAAATATCCTCATGGTGTGCAATGTCTATGGTTTAAAAACTGGGAGTTTCAGACTGGAACCAGCCAAACTGTGTCACAACTAGCTAGAACTAGTCTGGATCAAATATTCGAAGCCCCCTCCCCTAAAACCAAGTAACATTCGGTGATTCCTATTTGTTCTTTATATATATACATACATATATATATATTATGTATATATTCTATTTATAGATCATATAATAGTTGATCACATTTCATGAAGAATTGTTCATTAAATATATGTGGAGATTTATATAATAGTTTAATTTTTGTGATGTTATGAAGTAATAAAGGTTCAATGTATTATATAAAGTTAAAATACAAGTTTTTTGTGTTTGACATTTTCTTGGGCTTCTTAGACTTTCAATCATAGCCTATTAAGAAACATGCATAATTTCCTACCTTAGCAATTCCTTTTTTATCAGTCATTTAGTCTAGTCTCTTTCATGATATTTATGCTATTTAGTGGGTATATATCTATGTCATGCACTTTGCAGTTGTAGCAACATGATATGTATCTTATGCAATAAATAGAAGGAATGTTGCTCAATTCCCATGCTGTGCACGTGACTTGCATTGCTAAGTTTTGGGATGGCATTCCTACCTTAACGTTTGTTTGAGAATATACTTGTTTAGTCATCAACAAGTGGTGAAGTGCGTAATACATGAACAGTGAGGTGTGATATGAGTTGGGGGGATATTGATTAGAATTGTTTGATTGGGACAAGTAGGAGAAGCATGATTGGTGTATTGCCCTTTTTAGTTGACAAAAAATATTGTGTACCGTATCGCTTGGTACATGTTGTTTACCTTTTACTCATAGAAGTTGTGTTTACATGACTATGGAGATTCAGTCTTTTGAGACTTGCTTGAATGCTTACTCTGGAGTCATTCCTTCCTAAGTTATATATTCATAATTATAAATGTTACTAGTGCATGTTAAAAGGTTCCTATCTGAAATGGCTTTATGAAGCATTTTCTGTGAATTTCACTTTTGCTTGTCATTTGGTATCACACTACTATTGTTATAATCCTATGGATGCTTCTGTGGGGTGGCAAAACTGGTGGATCTTTTGTCTTCAAGAATGTAACTTCTGCCAACTTTTAGTAAAATTCATATTGTTTGATGTGCAAAATACTATCTCCGACTGATAGAAAGATGTGGTTTTGTTTAACCAACACCCATTCAAGCTCAGGGGTTTTGTCTCCGATGAAAATATCAGAAGCAAATGCATTTATGGTGGTGCACCCAAAGGACCTCAGATTCGTTATCTTAAAAGAGGTTTGGGTGTTTGCTTAAATTTATATGATCACACAGTGCATATTTTGGAGAATTGTTCCCTTTTTTGGGGTTAGAACACTTGTAGTTGCTATTTTTGGTTTTGTAAACTAAGAATCTGAGTGTTTAATTTTTCTAGGGGTTGAGATTATTATAGAAACTCCTGGTCGTCTGATTGACATGTTGGAAGCTGGCCATACCAATCTACGTAGAGTTACATATCTTGTATTGGATGAGGCAGATCGTATGGTAGACATGGGGTTTGAACCCCAGATAAAAAAGATTGTATCTCAGGTATGTTGTCACAAGTGTTTTCTTTTTTGCTTATGCAACACTGCAATGCAATTTTACTTTTATTCCATTACAAAAATTATATCTTTAAGTTTGTTTATCTTTTATAATTAAAATCTTGTCTTTTTTATGCTGCTAAAGTTGAACACGGCACTTAGCTTTCTGCAACCATTCATGTTTGCAAGTAACATGTTGCAATTTCTAAGTCAAGCATATGGGCAATAAAGTGCCATAGACGTCCTTCAAATAATGGCGCTCTTTATTTATTATTTAGTTTTTTTTTAGGCCAGCTAGAGAGTGAGAGGAGCTTTTGCCTGTCCATCAAAGAAGGAACAAAGAAGGCTGACCTTACTACAATGATATGTATGTGTATGTATATATCAGTGGCCTTGATGCCCTTTTACAAAAGGAGAACTATCTGTTTATGTGTATGTATGTACTATGTATATGTGCATGTGTTACTTGTTTAACACATGTTCTAGTGGCAAATAGTTACTAATTGGAAAGTAAATTTGTGTGTAGGTGATGTATTAATCTCTTGAAGTTGTTAGTGGTGTTTCGAAGGCCGTGTATGATCTATATTGATGTGTTGAATGTGACTTTATATTGAATGTTTACGTGTATTAATCTCACATGTGTTCAATGTGAGATTCATGCAGGAATTATATGAATGTACAAGTATGATTGAACAATGAGTATATAAAAAAACAAAATAACAATATACCTACATTTTTTTTAAAATGACACTAGTTACATTTCCTATGGTTTTAATACAACGACTCAACAACTTTTTCATACGTTTCTTCTAAAACGTGATAATATATAATACCTACATTTTCATAATCGTAGGTGTAGCCAATTACATTCGTGTGTATATATATTTTTAACCTACGTTGTTTAAAAAAGTGTAGGTATAAGTTGATATGTACGTACGTTTTTGAGAAACTATTCCTACGCTTTTATAGCGTAGGTATATGTCGCTATCTACCTACATTTTTTTTTAGACTATTCCTACGCTTTACAAGCGTAGGTATACATTGAACTATACCGACGTTTCATAGAAACGTAGGTATAACCTATAGTCGAGCGAGCAAGTGTCACACTTTGAGAGCGTGACAAGAAAACGTGGCTAAAGGCTTTACCTATATTTTTTGAACCTATAACTACGTTTTTTAAACGTAGGCAAAGGCCAATTTTCTTGTAGTGTGCATACAACAAAGTGGACAACTTGAATGAAGAGAAAGAAAAATTGAAGAAAGAAATTAAAGAAATAAATCTGAAATTGATCAATTGTGAGAGAGCCAAGGAAGAATTTGAGAGCAAAATTGAAAATATGCTCATAGAATTGAAGAAATCAAAGGAAGCTCAAGAAAAACCTGTCAAGGGATAGGAAAAGCTGAAAGATGTTTTTGAATACCAAAGAAAATCATCATGTGTGAATGATCATTCTTCATAACATTAACATGATAAAGCATAAAAATTTCATGGCTCTTGTTCATATTCAGTTAATGCTTTCTGAAATGCGAATAGCAAAAATGGTTTTGGAAAAAGGAGAGTTATGTGTTTTTATTATGGTAAAGTAGGCCACACAATGTACACGTGCAATCTAATGGAATTTGATGATGATCAACTTGAAATGAACTTCAAGAATCCATTTGTTGATTCATGCTATCACTCTCATTCTGTCATTAAATCTCGAAATGAAAATAAGAAAAATAATTTTAGGAGATCTCCGGTCACGTGTTTCTACTGTGGCAAGTTTGGTCATTCCATGTACACATGTGACTTGATGAGAGCAGATGATGACTGGTTTGCTAGAAAACTTGAAAATCCGTTTGCTCATGCTGGAACTAACCCCCTTCGGGACCCAAGAAGGCTTGGGTATCAAAACTTCGAAATGAGAAATCTATTTTGTAGGGGTGCTTTGAGACGGAAGAAATTGTTGATAAATAAAAGTCTCTTAAGGCAAGAAAATGAATGTTGATCTAGTAAGAATCTTCTTTTCGGTGCACTGGTTGATTTTGAACACTTTACAAGGGTGAGAATTTGAATTCTGGTGTTCCAATTGAAAATTTCCTATCATGTTGATTTTGGCTATCTCAAAGAGAAATGTTGACAATTGCAGGATAGATGGTTAGTTGATTAAGACAGCTTTGTATATACACTTTTACTTCATTTTGCAAATAACCGTCAGTTTTGCATATATATATAGAAAACAAATTCAATCTCATGCTTTAGATTGTATATATCCTTGCATACTTGTGAAGAGGAATAGGTTTCCATCACCTTTCATTCACATGCATATGCTTGTGCATACTTTCTATGTTTTCGTGCTTGAATGCCATGACTTTCCGGTATATCAAATGGTGTTTGTGGAAGGTTGGATTATTTCCAGCCGGAAGCTTTCACTACGCGTGAGGTGGTCTTCGGACCTAAGTTCTCCGCCACGTATTAGAAATTATCTTGCATGAACAAATTTCCATATCCTTGCTTGATTGCATGTATATGCTCTATACAACATTTTTTCTTGATACTTTCTAAGACCTTACCTCCTTGATAGATAAAATGCAGTAATTTTGATCATTTGTGAATCGTGACATATACAAAGGAGGAGGATTTATCTCCAAATGTGCATACATTTAGGGGGAGTCATAGCTATGTTATGGCAAATTCATTTTCAACATACAAAGTAATTACCCACACACTTCGCACATAATGTTGCATATGACTTTGATCAATAAGGACTTTAGAACTTCTTTTCAACACTTTAAGGGAAACAAAATTTCTACATGGAAATTAAGAGTAATGTTGAACCCCATGCATAACCTTGTTTTAAGGAATTTTTGATGATGATCAAATACAATGTGACATCGTTTCATGTAAATAAATGCATAAGTGAATTGTGGTTATGAAAAGGACTGGTTTGCTTTTGATTGATTGATTGATGCTCATAGGAGTGTCAATGTTAATAGTTGAATGGGTTGTCTTACTTCAATGGGCATTTGCTGAATGAGACTGACATGAAGAACGATATTTTGTACAGGACTCAGTTAAGAATGGATGGACTTCAAGTCGAATATGGTGAACTCATTTAATATGTTGATGGTTGATTCACATAACACTTGAGTTATTTGTCTGAGTTAACATGTGAATTGCATGGACTCAATGTGGAAAACTAAATGTCAATGTGAGCTGCATTTTCATTCTTTAGATTCAAATGGATTGAAAGATTGCTTCCATTGTGTATAAGTGACATGGATTTTTAAATGGGAATCTTCATGAAGATCAAATTGGCAATCGTCATACTAGACACTCATGTGTGTAGCAATGTGGAAACAAGAGTATGCTTCTCTTGTTGGCTTGTTCGAAAATCACAAGGTAACTCATGTGCATATTTAGTTGCTTAAACTGTGACTTGTGGTAAGTCTAGCTTGATTCTTTCACTCATATATTGCTCTTCATTGCCTCATATTCATTTGGTAAACCCCTCATGTGTTTTTCCTTTAACTTTGTATATGTCAGGAAAAGTGTCGACTCATAGAGTCGACACTTTGTCCCGGGCTATGGCCTTTTAAGCTTGGCTTATTAACCCTTCAGATCGCTGGAAAGAAATGTCGACTCATAGAGTCGACGTTTATTTCACACCGTTCTGTCTGGGCGTTTATTTGCGTCACAAGCAGAAAGTGTCGACTCAATGAGTCGACACTTTTTACGTTGTGTTCTGTCTGGGCATTTTCAATGTGCCTCGGGTAGAATGTGTCGACTCATAAAGTCGACACTTTTTACACTGTGTTCTGTTTGGGCGATTTTTGTTCTTTCCCAGTTGCGAGTGTCGACTCTATAAGTCGACACTTTCTGGCGATCGAAAATACGCCGGTTCGTGCGGCGGTCGATGCCCTACCGTGCACCCATCTTTTTGTGCCCCTCCATGATTGGTCCATGGGGGAATGTTCCCTCCACGTGGCCCTTCATCTATTGGGGAATATATTGAAAGAGATAGGGTTTATTCCATTGAGGAGCAAGGTTTTATTGTCTTATCCGGTTTTGGGTCTTGCAGGGAAGAACACGGCCGCAGCTCCATCTTCCTCCTCTCCAGGGCATGCTGAACGTGATTCAAGGCGTGAGATGATCTTCGTCCATCATACTGAAGTGTACCTACTGTGAGACCGCGGCTGCATCTCCTACACATCACCATGTCCACTGTAGAAGAATGAAGAAGGGGAACATTGGGTCGTCCACCTCTCAACAAGAACCTGCTGTGAGCTTCATCCATCGAATGAGTGAAAAGAAAAGGGAGTCTAGTCATCGAAGAAGCCAGCTCTATCATCTTCCAACTAGGAGTTTGCTAAACTTGTTCATAGTCCCTGTTTACAGTCATCATTTGATCAGTTGAGATTTTTTTTAAAATAAATAAGACCTATGAAGCAACCTAGGAGGGTGCACCCAATCCCATAGGGAGTGAATGGTCTCACCCCACAAGATCGAATTCACAGGTTAATTTTATTGATCAAAGAATAAAGTACAAAATCCATCGGGGAATGCCCCGGAAAGACAAGATAACATCAGACTGGGAGAACTAAACTCGAATGTGTGGGATACCCAGTCTATCCATCGGCACACGCCCCTAACCGATGGCGGTAGTAAGATAAGATTATCATAGAAAAGGGAGTTAGAATTGAGCTGGCATGCAAGGTTTGCAAGACCGTCGGCAGCTTGATTCCCTTTAAACTTGATATTTTGTGCTTGTATTGAATATACATTTTTCATCCCTTTAAACTTGATATGCCTGTGTGTGTGTACGGAGCGGTGTCTCCGTGTGTGCACTGAGTGTCGGGGTAAGTTCCCCATGTTTTTGTGTGTGTGTGTGCTGCCTGGCAGCGTGTTGAGGCCAGGCCTTGTGTGTGTGCTACGTGGCAGCGTGTTGAGGCTTGTCCTCGTGTGTGTGGTTTGCTGCGAGAGTAGCGTGTGGTGTATAGGGGTTCGTCCACGTGTGCTACCTTGTGTAGTGTGTTAGGGAAGCCTCACCGAGGTGGTGAGGGGTGGACGTAGGGAGCCCGTCGTGGTCCTGAACCACCTAAAAAATCACTGTGCCATTGTGTACGATCGTGTGTTTGCTCCATATCTCCTATCACCATTCACAGGTTGGCTTGTAAAATGTGTTTTCCATGGATGGCAGATTTTCTTATGCACACGTTTAGTTAAGTTCGTTTATTCTCCGTGTGTGAACCTCTTATCTGCTAGCATTTGGTGAGGTTGAGCTAAGCGGCGTTTAAGTTGTTTAATTGGACTTATTTTTAAGAGAGGGATCTATTCACCCCCTCTAGATCCTTGTCACTACACTCCGGGACCCAACAATTGGTATCAGAGCCTGGCTCTGTAATCCCTGATCTAACGATCTTCAGAGGGATCCCAGTGTAGTTTTGAATCATGAATACTTTTTCAAATATTGTTTCGTTGAGTTCTTTACCTATTTACCATGGTGATGATTTTAATTCCTAGTTGGGAAAATTGTGTAGGGCCATAAATTCAGTAAACCCCAACTTGTGGAAGCTAATTCATGATGGTCCTCATATATTTCCTCGGGATGAGACCAAGTGGTCCAACCGAGATAGATTAAAGAATCATGAGAATGTTACCATTCTGAGCCTGTTGAAAGCCTCTGTGAATGCTAACATGTTTACATTTGTGTCTTCTTGCATTTCTGCAAAAGAGCTTATGGACCGATTGATGGAAGCTCAAGAGAAGCAGGGACAAAAAGGGTTAATGGCTGACGATGCTTAACAACCAAGTGATGAAAATAGTGAAGAGATAAACTCTAACTCTGATGAGGAAGAAATGTCTTTTGGAGAATTGGTTGATGCATATGAGGAGTTGTCAGATAGATATAAAAAGATGAAGTCTGAAAACAAATCATTGAAGAAGAAGCTAAGTGGAAATGTGCATGATAATTCCTTGTGCGGAAAATGTCTTGATCTAGAAAATGAAAATGAACGTCTTGCTTGCAAAATCTCATTGCTTGAGAAACTAAAAGAAATCTAAGAAACAAGCTAGATTCTCTGTCCGACGATGAAAAATTGTTTGAGAAACTACTTGATTCTGAAGTTGATAGCAAGTCCATCATGGAGAAAAATGAGTTGCCAAAATTTGAAAATGAAAAGCTAAAATAATTAAACTCAACCATGTCTGAAAGACTCCTAACTCTTGAAAAAGGAAAGTCTATGGTTGCTCAAGAAAATGAAAATGTGAGTCTGTTAAAACAGGAAATTGAAACGCACAAAACCATCAATGTCACCTTGAATGAAAAGATCACTTCCTGTGAAAATGAGATTGTCTCTTATGAACTTCGAATTGCTTCACTTGAATCTGAAATTTCTGATTTGAACAAGTCTATGGCTAGATTTGTAAGCGGGGAAGAGAACTTAAACAAAATCTTGGGGACTAAAGTGAACTTCCAACGGGAAGGTCTAGGATATAATCCTAGTAAAAAGGAAGCTTTTAATTTGAAAACAAAAACCTCATTTGTGCATGCTTCTTGCTCTTCCAATATCTCAAACATCTCTTCTTCAGTCAAACCCAAGTCTAGTATACATGGAATCACCATGCTCCAAAACAAAACATTGCATCATGTCACTATTGTGGTGAGCATGGTCATTTAATGCATGACTGTAACTTGATGAAGGAAGATGATCACAATGCTCGTGGGATGCATGCCATGAAATTCCAAACTGTTCGAAAAAAGAGAATTGAACGCTTTCATTATGGAAAAATGGGTCATGTAATGAAAAACTGTTGGTTGCTAAAAGACAAACCCAAATTCAATGTTCAAAGTCATAGACCCCCCACTTATACACAAAGGGCCACTACTAATGTCCAGACAAAGAAATTGAATCAACATGTGCATTGTCATTACTGTGGTCGACTTGGACATCTTATGGATGATTGTTCTTTATTGCATTTTGATGATGTGAATGCTAAGAAACTGTGGAAAGCACCCATTCGAGGTGCAACTAACCCCCCGGGACCCAAGATGACTTGGGTACCCATGCCTTGAGATGGAAGAAGTTGTTAATAGAATAAAAATCGTCTAAGGCAAGAAAATTAATGAGCTTGTGCGGTAATGAATTCCACTTTTGCTTTCTTGTGTGAATAACTATCATTTTGTAGTTGTTCACAGAGTTCTCTATACTTACACTTGTGTCTTTTTGTGAATAACAGATGAACTTTACACACATAGCATAGAGACTTAACTTCTTGCACATATCACACCTTTTCATGCATACTTGTTAATACGAATAAAGTTCAGTCATCTTTCACCTTCATGTACAAACCTACATATATTTCACATTTGTGTGTGCGTGAATGCCATGATTTCCTGTATATCAAATGGCGATTGCCAAAGGTTGGATGATGTCCAACCAGAAGCTTTCCTTATGCGTGAGTAGTGTCTTTGGACCTTTATCTCCGTCGCGTACTGGTAATCAACTTGCTTGAAAATTCCATTTTGACACATGCTTGAGTGTATATAATATACACCCTTCTATTTTTGAACCTTTCTATGACCTGACATCCTTGATAAATAAATTTGCATTGATTTAGGCATGCTTGCTTCATGGCACATATTAAAAAGGAAGTTTTGGTTTCAACTGTGCATACACTTAGGGGGAGACATAACCGTGATAAGACTAATTCATTCTCTACTATCTGTACAATCACTCACTTGATATGGACCTTTGAGACAATTGACTTCATTCAATAAGGATCTCAGCTATTCCACTCAACACTCTTGAGGATTCTTAAATCCCTACATCAAAATCTAGTGACTCGTGAGAAAAAGATGTCAGTCCCACCAAAAATCAATAAGCGGAATTGGAACCGAGTAGCCGGGAAACCCCCTTGAAACAAAGGAGGAAACTCAAAACGAAAAGTGACAAAAATCCACATTGCTAATAAGTGACGAAACTGAGTAATCGGGAAATGCCCCTGAAATAAAGGACATGACTCGCGTCAAAAAGTTAGTCATCTTAAATGCATTTTATCAAAAAAATAATAATATATATTATTTGGGACTGTGTGAAGCTACCAAAAGCCGAGCACTATGTATGGAAATGTAGGGAGGAGAGGTTCTTGTTAGTGTTCTTTAGAACATTTGATAATCCATATTGTCTTGATAGTCATTCCTCATAGTTCACATATTGAATTTGAGTTTGATTGTGTGAATGTATTTCCTGAATCAGTCGATTTTCATTGGTTATGCAGTACATCTTCTTGTAAGCACAACCTTGTTAATATTGCTCATGGACATCATGCTCAATTCAATTGCACTCTTCTTATACCCATCCCTAAGAGACTTACATGCCTGATTCTATATCTAATTATGCTTGCTTGACTGCTTGAGTGTTTGAAATGCATAAGAAGATCTTGCTTGATTGATTCCCCATGAAATGTGCTTGTATCTCTTTTTGATCATGCGAATGCACCCATGAGATTCCATGTCTTCAACTTGTGGTTTCATATATTTCATTTAAAACGAGCTATGCTGGATAATTGAGATGATTGCTTGTCTGCTCAATTGTGTTGGTCATCTTATTCCGAATTGATTGAAATCCCCTATCCTTGATCATTTTCCCATTTGATCAACCCTCACACTTCTTAATCTGAGTCCATAATCAATTGGGTTTCAAGTCTCACACCTTTGGCCTTCATTTTCTTCCATTTTCCTTGAAAACTTCATGTTACGGGGGAAGAGTCGACTCAAAGAGTCGACTTTTATTCTTGTGTCTTCCTTTTAATCTCGGGACAGAAGTCGCAAGGGTTGACCCCAAGGGTCAACCCCTGGGAGTTGTTTTTCTCCCCAATACCTTCTTCGCCTTCTTTACAAACTTGCACCGAGCTTCACTTAGTGCACCGACCTTGGCAAGTTGTTAAAAGGTTGCACTGACCTTGCTGTTGCATTGACTTGTGTGCAGCTAAAACTTAGCATCAACCCATCCTCTTGGTTGACATAAAGTGCACCAACCCTTCTCTCTTGCTCAGACCATGTGCTACATGCACAGACCTTGTGCACTCCTTGCACCGACCCTGTCTATAGGCTTCAAAGAGTGTGCACAGACCTTGTCAATACTTGCTCTTTGTTTGCACCAGCCCTGTCTTCAAACTTCTACACAATGTGCACCAACTCAGCTCTTTTGTGCACTGACCTTGTGTTTGTGTATTACACAATGTGCACTGACCTTATGAGGATATGCACCGACCTTCATTGTTGTTTTTCAAAGTGTGCACCGACTCTACACTTTGTGCACTAACTTTGTCCTTGTGTTTTTACACAATGTGCACTGACTTTGTCAATACATGCACTGACCCAGCTTTATGCATCTACCATGGGTTCATTGCACAGACCTTCATGCACTGACTTTTGTTCATACTTTGTTTTTGAGTTTTATACATGTGCACCGACTGTCAATTGGCTTGTTTCAAAACTTCCACCGACTATGGGCTGATTAGTTTTTTTGCTTGGGGTCTGTCCTTTACGCAGACAGAACCCCTAGTGAAAAGTCTCGACTCAAGGGTCCTTCTTGGCTTCGACCCGTTCAATTGGGTTTCCATGTTTAACACCCAGTCAACCCCATCCGCCTTCATTCACTCCATGGCTCTCCTTCTAAAATGCATTCACCCTCTTCTTCTACCCTAAAACCCTCTTCGCAACCCTCTCCTCCTCCATCCACCAAACACATCCTCGTATAAAGCCGCGGTTGTTCTCCTTGTTCCTCAACGCATCCGCGGTGCTGTTCTTCTAGCCCTTCCTCTTCCCTAACATCTCTTTGCACTCGCCCTTCTCCTAGCCCACACCTCCAACCACCAACCACACCTTCCGGTGGCATCTGCAACTCCACCTCTTCCCAAAGCACTTGCGGCGCCCTCCTTCAGAGCCCTATCCGACTGGTGTTGAGGGTGCTGTGGAGACCGATTTCTTCCAGGGTAGGCCTCTTCCTCTCAAGAGAAGACCAAGCTGCACCTCCGTCCTCCATTTCCTTCAAGCTCAAGGTTGTCCAAGTTGTTACAATGGCCCCCAAGAAGAGGACATTGAATGAAAGAGAGGAAGCCATCATTCGGACGGAACTACGGTGCAAGGATAAGGAAGCCTAAGCTCAGAAAAAGAAGAGAGCTTCAGAGACCGCAATGCTGGTTGAAAGGAAGGTACTGCGTCCCCGTGCTGTGGACTTCAAAAGTATTGAAACTGCTTTACCAAAATTAGTTGAACTTCTGAGAATGCAACCCAACCTGATTTCATTCATGTCAGAACATAGGAAGGTCTATCACTCTCTCGTTCATCAATTTTATGGAAATATGGTAGTTAAGAATGATGAATTGTACACTGAACTGGATGGGCATTTCGTTCCACTGACTATTTAGTTAATTGGAAAAGCCCTGAATATGCCATATGACACTGGCATGATCTACGATGAAGCCATATATTCAGAGGAGCTAGCCTATCAGGTTATGACTGATGAGACTATGGTAGAAGGTAATCTACCCAAACTGAATGCAAACAACTTTCCACCGCTCCAGAGGATTTTACACCATATGATGACCACCATATTATTGCTTAGATCAGGAGCTAGGGAGCAAGTAACAGATAGGCAGAAATTTCTGTTTATTTATATTATGAGTGGACAACAAATCAATTTCCCTGCTGTTATGATGGAATACATTACAAGGTGCAGAAAGTTAAAGAATAGAAATCTCCCGTATGGTGCTGCATTAACTCTGATTTTTTAGCATTTGCACATTGACTTAAGCAAGCAGGTCAGTCATGCAATTCGAGATGCAGACATCTACACAATACCCTCTATCTGCAACAATATGGGGTATGAGCTGATAAATGGGCGTCTGGTCCGAACACTTTGATTTCTGAAGGGAAAAGCTCATGCTGCAGAGTCTGATCAGAGTGAAGATGAAGAA
Source organism: Amorphophallus konjac (assembly GCA_022559845.1). Classification (NCBI taxonomy): domain Eukaryota; kingdom Viridiplantae; phylum Streptophyta; class Magnoliopsida; order Alismatales; family Araceae; genus Amorphophallus; species Amorphophallus konjac. The sequence continues at coordinate 38,514,288 of CM040122.1, forward strand.
CATGGAGAACCCACTAGAAGAACTCGATTCACTCAGCCTGGCTCTTCAGATGACACTTCATTGCATACAAAGATTGATGAGTTAGGAAGTGAAGTCGGCAAGGTCAAGGATTCAGTGGATGCTCTTACCAAGAAAGTCTCAGAGTTGAAGCTTCACCATGAAACATATCTTCAGAAGTATGCAGCAATGGCAAATTCAATTGACTCTTTACACACTGGATTAAAAGTTCAATGCTCCAAGTTTGATGATCTGTCCGACTATCTTTGCCGTCCACCAACACCTCCTGCCTCCCCTTGAGGCCTTGATCCTTGGCAGCTCTAATTCACTTGACTCAGCTTGACTAACTCTCCCCTTCCATTCCTTTTTGTTGATGACAAAGGGGGAGATGAATAACCGACTGGGCAGCGCAGCTATCAAGGCTAGGCTCGACCGAGTACTAGCCAATTCACACATGCAGCTTGCTCTCCCCAGCCTTTACGTCCAGCATTTGAACAAGGGGCCTTCTGATCATGCGCCCTTGCTTCTTAATGTGGACAATGCCCCCCGACCTCCCTCGAGTTTATTTTCCAGTCTATGTGGACTACCCATGACTCCTTCAACAATGTTGTCTCCCATGCCTGGCGGGCGTCTGATGTTCAACATCCCAACCCCTTTGTGGTTCTTCAAGCAAAGCTGAAAGCTGTTAAGAAAGCTTTGCAAACCTAGAACAAGGAGGTCTTTGGTGAACTGAACTCTAACATATGAAAGGTTGAGCTTGAAGTTGCTTCTCAATAGGAGATCCATGACAATGAACCTTCTGCCGCTACCAGATCTGCTCTAGAATGAAGCAAATGCTCGCCTCCGATAGGCACTACACTGTGAGGAACTCTTCTTTGCCCAAAAGGTGCGTTTGGAGTGGCTCAATAATGGGGATAGGAACACTGCCGTTTATCACGCGGTTGTCCAGGGTAACCGACGTAGGAACTATATCGATCGCCTGAAGATTGGTGGTGACTGGTGCCATGATCAAGAGATGCTAAGGAAGGAGGCGGCTAATTTCTTTCAAGGTCTGCTCAATTCTGGTGATCACTGTCTTGATGATTCTCTCCTGGATGTCATCCCTCCCATCATCACTGGGGAGCAGAATACTGCACTTTGCATGACCCCCACGATGGAGGAGATCCAGCGGGCTGTCTGGAATATGAATGGCAGTGGTGCTCAGGCCCGGATGGCTTCACAGGCCTCTTCTATACCAGCTGCTGGGACATAATTGCTGAAGATGTGGCTGCTGCAGTTCAAGGTTTCTTCAACGGGTTTCCTCTCCCCTGGGGCATCACTTATACCCTTATTGCTCTCATCCCCAAGGTGGCTAGCCCAACTACTTTTGGCGATTTTGGGCCGATTACCCTGTGCAACATCTGCTATAAAATTATCTCCAATATTTTTTCAAACCGGCTCATAGAATTTCTCCCCACGCTTATCTCTGATGAACAAGGGGCTTTTGTTAAAGGGAGGTTCATCATTGATAATGCCTCTTTGGCAAGACAGCTGGTTGGCGATCTTGGTAGAAAAACTAGAGGTCATAATGTCATCCTTAAGCTGGATATGATGAAAGCCTATGATCGGGTAGAATGGGACTATTTATTTGCTGTCCTTCGGCGGTTTGGTTTCTCCACTCGCTTCACTTCTTACATGGCTATGCTGTGTGCGAATTGCTGGTTCTCTGTTAATTTTAACAGGATATCTGCTGGCTTTTTCAAATCTACCCGGGGGCTTCGGCAGGGCGATCCGATCGCTCCTGCTCTATTCATCATCATGGAGGAAATCCTCAGCAGGGGCCTCTCATGCTTGCACAACACCGGCGCCCTCCGCCCTTTCTCCGGACCCAGGAACTGCCCCATGATATCGCACCTGCTATACGCTGATGATACCTTAATTTTTGTCAATGGGCAGGTGAACAATCTCACCCGGCTTAGGCAATTTCTACATTCCTACGAGAGATGTTCCAGGCAGAAGATAAATGCATCCAAAAGTTCTTTTATGGTATCCCAGAAGGCACCGGCTCGCCTATCTAACAGCATCAAAGACATTACAGGTTTCCAAAGATAGGTTGGCTCCATGTCTTACCTTGGCATCCCACTCAGGCCGAGTCGTACTCTTGTTGCTGACTACAAGCATCTGGTGGATAAGATACACTCCAAAATACATTCCTAGAAATCCAGGTTCCTCTCTCAGGCCGGAAGGGTGACCCTCATCAACTTAGTGCTAAACTCCATCCCGGTCTATCTTGCTACTTCCGCTTCTATCCCCAAGACGGTGATCAACCACTTGGATAAGGTCTTGGTTGCTTTCTTCTGGAATGGTATGGACGATGTGCGACGTCGACACTGGATATCTTGGGATGCAATTAAAAGACCGAAACTGGAGGGTGGCCTGGGCGTTAAAAGTCTATACCATGTTCAATTAGCCCTGGCAGCAAAGCAGATATGGTCAGTCTATAATGGTAATTCCCTGTGGGCTAGATATGCCCGCAATCGATATAAGGTTGGCTCTCTGTCCTCCCCCACCCCTTTCCCTAGGGGCATCTCCAATGCGGTTTTCACGGAAGCTCTCACTGTTGTTCAAGGTCATTCGCGCTGGATTGTTGGAAGGGGCTCGCACATTAATTTTCTTGATGATGTCTGGGTGGGGGCTCACCCACTCTGGAATTACCTTTCCGCACCCTATAATGGTCTTGTCGCCAATGTTCAGCATGTGGTTCAGTCCCCAGACCACCCCATCCGCAGTCTCCTCCTCTCCACCTCTTTCTTGGAAGGTCTGGAACTCAACGAAGCCGATGACACCTGTGTCTGGACGGGGTCCCCGACTGGGGTCTTCACCACTAAATCTACGTATGACCTTCTCCGCCCCAGAGGACATCACCGGCCGTTGCTGAATCGACTCTGGCACTCTTCTTTCACCGCAGAGCCTCCATCTTTGGTTGGCGACTTCTTCACCGAGCTGTATCTGTGGATGAGTGCGTTGCAAATTATTGGATCAGTCTGGACTCCAGGTGTTCTTGCTGTACATCCCCCCACACTGAAGAACTCAACCACCTCTTTATCTCCGGAGAGCTGGCCTCTCAGCTTTGGGGCTGGATAATGCCTTTTGTTGGAAATCGCACTGTGCTCCATGAACAGATTACTACTAGGCTTTGGTCCTTCATTGCAACCTGTAACACCCAGTCACCATATGGCTTTATCTCGCTGTATAGTTGCCTGTTGTTGCTTTGGGAGATCTGGAGGGCCAGATGTAGCATGTGTCATCAATCGACCGGGGTGCCAGCCAGGAGGATCATTTCCAATATACAATCCTCCGTCCAATTCGCTTTGAGCAATACTACCTTCAAGCTCTTCCCTTCTGATCAAGAACTCTCTGCTATGTCTTCCTTTGGCTATCGCCCTACAATTAAGAAGAAAATGCTAAAGCTTGTGTGGTGGATTCCTCCTCTCGGAGGCTATTGCCTTAACGTAGATGGCGCCAGCAAGGGTAACCCAGGTGCGTGCGAAGGGGGAGGCTACATCAGAGACGCTGCTGGGAACCTTGTTGTTGCCTTTGCTCATTCTTACAGCACGGGCAACAGCTTAACTGCTGAAGTGCAGGCACTGTGCGATGGGCTCCGTCTGGTGGCGAATAATGGCTACACCCTGGACAACATACAGTCAGACTCTGCTTTACTGGTGCAATCCATCCGCAGCAACACTCCGCCTTCTTAGGATACTCTCCGGTGGTGGCGAGTGGTGGTCGACCTCCTGAAATCTCACACTGCCCCAGTTACGCATGTCTATAGAGAAGCTAACCGGTTAGCCGACAACTTAGCATCCTATGCCTGCTTTTCCTCTACTAATGTTGTTTTTCTATCCGTTGCTAGCATGCCTCGCGCCTGCAGGGGTAATTTCACCCTTGACAAAGCCCGACTGTCTAGTGTTCGACTTGTCCAGCTTCCCTAATGTTGCCTCCTGCCGGGGTATGCCCCGCTCGCCTCTCTTGTATATCTACTTTTGATTGTGAATATAAGCTTGGTGATAGTTGGTCGCCTGGGGGAGTGGCTTTCCCTCCTCTGCTGGAGGTGGGTGCACTCGACTGGTGCTGACCCTATCATCTTTTGATTTAAAAAAAAGGGGGGGGATGAATGTGCCTTGTGCTTGTTATGGGTGTCTTGTGTTAGTTATGGTGTTATGTGTTACTTGTGGACATGGGTTAGTTATGTGATATTTTGGTTATGGACTGCATGTTATGTCTTGTGGACTATGGATAGGATATCCACTTTTGAACCTTAATTTCTTTTGTTGAATGTGCTATCAAATGAACCACAGCTTGGTTAGTTATTGTGTTGAATGTGTGTGGAATGCAATTATGGATTGAATGTGTTTGAAATGAGCTCATGGAATGAATGTTTCTCGAATGAGTTTAGATAGGATTCTGTGATCGTTAAATCACAATTCATGCTATGTGGATATGTCTTGTGCCCTTTAGGTTGTGGAATGAGAATGCATGTTATGGTTTGTTGATTGGAATATATCATATGGTTTGAATATCCTTGAAACACATCTTTTGTTGAAACAAGCAACTCCTTGCCAAGTCTGTTTTGCTTCATTACACATAGTATTTTGTCATCATCAAAAGGGGGGAGATTGTTGAATCCCGTGTATAACCTTGTTTTAAGGAATTTTTGATGATGATCAAATACAATGTGACATCGTTTCATGTAAATAAATGCATAAGTGAATTGTGGTTATGAATAGGACTGGTTTGCTTTTGATTGATTGATTGATGCTCATAGGAGTATCAATGTTAATAGTTGAATGGGTTGTCTTACTTCAATGGGCATTTGCTGAATGAGACTGACATGAAGAATGATATTTTGTATAGGACTCAGTTAAGAATGGATGGACTTCAAGTCGAATATGGTGAACTCGTTTAATATGTTGATGGTTGATTCACATAACACTTGAGTTATTTGTCTGAGTTAACATGTGAATTGCATGGACTCAATGTGGAAAACTAAATGTCAATGTGAGCTGCATTTTCATTCTTTAGATTTAAATGGATTGAAAGATTGCATCCATTGTGTATAAGTGACATGGATTTTTAAATGGGAATCTTCATGAAGATCAAATTGGCAATCGTCATACTGGACACTCATGTGTGTAGCAATGTGGAAACAAGAGTATGCTTCTCTTGTTGGCTTGTTCGAAGCAGGTTTGTAGAGAAATTGGATGCACAAATCACAAGGTAACTCGTGTGCATATTTAGTTGCTTAAACTATGATTTGGGGTAAGTCTAGCTTGATTCTTTCACTCATATATTGCTCTTCATTGCCTCATGTTCATTTGGTAAACCCCTCATGTGTTTTTCCTTTAACTTTGTATATGTCAGGAAAAGTGTCGACTCATAGAGTCGACACTTTGTCCCGGGCTATGGCTTTTAAGCCTAACTTATTAACCCTTCAGATCGCTGGAAAGAAATGTCGACTCAAAGAGTCGACATTTATTTCACACCGTTCTGTCGGGGCGTTTATTTGCGTCATAGGCAGAAAGTGTCGACTCAATGAGTTGACACTTTTTGCGTTGTGTTATGTCTGGGCATTTTCAATGTGCCACGGGTAGAAAGTGTCGACTCATAAAGTCGACACTTTTTACACTGTGTTCTATTTGGGCGATTTTTGTTCTTGCCCAGCCGCGAGTGTCGACTCTATGAGTCGACACTTTTTGGCGACCGAAAAATACGCCGGTTCGTGCGGCGGTCGATGCCCTAGCGTGCTCCCATCTTTTTGTGCCCCTCCATGATCGGTCCATGATGGAATGTTCCCTCCACGTGGCCCTTCATCTATTGGGGTATATATTGAAAGAGATAGGGTTTATTCCATTGAGGAGAAAGGTTTTATTGTCTTATCCGATTTTGGGTCTTGAAGGGAAGAACACGGCCGCAGCTCCATCTTCCTCCTCTCCAGGGCGTGCTGAACGTGATTCAAGGCATGAGATGATCTTCGTCCATCATACTAAAGTGTACCTGCTGTGAGACCGCGGCTGCATCTTCTCCACATCACCCAGTCCGTTGTAGAAGAATGAAGAAGGGGAACGTTGGGTCGTCCACCTCTCAACAAGGAACCTGCTGTGAGCTTCATCCGTCGAATGAGTGAAAAGAAAAGGGAGTCCAGTCATCGAAGAAGCCAGCTCTATCATCTTCCAACCAAGAGTTTGCTAAACTTGTTCATAGTCCCTGTTTGTAGTCATCATTTGATCAGTTGATATCTTGTGCTTGTATTGAATATACGTTTTTCATCCCTTTAAACTTGATATGCCTATGTGTGTGTACGGAGCGGTGTCTTTGTGTGTGGACTGAGTGTCGGGGTAAGTTCCCCGTGTTTGTGTGTGTGTGTGTGTGCTGCATGGCAGTGTGTTGAGGCCAGGCCTCGTGTGTGTGCTGCGTGGCAGCGTGTTTAGGCTTGCCCTCATGTGTGTGGTTTGCTGCGAGAGCAGCGTGTGTTGTATTGGGGTTCGTCCCCGTGTGCTACCTTGTGTAGCATGTTAGGGAAGCCTCACCGAGGTGGTGAGGGATGGACGTAGGGAGCCCGTCGTGGTCTCGAACCACCTAAAAAATCATTGTGCCATTGTGTATGGTCGTGTGTTTGCTCCATATCTCCTATCACCATTCACAGGTTGGCTTGTTAAATGTGTTTTCCATGGATGGCAGATTTTCTTATGCACACGTTTAGTTAAGTTTGTTTATTCTCCGTGTGTGAACCTCTTATCTGCTAGCATTTGGTGAGGTTGAGCTAAGCGGCGTTTAAGTTGTTTAATTGGACTTATTTTTAAGAGAGGGATCTATTCACCCCCGCTAGATCCTTGTCACTACACTCTGGGACCCAACAAGTAATCATGACGAAAAAGCTATCTACCCCACAAACAATCAATAAGTGGATTGTGGAACCTAGTAGCCAGGAATCCCCACTGAAATAAATGAGTAAACTCGCGTCGAAAGGTGAAGCAAAAAATCCATAATGCGTGACGAATCCTAGTAGCCGGGATTCCCCATTGAGACATATGAGGTGACTCGCGTCAAATGGTAAAGTCCAATAAAAGAAACAAAAAAGGGTTGTGTGAAGCTACCGATAGTCGAGGATCTAAATAGAATTGTAGAGAGGAAATAACCCTCTAGTGTTCTTTATAAATTCTGATTATATATGGAGATGGGGATTTCTGTAGCCCATCTAAGAGCTGTCGAACTAGGTCCATCAGGACCAAACAAGGCCCAGTTCATCTAAGTGACAGCCCCGTAGGGCTCACTTTTCCTAAAAGCCCAATACGATCATTCAGGATCAAGCCCTTCCTCGGCGGCCATTAGGCTCGGAAGGCCCGAGCGTCGGTCCGGTCGGAGGAAGACCCAAGCCCGACCTATCCCCCTCGATGAGATAAAGGCAAGCGCCCCGTGCCCCCTCCGATCGAGCCTCATCCGAGCTATGCTTATCGCCCGGAACGGGCTGGCACTCTTCACGCTTGGGACGACCGATGATTAATTGTCCACGCTGCCGTTGAGAGTCCTTTATGAGCAGGAGTTCACAAAGATAAGGGACCCACGAATCCTCAAGGTTATAAGGAGCCCACGATGAGGACGTAAAGAGCCCATGTCAGGGATGTAACCCCCACCTGAAACTCCTCAGCTTACGGGACTCACGGGGCCGGCGCACTATTTAAACCTAGAACTCCCTCCAATGAAAGGTAAGGCCAACACACGCCTAAAACTCCCTGAGCAGGAACCACTTCACCACCTTGGTGTAGAGGGATCTCATGCATCTCTTTCCTCCTCCCTTCATATCTTCCACCACTGCTCTACTGACTTAGGCATCGGAGGGTTTACCCCAGGGAACCATCCCTGGGCCCCCTGATCCGTTCCCCTTCCTAGCAGTTTACTATTCGGTGATCATCTCCCCAGCTCAGGACCAACGTGAGATCACGCCTCATCATCTGGCGCCGTCTGTGGGAAACGACCAAAGAGCCAGTATGGTGCAAAGAAGTTCAGGGAGGAAGTCCACTGGTGACAGGGGAAAGGCTATGGTGGTGGCAGGAGAAGGCCCCTCTCAGGCCTCACAAAATCCTCCCTCCAACGCCAACACCCCAGCCGACGGACCACCCCCTCCTCCCGCGGCGGTGGAGCTACCACCCAACGGGGGCGCTGACGCTTTCCAAGCCCTCAACGTAAAACTGGACATCCTCGTGGAACTCATGAGGACCCAGGCGGCCAGGGAAGGAAGGTCATGCACCCCTCCGGAGAGCCCTCCCCGCGAGAACACATCCCAGCACACTGTCGGAGGCCGCTTCACCCTCTGAGGCCGGTGGATTATTTGTAACAGGTCAGGAGGACCTTCACAAGCCCCACCTCCGGAGTAAGAGGCCTCCTCCACACCGGAAAGGGGAAAACTTGGGACATGCCGTCCGAACCCAGAGACCGAAGTCCCTGGGGAGCGCCAAGAAAGACCCCCTAGCCCCACGGCGCAGCGACAACCGGAGTTATCCCTCCGACTGTGAGAATTCGATAGGCGCTTCGTAGAACAGAAGCACGCCTACGCGCATTGCAGAAGGTCTCTCCGGTGGAGGATAAGGATAAATCCTCGTTCTCCAATTACATCCTAAAGGTAGAGGTATCTCCCAGAACCTCCATTCCGACCTTCAAGTCCTACGACAGCCAGGGCGACCTGACCGACCACTTCGACAACTTCGACGCCCTGATGACCCTTCAAGGAGCGTTCGACGCCATCAAGTGTTGAGCCTTTGTGACCACCCCGGTCCAAGGTGCCCAAGCATGGTTCCGGGCCCTCGCCCGTGGGTCTATCCGAGACTTCAAGCAATTCGGGCGAGTATTTAAGGAGAGTTTCACCGGTAGCGGCCCCCCAAGGTCGGTAGCGGGGCTATTGGCTCTCAAACAGGAGCAGGGGGAGAGACTCCGAGCATATATCAACCGATTTAAGTTGGAAGCCCTGAGGATCCCCTGCCTGTATGTTGCCTCGGCCATAACCGCGCTGACTGGGGGCACCCGTGACGAGAACCTCCACCGCGAGCTTGTCCTCCACCCTCCCTCGACCCTTGTTGAGCTAGTGACTCTGGATTTGCGTCATGCTGAGTGCGAAGAAGTCCTTAGCGCATGCCGAGGCGCAACCGGCTCGGGTCAAGAGGGGAACAAGAAGCGAGCACCCGAGTCAAGGTCGGGTCCAGGAAAAAGGCGGAACCGAGACGGGGAGCACAAGGAACCATCTTGGAAGTATGAGCGGTACACTCCTTTAACCGCTCCAGTGTACGAGATATATGAAGACATCAAAGGCTCGGGCCTCCTCCGCCAACCCGAGCCAATGAGGTCGAAGAGTCGCAATCGCGGAAAGCATTGCCTGTTCCATAGAGACCACGAGCATCAGACCGGCGATTGCCACCAGCTCCCAAATGAGATCGAGCGCCTCGTCCGTCAGGGACATCTATCCCGGTTCGTGGCCAGGCATAAGGAAGACCGAGGCCAACCCAGCGTGGGATCGAGGCCAACCCCGACAAGGTCTAGGCCATCCTAGACATGCGCCCACCCACCTGCATTAAAGACGTTCAATGCCTTACTGGGCGCATTGCTGTGCTCAGCAGATTCCTATCCCGTGCGGCCGAACAATGCCTACCCTTCTTCAAACTATTGAGGGGGCCCAAATTGGCATCTGCTACGTTCGCATGGGATGAGGAATATCAAAGAGCGTTTGCCGAGCTTAAGGAGTTCCTGGCTTCACCCCCGGTGCTTTCCAAGCCTGTCCCAGGTTAAGCCTTGCATCCTTATCTCTCGGCAACTCCATCTACAGTTAGCTCGGTCCTGGTCAGATATGACTCGAGAGTCGAGAGACCGGTCTACTACACCAGCAAGGTGCTCAACTAGGCTGAAGAAGGCACCCCGCAATTGAGAAACTAGTGCTAGCGTTGGTTGCCTCGGCCAAGCGCCTCCGACCCTATTTCCAAGGGCACTCCATCACCGTGCTGACCGACGAACCATTGAAGAGGATCCTCGCTCACCCTGAAGCCTCGGGATGCCTCGTCAAGTGGGCCATCATGCTCGGAGCCTATGATATATCATATCGGCCTCGCTCGGCTATCAAAGGACAGGCGCTCGCTAACTTCATCGCCAAGAGCACTATCCCGACCGAAGAAAAATCTCCATCCGCGCTTGGGCCAACCTGGGAACTGTTCGTCGACGGATCCTCCAACTCGGCCGGAAGCAGCACTGGAATCTTCCTGAAGTCCCCCGAAGGAGCAGAGCTACAATACGGCTTGAAGTTCAACTTCCAAGCATCCAACAACGCCTCCGAGTACGAAGCCCTTATCTCAGGAGCCCGCATGGCCCGACGGCTGGGGGCTGAATGAGTCAGAATTCACACTGACTCCCAACTGGTCGCTAGCCAGGTCAACGGCGATTACGAAGCTCGAGAAGCACCAATGGTCAAATACCTTCAGTTGGTCAGAGCCGTGGCACAACAGTTCGAGAGTTTTGAGGTAGTCCGAATAGCTCGAGAAGAAAACTCTCGAGCGGACGCCCTCTCTCGGCTGGCCTCCTCTCTTGACCCCGAGGGTACTCGATCAGTCCTTCTCAAAGAGCTAGAGCGACCGAGCATTGATTCGGAGCTCCTAGCTGTTGACTCGGCCTCCCCAAGCGACTGGCATACCCCCTACCTGTCGTGGCTCCAAGACTCTCAAGAGCCTCCCGACCCCCGGGAAACCTGAAGATTGAAGTACCAAGCTCGGCAATTCATCATTCTAGACGGCACTCTCTACCGAAGATCCTTCTTCGGTCCTCTCCTAAAGTGCCTTAGTACTGATGAAGCCAACCGAGCGATTCAAGAGGTTCACGAAGGCCTGTGCGGAGCGCATTTAGGAGGAAGGTCGCTCGCCAGGATCTTGCTACGACAAGGTTATTGGTGGCCCACTTTGCAGCGCGACTGCGCGACCTACGTACAACACTGTGACCGATGCCAGCGATTCGACCACTTGGTCTATCAGCCGGCAACGAAGCTCATCACCCTAGCCGAGCCTTATCCTTTCGCTCGCTGGGGAATCGACATCCTCGGGCCGTTCCCTACAGCTCAGGCCCAGAAGAAGTTCATCATCGTCGCCATCGACTACTTCACCAAATGGATTGAGGTCGAAGCCACAGCAAGGATCACCAAGACAGTCGTCTGGAGTTTCGTCTGGAAGTTGATCATCTATCGTTACGGCATCCCCCGGGTGATAGTGAACGATAATGGTCAGCAATTTGATTCTCATTATTTCCGAGACAGATGCGCCAACCTAGACATTCGTAATCACTTCACCTTGGTCGCCCACCCTCAAGCTAACGGGCTGGTCGAAAATGCCAATAAGACTATCTTAAAAGGCATCAAGACCAGGCTCGACAAAGCCAAGAGCAGCTGGCTTGAGGAATTGCCGAACGTACTTTGGTCACACAGAACAACTCCCAGAACGGCAACCTGTGAAAGTCCCTTTCAGTTATTGTACGGCGCCAAGGTTGTTATCCCATTGGAGATTGCCAATCCCTCCCTCCGAGTCATATGTTTCTCGCCCGAGGCAAACGACCAGAAATTGCTCGAAAACCTTGACCTAGCGGATGAACTCCGAGAGATTACCGGCATCCGAGCAACGGAATATCAACACCGTCTCACTCGATACTACAACGCCAAAGTCTGAGATAGACACTTTCAACCGGGAGATTTTGTCCTCAGGAAAGTCGAAGCCTCTCGACCACTTGAGACGGTAGGCAAGCTATCTCCTAATTGGGAAGGCCCCTACCGAGTGGTCGAGACGCTCGGGAAAGGAGCATACCGGCTATCTACGATGGAAGGAGAGCCCATCCCTCAGACCTGGAACGCGACTACACTACGCAAGTTCTACTTCTGAATACTGAACATTCTGTAAGCAACATGAAATAAAACAAAAGTTTCCTTTCATTTATTCAAACAACTCGTTTGTACATCAGAAAGGCCGAAGCCAAGAAAATACATGTCAAAAAAGCAAAAAAATCCATCTGGCGCCGCCGTACGAGCCTATCGCTCGGCTGACTCGGTTAACCTTCCTGCGTCCAGCCACTGACTCTGCCTCGTGCAGAAACTGGCTCGGATAAAGGGTAGTTGACCCCGTTGGCTCGAGTAACTCAGAACAAAGGTGACAAAGGGATTAGGAAGGAGAAGGCTACCTTCCAAGTTGACAGAGAAAGAGGCTGCGGAAGAAGAGAGGAGAAGCAAGAAGTGGAGAGGAATCTTGAGAGAGATCCCCTCCAGGGAGCGAGCGGGAAGGGACGGGCGGCAGGGATGCCTGATTCCCCCATCCGTCTGCCATCACGCCCCTCCCCGCAAGCGTCGGCCGGAGTTGATAAAAGAAGATGACGTGCCTCCGCACGTCAAACCCTCTTTAACCCCGCCAGCCGGCCGTCGAACCCCCTTTAAACCCGAAGCAGCAAGGACTCTCTGCCCTCCATCATCGGCAGGCTCATCTTCCAGAGCGTCTTCCATGCTTCAAATATAATGGCACAGTGCTACGTGAAGAAGGAATGAGGAAAGACTGTCGGGGAAAATCTTAAGCGATGGAGAGGAACGCCCTTCAGACCTTTTATAGGCGAAGGGAGGCTATTTGCCTTAAATGATTCTCCCCTCGAAAACACGTCAAAGGGACCTCTCCCTACGAACGATCACCTCAAACTCCTCGTTTCCGCCCCAGTGGGACACACGAAGCGGCCAAACATTCAAAGCATGAGAAAACGGAAAGGCACCCTGTCAGACGCTCGCCCAACCATCATGCGAGATCCACGCAGAAAGTTTCAGCACTTTCCAACTACTGTAGATACGCTGAACAAACTACGGCAATGGCGATACAAAAAGTTAAGTCTTCATCATAACGCTACTGCCTTACGTTTTTTCTTTTACACAACAAGAGAAGTTTTTCTTCGAAAAAGGAAAGACATACAAGAAGAAAAAGCAAAGCAGACACATGAGGCCTCTGGCCCACCCTGAAGCTCAGAAGTGGAAGGCTCAGACGGTCTGCCCCCGGCACCCTCGGCGACGACCGACCCTGGCATTGACCCCACCGGCGTGGGAACAGCCTCAGTTGCGTGCCCTCCCGAGGCATCCGGGGTTGGCGACCCCTCGGATGAAGAGCCACCCTGATCTCCTTCCTCCGACGTCGAACCAGAGGAACCGGAGGATGACAAGTCAGAGTCATAGCATTACCCGGACGGGAAATCGATTATCTCGGACGCCTGCTCCTCCACGTAAGAGATGTCTCGGTCATAGCCTTGCTTGAATCCCTTGCGGATGCCCTGGCGAAGTGTTGTCTCGTAGTAGGGGAGGGCAGCCTCCTTAAGATCGACCCGGTAGGCCTCCGAGCATTTGTATCGCTCGAGTGCCTCCACCCCGGCCGATTCCAACCTACCAGCGAGTTTGACCTTCTCCCGCTCTGCCTCGGATAACCTACGTTCGGCCTCGACCATCTGCTTCTCCACCTCGGCCCGATCAGCCTCGGCCTCCATCCGTAGACGTACGGCTTCCTCGGCCTAGTCCACCAGCTCAGCGCGCTCAGCCTCCCACCGGCCATCTGACTCGACGCGAGCAATGCGCTCCTCTTCAAGAAGCCTGCTCTTAATCTCGAGCGATTCGCGGGCCCTAGCTAGTTGCTCGGTCAATACCCAGGCCTCCGCCTGGCTCGCCCGCGCCAGCTCCCTAACTGAGGAAAGCTCCCGCCGAAGCCCATCACGCTCCTTGGCGAGCCGAGTCATCTTCCTATCAGACCCACCAAGTGTCCAGGCAATTTTTGCCCGCTCTGACTCCGATCGGGCATAAGCTTATGCCAGAGTGGCCCCCATCTGGTCCAGGATAAAGCCGCCCTCCATAACCATCTCGAGGGCCGCGGGTGGGGAGTGCTGCCTGTCTCCCCCCTTTACCTTCGTGGCTATACCATGACATACCTGGTACAGAGGGCCCTGGATGCCGAGCCTTTCTAGGGCCGCCGGAACAGAGACCCCCTCTACGATTGACGTCCCTCCGGTCGGCCTGGATCGAGCCACGGCTTCGTTCGCCCCTCGTGCCTTGGTCGGTTGGGGCCGCGTCGCCTCTTCTTGCGACCCCCCAGCCTCGACCGGCTCGGAACCTGCACCACCACCTGGAGCGTCACCCGCCTTGATCGACGCCCCAATCTTTGCCGTGGTCCCAGCGTTGCCCGCTGCAACTCCGGCCCCCTCGGTTCCTGCTGAGAAGAGAGCCGACCCAGCGCCACCGCCATCAGTAAAATCGGCCTCCGCCCCCTCAGCTCCCGGTGAGGGGAGAGCCGATCCAACACCGCCGGCCCCAGAAGAGGCCCTGGCCTCCTCGGCCCCCTCTCAATCGGCAGATGGGGGAGCCGGCCTAACAAGGTCGGCCCTATCTCGCTCGGAAGAGGGGAGAGCCGCCAAGTCAGAGCCACCTTCGACAACGGGGACGGACCCGACCTTCTTGGCCCGCTTCTTGGCCTTTACGACATCCCGTATCATGCCCTCCATGGGATCCTTGCATTTGGCCCTCCGCGGCCTGGAAGACCCCTCCTGGGCCATCCCCTTGCCCTTATCCCGGGCTCGGGTGCGCCCCTCGGGAGATCGCGGCTCGTCGGTGGCCGATTCATCGCCGAGATCGACCACCGCCCGCTTGGCCGCAGGCTCCTCCTCCGCAGTTGGCCACCTGGTGTCTGCACAGAAGAAAGATATGGTCAGGAAAAGAAAATGGTCTCACCATCCAACGAAGAAGCTGATTCGTGACGTCCGGACCTGTCAGCTGTAGCCGCACGAGAAGACACCGTTCAATGTTCTCCAGAGTAACCAGCTCCTCTTTGGACTAACGATGCTTCAGCAAAATGGTCGCATACTCCTCAACGTCCGAAGGAAACTCGTCCTGCCTCGGTGGAATGTTCGGATGGAAATTGGGGATTACGGGACACCTCTAAGTCTCCTCCACCGAGGAAATCCCCACCCAGAAGAACTGATTTTTCCACCCCTTGTGCGAAGAATCCTTCGCGGCCAAGGAGACACAGCTCTTATTCCACCTCGCTTGGATGAAATAGAAGCCCTTCCCGGCCAAGGGATGCGCCTTCAACTCAAAAAAATAATGAAAGAGGTCCAAGGAGGGAGGAACCTCGCATTGGCGGCAGAGGATGCGAAAGGCGAAAAAAAGAAGATAGGAGTTGGCTACCAACTGTACGGGCGCCAACCGAAGAAATTGAGAAGCTTAAGAGCAAAGGGCTCGAAGGGAAGGCGGAACTCACCCTTCCACGATAGAAGGAAGGTGCAGATATGGCCCGTACGAGAGTCCAAGCTCGTCTCGTGTGGGGCAGCCGCGGTAAAGTAAAACTTGTAGGGCAGATGAAGCCGGTGCTCCAGCCGTTTCACCTCCGCCTCCCCCAGTTCACTGTAATTTGGAGCCGGCGCCCTCGCCGCAGGCTTGCCCTCCCACTCTTTGACTTGCAGACGCTGATCCGCCATGGAATCCGGAGAGGAACTTGAAGAAAGATGCTCCCGGGACCCCGAAGACTCCGGAGGAAGAGGAAGCTGTCGGACTGCCTCCGCAGTTATCTCCGCCAACTCTGCGAATGCCGCTGCAAGCCTCTGCTCTTCCATCGTGTCCTCACGATGCATAAAAGAGCCCCAAAAGCAAGCACGAAGGAGAGCTAAACCCTAAAAATGGAGGGAGTCTGGAATGACAACAAGCGCACAACGCCTATATTCCCACGCGGAAGGCGGCGCGTCGTTCCAACCTCCGAGAAAAGGGGGCCCCTTCATTTCAAATCCGTCAGGATTATCATTATTACGTGCCCAGGTGACCATGACACGTGGCTTCTTAACACCGCCAGATCTCCACCCACCCGAGCCACGTTGGTCCAAAACCCTAACAGCTACTCTTCCGAGCCTACCAAGGCTCGGGAGTAGGAGGGGGACAAGTGGAGAGGGGGATTTCTGTAGCCCATCTAAGAGCGGCCGAACTAGGTCCATCAGGACCAAACGAGGCCCAGCCCATCTAAGTGACAGCCCCGCAGGGCCCACTTAGCCTAAAAGCCCAATAAGATCATTCGGGATCAAGCCCTTCCTCGGTGGTCATTAGGCTCGGAAGGCCCGAGCGTCGGTCCGGTCGGAGGAAGACCCAAGCCTGACCTATCCCCCTAGATGGGATAAAGGCAAACGCCCCGCGCCCCCTCCGACCGAGCCTCATCTGAGCTATGCTTATCGCTCGGAAAGGGCTGGCACTCTTCACGCTTGGGATGACCGACGATTAATTGTCCACGCTGCCGTTGAGAGCCCTTTGTGAATAGGAGTTCACAAAGATAAGGGACCCACGAATCCTCAAGGTTATAAAGAGCCCACGATGAGGACGTAAAGAGCCCACGTTAGGGATGTAACCCCCGCTTGAAACTCCTCAGCTTACGGGACTCACGGGGCCGGCACACTATTTAAACCTAGAACTCCCTCTAACTAAAGGTAAGGCCAACACACGCCTAAAACTCCCTGAGCAGGAACCACTTCACCACCTTGGTGTAGAGGGATCTCGTGCATCTCTTTCCGCCTCCCTTCATAGCTTCCACCACTACTCTACTGACTTAGGCATCGGAGGGTTTACCCCATGTAACCATCCCTAGGCCCCCTGATCCGTTTCCCTTCCTTGCAGTTCACTGTTCGGTGATCATCTCCCCAGCTCGGGACCAGCGCGAGATCACGCCTCTTCAATATCCATATATTTTTGAAGTTCATTGCTCATTGCCTCACATTTCACTCTTGGATATTATTGTGATGAATGTGTATCTTGAATTTGTTCTTATCATGGTTTATGTAGTGCCTCTAGCATATGCATGCACTACCCTTTTTGATTATGCTTCATGTCTCACATTTTAGTTTTGAATCTACTATTCACTTGCTATCCTTTTACCCCATTGAGGGGGAGTTATAGTATTACATCCTTGATTGCCTTTCATGCTTGATCGCTAGTTTTCTTGCATGAATAATTTCATACACATCTCTAGATCATACTTGTTCATAACAGGTTTAAATAACCTCGTTGTCAGTAGGTTTTTGTTGATGACAAAAAGGGGGAGAACAAAGTGCATTTCAGTTCATAGTTCATGTGCATACATTTCAATTTCAGTTCTAGATATTTTCATACATACATTTCAGTTCAAGATAGTTGGAAGTTTTCTGTGTTTATATCCTTCATACATGTTAAGAGATCTCATGTTCATAGCTCTCATACATGTCCATAGTTCATAATTTTGAGATCACCGTTTAGATGCCATGTTTGCCAAAATACTGTCACTTGGAATTCATGCACACATCATGCACACGTCGTTTTGTCATCATCAAAAAGGTAGAGATTGTTAGATCCCCTAGTTGAGTTTGGTAGTTAAGTTTCAATGATGACAAATCTTATGTGCTTGTGTTATTGAAATGTTGACTGAAGAAATTTGCTAACCAAGGAGTTCATATCTTGATGATCTTGTTTTGCATAAACAAATTACATGGTGAACATCTTTTGGAAGTCAAAGGAATGAAAGGATAAGCACCTTGCCAACCATAACTCAAACAGGTACTAAATGACATGTATTTTCTTCAGAAAAGATTGGTAAGGTCTTACATTTCATAGTTTAACATTGAAGCGAGAGTCGACTTCTTATGGAGCAAGAGTCGACTCCTGTTGCATAATTTTCATGGGGCTGTTGAAATTTATGTTCCTAACTTTGATGCTCATTCTAAGTTGGAATGCTTGTGTCTCATGCAAACCTCTCATGAAGTTGTGACCTTGCATACATGCTTTGTTAATTCATGTGAACCTTAGTTAAATGTTACTCACAACTTGTTCATATGCATGGTTATAAAGTCTTGAAGTTATAATTGTGTTATTTAGGCTCTCAAAGGGCTTTCAAGCATATAATTCATGTGTTCTTTGTATTTTTCATGAGTGTGCTTCATGGTTAATTAACTTGGGGTTATTGGACTTCAACTCTAATAGATTTTCCATGTTTTATAGCTTTCTGCAAGTTTTCGGTCAACCAAGAGGTTGCTTTCGGTCGACCAAAAATAATAACATTGAATGGTCTGAAAAATCTCAGACTTCGGTCGACTGGCGAAGGGCCTTCGGTCGACCAAAATCAACAGCGCCCACTGGTCTAAAATTGGTTACAGTTCGGTCGACCGACCCTCTCAACCGGTCGACCGATTACGGCGGGCGGCCCATTTTGGCTGTGTTGAAAACCCACTTAACATGATCATTTGGGTTCAAATTTGACCCTCTTACCCCTAGGGCATTCATACACATGTTAGGACATATTTGCAGGGGTTTGGCTTGGGCATTAAAGTCTTTTACTCATTCTATTGTGGAGATATATATATATGTTGTGATTTCTACACTTGGAGAACAAGAAAGAGAAGAGGGGAAGAAGGGCTTCGCCACAGGTGAGAGAGGGAGAGCATTTTCTGAAGTGCTTCATGAGTTTTTTTTTCTTGCAGGAATGTTCTGAAGTGAAGGGATCAAAGCTACATCCACCTCCATCAAGATTTCATGTGCCCAAGAAGCTGAATCTGCAGCGACGTGTTCGTGCAGCTTCAGATCTGTTGAAGTTCGAACCCCTCACCTTGGAAGCTTCAAAGAAGATCATCTCCAGGCCATTTACATACAAGGATTCATTTCTCCAACCTTTCTTCATATATTCTGATGATTTCTTTTCAGTCTTTGAGCCTGTATTGAACATATCTTTTATTTTCTAAACTTCGAATCTATGTGTGTTGAACCGTCTGCGTACGGTTGTGGGTTTATTGTGCTACGGTTGTTGCAGCTCGTGTGTGTGTGTTTTGATCTGTGGTCGGATCGTGTTGGAGACGTCGTTTCCGTGTGTGTTTGAGATTTTCTCCATGTGCTTCGTTGTAAAGCGAGTGAAGCCTTATCGGTTTGGTGAGGGGTGGACGTAGGGAGTCCGTCGTGGTCCCGAACCACCTTAAAATTCATCGTGTTCTGTGATTTGCTTGTTTGGGTTTTATTTTACCCAACACGATCATGTGCGCTCGGCGAGATTGAGTGAACCTAAGTTTACTTTTTTAGCATATTTTTTCATCAATCTCTTTAATTCCGCAAATTAGTCATAAAATTTGTCATCGAGTTTAGGGGACAATTCAACCCCCCTTCTTGTCCGTGCACTTATCTGGGCAAATAATATGACATGCAGAAATTGGCATAGGATTGAAAGTGTACAGGATGACTAGTAGCTTCCATTGATAGATTCCCCATTTTAAAAAGGAGCGGGCTTTACATGATTTGCAACGTCTCCACAGTCCTTAGGCCTATGGCTGAAAGTTATGGCTCAGTACCATTTTAGAAGCCCTGGTGTTCATTTAATACATTACATCATCCCCAGAAAACCAAAAAAAACTAACTGGTTAAAATCTCTGTCGTGTCATTGGACTTTACCGTCCACAACTAACTTCTTCCCATCCTACATCACATACCATGATATAGAGACATATTAAACACCCAAAATGTCAATCAGTTCTTGTCCAAAGAAGGATATCTAGCACTGAAGCAGGATCAAGCTCCCAATAGCCTCGCAGATTACCACCTCTTTGTTCAGTCAGCCTAACAGATGGAATCTGATGAGAGAATTTCAAGAATTCAATCTTGAATATATCCATTGTCATTGGAGTTCCATTGTTTCTTTTTAGCCTGAACACAGCCCTAAAGCCATCCACCTTTTCCAAAACCATCACTCTTATCACAGAGTTAGAACAGTAAATGACTTCTTCCAACTCATATTCACCCCTCTCCAAACAATTCTATAAATCAGGTAACGGCCATTCAATACAGCCCACACCTCATTGACCTGAGGATAGATATCATACTGCTGCTTTTTTTTCAACATGTATAACCTATACCAAGTGAGAAAACATTTCAACCCCATCATATGTTGCCTTAGCATCTCTTCCAGAACAAGGTCTAAATCTTCCACAACCAAAAGGAAGATATTTTTTGTCCCATTGTATCTCCTCTGGGAACTGTGGACAGGCTTCAAATGGGACAAAAAATATCTTCCTTTTGGTTGTAGAAGATTAGACTTTGTTCTGGAAGGGATGCTAAGGAAACATATGATAGGGTTGAAATGTTTTCTCACTTGGTACAGGCTATACATGTTGAAAAAAAAGCTGCAATATGATATCTATCTTCACGTCAATGAGATGTGGGCTGTATTGAATGGTAGTTAATTAACTGATTTACATAATTGTTTGGAGAGGGGTGAATATGAGTTGGTAGAAGTCATTTACCGTTCTGATTCTTTGATAAGAGTCATGGTTTGTAGTCATGGTATGGCCTCCCATTGTTCCTAAGCTTCATACCATATTGCCAATGCTGAGTTGGATGAAGTCTCCATTTGGTATCCTAGCCTTTGAAGAGAGCCCAAACCTCACCTATTGGTTACATCAGATAAGAATTTCTTTTTGAACCTTTCGTCCAAGACATTAAGTGAGAGAACATACAGACATCGTCAGAATTTTATGCTCCCCCAAGCATGAAGTTCCCACAACCCAATGGTAGTTTCTCATCATACCAATCAATCTCAGTAGATAGTTCAAAATTTGGGATTCAATGGCTTATCTAACTTCATTACATTATCTACTTTGTTCTTTTAAGGTTACTCAAGAGCTTTCTTAAAGAAATTTCTTATCTGAGTAGATTCTTTGAAAGAGTTGGGATGCATTTATATTTTCTTACAAAAGGGTGCTCTTAATGCACATGACTAGAAGAAGACAATCTTTAATTAAGAGATAGGGACAGATGTAGCCAAATGTAAGGAAGGGAAGTTATTCTTTGTTGAGTGTGTGATTTTGATGATTACAAAATGTTATTCTAGTGTGATTTTGTTCCATACCTTGATTTTGATACTTATACTAATTTGGTATTTCTTGTGTTTTTCTAGGGGTTATGTTGGTTCTTGACCCAAATAGGCAGGGGTCGACCCTCACCGGGTGTGGGTCTGTCTGAAGTTGAAGGAAAATATGGTGTTACAGGGGTCGACCCTCACTGGATCTAGGGCTGGCTAGAGGTGTTTGTGGGGTTGAAACTGCATGGGTCGGCCCATAGGGTCGACCCCCATTGTCATGCATTCTGTTTGAGTGGCCTGTGCAGAAAACTGCATAGGGTCGACCCTTACTATCCATGCTTCTATTTGGACATGTCGCGAGCAAAGATTGCTAAGGGTTTGACCCCTTCCGGACGAGGTTCACAAAATTATTTCTAACCCATTTTTAAGGTATGAGAACTTTACCAAATTGCCCCCACTTCGTTTCTAACCTTGTGGAGTGACTCTTAGACCATTCTAGAAGGGGCATCCTTGTCTTTTGGCCTCTCTCTTGGGTATATATACTACTGTTGCGAATTTGGGAGATTCATCTAAGGGTTTTCTTGTTTCATGTGGTAGCCAATTAGACATGGTCAATGGTGACCATCTCATCTTCTAAGACAATTATTTCAAATCTTTCCTTGCTAAAGATGTACATGATCTTTCTTTCAATTTTCTTTCCCTCACTCTCCTGCATGTTATGCCTTTTTTCTGGCTTTCTCAATCTACCAATCCTGGAATGCATGTCCAATGCGAATACATATCTGAATGTCTCAAAATGCACCAGTAGTCTATTCTACTTGTCATAAAATCTGCCATAAAGAATATGAGTGTAGGAAGAAATATACAGCCCAAGGGCTCAGGATAACAACTATGGTAGAGACAATTTGGTGCTCATTTTCATAGCAAATGGATTCATATAATCTTGATGCACCCACTGGGTGTGATCGCTGGTCAATTTTTAATTGAAAGATTTTCTGCACAAATACGAATTGTGACCTAGTCTGTTACTGTTTCCTTACTCGCTATTGATGAACACGCCGGTGATTCCACATTACGAACCGTAGCTCCATCCCCTCCCTGGTTATCATATACATACCATGAACTCTTGCATAGATTTAAATGGCATTCTTAAATGTGATTGCACCCACTAGTACAGATGATTTCTCAACCTTGGCCAACCTGGCTTCCAATTCCTTCACTCGATTTTTCAATTGGTTATTCTCGGCCTGGAAATTATGACATGTCCCGCACAAAGTAGAGGGAGTCGGCCCTGTCCCTACACCACGAACATGACTAGATCTATCCTCACCAAGAAGCCGAGCATATGCATCGCCTCTAACTGCAACTGGACGGGGACCGGTTGAGCTTGCATCACCTTCAGACCGCTTTTTATCCTTCAATTTTTCCTGCCATGTTTTGATCAAAGCTCATTTCTGTGACACGGACCTGCTGACTTATTTGTTGTATCAACATTTTCCTTTAAAAAAACTTACTATGATAGCAACGCATTCTTCATTGACAGGCTTTCCATCTTTGCGCACATGCGTAATTACGAACAAATCTGAGTGATCCAAATAGTCCCGATCTTATCGTACTAATGCATAAAAAAAAAGAATCAGTAGACTTGTTAGATGCAACCAAAAGGAAGAAATTGAAAACTAAATTATTATATAACCTCCATCTTGCAGATGTCTGCCACTGTCCTTATGCCAGCACAATGGAACCACTTTTGTTTGCCCTTATTCACTTTATTTGTCACACTTTTTTTCTACATTAAAGTTATAATAAATTAGTTAGATAATGAAATAATAATAGATATGAAATCAGACAGGAAAAATAATAAGGGCCAGTAGACAGTGATTTACCTGCCATTCTTCTCCACTCCAAACTTTCACTGCCTCTTTCCATTATTGTAGGCTAATTATTTTCGCATCTGGAGCCTTTTGCTAGCTCGCTATCAACTTTGGATTGAAAAATCACCTCTGGATAGTGTATTTGAAGTATTTCCACTTCAATGATAGATCTTTCATGACCCACGTCCTCTGTGATTCATCAATGTCATACTTTCACTACAAGACAAATGGAAATAATTAATCATTTCATGCAGTGAATACAATAACAGATACAAAATTAACAGAAGTCACATTTTCACTTTTCGTAATAAAAAAGGACTAAATTTGACCTTACATTACCTTTATATAATCCCAAACATCATCTTTATTGGAGTTTGGCATTTTCTTCCAATTTGGGTAAGAAATGGGTAACTTCTCTACATTCCTTCCCATTGTACCCAAGAAAGTTCTCAATGAACGGCCCCCAGCACCCACTAGCTAGCCAAGGTCATTCCACTCAACACAAATCAACTTGCCATCATCCATTCCATGCACATCATGGGATGAGGTACATCCTCATTTTCTCCGATGAGCAACGCCTTCACTTCCTTTGGAATCCATTGTGTCAATATCTTGATCTCTCGGCTGCCCTTCCACAGTATCTCAACTTGCTGGACTCCTTCAACTTTCTGGCCTCCATCAACTTCCTGCCCTTCCACCAATATCTCAGCCTTTTTCTGGCCTCCCTCAACTTCTTGCCCTTCCACTAATATCTCAGCATTTTTCTGGCCTACATCACCCTCCTCCCCTACAGCCTTTTTTTGGCCTCCATCAACTTCTTGCCCTTCCACTAAGATGTCAGCCTTTTTCTGGCCTCCATCACCCTACTGACCTACAGTCTTTTTATGGCCTCCCTCCATTTTCGCACTTCCATTGCCAACTTTTGTCTTACCACCTCTGCTAACGCCTCTAAGCTTATATTCAAATGCATCCATATGATCATAGGTAAACCAACTCTTATGAAGCTGAAAATGCCAAGAGAGAAATGTATATCATATAAGTGAAAAATATCAACATAAAGTAATGTCAACTTGGCTTTGAAAACACATACAAATACAGATAACCATCCAGCTTGAAGGGCGTTGGAGCATTTTGCAAAAATAGACACATGTAGAATAGAACAAACATGCCACATTCTGAACCATTCCTTTGTTGTGGGACCTGTCAATAGATATATGCAGTAGAAAACATTACTTTAGTAATTATGATGAAAAGGTTACGTTCAACAAAGTATGAAATAAACACAAACCTTTCGAACAAAAATAGGAATGGAATATATCTCTGCATCAGACTCTTGTCTACCCTCCACCCGAAATATGTCTAACACAAAATTGGGCAAAGAAAATAATATTATTCAGACCACCAACATATAATAAACATATACAAACGAGATAGGAAGCATATACCATTGGATATCAGGTTCCATTCTCTTAGGATTAGCATTTAGCAAAGAATCCAAAAGTATCATGCACAGGCCTGCTGGGTCTCCAAATTTCTTGTCAAAGATGCATAAAATGAGTAGATTACAATGGTCCCTATATGAATCATATTAGGATAATATACTTCTAAATTTAGTACCAGCTATATTACAAAAGATGAAGATGTCACTTACCAATGTACAATTGGAATGAATATGTATGCCATTGAAAATAATTTTTTTGGCTCCAGCCAAAGCATCACCTTCTGAGATGAATCATCTAGGAAGATACTAAACCATAGACAATCTACATATGCACAATTTGACTTCCTCTCATTCGGTGTCTCCTCCCACAATCGCCTGAAAAAGGTTATAATAAGTGAATAGTTTAGCAGAAATCACCTACATTTAGACAAGGAGTGTGAAGACTCACTCTGCATAGGCATGAAACACATTAGTATCAAGCTTATCTTGAGATGTTGACTTGGTGTATACTTCACCAACTTTTTTCAACCTTCGTGTTTGCACCCCCTACCCCGGACTAGGGCCCCACATTCCTTCATTGGGAATTTCATTAACAGGTTCCTTGAACCTCAACATCTTTCTATTTTTCCTAGCCCTTCATGCACATTTAAGTTATATAGGTAAACCAATTCACATTGGTATGGCAGAACAGTTCAAATGAAGAACTTATGGTCTTACATGACTGTGTGCACAGGTAGTCGCTGCCGCTCAGTAGCTATGCTGGCTGTCAATGAAAGAGGGCCATATAGAATGAGAAATATAAAAGAATAACATTAATATCTGGCTTAATAAGTAGTTGATGATAGTTTGGAACTACCTTGTTACTAATGCCTAATCTCCAGTGTAGCTCGGAGGACATAAGATCCCATTGTAATCACATAATAGATATTAACAAAGGCGTCCAAAATAAATGCTTAATGTAAAGAAGACTAATAGATATTAGCTTGTTTCAGCAAACATTACAAGACCATATTTGTCCAAAATAAATATGAAACATCACAAGTATCAAACCTTTCCTCAGAACAGAATACATATGCGTAAATCCATGGAGAAATGTTTATAGATGAAGCGAACAGTGAGATAATGAATGCCACTACTACAAGAAATCAAACAACTAGATTACATAGGTAAATAATATATGACAAATCACCTACAGTGTCATGAATTACCTCCGAAGCCCATGTCACTGTTTTTACCATTTAATATCCCATTCCTAAATTACTCCCAAAAATCAACAAAATATCACCCTCATGAATTCACAAAAATAGTTTCTGAGAAACTAGGTTAAGGTAAAAAACACTGAATTCTCAGCCTAGGTGATAAGGAAATGCCACTTTTGCATTGCATGGGTAAATGATATATGTATGTCAACTAAAATAAGAAAATTAAAGAAATCAAAAATAATATTTTTAGTAAACAATACAAATACATTCTAAGTTGGAACTTCTATCCCTTCAATGTTATCTCTTTCCCACTGATGTTGTACATCGTAGCCATCACTATCACTATCACCCCCAACATTGTGCATTGGCTCAATGTCTAAGAGCTCTCCTTCATCTTCTTTGTTGTCATCTTGCACGTCAAAGAAGTCTCTTGGCTTTGTCTTCCGGACAACATACCAACCGCTCTCTTTTGGATCTTCAACATACCATACTTGCTCTACTTGAGAGGCTAAGACAAAAGGCTTTGTAGTTTTCAATCTACAAGTGGGAATGACAAGGGTAAAGTTTCTTTCACATTTAATGCCCCAATTAACATCAATCCAATCACATTTGAAGAGCAAAATTCTCATCTCTCCATAATAATTCAATTCTACAATATCATTGATGAACCCTAATAAATCATTTCACCATGGATGGGTTTTTTGTCCTTTGCACTTGCAAAACTTGGCGTTTGAGTAGCAATACCACCCCACTATTTTGTGTCACCCGACGAGATTCAACCTCTTGTGTGAAAAAGCGAAAACCATTGATGATGCATGATGCGGGACGGATGACGACCGGGCTAAGACGTACGACGGACTCGATGTGCGGCCAGCACTAACACGCTAAAGGCAAGCCGGGCGGCTGACCACCGTGGCGTCTTAGAGTGGAGACGTCTCTCAACAGCAACACTAGGTAGCCCGATGATCGTCCCTTGCGAGGGAAACGTGGGGATCGCAGCGGTTAAGGAACCACTGTCGCCTAGGGTGGTGCAATCCGAGCTCGGTGCTCGACTGGAGCTAAGGAACGGGCGCTCACAACTCACAATCGCGGTGATTTGCAGCTAGCTAATGGCCCTAATCTCACAAACGCAGCATATATGATAATATACTAAACCAGCAACGTGAGAGAGGAACGAGCGCATACCTCCATGACTAGGCGTGGGGAAGTATTCCCGGCCGAATCCAAACAACCCCAATCCACACAACGGTTAAAATTACAATTACAGAACTTAATGCCCACTCCACGCAGGGAGGTATAGGGCTACAATGGCTAAATTTGGGGTTGCTGGAACCCGGGTTGACGGGCCACACTCGCAGGAGGCGAGGGACGCGAGTCGGAGCCGATCGGGTGAGCCAAATGGAAGCTGACTCGGTTCTGTCCGCGCTGGTCACCCTGCGCAGCAAGCTTGTCGAGGCCGGTACGCCAAGATCCGAACATGGATCAGAGCGCCGTTTGTTGGAGAACGTCGGTGACTGGACGTAGTTCATCCACTCCGTAGGGCGTGAGCAGATCCTTTCAGATCTGGGCGCAGCAACAATTACACTTGGCTTCTAGTTTTGAGCACCCAGAACTGCATAGAAACACGATTAATTAAGGGAAAATTAGTTGCCGATGTCGGATCGAGGCGCCGTTTATGGGAGATCATTGGCGACGTCGAGAGGACAAAGTACTCCAAATAACCTGAACAGATCTGGATGGAATAAGGCGGGGCAGACTCTGGAAGTTGGCTCTAGTTCTGAGTCGGGTCTGCACAGGTCAGCTTTCGCGATCCCACGAGAATCATCGCCACGATCAGCACAGATCACGGATCGAGACGAGATCGGCGTCAGCACGAAGAGAACTCAAAATACTACAATCACTCCTAAAATCAGCTCCTGATGGATTGAGAGGAGATCTGGGGAAATTCTTAATCAGGAAACTTCAGATCTGGACAGTAGGCTGGGGCAGATCTGCGCGTCGTCACGAGAAAAACTGCTTCCAACGATCCAGAACTCCGATCGATGCGACGTAGAGGTATCACTGGGAATTTTGGTGGAAGCAGATGATAAGAGGATGGGGGAGATATGAGGGAGAGTCACACGCCCAAAGTCTGTCCCGTCACAGGACTGAGCAGGGTATCACACCCAAGGGAGGGGAAAGAGAATCACACTCTTAATGCAAATTTCACTCAACAAAACTTCATTAGCCTTTAACCTGTCATCATACAAGTCTTTATATAGTGGTTTGGCAAGGGGAGGGGCTGGGGAGGTTCGAAGGAACCAATGGGAGGGGAGGGGGCTGCGCCCCTTTGACTAAGATAGGAAGGGAGGGGGAGACAAGGGAACATACTTCACCTACCTTCACCTACCTTTGAATTTCAAAGGGAAGGGGGGTAGGTGGAAGCCCTCCTATTAGACCAGCAGCCATTTTCTATGTCCCATGTGGTAAATGGGGAGGTGAAGAAAAGAAAACAAAAGAAAATTCAGCCTAATACAAACAAAGAAGGGGGCGCCCCCTTCACGGGCCATCATTGGGCCAAGCTTGGTCCATGGCCAACCCAAGCCCAATCAACCATGTATGGCTTAAGGCCTTCCCAATCTAGATGGCCCATGAAAGAAGGAAGTCCAATTGGGCCTTACATAGCTTATGGATCCATCATAATGGTCCAATGCCACTCTTTCTTAATGAATTCTAAAGGGGCTTAACCAAGATGGCCCTTTAAGAGCCTTACAACCAGCCTAATATGAAAACACAAGTATAATGACACATTACAAGCCCAAATTTAATGTAAAAAGTGTCCAAACTTAAGCCAAATTGCCTCCATTTCAAAGGAAAGCCGAAGTAGTCCGATTGGTGCTCCGCGTATGGTACCGTCGGTTCGCCGGTTCGCGCTACTCGCTCGTTCCGGTGTCCGCACCAATTCTCCCCGGGTCCTGGGGCTTGAACTCTCCGCATGTGATCAAGGCGTTGCTCATCATAGGACATCCTCGCCAACGCACTAAGAAGTGTTGGTAGGCTCCATTCCTTGTGATGATCACCTACTCATCCAGTATAAAATCTATATGCTTGTGTTGAGGCTGGAAGAGGTGGACTCTCGGGTGGTGTGTCACTCACAATAGAAGGATAAAGTCCGAAACTCACTAGGGATCACCGAGGGTTCCGATATGCTACCAGATCAGAAACATGGAACGTCAAACTGACACCATAGTCATCCGGTAGTTCAATAACGTATGCATTTGAACCCACTTGTTTCATGACTCGGGAAGGGCGGGTATCGCGGGCCTAGAGTTGCTTTACGACCCCCAAGAGGAAACCGTTCAGGTATGACCCTGATCATGATGTACTCTCCCTTTTGAACTCACGGACATGTAGCATGTATCAGCTAACTCCTTATACGTACATGGCTGGCCTTTGATTGGGACACACTTAATGCAAACCATATGCATGAAAGAAAACAAACTAGAGAGACAAACAGACACACACATGACCTTAGATAAACCTATGGTTATGCAGACCATGCATATGCAATGGTGGACCAGGACACTCGAATGTGTGCCATGCATACACTAGATGCAACCAAAGGTAGGTAGGATTATGGACTCCTAGACACCCAAAAAGACACCATGCATGCAAGGACTTCCTATCATATGTGGGGGTGGGTGGGCTAAGAGGTTCATCACCACTACATGTAGGTAAGGCATGCCATGCTTCCCAATAATCGGACCTATTGCTATATGGAGTTTGATTGGCCCGAGTGGGAAGAGAGTGGTAGGGGACTTCCTTGACAAAGTAGAAGGGAAGTGGTGGATCACGAGGCCCACTAGAGAAGGGGTAAAATGGGTCAAAGAATGTGTGACCCCATGAGATGGACTCCCAGATGTCACGGTCCCAATTGTGAAATTCTTGAAGGTATGGGTTGTCACCTTCATCCGTTATGGTAGATGGGACGGTGGTCTCATAGAGTAGATATGGGTCCTCCCTCAGGACGGAAATACCGTAAGAGGGGTCCAATGCAAGCTCATCGAGAACGGGGAAGAGCAACAGAACCTCGGTGGTGATAGGACCCAAGGTGTACAACGGGGTAATAGACCCCAAAGATGGGAGCATAAAGCTATGGGTATAGGGTTGGTTAGACCCTAAGGCCAATGTATATGTCAGCTCCCTTTGACATTCTAAACTCCTTAATAGATCCTTTACACATTCTATGAAGCAAAAGGACTTGAAAGTGGTGTGACAGGAGTTAATGGGGACTATTGGGAGTATTGGCTCCCGGGGTGGAGAGTAAGGTGGGGTAGGGACCAAGCCGACCAAGCCAGTCCTAAGCCAGCAAAGAAGTGGTTCGGCTACGAGTAGCTTTCCCGTTAAAAACACGGGTAGCTCTGGCTGAAGTGGCTCTGAATATGATGGCTCCAGATGAAGTTCGGAAGGAGAGGATGGCAACGGAGCATTCACGGGTGATGCAGGAGGGGTCTCCAAGATGGGGAGAGGGCTTAGGGACTCCTTAGATGGGGCTGGGTAAGGGCTACGGGCTATGGCCTCCCTAGGCTCGGGTATGGCTATAACCGATCTCGGAGGTGGGCAAAGGGAGACCAGCGATTCAATATAAGTACATCTCCTATCCACCCGATCCGAAATCATTTGCACAAGTTCGGCAACGGTGTGGGTTGGAGTAGGGAGATCATGGTGGACTCGCCCATAGTCTATCGGCCTAGGCTTGGGTCTAGGCTCATCTATGTGTGGGGGTCTTTGCTTCCGACTTGGACCCACTTGGTTGGAAGTGAGTGGGTGGGGTCGGTTGGAGGTGACAGGTTGAGGAACGTAGACCTTCCTAAGCTCTCTCTTCATGTCCCACCATGACTCGATGGGCCATTGCCTCCTAACCTGTCTCAAACGTTCAATGTAGTCCCACCTTTCAGCGGCCTCATGAAGAAGCCGCTCTTTGGCGGAAGAGAATTGCATTGCCTCGGACATAGTATAACACTCAAAATATGCGTCCATGGCGGCTTCCCACTTGAGGTAGTCGCTCGGGACCTTGGTTCCATAGAAGTCTGAGGCTTCGGGCCTACGGATGTGGTGGGGTTGGATTCCCCATCCTTGGTGGTGTCGCCACCATTCATATGAACCAGGCGTTTGGGAACCCATGGGACTCGGGGAGCTAATGGATGGCCATGCCGACACTTGGACACGACACTAGACACGACCCAAAAATATGATGTAAAGTTGAAATGAGACTCAACTAAACACCGAGACACGACTATGTTGGAATGCACTAACTAGGAACCTAGACTTAAACAAAGACTCGGTACGTGGCGGAGCTAATCGATTCGAAGATCACTCGCGCAAGTGTGCGGCCTTCCCGATAGGCATAGCCTAACGATCGGACGACACTTTTTAATATACCGAATATTGGAATGCAAATGCAACCTTGGACTTAAATGACCCTAGACTTAAACGATGCTCTGATTCCAATTTGATGCGGGATGGATGACGACCGGGGTAAGACGTACGACGGACTCGATGTGCGGCCAGCACTAACACGCTAAAGGCAAGCCGGGTGGCTGACCACCGTGGCATTCTCCGGGTGGAGACATCTCTCAACAGCAACACTAGGTAGCTCGATGATCGTCCCTTGCGAGGGAAACATGGGGATCGCAGCGGTTAAGGAACCACTGTCGCCTAGGGTGGTGCAGTCTGAGCTCGGTGCTCGACTGGAGCTAAGGGACGGGCGCTCACAACTCACAATCGCGGTGATTTGCAGCTAGCTAACGGCCCTAATCTCACAAACGTAGCATATATGATAATATACTAAACCAGCAACATGAGAGAGGAACGAGCGCGTACCTCCACGACTAGGCGTGGGGAAGTATTCCCTGCCGAATCCAAACAACCCCAATACACACAACGGTTAAAATTATAATTGCAGAACTTAATGCCCACTCCACGCAGGGAGGTATAGGGTTACAATGGCTAAATTTGGGGCTGCTGGAACCTGGGTTGACGGGCCACACTCGCGGGAGGCGAGGGACGCGAGTCGGAGCCAATTGGGTGAGCCGAATGGAAGCCGACTCGGTTCTGTCCGCGTTGATCACCCTGCGCAGCAAGCTTGCGGAGGCCGGTACGCCAAGATCCGAAGGCAGATCGGAGCGCCGTTTGTTGGAGAACGTCGGCGACTGGACATAGTTCGTCCACTCCGAAGGGCGTAAGCATATCCTTTCAGATCTGGGTGCAGCAACAATTACACTTGGCTTCTAGTTTTGAGCACCCAGAACTGCACAGAAACACGATTAATTAAGGGAAAATTAGTTTTTGATGTCGGATCGAGGCACGGTTTGTGGGAGATCATTGGCGACGTCGAGAGGACAAAGTACTCCAAATAACCTGAACAGATCTAGATGGAATAAGGTGGGGCAGACTCTGGAAGTTGGCTCTGGTTCTAAGTCGGGTCTGCATAGGTCAGCTTCTGTGATCCCACGAGAATCGTCGCCACGATCAGCACAGATCACGAATCAAGACGAGATCAACGTCAGCACGAAGAGGACTCAAAATACTACAATCACTCCTAAAATCAGCTCCTGATGGCTTGAGAGGAGATCTGGGGAAATTCATAATCAGGAAACTTCAGATCTGGACAGCAGGCTGGGGCAGATCTGCGCGCCGTCACGAGAAAAACTGCTACCAGCGATCCAGAACTCCGATCGATGCGAAACTACATCTGAAATATTCCTGACTCGTAGAGGTATCACTGGGAATTTTGGTGGAAGCAGATGATAAGAGGATGGGGGAGATATGGGGGAGAGTCACATGCCCAAAGTCTGTCCCGTCACAGGAGTGAGCAGGGTATCACACCCAAGGGAGGGGAAAGAGAATCACACTCTTAATGCAAATTTCACTCAACAAAACTTCATTAGCCTTTAACCTGTCATCATACAAGTCTTTATATAGTGGTTTGGCAAGGGGAGGGGCTGGGGAGGTTCGAAGGAACCAAGGGGATGGGAGGGGGCTACGCCCCTTTGACTAAGATAGGAAGGGAGGGGGAGACAAGGGAACATACTTCACCTACCTTCACCTACCTTTGAATTTCAAAGGGAAGGGGGGTAGGTGGCAGCCCTCCTATTAGACCAGCAGCCATTTTCTATGTCCCATGTGGTAAATGGGGAGGGGAAGAAAAGAAAACAAAAGAAAATTCAGCCTAATACAAACAAAGAAGGGGGCGCCCCCTTCATGGGCCAACATTAGGCCAAGCTTGGTCCATGGCCAACCCAAGCCCAATCAACCATGTATGGCTTAAGGCCTTCCCAATCTAGATGGCCCATGAAAGAAGGAAGTCTAATTGGGCCTTACATAGCTTATGGATCCATCATAATGGTCCAAGGCCACTCCTTCTTAATGAATTCTAAAGGGGCTTAACCAAGATGGCCCTTTAAGAGCCTTACAACCAGCCCAATATGAAAACACAAGTACAATGACACATTACAAGCCCAAATTTAATGTAAAAAGTGTCCAAACTTAAGCCAAATTGCCTCCATTTCAAAGGAAAGCCAAGTAGTCCGATTGGTGCTCCGCGTATGGTACCGTCGGTTCGCCGGTTCGCGCTACTCGCTCGTTCCGGTGTCCGCACCAATGCATGCATCATATTTCTTCACCATAGGTATTGGGTCATCTTTCAACCACCAGATATTAGATGATATGGCTTCTTCACATTGTTCTTGCAATTTGTGTACATATTATAGTCCAAGAATATATTGTAGTTACAATACTCTTCATAAGTAGGTATCATTTGTGGGAGAAAAAAATTAAAGTCACTTACATGCTTGGAAAACCTACTTGGAAATTCAGACGTGTGGAGTCGTTCAATCTCCATCTCGCTTAAGTGAGGAATTTTTTTCTTAACCTCATCAAAGTGTTTACTGCAGGTTATAACTAACATTAGCTAATGAACTTTAATTAGATATGTGGGGTAAAACAATGGCTTCTTTACTTAGTTATATACGGTGCAATTGCATCACAATTAAACAACACATATCGATGGGCTTGCCTGAACTCTTCTTGATGTAAATTAACACCAACACCAACCCCTAATGGATGTGCTACTTCTAAAAATATTTCCCAACCATCCTCTGTTGGAAGAGTATGCCTTTCTGCATTTCTAATTGGCCTATTTAGCCATGTCTCTACATCGTCATGAAGGTATCTTGATGTAAATGTTAAGGTTTCCTCAGCTATGTAGCCCTTAGCAATGCATCCTTCTGGAGATGCTTTGTTACACACATAAGACTTCAACTTCACCAAATACCTACATGACGAAAGGTCTAGGTCGTACCCCTCGGTAAAGACCCCGGAAGGCCATGGGTGACGTGTTAAGTGGTTCATCAGTACAAGGATCACACCGACGAAAGGAGTTTGGGTTTATCTGACTTAGACGAAAGGTCTAGGTCGTACCTCTCGGCAAAGACCCCAGAAGGCCATGGGTGCCAGGTTAACTGGTTCATCGGTACTGGGATCGCACCGACGCAAGGAGTTCATGTTTCTCTGACTTAGATGAAAGGTCTAGGTCGTACCCCTCGGCAAAGACCCCGGAAGGCCATGGGTGCTGAGTTAAAAGGTTCGGTATCTATCAGTTAGAATGCTGGGGATTTGAATATCTATTGGCATGGATGCCAACGATTGAGTATCTGCTTCTGGTGGGACCCAAAAGTCGGTATATGTACATGGCAAGTCATTAGAAGAGTTCTGAAGTACAAGTTTGGTCGTTGAGGGATATCGGTTTCAGTTGATCGCCAAAATG
Organism: Amorphophallus konjac; assembly: GCA_022559845.1. Lineage (NCBI taxonomy): Eukaryota > Viridiplantae > Streptophyta > Magnoliopsida > Alismatales > Araceae > Amorphophallus > Amorphophallus konjac. Next base: position 38,548,511 of record CM040122.1, read on the forward strand.
AGGGAGCGGCGCATGGTATAGCTTCAGGTGTTTCCCGTTGAGTGGTGGAAACTAAACTTCCCCCCGATTGTGTATGACGACATAAGTACCGCCTTCATAAACTTTCTGGACCACGTAAGGTCCTATCCAATTTTCATTCAATTTTCCCTTGGGATTGGCCGCCATAACTTCTTTTCGTTTGACCATGACTAGGTCTCCTTTCTTGAATTATCGCTCTTTGACGAGCTTATCGAAGGCGCGAGCCATACGGGCCTGATAGACCTATATGTCCTGCTGGGCTTTGAGCCACTGTCCTTCCAAATCGGAGAGCTCCTCCAGTCTTCTTTCGATATTGGTTTGGCCATCTTTGACCAATTCGTGACGGATCGTGATCCGCAATGATGGTATCTCCAGCTCTATCGGGACGACCACTTCCCAGCCGTACAGTAGCGAAAAAGGTGAGCAACATGTCGGGGTCTTGTAGATGGTGCGGTACACCCACAGTGCTTCATACATATTGTCTTCTCAATCCTTCTTGTTAGAGCTGACTGTCTTCGCAAGAAGTGTGCAGAGGGTTTTATTGAAGTCTTCCGCTAACCCGTTTGCTTGCGGGTTATACGGAGTGGATGTCCTCTAATCAATCTTGAACTTATCGGTCAGTTTGTATAGCTTCTGGTTCTGGAAGTGACTTCCGTTATCGGAGATGATTCGATCGGGCATGCCGAATCAGAATATAATGTTTCAACGGACAAATTTGACCATGATTTCTCCAGTCACTTCCCTTAGAGCCACAGCCTCCGCCCAGCTGGAGAAATAATCTATCGCTGCTAAGATGTATCTGCACCCTGATGAAGACGCGGGCAGCGGGCCTACAACATCGGTGCCCCATTGGGTAAACGGCCAAATGGGCGCCGTTGGGTGTAGTTGTAACGGGGGTCTTCTCAGGACCGTAGCATCTTCCTGGCATTTATGACATGACTTGGCATATTTGTAGCAGTCATCGAACATCGTTGGCCAGTAATATCCCAATTTCTTGATTTCAATCTTCATTTTTGGCCCAGCTTGATGGGCGCCAGCTGATCCGACATGAACCTTCTTCATGACCGTCCAGGCCTCCTCCATAGATAGACATAGAAGGAGCACCCTTCTTCTGACATCTGCCATAATCCGGAACAAGGTTCTATTCCTGACTTCGTAAGAGTCTTTCATTCTGATCAATTTGATCTTTTCTTCCCTTTGCTTGGACAGTTGTTGGTGTTTGAACCATTGCATTAAGGGCTCTCTCCAGTCAGGAGAGCTGATTGCTTATGCTATTGCAGCTTCATATTCTTCTTTACTTGGCTACTCTATCATGCTAGGAACCTGGCGCCTATTTATAATTATTATATTAAGAGATTAATCTGGCGGGACTGATAGTGAGCTTGCTAATTTCGCTAGTGCATCTGCTTGCGCATTTTGACTTCGGCCGACATGGCCTATCTCGATGAAGTAGAATAGGCCCATGAGCTTCTTTGCCTTGTTGCAATAAGGGATCGATTCAGGCTTTCGGACATCAAACTATCCTTCTATGTACTTGAGAATCAACATCGAATCGCCGAATACCTGCATCATCTAAATCTCCATATGAAGAGAGATCTGAAGGCCAAAAATCAAGGCCTCATATTCTGCTTCATTATTTGTGCAAGATTTGTTGATCGAGAACGATGTATGCATCACTTCTCCCTCTGGGGGTGTAACACCCTTTAACTGTCACGCCCCGAGATATGCAGCGGAAGGAAGTCGGGAACGTAAACAGCTGGTAAATAAAGCCTCAAGCGAGAATCACAATCAGAGCGTTAAACATTCACACATAAAAGAGGAATGCACAATATTTAATCAAACTCCAACTTTATTAAATCATAATCAAAATTACATTGACACTTGACTCTCTTGACATAGTGACTAACCAAACTCAATAAAATAAAAGATGATATAATATGATCAACTTCACCGCCTATTACAATGAAGGAACCTGATTCCAACATGACTCATGACTCTTAATCTATCTAGAGAATCTCTTGATCTTCACTCGCTCTCAACCTCAGATCCGTCACTCGGGTAATCCGAATCGGATATGCTAAAGTTTCTTGAAAAGATTGGAAAAAAGTAGGGAATGAGCACACTTGTCTAGTAGGTATCTTCGTATCAACATGAAGGAAAGTTTAAGTAATTAATATTTTTGCTCTAGAAGGTAAGATAGAGGAAAATGCTATAAATCATACGAATAAAACCAAAGTAACAAGACAAGTAACAAGGCATGAACAAGAAATGGGAACATGATCAAGCAAAATTGAAATATAGATGTAAGCCTGGCCATTCATGTAACGAGAATGTACTAGCATGTAACAATAATGTACTTTTCATAGCCATATAGGCTATGCATTAGAAAGTCATGTAACGCGAATGTATAATTTCATGATGAGCCTTGTGGCTTTCACCCGTTTATAAAACAAGTACTCCCAATGTAATGCGACGCTAGTGTTCATCATACCCCATTGTTTACAGTATGTTTCCGGCTATCCGCCGAGGGGGCTAGCATGGAGCCCTTGGACACTGTCTGTGCCCACTCTTGCATCTTCAAGTTATAAATCAAGCTACTTCCACCAGAAATATAAATGAAGGTCCTGTAAATACTCGCACAACATCTCCTATTCATAGATCCGCACCAGCCTTTATACAGTTAGATACGAAATTATCAATCTTTGAAACAGGGATTAAAGTAGTGGATCTTTTAGCCCCTTATCGCCGTGGAGGAAAAATCAGACTATTTGGGGGAGCTGGAGTGGGTAAAACAGTACTCATTATGGAATTGATCAACAACATTGCTAAAGCTCATGGGGGTGTATCCGTATTTGGTGGAGTAGGCGAACGTACTCGTGAAGGAAATGATCTTTACATGGAAATGAAAGAATCCGGAGTGATTAATGAACAAAATATTACAGAATCAAAAGTAGCCAATAATGTAAAGTTCAAACAATAAGTTCATGACAACCATATCAAGGTAAGAACGTAGCCAAAATATTTTGTGAGAGTTCAAGGTCGAATTAAGGACTAGGTCATGCTACGGGAGAAATCTAACAGCATAACGGTACATTCATTAATTTTCATAGTCCATTAATAACTTATTGAATAAGGTTTTGGGTCCCAAAAAATCAATAGACTATCTAGGATTATAGTAGGTTCAACCCTTGGCTAAAACCTCGGGTTTCACAACCAGATAGTAGACGGCGGTCGGTCCAGGACCACTATCATGAAGTAGCAGTCGAGCCAAGACCACAATCACGGTGGAGTCGACGTAGGAAAAGAACAGGTCAACGCCAGGATCAGACTGGAAGAAGACGGTCGCGCCAGGGCCGCAACCTAAAGGTGGCGGTCGCCTGATGGCCACAATCAAGATAAAATGCAGAAAACTCAAGTGCTATCTGACCATTGGGTTTTAAGGGGACAACCAGCTCGGCGTCCTAGTGGGACTCACAGGCTCGCGAAGACTTACGGAGGCCTTAAAACATGATCACCTAGTCCGACAGAAGGAATATCTGACGGAGATAATCACAAGTCCAAGAAGATATGCCTATAAGTGCAAAGTGTAACTAATAGCCACTTACCGAAATACACGCTATGTACTTAAGAAAGACTGATGATGAGAGTGTATTGTGTAAAAATAACAATCATACATCAATGTAATAAGTTCCATAAATCATATGAAAATAACTTTAATACAAGACTATATGATTTTGGTATGAAATTAGCATAAGATTAAAATAAGTTTATAAAACATGAAGGGCATGAAATCTATCATGATTGATGCACAATATAACCAAAATCATGAATATAAGGACATAACTAGGAATAGGGCTTAATTACCTAGGCTTAGCATATATTTATAAGGCTGGTCTGCATTCTGTTTGGGGTTAACAGAAAGTAGAAAATGGTCTGACGAGAACTGCCTCTTGCAAATAGCGATTAAGTATGGAACCGCCTATTGACAGTAGCGGCCTTTGATGGACCGCCTTCTGTCTTTTACAGACAGAAGCAAAACTCTGATGTGTAGGGGCAATCTAGGGCCATACATGCATAGAAACGAAAGGGAACAAAGAGTTAGGATATGGTAACATATCTAACATGAAAAAAATGCATGAAAAGGCATGAATTGGGCTAAGAATTCTTCTCTTTTAATTAAGGTGCAGGGATAGCATGTAGTAAGAACATGATTGCGCAGTCTAGAGAAAACATGAAATACTCAACGTAGAAAATATGAAATTGAGAAAGATCAGAGGGCTTTTAATCCTAACTGGATGTTTAATCCATTCATGAGATAACCTACCTCTGGGGTTGCTCCTGGAATTCTAATTTCTGACTGGAAGAACACCCTAGTTCTTGCGCACCCTGCGTGGAACTAGAAACTTCCCGACCTTCTAACTCCTTACCCTCTTGATCTAAATTCATGGAAGTTGGAGAAAGTTAGAAGACATGAAGGGGGACAATAAACTCTAAAGGATGAACCTGGAAATACCTCTGCTAATGTTCCCAAACCTCAGGTCTTCACCGGATAGACATGCTTGTTCCTGTGCGCTCTATAGAGAAACAGCTACTTCCTGATGCTCTAGCTCTCTGGTTGCTTGACCTCTTATCATGAAATTCGGAGGAGAGTTAGACAATACTAAAGGAAATAAAAAGTTCTAAAGACTCAACCTGAGATGACGACGTCTTACCATCGAACCACGTGAGCCAAAAGTAAGGTTCGTGCAGGCCGAATTTGGGTCCTATTTATAGAGTTGGCCTAGGGTTGAGGGATTAGATCAACTTAGGAGTCCTAATTTAGAGTAGGATTGATCCCCAAGAGTCCTAGACTAGATTGTCATGCCAGATAGCATCGATCCATGGGGATTGGAATGCTAAAAATACCATTTTTCCATGCTTCTACAAACCTCGTTCACGGAAGATAGTAGCAGTCATGTCTGGACCGCTTCTTGGAAGAGGCGGTCTTGCGATAGACCGCCTTTTGGCGTTTTATCCAAAATTTTCAGATTTTCCTATTTATCTGCCATTTATTCCATCTAATTAGTCTATTTATCCTATTTAAATCAGAAAATAGACATAATTGCATCTCTAGAAGTGGGCTTGGGCCAAAAGGGCTTAGAAATTGGTCTTTGGGCCCAATTTATGTGAGCTTATTTGTTTGGTTAATTTGGGACCTTCAAATTTATTTACTTAACCCATAATTCATTAAATAGCCCATTAAGCTTTTTAAATATTTGATGATTTTATTTAATTCCTGAAAAATCCAAAAATTTTCCAGGGCATTACACCCTCCCCCACTTAAAAAGAATTTGGTCACCAAATTCATTGCATGGGTTTTATGGAGAGTATACTTACAATCAAATAGTTCCGAGAATCTCTTGTGCATAGCTTCTTCTGTTTCCCATGTCGTCTCTTGATCAATATTCTTAATCCATCGGACTTTTACCATGGGAATGGTTTTATTCTGAAGTTGACGCACTTCTCGATCAATTATTCTGACTGGCCTTTGCTCGTACGTCATATCCTTTTGAATCACCAAATCGTCATGACTTATAATATGGAAAGGGTCATAGACATACCTTTTGAACATACAAACATGAAATACATCATGGACTCACACTAATTGAGGGGGCAAAGCTATCCGACATGCAACTGATGAGTATCATATTTCAAACCATAATTTACATCACATACATCACTTTTGAGCATTTAATGAGCATAGTTGTGCACTAAAAGGATTAAAACCTCATTCTCACAATCAACTAAAGTCTGCATGCAATTAACCATCATTTTGAGTCAAAATGGTAATATGAGATGTAGTCAAGAAATTACATAACTATCACAGTGCATTTTGGGATTAAGAACAATGATTATTTGAATTTTATGAAATTGCAGGAATTAGCGTACAAAGACTAGACGCCATTTTTTTGAATATATATGAATGAGCGACCGAAGGATGGATGCCAATTAAAACAGCGCCTATTCGAAAAGGCGCTAATTCAAAGAATTAGCGGCATTTTGACAGACGCTAATTTGAAGCCGGTCTTTAGAAAGAAGAATTAATGGCCAGTGCTTTGATGCCATTGAAATATAGCGCTTGCTCGAAAGGGCGGCATTCCAAGAATTAGCGGCGAGCAGGTGGCTGCCAATTGAAAGCAATTTATGGAAAAAGAATCAGCGCCTTCTCGGAAGGGCACCAATTACCTTGAACAAAATAGAGAAAGAAGGTTTAAAATAAGGAAAGAGGAATTAGCAGTTGTCTGGAAAGGCACCATATCTTTTCTGGGAATGAATCAACGCCCGTTCGAAAAGATGCCAAATCTTTGTACGATAAAACAAAGAATACATTAAAATAAGGGAATAAAGAATCTGCGGCTGGGACATGGACGCCAATTAGAAATAGCGACCAGACACAAGACGGCATTTTATGAATTAACGGCAGCTACAGGGGACGCCATTTAAAGTTAGAAGCCAAGACGGAAGTGGGCAGCCTAAGCAGGGTTATCTTTCCATGATTATCGCCAGAAGGACTCTTTTGAAGCTGGATTCAAATCCTAATCGGGAAGATGCAATCAAAGGGTTCCTGTACGCTATAAAAGCCACCCATGAGCAACCGAACAGAGACCTTCAGCCTTTTTCTCTCCTTTCTGCTCCACTTCTCATCTTACTTCTTTTATTAACGTTGTTCATTTTTTAAAGTTCTACAATTTCTTATTCTTCCTCTTTATCTGATTTGACTTCATTTTGAAGTTACAATCTAGTTTTTAAAGTTCAATTTTCATGTTTTACTGTTCATTCATACCTGCGTTTCCTCTATTCTTCTCAAGTTTTCTCCCTTCTCTGATCATATTCTCCCTCTGCTCCTTTTATAAATGTTCTTCCCCTTCTCATGTTCTCCAACTTCTTCTTCCACATCTTCTAATTCTCCTTAGTTTCAAAGTTATTTGAACCTTTTATCACGTTCTATTTTTTATTATTTTCATTATTTACTATTCTTTTCTTTCTCCCGTACCCTCTCAATCTCCCTCTTCTCTCTACTTTCAAAACCTCCTCACCCACACACATATTTTTAAATTAATTTTCAATTCATCTTCTTCCTCTTCTCTATCTTCCTCTTCCTCCTTTTATCTCTTCCAAATTCCCTTTGGCGGAAGTTCTTCATCAGTGCTCTCAAGGCGGCGTTCATCTCCTAGACAGGGCGATCTCTCCAAGGCTCAGCGACTCATTTGGGCGGCGCTACACTTCCACTTTCCTGGCTCTCCTTTCTTCCCTTTTTCCCTTAGTTCTATTCAAGTTGTAATTTGTATTTTTCATAGACTTGAAATCTTTCCATTAGTAATAAAATTCCATTTGTGCAATTATTACTCTTTCTCTCTCTCTTCACTTCCTCCAAATTTCTCTTCTCAACCTTCCAATACTCTTTAGATAGATTTAATTTCATTCAAGCACTTTTAATTTTATTTTCAAAAACTCACTCAAAACTTGCTTTGAAAAATACAACGATTTTCCAACTTACTTAAAAATGAAAATGTTCATCCTTGTGGGATCGACTCGTATTCAGCACTCTACTTTGATTTAAAATCTTTTTAGTGTGTGAGTGCGGTTAACTATTTTGAAATTGAGCACAGTATTATTTTAAACGACTTGTGTTTGTGCGTATCAATTTTTGGCATCGTTGCCGGGGAGGAAATGATAGTTGGATATTCTTGTGTTTGATGTGTATATTTTTATACTTATTTTTCTATTTTTATTTTACAAGAAAAAAATAGAAAATAGAAAATCAGAAAAAAAAGAACAGAAATTCCAGACCTGAAAATGTTATAAAATCAACTATTATAGAAAGCGTCGCTGAAAGGGTCTGAATCTGTCACCGGGAGTAGAAAAAGTTGAAAATCTAGAAATCCTGAAAATTTAAGCATCGCCAAAGGTCAGTAAGCATAAGAAAAAGTTTTGTTTTGAAAAATTCCTCAAAAATCTTAAAACAAAATCAGAAAAAAAATTAAAAATCTAAAAAAATCAAACAATCAGAAACCTCCAAAGGCATGATTTTAGGCCTTATTTTTCAGTAGATTTGCACGTTGTTTAGTTGCTAGTTTCCTCATATCTATCCCTCTTTGAAAATAAAATAGAAAAAATCTCTGAAAAAATAATAATCAGAAAACAAAAATCACAAAAAAAAAATTTATGCTATCATGCTTTCATGTTAGTTGCATCATGCATTGTTGCATTTAGTTAATTCTTTGTTCATCACTTGCATCATTTGAAAAAGAAAAAAAATTTCATTCTCTTCTTCTCTCTTTCACCTTCTTAAGGGCAATTAGGCACACCTCTCTTGGAATTGGAAGGACCCTCTAATTGAGCACTTCGTCTCATTGGACTAGAATCTCCTTTTCCAAGACCTCCATAAGTCTCCGCACCCGTGGATTCTCTCACGGACGCCGGACAGGTTGTACCAAGAAGCATCCCCGAGTTAGTTTGCCCTTAGAAATTTGAAAAAAAATAAAAAAATAAAAAAACCATCATTTTGCATTTATCATTCATATAGTTGTTGATTTATTGCTTGAATTAGTTTGAAAAAGAAAAAATGAAAAAAAATACAAAAACAAGCAACACACATCCTTTGGGTCCTATTGCATTGTATGCACTGTAGGAGATCCCTACATGCACACTTGCTAGGGCCCATTAGTGAAATAGAGATGTTAGTGCATCTTATAAACCATCATCAATCTAACCTCATGGCGGACCATAATTAACAAGAAGCTCCCAAGCAAATGAAGAATTATTTCTTGCCAAATCAATATCAACCATCCTTCTATGTGCAAGCACCCCAAAATTAAGCAATTCAATATGAGATTAAATCCAACACCATTCAGATGTTGACATCCTTCTATGACAATACGAATGAAGATCCATACAAACATTTTGATGAGTTCCTCCAGATTTGTTCCATAGTCAAAATTCAGAACTTCTCTGATGATGCTCTCAGATTGACTCTCTTCCCATTCTCTCTCAAAGACAAAGCTAAATATTAGTTAGGAGCTTTGGGTAGATCAATCGAAACATGGGCTGAAATGGAAAAAGAATTTTTGAAGAAATTTTATCCCATTGGGCGAACCAATACAATGAGAAGAGCTATTACTGGATGACTCAAAACCCTGGAGAACAGATCCATGAAGGTTGGGATAGATTGAAAGATTTATTAAGGAAATGCCTACTATAGACGCCTAATTTTGGACATCCCGTGGATCCCCAATGGACCTTCGCGTGAATGACGTTAATTGTGGTACTTGGTTTTCCGATGTTTGAGTCTTTAAAGCCCAGCCCACAGCACTTTGAGCTATTGGGCCTCGTCCATTTAAGGGGCCCAATGACCATGGTCTGGGCGGCCAAAGTGTTGGCCACCCCTTACTCCCGGGTGACCAAGCTGCTGGCCGCCCTCTCTTCAAGGTGACCAGGGTGCTGGCCGTCCTCCCCAGCTGGGTGGCCAGCCTCCTAGCCGCCCTCCCTTTTCAAGGTGGACAACAGTTTGGCCGCCTTCCTCTGTTTACCCGGTCAGAGAACGTGGCCCTGCTCATGGCCACATTCTCTCCCCCGTTCTGCATGATCTCCACCCATGTTTTGTAACTCCCAGCTCGTAGAACAAAACTGACCACCTCCAGTGTGAGAGGAGGGATCATTTTTTTGGAGAGGTGGGAAGTTCGGGCACGGGAGGAGAACGGAGTTCCAGCGGAGGAGAACTTACGGAACTTCATCCCGGAGGCTGCCACCTTCTTCCTACGACCTGGTTTGAACTTCGCATTCCCTACTTCCTACTTGTATTACGGCTTCCAGGTAAGTTAGTAGTACTGCATGTAGTGTCCTTTAGCTCCTAAGATTAAGAGGTTTTTCCCAAAAAAATAAAAGGGAGGTGGAGGGTCGAAAGTCTCGGCCATCCTTCCTTCCCACCACCCCAGGTAACTTTGCCACCATCGTTCTCGTGTTCTTCCATTTGTTAGAATAGATACTGCACTACAAGTTTGACTAATGGCCTTCTTTTTAGTTTTCTTTTGAGCTACGTTGCAGGACTTCAGCACAAGGGACGAGCAGGGCTCCTTGCCCTTGGCCGGCCGAGGACGAGGAAGAGGGAACCCACTGTCTCCTTATTTTGAACATCTCCCCGCGATCATCACCCTGCGAGGTTCAAGTAAAACAAACCTCTGGCGATCACGTTCTAATATCTTTTTTTTTATTCCTCTGTAGGTACTCAAATGCCGAGAGATCTCATCCCCAAAGCCCAAGCATCATCAACATCTCCCACCAATCCCGGGCACCTACAAGCGAAGTGGCGATCACGGTGGGACGCTCTAGTGCCTACTGTAAGTCCCTCATGCTTGAAGTCAAGGATTAATGCAACAATGATTGTACATTAGTTCAATTTTCGTAGCTCTATTTTTTAGTTTTCTGAAAGTCAGACAGAAGGAGGCCTGACTCCTGGCCGCCTAGGTCTCTGGGCGACCAACCAAGTGGCCACCTAGGCCACCTCCTGGGCGACCTGTACCCTAGCCGCCCTCCCCTCCCTACTAGAAGGCCAGCTCTCTGGCCACCTTTTCCACTGGGCGACAGTCGACCTGGCCACCCAGGTCTGTGGGCGACCAACACTTTGGCCGCCCCCTGCCTTGTTCATGTGATGTCCCCGTGACAGTGTTCTGCTAGTGTTGGATATTGTTCCTATTGTGTTAATTTGTTTGTTCATGCATTGTGTGTTTAATTCCTTCAGGTTAAGGCTACATGGTTGGGTTTAGGAAGAGCCGACACCACCCCTTATAGGAAACCCTCCCATTGGTATTGGATCCTTCACCTGGGGATTCCCACTCGGGTGCAATTGGTTCAGTCCATTCGGGAACCTCCGTGAGTCCTCGCGAACCGTGGATTCCCACACGATCGCCAGGCAGGTTAAACTAGCGGAAGTCCTATTAGTCACCTTGGGTTCTGAGTGAAGTTTCTGCTAGGCTCCCGGAGTCCATTCCACCCCCCCCCCTTTAGCTCCCTTCTCTCCTCCGAGTGAACCAAACAAAAAGAAGAAGAAAAAAAAGTGGAAATTGAAAAGAAAAAAAATTGGGATGTTGTCTGTGCTTACACTTGGTTGTGTGTGGAAACATTAATTCTCCCCTAAGTTTTTTTTATTTTCATTATTTTAAACCAACTAATAATTGGTTTAGGATGGAGAAGGTTTATTCAAATCCGGGGTATGAGGAGGAATTTCCTCCCCAATTTGACTTCGGAATTAGGGGCAATCCTTTATTTCAAATAGAGGATAATGGTTTGGATGCCTTCATAGGCATATTTTCGGCCACACCAAATGAGGCCGCTCACGTCGATTCGGCTTCATCTTCCCCGAGCAACCATGGCCGTGGTAGCCCGCAGGCTCCAACATTATCTCCGCACGACGATCAGGAGTTGATTAGCATGCTATCCCGTAACTCCCCTGCAGACTTAGCCACCATGGCCTCCCGTGGGAAGGCTCCGGCCGTCCCACACTGGTATCCACATGTTACACCTTCCCGTGCTCAAGTTCCTTTCCAAGGGTCCACGAGCCGACCCATTCCCGAAAGTCCGATCCAATTCAGTTATCCAACGCCTCCACAAAGGGTTCCTTCGCCCCCAACTCCACCAACCATGGGTGCCCCTTTGAAAGGGATGGACCCCTCACTCCGGCAGGAGATTCAAAGCTACATTCGGCAAGCGGTGGCCGAGAGTATGCCCAATCCACGTCCCCACTCGCTAGCCTAATATTGCAAGCTTCCTAACGCTCATTTCCCACCCGGATTCAAGGCTCCTAAGTATAGGAGGTATTGGTGCGGACACATGCCACTATACATGCCGGTGGACGAGGACATGGCGGGACACGGATAGCTCGCGGAGGACGTGGACGCATCGGCCGAGCCTTCACCTTCATTTCCCATTTGTTTGGCCTTGTTGGGCCCTATTTGGAACTTGTGGACAATTAATGAGTTGTAATAGTGTGTAAAGGCTAATGGGCCTATGGTCTTGTAATGGGTTAGAATAGTATTGGGCTTGACTAATGGGCCTTTAAATGGGCCAAGCCCATGGGCTAGTGTGAAAGGGGCTTGGAGATTTGTGGGCTTCTAGAAAGGGGCCCCCTTTTCTTGGTCCAAGGAGACAGTCACCTACCAATATTTGACATTTCAAGGGGGAGGAAGCTTCCTTGGTCCAAGGGGGGGCAGCCACCTACCCCCTCCCTTCATTTGTCAAAGGGAAGATGCCCCTTGTTCCCCCTTTGTCTCCCCCTCTCCCTCCCCTTGATCCCACGCACTCCCCAGCCCCCTCCCCTTGCCAAACCTCTATTTAAACACATGTTTAGTGTCATTTCAGAAGCTAATGAAGTTTTTGTGAAAGAATTTTGAGTTAAGAGAGTGATTCTCTTTCCCCCCCGCATGGGTGTGATGCCCTGCCCAATCCTGTGACGGGATTGAATTTGGGCGTGTGACTCACCCCTATATCCTCCCAATCCCCTTCTCATCTGGTTTCACTAAAATTATTCATGATACCTCATCGAGTCAGAAATATTTCAGAGGTGGTTTCGCGTCGATCGGAGTTCTGGATCACCGGCAGCAATTCTTTTCGTGACGGCGCACAGATCTGCCCGAGCCTGCTGTCCAGATCTGGAGTTTACTGATTCTGAATTTCCCTAGATCTCCTCTCAAGACATCAGGATCTGCCTTTCGGAGTGATCGTAGGATTTTAAGTCCTCTTCGCTCTGCCGCTGATCTCGTCTCGATCCGAGATCTGTGCTGATCGTGGCGATAATTCTTGTGGGATCGCGCGAGCTGATCTGTGCAGACCTGACTCCGCACCAGAGCCGACTTCCTGAGTCTGCCCCGCCTCATCCCATGCATATCTGTGCAAGTGCTTTGGTCTGCGTCTTCCTCTGGACGTCGCCGGTGAGCTCCCACAAACGGCGCCTCGATCCGACATCGGCAACCAATTTTTCCATAATTATTTGTCTTCGTGTGCAGTTCTGTGAACACAGAACCAGAAGCTGAAATCAGTCACTGCTGCGCCCAGATCTGAAAAGATCTGATCGCGCCCTTCGAAACAGACGATCTTCGTCCTATCGCCGACGTTCTCCAACAAACGGAACTCCGATCGGGCATCGATCTTGGCGCACTGGCCTTCGCAAGTTCGCTGCGCTGGGTGACCAGTGCGGGCAGAACCAAGTCGGCTTCCAATCGGCTCCGACTCGCTCCCCTCGCCTCGTGCGAGTGCGGCCCGTCAACCCGGGTTCCAATAACCCCAAAATTGGTGTTTGTAGCCCTTTACCTCCCTGCGTGGAGTGGGAATTAGGTTCTGAAATTATAATTTGACATTTGTGTGTATTGGGGGTTGTTTGGATTCGGCCAGAATTATTCCCCACGCCTAGTCGTGGAGGTACGTGCTCGTTCCTCTCTCACATTGCTGGTTTAGTATATGGTCTATTATGCTACGTTTGTGAGATTAGGGCCGTTAGCTAGTTTCAATTACTGTGATTGTGTGTGAATGAGATCCGTTCCTTAGCTCCAGTCGAGCACCGAGCTCGGACTACACCACCCTAGGCGACAGTGGTTCCTTAACCGCTGTGATCCCCACGTTTCCCTCACAAGGGACGATCGTCGGGCTAGTTAGAGTGCTGTTGAGAGACGTCTCCACCCGGAGAACGCCATGGTGGTCAGCCGCCCGGCTTGCCTTTAGCGTGTTAATCCTGGCCGCACATCAAGTCCGTCGTACGTCTTAGCCCGGTCGTCATCCGTCCCGCATCAAATTGGTATCAGAGCGAGTTTGAGTCTAGGGTGTTTAAAACAAAAAAATGTGTCATTTACGTCTAGTCATCATCTAAGTGGGTCTAGGTTGCATTTCATCCCAATAACCCGATATATAAAAACGGTGTTGTCTGAACGTTAGGCTACACCTATCGGGAAGACCGCACACTTGCGCGAGTGATCTTCAGATCGATTATCTCCGCCACGTACCGGATACTGGTTTAGGTCTAGGTGCATCATCTTTGCATTTAGTTGGTGTTTCCTAGCCCGTGTGTCGTTGCATGCCCACTCGGCGAGGTACCCAATACCATCGCCTTACGCCTATGGCTAACCCCGAGATGTCGCCTCGGGAGACTTCCACTCCTTACAAGAGGCAATGATGGCCATTATGGCTCAGATGGACCGGTCCGAAGCCACCTTTCGAAACTTTTTCAAAAATATGGATGGTCACCTTCGAGCCATGGAGGAACGCATGGAGACATCCGACAAGTCTGTCCAAGATCTAGTTGGACGGTTAGATAGAATGTCACACGGGGACCCCCCTGGAACGGCTCAGGGCCCACCCCCACCTCCTCCCGCGGTGGCCCAAAACCAACCCGCTCCCATGGCCCAAGTCCAGGCCGCTCCTGCGGCCCAAAACCAGCCCCCACCCGCTCCTCAAAACACCCGGTAATAGGCCATCGAACCACAACATCGTGACCTTGGTCTAGAAGACTATGGGTCCGATAATGCGTATGGGGGGAATGGCCGACGCCGTCATGGCTTTCATCAGCCAAGAGATGAGGAGGACGATAGAGTCCTTAGGACCGTGCGAGCAGACCCTCCCACTTTCAACGGGTCTTTGGACCCAAAGGCCTATCTCGATTGGGAGGCCGGAATGGATCGGTACTTCGAGTGGTTCGAAATGACGGACCTCTGGAGAGTCAGGTTTGCAAAAATGAAGTTGCTAGAGAAAGCGCAAACTTATTGGCGCAATGTGGAGAGCTTGCTCTATCAGCGTCGAGAGCCCCCGGTTGAGTCTTGGGATGAAATGAAGGATAGGCCTAGAACTAAGTATCTTCCCACCTCGTACCGTCAACGGCTCATTGATCGATGGCAGAACCTCACCCAAGGTGATAGGTCTATGTCCGAGTACATCGCAGAGTTTGATGAATATTTTTTGCGATGTGACATCTCGAAAGAAAGCACAATGCCTATTTCCCGCTTTCGTCGTGGTCAGCGGCCCCACTATCAGTACTAACTCTTTCACCGAAATGTAACCACCCTGGAGGCCGCCTATCAAGTTGCTCTAGAATTAGAGTAGTTTGAGTCAGATTTTGATCTATCCAGTGACCGGGAACCATCCCTTAGCTTGGGTCCGACTCTCGGACCACACCAAGTTCCTATAGCCGATTTCCGGTGGTTCGTCCTCCGGAAGCCCCTCACCAGGACCCCTTTGCTCTCAGGCCTTGACCCCTCCCTCCAAGGGACCCTCTCCCTCGCCCATAGGCACCAATCCCCACCCCACCCCCCAGCAGCCCGCATTGCCTGCCTGACCTCAGCTCCCATCACCCCCGGTCCGACGAGAAGACAAGGGAAAGGGACCGATGACCGGTGGAGCATCTTCTAGCACAGGGCCACGTGACCAGTGCTATAAGTGCAGTGGAATTGGCCACTTTGTGGCCAAGTGTCCCACTCGGGAATCATTAGCTATTTCGGACACTCCAGTCCGTGATGCCACACAGGAGCTCGTGGAGGTCCTCTATGAGGCGGACCCCGAACTTGAGAAGGAGTATTTTGATGCTCTTTTAGAAGAGCATGCTGCCGACCCGGGTACCCAGGGCAATGTGCACTTGGGTGTGATCCTCCCGAACCTCTGAACCCCCATTTATAAGTCAGTAGGGTCATGTTAGATGTCTAAGAGTCTCCAACTTTGGGTTACATTGTTTGTTTGGTGTCTAGGTTTGTCTAAGGTCATGTGTGTGTCTGCTTGTTTCTACAGTTTGTTTTCTTTCATGCATATGGTTTGCATTAAGTCGTGTCCCAATAAAAGGCCAGCCATGCACGTATAAGGAGTTAGCTGATGCATGCTACATGCCCGTAAGTTCAAAACGGAGAGTACGTCAAGATCAGGGTCATACCTGAACGATTTCCTCTTGGGGGGCCATAAAGCAACTCTAGGTTCGCGATACCCACCCTTCCGGGTCAAGAAACAAGTGGGTTCGAATGCGTACATTATTGAACTACCAGGCGACTATGGTGTCAGTTCGACGTTCAATGTTTTTGATTTGGTAGCATATTGGAACCTGCGGTGATCCCTAAGTGAGTTTCGGGCTTTCTCCTCCTATTGTGAGTGGCACACCACCCGAGAGTCCACCTCTTCTCGCCTCAACACAAGCATATAGATTGTATACTGGATGGGCAGGTGATCACCACCAGGAATGGAGCCTACCAACACTTCATAGTGCGTTGGCGAGGATGCCCCACGATGAACAACGCCTTGATCACATGCGGAGAGCTCAAGCCTCGGGACCCTTACTTGACGGGGTCGAGTTCCTCCCACCTGGGGAGAATTGGTGCAGACACATGCCACTATACATGCCGGTGGACGAGGACATGGCGGGACCCGGATAGCTCACGGAGGACGTGGACGCATCGGCCGAGCCTTCACCTTCATTTCCTATTTGTTTGGCCTTGTTGGGCCCTATTTGGAACTTGTGGACAATTAATGAGTTATAATAGTGTGTAAAGGCTAATGGGCCTATGGTCTTGTAATGGGTTAGAATAGTATTGGGCTTGACTAATGGGCCTTTAAATGGGCCAAGCCCATGGGCTAGTGTGAAAGGGGCTTGGAGATTTGTGGGCTTCTAGAAAGGGGCCCCCTTTTCTTGGTCCAAAGAGACAGCCACCTACCAATCTTTGACATTTCAAGGGGGAGGAAGCTTCCTTGGTCCAAGGGGGGGCAGCCACCTACCCCCTCCCTTCATTTGTCAAAGGGAAGATGCCCCTTGTTCCCCCTTTGTCTTCCCCTCTACCTCCCCTTGATCCCAAGCACTCCCCAGCCCCCTCCCCTTGCCAAACCTCCATTTAAACACATGCGTAGTGTCATTTCAGAAGCTAATGAAGTTTTTGTGAAAGAATTTTGAGTTAAGAGAGTGATTCTCTTCCCCCCCCCCATGGGTGTGATGCCCTACCCAATCCTGTGACGGGATTGAATCTGGGCGTGTGACTCACCCCTATATCCTCCCCATCCCCTTCTCATCTGGTTTCACTAAAATTATCCGTGATACTTCATCGAGTCAGGAAGATTTCAGAGGTGGTTTTGCATCGATCGGAGTTCTGGATCGCCGGCAGCAATTCTTTTCGTGACGGCGCACAGATCTGCCCGAGCCTGCTGTCCAGATCTGGAGTTTACTGATTCCGAATTTCCCCAGATCTCCTCTTAAGCCATCAGAGCTTCCTTTCGGAGTGATCGCAGGATTTTGAGTCCTCTTCGCGCTGCCGCCAATCTCGTCTCCATCCGAGATCTGTGCTGATCGTGGCGACAATTCTCATGGGATCGCGTGAGCTGATCTGTGCAGACCCGACTCCGCACCAGAGCCGACTTCCCGAGTCTGCCCCACCTCATCTCGTGCAGATCTGTGCAAGTGCTTTGGTTTGCGTCTTCCTCTGGACGTCACCGACGAGCTCCCACAAACGGCGCCTCGATCCTACATTGGCAACCAATTTTCCCATAATTATTTATCTTCCTGTGCAGTTCTGTGAACATTGAACCAGAAGCTGAAATCAGTCACTGCTGCGCCCAGATCTGAAAATATCTGATCGCACCCTTCAGAGCAGACGATCTTCGTCCTGTCGCCGACGTTCTCCAACAAACGGAACTCCGATCGGGCATCGTATCTTGGCGCACCGGCCTTCGCAAGTTCGCTGCGCAGGGTGACCAGCGCGGGCAGAACCAAGTCGGCTTCCAATCGGCTTACCCGATCGGCTCCGACTCGCTCCCCTCGCCTCCTGCGAGTGCGGCCCGTGAACCCCAGTTCCAACAACCCCAAAATTGGTGTTTGTAGCCCTTTACCTCCCTGCGTGGAGTGGGCATTAGGTTCTGAAATTGTAATTTGACAGTTGTGTGTATTGGGGGTTTTTGGATTCGACAGGGAATTCTTCCCCACGCGTAGTCGTGTAGGTACGTGCTCGTTCCTCTCTCACATTGCTGGTTTAGTATATGGTCTATTATGCTGCGTTTATGAGATTAGGGCCGTTAGCTAGTTTCAATTACCGCGATTGTGTGTGAATGAGAGCCGTTCCTTAGCTCCAGTCGAGCACCGAGCTCGGACTACACCACCCTAGGCGACAGTGGTTCCTTAACCGCTGCGATCCCCACGTTTCCCTCGCAAGGGATGATCGTCGGGCTAGTTAGAGTGTTGTTGAGAGACGTCTCCACCCGAGAATGCCACGATGGTCAGCCGCCCGGCTTGCCTTTAGCGTGTTAGTGCTGTCCGCACATCAAGTCCGTCGTACGTCTTAGCCCGGTCGTCGTCTGTCCCGCATCAGGTATGATGGCACCACTGACCCTCATCATCATCTTTCGGGTTTCCTTATGGATTCCCACCAATGGCTACATGATAGGGTATTGCTGGTCCATCTGTTTCAAAAATCCCTCGAGGGCGAGGCCCTACGTTGGTTTGCATCCTTGCCAGCCATTGATCTTATCAATTTTGATATAGTCTCCGAGCGATTCCTCGCTCACTTTGGTCACATGTCACCCATTTCCCCCACATTATTTAACCTAGTCACGGAGAAAATGAAGCCCGATGATGACTTCATCAGCTTTGCAAATCGATCTGTTAGGACGGAGCTTCCCATTCCCGAATCCCAGGCTGTCACCATGCTGGTGAACAATGCCTCCCCTCAGCTTAGGGCCATCCTAATACTTAGTGAACTCCAAACTTTTCACCAACGCTACAATCGTGCTTAGATAGTCCAAGCCCAGGTAAGGGGCTCCACCTTGCCTCCCTTCTTTGAGCCTCGCACCAAGGGTAGAAAGGCCCCAACCGTCCCCACCACCGAGGGTGTCACGGTAAATGAGCAGGTCAATGCAGTTGGTCAATCCTTTAAGTCCAACAACCGTCAGGTCTTCCATCCCACTCAGGCTACTGCTAACCAGGGGCAAGGTAACTCCAAGCCTTATTCCAATGTCCCTCCACCGCAAAACTACGCCCCCCCTAGGCTGAAAAGGGCTACTTATCCTCCGTTGCCTGAAAATCTAGGTGACATTTTCTTTGCCCTTATGTCCTCAGATTCCATTCAGCTTCCCCCGCAGCGGGATTGGGTCCATCCCAATGCCGACACTTCTTGGTATTGTTCATACCATCGAGCTCCCGAGCATGATATATTCAATTGCTTCCAATTCCAGGACTGGGTATATGACATGAATGACGAGGGGAGAATCAATTGGGTCGATGTGAAGCAAGCCATCGCCAACCTCAAGAAACCCATGAAGGACCTAGGCATAGTTCATAACCCACTGCCAACTCATCAATCGACCAAAGATCCATCCACTTCGAGGCAGCATGAGCGGGTAAACACGGTGATCGGAATGGAACCACGAGTTCTCAAAAGGACTCAGGTGTGGGGCATAGAAGGATTCCCAGGTTGGTATGGGAAGATGGAAGTAGAAGCTAATGAACCCTTTGCAGATGTTAACATGTTCACTCAGTCCCGAACCCTGATTTTGCCATCCAACCACTTTCCAAGTGCTACCCAAAAACCACTCACCTTAATCAACCCTCCTCAAAAGCCACATCAAGAGCCCTATGTTTCTCCACAAGCTCAATCAGTGCAGGAGCGCCCCTTGGTCCTCCTGAAGCCACCTCAGCCGAAGTCGGTCCCTCCTCCTTCCTCTGTAGAATCTGGAGATGATTCAGCTTCCCTCTCATATATCTTTGGCTCTCCAACTCCTCTACAGCTCATTCGTCCAAAACCTTCGGAACAGGATGACCCGAAAGAAGCTTCAATCAATGTCACTCTCCGGAACCGCATCATTCCCCCATCCCAAAGGTAATCTCAGTCGGAGGAAGGGATTAATTCTCAAAGCCATCCCATGGAGTATGACATTCTCCAGCATCTGGATAGGACCCCAACTAAGGTTTCCATCCTGGAGCTTCTTAGAAAATCTTCGTCACACCAAGCCACTTTACTTCAATTCCTCCAGAAAATCATGGTCAATGAGGACCTCCCAGCGAGTGGCGTGACCGAGGCTATCATGGCCCTTACGTGCGGACCATCCATCTCATTCTCTGATAAGGACCTTGCTTTGCCAGAAAGCAGGTCACTCCTGTTGTGCCTCACGATTTCTCTCAACGGAGTCAAGGTTGATTCCGCTCTTGTCGACACGGGAGCATCCATCAATGTTTGTCCCATGAAGGCCATCAAGAAAATAGGCCTCAAGAGGAAAGTTTAGAAGAGGTATGCACCACCATTTCAGCTTACGATAATTCAAAAAGGTGTGCAAAAGGGAAGGTGACCCTGCAACTTGGTTTAGGACCGATGGTTATGACATCGGACTTCTTTGTCTTGGATGTCGATCCTGCATATAAGGCCATCTTAGGGCGGCCTTAGATTGAGCAAACCCTTGGAATTCCATCAACAGCCCACCAGTGCTTTAAATTTCCTTACAATGGTAGGGTAATCAAGATCAAGAGTATCCTGTTAGTGGAAACTCTTAATGCCATCACTTCCGAATAGATCCACTTCATGACCATTCCAGATAAGGGCAAGAAGCATGTTCTCTCCATAGAAGGCGCCGTAGGGCCTTCTGCTTTAAGTCCATTTGGTTTCCTATACGTTCCTCGACTGATCACACATTCTACCCTTGGGTAGAGGCTTAGGTCAGCTTGAACAAGGGCCCACACATAGAAGAAAACTCAGGGTTGCCAAAGGTTGCGCAGGTTTGGGCTACTCTCCAGAAGAGCCTTCTACGGCCTCTCAGGGTAAAGGTTTCGTGTATGGTCGCTTTGTCATATGACCAATTCAGCCAGGAACTCAGCAGGAGCCGAGAGAAAAATTGGAAATTGTCCAAAGAAGAGAGATCCTACCTGACTCAACACTCGAGGAAGACTTTGGTCTCCTCTCTCTTTCATCTTGATAAACCCCCCGATCAGGTCCCTTCCTCGGGTATCTTCCTCGCCTCGATCAGGCCCGCACCTGTTCTCTTTATCCCTTTTCCATTCCATCCACCATTTCCCCCGCTCCTTACTTATCCAGTCATAGGACAACCCACCCATCAGGTGTGTACCTTCACCCATGACCGCCAAAAAAAAACACCGATTCTCAAACATGGGCTTTCGAGTTCACTATTGAGGAAACAGCCTCCCTGGAAGATGGTTCCCTCGGCCAAGGGCCGACTCTTTCCACCTTGAACTCCCCTACACAAGCATCCCTTGCACATAGTAGGGTAGAGTCTAGGTTAAGTCCAGGTTTGTTCATAGCATCTTTCTCTTCCAAAAAGTCTAGTGTCCACCAGGTTCCCGCGCGTTATATCGGCCAGCTAGCCGATAAATGCGCACAGCTTTGTCAAGTCTCAGATTTCACTTCCACTCCCATTCTCCTAGGGGCAGTCGAACTAGACGGATCTCCAACAGATGACGGTCTAGGGGTGTACGTTTTAGAAGAAGAAGAGGATATTGAAGAAGAAGAATAAGAGCCATTGGAAGATGGTAGTGATCCTATAGCTTCCTTCATCACGAAAACTAAGCAATTTGATCAACCCAATGTTTCCCTTGACGAATCCACCAAGGAAATCAATCTGGGCACCAAGGATGATCCAAAGACCATATTGATAAGTGCAAATTTAATTGATGAAGAGGAAGCTGCGCTTGTGGCGGTTCTAAGAGAATTTCCCGATACCTTTGTGTTGGGTTCTATGCACCCCCCCGTTGTCTTTGGCAATAGTTTTGATGATTCCAATATATTGTGTGTTTTATGTTTGATGGCGTCTTCATGATAAACAAGCTAACATGATGATATCTTGTTTTGCAGATTGAAAGTTAATGGTCCTTCATGAATGCTTCTTATGTTGACTCATGCGTGCTGTGCATGAGATTGATGGTCCTTCATGAATGCATTTCTTATGTTGACTCATGCGTGTTGTGCATGAGATTGTTGGGTATTGGTTTTATGACTGCTCTTGCATGATACTCTGTTGGTTAGTTCATTTGATTACATTGGACAGCTAAGGCAGTTTTCCATTCTCTTTGAGATGGGTCGACCCCTGGCTCTTTGAGCCTAGTTCTCCATTTTTCATGATTAATGAACTTGACTTTCTGGACTGGATTTGTACTTCATAAGTGATCTTATGAGCAAACTTGGAATTTGGTATTTCATGTTTAGAAATGATTAATCACTTGTCACATAATGCTGAAAGTTAGATGTGGTGTTAAATGCTCAAATGTGCACCGACCCTGTGCTGGGTGTTTTATAGTAATGCATGTGGTAATTTCATGATTAACTTGATGTTTTCAGTTTGGTATCAATTGCCACTAAATGACTGAGAAAATCAATGAATTTCAAATTGATTTCAACTGTGCTTGAGATTGTAAAACTGAACTTGAATGCGCTTCATGCTTTAAGAAATGAATGATTTACTGGTTGGTTTGGCCATGAACTGAATAGCAATCTAACGGTGGCTAATGTCTGATTGAACTACATTGAAACTGGACTTTGCTTGCTATGAATCTGAATTCAATTGAACTGATTTCTGAACCTTGTGTCCCTGAACGTGATGGTTGCGGTGCCCTTGAAAATGTCTGAAATGGGCATCACTGGACTGAACTTAGTTTCTTGGACTAAACTTGTTAAATGAAGTTGTGATTACTCATATTAACTGTGCTCGAAGTCACTAGACTGAATTATGAATGTTGGACTAAACTGAAACCCTTGAGATGGTTGCTAGAATTCAAAAGCACTAATTCAAGTGTTATATGAATCCGAATTTCCAGGATGTAGAGGGTTCCTTCTGCTATCAATTAATTTGACTCCATGGTATTTCAGCTATCAATTCATTCGACTCCATGGAAAGTTTCTACCCTTGTACTTTGCCTTCATTATTTTCCCATTCCTATGCTTGAAACCAAGATTGAATGACAGGTCTCATACCTTTACTCCATGACCCTCCATTGGCTAAGTCATGCCTTCAATTGGGTTGAATATGGTTTCTTGAATCACCTTGGCTTAACTCTCACGAATTTGAATTGGTTGAAAGTGCAGGTGTAAATATGCCCATAAAGCTTTGTTATCATGGTAAGAATTCAATTTTGAATGTATTTCCATGTGGGTAGATTGGGTTTAATTCATATATCATGCTTTGGGGTTAATTCACTGCATTTAGTTCATTTTCTAGTTTTACACTGCAAGGGTCAACCCCTGGGGTCGACTCTTGGTAGCCTGGGGTCTGTTTACAATGTAAACAGAACCCTCGGTAGAAAGTGTCGACCCCAAGGGTCAACACTTTACCCTGGGTCTATTTTTATATAACAGGACAGCAGGCAGTGAGAAAAGTGTCGACCCCAAGGGTCGACACTTTCTCTGGGCAACCCAGATCGGGTTTGCCGGATTGGATTCGAACTCCAGGTTTAAAGGTCCGATTTGATTGGGGTTTTACCCTAATGCCCTTAGGGTTAGGCCCTTCTATTAGGAGTGTATTTGGAGGGTTTAGTTGTGGGTATTTTGGTCCTTTGTTGCTGGATTCCCTCTTGTATATGAGGGTCATGATCTCCATCGTAGGGTGTGCTCCAAGGGCTAATACAGTTCTATTTTGTGCAGGTGAAAGAGAGAGGAGCTGGAGAGGGCTTTCAAGCTGAATCTGATCTACTTCCATCTAGATTCGAAGATCGTTGATGAAGAGAGTTGCAAGCGGAATGAAGCAACGAATCTGAAGACGTCTTCATCGCAAGCAATGGCTCACATCAACCTGGAGATCAAAGGAGTTTGCAAAAAGGGAAAATCTCCATATCTGTCCCTTGTCTATTTGAGAAGTTTGTCAAGCTATGTTTTATATCTGAATGCCTTTGAGATCATATCTTGATCCTTTGTTCAGTAGTTTTCTGCCCCATATAATGCTGCGATTTTTATCCTTTGGAATAGAGAAGAGCTAACATGTTTCATCCTTTTGCAAGGGGCTTTGTGAATAAGGAAGAGGTGCTGCGCACCTTGAAGGAAGAGGAAGACAAGGAGGACGCCATCAGCAAGACTTGTTCCACTGCCACACATTTTACCAGGGCAGCTCCTGCGGTTTCGGCTGGCTTCCACTTCATGATTAAAAGCGTCCAGCACACCCATCTATCCTATCTATGGGATTCATTGAGGATTTGAGGGAGTTCCTTTAATCATTCATTCCTACTCTCCTTATTTGATCATAGATCAATTTTCTTGTGGTCATTGTATATCTTTGTGTTGGTTAAAACTCAGTATATCATTGAGTGTGTGGACGGAGCTGCGTCTCCGTGTGGTTTTAGTGTCCGGGGTACGTTCCCCGAACGTGTGTGTGTGTGTGTGCTGCGGTGGTAGCGTGTTGGGGCTTGTCCCCGTGTGGATATTGCTGCGGAAGCAGCGTGTGTGTGGTTGTGGTTCGTCCCCGTGTTGCTACATTTCGTAGCGTGGAGTGAAGCCTCACCCGGTTGGGTGAGGGGTGGACGTAGGGATCCCGTCGTGGTCCCGAACCACCTTAAAATCCTTGTGTCTTATGTGATTGCATGTGTGTTTGTCCATTCTTCTATCTCCGTTCATAGGTCCATTATACAGGTTTTTAATTCACTACATTATCACACACTGCTACCTCAGTTATCCGTGTTTGGTTTGAATTGAATCATTATTAGCTTTGTCAAGCCGTGTGAGATCGAAAAGATCGAGAGAACCTTTAGATCTCACGTCTGCTTAGGCTAATTAACGTAGTTAGTTTTAATTCCATCGTAATTAGTCAAGAAAGTTTTTAAAATTTGCTATCTCGGCAAGGGGACAATTCAACCCCCCTTCTTGTCCGCCATCTCTCTGGGCCAACAATTGGTATCAGAGCCCAGTCTCTGATTTTTTAGAGGACCTCGCGGTCTAGGAGTAAAGATCATTTTCATGATGGCTAGCTTGAATTATATTCCTGTTTTCAATGGTTTTGATTATGCTTCATGGCTAGTAAAGTTTTGTGTTTGGATTACTGGCTTTGATCCGAAACTCATGAAATTAATCTCTCATGGTCCACATGTCTTACCTAAAAATGAATTAAGGTGGACTGATGAACATAAGAAAATGAATTCGGATAATTTGTTTGTTTTGAATGCTCGTAAGGCTGCCTTGGACACTAATCAATTTCCATTTGTTTTGTCTTGTAGGACAGCCAAAGAAATTTGGGACGAGCTAAGCGAAGCCCAAAAAGAAAGCTACAATGACGGTGACTGCTTAGTTGCAAACAAATAATGAAATTGAGTGTCAAATTGAGGAGAGTTCAAAGGTAAACTCTAACTCTGACTCTGATGAGGAAGATGAATTGAGTTATGATGAATTGATGGATGCTTACGATGAGTTAGTTGAAAGATATAAAACCATGAAATCTAAAAATCAAAAGTTTAAAAAGAAACTTGATGATTGTTCACATGTTAACACTCCCTGTGTCAAGTGTTCCACAATTGAAAATTTGTGTGTTGATAACTCCCTTTCTGAAAAATGCACTAAGCTTGAAAAAAGTGAGGAGAGTTCGAAGGTAAACTCTAACTCTGACTCTGATGAGGAAGATGAATTGAGTTATGATGAATTGATGGATGCTTATGATGAGTTAGTTGAAAGATATAAAACAATGAAATCTGAAAATCAAAAGTTTAAAAAGAAACTTGATGATTGTTCACATGTTAACACTCCTTGTGTCAAGTGTTCCACAATTGAAAATTTGTGTGTTGATAACTCCCTTTCTGAAAAATGCACTAAGCTTGAAAAACTAGTTGAGTCACATGTGTATGAGGTTGATAGCCAAAAAGAAACCATTTCAAGTTTAAGAAAGGAAAATGAATCTCTATTGGCTAAAATTTCAGAACTTGAAAACGTTGAAAAGGAACTCAGAGGTAAATCGAGCTACTCTGATAGTGATCAGATTTTGCTTAATGAACTTGTTATGAATGATAAACTTGTTAAGGAGAATGAAGAATTGAGGCATTTAAATTGTGCTATGTCTGAAAATTGCTTGCCCTTGAAAAGGGAAAATGCATGTCTGTTGATCAATCTGAGAGAGTGCATGTATTGTTGCATGAAATCGAGAGTGATAAAGCTATATCAATGTCTTATTGAATGAAAAAGTCACTTCATGTGAAAAAGAAATTGCTGATTGTGAAGTGCATATTTTGTCATTGCAAAATGAAATCAAGAGCTTGAATGAGTCCTTGTATTTGTGTGATAAAAGAAATGAGAAACAGAAAAATATTGTTGATTGCTCATGTGTGTATGGAAAACCCCCAAAGGTTAAACATGTTCATGCACCAAGAAGAAGAAGGAATGTCTTTTGTGACTATTGTGGCAAATTTGGGCATGATATGTATGATTACTTTTTGATAAAATTTGATGATGATGAAGCATTGAAGTCAAAAATTAAAATTGTTGATGATTTTAAAAATCATGATAAATCTATGAAGAAAAACTTCAATATTCATTGCTTTTACTGTGGTTTAAATGGCCATGTTTTTAAAAATTGCTTCACTAAGAAAAGTGATGATGAGCGGTCCATAAAAAGAAAATTTTCATGTCATTATTGTGGTGAAGTTGGACACTTGATGAACAACTGCTCTTTAATGAAAAATGATGAGAATTGGTTTATAAAAAGAAAATCTTCTCATTATTTTTATTGCGGCCAAAATGGTCATTCAATGGATGGATGTGGTTTAATGAGGGCCAACGATGAATGGTTTGAGAAGAAAAACAAGATATGTTTTGCAACTAACCCACCGGGACGCAAGATGGCTTGGGTACCCAAATCTCCAAAATGAGAATCTGTTTTGCAGGGGTGCCTTGAGGAAGAAGAATTTGTTGATAAATAAAGATCCTTCAAGGCAAGAAAAATGATGAGCTTGTCAGGTAATGAATTTGGTATACTGTTTGCTTTTGGATTACTCAACTTTGGTAAGAGTTGAATTTTGAGAAAAACATGTTGCTTCAAATTGCAAATCTATTGTCATGATTGACCATCCATGTTTGTTAGCCTGCACACTTGTAAATAAAGTCAAATCTGACATTCATCTGAATTTTACATTACCCTCTGTTGACCTTGGTAGTTATGAAAAAAAATGGTTTGATTTTGAGAGCTTATTTTGGTTAGGTCCATCTTGAAAAATTTGCAAAGGTAAAGATTATGTTTGGAGGAAAATGTTTGCAATTAAATAGTTGTAATTTTGGTTCACTGACTTTGGCATCTTTTGAAATGTTGAGATCTTCTGAGTCTAATGAGTACCTGTCTTGAATGCTTCTCTTTGTTGAGTTATGGTTTTGATGATTGTTGGCGTTATGATTTTGATGATAACTAAACTTAATGTGTGATTGAGTGATGATAACTAAACTTATGGTTGATTGCACATGTTCTTGATGACTGTGTACATTCATGTTTAAATATGATTGAGATGGCAAATGACAACGGTACATGGTGTTGAGTCTTGCTTGATTGAATTGGTTTTACAAGAGGCAAGAGGTTTCATAACCTCTTTAATGTGAACAAGCATAGTATTAACCCTGACTATCTTACTTGCAGGATCAAACTCATGGCAGTCACCTGGTGAACCAAATGTGTGGATAAGCACCCTGCTCCTCTACAATCCAAAACATGTGGTATATGTCATGTACTGTCAAGAACCATTGGTAAGGCTCTTACCCTGTTATACACTCCTTGTTATTGAGTGTTCCATACGGTTATTTCATGAATAATTTACTTGAGATGATTGAATTTTATCTCTTGATTCTTAGCCCAGAACTTGATCCTTACCTCAGAACATGCGTGTTTCAAAGTGTTCATATGCACCTAGTTCATGAGGTTTCAAGCCCTTGCAAAACTCGCCATCGTGCGCCCTCGCACGCGGATCGACCTGCGCGGTCAGGTCACGGGGATCGATTATAGGGGCAATATTCCCTTAATTTGTTTTATCCATTAACTTCAAGAGTGAGCATTGAACTTGTTTAAGGAGATTTCATGTAATAAGAAATGCTTAAATGGTCTAATGCATAAACCAAGTTGAATCCAATCCCAAAATGCATGGAGTTGATATGGACATGAAGCCCTTGACTTATGGCCATGTTTCATTGGGCTAACAACTTGTTTTTGTAGGATATTCACTGTTCCGTCGGATGGAGAGCAAGGGCCGGTCAACAAGAATTAATAGAAGATCGAAATCTAAAAATCCCAGATTTTGGTCGACCGCCAAGGCTGGCGGTCGACCGATTTTCCCTGAACCCAAATCTTTAAACCTGTAAAATTCGGTCGATCGCCCCATGCTACAGGTCGACCGCCAGCCCCGATGCAACCTTGTTTGACTTTGTGTTTCAAGCGCGTGAGAGGTCTTTCCACCCATTTGTTTAATCCCAATGATCTCAATTACACCATGATTTGTGGATCTGGTCTAGGGCTTGTCGATGGACCATTCAAGGGTTATAAAACATCTCATTGAAGCCTAAAACCCTAAGCATCCAAGAGATCCAAGGGGAGGCTGTTCAAGGAGGAAGAAGGAGGTACTGTAGCTCCATGAACAGTACTTCGTGCAGCAAGATCTTCATCTATCTTCAACCTATTCATGGTACATCTGAAGCCAACAAGCATCTATGAAGTGAAGAAGCAAGCAACCAACAAAGAAAGACCAAGGGGGAGGCTATCAAGAAGCAAGCAAGGGTTTCAAGAAGAGGTCAAAGGAAGGTTGTCCAAGTGAAGAAGGAAGAGTACTGTAGCCGTGAACAGTACCCCGTGCAGCAAACCTTACATCAACTCCAAGGCCATTCAAGCTTAATCTAAGCAATTCAAGTGAAGAAGGAATCAACGCAAAGATCTGTAACATATCTTCAAGGGGAGCCAAATCAGAGCTTTCTAAACTGTGGTTTATTCATATTGGTGTCTTGTGCTTTAAAGTTTGAGATTTTTGTTCCATATAAACTGTAAACATTCGTGTGTGTGTGTGGATCGCTTTGGATTCGTGGTCGTGTGTGGTCGTGTATTCCATTCGTGTGTGTGTAGATCTTCTTAGATCTACGTGTGTGTGTGTGTGGTTTTTATCCAGGTCTTAGTGTTTGTGTGTGGAGAGTGCTGCATCTGTCGTAGCAAGTGTATGTGTTGTTGATCTGATTGTTGGATGGTGTTGGAGACCTCGTCTCCGTGTGTGTGTGTGTTGGGGCGCGTCCCCATGTGTGTGGGCAGGCGTAGTCCTACGTGTGTGTTTGGAGCGTCGTCTCCGTTTGGGGATTTATCTCCGAGTGAAGCCTCACTGGATTTGGTGAGGGGTGGACGTAGGACTGCCGTCGTTGCATCCGAACCACCTTAAAAGTCGCTGTGCAGTGTGGTTTGAATTGTGTGATTTGATCCATTTCCTCTACCTCCATTCTACATGAGTGTTAGTGTAATTTGTTGTTCTGGATTTATCAACGTATATCTTGCATAATCTATATCTCATCATATAAAGTTTGATAAATCCAATTTGTGTTCAAATAGTTTTGAATCTCTTAACTAGCATTCTATCACATATTTTAAAAAGGTCAAAAGTTTTCTTAAATCTTGTAAACACCCAATTCACCCCCCTCTTGGGTGTCATTGTGAATAAATTTAGTATTTGAATGTTTAACATTGCACATGTACAGTTTTTCATACACACCTTCTCTTTCGCTTCGCAAATAAAAATTTGGTTTTGAATGCTTTACACTGTGCATAAAGTCTTTCATACTCTTTCTCACTTTTTGCAAATAATAACTCACTTGTGCACACATAGAACACATACACAGTTGCATGAAACATGTTGCACATATTCTACACAACTTTGCATACTTGTAAATAAAGAAAGTCTTCAATCATCTCTTTAAGTTACATGCATACATTTACATATCATTGCATATTTCTATATTTGAATGCCATGGTTATCCGGTATATAAAATGATGTCAGTGGAAAGGTGGATTACTTCCACCTGGAAGCTTTCCTTATGTGTGAGCAGGGTCTTCGGACCTCCACCTCCGCCACGTACCGGTAATCAACCTTGGAGAGGGGAAATCTCGTCGCCCGTACGGAGAGGCCAAAAGAGGTCCAACCGGACCGAATGAGGCCAAACTCCTCGAAGTGGTTGCCCCCGGGCCCACTTAATATAAAGCCCAAAAAACTCACTCGGTACAAGCGCTTCTAGGCGGCCTTCGGGTTGGGAAGTCCGAGCATCAGTTCGATCGGGAAAGCTCCTCCGGAGCCCCTTATTCCCTGTCCCGACCAAGCACTCCTCGCTCAGGAGACCGATCCTAGGCCAGTGCTTATCGCTCGGGCTCACTGATGGAAGCTTATTGATCCCGGCCGTTGCGGGTCCCTTAATGACAGGAAGCTCAAGAGGATAGGGGAAACTAGGAGTCTGCGTGCTATAAGGAGCCCCGCATGAAGGACACAACCCCCCCTGAGACTCCTCCGCTTATAGGGATTAGTCGCACAAACATGCCACTATTTAAACTGGACAAGCCCTACTACAGGAGGTAAGCAAGGCAAGAGCCAAAAATCCTGAGCAGGAATCACTTCACCTTTTGGTGGAAAGGGATCTCGCGCTCCCATCTTCCTTCTAGCTATTCCCGTTGCATCTGAGCTCTACTATTTTGCTGACTTAGGCATCGGAGGGTCTTCCCCAGGGTTCTATCCCTGGGCACCTCTGACTCGTTTCCCTTCTTGCAGTTCACATTTCAAGGGTACGTGGACATCATCTCCCCCGCTCAGGAGCAGCGCGAGATAACGCCTCTTCATCTTGCGCCGTCTGTGGGAAACGAACAAAGAGCCATCATGGTGCGAAGGAATTCTAGCAGGAGGACTGCCGGCGACCTGGGGAAAGCCCTGGTGACGTAAGAAGGCGCACCTTCTCTCCCCACGAGAACTCCCCGCCAAGCAACCACGCCAACGAGATACCTCCATCGGTGGCGGGGGAACAGCTTCCCGGCGGGAGCACCGACGCCCTCCAAACCCTCAACGCAAAACTGGATGTCCTCGTGGATCACATGAGGGCCCAGGCGGTCAGGGAGGAGAAGTTGCAGCTCCCCCGGATGAGCCCCCCACGCGGAGACGCCTCCCAGCAAACCGCTGGAGGCCGTTTTACCCTCCGGGGGCGGCGTCCCATCCGCAACTTGTCAGGAGGACCATCGCATGCCCCTCCCCCGGAGCAGGAAGCCTCCTCAACCCCGAGGAGGGAGAAGACCGGAGCACACCGACCGTTTCTGGAAGCCGAAACCCCTGAGGAGCGTCGGGACAGCATGCAAGTGCGCCCCAGCCCCTCGGGTCAGCAACAACCAGAGCTGTCTCTCCGACTGTGAGACTTTGAGAGGCGTTTCGCGGAGCAAGAGCGCGCCCTCCGTGCCTTGCAGAAGACCTCTGCTGTGGAGGACGAGGAGCGATCCCCGTTCACCGACTATATTTTGAAGGCAGAGATATCCCCCAGAATCTCACTCCCGACCTTAAAGTCGTACGATGGCCAGGGAGACCCGGCCGACCACTACGACAGATTCGACGCCCTAATGGCCTTACATGGGGCGTCCAACGTAATCAAGTGCCGAGTGTTCATGACCACTCTGGTCCAGGGCGCTCAGGCTTGGTTCAGGGCCCTCACCCCCGGCAGCATCCACAACTTCAAACAATTCGGGCGAGTGTTCAAGGAAAGCTTTGCCGGCAGCGGTCCACCCCAGTTAGTGGCGGGACTATTGGCCCTCCAGCAGGAACATGGGGAGAAGTTACGGGCTTATATCAACCGATTCAAATCGGAAGCCATGCGCATCCCCCACCTGGATGTGGCCTCTGCCGTTACCGCATTGACTGGGGGTACCTGTGACGAGAACCTACAGTGTGAGCTAGTGCTGCATCCTCCCACCTCCCTGGCCGAGCTAGTGACCCTGGCCTTGCGCCATGCAGAGTGCGAGTGATGCGGGACGGGACCGAAATGGGCTAAGACCTACGAATGCAACAAGTGCGGCCAGCACTCGCACGCCAAAGGTAAGCCGGGCGGCTGACCTCCGTGCCGTTCCTCCGGGTGGAGGCATCTCTCAACAAGAAATCCAAGTCCAACGACCGTCCCTATGAGGGAGGCGCGGGGATCTCAGCGACTAAGAAGCCGCCGTGCGCCTATGGGAATCTAGTCCGAGCTCGGCGCTCGACTAGGGCCACAGAATGGGTGCTCTCAACTCTCAACCACGCGGTGAATAGCAAAATAGCTAGGAACTTATATGCACGTCACGCGGCATGCTTGAAAGTATACTAGTAAAGCAAAATGCCAACAGTGAGGAGCTTCGCACGTACCTCCACGCCTAGGCGTGGGGAAGGAACCCCGGCCGAGATCGACAACCCCGATACACAAGGACGAACAATAGTACAACCCAACCACAAATGCCCACTCCTCGCAGGGAGATAACAGGCTACACAAAGAGATTCGGGGCTGCCGATGTACGGGCTGACGGGTAGCACTCGGTGAAGGGTTGGCCGCGAGGAGGATCCGAACAGTGGTCGGCAGATTCGCAGCAATGCGTGACTCGGCGGTGGAAGCTCCCACGACCTGATCCGGCGTCCGAATGAGGCGCCGTCAGTGGTGGCGCGTAGCTGGGTCACGGGAGGAAGTCTCGGCCAAAGTGGGTGCGCAGATTCCATCCGTGGAAGCCGGGGGCGCACCTGCAAGTTGCGACTGGATTCTGCTCCCAGAACTGCGCGCTCGAGCGGGAAAATTAAGAAGAATTAGACCCGAAGAGCGAACGGAGCTCCGCTTGTTGGAGGACGAAGAGGACGCAGAGAAGCAGGCCCCGATCGAAGGGTTCGACCAGATCTGGTCGTGGCTGAGAGCAGTAGGCTCTGGAATCCGCCGGTGGTCCTGGCGCCGGGTGGACAGGGCAGACCTGCGCGACCTCACGGGAATGGACGCCACGAACAGCTCGGACGTCGGAACGAGGCGAGGTCGGCGGCGTTGGACAGAGGACGAAGAGAGGTACGACCGGTGAAGATCCCACGTCCAAACACGCAGACGTCCGTCCTGTGGGATTTTTGCAAGGGGGCGAACAGAACCAGGCTTGCAGGGAGAGGGGGTCCTGCGTGCGTTCACGAAGAAAATCTCCACGGGTGATGCTGAACTGCGAATGAGGCGAGACCACCTCGCACGCGTCGGCGACTTGTAGCAGAATCACACAAAAATGGGCTGGTCACCCAAAGTAGCCAAGAACAGAGGAGGACGTCACAGCTCTTGGAGATGAAATCTGGTTGCAATGAGCTTGAACCTGTGAAGAGATAGAAGAGAGGGGGAACCTCGGCGTCGCACCGAGGGGATGGGGAGTCACACCCCAGACTTGCTCCCGTCGCAGGAACAAGGAGGAACAGAGGGGGGCGCAGCCACCATAGAGTCTTGCTCAATAATATTCTTCATTATTTTTCTCAAAGAAAATTACAAGCTTTTATATGGGGAGGGGAGATGCTAGGGTGAAACCCTAGCCAAGAGGGAGGGGAGGGGGGTGCGCACATGGCATGGGGGAAAGGGGGGTGCGCAACATGGCAAGGGGGGAAAGGGGGGGTGCGCACCACTCCTTGATTGTAGGAGTGGATTGGGGGATGGGGGAGGCCAAAGGAGGGAGGGGGGATCAGATGGGGAAGGGAAAGGGGGGGCGCACCCCTCTTCCTATAATCTAGGAGAGGGGCGGCTGCCACCTTCCAAGAGGAGGGAAAGAGGTGGGGGCGCCCAAAACCCTAACCTTAGGTGGGCCAAGCCTTGGGTTAGGCAGCCATGCCAAATGGGCCAAGGCTTGAACCAAGAAAGTGGCCCAATAGCCCTATCTCCTACCTAATAAGCATAAAAAGACCCAACTAAAGCCTAATTGGCCTACAAAGGTCCACACAACTAATAAAAGTGTCCACGCAGGGACTAAAACAAGGCCCAGCATGGCCTAAAGCATAAATAACTAAAGATAACTCTGCTCGTCCGCCAAGTGATCGCCGAGCCAAAGGGATGCCGGCGAGATCCGTGTACTCCGTCGTGAAGTATGGCGCGTGTCCTCACCAATTCTCCCTGGGTGGGAAGAACTCGACCCTGTCGAGTACGGGTCCTGGTCGCTCCAGTAGCGCTCCAGCAGGTCCGGGTCGATCCTCTCCAGCTCTCCACGTGTGATCCAGGCGTCGTCTGTCGCAGGGCGCCCTCTCCAACGCACTAGGAAGCGTTGGTAGGCTCCGCTCCTGGTCGTGGTCACCTGCTCATCCAGTATACAATCTATATGCTCGCGTTTCTGTAATGGGGCTGGAAGAGGTGGACGCTCAGAAGGTGTAATACTCTCAACAGGAGGGGAGGGCCCAAAAAGCTCACTGGGAATCACCGCGGGATCCTGATATGCCACCAGATCTGAGACATTGAACGTCGAACAGATCCCATAGTCGTCTGGCAGCTCAATCTCATACGCATTCGACCCGATTCGCTTCAAGACTCGAAAGGGTCCAGCACCGCGGGCCTGGAGTTTCTTCACGGCCCCCGAAGGAAACCGTTCAGGTCTGACCCTGATCATGACGTATTCTCCCTCTCGGAACTCACAGGTGCGTCGATGCGCATCAGCTAACTCCTTATAACGTGCGTTGCTGGCCTCGAGGTGGTGATGATGCAGACTCCGAACTAGCTGTGTTGACTCATACCTATGTAAATGCAGTGGTGGTCCTGGACATCCAAACACAGACCTAGCATGCCTATGACTCCTACATGATTGGTCAACACAGGGAGGACCTAGACAACCAAAGTTGTATCTGTCATGCATGGGTGTCCTACTGAATGTGGTAGACTCATGGGGACTAGATTGCTCAAACTCACTCATGACATTACCCCTATATGATGAGGGACATGGAGAAACATGAGAGTGAGACATGTGTCCCTGGCCTCCTAAACTCTGGCGTCTGGAAGTATGCAAGGTGAGGTGTTGGCTAGCAGGTTTGGATAGGGTGTGATGATATACCTCCTCGACTAGGTGGGGAAGAGAATATGAGTCGAGAGGCTCACTAGGGAGGGGATCGAATGGATCAAAGAAATGATGACCCCTCCCGATAGGTCCCTTCACTATACTTGCCCATGTGCGACATTCGCCCAGGTGCAGATGATCACCTTCAGGCGCTCTAATGTATGGGGCAAGAGGCTCATGAGGAAGGTAAGGAAGGTAAGGTTCCTCCCTCGGGACCGTGATACCATAAGAGGGGACAAAATCAACCTCCACGGGTATGAGAAAGAATAAAAGGACCTCGGAGGTGATATGTCCTATGGTGTAGATCGAGGTAATAGACCCCAAAGCAGGGAGTGTAAAGCTATGACTATAGGGTTGGTCAGACCCTAAGGTCAACATATATGTCAACTCCCATTGACAATCTAAACTCGTAAGGAAGCCCTTCACATTTTCAAGAAAGCAGAAGGACCGAAAAGTGGTGTGAAAGGAGTCAAGGGGTACAATTGGGAGGGCTGGTCCCATGGGTGTATAGCAAGGAATGGAGACATCAAGAAGTGGACCCTCCCTTAGCCAGCTAGCTAAAGACTCTCCAATGACCAGTTCACCCTCGGAAGGTAAGAATGGCTCTATATGAGGGTCTAAGGGTGAAGCATCTCTCTCGGGAATGGAAACAGAGTCCTCCATGATGTGGAGGGGCCCCTGGCTCTCAGTCGAGGGTCTCAGGCCGAGAGTGTCGGCCCTAACTTCCAAAGGTTCAGGCACGACTGGGTGCTCCATGGGGTCACTCCCTAACTCCTCAACCTCAGTTAGGTACTCCTCAGCCAACTCCTGTTCAGCCTCGTAAGTCACCGGAACAAGCCCTGGTGGGGCATCCTCCGAACGTGTGTCCTCCAAGATAGGGGAACGTGAAGGACACTGGTCAGAGAACCGAGCATTCCCACTATAGGGGGCCACAGGGGCGGGCTCCGGGGGTGGTGGCAGGCATGAGCCTGGAGGCGGAGTGGACTGTGGGCTAGGGGAAATTAGCGACTCAATATAAGCATGCCTCTTATCCAACCGATCTGAAAATTTTTGCAAGAGTTCGGCAAAGGTGGGACTTGGGGTGGGGGCTCCATGGTGAATTTTCCCTAAATCAGTAGGCCTAGTCGTGGACCTAGACTCACGCACAAGTGGAGCCTTTCGCCTCCGACTTAGATCTTCATGGTTGGAGGTAAAAGGGTGGGGTAGGTAGGTCCTCCTAAGCTCATGTTTCATGTCATACCAAGACTCGATGGGCCTTTGCCACCTAATGTCTCTCAAACTCTCAATGTGTATCCACTTATCCTTGGCTTCATGCAGAAGCCTCCCCTTGGCAAAAGAGACTTGTGTGGCTTTGGACATGGGATAACAATCAAAATATCTATCCATTGCGGCTTCCCAAGTTTGGTATACACTCGGGTCATGGGAGCCGTCAAATGTAGGGGCTTCGGACCTAAGGAACGAGAGGGGGTGGTTCCCAAGCCCATGGGGGCTATGCCACCACTCATATGATCGAGGCGATTGGGAACTCATGGGAGACTCAGAGGGGAATCTATGGAATGGACATGCAGGACAACTATGGCACGGGACTAGACACAACTCAAAATGGTGATGGGAAAGGGGAAGAATGCGGACTCAAATGCACCTAAAACAAAGCTAATGACTCAAATGCAACTTAGACAAACCTAATGCTTCAATTGCACCCTATACATCCTAAGGACTCAAATGACCTAAGACCCCAATTTGTTAGAACAAACTGGTTCCCTAAGCTCTGATACCACTTTGATGCGGGACGGGACCGAAATGGGCTAAGACCTACGAATGCAACAAGTGCGGCCAGCACTCGCACGCCAAAGGTAAGCCGGGCGGCTGACCTCCGTGCCGTTCCTCCGGGTGGAGGCATCTCTCAACAAGAAATCCAAGCCCAACGACCATCCCTATGAGGGAGGCGCGGGGATCTCAGCGACTAAGAAGCCGCCGTGCGCCTATGGGAATCTAGTCCGAGCTCGGCGCTCGACTAGGGCCACGGAATGGGTGCTCTCAACTCTCAACCACGCGGTGAATAGCAAAATAGCTAGGAACTTATACGCACGTCACGCGGCATGCTAGAAAGTATACTAGTAAAGCAAAATGCCAACAGTGAGGAGCTTCGCACGTACCTCCACGCCTAGGCGTGGGGAAGGAACCCCGGCCGAGATCGACAACCCCGATACACAAGGACGAACAATAGTACAAGCCAACCACAAATGCCCACTCCTCGCAGGGAGATAACAGGCTACACAAAGAGATTCGGGGCTGCCGATGTACGGGCTGACGGGCAGCACTCGGTGAAGGGTTGGCCGCGAGGAGGATCCGAACAGTGGTCGGCAGATTCGCAGCAATGCGTGACTCGGCGGTGGAAGCTCCCACGACCTGATCCGGCGTCCGAATGAGGCGCCGTCAGTGGTGGCGCGTAGCTGGGTCACGGGAGGAAGTCTCGGCCAAAGTGGGTGCGCAGATTCCGTCCGTGGAAGCCGGGGGCGCACCTGCAAGTTGCCACTGAATTCTGCTCCCAGAACTGCGCGCTCGAGCGGGAAAATTAAGAAGAATTAGACCCGAAGAGCGAACGGAGCTCCGCTTGTTGGAGGACGAAGAGGACGCAGAGCAGCAGGCCCCGATCGAAGGGTTTGACCAGATCTGGTCGTGTCTGAGAGCAGTAGGCTCTGGAATCCGCCGGTGGTCCTGGCGCCGGGTGGACAGGGCAGACCTGCGCGACCTCACGGGAATGAACGCCACGAACAGCTCGGACGTCGGAACGAGGCGAGGTCAGGCGGCGTTGGACAGAGGACGAAGAGAGGTACGACCGGTGAAGATCCCACGTCCAAACTCGCAGACGTCCGTCCTGTGGGATTTTTTCAAGGGGGCGAACAGAACCAGGCTCGCAGGGAGAGGGGGTCCTGCGTGCGTTCACGAAGAAAATCGCCACGGGTGATGCCGAACTCCGAATGAGGCGAGACCACCTCGCACGCGTCGGCGACTCGTAGCAGAATCACACAAAAATGGGCCGGTCGCCCACAGTCACCAAGAACAGAGGAGGACATCGCAGCTCTTGGAGATGAAATCTGGTTGCAACGAGCTTGAACCTGTGAAGAGATAGAAGAGAGGGGGAACCTCGGCGTCGCACCGAGGGGATGGGGAGTCACACCCCAGACTTGCTCCCGTCGCAGGAACAAGGAGGAATAGAGGGGGGCGCAGCCACCATAGAGTCTTGCTCAATAATATTCTTCATTATTTTTCTCAAAGAAAATTACAAGCTTTTATATGGGGAGGGGAGATGCTAGGGTGAAACCCTAGCCAAGAGGGAGGGGAGGGGGGTGCGCACATGGCATGGGGGAAAGGGGGGTGCGCAACATGGCAAGGGGGGAAACGGGGGGTGCGCACCACTCCTTGATTGTAGGAGTGGATTGGGGGATGGGGGCGGCCAAAGGAGGGAGGGGGGATCGGATGGGGAAGGGAAAGGGGGGGGCACACCCCTCTTCCTATAATCTAGGAGAGGGGCGGCTGCCACCTTCCAAGAGGAGGGAAAGAGGTGGGGGCGCCCAAAACCCTAACCCTAGGTGGGCCAAGCCTTGGGTTAGGCAGCCATGCCAAATGGGCCAAGGCTTGAACCAAGAAAGTGGCCCAATAGCCCTATCTCCTACCTAATAAGCATAAAAAGACCCAACTAAAACCTAATTGGCCCCAATTGGCCTACAAAGGTCCACACCACTAATAAAAGTGTCCACGCAGGGACTAAACCAAGGCCCAGCATGGCCTAAAGTATAAATAACTAAAGATAACTCTGCTCGTCCGTCAAGTGATCGCCGAGCCAAAGGGATGCCGGCGAGATCCATGTACTCCGTCGTGAAGTGTGGCGCGTGTCCTCACCAGCGAGGAAGTCCTCCACGCCTGCCGAGGCACAACAGGCTCGAGTCGGGAGGGGGGCAAGAAGCGACCGTCCGACCAAGGGACGGGCCAAGGAAAAAGGCGGGACCAGGACGGAGACCGAAAAGAGCCGTCCCAAAAAGTATGAGCGGTATACCCCCTTACCGCCCCTGTCTATGAAATCTATGAAGACATCAAAGGCTCGGGCCTCCTCAACCAACCCGAGCCTATGAAGACCAAGCACCGCAATCGCCGTAAGCATTGCCTGTTTCATAGCGACCACGGGCATCACACCAGCGATTGCCATCAACTTCAAGATGAGATCGAGCGCCTCATCCTCTAGGGACACCTATCCTGATATGTGTCCGGGCAGAAGGAAGACCGAGGTGCCCTAGAAGAGATCGACAATGCCCCCCATGGAATCAACATCAACGTCATCGCAGGTGGCGCGGCATCAGGCGGAGATAGCAGCCGAGGAAGAAAGCGTCAGGCCGAGCGGGCGAGCCGAGCCTCCATTGAGCACTCTACGGCCCTGCAGGCGAGCGAATCACAGGCCCTGGTATTCTCCGACTAGGACCTGGAAGGGTTAACCACCCCGCATGACAGCGCTCTCGTTGTATCGGCTACAATAAACCATTGTAACGTAGACAGGATGTTAGTTGACAATGGTAGTGCCCCTGATGTATTATCCTATGAATGTTTCCTCAAGATGGGAGAGAATCCATCTAAACTCCACCTGATCCGAACCCCCCTCTGTGGGTTCAACGGCCAGGCTACTTATCCCGAGGGAGCACTGAGCATGTCGGTTACTATCGGCACCCTGCCTAAAACCGTTACGGTTATGGTAGACTTCATCGTGATTAAGGGGATTACGGCATACAATGCCATCTTCGGCTGAGGCATTCTCAGCCGAATGAAGGCGGTGCCCTCTACCTTCCACTAAAAGATGAAGTTCCCAACCAAGTGTGATGTGGGGGAAGTCCGAGGTAACTAGGCATTGGCTAGATGGTGCTATATAATCTCGGTCAAAGCCACTAGGCCGGAAGGGAAAAAAGGAGTAAAGGGAGCCGAAGAGGGACCCGCAACATCTGAGCCTGGTGGCGAGTTGCTAACGGTCCTCCTTAACGGTGACCCGACTCTAGGAGTAAAGATCGGAGCCGATCTACCACTTGAGGAATAGCAAAAATATAAGGATTTACTTACCAAGTATATCCGAGTCTTTGCATGGTCTGATGAGCACCTTCCCGGGATCCCGGGAGATGTGGTGATGCACAAGCTCAACCTCGACCCAACGGTGAAGCCGGTCCAACAACTCATAAGAAAGCATGCCCCAGAGAAGCAAGCGGTCATCAAAGAGCAGATCATCGAGAGGCAGAAGACTGGCCTTTTTCGTCCGGTCATGTACCCTACGTGGCTCGCCAACGTCGTCCTTGTACCAAAGGCTTCTAGAAAATGGCGAATGTGTGTGGACTTCACCGACCTCAACCAGGCTACCCCGAAGGGCTGCTACCCATTGCCAAGCATCGACCAACTGGTCGACTCAACCTCTGGCAACGAGCTGCTCAGCTTCCTGGATGCCTACTCTGGCGACCATCAGATCAGGATGGACCCAGAGGACATCGAGAAGACCGCATTCATCACTGACTTCGGCGTACACTGCTACACCCGGATGCCGTTCGGGTTGAAGAACACCGGAGCAACATATCAGAGACTGATCAACCACGTATTCGAAGGATAGCTCGGTCGGAACATCGAGGCCAACATTGATGACATGCTCGTCAAAACGCCGAAGGCCGAAGACCACTTTGCTGACCTAGCTGAGACCTTCGACACCCTGCTGAAGTGCAGCATGAAGCTCAACCCTGCCAAATGTGCCTTCGGAGTCAGATCCGGGAAGTTCCTAGGCTTCCTGGTAACTCAACGTGGAATTGAGGCCAACCCCGACAAGGTCCAGGCCATCCTGGACATGCGGCCGCCCACTTGCATCAAGAACGTTCAACGCCTTACGGGGCGCATTACTGCGCTCAACCGTTTCCTGTCTCGGGCGGCCGAACGGTGCCTACCCTTCTTGAAATTGTTGAGGGGACCAAAAATTGATGTGACACGACCTCGGACCTAATGCAAGCAAGCACAATCGCAATCTAAATGGGCCAATTTGGGCCGCCGCTCTCTCGTCGCTCACCCAAGCCCGGGGTAACTTGGCAATGCCAAGGTGAGGTTGAGGGGTTGGGCCCTTGCTGGTAGAGGGCCAGTAAGGCCAAGATTTGATTCCCAATGGATTTGGAAGCCCAATTCAACAGGGCCGACGAAGTGCCGAAGGCATCGGTTGCACTCTTCCCATGGTGATCACTCAAGGCAATGGGGCTTGAGGATCGGGCTCTCACTCGCATAACCAGCGGAATTAGAACTAATATTGAAAGACAAGCACTAAGTGGAGTGAAGGTTTGAGCACTTACTCGACCGGTTTGAAGAAACTGGTCCCGGTCGGAGACGAGGGCAAGCGGGGAGGCGAGTGGATCCCCACACGCCGCGGTGGTGTCGCTTGACCTGCCCAAACAAATTACACCACTACACCTCTCGCAGGAGGGGGAACTTGGGGTGGGGGTTAATGATATTACATCAATACTACCTCCACGCAGGGAGGGGCCTTCAGCCGGCCAAGCGGGGTGGGGAAACCAAAGCAAAGAACGAGGAACAAGGGTGGACGCCGAATCTGCCTACTGTCTGCGAACCAGGATAGAGGGTCGGTGTTTCTATTGTAGATCTTGCTCAAGAATTTCGCTGATGGCGAGACCAGCGGCGAAATATTCGTAACAGGAAGGGGAATGCCTCAGAATGTTTGTAAATTCTTCTGGAGTCGCTGCAGGTTGGGGCAGGAGCTTGAACAGGGCCTCTGTTTCTCGGACTAGCAGGGGCAGGTCACCAACAGTAGGATGCAGAGGCTGTCCTGGCCGCTCTCGAACTCAAAATTTGATGCCGTCAGCGCCGTTAGAACCGTGGGTAAATCCTCTTTGCATCAAAAGAAACGGGGATTCCAGAAGAGAACGGAGACGATCTGTGGAGCCAGAAGAGTGAGGAGGTGTCGATGCAGATTGGGGAAGGCAGAGCCGCACGACCGTGGAAGAAAATTGGTAACTTCTGTTCCCGGATGCTGAATGGGCTTCTGCTTCTTGATTCTGAAAGTAGACAGGCCAATGAAGAACTTTGAAGAAGAAATTGAGAACTGATTCCTTCGGGGTTTGTCGTGGCAGAGCTTCTAATCTGGCTCAGGTCCTCAG
Source organism: Amorphophallus konjac (assembly GCA_022559845.1). NCBI lineage: Eukaryota > Viridiplantae > Streptophyta > Magnoliopsida > Alismatales > Araceae > Amorphophallus > Amorphophallus konjac. Next base: position 38,590,693 of record CM040122.1, read on the forward strand.
CCGAGGTAGAACCGCGCAGCTGTGGGAGAATGGACCTCCTGGACGACTCGAAGATCGGAAGAAGATGAAACCACTTCGGTTACGAAGGCGACTAGCAGACGCTTCCGACGATGGCCTTGGGTCTTCAAACTCGTCCGGAGGAGGTTGTGGTGGCCGCTGCAAGTTGCTGGTCTGCTGTAGATCTTCAGTTGAGAGCTGTAGGTTGATGATGATGGGGGGGAATGGGGTATATGGGAGGGGAAATGGGGGTGGATGAGTGTGGGGAAAGCCCGGGCTGTGAGGGGGTCTAGGAGGGGGTGTTCTAAGGTGGGAGAAGGGAAGAATGGGGTCTGGAAGGGGGTCTAACAGGTGGTGGGAGGAGGAGCTACGAATTTGGGAAGGTGGGTGAGAGGAGAAAGTGAGGGGGGGGCACAAGTGAGTGGAGAGAAGGGTGGATTTCAAATTTGAAATGGCATTGGAAGTTGTGGGGTTGTGTAGGGAAGGGGTTGATTGTGTTGGAATGGGGAAAGTAGTGTTGGAATGTGGAAGATGGTGTTGGAATGGTGAGAGATCTTCTTGGGACTAGGGGGGTGGAGTAATGGAGGCCATGGGGAAGTGGAGGGCTTTAATGATGGTAGGTGGGGTTGAGGTGGTTGGGAAGGGAGGAGAGAGAAGAAAATTTGAAATTGGGTGTTGAGGAGAGAGAAAGTGGAGTAAAAAAAGAGGGATTAAGAGAGGAAAGGGTGGGGAATCTCTCCCCTAGGGTTTCTCACCCAAAGAATGTTGGAATCACTCTACTAAACTAGGCTTTGGACTCTCAAATGGCATTTTTTTCATTGATTGATTCATTAAGTTGAAATGGGGGGAATGTGGTCCTATATATAGGAAACCCACATTTCTACAAAAGTCCCTTACAAAAGACTCAATAACAAATAACCGAAGGGGTAGGGGGGGCTCATGGGCCAAGCCCGAAGAATTGGGCCCAATAGCACATTACACAATCTAATGACACTCAAACTTAGGAAAATAAATGTAAGACCTAGGAACATGACTCAAATAAAAGGGAAAATACATCAAATGACTCAAATAAAATTACATAGGACTCAAAATTAAATGACTAAACCATGCCGGATGCAACCGGGGTGAGGAGACGAACGGTAAACGTGGGCATGGGAGGTGATGTCCCCATCATACTCCCGGGGTACGGAGAACTCGACTCTGTCGAGTAAGTGTCCTTCCCTCCTTGGAGGGTGTAGAAGTGGTACCGCCCTCAAGTCTCCCGAACGAGACCGATCCATCCACCTACCGAGATAGCGCTCATATACCTTGCTCCGAGTGGTAGTGACTTGTTCATCCAATATTTGTTCAATTTGTTCACGCTGGGCTCTCTTGGATGGTGGTTTATCATCATGGGTGGGTGCTCTCTCAAGGGAAGAAGTAGGCTCAATCTCCTCACTAGGTACCACCGTGGGTCCCTTATATGGCACTAGGTCGGCAACATTGAATGTGGGACTTATTCCATACTCCTCATGGAGATCTAACTCGTTGGCATTTGCACCTATGCGCCTCAAGACCTGGAAGGGACCAGTCCCACGTGGCCTCAGTTTAGAGTTGGCTCCCGGGGAGAGTCTCTCCATCCTTACCATCACAAGGTCACCTACTTAGAATTCTTGGTGATGCCGATGAGAGTCGGCCAGCCTTTTATAAGCCTCATTCTTTTTGCTGATGTGCTTGCAAAGGTTTTCATGCAATTTTGTGAATGCTATCCTTTTAGTGGTTATGGGTGGACCTGGACAACCATAGATGGACCTATCCTGCCATGATGCCAGATGGACCATGATGAACCTTGGTGGGCCGATGTAACCATTTGTTGACTTATCATGCAATGTTGTCATGTAGACTTTGGTGGGCCTAGGTGGGCCGGGGAAACAGTAGGTGAACCTATCATGTAAAGTGGTGATGAATGTGGGGGGGCCCGGACATCCGTAGATGCTTTTGACATGCTTAAGATCCATGATGAATGAAGGAGGACCATGACATCCGAATGTGGCCCACTCATGCTTTCTACTTGACATGTGAGTGATATGAATGAATGGACCCAACATAGTGTTCATGCCAAGGGGTGTGGAAAGCCTAGACACATGCATGCTTTTCCCAAAAGTGACTCCCATGTGTATAGGTGTGGGACAACCTTTGAACTCCCATTGGAAAGGATCGAATGGATCTAAGAAGGTGGTCATCATGGGGTGGGGCACCACCTTATTCCCTAGGGATATATGGTCCAAGGTTATGGCTCCCAAGGTGCAGCCCGGGTCATGGATGAGGTGGGTTTGGCCCAATATGGTGAGTGAGGGTAGGACAGGGTGGGTGGTTGGTAAGATGGTTGGGTCATATGAGTCCCTTGACTCCCATTGGAAGGGATCATATGGATCGTAAAATAGGTCACTTAGGGGGTGGAACTCCATGTCCTCAAGATCCTTAAAAGGTGTTAAGTCATCCTTCCCTATGATAGTTGGGCCAATGTTCTTGACAAGTGGGTCGGCCATGAGTGGAGGGCTTGGCTTTCTACCCGAGATAAGAAGCTCTAAATCGAGGAGAATGTTGGGCTCATCCGGTGTAGGGAGGAATAGAAGGAGGTCGCTAGTGTAGCAACCATTGGTGCAAATCGAGGTGATAGACCCTATGCATAGGTGTAGGAGGCTAAGGCTCCTAGGTTGTTCGGCCATAGGGGTCAACATGCTAGTGAACTCAATTTGCCATGCTAAGCCCCTAAGAAAATCCTCTAAGGTCTCCACTTGATAGGATGCTTGGATTGTGGTGTGATAGGAGAAGATGGGCACTAGGGGAAATTTTTGTTCTATGGGAGAGCAAACATGGGTCGAGGTCTCTCTAATTAGGCTCTTCCTTAGCCACCTAACAAGGGACTCTTCTAAGATGAATTCGGCCTTATCTAGAGGGGGTGGTGTAGGGTGAAGATCCTTGTGCGAGGCTTCCTCTTCAATTGGGACATGGGTGCTCTCTATGGAGGGGATAGGTTCCCGAGGGATATTTGTCTTCATGTGACAAAGCGGGTGGACTACTTCTTCCAAAACTAATGGAGTGGGAAGGTTCTTTGATGGTGGGGTGATGATGGCCGAAGTATGGTGCACCCGGGGTGGTGAACGAGGGTGGGATTCCCGCGGGTGGGAGAATAAAAGGTTGTTGAATTTAAAAGTTTCTGAAAGGTGTGACGAACGCACAAGGCAAGTCCGACGTGTTGGGTCGATGTTGGCATTCCTTTCATCTAACCATTTCTTACCTAGGATTATACATAGACCTGCCAATGTTTCCTTTTGACACCAAGCCCCATCCAAATACTTAATCTTCCCGAACCATTTATGGAATTCAGTAAAGACTTGGTCTCCATTATGCACAATTTGTCCGGTCCTACTAAGAGAGGTAACGATATCGGGGGACACCCAATTTTCAGATTCTAGGTCAATGAAATCAATTTCTACGGGCTTTCCATTAGGTAAGCATGCATGGGATATGATTGGGAGAGGAGCCATGTGACCCAAGACTCAATGTTAACAATGATGGGTTGACAATGCACGGTTCGGACAAGAATGCAAGCAAGCCCTAGGACTTGACTTGTAGAGACAAGTCAAAGACTTGCTCTGATACCACTTGATGTGACACGACCTCGGACCTAATGCAAGCAAGCACAATCGCAATCTAAATGGGCCAATTTGGGCCGCCACTCTCTCGTCGCTCACCCAAGCCCGGGGTAACTTGGCAATGCCAAGGTGAGGTTGAGGGGTTGGGCCCTTGCTGGTAGAGGGCCAGTAAGGCCAAGATTTGATTCCCAATGGATTTGGAAGCCCAATTCAACGGGGCCAATGAAGTGCTGAAGGCACCGGTTGCACTCTTCCCACGGTGATCACTCAAGGCAATGGGGCTTGAGGATCGGGCTCTCACTCGCATAACCAGCGGAATTAGAACTAATATTGAAAGACAAGCACTAAGTGGAGTGAAGGTTTGAGCACTTACTCGACCGGTTTGAAGAAACTGGTCCCGGTCGGAGACGAGGGCAAGCGGGGAGGCGAGTGGATCCCCACACGCCGCGGCGGTGTCGCTTGACCTGCCCAAACAAATTACACCACTACACCTCTCGCAGGAGGGGGAACTTGGGGTGGGGGTTAATGATATTACATCAATACTACCTCCACGCAGGGAGGGGCCTTCAGCCGGCCAAGCGGGGTGGGGAAACCAAAGCAAAGAACGAGGAACAAGGGTGGACGCCGAATCTGCCTGCTATCTATGAACCAGGATAGAGGGTTGGTGTTTCTATTGTAGATCTTGCTCAAGAATTTCGCTGATGGCGAGACCAGCGGCGAAATATTCGTAACAGGAAGGGGAATGCCTCAGAATTTTTGTAAATTCTTCTGGAGTCGCTGCAGGTCGGGGCAGGAGCTTGAACAGGGCCTCTGTTTCTCGGACTAGCAAGGGCAGGTCACCAACAGTAGGATGCAGAGGCTTTCCTGGCCGCTCTCAAACTCAAAATTTGATGCCGTCAGCGCCGTTAGAACCGTGGGTAAATCCTATTTGCATCAAAAGAAACAGGGATGCTAGAAGAGAACGAAGACGATCTGTGGAGCCAGAAGAGTGAGGAGGTGTCGATGCAGACTGGGGAAGGCAGAGCCGCACGATCATGGAAGAAAATTGGTAACTTCTGTTCCCGGATGCTGAATGGGCTTCTGCTTCTTGATTTTGAAATTAGACAGGCCGATGAAGAACTTTGAAGAAGAAATTGAGAACTGATTCCTTCGGGGTTCATCGTGGCAGAGCTTCTAATCTGGCTCAGGTCCTCAGCCAAGGTAGAACCGCGCAGCTCTGGGAGAATGGACCTCCTGGACGACTCGGAGATCGGAAGAAGACGAAACCACTTCGGTTACGAAGGCGACTAGCAGACGCTTCCGACGATGGCTCTTGGGTCTTCAAACTCGCCCGGAGGAGGTCGTGGTGGCTGCTGCAAGTTGCTGGTCTGCTGTAGATCTTCAGTTGAGAGCTGTAGGTTGATGATGATGGGGGGAATGGGGTATATGGGAGGGGAAATGGGGGTGGATGAGTGTGGGGAAAGCTCGGGCTGTGAGGGGGTCTAGGAGGGGGTGTTCTAAGGTGGGGGAAGGGAAGGATGGGGTCTGGAAGGGGGTCTAACAGGTGGTGGGAGGAGGAGCTACGAATTTGGGAAGGTGGGTGAGAGGAGAAAGTGAGGGGGGGCACAAGTGAGTGGAGGGAAGGGTGGATTTCAAATTTGAAATGGCCTTGGAAGTTGTGGGGTTGTGTAGGGAAGGGGTTGATTGTGTTGGAATGGGGAAAGTGGTGTTGGAATGTGGAAGATGGTGTTGGAATGGTGAGAGATCTTCTTGGGACTAGGGGGGTGGAGTAATGGAGGCCATGGGGAAGTGGAGGGCTTTAATGATGGTAGGTGGGGGTTGAGGTGGTTGGGAAGGGAGGAGAGAGAAGAAAATTTGAAATTAGGTGTTGAGGAGAGAGAAAGTGGAGTAAAAAAAGAGGGATTAAGAGAGGAAAGGGTGGGGAATCTCTCCCCTAGGGTTTCTCACCCAAAGAATATTGGAATCACTCCACTAAACTAGGCTTTGGACTCTCAAATGGCATTTTTTTCATTGATTGATTCATTAAGTTGAAATGGGGGGAATGTGGTCCTATATATAGGAAACCCACATTTCTACAAAAGTCCCTTACAAAAGACTCAATAACAAATAACCGAAGGGGTAGGGGGGCTCATGGGCCAAGCCCGAAGAATTGGGCCCAATAGCACATTACACAATCTAATGACACTCAAACTTAGGAAAATAAATGTAAGACCTAGGAACATGACTCAAATAAAAGGGAAAATACATCAAATGACTCAAATAAAATTACATAGGACTCAAAATTAAATGACTAAACCATGCCGGATGCAACCGGGGTGAGGAGACGAACGGTAAACGTGGGCATGGGAGGTGATGTCCCCATCAAAAATGGCATCTGCTATGTTCGCCTGGGATGAGGAATGTCAGAAGGCATTCGCCGAACTCAAGGAATTCTTGGCCTCGCCCCCGGTACTGTCCAAGCCGGTCTGCGGCGAAGCTCTATACCTCTATCTCTCGGCGACCCCTTCTATAATGAGCTCGGTACTGGTCAAGAATGACGCATGGATCGAGAGACCAGTGTACTATACCAGCAAGGTGCATAATGAGGCCGAGAAAAGGTATCCCGCAACCGAGAAACTCGTGCTAGCGTTGGTTACCTCGGCCAAGCGCCTCTGACCCTACTTTCAAGGGCACTCCATCGTTGTATTGACCGGCGAACCTCTGAAGAAGATTCTCTTTCACCCTGAACCATCGGGACGCCTCATCAAATGGGCCATCATGCTCGGGGCCTACGATATCTCGTATCACCACCGCTCGACCATCAAAGGACAGGCTCTCACAGACTTCATCGCCGAAAGCACGATCCCGATTGAAGCAGTACCTCCACCAACGCCCGGGCCCACTTGGGATCTGTTCATCGACGGGTCCTCCAACTCGACCGGATGCGGCGCCGGTGTCCTCCTCAAGTCCGCTGAAGGAGCGGAGCTGCGGTACGCCCTGAAGTTCAACTTCTAGGCGTCCAACAACGCCTCCGAGTATGAAGCCCTTATCTCAGGAGCCAGAATGGCTCGACGACTGGGAGACGAGCGAGTCAGAATCCACACTGACTCCTAATTGGTCGCTAGCCAGGTCAACGGTGAGTACGAAGCTTGGGAAGGACAAATGGTCAAATGCCTCCAGGCTGTCAAGAGGATGGCCCAACTCTTCGAGAGTTTTGAGGTAGTCCGGATAGCTCAGGAGGAAAACTCCCGAGCGGATGCCCTCTCTCGATTGGCCTCCTCGCTCGACCCCGTAGGTACATGATCGGTCTTCCTCGAAGAGCCCGGGTGACCGAGCATTGAGTCCGAGCTTATGACCATTGACCCGGCACCCCAGAGCGACTGGCAGACCCCCTACATATCCTGGCTCCGGGATTCTCAAGAGCCCATCGACCCTCGGGAGGTTCGGAAGCTGATCTTTCTCCGGCCATGTCCTTAAGTGCATCAGCGCCGACGAAGCTAGCCGAGCTATTCAAGAAGTACACGAAGGCACCTGCGGAGAGCACCAAGGAGGAAGATCACTCGCCAGGATCTTGTTTTGGCAGGGTTACTGGTGGCCCACTCTCCAGCGCGACTGCACGACCTATGTACAGAAATGTGACCGATGTCAACGCTTCGACCACCTGATCCATCAGCCTGCCGCGGAGCTCATCACCCTTGCCGAGCCATACCCTTTCACTCGGTGGGGGAATCGACATCCTAGGGCCATTCCCTAGGGTCCAAGCTCAGAAGAAAGTCATCATCATCGCCATCGACTATTTCACCAAGTGGATCGAGGCCGAAGCCACCACTAGGATCACCGAGTCAGTCGTATGGAGTTTTGTTTGGAAATCAATCATCTGTCGCTACGGTGTCCCCCGAGTGATCGTGAGTGATAACGGTCGGCAGTTCGATTCTCATTACTTCAGAGACAGATGTGCCGACCTAAACATTCGCAACCACTTCACTTCGGTAGCCCACCCTCAGGCTAACGGACTGGTCAAAAATGCCAATAAGACTATCTTAAAAGGCATCAAAACCAGGCTCGGCAAGGCCAAGGGTAGCTGGCTCGAGGAATTACTGAGCATACTATGGTCGCACCGAACTACTCCGAGGACAGCCACCGGTGAAACACCTTTTTAGCTGGTGTATGGCACGGAAGCCGTAATTCCGTTGGAGGTCGGCAACCCCTCTCTCTGAGTCGTCCACTTTGAGCCCGAGGTAAATGAGCAGAAACTGCGAGAGAACCTCAACCTAGCGGACGAAATCCGAGAGATTGCAAAAATCTGAGCAATGGAATACCAACGGCGCATCACTCAATACTACAACTCCAGAGTCAGAGACAGACACTTCTAGCCGGGAGACTTTGTCTTGAGAAAAGCCGAAGCATCTCGACCACTAGAGGCGGCGGGGAAGCTGGCCCCTACCTGGGAAGGCCCTTACCGAGTGGTCTAGACGCTCTGTAAAGGAGCATACCGATTGTCCACCATGGAAGGAACACTCATCCCTCGGACATGGAATGCGACAAATCTTCACAAGTTCTACTTTTGATCATTTAGCAAGAATACACATGTAAGCAAAATAGAATAAACGCCATTCTTCTCCTCTTATTAAACTTTGATGTACATCAAGTAGGCCGCAGCCAATACAGTATACATGTACAAAAAATTACACTCTCTAGCACTATTACGCGAGCAGAACGCTCGGCCAACCCGGTAGGTGCTCCTACGCCTAGCCACTGACTCTGCCTCGTGCGGAAACTGGCTCGGACAAAGGATTGCCGGCCTTGTTGGTTTAAGAAAAGCTCGGAGAAGAGAGGGAAGATGAAGAAGGAATACAAGTGAAGGCCTCCTCTCTGCCAACTCTTTGGAAGGCAAAGAGAGCAGGCATCCTCCGAAGAGTGAAAGGGGAGGGAGAAAAAGAAAACGCCAGAGATGGACGAGGAGGCAGGGGGAGGCCAAGAAAGGAGGGAGTTTAATTAGCTTCCCCCCCTCTCGGGATGGCGTCGGCGGGTCAGGGACAGGAGGGCCTCATGCTCCGGCATGACGAACCCTCTCCCAGAGTGACCCCCGACTGACGAACCCTCTTCCAGACCGAAATAGCGGGAGCTTCCCTCCTACCGCCATCTGCATCATCATCTTCTAAAGCGCCTTCCATGCCCACCAAGACCGACAGCACAATGCCTCGCGGAAGGGAAAGAAGGAGAAACCACCAGGGATGGCCTTAAGCAATGAAAGGAAAAGGAGATGCCCCTTGGACCTTTTATAGGCCGAAGGGGGAGCTGATCGCCTTAAATGACTCTCCCCTTACAAAACACGCTAAAAGGGCTTTCCCTGAGATGGTTACCTCATTTCCAAAAACATCCAGCCAGCGGGACGCGCGAAGCAGCAAGTCATTAAGGGCGGTATGGAAAAATGGAAAGGTGCCAGCGCCATGTAAGTTATTTGACAGATCGGCACGCGCGATATCTATAGAGAAAATCGGCGCCTTCTCCAACGACTACAAATCTGATAGTCAAATCACACCAGAAGCGGTAAGAAATAGTCAATTTAGCTTTTAATACTGTCGCTATTATATTTTCCAAAAAAGCCTTACCAGGCTACATAAGGGAAAAGAAAGAAAGGAAAGAAATAGCTATCACATCAGGCCTCAGGCCCATCTTCAGGCTCGACAGGCAAGGCTTCCTTGGCACCAGATGATCTGCCCCCAGTATTCTTGGCGAAGGACGACCCGGCCACTGACCCCACCTGTGTGGGAACTGTCTCGGTCGTGTGCTCTCCCGAAGATGCTGGAGTTGGCAATCGCTCGGACGAAGACTCCCAACCCTCCTCTTCACTCGAAGTATAATGGGAAGAGTCGGTCAAACCCCAGTCCAAGTCATAGCGTTGCTCGGAAGGAAAAATGAGCTTAGACACCTGGGCCTCTGCTTCTATGACGGCCCGATCATAGCCTTGAGAGAAGCCCTTCCGAAGGCCCCGGTGATAGCCCGACTCATAATAAGGGAAGGCAACCCGGAGAAGAGCCGCGTGGTAGGCCTCTGAGCACTTATGTCACTCGAGTGCCTCCACCCCGGCCGACTCCACATGCCCCTCGAGCTCGATTATCCTCCGCTCTAACTTGGTTAGCCTTCTCTAAGCCTCGATCAGTGCATCCTCGGCTCCACAGACTCGGCCCTCAAGCGTCTCCAGCTCGGCCTTCCACTGCTCGCCGTGCTCGACCTGAATCATACGCTCCACCTCCAGAGCTCATTCTTCCGGTCGACCATATGACGAGCCGGGGCCAGCTACTCCGCCAACGATCGAGCCTCCGCTTGGCTCGACTGCACCTGAGCCCGAAGCGGGGACACCTCCCGACGGAGGTCACCAAGATCAAGGGTCAGACGCTCGACCTTCCGATCTAGCGCACCACGGGCCCACGAGAGAGCCTCCCACTCCCACTCCACCCGAGCACACGCGCCTACTGCCTCAGCCCTGAGCTGGGCCAAGATCAGGCTGCCTTCCATAAGTTGCTCGAAAAGCGTGGAAGGGGGACTCCTCTGAAGTTTTGCTCGAATGACCCCTGAAGCTACAGAGTGGCACCTCTGATACAGGGAGGCACGAACACTGAAGGCACTGTTCGAGGGAAAGGGAGCCCTCTCCAGAGCGGCCGGGACTGGGGCACCCTCCCCGAGCAATCCTACCTCGGGGGCCCCACCGACTGACTCGGGATGAGCAACCCCGCCATGCACCTCCCCAGCCTCAGTCGGCTGTGATCGAGTCGCTACAACCTGCGACCCTCCAGCCTCGACTGGCTTGGGCCGGGCTCCCTCATCCAGTGGCCCCTCTACTTCACTCGGCGCCCTAGCATCAGTCGCGATCCCTTCGTCATTTGCCCCCTCTTGCACCGCAGAAGGAAGAGGCAACAGGGGAACCTCATCAACCGGGCGGATGGTATCCACCTTCCTCGCCTGTTTCTTCTCAACAGACTGAGCCTGCATCGAAGATCACAACAACTTCACCACGGGATCCTTCCGCTTGACCCCCCGGCGTTCCGAAGCATCATCCCGGGCGACCCCCTTGCCCTTTTCTCGGGTGCGGGATGAGCCCTCCGTGGCTGGGAGATCACTCGGAGCCAGCGTATCATCCACATTGATGACCTCCAGCTCGACCGACGGTGCCTCCTCCTCCTCCTCCTCAGACGCTCGCCGAAATTCTACGCGAAGAAGAACAAATTGAGAAGAGGAAAGCACTCGCTTGAAAGAGGACAAGTTCCTGAGAACCTTACCCATCGGCAACAGCAATCAAGAAAGATACTCCTCGATGTTAGAAGGAGTCACCAACTCAGTAGTCCCCAGGCAGTCTCGCTGAAGGATAGCAACATCCCTCTCCACTTCCGGAGAGACCTCTGTTTGCTTCGGAGGGATGTTCGGGTGAAAGTTGTGCGCCGTTGGGAAATTCCAGACCACGCCGACCGTCGATGGACCCACCCAAAAATATTGGGTCTTCCACCCCTTGTGAGAGGAATCCTTCACATAAAGGGTCACACAACTCCTCCCCCCCTCGCCTGAATGAGGAAAAAGCCCTTCCCAGCAAAAGGATTATCCTTCAACTCAAAAAAATAGTGGAAGAGATCCAGCGAGGTGCACACCCCTCTCTTGCCACAGAGGAAGATAAAGGAGAAGATGAGGGTGTAAGAGTTGGAGACCAACTGGGCAGGAGCCAGCCGGTAGAATCGAAGCAACTCGGCAACAAAGGGATGGAGGGGCAGTCGAAAGCCGCACTTCCAGGCCAGGAGGAAAGAACAGAAGAGGCTAGAACGAGCGACCAGACTGGATTCATGAGGTTCAGGTGCGAGGAACTTGAATCGCCATGGCAGCCCATACAGATTCTCCAGCCACTTCATGTCTGCCTCACCCAGCTCACTGCGAAGAGGTTCTGATGGCACCAAAAAAGCCCTCGAGGCCCATTCTCCCTCTCGGCTCTCGGCCCCTGGATTTTGCTCTGCCATGGAAAAGACAGAAGAACTGGGAGAAGAAGGGGAAAGCTCTGAATCAGAGGACTCCGGAGGAGAAGGAAGCTGACGAATCGCCGCCTCAGGAATACTCTCCTAGTTTCGATGGCCGCAACGATTCTCCACTCTTCCGAGCTGCTCTCAGTAACGCAAGAGCCCCCACAAATATAAAGAGAGGCAAAACCCTAAACCCCGAAGATAAAAGGATGTAAAACGCATAATGCTTAAACTAGAGGCGGCGCGGCGATCCGATCTCCTGGGGAGGGGCCTTCTCTTAATCATCATAACGGGCATATTTTCAAGGTGAGCCGCGTCATGTGGCCCTGATCAAAAAGGGAGACCTATACCCAACCAGTGCCACAAAAAGTCCAGCCTAAACGCTACTTGTCCGAGCCTAATTTTGGCTCGGGAGTAGGAGGGGGACAAGTGGAGAGGGGAAATCTCGTCGCCCGTATGGAGAGGCCAAAAGAGGTCCAACCGGACAGAACGAGGCCAAACTCCTCAAAGTGGGAGCCCCCAGGCCCACTTAATATAAAGCCCAAAAACTCACTTGGTACAAGCGCTTCCTAGGTGGCCTTCGGGTTGGGAAGTCCGAGCATCAGTTCGATTGGGAAAGCTCCTCCGGAGCCCCTTATTCCCTGTCCTGACCAAGCACTCATCGCTCGGGAGACCACTCCTAGGCGAGTGCTTATCGCTCGGGCTCACTGATGGAAGCTTATTGATCCCGTTGCGGATCCCTTAATGACAGGAAGCTCAAGAGGATAGGGGAAACCAGGAGTCCGCGTGCTATAAGGAGCCCCGCATGAAGGACGTAACCACCCATGAGACTCCTCCACTTATAGGGATCAGTCGCACAAACAGGCCACTATTTAAATTGGACAAGCCCTACTACAGGAGGTAAGCAAGGTAAGAGCCAAAAACCCTGAGCAGGAACCACTTCACCTTTCTGTGGAAAGGGATCTCGCGCTCCCATCTTCCTCCTAATTCTTCCCTTTGCATCCGAGCTCTACTATTTTGCTGACTTAGGCATCGGAGAGTCTTCCCCAGGGTTCTATCCCAGGGCACCTCTGACTCGTTTCCCTTGCAGTTCACATTTCATGGGTACGTGGACGTCATCTCCCCCGCTCAGGAGCAGCGCGAGATAACCCCTCTTCAAACCTGTGTGAAAAATCCATTTCAATGCATGCTTGAATGTATATAAGATATCACTCACCTTTTTAACTCCTTCTATGACTCATCCCTTGCTAAATAAAATTATATTGATTTAGACATGTTTGTTACATGGCATATATTAAGGGGGAGATTTTTTATAACCATGCATACATTTAGGGGGAGACATTACTGTGAATAGACTAATTCATTTCTTACATTCATTGCAACCACCCACATAAATTGCATCTTTTTGAGTTAAATGATTCAATCGAATAAGGATTACGATTTTCTACTCTACACCTTTGAGAGCTTTTGATTCTCTACATAAAAATCACATATCTCGTGAGGAAAAAGCTGTTTACCCCACCAAAAATTTAGATAAGTGGAACGTGGATCCGAGCAGCCGGGAATCTCCCCTGAAATAAAGGAGGAAACTCGCGTCGAAAGGAGAAACTAATCCACATTTAAAATAAGTGTGACATGCCACCGAGTAGCCGGGAAGTGTCCCTGAGATAAATGATACAACTCGAGCCGAAAAGTGACAATATCCGCAGTTAAGATAAGTGACAAAACTGAGTAACCGGGAAGTGTCCCTGAGTTACAACTCGTGTCAAAAGGTTAGTCACACCATTTATAGTAATTAAAAAAAATTATTTGGGGTCATACGTAGCTACCAATATTCGAGCATCATGTATGAAAATGTATGGATGATAAGTTCTTTCTAGTGTTCCTTAGAAAATGTGATTATCCATATTGATTTGAACTTCATTGCTCAATCATCACATTTGCACTCTGGGTTTGATTGTTTGAATGTCCTTTATGAATCAGTTATCTTTCATGGTTAATGCAGTACTTTATTTATGTAAGCATGACCTTCTTAGTATTGCTCATGCACATCATGTTCTATAATCGATTGCATTATCCTTACACCCGTCCCAAAGGGACTTGCATGAGTCTATATCCTGGTATGCATGCTTGAGTGCTTGATTGCTTGATCTGCATTGATCACATCATATTCCATTCCATAGTTTGCATCTATATGTTATACATGTAAATAACAGGTTAAATAACCCATTGTCGGTTGGTTTTTGGTACTTGATAATTGGGGGAGAATAACGTGCTTTTTAGCACAATACATTCTATGCATAGCTAGGTTTGACATTTTGCATATAGGTTAGTTAGATCAGACACATGTTCATAGTTCAATCATACTCTCTGCTTATAGTTCAAAATCTGCACATTTGGACATAATTCCATCATCTTGCCAAATGCACATAGAGTCTCATTCTCTTGCTTGTTTCTTGATTTATACACCTTCCCTTCATGGGAGGTTAATTGCTGGGTTCATGTGCTCATGTCTCATTCATTTTTGGAATCTTTACAGTTGTTTCTCAGTCCCCCATTTTTTTGATAATGTCAAAGGGGGAGAGAAATTTGAATAGCCACAATATATTGTCATAATCAAAAAGGGAGAGATTGTTGGGTTCTGTGCGCCCCCTCGTTGTCTTTGGCAATGGTTTTGATGATTCCAATATATTGTGTGTTTTATGTTTGATGGCGTCTTCATGATAAACAAGCTAACATGATGATATCTTGTTTTGCAGAATGAAAGTCAATGGTCCTTCATGAATGCTTCTTATGTTGACTCATGCGTGCTATGCATCAGATTGATGGTCCTTCATGAATGCATTTCTTATGTTGACTCATGCGTGTTGTGCATGAGATTGTTGGGTATTGGTTTTATGACTGCTCTTGCATGATACTCTGTTGGTTAGTTCGTTTGATTACATTGGATTGCTAAGGCAATTTTCCATTCTCCTTGGGATGGGTCGACCCCTCGCTCTTTGAGCCCAGTTCTCCGTTTTGCCTAGTTCTCTGTTTTTCATGATTAATGAACTTGACTTTCTGGACTGGATTTGTACTTCATACTTGATCTTATGAGCAAACTTGGAATTTGGTATTTCATGTTTAGAAATGATTAATCACTTGTCACATAATGCTGAAAGTTAGATGTGGTGTTAAATGCTTAAATGTGCACCGACCCTGTGCCGGGTGTTTTATAGTAATGCATATGGTAATTTCATGATTAACTTGATGTTTTCAGTTTGGTATCAATTCCCACTAAATGACTGAGAAAATCAATGAATTTCAAATTGATTTCAACTGTGCTTGAGATTGTAAAACTGAACTTGAATGCGCTTCATGCTTTAAGAAATGAATGATTTACTGGTTGGTTTGGCCTTGAACTGAATAGCAATCTAATGGTGGCTAATGTCTGATTGAACTACATTGAAACTGGACATTGCTTGCTATGAATCTGAATTCAATTGAACTAAGTTATGAACCTTGTGTCCCTGAACGTGATGGTTGCGGTGCCCTTGAAAATGTCTGAAATGGGCATCACTGGACTGAACCTAGTTTATTGGACTGAACTTGTTAAATGAAGTTGTGATTACTCATATTAATTGTGCTCGAAGTCACTGGACTGAATTATGAATGTTGGACTAAACTAAAACCGTTGAGCTGGTTGCTAGAATTCAAAAGCACTAATTCAAGTGTTATATGAATTCAAATTTCCAGAATGTACAGGGTTCCTTCTGCTATCAATTAATTTGACTCCATGGTGTTTCAGCTATCAATTCATTCGAATCCATGGAAAGTTTCTATCCTTGTACTTTGCCTTCATTGTTTTCTCATTCCTATGCTTGAAACCAAGATTGAATGACAGGTCTCATACCTTTACTCCATGACACTCCATTGGCTAAGTCATGCCTTCAATTGGGTTGAATATGGTTTCTTGAATCACCTTGGCTTAACTCTCATGAATTTGAATTGGTTGAAAGTGCAGGTGTAAATATGCCCACAAACCTTTGTTATCATGGTAAGAATTCAATTTTGAATCTATTTCCATGTGGGTAGATTGGGTTTAATTCATATATCATGCTTTGGGGTTAATTCACTGCATTTAGTTCATTTTCTGGTTTTACACTACAAGGGTCGACCCCTGGGGTCAACTCTTGGTAGCTTGGGGTCTGTTTACAATGTAAACATAACCCCCGGTAGAAAGTGTAGACCCCAAGGGTCGACACTTTACCCTGGGTCCTATTTTTATATAACAAGACAGCAGGCAGTGAGAAAAGTGTCGACCCCAAGGGTCGACACATTCTCTGGGCAACCCAGATCGGGTTTACCGGATTGGTTTCAAACTCTGGGTTTAAAGGTCCGATTTGCTTGGGGTTTTACCCTAATGCCCTTAGGGTTAGGCCTTTCTATTAGGAGTGTATTTGGAGGGTTTAGTTGTGGGTATTTTTGTCCTTTGTGCAGGTGAAAGAGAGAGGAGCTGGAGAGGGCTTTCAAGCTGAATCTGATCTACTTCCGTCTAGATTTGAAGATCGTTGATGAAGAGAGTTGCAAGCGGAATGAAGCAACGAATCTGAAGACGTCTTCATCGCAAGCAACAGCTCACATCAACCTGGAGATCAAAGGAGTTTGCAAAAAGGGAAAATCTCCATATCTGTCCCTCGTCTATTTGAGAAGTTTGTCAAGCTCTGTTTTATTTCTGAATGCCTTTGAGATCATCTCTTGATCCTTTGTTTAGCAGTTTTCTGCCCCATATAATGCTGCGATTTTTATCCTTTGGAATAGAGAAGAGCTAACACGTTTCATCCTTTTGCAAGGGGCTTTGTGAACAAGGAAGAGGTGCTATGCACCTTGAAAGAAGAGGAAGACAAGGAGGACGCCATCAGCAAGACTTGTTCCACTGCCACACATTTTACCAGGGCTGCTCCTACGGTTTCGCCGGCTTCCACTTCGTGATTAAAAGCGTCCAGCGCACCCATCTATCCTATCTATGGGATTCATTGAAGATTTGAGGGAGTTCCTTTAATCATTCATTCCTACTCTCCTTATTTAATCATAGATCAATTTTCTTGTAGTCATTGTATATCCTTTGTGTTGGTTAAAACTTAGTATATCATTGAGTGTGTGGATGGAGCTGCGTCTCTATGTGATTTTAGTGTCCGGGGTACGTTCCCCAAATGTGTGTGTGTGTGTGTGTGTGTGTGTGTGTGCTGCGGTGGCAGCGTGTTGGGGCTTGTCCCCGTGTGGATGTTACTGTAGAAGCAGCGTAGGTGTGGTTGGGGTTCGTCCCCGTGTTGCTACGTTTTGTAGCGTGGAGTGAAGCCTCACCCGGTTGGGTGAGGGGTGGACGTAGGGAGCCCGTCGTGGTCCCGAACCACCTTAAAATCCTTGCGTCTTATGTGATTACCTGTGTGTTTGTCAATTCTTCTATCTCCGTTCACAGGTCCATTATACAGGTTTTTAATTCACTACATTATCACACACTGCTACCTCCGTTATCCGTGTTTGGTTTGAATTGAATCGTTATTAGCTTTGTCAACTCGTATGAGATCAAAAAAATCGAGAGAATCTTTAGATCTCACGTCTGCTTAGGCTAATTAACATAGTTAGTTTTAATTCCATCGTAATTAGTCAAGAAAGTTTTTAAAATCCACCATCTCGGCAAGGGGACAATTCAACCCCCCTTCTTGTCTGCCATCTCTCTGGGCCAACATTTTGCTTGGTCCTACGAGGACATGCCGGGTCTGGACCCATCTTTGGTTGAACACCGTCTGGTCCTGAAACCCGACGCTCGAGCTATCAAATAGAATTTAAGGCGACTTCACCCAAAGCTCGCGCTCAAAGTCAAAGAAGAAGTTGACAAGCTCCATAAGGCCAAGTTCATCAGGGTAGTTGTGTATCCGCAATGGGTAGCTAATATCATCCCTGTTATGAAGAAGGATGGTAGGGTCCGCATCTGTATAGATTTTCGTGACCTTAATCGTGCTTGTCCAAAGGATGATTTCCCTCTCCCACACATAGATGTCCTGGTGGACAACACCGCCGGCTATGAGATGCTCTCATTCATGGACGGTTTCTCGGGGTATAACCAGATCCGCCTTGCAGAGGAAGACCAGAGAAAACTTCTTTCACCACTCAGTGGGGGACATACTGCTACGTCGTCATGCCCTTCGGTCTTACGAACGCGGGGGCAACATATCAAAGGGCAATGATGGCCATCTTCCACGACATTATGATGCATATCCATATGGAAGTTTATGTGGATGACATTCTGGTCAAATCCAGGACCAGGAATGGCCACGCAGAGATCTCCGGGCAGTTCTCCAACGGTCTCGGGAACATCAACTTAAGATGAACCCCAAGAAATGTGTGTTCGGGGTCTCCTCAGGTAAGCTTTTAGAGTTTATGGTCAGCAAAAGAGGGATCGAGATCGACTCTAACAAAGCTAAGGCCATTGCCGAGATGCCTCCTCCCAAGAACATTAGAGAAGTCTGTGGTGTGATCGGGTGTTTGCAGTTTATCAAGAGATTTATATCTCACCACTCTCAGCGATGTAAGCCCTTCTACGACCTGTTGAAAGGAGAGGCTAAGTCTGAATGGAACGATAAATGTCAAAAGGCCTTTGATGACATGAAGAGTTATCTTTTGAATCCTCCTGTTCTGGCACCCCCGGTCCCGGGTCAGCCTCTACTGATCTATGTTTCCACCACGAAAGAATCTGTTGGAGTAGTGTTGGCCCAATACGAAGATGCCAAAAGGGAACGTGCGGTCTACTATTTTTCCAAGCTGTTCAATGAGGCTGAGCAACGATACACTCCCATGGAAAGAACTTGCGCGGCCGTCGTCTGGGTCACCCAAAAGTTGAAGCACTACTTCCTTGCACATGAAGTGAAGCTCTTGGCGCGAATGGATCTAATTAAATACTTGCTAGAAAAGCCCGCGTTAACTGATCGTTTGGTGAGATGACAAAGTTTTCTCAATCAATTTGATATCACCTACGTCAGTCAGAAGGTGGTCAAGGGGCACGCCATTACCGAGCACCTTGCCCACCATACACTCCCGACATTTTACCCTATCGATGAGAGCTTCCCGGATGAAGAGTTAGGAGCCATCATAGATGGTGAACCTTCGTGGATTCTCTTCTTCGACGGTGCATCAATTCCAAGGGTTGTGGAATCGGAGCCGTTCTCCAATCTCCGGAAGGTGTTATTATTCCCCGTGCTTGTCAGCTAACCTTCCCTGCTACAAACAATGTGGCAAAATATGAGGCACTCCTTATGGGTTTAAGGATGGCGTTGGCACTCAGAGTCAAGGAGCTCCGGATCATTGGAGATTCCCAGCTCATTCTTCGACAATCCCTCAGCAAGTATCAAACTCGGGACCCGAAACTAAAACCCTACCAAGACGTGGTCGGTAGGGTAGTCCGGCGGTTTAGGAAGCTTACCCTTGTACACACACCTAGGGCTCAGAATCTTCTCGCCGATGCCTTAGCATCTTTGGCATCTTCTCTTTCGATTCCCGGCGAAGAATCATCAGCTACCATCATTGTGGAAAGCATGCACGTCCTCTAATATTCAGATCCCTGGTTCCAACAGTTCTCTGAGCCTTCTCTGTAGGTCCAGGCTATTTCTCATGAGCCTGAAATCGATCTCGAGGATGATAATCCATGGTTCTTTGATATAGAGAATTATCTTAGGGATCGCTCCTTCCCCGATTATGCTACCACTCCCGATCGGCGTGCTATTCGCCGAGCCGCGGAGCATTTTTGCCATTATAGGTGGTCTCCTATATCGTAAATTCTTCAGTGGAGTTTATCTCCGCTACCTTGATGAGACCGAATCTCGAGCTGTTGTCGAAGCCGCTCACTCCAGCGAATGCGGTGGCCATGTAAATGGCCGCATGCTTGCTCAAAAACTCCTTCGACAATACTACTGGCCAACCATGAATGAGGATCATGCCTGTTACGTCTGCCACTGCGTCAAGTGCCAACTCCATGTGGATAAGGTCCACGCTCCCCCGTCCTCACTCCACCCTCTTATAGCTCCTTGGCCTTTTGCCATGTGGGCATTTGACGTAGTCGATCCTCTGGAGGATAGAACCGGAGAAATCTGAAGAAAATCCTTCATCCTCACCGCTACGGAATACTTCACGAAATAGGCATAAGATGAGGTATTCACAGAAGTAAAGGCATCAACAGTGGTAAAGTTCATCAAGCGCAACATCCTTGCAAGGTTCGGTGTTCCTCGTGACATCGTCACCGACAACGGACCGCAATTCACATCCCAGGAACTCCGCAACATGTGTGGTAAATATGGCATCAATTTGCATCATTCATCTCCATACTACCCACAAGGAAACGGACAAGCTGAAGCCACTAATAAAACCCTCATCAGAATTATTAAGAAAACCTGCAAATCTCACCATTATTCAGATTCGCCAGATCGCCTCATTGAAGCCCTCTGGGCTTACCGCACTTCTGTCCGAACTCCCACGGGTCAAACCCCGTATGCGCTGACCTTCGGGACAGATGCGGTACTCCCATATGAAATATCCGTTCCCTCACTAAGAGTGCAGCTGGATCCTGAGCTCGACCCCGAGCAGCGGAGAGAAAACCTCTTAGCCCAGCTGGAGCTATTAGATGAGAAGCGAATGATCGCGGCCGATCACGCACAAGTCTATCGCAAGAGAATTGCACGTTATTATGGCAAGAAAGTTCTATAGAGAAAATTCAGGATAGGAGAACTGGTTTTAAAGAGGAAGTTAATTAAAGCCACTGGTCTTAAAGCAAAGCTCCAAGAGAATTGGGTGGGCATGTTCATCGTCAAAGAAGTCTACTCAGGTAATGCTTACAAGTTAGTGGACTCCCAAGGAGAAGAGCTCGATCATCAATGGAATGGGGTGTATCTCAAGAAATTCTATTCATGAGACCTTGTACATAGCTATAAAAAAAAAACAAAAAAACAAAAAAGAGAGAAAGCAAAAAAAATCAAAACAAACAAACAAAAAAAGTGTCTTTTTGATGTGACACCAAGCGGGGAGGGGGATTCGAGCTAGAAGTGATGAAAAGGCCGCCGATGCCGATGCTGTCCACTCTCTGCGCTTCAAGATAGACAGTCGGTTCTCTTGACACTGCGGCCACTCCGGATTTTTACTGAAGACGAAACCAGTGGAAAACTCTTCGTAGCTGGACCGGGAAGCCACCAGAATTTTCTTTATTTCTGTGGACGCGGATTCTGGTTGGGGCAGACGGTTGAACAGAGTGGCAGGTCTGTTGCGCAGACTGTAACAGGTTCTCAGCAGTGGGAAGACGAGGATGCTGCGACCGCTCCCGAGCTCGGAATCAGGCACCGCTAAAGTCGTTGGTTCCGATGACGAGTCATCTTTGCAACGAAACTAACGGGGCTGCCAGATATGGTCGGAGATGGCCGGTAGAGCTTAACACTGAAGGTGATCGATGCTGACAGAGTGGAAGCAGAACTGCATGCCCGGTGGGAGAAAATTGATAACTTCTGGATCCGGATGCCAAACGGAGCTCTGCTTCTTGGGGATGAAAGAAGACGCAGAGTAGAAGATTTTTTATGAAGAACTCCTACTCAGATTCCCAGGAGGTTGGCCGCTGTATATCTTCCACTCTGGCTCTGGTCTTCTGTCAGAGCAGTCTTGTGCAGTCGAGGGAGAATGGACCTTCTGATTAGCCCGGTGCTCAGATGGAGACGAAACCACCTCACTTGGAAAGCTCTCTGGACGAACCTTCCAGAGATGTATGCCTTGCTACCAGAAGATTCAGGGAAATTCTAGAGATGATGCAGCTTCTAGGACCAAATTTGCTTCCTGCGACCTGCAATGAAGTTGAAACCTTGTGGTGGCAAATGGTGGTGGAATGAGATGGAGGGAAGGGGAGGGTGACCTTGGCTGGGTTGGGGCTGGAGTTGGGCGACCTAGGGTGTGGGGGGAATGGGAGAGGGGAGGGAATTTCGAATTTGGGCCTTGGGAGGAGTTATTTTAGCCTTGGGAAGGTGGTGGGATGCATGGGGAAGGAGAGTGGGGTAGTAGGGGGTTGGGAGGTGAGGAGAGGATTGGAGGAGAGCTCTTGGGGTTGGGGTGAGTTAATGGAAGGGTGTGGGAACTAGGGAAAGAGTTATTAGGGGAGGGGAAGAGAGAGAAAGTGGTTGGGAGGGGGAGGAGAGAGAAAGGGACGCACCCCTTAGAGAAAGAGAGAGATAATGAGAGAGAGAAAGAGAGAGAGAGAGGAGAATCCACCCCTTAGAGAGAGAGAGAGAGAAGTTAGAGAGAAAGAAAGAACCTAGGAGAATCCACTCCTAGAGAGAGAGAGAATATTGGAGAATCCACTCCAAAGAGAGAGAGATAGAAGGAGGGTAAGGGACCTCATGTTGGAGGTAGTTTTCCAAATATTTTTGATTCACTTCATTGTTTTAAAAGAGAGGTTACATGACACTTATATAGACTCCACTAAGAAGACCAAAAGACAACTCACCTAACACCTAACACCTACTCATCATAACTCTCTTAGGAAGACTAAAAGACACAAAATAAAAAAAAGACTCTTACATAATAGTTGGAGACATAATTACTACAAAATATAAAACATGACCCATTAGGCCCATACATATGGCCCAATTAACATGAGACAACTAAAACATAAACATGAGACAACTAAAACATGAATATCTATTTGATAATTTTGTTGAAGCCGCTTGCCGATCCCGTCAAACCCCTCCACTTGGAGAAGGTTCGACCTCGAACCTTGATTCTCGAATCTCGAACTGTAGGACCCCGACTTGTTGGGAAAAATCAGACGACTTGCTCTGATACCATTTTGATGTGACACGAAGCGGGGAGGGGAATTCGAGCTAGAAGTGATGAAAAGGCCGCCGATGCCGATGCTGTCCACTCTCTGCGCTTCAGCACAGACAGTCGGTTCTCTTGACACTGCGGCCACTCCGGATTTTTTCTGAAGACGAAACCAGTGGGAAACTCTTAGTAGCTGGACCGGGAAGACATCAGAATTTTCTTGATTTCTGTGGATGCCGATTTTGGTTGGGGCAGATGGTTGAACAGAGTGGCAGGTCTGTTGTGCAGACTGTAACAGGTTCTCAGCAGTGGGAAGACGAGGATGCTGCGACCGCTCCCGAGCTCAAAATCAGGCACCGCTGAGATGGTTGGTTCCATTGACGAGTCGTCTTTGCAACGAAGCTGACGGGGATGCCAGATATGGTTAGAGATGGCCGGTAGAGCTTGAACACTGAAGGTGGTCGATGCCGACAGAGTGGAAGCAGAACTGCATGCCCGGTGGGAGAAAATTGATAACTTCTGGATCCGGATGCCAAACGGAGCTCTGCTTCTTGGGGATGAAAGAAGACTCAGAGTAGAAGATGTTTGATGAAGAACTCCTGCTCAGATTCTTAGGAGGATGGCTGCTGCATATCTTCCACTTCGGCTCTGGTCTTCTGTCCGAGCAGTTTTGCGCAGTCGAGGGAGAATAGACCTTCTGATCAGCTCGGTGCTCGGATGAAGACGAAACTGCCTCGCTTGGAAAGCTTTCTGGACGAACTTTCCAGAGATGTATGCCTTACCACCAGAAGATTCAGGGAAATGCCGGAGATGATGCAGCTTCTAGGACCAAAGTTGCTGCCTGCGACCTGCAATGAAGTTGAAACTGTGTGGTGGCAAATGGTGGTGGAATGAGATGGTGGGAAGGGGAGGGCGACCTTGGCTGGGTTGGGGCTGGAGTTGGGCGACCTAGGGTGTGGGGGGAATGGGAGAGGGGAGGGAATTTCGAATTTGGGCCTTGGGAGGAGTTATTTTAGCCTTGGGAAGGTGGTGGGATGCATGGGGAAGGAGAGTGGGGTAGTTGGGGGTTGGGAGGTGAGGAGAGGATTGGAGGAGAGCTCTTGGGGTTGGGGTGAGTTAATGGAAGGGTGTGGGAACTAGGGAAAGAGTTATTAGGGGAGGGTAAGAGAGAGAAAGTGGTTGGGAGGGGGAGGAGAGAGAAAGGGGCGCACCCCTTAGAGAAAGAGAGAGATAATGAGAGAGAGAAAGAGAGAGAGAGAGGGGAATCCACCCCTTAGAGAGAGAGAGAGAAGTTAGAGAGAAAGAAAGAACCCAGGAGAATCCACTCCTAGAGAGAGAGAGAGAATATTGGAGAATCCACTCCAAAGAGAGAGAGATAGAAGGAGGGTAAGGGACCTCATGTTGGAGGTAGTTTTCCAAATATTTTTGATTCACTTCATTGTTTTAAAAGAGAGGTTACATGACACTTATATAGACTCCACTAAGAAGACCAAAAGACAACTCACCTAACACCTAACACCTACTCATCATAACTCTCTTAGGAAGACTAAAAGACACAAAATAAAAAAAAGACTCTTACATAATAGTTGGAGACATAATTACTACAAAATATAAAACATGACCTATTAGGCCCATACATATGGCCCAATTAACATGAGACAACTAAAACATAAACATGAGACAACTAAAACATGAATATCTATTTGATAATTTTGTTGAAGCCGCTTGCCGATCCCGTCAAACCCCTCCATTTGGAGAAGGTTCGACCTCGAACCTTGATCCTCGAATCTCGAACTGTAGGACCCCGACTTGTTGGGAAAAATCAGACGACTTGCTCTGATACCATTTTGATGTGACACGAAGCGGGGAGGGGAATTCGAGCTAGAAGTGATGAAAAGGCCGCCGATGCCGATGCTGTCCACTCTCTGCGCTTCAAGACAGACAGTCGGTTCTCTTGACACTGCGGCCACTCCGGATTTTTTCTGAAGACGAAACCAGTGGGAAACTCTTAGTAGCTGGACCGGGAAGACATCAGAATTTTCTTGATTTCTGTGGACGCCGATTTTGGTTGGGGCAGATGGTTGAACAGAGTGGCAGGTCTGTTGCGCAGACTGTAACAGGTTCTCAGCAGTAGGAAGACGAGGATGCTGCGACCGCTCCCGAGCTCAGAATCAGGCACCGTTGAGATGGTTGGTTCCGTTGACGAGTCGTCTTTGCAACGAAGCTCGGGGATGCCAGATATGGTCAGAGATGGCCGATAGAGCTTGAACACTAAAGGTGGTCGATGCCGACAGAGTGGAAGCAGAACTGCATGCCCGGTGGGAGAAAATTGATAACTTCTGGATCCGGATGCCAAACGGAGCTATGCTTCTTGGGGATGAAAGAAGACTCAGAGTAGAAGATGTTTGATGAAGAACTCCTGCTCAGATTCCCAGGAGGATGGCCGATGCATATCTTCCACTCCGGCTCTGGTCTTCTGTCCGAGCAGTTTTGCGCAGTCGAGGGAGAATGGACCTTCTGATCAGCTCAGTGCTCGGATGGAGACGAAACCGCCTCGCTTGGAAAGCTTTCTGGACGAACTTTCCAGAGATGTTTGCCTTACCACCAGAAGATTCAGGGAAATGCCGGAGATGATGCAGCTTCTAGGACCAAAGTTGCTGCCTGCGACCTGCAATGAAGTTGAAACCGTGTGGTGGCAAATGGTGGTGGAATGAGATGGAGGGAAGGGGAGGGCGACCTTGGCTGGGTTGGGGCTGGAGTTGGGCGACCTAGGGTGTGGGGGGAATGGGAGAGGGGAGGGAATTTCAAATTTGGGCCTTGGGAGGAGTTATTTTAGCCTTGGGAAGGTGGTGGGATGCATGGGGAAGGAGAGTGGGGTAGTTGGGGGTTGGGAGGTGAGGAGAGGATTGGAGGAGAGCTCTTGGGGTTGGGGTGAGTTAATGGAAGCGTGTGGGAACTAGGGAAAGAGTTATTAGGGGAGGGGAAGAGAGAGAAAGTGGTTGGGAGGGGGAGGAGAGAGAAAGGGGCGCACCCCTTAGAGAAAGAGAGAGATAATGAGAGAGAGAAACAGAGAGAGAGAGGGGAATCCACCCCTTAGAGAGAGAGAGAGAGAAGTTAGAGAGAAAGAAAGAGCCCAGGAGAATCCACTCCTAGAGAGAGAAAGAGAATATTGGAGAATCCACTCTAAAGAGAGAGAGATAGAAGGAGGGTAAGGGACCTCATGTTGGAGGTAGTTTTCCAAATATTTTTGATTCACTTCATTGTTTTAAAAGAGAGGTTACATGACACTTATATAGACTCCACTAAGAAGACCAAAAGACAACTCACCTAACACCTAACACCTACTCATCATAACTCTCTTAGGAAGACTAAAAGACACAAAATAAAAAAAGACTCTTACATAATAGTTGGAGACATAATTACTACAAAATATAAAACATGACCCATTAGGCCCATACATATGGCCCAATTAACATGAGACAACTAAAACATAAACATGAGACAACTAAAACATGAATATCAATTTGATAATTTTGTTGAAGCCGCTTGCCGATCCCGTCAAACCCCTCCACTTGGAGAAGGTTCGACCTCGAACCTTGATTCTCGAATCTCGAACTGTAGGACCCCGACTTGTTGAGAAAAATCAGACGACTTGCTCTGATATCATTTTGATGTGACACCAAGCGGGGAGGGGAATTCGGGCTAGAAGTGATGAAAAGGCCGCCGATGCCGATGCTGTCCACTCTCTGCGCTTCAGGACAGACAGTCGGTTCTCTTGACACTGCGGCCACTCCAGATTTTTTCTGAAGACGAAACCAATGGGAAACTCTTAGTTGCTGGATCGGGAAGACATCAGAATTTTCTTGATTTCTGTGGATGCCGATTCTGGTTGGGGCAGATGGTTCAACAGAGTGGCAGGTTTGTTGCGCAGATTGTAACAGGTTCTCAGCAGTGGGAAGACAAGGATGCTGCGACCGCTCCCGAGCTCAGAATCAGGCACCGCTGAGATGGTTGGTTCCGTTGACGAGTCGTCTTTGCAACGAAGCTGACGGGGATGCCAGATATGGTCAGAGATAGCCGATAGAGCTTGAACACTAAAGGTGGTCGATGCCGACAGAGTGGAAGCAGAACTGCATGCCCGGTGGGAGAAAATTGATAACTTCTGGATCCGGATGCCAAACAGAGCTCTGCTTCTTGGGGATGAAAGAAGACTCAGAGTAGAAGATGTTTGATGAAGAACTCCTGCTCAGATTCCCAGGAGGATGGCCGCTGCATATCTTCCACTTCGGCTCTGGTCTTCTGTCCGAGCAATTTTGCGCAGTCGAGGGAGAATGGACCTTCTGATCAGCCCGGTGCTCGGATGGAGACGAAACCACCTCGCTTGCAAAGCTTTCTGGACGAACTTTCCAGAGATGTATGCCTTACCACCAGAAGATTCAGGGAAATGCCGGAGATGATGCAGCTTCTAGGACCAAAGTTGTTGCCTGCGACCTGTAATGAAGTTGAAACCGTGTGGTGGCAAATGGTGGTGGAATGAGATGGAGGGAAGGGGACGGCGACCTTGGCTGGGTTGGGGCTGGAGTTGGGCGACCTAGGGTGTGGGGGGAATGGGAGAGGGGAGGGAATTTCGAATTTGGGCTTTGGGAGGAGTTATTTTAGCCTTGGGAAGGTGGTGGGATGCATGGGGAAGGAGAGTGGGGTAGTTGGGGGTTGGGAGGTGAGGAGAGGATTGGAGGAGAGCTCTTGGGGTTGGGGTGAGTTAATGGAAGGGTGTGGGAACTAGGGAAAGAGTTATTAGGGGAGGGGAAGAGAGAGAAAGTGGTTGGGAGGGGGAGGAGAGAGAAAGGGGCGCACCCCTTAGAGAAAGAGAGAGATAATGAGAGAGAGAAAGAGAGAGAGAGGGGAATCCACCCCTTAGAGAGAGAGAGAGAGAAGTTAGAGAGAAAGAAAGAACCCAGGAGAATCCACTCCTAGAGAGAGAGAGAATATTGGAGAATCCACTCCAAAGAGAGAGAGATAGAAGGAGGGTAAGGGACCTCATGTTGGAGGTAGTTTTCCAAATATTTTTGATTCACTTCATTGTTTTAAAAGAGAGGTTACATGACACTTATATAGACTCCACTAAGAAGACCAAAAGACAACTCACCTAACACCTAACACCTACTCATCATAACTCTCTTAGGAAGACTAAAAGACACAAAATAAAAAAAAGACTCTTACATAATAGTTGGAGACATAATTACTACAAAACATAAAACATGACCCATTAGGCCCATACATATGGCCCAATTAACATGAGACAACTAAAACATAAACATGAGACAACTAAAACATGAATATCTATTTGATAATTTTGTTGAATCCGCTTGCCGATCCCGTCACTTTTCCTTTTAAACTTGTAAAACAAACAAGAAAAATCAACACCTGGTGATCACCAAGCAACCCAAGTTTATTGCATCAACCCTTAATGATAGATAGGGACCATGAAGGTGTGGTAAGTATCGGGTCTTAGTCTGCCAGAACCGCGGAGATCCCTGTCCAGCCATGTCGGTCTACGCTTTAGAATGAAGACAACATGCACACACGCACGTGTTTTATCCAAAACGGTTGGCGTCACCCACGACGAGGGCTCACCCCGAGGGTCTCCAGACAAGCCAAACTCTTTTGTTCTCCTTCTTTTCGACCAAATGAGATAGCTAGCGCCCTTAAAACGCTGAGCATGTGGAAGCCAAAGTACATGACCCTCGGGGCAGGAGTAGGATCCATTCCCTCGAGCCCAGGTCAGAGCACGAGAAGAGGGCAGTGTCCCCGCATGCATGAAAAGAAAGGGGATTCCAAACTCAAAATGAATGATATTCTCCTCCCCTAAGAAAAAAGAAAAGGCAAGGAAAAATGAGAAAAATTATGATGAGTGACAAAGTCACATGAAAAGGCATGGTCGTGACCGTACCTGACCTTAGCAAATGAAACCCCTCATCTAGAGCGGAAGAGAAAAATACTACAAAAGGGGCATTGAAACGTCTAAGTGCTCAGGGATGGCCCGAAATTGCCCGAAAGGAGAAAGTCGAGTAGGCTCTCAGCTAGCTCGCTGGGTTAACGGCTTTGCCGGTCCTCTCAAGAGGTTTAACCCCTTTCGCCTTCCTTCTCCCTCTAAAAGATGAAGCTCAATGGAGGTCTCGAGGGGTGAACCTTGTCAAGCTTGCAACCCTGTTTAACAAAACACACATATAGTTGTCCATTTCGAAAACAAAGCCTTTGCTGCGAAGGAGTCTCTGTGTTTCTGGCCGGTTAAGACTCCTATTTATCACCCTTAATGCTTTCGTACTTTACCTCGGGCTTAGGTCAATGCAAGCGCGTCACCTATGGGTGCGACGGCATCTGATTCTGGGTCAGCGTCGCGCGGTTGACCGTTAGGGTTCCAAGGTGTTCCATCATATACTGTCTAAAGTTGTGAGGAAATAGACCCGGGTCGGGCAAATCATTTACCTCGAACACTCTTTGGGTGTATCCCTGCGGTCGAAAGCAACTGGGAGCCTAAGCTTGGCATGACGGCATTGTCATCAGGATAAGACTTAACCGGTGGGGCTATCATTCGAGGAGTCTAGAGGCCCAAATCAACTTAGACGTGAGCTCAGGATACTTGGGAGGTAGTGGAGAAAACCCCCCCATCTCCATGTAGGTCAGGTGCCATATGGGTGGTCACCAGGCGTTCAAAAAAAATAAAGAAAACAAAAATCCCAAAAAATCAGTATATTTCAAATCCCAAAAAAATTGAAAATTCAAAACCCCAAAAAAAGCATCATAAAACCATAAAACACCAAAAAGAAAAAAAATGTGCAAAAATCCAAGATTCAAAAATATGTTTTGCATCCGCATGAGCATTTGCATGATCATGTTTCCCTTTCTGTGTACATTTCGCCTATTTGCATGTGCATAGCACGTTTCCTATTCCTTTTCTAAATCTTGTTAATAAGATTTAGCCCTCTGACCCTGCATCGAAAAAGGTACTATCTGCTTTTGGCAGGGGGCTAAAAACATACTACACGAACCTTTTCCCTTTAGTGTAGTTGAAACAGGTGAAAAGGGAAGACGACGTCAAGCCAAGCAAGATAAGTACACTGAAGGAAAGCTCATTTCATTGCAAAAGATGTCCATTACATTCCATTGCCACAACATTCTAGGGGCATACCCCTAGTGTACAAAAGGGGCAGTTGCTGCCAAGTCGCATCTCTCTCTCTCTCTCTCCTCCTAGTCTGTGTCAGTGCGAGGTCGGCTGCGCCGACTATCAGCCTCGTCTCCACCTCCGCTCATTCTATCTCGTAGCCTCGATGGCCGCAAAGCCCTCGAACCTGAGGCAGCTGTCTGAATTGCCTCCTGTCCTGTCGGAGACTGCGTCATGCCTATAAGCTCACTCATTGTGAAATGCACGTCTCATATGGGCTGCAGTGACTCGGAAGGAGTCACGGGTCTAGCTCCCTCTTTTAGGGCACCCCTGCCTTGGTACCTCCGTAGCACACGTCGTCGCAAGGCCTCCAGCTGATCGAGAGCTCCCAGCTCCCGCACCGCCAGTGCCATCTCCCGGGCACGCGCCTCGGCTTCTCTCTCCTTCACCTCAGCAAGGCGACCCTTGAGCCTCTCAACAATGCTCGTCTCTCCTAGTCGGTGTGTCAGCTCCTCTATGCGGGCATCCTGCTCCCAACGAACGGCCAGACTGGCCGCCAGCTCCTTCCTCTGCAGAAGATGAATAGTCATGTAAGACAAGCAAAGATGATCATGAGAAAAAGAGAATTGCCTTCAAATTGAGTGTTAGGTTCTTACCGTCTCAGCCAGCTCAGCCTCTCGCTCCTCGGCTCGCTCGATAGCCCCGGCTAGGCGGTCCTCTAGCTTAGCCATAATATCAGCTCGGGACGAAGGGCCAGCCTCTCCAACTGCACCTGCCCTCACTCGTACATAGGTCAGCTCGTCATGCTGTCAAGACAAGGGGCAAATGGTTAGCCAAATACAAATCTTGGATCCCAATGTCAATCTACCTCAGCTTACCATCTCTCGAATCTCATGTCGTATGTTCATGATCGTCTGGTCAAGGATAACTATCCGATCCTTGAGAATCTTCATAGCCACGGCCTCGGGCATCTGCACATTGAATTTACAAGCTCTCATAGCTTTGATACTTAAGAGAAAACATCATATTTGAAAGTTGAAGAGTAACTCACTATTCGGGTGTCGAGACGGAGCCGTCCAGCATACCGGTCTCGGTAATCTGCCAAATAAGTCTCACTACTCCCCACAGTCCGGTCATGCTCCAGTGAGGGCCCCTTTTGTAGTGCCCCTGCCTCGACACCATAGCGGTAGGCCCAGTCCTGATCGCTCGCCGAAGTCCGACGGTGTCCCCGATCTGATTCATGCTCGGCTGGAATCGCCACCGGCGGTTGATGCCATCCCAGTGTCCTTTGCACTAGGCGAAGGAAGAGCGACTCCCTCAGGTTCACACAGAACAGCACTGTGTCCCTGTGGAACCAAGCTCGCCCCTCCCTCACCCAAGGCTAAGACGTGGTGTCCTCCGTCACGTAAGGAGTCCAGATCACCTGCCACACACACAAAAAAAAGAGATGTTTTGCTAATTGAGTACATAACGAATGCAACATATCACACAACCACTTTTAGCCAAAACACTTACTTGGCGGTGAGGGAACTCATCTAAGGCCGTCCTGAGATCGGAGAGTCTAGTGGCCACTAAGCGTCGGTCCCTGACCATTTCCCATCTAGCCATCAGAGGGACCTCCTGCATTAAAGCCCGCGGGATCGTGCCGCGACCTAGAGGGAACCGAGTGTACCCCCAAATCTGAAAACACAACAAAAGGAGCAATCAATCAATTCATCAATTAAGTTCAGAATCAAACATGCCTAGAAAGGGTAGACTCGTACCTGTAAGAAGGGCGTGAAACCTCCCAGGTTCCTCGAACCTGGGCGCATTGGATCCAAGTGGGCGAAGAGGTGCGCCAGCATCACTCTTCCCCACGCAAGCTGGGGTCCCTGCTCTAGATCCAGCACCAGTAAGAGATACTTCAGATTCACTTTATTTGATGCAGTAGCAAACAACAGTCTCCCAAAGAAGTACAAGAAGAAAAGTTGCAACTCCTACTACTCGCTCCTCCCTTGAGATCTGAGTCTCTGTCTCACTCACCCCAAGTACGCATCTAGGTCCTCTAACGGTCCGCGTGTCATCCTCGCGAGCCCCATCGCAACACTAATCTTCCCAGCCGGAAGACAGGTCACCGGTCTCCTAGATCGAGCCAACTGTGGCCCGAGCAACTCTTCTACCTCATTACGATAATCTCTTAGCTCACGGCCGAGCACCGGGGCCCCTGCCACTAGCAATCCCGTCAGAAAGGCCACGTCCTCAAGAGTGGCGATCATGTGCCCCCACGGCATCACAAATGCACTGCAGCTATCCACCCATCTCTCCCGCATCGCCGTCAGGAAGGTGGCGTTTACCTGGAAGGGTCGGATCCTGAAGAACGGGCCAAAGCCCATTCTATCCACTCTCTCTCGTTGCCCGGGAGGTAGAGCATGGTACCAAGCCCATACCAAGTCCCATGTGACTCGGGCTCATATTCTTTCTGGACCCTGCACACATTAAAAAGAACCAACAAGAAACCATTAGATCTTCCAAGCAATTCCACCTTTTTTCTTCACATTTTTCTCGCAAATCCACAGGCCCTGGGAGCAGGGCGGCCAAAGGCTTGGTTGCCCACCTCCCTGGGCGGCCAAAGCCCTGGCCGCCCTCACCCCATCCGTGGGCGACCAGCGACCTGGCCGCCCAGGCTTGTGGGCGACCAGGACCCTGGCCGCCCACTGGTTCACCCTCCACCAAATCTTCCTCCGACCTCCATCTCCCCATAAAACACATGTACACATGATGATCTAATGAATGCAAAGTAAGGGCATGAAGCTTACCTTCCCGGGTTGCTCTCTCCTCCCTTGGTCGGGCTCGCCGTCATCCGAACCCTCGTCTTCATCATCTTCATCTCCATCTTCACCTTCGGCCGGCCCCTCGTTGGGGATAGCTTTGTCTTCATCATCTCATCATCTCTATTCTCCTCCAAGCTTGTAGAAACAGTGGCCGAAGAAGATGAGCTCGCCGAAGCTTCTACCTCTTCTTGCTCTTCACTTGAAGAAGAGGGATCAGGCACAATGTCAAGCCGACCCCTCCTTCTCCCCATTGCTCGAACTAGAAGATCCAAATGGCTAGAATTACATTCAAGCAATAACCTCACTCTCCAAGTTCTCCAACTCCTAAAGGCGTCCATAACAAGGGCCGCCCAAATGAAGGGGGCGGCCACCTTTTATTGAGCCCTCAAAGCAGGGGGCGGCCAAGGTTTTGGCTGCCCAGGCTTTAGTGAAGGCGTCCAGGACCCTGGCCGCCCTCCTCCATGTTCAGTGAAAAAAGATACAAAAAAATGGAAAATCAACAAAACTTATGTAAGTCAAGTCGTCTAAATATATTCCATCTACTAAGTTCCATAACCATCAATCATTCGTTGTCCAAGCCAAAAGAAAAACACAAAAAAAATATAGTTCATTTATCTAAACATAATCCTAAAAAAGAAAAAATGTTGAACAATCTCTAATCAGGTACGCCTCCTCATGAAGAACTCGTTCACTGTCGGCCTGAAGCTCGATAGGTAGCTCGCAACTCATCTTTGTCCTCCTCTATGTTCACTTTGGCCTTTACCGTGGTGGCATGGCGTCTCCATGCCTTCCCGATCCTGTCTAGTCGCCGTCAATCCGTGTCGGTCCCCAGAAGGCGCTTTGCAATCAATCCTCACTTTGAAGCCGCCCATGGGATCCGTCTGGGCAATCCCACCTGGCGATGGCAACGGTGTCCTTGGTACAACACCAAGTCCTCGGCCCCTACAAGCCATAATTCTTGCTCTGATGATCCACGCACTTTAAATACCTCATGTCGATACATCATCAGCACAAACACAAAATCATCTTCAGGTAGGAAATTCAGGTAGTCACGCCAGTCATCTCTGGTCTTCAATAGAGCAGTCTTGCATATTACTTGATCCTCAGGACCAAAGATAGCCTTCACGGGGTAGATGTCTCTCTTCTCAAAGATCCGGGAAGCAGTGGTCGCCTCGCTATCAAAATCAAAACTCAGGTGGACTTCCATCCACAGCTGCAGAAGGTATAAACTCCCCATGGTGCTGCCACCTAGGCTCATTTGAGTGAGCCCGCAATACATATGAGCCAGCATGGCCCGAGTAAGAGAGTGTCCTGTCCACAAGAGAGTCAGGGGCCCCACATACTCTCGCCTCAGCACGTCGCCTGACGTAGGGAAGAGTAGTGCCCCACCCAAGCACAACGTCACACCGCGCATCAGTCGATCATCTTCCACTGCCTTATCCTTCACGTGGCCCACAAGCCATCCTGCTAGGTGGTCGACTAGGATCCCTCGCTGGTCTGTCATCCGACAGACTTCGTGCTTGTCTCTTACAATCTCTTCTAGGATCTCATCCCAGGAGGAAGGTCGATCAACTCGCCCACCTCCAGGTCACCCCACTGGAAGATGAAATCCAGTTCTTCTACCAGTATCGAGGCCTCGAACTTGGGGAAGATGAAGGTGTGCGTATCGGGATGCCATAGCTCGATCAATGCCGCCAAAGACTCTCAGTTCCACCTCATACTATTGAAGCGCTTCGCCACGATGATCAGCCGGATCAGATGCCACTGGTACATAAATACCCTCATGGCAGGAGTGATTGCCTCCATTAAGTCATGGAGCCAGCCGTAGCGATGAGCATGTCTTTCCCCAGGAAAGGCGGGCACAGGCTGCATCATTTAGAAGGAAGATATGAGAGAAGAGAAAACCAATAATCATGCTCAATCCCATCAACAAAAAAATCCAAAAAGAACTAAATAAGAAAATAACATAAACAACAAAAAATAATAATAAGTTTGCACACAAGCCATACCTTGCCTTGCTTCGCCAAATTGCTTAAGTGGCCGGGCACGTCGGAGAGAACACCCAGCTCGTGGACTCCTGATAGGGTAGAAGAAGATGCCATTGCCAATCCCCTCTTTGATTACTCTCCTCGCTTCAATTCTTTGATCAACCACAGAGTATAATCTTGCCCCGTAGCCCTTATAGGCCAAGAGTCCCACCTGGCTCGGACTCCCGTGATCTGGGATAAGAGACGAAGGGCGGCCAAACCGATGGCCGCCCTCCCCTGGCCTGGGCGACCATAGGTATGGTCGCCCAGACCCTAGGGTGTCCACCACCCTGGCCACCCTTATCCCCCTCTTTGTGAAGCTTTGCTTGAATGATTAATATGTGGTTTGGCTTAATGTTTTAATGGTTCATTAAACAAAATATGTGTTTATTGTTATGATCCTATTATCATTGATGAACTTTACTAACGTGTGCTAATGCAGCTACAGGTCTCCACAGCAATGGGACCAGAGGGCGATAAGGCCCGTTACCTTGCATCATAGGTAGAATGCCGGAGGCTAGTAGCTTCGGGCGTATAAACTATGAGTTCCTCTCTAAAAAAACCGTTAAGAGTTTATACTCCTTAAGCTATTCGATAGCCGCCTGCCACCTAACACGAGATGACGGACTTCCCGAATTCTTGACTATGCTGAACTACAATGTGGAACGATGGACCCCCACTGGGATCCGGACCACGTCTGTCGCCAAGCATAGGATGACAGACTTCTCGAACTCTTGACTGATTAGTTCGGAGGCTGGCCAAATAAATCCTCCAGCTTTGCATTAGATATGTCTTTTTTCATTTAAACCCAGCATGCATCATATAGTTTTTTAGCCCCATTTGAAAGAAGATCAAAAAAAATGGATATATGCAAAAAGAAACAAAAAATTGCATACATCTCATCTGGAAGTCGCGATGCAGAAGCAGGGAAGACCACGTTGATCTGACCAACCCATGATCCTTGGTCCCGCATCTGGTTTTCCGAGTCCCTTGATTTTTACCGAGCTTACTCGAATGAGTCTATGTGATTCCACTCCAATTTGACCAGCAGAAAATGTGTTTTATGCGAAGCCATTTTGAGTGTTTCGTGATTCAATGAGTCATTGTATTCCCATATCCTGATCTTTTTACTTGCTTTATTTAGGTCTTGTATCTCCTTGAGCACTGGATTGCACTTTCGTCCCCTCAAGTCCCACAGCGCCATGCTAGGGGGCCCCCCGCAGCCCCAGATACAAGCCTCTTAGATTAATTGTCCTTCTTTGCCTTTGCTAATGACTTGCTTGGTCACTTGATGCTCATGCGACCCTGCATGAAGCTTATTTTCCGCTCGAGAATCCCTTGAGCGTGTTGCCCTCATTAGGCATGTTTCTTTGCCGAAACACCCATTTATCAGTCCGCCGGGCTCCCTTGCAAAACGGGCGTTCCAGAGGGGCATTTGTAGACGCCTAATTTTGGACATCCCGTGGATCCCCAATGGACCTTCGCGTGAATGACGTTAATTGTGGTACTTGGTTTTTTGATGTTTGAGTCTTTAAAGCCCAGCCCACAACACTTTGAGCTATTGGGCCTCGTCCATTTAAGGGGCCCAATGACCATGGTCTGGGCGGCCAAAGTGTTGGCTGCCCCTTACTCCTGGGTGACCAGGGCGATGGCCACCCTGGTCTGCTGGGTGACCAAGCTCCTAGCCGCCCTCTCTTCAAGGTGACCAGGGTACTGGCCGTCCTCCCTTGCTGGGTGGCCAGCCTCCTGGCCACCCTCCCTTTTCAAGGTGGCCAACGGTTTGGCCGCCTTCCTCTGTTTACCCGGTCAGAGAACGTGGCCTTGCTCTGTTGTGCCCCTGTGGTCATTAGAGTTATTTAATATTCTTGGTTTTGATAATGTCTAAACACTACAAGTCATTGTTGTTTTCCACTCTCATATGACTGACATACGTGATGCTTTGTTCATGACAGGTAAGCCAATGAATGGACAAGGAATGGAGTGGAGATGGAAAATGTGAAAGCTCAATGATTGTGCCCTTGCACGTGGATCGACCTGCGCGGTTAGGTCGCGGGGATCGACTTGCCCGGTCAGGTCGTGGGGGTCAAGGGGGCAGCGCCCCTTGCGGGGGTTTCTGGGGGCGGGGCCCCCAGAACAAAATTTGGATTATAGGAGTGACATACCTTTAATCTGTTAACTTCAAGAGAACCCAAGGTCAAAGAATCAGTTGACACCTTCAAGACTGTCAAGGTTGATGCCACAGATGAGGACGGGCTGCTAAAGGAGTCAAGCGACTGAGCTAAAGGGTTAGCGGTCTGAACCGGGGAAACTCAGGAACTGCCTAGCTGGCGGTCTACTGCCAGCCCAAGGGCGGTCGACCGCCCCTGCCAGCAACTCCCTGTCTGCACGATTCTCAGTGGCGGTCAATCGCCAGCCTAGTAGCGATCGACCGGAAATTCCAGAGATCAAATTTCTACAAGGTTTCTCAGTAGCAGTCGACCGCCAGCTTCCACAGGTCGACCGCCAGCCCCGAGCCAACAATGTTGACTTTATTTTCCACTTCAAGAAGAGCCCCTTTCCTTGTATTTGTTTAACCCCAAAGTCACCCAATCCCCCATGGATTGTGGATCTGGTCTGGGGGATGTCCAAGGACCATTCAAAGTCTATAAAACCAATACAAGAGGGTTAGAAACCCTAATGCTTCAATTGGAACAAGAGAGATCAAGGGAGGCTAGAGGAGGTGATTCGCGGGTACTGTAGCACCTCTATGAACAGTGCTTCGGGCTGGAGTTCTTCATCCATCCAAGGTGATTCAAGCTTATTTTTGAAGCCATCAACCTCCAAGAAAGGTGTAGAAGCAATCAAGGTTCAAGGCTGCATCCATTATCTCCTACATCAACTCAAAGGGGATTCAAAGAAGGAGATTCAAGGAAGATCGATTTGCAAAGAAGAAGGAACCCTTGTTACTGAATCAAGAGGAGTCTTTGCAAGAGAGAAGAAGCCCTTATTGCTGATCAACATCGAATCTCAGACAAGATCTTTCCTTCTTGAGCATATTCTATATCTTGTTTGAATGTTTTCTTATCTTATTCTCTTTCCATTTCATTCAAACATTTGGAACTGAAGATCGTCCCTACCGGTGGTTAATAGGAAGGCAATCGGAAGTTATCCGATCTGCGGTGTTGACGTCCCTACTGGTGGTTAGTAGGAAGGCAATCAAAGGTCTTTCCGATTTGCGGTTTAGTGCGTGGCACTAGTGGAGCCTCACCAGATTTGGTGAGGGGTGGACGTAGACTGGGGATTCAGTCTGAACCACCTTAAAATCTCATGTGTTGTGGTTTGCTTGTGCGATTGCTTTGCGTTAGATGCATGCTTAGGTTCAATCTCTATATTACATAATCATCTCGCTAAGCAAATCATTGTGTTCTTCGTTTAGCTAGTTATATTCCGCTACTATTATCATTATCTAGCTTTAAAGAGGGTTGTATTACGAAAAGAGGGCCAGATCTATTCACCCCTCCCCCCTAGATCCGCTATCCACTACTCAACATGCTCGTGGCCACATTCTCTCCCCCGATCTGCACGATCTCCACCCACGTTTTGTAACTCCCAGCTCGTAGAACAAAATTGACCACCTCCAGTGTGAGAGGAGGGATCATTTTTTTTGGAGAGGTGGGAAGTTCGGGCACAGGAGGAGAACGGAGTTCCGGCGGAGGAGAACTTACGGAACTTCATCCCAGAGGCTGCCACCTTCTTCCTGTGACCTGGTTTGAACTTTGCATTCCCTACTTCCTACTTGCATTACGGCTTCCAGGTAAGTTAGTAGTACTGCATGTAGTGTCCTTTAGCTCCTAAGATTAAGAGGTTTTTCCCAAAAAAACAAAGGGGAGGTGGAGGGTCGAAAGTCTCGGCCATCCTTCCTTCCCACCACCCCCAGGTAACTTTGCCACCATCATTCTCGTGTTCTTCCATTTGTTAGAATAGATACTGCACTACAAGTTTGACTAATGGCCTTCTTTTTGGTTTTCTTTTGAGCTACGTTTGTAGCAACCCTGATAAATGAATATTGAAATAAAATTAAAAACATATATATTACAGAAGTAATATAGATAATAAGAATAGGGTTAGTTAGACAAAATAAAACAAATTAAAAATAACGCCTCTGAGTAAGGCGTTAATTTAAAAAGGAACGCCTTTACATACGGCGTGACTAAAGAAAGGACGCCCACGCATGTGGTCGTCAACTCTCACGCGACCAAATAGGCAAGTGAAAGAAACGCCCATATATTAGGCGTGTTTAAAAAAAAAAAACAAGGAACGCCCTTATACAAGACGCTTCTTAAGAAACGACCTGAACAAGGTCGTTAATTTAAGAATAAACGCCCTGACCAAAGGCGTTAATTCAGTTCGTGACCCGTTCGAACCCAGAACTTATCCAGGGAAAGATTAACCTAATCTAGTAAGTGTCTATTAGAGTAAGGACTCTATTAGGGATATGTTACCCTCAATCAAACACTACTTTTGTTAGGACTCCAAAATCCTATAAATAGTCTTGATCGAACAACCCTAAACCTATTTGGACGATCGAACTGCACAGGTACGTGAAGAACATATGTTCTTCTATTTTCTTCTTCTGTTCCTTTCTTATGAACGTAGCATGAGAAGAATTAATATTCTTCGTTTCTTCTATTCTTGCAGGATAAGAAGACTAACGGGTAAGTCTTCTTTCTTTCTCCTCCTTTACCTCTGTTAAGTTATTACGAAGCATAATACCTTCGTATTCTATCCTCTGTAGGTCGTTCATCTTCATCCAACGTCTGCTGCATCTTGATTCTTACAGACCCTTCACGGTTATCTCCAAATCAACCCTTTAAGGTAGGATTTTCTCAAGTCTCGTAGCCCAAACTAAAAATAATACAAGAAGCACCATGCATGATATATTTATACAGTTTGCATATAGTTTTAATACGTTTTCTGTAAATTTTTCAAGAAACGCCCTTGAATAGGGCGCTACTTTAAAAGAAACGACCATTACAGTGGTCGTTAATTAAAAGTATACGCCTTGTATACAGGCGTTAATTTCATGAACAATCGCATGTAATTAATAATTGATCCTGTTTAAAATTCAATAAATATGAAATATCGATTCTAAAATCTTGCATGACTCTACCTGTGAATTCCTGTTAATTTTCTTGTCATGACCATGCCTCCTATTTTTATTTCCTGAAATATTGTAAATTTCTTGAATTCACGACTTGGACAAAGTCGTGTTTTTATATGTTAACGCCCCAGAACAGGGCGTGATTCTGAAAGCTAACGCCCCTTCCTAGGGCGTTCTCTGTTAAAATCCTGAATATATTTATTCTGTAAAATAGAATTAAACAGTAACGCCCCTTCCCAGGGCGTGTTTTATATAAATCCTGAAAATTATTTATATTCTGACAGATATGTAAATAATAAGACGCCTTCTGATGAAGTCGTCAACTCTTGAAGAAACGCCCCTGACCAGGGCGCGTTTTAGATAAATTACTGAATTATTGAAAATTCTGCAAAACGGAACATATGTAAACGCCCTTCTGTTAGGCGTTAATTACTTGAGAAACGACTTGACCTAAGTCGTTATTTTACTGTAAACTGATTTTTCATCCTGTTTTGTTAACCGATCGTTTCATATGCTATAATATATATATATATCGGCACTATTCTCCACTCCGTGAGTATAGTCCCACGTTTCATGTTGATTTATCGATCACACTCAACTCTCATTGACATACAAGCTCTCCATTGGACATTCCGTTCCTTTGGACTAGCGAGTTAGTCATAGAGACCTCCGTAAGACTCCTCGTAGCCTTGGATTCCCTCAAGGCCGACTGAGCTGGTTGTACCCTAAAAACCCATTACACGATCCTTGCCATGTCAATCGAAAGAAACATGGTATACCGGCCCTTATGTTTATACAAAGAGTATATCATAAGAAATTCTTAATGGGATGATGATATCATGCCATATCATGTCGTTCTTGTAAACCCCAATTCTATGATAAGAATGAGGGTATCTTGCTTTGATATACTGTTCATGTGGACCTCAATTCTATATAAAGAATGTCCATATTGATTTGTCGTGGTACCTAAGTTAAGGGAACCATATTCTACCTAGTTTTATCGATATCGTGATTATACCGTTATTATCGCCAATCTATGTCCTTTGTCATATTTTTGGACTCTACTCTGTCAAAGTTGTCATACATGTCTACAAGCTTGAATATTGAAATTCTATATT
This sequence comes from Amorphophallus konjac, assembly GCA_022559845.1. Lineage (NCBI taxonomy): Eukaryota > Viridiplantae > Streptophyta > Magnoliopsida > Alismatales > Araceae > Amorphophallus > Amorphophallus konjac. The sequence goes on from CM040122.1 coordinate 38,631,394, forward strand.
GGCTATATAAACAAGAGTGGATGTCAAAAATACATGATAAATGCCTGCGCATATAGGGCCCGATCTGGTCCTGGGAGGAGCACCCGAAAGTACTTGTGCCCATGGGAGTTAAAATGATAAGGTATCTGGCATTATACCGAGTACTTGACTTACTTGATTGGACATTCCACACACATCTTGTACTTGAATTGTACTTGACTTGACATGAATTGCGTGGCCCAAAAAAAAGGGTAATTTACTTGCTTGATACATGATAGCCAAAGTTCTTGACATGACTTGTTAAACGTACTTGCTTGAATATCTTGAATACACTTGTCATCTTGTTGGAAGTTCATGATTAAGTTCATCTTATTTCTTGATATTACATTCTCTCTATCTTGTCGTTTTATGCGAGCATGCATAGCTTTATTGCATTCATGAAAGATGTAATTACTTAAACCCCTTGCTAGTACTTGAGATATAATTTCCTACTGAGCGTTCGCTCATTCCGTTTGTCCCTTTGTACTTTTCAGGTAAGTCCGACGACGATGGAAGTCAATCGGATGGGAATGATCAAGAGTGAAAGTGATAGAGCTTCTACAAGTGTCGTCTAGTCTTTTCTATAGTTTCATGAGTCAAATATGTATTCTTTCCTTTTTATTAAACAGAGTATTGGATTTGTAATAGTCTATCCATTATGAAATAAAGGATTGGGTTATCTTGCTATTTTGCGCATCTCTGTCTTTGTGTCGAATACATGACCACTCTGATTGACATGATTGATATAGACACGTCGCGCATCTCCGGGTATCTTCCACGCTCGGGGCGTGACAGTCTTTGTGGTATCAGAGCGTAAGGTATTCAATTCCTAGGAAAAACCCAAGTCCAAGGATAAGTTGAACCTTTAAACCAGTGAGATTGGGTAGAACCAAGGGTTAGATTTAACATAGTATACGAGTCTTTAAATACGATCACGTACTAATATAGTTATTGTAATTGTAGGATAATGGCTGCCGAACGTGCTCAATGGCGCAACATGCAGCGTACCCTGCAAGGGATGACCCAAGTGCTACAACAGGTAGCACAAGGTGGTGCTCCACGAGCTGGAAGCTTACACCAAGCCTTTAAGAACATGAATCCCCCGAAGTTTATGGGATCGACCGATCCGGACGATGCCGAGTATTGGGTTCGGGAAACCGAACGCATATTCCGTGTCATGCAATGCACGGACCAGGACAAAGTTATATTAGCTACATTCCAGTTAGAGAAAGATGCTAGATGCTGGTGGGAGTCTATTGAAGCAACCATAGATCCGACTCAAGTAACATGGGAAGAATTCGTGGAATACTTCAATGCTAAATATTTCTCGGACCGAGTCCAAGAAAAGAAGGCTGCCGAATTCGCTGCATTAAAGCAACGATCCCTATCATTAGCAGATTATGAAGCTCAGTTCTCCAGGTTGTCTAGATATGCCAAGCATCTTATTAGCACGGAGAAGATGAAAGCCCGTAGATTTCTTAATGGGCTTAGGCCCCACTATATTACTCAACTGGCGCCTATGGACATCCAAGTTTATTCTGAGATAGTGCGCCGAGCTCAACTACTTGAAGATGCCACGGAACTATCTGATAGGATCCGAGGGAAAGACAAGAAGGAACAAGTCACGGGTTCGGGTTCTTTAAACCCAATTTCAAGAAGAGGCCCAATAATGGAGGTTCTTCCTCTCAAGACCATAAGTTCAAAAAGACCAAGCCTTTCTCTATCACAACTACCCCTTCTAATACAGTATGCAAGCATTGTGACAAGGCTGGTCACAAGACAGAAGAATGCTGGAGGAAATTAGGAGCTTGTCTCCGTTGTGGAAGCCGTGAGCATCGGATTCCCGAGTGTCCATTAATGAACGACCAAGCCGGCGATGGTAAACGCCCGGTGACAAAGAATGCTCGTCTTCATGCAATACAGGAGACCGAACCTGAAGAAGAAGGCGGATTAGTGGAAGGTACATTGAAAATTTGTTCCAAATATGCACATGTCTTATTTGATACGGGTGCATCGCATTCCTTTATTTCTAAGAAGTTTGCTGACCCATTACGTCTAGAACCGGAATGGATGAAAATAGTGTTGTCTACTCCTCTCGGAAACGAGACGGATATCACGCATCATTACCAAAACTGTGAGGTGTTGGTTCGAGGAAAGAATTTTCCTATTGATCTTATCTGCTTAGATCTAAAAGAATATGATGTTATACTAGGAGCAGATTGGTTATCTAAGTACCAGGCAACGGTTGATTGCCGTAATAGCAAGATTGTTTTCAAAGAATTTCCAGAACTGACTTATACTAGTCCTAAGAGTCGAAGCAAATCCCCTCTTATTTCGGCTCTTCGAGCAAGCAAGCTCGTCAGGAAGGGATGTGTATCCTTCCTTGCTTTTGTCACTGTTAAAGAAGCTAAGGAAACCAAGATAGAAGACATTCAGGTAGTGCAAGAATTTCCAGACGTATTTCCGGAAGATTTGCCGGGGTTACCCCCTCAAAGAGAAGTAGCCTTCACCATTGACTTAGTCCCTGGTGCTGGTCCTGTTTCAAAGGCACCATATAGAATGTCCCCTGCTGAACTCAAGGAGTTGAAGGAGCAGTTGATGGAACTAATCCGAAAAGGGTTTATTAGACCAAGTACTTCCCCGTGGGGAGCACCAGTCTTATTTGTAAAGAAGAAGGATGGATCCATGAGATTGTGTATCGACTATCGACAGTTGAATCATCTTACTATCAAGAACAAGTATCCACTGCCGAGAATCGATGAGTTATTTGATCAGATTTCAGGATCCAAATATTTTTCCAAGATTGATCTCAGGTCGGGATATCATCAGTTAAGAATCAAGGATGATGACATTCACAAGACCGCATTCAGAAGCAGGTATGGCCATTATGAATTTGTTGTTATGCCTTTTGGACTAACAAATGCCCCTGCTGCCTTTATGCAGTTAATGAATAGCATATTCAGGCCTTACTTGGATCAATTCATAGTAGTCTTCATTGATGATATATTGATATATTCTAAGACTAAGGAAGAACATGAAGAGCATTTGAGGATTGCATTGCAAGTTTTGAGGATAAATCAATTATATGCTAAACTCAGCAAATGCGAGTTCTGGCTTGAAGAAGTGGCTTTTCTCAGACATGTCATATCAAAAGATGGATTATCAGTAGATCCGTCAAAGGTTGAAGCTGTAAGAAAATGGGAAAGACCCACTAATGCAAGTGAGATCAGAAGTTTCTTAGGTCTTGCAGGTTATTATCGGCGATTCATTAAAGATTTCTCTAAGATCGCCGTGCCCCTTACAAGGTTAACTCGCAAGGAGATCCGATACGAATGGAGTGAGGAATGTGAAAGAAGTTTTCAAACTCTCAAAGATCATCTCACTACAGCTCCGGTCTTAGCTCTACCGATAGAAGGAGAGAAATTCGAGGTCTACACAGATGCTTCTGGCATTGGCCTCGGATGTGTCCTAATGCAACAAGGAAAGGTCATAGCATACTCTTCACGTTAACTGAAGAAGCATGAGGAGAATTACCCCGTCCATGACTTAGAACTGGCCGCGGTGGTATTTGCCCTAAAGATATGGAGACATTACTTATATGGAGTGCAGTTTACTGTATACTCCGATCACAAGAGTCTCAAATATCTATTTTCACAGAAAGAGCTAAACATGAGACAAAGACGCTGGCTAGAATATCTCAAGGACTTCGACTTCAATATACAATACCATCCCGGAAAGGGTAATTATGTTGCTGATGCCCTTAGTCGAAAGCCGAGAGCAATGATAGCCAATTGTATGATACAAGAATGGAGGTTGCTTGAATAATTCTCCGAGCTCAATATAAGCTTGGACACGGAATCCAAATTTGTTACATTATCTCATGTAAGCATACAGTCAGATTTATTATCTGAGATACAAGCACTTCAGGGTGATGATCCTATATTAGTGGAAATCAAGGGCAGATTAGAAGGACAATCTGATTTTCAACTAACTTCTGATGGAAGATTATTGTTCAAAGATAGAACTTGTATACCCGACTGTCCGGAATTAAAGAAGAAGATCTTAGATGAAGCTCACAGATCAAGGTACACTATTCATCCTGGATCAACTAAAATGTACCAAGATGTAAAGAGGAACTTTTGGTGGCCCAATATGAAAAGAGAAATAGCAGACTATGTAGCACGCTGTCTCATATGCCAACAAGTCAAGGCGGAACACCAAAAGCCTGCTGGAAAACTACATCCTTTAGATATTCCTAAGTGGAAGTGGGAGGATATTGGTATGGACTTCATCATGGGTTTGTCTAAATCTAAAGGAGGACATGATGGAATCTGGGTTATCATTGACCGATTAACTAAATCGGCGCATTTCTTGCCAATAAAAAGCCGATGGTCAATTGATGTGCTAGCTGCACTGTACATCAAGGAAGTAGTCAAGATACATGGAATTCCTGTCTCAATCGTGTCTGACAGAGATCCCCGTTTTACTTCTCATTTTTGGAAGGGATTACAACATTCATTGGGAACAAGGCTTAACTTTAGTACAGCTTTCCACCCACAAACGGATGGTCAGACCGAGAGAACAAACCAGGTTGTTGAGGATATGCTTAGAGCATGCATCATGGACTTTGGAGGATGCTGGCACGATCATTTGCCACTAGTGGAATTTGCATATAATAATAGCTACCAAGCTAGTATCCAAATGGCACCTTTCGAAGCCTTATACGGAAGGAGTTGCAGATCACCCATATGCTGGAACGAAGTTGGAGAAAAACAACTGCTAGGTCCATACATGGTAAGGGATACAACTGAGAAGATACAAGTAATCAGAGAAAGATTGCAAGTTGCTGAGACGAGACAAAAAGCTTATGCTGATACAAGAAGGAGAGATCTTGAATTCCAAATCGGAGATCATGTATTTCTCAAGATATCGCCTGGACGTGGCATACGAAGATTTGGTGTTAAGGGCAAGCTTACGCCAAGATTCATCGGACCATTTGAGGTACTTGAAAGAGTTGGCGAGGTTGCTTATCGCATCGCATTACCTCCTCAATTATCCGAGGTACATAATGTATTTCGCATATCCATGTTGAAGAAGTATGTGCACGGCTCATCTCATATTATTGAACATGGAGATCTGGTGATCCAGAAAGATCTCACCTATGAACAGAAGCCTATGAAGATCTTGGATCGAGAAATACGAGCTCTAAGGAATAAGGTTATTCCAATGCTCAAGGTGCAATGGAATAAGAATCTCGAACGCGAAGCGACATGGGAGACCGAGGAATCTATGAAGAAACTATTTCCCGAGTTATTCTAAGAGGTATATGTTCTACACTCTCCACGTGTATAATTATATATATTGAATTTGGGGACCAAATTCTTTTTAAGTGGGGGAGGGTGTAGCAACCCTGATAAATGAATATTAAAATAAAATTAAAAACATATATATTACAGAAGTAATATAGATAAAAAGAATAGGGTTAGTTAGACAAAATAAAATAAATTAAAAATAACGCCTCTGAGTAAGGCGTTAATTTAAAAAGGAACGCCTTTACATACGGCGTGACTAAAGAAAGGACGCCCACGCATGTGGTCGTCAACTCTCACGCGACCAAATAGGCAAGTGAAAGAAACGCCCATATATTAGGCGTGTTTTAAAAAAAAAAAAAACAAGGAACGCCCTTATACAAGACGCTTCTTAAGAAACGACCTGAACAAGGTCGTTAATTTAAGAATAAACACCCTGACCAAAGGCGTTAATTCAGTTCGTGACCCGTTCGAACTCAAAACTTATCCAGGGAAAGATTAACCTAATCTAGTAAGTGTCTATTAGAGTAAGGACTCTATTAGGGATATGTTACCCTCAATCAAACACTACTTTTGTTAGGACTCCAAAATCCTATAAATAGTCTTGATCGAACAACCCTAAACCTATTTGGACGATCGAACTGCACAGGTACGTGAAGAACATATGTTCTTCTATTTTCTTCTTCTGTTCCTTTCTTATGAACGTAGCATGAGAAGAATTAATATTCTTCGTTTCTTCTATTCTTGCAGGATAAGAAGACTAACGGGTAAGTCTTCTTTCTTTCTCCTCCTTTACCTCTGTTAAGTTATTACGAAGCATAATACCTTCGTATTCTATCCTCTGTAGGTCGTTCATCTTCATCCAACGTCTGCTGCATCTTGATTCTTACAGACCCTTCACAGTTATCTCCAAATCAACCCTTTAAGGTAGGATTTTCTCAAGTCTCGTAGCCCAAACTAAAAATAATACAAGAAGCACCATGCATGATATATTTATACAGTTTGCATATAGTTTTAATACGTTTTCTGTAAATTTTTCAAGAAACGCCCTTGAATAGGGCGCTACTTTAAAAGAAACGACCATTACAGTGGTCGTTAATTAAAAGTATACGCCTTGTATACAGGCGTTAATTTCATGAACAATCGCATGTAATTAATAATTGATCCTGTTTAAAATTCAATAAATATGAAATATCGATTCTAAAATCTTGCATGACTCTACCTGTGAATTCCTGTTAATTTTCTTGTCATGACCATGCCTCCTATTTTTATTTCCTGAAATATTATAAATTTCTTGAATTCACGACTTGGACAAAGTCGTGTTTTATATGTTAACGCCCCAGAACAGGGCGTGAATATGAAATCTAACGCCCCTTCCTAGGGCGTTCCTCAGTTAAAATCCTAGAATATATTTTACAAAAATAGAATTAAAGAGTAACGCCCCTTACAAGGGCGTGTTTTAGACAAATCGTGAAAATTATTGATATTCTGTCAAATATATAAATAAGGAGACGCCTGCTAATGTAGTCGTCAACTCTTGAAGAAACGCCCCTGCCCAGGGTGCGTTTTTAAATTACTAAATTATTAAAAATTCTGCAAAAACGAAAAATATGTAAACGCCCTTCTGTTAGGCGTTAATTACTTTAGAAACGACTTGACCTAAGTCGTTATTTTACTGTAAACTGATTTTCATCCATTTTTGTTAACCGATCGTTTCATATGCTATCATATATATATATATATCGGCACTATTCTCCACTCCGTGAGTATAGTCCCACGTTTCATGTTGATTTATCGATCACACTCAACTCTCATTGACATACAAGCTCTCCATTGGACATTCCGTTCCTTTGGACTAGCGAGTTAGTCATAGAGACCTCCGTAAGACTCCTCGTAGCCTCGGATTCCCTCAAGGCCGACTGAGCTGGTTGTACCCTAAAAACCCATTACACGATCCTTGCCATGTCAATCGAAAGAAACATGGTATACCGGCCCTTATGTTTATACAAAGAGTATATCATAAGAAATTCTTAATGGGATGATGATATCATGCCATATCATGTCGTTCTTGTAAACCCCAATTCTATGATAAGAATGAGGGTATCTTGCTTTGATATACTGTTCATGTGGACCTCAATTCTATATAAAGAATGTCCATATTGATTTGTCGTGGTACCTAAGTTAAGGGAACCATATTCTACCTAGTTTTATCGATATCGTGATTATACCGTTATTATCGCCAATCTATGTCCTTTGTCATATTTTTGGACTCTACTCTGTCAAAGTTGTCATACATGTCTACAAGCTTGAATATTGAAATTCTATATTGGCTATATAAACAAGAGTGGATGTCAAAAATACATGATAAATGCCTGCGCATATAGGGCCCGATCTGGTCCTGGGAGGAGCACCCGAAAGTACTTGTGCCCATGGGAGTTAAAATGATAAGGTATCTGGCATTATACCGAGTACTTGACTTGCTTGATTGGACATTCCACACACATCTTGTACTTGAATCGTACTTGACTTGACATGAATTGCGTGGCCCAAAAAAAAAGGGTAATTTACTTGCTTGATACATGATAGCCAAAGTTCTTGACATGACTTGTTAAACGTACTTGCTTGAATACCTTGAATACACTTGTCATCTTGTTGGAAGTTCATGATTAAGTTCATCTTATTTCTTGATATTACATTCTCTCTATCTTGTCGTTTTATGCGAGCATGCATAGCTTTATTGCATTCATGAAAGATGTAATTACTTAAACCCCTTGCTAGTACTTGAGATATAATTTCCTACTGAGCGTTCGCTCATTCCGTTTGTCCCTTTGTACTTTTCAGGTAAGTCCGACGACGATGGAAGTCAATCGGATGGGAATGATCAAGAGTGAAAGTGATAGAGCTTCTACAAGTGTCGTCTAGTCTTTTCTATAGTTTCATGAGTCAAATATGTATTCTTTCCTTTTTATTAAACAGAGTATTGGATTTGTAATAGTCTATCCATTATGAAATAAAGGATTGGGTTATCTTGTTATTTTGCGCATCTCTGTCTTTGTGTCGAATACACGACCACTCTGATTGACATGATTGATATAGACACGTCGCGCATCTCCGGGTATCTTCCGCGCTCGGGGCGTGACAGTCTTTGTGGTATCAGAGCGTAAGGTATTCAATTCCTAGGAAAAACCCAAGTCCAAGGATAAGTTGAACCTTTAAACCAGTGAGATTGGGTAGAACCAAGGGTTAGATTTAACATAGTATACGAGTCTTTAAATACGATCACGTACTAATATAGTTATTGTAATTGTAGGATAATGGCTGCCGAACGTGCTCAATGGCGCAACATGCAGCGTACCCTGCAAGGGATGACCCAAGTGCTACAACAGGTAGCACAAGGTGGTGCTCCACGAGCTGGAAGCTTACACCAAGCCTTTAAGAACATGAATCCCCCGAAGTTTATGGGATCGACCGATCCGGACGATGCCGAGTATTGGGTTCGGGAAACCGAACGCATATTCCGTGTCATGCAATGCACGGACCAGGACAAAGTTATATTAGCTACATTCCAGTTAGAGAAAGATGCTAGATGCTGGTGGGAGTCTATTGAAGCAACCATAGATCCGACTCAAGTAACATGGGAAGAATTCGTGGAATACTTCAATGCTAAATATTTCTCGGACCGAGTCCAAGAAAAGAAGGCTGCCGAATTCGCTGCATTAAAGCAACGATCCCTATCATTAGCAGATTATGAAGCTCAGTTCTCCAGGTTGTCTAGATATGCCAAGCATCTTATTAGCACGGAGAAGATGAAAGCCCGTAGATTTCTTAATGGGCTTAGGCCCCACTATATTACTCAACTGGCGCCTATGGACATCCAAGTTTATTCTGAGATAGTGCGCCGAGCTCAACTACTTGAAGATGCCACGGAACTATCTGATAGGATCCGAGGGAAAGACAAGAAGGAACAAGTCACGGGTTCGGGTTCTTTCAAACCCAATTTCAAGAAGAGGCCCAATAATGGAGGTTCTTCCTCTCAAGACCATAAGTTCAAAAAGACCAAGCCTTTCTCTATCACAACTACCCCTTCTAATACAGTATGCAAGCATTGTGACAAGGCTGGTCACAAGACAGAAGAATGCTGGAGGAAATTAGGAGCTTGTCTCCGTTGTGGAAGCCGTGAGCATCGGATTCCCGAGTGTCCATTAATGAACGACCAAGCCGGCGATGGTAAACGCCCGGTGACAAAGAATGCTCGTCTTCATGCAATACAGGAGACCGAACCTGAAGAAGAAGGCGGATTAGTGGAAGGTACATTGAAAATTTGTTCCAAATATGCACATGTCTTATTTGATACGGGTGCATCGCATTCCTTTATTTCTAAGAAGTTTGCTGACCCATTACGTCTAGAACCGGAATGGATGAAAATAGTGTTGTCTACTCCTCTCGGAAACGAGACGGATATCACGCATCATTACCAAAACTGTGAGGTGTTGGTTCGAGGAAAGAATTTTCCTATTGATCTTATCTGCTTAGATCTAAAAGAATATGATGTTATACTAGGAGCAGATTGGTTATCTAAGTACCAGGCAACGGTTGATTGCCGTAATAGCAAGATTGTTTTCAAAGAATTTCCAGAACTGACTTATACTAGTCCTAAGAGTCGAAGCAAATCCCCTCTTATTTCGGCTCTTCGAGCAAGCAAGCTCGTCAGGAAGGGATGTGTATCCTTCCTTGCTTTTGTCACTGTTAAAGAAGCTAAGGAAACCAAGATAGAAGACATTCAGGTAGTGCAAGAATTTCCAGACGTATTTCTGGAAGATTTGCCGGGGTTACCCCCTCAAAGAGAAGTAGCCTTCACCATTGACTTAGTCCCTGGTGCTGGTCCTATTTCAAAGGCACCATATAGAATGTCCCCTGCTGAACTCAAGGAGTTGAAGGAGCAGTTGATGGAACTAATCCGAAAAGTGTTTATTAGACCAAGTACTTCCCCGTGGGGAGCACCAGTCTTATTTGTAAAGAAGAAGGATGGATCCATGAGATTGTGTATCGACTATCGACAGTTGAATCATCTTACTATCAAGAACAAGTATCCACTGCCGAGAATCGATGAGTTATTTGATCAGATTTCAGGATCCAAATATTTTTCCAAGATTGATCTCAGGTCGGGATATCATCAGTTAAGAATCAAGGATGATGACATTCACAAGACCGCATTCAGAAGCAGGTATGGCCATTATGAATTTGTTGTTATGCCTTTTGGACTAACAAATGCCCCTGCTGCCTTTATGCAGTTAATGAATAGCATATTCAGGCCTTACTTGGATCAATTCATAGTAGTCTTCATTGATGATATATTGATATATTCTAAGACTAAGGAAGAACATGAAGAGCATTTGAGGATTGCATTGCAAGTTTTGAGGACAAATCAATTATATGCTAAACTCAGCAAATGCGAGTTCTGGCTTGAAGAAGTGGCTTTTCTCGGACATGTCATATCAAAAGATGGATTATCAGTAGATCCGTCAAAGGTTGAAGCTGTAAGAAACTGGGAAAGACCCACTAATGCAAGCGAGATCAGAAGTTTCTTAGGTCTTGCAGGCTATTATCGGCGATTCATCAAAGATTTCTCTAAGATCGCCGTGCCCCTTACAAGGTTAACTCACAAGGAGATCCGATACGAATGGAGTGAGGAATGTGAAAGAAGTTTTCAAACTCTCAAAGATCATCTCACTACAGCTCCGGTCTTAGCTCTACCGATAGAAGGAGAGAAATTCGAGGTCTACACAGATGCTTCTGGCATTGGCCTCGGATGTGTCCTAATGCAACAAGGAAAGGTCATAGCATACTCTTCACGTCAACTGAAGAAGCATGAGGAGAATTATCCCGTCCATGACTTAGAACTGGCCGTGGTGGTATTTGCCCTAAAGATATGGAGACATTACTTATATGGAGTGCAGTTTACTGTATACTCCGATCACAAGAGTCTCAAATATCTATTTTCACAGAAAGAGCTAAACATGAGACAAAGACGCTGGCTAGAATATCTCAAGGACTTCGACTTCAATATACAATACCATCCCGGAAAGGGTAATTATGTTGCTGATGCCCTTAGTCGAAAGCCGAGAGCAATGATAGCCAATTGTATGATACAAGAATGGAGGTTGCTTGAATAATTCTCCGAGCTCAATATAAGCTTGGACACGGAATCCAAATTTGTTACATTATCTCATGTAAGCATACAGTCAGATTTATTATCTGAGATACAAGCACTTCAGGGTGATGATCCTATATTAGTGGAAATCAAGGGCAGATTAGAAGGACAATCTGATTTTCAACTAACTTCTGATGGAAGATTATTGTTCAAAGATAGAACTTGTATACCCGACTGTCCGAAATTAAAGAAGAAGATCTTAGATGAAGCTCAAAGATCAAGGTACACTATTCATCCTGGATCAACTAAAATGTACCAAGATGTAAAGAGGAACTTTTGGTGGCCCAATATGAAAAGAGAAATAGCGGACTATGTAGCACGCTGTCTCATATGCCAACAAGTCAAGGCGGAACACCAAAAGCCTGCTGGAAAACTACATCCTTTAGATATTCCTAAGTGGAAGTGGGAGGATATTGGTATGGACTTCATCATGGGTTTGTCTAAATCTAAAGGAGGACATGATGGAATCTGGGTTATCATTGACCGATTAACTAAATCGGCGCATTTCTTGCCAATAAAAAGCCGATGGTCAATTGATGTGCTAGCTGCACTGTACATCAAGGAAGTAGTCAAGATACATGGAATTCCTGTCTCAATCGTGTCTGACAGAGATCCCCGTTTTACTTCTCATTTTTGGAAGGGATTACAACATTCATTGGGAACAAGGCTTAACTTTAGTACAGCTTTCCACCCACAAACGGATGGTCAGACCGAGAGAACAAACCAGGTTGTGGAGGATATGCTTAGAGCATGCATCATGGACTTTGGAGGATGCTGGCACGATCATTTGCCACTAGTGGAATTTGCATATAATAATAGCTACCAAGCTAGTATCCAAATGGCACCTTTCGAAGCCTTATACGGAAGGAGTTGCAGATCACCCATATGCTGGAACGAAGTTGGAGAAAAACAACTGCTAGGTCCAGACATGGTAAGGGATACAACTGAGAAGATACAAGTAATCAGAGAAAGATTGCAAGTTGCTGAGACGAGACAAAAAGCTTATGCTGATACAAGAAGGAGAGATCTTGAATTCCAAATCGGAGATCATGTATTTCTCAAGATATCGCCTGGACGTGGCATACGAAGATTTGGTGTTAAGGGCAAGCTTACGCCAAGATTCATCGGACCATTTGAGGTACTTGAAAGAGTTGGCGAGGTTGCTTATCGCATCGCATTACCTCCTCAATTATCTGAGGTACATAATGTATTTCGCATATCCATGTTGAAGAAGTATGTGCACGGCTCATCTCATATTATTGAACATGGAGATCTGGTGATCCAGAAAGATCTCACCTATGAACAGAAGCCTATGAAGATCTTGGATCGAGAAATACGAGCTCTAAGGAATAAGGTTATTCCCATGCTCAAGGTGCAATGGAATAAGAATCCCGAACGCGAAGCGACATGGGAGACCGAGGAATCTATGAAGAAACTATTTCCCGAGTTATTCTAAGAGGTATATGTTCTACACTCTCCACGTGTATAATTATATATATTGAATTTGGGGACCAAATTCTTTTTAAGTGGGGGAGGGTGTAGCAACCCTGATAAATGAATATTGAAATAAAATTAAAAACATATATATTACAGAAGTAATATAGATAATAAGAATAGGGTTAGTTAGACAAAATAAAACAAATTAAAAATAACGCCTCTGAGTAAGGCGTTAATTTAAAAAGGAACGTCTTTACATACGGCGTGACTAAAGAAAGGACGCCCACGCATGTGGTCGTCAACTCTCACGCGACCAAATAGGCAAGTGAAAGAAACGCCCATATATTAGGCGTGTTTTAAAAAAAAAAAATAAGGAACGCCCTTATACAAGACGCTTCTTAAGAAACGACCTGAACAAGGTCGTTAATTTAAGAATAAACGCCCTGACCAAAGGCGTTAATTCAGTTCGTGACCCGTTCGAACCCAGAACTTATCCAGGGAAAGATTAACCTAATCTAGTAAGTGTCTATTAGAGTAAGGACTCTATTAGGGATATGTTACCCTCAATCAAACACTACTTTTGTTAGGACTCCAAAATCCTATAAATAGTCTTGATCGAACAACCCTAAACCTATTTGGACGATCGAACTGCACAGGTACGTGAAGAACATATGTTCTTCTATTTTCTTCTTCTGTTCCTTTCTTATGAACGTAGCATGAGAAGAATTAATATTCTTCGTTTCTTCTATTCTTGCAGGATAAGAAGACTAACGGGTAAGTCTTCTTTCTTTCTCCTCCTTTACCTCTGTTAAGTTATTACGAAGCATAATACCTTCGTATTCTATCCTCTGTAGGTCGTTCATCTTCATCCAACGTCTGCTGCATCTTGATTCTTATAGACCCTTCACGGTTATCTCCAAATCAACCCTTTAAGGTAGGATTTTCTCAAGTCTCGTAGCCCAAACTAAAAATAATACAAGAAGCACCATGCATGATATATTTATACAGTTTGCATATAGTTTTAATACGTTTTCTGTAAATTTTTCAAGAAACGCCCTTGAATAGGGCGCTACTTTAAAAGAAACGACCATTACAGTGGTCGTTAATTAAAAGTATACGCCTTGTATACAGGCGTTAATTTCATGAACAATCGCATGTAATTAATAATTGATCATATTTAAAATTCAATAAATATGAAATATCGATTCTAAAATCTTGCATGACTCTACCTGTGAATTCCTGTTAATTTTCTTGTCATGACCATGCCTCCTATTTTTATTTCCTGAAATATTGTAAATTTCTTGAATTCACGACTTGGACAAAGTCGTGTTTTATATGTTAACGCCCCAGAACAGGGCGTGAATATGAAATCTAACGCCCCTTCCTAGGGCGTTCCTCAGTTAAAATCCTGGAATATATTTTGCAAAAATAGAATTAAAGAGTAACGCCCCTTACAAGGGCGTGTTTTAGACAAATCGTGAAAATTATTGATATTCTTTCAAATATATAAATAAGGAGACGCCTGCTAATGTAGTCGCCAACTCTTGAAGAAACGCCCCTGCCCAGGGCGCGTTTTTAAATTACTAAATTATTGAAAATTCTGCAAAAACGGAAAATATGTAAACGCCCTTCTGTTAGGCGTTAATTACTTGAGAAACGACTTGACCTAAGTCGTTATTTTACTATAAACTGATTTTCATCCGTTTTTGTTAACCGATCGTTTCATATGCTATCATATATATATATATATCGGCACTATTCTCCACTCCGTGAGTATAGTCCCACGTTTCATGTTGATTTATCGATCACACTCAACTCTCATTGACATACAAGCTCTCCTTTGGACTAGCGAGTTAGTCATAGAGACCTCCGTCAGACTCCTCGTAGCCTTAGATTCCCTCAAGGCCGACTGAGCTGGTTGTACCCTAAAAACCCATTACACGATCCTTGCCATGTTAATCGAAAGAAACATGGTATACCGGCCCTTATGTTTATACAAAGAGTATATCATAAGAAATTCTTAATGGGATGATGATATCATGCCATATCATGTCGTTCTTGTAAACCCCAATTCTATGATAAGAATGAGGATATCTTGCTTTGATATACTATTCATGTGGACCTCAATTCTATATAAAGAATGTCCATATTGATTTGTCGTGGTACCTAAGTTAAGGGAACCATATTCTACCTAGTTTTATCGATATCGTGATTATACCGTTATTATCGCCAATCTATGTCCTTTGTCATATTTTTGGACTCTACTCTGTCAAAGTTGTCATACATGTCTACAAGCTTGAATATTGAAATTCTATATTGGCTATATAAACAAGAGTGGATGTCAAAAATACATGATAAATGCCTGCGCATATAGGGCCCGATCTGGTCCTGGGAGGAGCACCCGAAAGTACTAGTGCCCATGGGAGTTAAAATGATAAGGTATCTGGCATTATACCGAGTACTTGACTTGCTTGATTGGACATTCCACACACATCTTGTACTTGAATCGTACTTGACTTGACATGAATTGCGTGGCCCAAAAAAAAAGAGGGTAATTTACTTGCTTGATACATGATAGCCAAAGTTCTTGACATGACTTGTTAAACGTACTTGCTTGAATACCTTGAATACACTTGTCATCTTGTTGGAAGTTCATGATTAAGTTCATCTTATTTCTTGATATTACATTCTCTCTATCTTGTCGTTTTATGCGAGCATGCATAGCTTTATTACATTCATGAAAGATGTAATTACTTAAACCCCTTGCTAGTACTTGAGATATAATTTCCTACTGAGCGTTCGCTCATTCCGTTTGTCCCTTTGTACTTTTCAGGTAAGTCCGACGACGATGGAAGTCAATCGGATGGGAATGATCAAGAGTGAAAGTGATAGAGCTTCTACAAGTGTCGTCTAGTCTTTTCTATAGTTTCATGAGTCAAATATGTATTCTTTCCTTTTTATTAAACAGAGTATTGGATTTGTAATAGTCTATCCATTATGAAATAAAGGATTGGGTTATCTTGCTATTTTGCGCATCTCTGTCTTTGTGTCGAATACACGACCACTCTGATTGACATGATTGATATAGACACGTCGCGCATCTCTGGGTATCTTCCGCGCTCGGGGCGTGACAACGTTGCAGGACTTTAGCACAAGGGACGAGCAGGGCTCCTTGCCCTTGGCCGGCCGAGGATGAGGAAGAGGGAA
Organism: Amorphophallus konjac; assembly: GCA_022559845.1. Classification (NCBI taxonomy): domain Eukaryota; kingdom Viridiplantae; phylum Streptophyta; class Magnoliopsida; order Alismatales; family Araceae; genus Amorphophallus; species Amorphophallus konjac. The sequence continues at coordinate 38,647,576 of CM040122.1, forward strand.
CCCACCGTCTCCTTATTTTGAACATCTCCCCGCGATCATCACCCTACGAGGTTCAGGTAAAATAAACCTCTGGCGATCACATTCTAATATCTTTTTTTTGTTCCTATGTAGGTACTCAAACGCCGAGAGATCTCATCCCCAAAGCCCAAGCATCATCAACATCTCCCACCAATCCCGGGCGCCTACACCTGCATCATGGTTTATCAAGATGGCAAATAGTTCAGAATTTTATGAGGGATTAACTTATAATTACCGACAAATGGTGGATGCATCATGCGGAGGAGCCTTTATGAGCACAAGCGAGGATGAGGCTTATGATTTGTTTGAAATACTAAGCGAAAATTCTATTAGTCATGCCTCGCTCTTATCTTATGAAAGAATGATTGGGCCATCTAAGAGGGTAGAGCTTTATTAAATTAAGAATCAAGGAGAGTATGAAAACAGGATGGATATCAATGCCCTTACACAAAAATTGAATAAAATGGACATGTCGGCGCAAAAGATGGAGAAGGTCGATTTGGTAGCTCAGAAGTTAGATCAGTTGCTATCTATAAATAGACAGGAACCTTCTTTCTCTTCTGCCCCTCAATCTTAACCATCCTTAGACTCTAATTATCAAGAAATTTGTGTTCTTTGCTCGAGCCCAAATCATGCTGTTACTGATTACACCACAGCAGCCCAGCTTCCCCCATTCATCCAAGAATAGATTTTCGCTGCTCCGGACGTCTCCAAGCCTGCCTACGATCCCTATTCCAACACTTACAATCCAGGCTGGAGAAATCACCCCAATTTTTTTTAGAAAAATCAGCAAGGGCCATCTCCTTCATCTAATCCCTTACATCAACCAATCTAAAGACAACCCTTCCAAGTTCCAGCTCAGTCTCAACCAATCTTTTCTTATACACCCTTTCAACAACATCAAGAATCTCAACCTCCATTTCAACATTCTCATGCCCCGTATCATCAAGCTCAGTCATTTCATGCCCAGTATCATCAGCATAACCGATTTTATCTAGCTCAAGTTCCTTTCCAACCTTCTCTTCAGCTTCCTCATCCCAACTTCGATGAAACATTCAACCAACTCCAACAACTTATTCTTTCTCAGAATCAATCCATTTCTAAGTTGGAAGGTAAAATAGGGCAATTAGCCACAAATAGTATGTGGAGAGAGGTAGGTCAGCTTCCTAGCCAACCAGTGGCTAACCCCAAGAATCAACATCCTGACTTTCCTCAAAGAGCTCCTCTTCTTCCTCAATCGAATCAACCTCAGCCTCCCCCTCCTATAGGTCCCCAATTTGAGAACGCTAAACCTATATCTACTCTTAGAAGCGGGAAGATTTTAGATGACCTTTATAAGGCTAGGGGAGTTGGTAGTAGCTCGGCCCAAGAGGCCCAAGATAGGAGTGATAGTAAGGAGGAGGAGCCCATGATCATTAAAGAAACGAAGAAGTCGGAAGGTGAGGGGCAGAGTGAGGAGCTTGATAAAGGAAAAACCAAGATTGAAGAGAAACCCCATAAATACATGCCAAAGGTCCCCTTCCCTAATGAAAGGTCCCCTTCCCTGATGCACTAAAGTCAAAAGCCCACAAAAAGTAGCTGGTTCAGCAAGAAGAATTGTTAGAATTGTTTAAACAAGTGAATATCAATATTCCACTTTTGGATGCAATCAAACACGTGTCGGCATATGCAAAATTTCTAAAGGAGCTATGTACACCGAATAGGGAACCGAAGCTGATAACTCAGAAGATCCGCTTATCTGAGGACGTAAGTGATGTTTTAATTAATCATTTGTCTAAGAAGTTGAAGGATCTCGGAGCTCCATTAATTTTATGTGACATAGGTGGAGTTACTTTTGATAGGGCATTATTGGATTTCGGAGCCAGTGTGAATATGCTACCCACCTTTTCTTATGAGCAGTTTGATCTAGGGGAGCTAAAACCAACATCAATAATCTTTCAATTAGCGGATCGATCAGTAAAAACACCAATGGGTTTTTTAAACATCGGAGGATGTGATTGTTAAAGTTCATGAATGCTACTTTCCTATGGACTTTTTAATCTTGGATATGGTCTCATCTCAGGAATTGAAACATATGCCAATTATTTTGAGACGTCTTTTTCTAGCTACGGCTAAGGCCAACATTAATTGTGCCACAGGAATGATGGACATCTCTTTTAGAGGAGAAAATTTTCTTTGAATATTTTTAAGGCATGGACCAAGAGGAGGAATGTAATGTAATTGATATATGTGAGGATTTGATCGATATAAGTCCGGATGATGTTAAGGACACCTTAGAGAAGGGTAGCGTGCTTCAGGATTCTCCTCTCTCTTTTGCACTCTACTCTAGGGTAGGGCCACTTCCTGCATTACAGTCCGTACCTGTCCTACCATCTCTTGAACATCTTCCTACTCTTGAACTCAAACCTCTCCCAGACTCTTTAAAATATGCTTTTCTGGGTCCCGATCAGACCTTGCCTGTTATCATTGCTTCCAACCTTACTTTTGCTCAAGAATCTCAACTCTTAGATGTTCTAAAGGAGCATAGGGGGGCAATAGGTTGGTCGGTGGTGGACATAAAAGGAATTAGTCCGGATGTTTGCATGCACTACATTTATTTAGAGGATAATGCAAAATCGAGCAGGGAGATGCAGCATAGACTGAATCCAAACATGAAAGAGGTGGTGAAGAAAGAAGTGGTAAGCTGGATGTCAGGATTATTTATCCCATATCAGATAGCAAGTGGGTCAGTCCGACGCAGGTAGTTCCAAAGAAGTCAGGACTGACAGTCATTAAAAATGAGAAAGGGGAAGAGGTGCCGATGAGACTACAAATTGGGTGGAGAGTTTGCATAGATTACAAGAAATTAAACTCAATGACAAAAAAGATCATTTTCTTCTCCCCTTTGTAGATCAGATAATAGAAAAATTGGATGGGCAAAAATATTTCTACTTTTTGGATGGTTATTTTGGGTATAATCAGGTTGCCATTTACCCGGACGATCAAGAGAAAACCACCTTCATGTGTCCTTATGGCACGTTTGCATTTAGAAGAATGCCATTCGGGTAATGTAATGCCCCTACTACTTTTCAACGATGTATGATGGCAATATTTTCTGAAGTGGTTGGAGAATTTTTTGAGGTTTTTATGGATGACTTTTCTGTATTTGGTGATTCGTTTAAAGGATGCTTGGAGAATTTGCAAAAGGTGTTGGCAAGATGCATTGAATCTAATCTAATACATAGCTGGGAGAAAAGCCACTTCATGGTAAGAGAAGGAATAGTGTTAGGCCATATAGTTTCTGAAAGGGGAATAGAGGTCGACAAAGCTAAAGTCGATTTGATTTCCAATCTTCCTCCCCCTACGTCTGTTAAGCAAATCCATTCTTTTCTTGGCCATGCGGGATTTTATCGCCAATTTATTCAAAACTTCTCTGCCATTGCTCGTCCTCTCACTCAGCTTCTAGCTAACGACACTCCTTTCCAATTGAATGATTCTTGTTTAGAGGCGTTCCATTCTCTGAAAGCGGCCCTCACTCAAGCCCCAATTCTGTAGTGTCCTTATTGGTCGCTGCCCTTTGAAATAATTTGCGATGCCTCAGATTATGCCATAGGAGCTGTCTTGGGTCAAAGAATTGATAAGAAACCCGTGCTAATTTATTATGCGAGCCTCACCCTCGCTGACACTCAGATGAATTACACTACCACAGAGAAAGAATTATTAGCTGTTGTTTTTGCCCTAGAGAAATTTCACTCATATCTTTTGGGGGATAAGGTTATTATCTATTCCGATCACGCGGCTCTTAGATATTTGCTTTCCAAGAAGGATGCTAAATCCCGTCTCATTCGCTGGATTCTTTTACTACAAGAATTTAATCTTGAAATCAAAGACAAAAAGGGGTTAGACAATGTTGTGGTTGACCATCTGCCTAGAATTATGTTCTCTGAAAGTACCTCCATGTTTGATTCCTTTCCTGATGAATAACTTTTGTCTATATCTCACACTTCAACCCCCTGGTACGCGCACATAGTCAACTATCTAGCTGTTGGTCAAATTCTGGGTGGGTGGACAAAGCGAGAAGGATCACTTCTTTTCAAAAGTCAAGTATTATTTTTGGGAGGACCCGGAGCTATTTCATATGGGTCCTGATCACATAATCCGAAGGTGTGTCCCTGAAGAAGAGCAACAATTTGTACTGAATTTTTGTCATAATCTAGCTTGTGGGGGACACTTCTCAGGTAAGAAGACTGCGGCGAAGGTTTACAGAGTGGATTTTATTGGCCCACATTAGTTAAAGATGCTTATGAATTTACAAAAACTTGTTTGAGATGCCAAACTGTGGGCAATAATTTGAAAAGAGATATGATGCCACTAAATCTCATTCTGGTTGTAGAAATTTTTGATGTTTGGGGTATAGATTTCATGGGACCGTTTCAACCATCTTTTGGGAATGAATATATCTTGGTGGTGGTCAAAAATGTCTCAAAATGGATTGAAGGCATAGTCACGAGGACCAATGATCATAAAGTGGTGATGAAATTTGTGAAGAAAAATATTTTCTCTAGATTTGGTTATCCCAAGGCTATCATAAGTGATGGGGGTTCTCATTTCACGCATCTCAATTTCGAGCTTTACTCCGTAAATATGGCATCACTCATAAGCTCGCCACCCCCTATCATCCCCAAACTAGTGGTTAGGCAGAGGTATTCAATAGGGAGATCAAGAACATTCTACATAAGACAGTTAGGCCCAATAGAAAAGATTGATCTGATAGACTAGATGATGCATTATGGGCCTATAGAACTGCATTTAAAACTACCATTGGCATGTCACCATATAGACTCATCTTTGGAAAAGCCTACCACCTCCCTGTAGAATTAGAGCATAGATCATATTGGGCTGTAAAGCAAGTTATCTTTGACCTTAGTCAGGCTGGATCCCAAAGAGCTCTACAATTAAATGAACTAGAGGAACTGTGTAACGAAGCCTATGAGAATTCAAAGATTTATAAAGTCAAAGCCAAAGCTTTTCATGATAAACACATTTACAGAAAAACTTTTCATGCCAATCAATAGGTTTGGCTTTTCAATTCAAGGTTGCGCTTGTTCCCAGGTAAATTGAAATTCAGATGGGATAGACCATTTGTTGTTATTAAGGCATTTGACCATGGAGCTGTTAATATCTTGAATCCCCAAGATGGTCATATTTTCGCTGTTAACGGTCAACGATTAAAACCTTACTTGGAAAATGAATAGTTGTTGCCAAAAGAAACCATTGCCTTGTGTGATCCGGAATGAATCTTTGAGCTTTCATGCGTCTGGCTGAAGACGGAAAACTTAGTACTTTTGGGAGGCAACCCAATATTTTTTTTATTTGATGTTTTGTTTTTAGCTTATTTTTAGTTGACAGGTCGAGTCCATGAGATGAAGCTGTCACCGTCTATATCAATAATGGAGTTTCACCCCGCATATCAGGTTGTCTCTTTCCTACTCAGCAATATTTATTATTACATTGTTATATTATTCCTATTGCTTATGCCATTGAGGACAATGTCATTCAAGTTGGGAGGGAGAAAAATTTCATGACTCATATAAAATAACATGACAGGAGTTTTTGCATGATGTCCTGCATTGATCATATTATCCTGCATTTTACATTTTGAAGTGAAAAAAATTAAAAATGAAATCCCCGACTTAGTTTTTTTTTATTCATGCTCTCATTGAAAGTGATTCTGGAATAGAAAAGACTAGGGAGAAGGATGATGGAAAATTTATTCGCCCTTGCCATGGAAAACTGATTTTAGAATCTCTTTAAAGTTTATTAGCACTTTAGAAAAGAAAAGAAAAATCACTTTGCACACTAATGAAACAAGCAAGACAAGTCTTCTGTTATTTTGGAGTGGTGTCTGATACTCTGTATTTCTGGGAGATGAGATGTTTTTCATAAACCTTTCTGCCAAATTCTATCAATCAAATAAGTGCAAAAGCACGTTGAAAAAAAAGAAAAAAAGAAAAAAATACCATGAAAAATACCTCTGATCCTAGTAACCGAGCCTGCTTCTCCTAAGGCAAGTGTTGATGTTCGCGTCAAACAGTGAAGGGTTGTGCAGCATCATGTGTGTAGAAAATTTTTGTGAAAAAGGTAGACAAAAAGCTATTATACTTAATGCTCTGATCTGAGAGGTGCAGAGATTAAAGGATACCTATATTGAATAGCAAATGAGGGATGTAATTGTCTACGCTATGGATTTAATATTACACATGCACATGTGCTATTGAATTTTGGGTTGTATTCTTAGTCATGTCCTTTAATTTCCAATCTAAGGTTAGTGTGCATTAATGCTTCCGGATTCCTAATCTTCGGTTGATTCTGTGAAGGAAGATCTGGATATGAAGGTATGAACTTTACAAACTCTTGTAAGTCCTAAATTTTAATTTATTTGCATTACTAAGGGACTAGTAATGAGTAAGTTGGGAGGGGGGTGATGAGTATCATATTTAATACCATAATTTGCATCACATACATCACTTTTGAGCATTTAATGAGCATAGTTGTGCACTAAAAGGATTAAAACCTCATTCTCACAATCAACTTAAGTATGCATGCAATTAAACATTATTTTGAGTCAAAATGGCAATATGAGATGTAGTCAAGAAATTGCATAACTATCACAATGCATTTTGGGATTAAGAACAGTGATTATTTAAATTTTATGAAATTGCAAGAATTAGTGTCCAAAAAGTGGACGCCATTTCTTTGAAGATATATGAATGAGCGACCGAAGGATGGACGCTAATTAAAACATTGCCTGTTCGGGAAGGTGCTAATTCAAAGAATTAGCGGCATTCTGACAGACGCTAATTTGAAGCCCGTCTTTAGAAAGAAGAATTAACGGCCATTACTTTGACGCCATTTAAATATAGTGCCTGCTTGAAAGGGCGGCATTCCCAGAATTAGCGGCGAGCAGGTGGCTTCCAATTGAAAGCAATTTTTGGAAAAAGAATCAGCACCTTTTCGAATGGGCGCCAATTCCCTTGAACGAAATAGAGAAAGAAGGTTTAAAATAAGGAAAGAGGAATCAGCGGCCATCTGGAAAGGCGCCATATCTTTTCTGGAAATGAATCAGCACCCGTTCGAAAAGACACCAAATCATTATACGATAAAGCAAGGAAAATATTAAAATAACAAAATGAAGAATCTGCAGCTGGGACATGGACGCCAATTAGAAATAGCGTCCAGACACAAGATGACATTTTATTAATTAACGGCGGCTGCAGTGGACGCCATTTAAAGTTAGAATCCAAGACGGAAGTGGGCAGCCTAAGCAGGGTTATCTTTCCATGATTATCACTAAAATTTGATGCGGGACGAGACCACGGACACGACAAGCTCGTGACTGCCCCTTAACGAGGGAAGCGTCGGATGTGCGCGGTTGAGAAACCGGCTGTGAGCTAGGGTGGTCGGCTCTCACTTGTGCCCAGATCGAGTCACGGGACGGTAACGCTCTCTCTCGCAGCAGCGGTGATATAAATAGAAAGCAAGCTAATTACCCTATCATGCTCTCTAACAGTGGCATAAGCAAGTATATATGAAAATTAAGCAAAATGCCAAGTAAGGGAGCGAATGCGATACCTCCACGCGCTCAGCGTGGGGACGACGGGCCCGGCCGAACTCGTGCTCCCGGGACAGTTAATACATGAATATTACATCAATGGAAATATGCCCACTCCATGCAGGGACGTAAAGGGCGACACCAGGGGCCCGGGAGGACCGAATTCGGGATGACGGGCAGCTTCGTGTGTTGATTCGGCTACACGCGTGATCACGACCGTGGGGCCCACGTGCTGTCTGGAGGGGCCGTGTGGGACCCGGTGGCGCTGCTGTAGTGTGGACACTTAGGGAAGTGTTCCCTGGGCTGGCGGCACACCGGAACGTCGCCCGGGGGTCGGGCGATTCCGATCGGCACCCGTCGGGTTTGCTGTCCACGGACTGGTGGATGCTATTTTGCAGCGCGCGCTCTGGCGAGAATGGACGCTGTGATCAGCCCCGATGTCGGATCGACACGCGACTGGTGCCGTTGGAAAGCTAGCTTGAAGTTATTCAACCTAGACCTAAAGATCTGGCCTGGATATGCTCGGATCTTGACTTATGGAATTTTCAATCTCCTGTTATACAGTTCCTGAAATCACAGGTCAGCAGAGAACTTTCCTGTTGATTGCCTTTGACCGTGAAGGAGACGTTCGAATCTGGGGTTGCGTTCTTCAGCAAAGTTGTTGGAAATTGAGCTGGGAAGACGGAAAAATTAGTTTGGACACGTTTGGATGTGTCTAGGATTTTCTGTGATTTGTTTAATGGAAAAAGGTCGGATCTGGAAATGGGCTGACAACACTGTAGCTTCGGTAGAACATGAAATTTTAAAAATAGGTAGAAGGATGTTAAAAATTTAAGAAAAATTTTGGTGGTAGGGGACGATGGACAGAACGCCCAGTTAAATTGGGAGGTCTAACAAAAATCAAAAGGGTGGTCGAAGGTGGAGAACTCAGGGCTACTGTCACTGTAGACAGTGACAGAACAGATCTGAGATTGAGAGATGAACGAAAAGGTAAAAATATGAAACGATGGAATTTGAACCTAATTGTTTTTGTGGAGAAGGGGCTAGAAGATAGGAACCAACCCCAAAATTTCAAATCGATCTGAACTCGTGGCCGGCTTCAGGAATTCACGAACTACACCTCTGTCCAGCAGGACAGAAACTTGATGACGATTCCACGGCGGCTCGAAGGCGGCACGAGTGGCGGCGGTGGTGACACAGACGATCACCGGAGGTTGAGAGGGGATGAAGGGGGATAGATACACTCTAGATCTGGGGTTGGGGATGGAAGAACAGCAGGGGAAGAGAGAGGGGCGCACCAAGCTTCAAGCCTTGCAACAAAATTCTGATTTTTTCATTGCTTTTCTCATGAAAATACAACATTATATATGCTAGGTGTCCAATCTATTCTAGACCCTTGGATCAAGGGCTGGGAAATCAAGGGCTAGGATGTGGTTTGAACAACTTTGAACAACACATTAAAAGCCTAATAAACTATATGGTTCGCCCCCCCCCCCCCCCCTTTAAGAAGACAAATTTGAATTGTCTTCTTTATTTAAATCTAGGTCCAAGTCCAAGGTTGGACCATGGACCAGCCCCCTTGGGCCCGGGAGTCCAAGTGGACCAATAAGGAGGAGGGAGGGGGGCCCTGCAGGGCCTACATGCACTTTTGCAAAGAAACCCAATGGCCTTTTGCAAATAAACCCACTAAGACCTACAATTGTGTACCCATATATCACAAGGGTATACATACAAATATAAAAGGACGTAAATGCGAACACAATGTGAGCGGGCTGACGTTGATGTCCCCATCAAAATTACTCTTTTGAAGCCGGATTCGAAGCCTAATCGAGAAGATGCAATAAAGAGGTTCCTATACGCTATAAAAGCCGCCCATGAGCCACCGACCAGAGATCTTTAGCCTTTTTATCCCTTTTCTATTCCTCTTCTCATCTTGCTTCATTTATCAAAGTTGTTTGTTTTTTAAAGTTCTACAATTTCTCCTTCTTCCACTTTAGCTGATTCGACTTCATTTTCAAGTTATAATCTAATTTTCAAAGTTCAGTTTTCACGTTTTACTGTTCATCTGTACCTACGTTTCCTCTATTCTTCTCAAGTTTTCTCTCTCCTCTGATCTCTTTTTCCCTCTGCTCCTTTTATAAAAGTTCTTCCCTTCTCAAGTTGTCCAACTTCTTCTTCTTCCACATCTTCTATTTCTCATTAGTTTCAAAGTTATTTCAGCCTTTTATCACGTTCTATTTTTTATTATTTTCACTGTTTACTGTTCTTTTATCTCTCCCGTACCCTCTCAATCTCCCTCTTCTCTCTGCTTTCAAAACCTCCTCGCACACACACATATTTTTAAATTAACTTTCAACTCCTCTTCTTCCTCTTCTCTATCTTCCTCTTCCTCCTCTTATCTCTTCCAAATTCCCTTTGGCGGAAGTTCTTCTTCTATGCTCTCAAGGCGGCGTTCATCTTCTAGGCGTGGCGATCTCTCCAAGGCTCTGCGAGGCGTTTGGGCGGCCCTACTCTTCCACTTTCCTGGCTCTCCTTTCATCCCTTTTTCCCTTAGTTCTATTCAAGTTGTAATTTCTATTTTTCATAGACTTGTAATCTTTCCTTTAGTAATAAAATTCTATTTGTGCAGTTGTTACTCTTTTTCTCTCTCTTCACTTCCTCCAAATTTCTCTTCTCAACCCTCCAATACTCTTTAGATAGATTTAATTTCATTCATGCACTTTTAATTTTATTTTCAAAAACTCACTCAAAACTTGCTTTGAAAAATACAAGGGTTTTCCAACTTGCTTAAAAATAAAAATATTCCTCCTCGTGAGATCGACCCATATTCATCACTCTACTTTGATTTCAAATATTTTTAGTGAGTGAGTGCGGTTAACTATTTTTGTCACGCCCCGAACCGGTAGCAGCGGAATGTGTTCGTTTGCTCGGAACGTGGCAGTTAAACATTCGAGTCATTCAGAGCATAGCGTAAGAGAAGATATAATTGGACAAAAATAGAATTTGTATTTCAAATATAAGTTTATTACAAATTGGACCCAATAAAAGAAAAGACTCAACAAAAGAAAATTACAGTGAGACACTTGACTAAACTTAACATAAAGACGCAAGATAACTAGACTAGACGGTTCATCTAGATGTCAGGGTTCTCTTCACTCTTGCCCTTGCCCATCATGTTCGGTCTCGTCGTCACTAAAGTCATTACCTGAAAAATATTGGAATACGCAAGGTGAGCGAACGCTCAGTAGGACTTAATATCTCAAGCTCCAAGCTAGCTTTAAGTCATTTACACTTTAACATACTTATGTAGGTCATGCAAGATATAGAAATCGAGAACTATAACGGCACGAGATAAATTCAAGAACTATAAGAATAGACAAGATGATAGACACTTTCAAGAGATATCAGAACAAGTAGATTGATGAAAGAATATATCAAGAACTTTCACGACGAGATAACAGGTACTATCATTAAGACAGTTCAAGAACATTCACGATGAACTTTAAGCAATATAGAAGTAGAGCAATCACTTCTACTAGCACTAAGTCGGATTGGCAAATACACTAGGAACATCACGACAATATGATAACCCCAAATGGCCGTTTCAAGATCTTTCATGTTGAATACTAACTACAATAAAGGTTTGGCCACACGCACTTAGGGGTTCTCACGAACTGTATGATTGCCCCTAAAGGAGTAGCACTACGTAGGATTGGCCAATGCACTAAGGGGAAAATCACGACGATATGACCGCCCCTCATGGAAATAAGTCGTAGACAACTATAGGTGGTGAATGCCAGCACCCGATCATCATTATACCGATACATGTTTGGACTTTGCCTCGCCCGTGGGATCAAATCAGGACCCCAGAAACACTAGCATTTAATAGTCATTTGTGTGGGACCCATAGCCCCTGACTATATACAATATCTAGACCAATTCCACTTTAATGGCTGTGGACGCATAAAATTGCACGTCCATACGTCTGGCCGAGCCCCGCATTAAATGTCAAAGTCAAAGGAAGAAGACTCGGAGAGACTGGCCACCCAGGGCTCCGGGAAGATACTACCGCCCGGCAAATCCCCACATTGGCACGCGCACATTAAAAGATTGAGAAGTCACAGGATGTCCTCTTGAATTAACACACCGCTAGGGACCCTCCCTCGGGCCCCTAACAGTGAAGAAATATCCCAAAGAATGCACGGCTTCAAGCTACTTAAGCAAGGGGCTGAGGCCCTTCAGTGGCACGGCCATGAGCCCCCAGCGGCACGGCCCTTCAGCCTCCAGCGGCACGGGCCTGAGGCCCTCAGCGGCACGGCCATGAGCCCCCAGCGGCACGGCCCTTCAGCCTTTCAGCGGCACGGCCATGTGGCCCTCCAGCGGCACAGCTGTCTGGCCCTTCAGCGGCACGCTTCATGCAGGGTCCCACCAAGTCTATACATCCATGTCTGAAGTCTGTACATGCTCATGCATGCTCACAGTGGGAAGTCTGTACAGAGTCTATGGCCACAAAGTCTACACGCTCATGTTTGAAGTCTGTACAGAGTTCAGGCGAATGCGAAGTCTATACACCCATGTGGGAAGCCTGTACAGAGTTCTGGCAAACACGAAGTCTATACATCCGAGCTCCAAGTCTGTACACTGGCTCGCTGCTTCAAACGAAGTCTGTACAGCCATCAGCCAAAGTCTATACACTGGTGAAGTATGTACATCCACCAGTTCAACAGCCAAAGTCCGCACGTTGGCGAAGTCTGTACATCCGCCGGTTGAGCTTCCAAGTCTATACACCGGCCCCTGCAAGTCTATACATTGCAGAACAATTGAAGTCTGTACAGCCTTTGCTCTCCCAAAGTATGGACATTGTGAACTCTCAAGTTTGTACATCGTCCGGTTGCCTTGCCAAAGTCTATACACTCATGAGGCAAGTCTGTACAGGGTTTAGACACGAAGTCTATACACTCATGAGGCAAGTCTGTACAGAGTTCAGACACGAAGTCTATACACTCAAATGGCAAGTCGGTGTAGAGTTCAGACACAAAGTCTATACACTCGTTACCAAGTTTGATCGCCAGCGGCACAGTCTTGGCTCCTTCAGCGGCAAGGCCTTTGGTCCTTCAGCGGCACGGTCTGGGGAGCCCCTCAGCGGCACACTGCAGCAAGCTGCCAGTGGCACATCGTTAAAGTCTGTACAGAGTTCGTACAAACATGAATTCTATACACTCACGCGGCAGGTCTATACACCGTCCATGCCTTGCCAAAGTCTGTACACTCACGCGGCAAGTCTATACACTGTCCATGCCTCGCCAAAGTCTGTACACTCACTTATCAAGCCTGTCTCCCAGCGGCACAGCCTCAAGCTTCCCAGCGGCACGGGCCTCCTTGCTCTCAACACCCTGCGCCCTTTCCCTAGCGGTACAGCGCTAAAAGCCCCCCGACGGCATGCACCGGCAGAAGACACAATGGTCAATAGGTAGACCCATTGACGCGCAGTCCAGCCACTTCGAAGCCAGCTAGCGCCTGTCTCCATGTCACCTTCTGGCTGGAGGAGGGGAGATCTTCGCCTGACGAGGAAGATACCGAAGTCAACCTTGGATGGCAGTGCCATCATGAGGTGACCTCGTCCACCGTCCACGTATAAAAGAGACCCTCCACAGACAAAAAAGGGGATCGAAGGAAAAGGATTTTGGCTAGAGGGAAGAACACAGAGAAAGAAGAGAGCATCTTCGTGCGAAGAGACCCGTTCGAAGCAAGGAAGAGAAGAAGAAGAAGGTAGAAGAGATACAGGAAGAAGAGAGGAGTGTGGCATGTAGCAGAGAGGGGAGGAATGGAGGAAAGGGAATGGCTACCCTTCCTCATTCCAACCCTCTCCCCGACTTTCTTTTCTTTCCCATTCTTAGTTTTCTTCCCTCCCTTTGTTTAGGGATGCATTGTACGATGTGGGGTCTTCGGGCCACGATCTTTGTTATATCGAATCCTCCATGAATGAAATAGTGTTTAGTTCTGCTTCTTACTGCATTTGTCATGTTCTTCTCACCGGTCTCTTGTGGTTTTGCTTTCCCTTCCCTCTACCTTCCAACTCCCTGTTCTACTTGGTTTCTCGTGGCGCTGGTTTATGCAGTCAATAGGGTTTGCTCCTGGCTTGACAGGGTATGGCCAACCTCGTCCCTCTTTAATGGCTTTCCATTGCATAACAACCCTCGTTATCCTCTTCCGTCTCGGGTCTGTGGGAGCCCATTCTCTTTGACACATTGGAGTCACTCAGTGCCCAGAACATCCTCCTCTACCCTCCTTCGGGGCCAGTGGCATGCCCATACACCCTCAAGCTCCCAGCCTTCCCACTATTCAAGGTCTCCCAGCGGTACGCCTCTCCCATCTGGCCACCTGGCGGTACAGTCTCCCTTGGGTTTGTCTGGCGGTACGCTCCCCTTAGGGCCATTCAGCGGTGCACCCTCTCACTTCTTATCAGCGGTACACCTCCCTCCCTTGGTCGCCCAGCGGCACACCCTTGGACTGTCAGCCCGGCACTCCTTGGCCACCACCTCCCCAGTGTACTCATAGCTCGTATCAGTCCACTGGTTCCTCGTTTGATGTTTTCTCCGAGTTTTCCGAAGTTTCCCTAAAGGCGGCTGCTTAGGCACCCTCCTCAGATGTTGGTTCATGCCACCCCCGTGGGCATGTTCCTTGTTATTCCTTTACCTCCCGGGTCAGGGGGAGGTGCTGCCAAATCTTTGTTAGGAATAACAATAAATTTAAAAGATAAAAAGAAGCAACAAACATATGGACTGAGCAACAATGAAAACATTCTAATCAACTAAAAGAACTACACAAGATTCAATGAGCTGAACTGAACAAGACTTTAAGCACTGCATTGCTGAACATGACTTGGGACTCGACCTCATGACAGGAGAATGAAAGCTTAACCATCTAAGATGCCTCATCTTGAACTGAACAAGGAACCCTCTCTTGAGTCTTGGTCCACCCCCTCAGCGGCACACTCTGCCTGGTTTCGTGTGCCACCTTTCCCAGTGGTACACTCCCCTAATTCCCTTCAGCAGCACACATCTTCTACTCTCCAGCGGTACGCTCCCCTTTGGCCCTCTAGCGGTGCACTCCCCCAATTCCCTTCAGCAGCACACACCTTCTACCCTCCAGCGGTACGCTCTCCATTCTCCCAGCGGTACACTCCCCTTTGGCCCTCTAGCGGTGCACATTCCTTTCTCAGCAGTACGCTCAGTCCACGCCAAGTCTATACACTCCTTGTGGCTAGTTCATACATCATGCCATGAAGTCTATACATCGCATGTGTTTGTGCACACTCAAGTCCATACAATGCATGCGCACATCACATTCGTTGCTGCATAGTCTGCATCATTCCTTTGTTAAGTCCATACACTTGTCGATGGCTAGTCTATACATCACTGCATCGCTCGTTTGAAGTCTGTACACTCTTCAGGTGCATCATTTCAGCAAGTCCATACATTGTGAAAGTTTATACATTCCTCATTGGCTTGCTTCATGCACCAAGTCTGCACATTCCTTTCTAAAGTCTGTACGTTGCATTGCATGAAGTCTGCACATTCCACGCTAGCGAAGTCTGTCTAAGTCTATACATTACATTGTCTCTCTTAGTGTCTATGTGCATAGTCCATGCATTGCCAAGTCTTCACATCGTCAGCCTGCTCATGCATCGTCTTGGTGGAAAGTCTGTACATCGTTTTGCATTGCACTAAGTCTATACACTCCAGTGTCTCATGTTAAGTATGTACAGCCTGCACCGTCTCATTCATCGTCTTGCAAAGTCTGTACAGTGCATCGTGTGCTTCAAAGCATTTCCAAGTTTATACACTACATCGTCTCATTCACCGTCTTGCAAAGTCTGTACAGTCCTCGTGGCTTGTTCACGCATCATCTCCCTTTTGCAGTCTGAGCGGTATGCATCCTCCCAGCGTTTCAAAGTCTATACATTGCATGTTGCATAACAGCAAGTCTGTACAATCTTCGTGGCTTGTTCACGCGTCAGCTCCTCCAGCCCTTCCAGTGGTACGCTCCCAGTCCCCCAGCAGTACGCTCCACCGTCTCCCAGCGGTACGCTCCACATTCCCCAGCGGTACACTCCCCTTTGCCCTTTGAGCGTCACACATTATTCATTCTCCAGCGGTGCACCCTAGTCTCCATCATTTCGCCTACGAATACACATATGTATGTAATAAAAAGGGAGGGGGGCTATATGATAAAAGGAATGATGAATAGTAATAACAATGATGAGATAAAAGGGGTGGTCCCAACCAAGATAACAACAAGGGAAGATAATATCAAAGAAAGGGTAATGTCAATAAACAAATGATAATAACAAGCGTCCACGACCATCGTGAATACAATGGTATGGCACCAGTCTCTCCTTCCTCGATTCCGAACCCGGGGATATTAATGATGCCCCTGTAAGCCGGGAGTCACTCTTGGGAGTTCTCTCTCTTGTCATGGTGACCGCCCGGCCTTACCTCGGGCCGATAATTCATCAGGGTCCCCTCCCTCGTTGGGATCTGATTTGACTCCCTGTATTAAAATTGCCGTCCCTCGGCAAACATTTGTACGGATTCGTCTCCCGAGTTATCATCTCGTTTTCCGTGTGAACTTGTGTCCAAACATGAAATGGTCCACCAGTGACCGACATGACCCGAGCATTCATGCCCCCACCTCGGGCTTACCGTATAGCCCGACGGGCGTTTCCTTCCTGCGTTAATCAGTATTTCTTTCGACCGTGGAGCCCTTATTTCTGGCAACTAATCAAGGGTATTCCCCTCTCCGAGGGGATGTAAATGACTGTAGATTTGATTAAAATCCACTTAGAAAATAATATATGAATAAACAATAAAAATAAGCACACATAGCAATAAAATAGCACGAGGTGCTAATAGGAGGTTGTGATCGCCAGAGACGCGAGGGTCTCAAGTGGAGATGATAAGGGGAAAGTGATCGCAAATACCTCAAATGTGCGGTTGATTGTGAGTACTCCTTTTCTCTTCAAATCGGCCGGCCGACGAAGAGAGTTCTTCAACTTGGTTACCCTTGCAAAAAAAGACACACAACACAAAAGAATTGGATTAGAAATAATGTGTGTGTAGCATCAAGTTCATAATAGAAAGGTGAGCATGATAACATATGAAATACACACCTTAAGGGTGTTGGCCCTTAAACCCCTATGCAAAGAGGGTGTGAGAGATGAATGCATGAAAATATGAATAAAAAGTTAAAGGGAAAGAGTGCATGGGTTGCACTTAATGGGGAGACACCCAACGTGGTTGAGTTAGAAAAATTAATATAATAATGAAACATGATGCATGCATGAACTAATGAAAAAAAATACAAATAAGGGGGAGATAAGATAAAAAATCTTGTTTGGTGGCTCTTTTGGCTTGAATGCTCGATGAGAGAAAGGCTTCAAAAGGGATGAAGACTTGAACCGTGAAGAGGCCTCTCCTTAGCCAATGCCACCCTACCTTCGGTTCCTGTAAAAAGAAAAGCAAAACAACCGAAGAAAAAGAAAAGAAGCAGAAGAAGAAGAATAAGAAGAAGAAGAAGAGGGAGGCAGAAGAAGAAGAAGAAGAAAAAAAATAGAAGAACGTCAGCGGAGAATAAGAAAAATCGGAACCGAAGAAGAAGAAAAAAAAGATAAGGGGATCAACCCCTTATAGGATTGATCAAAGGATAAGCAAGGCAAGAGTCCCAACTGGGGAAAGGATAAGAATGGGCAAGAGCCCAAATCAAGTAGGCATCTATCGAAGCAAGGACTCTCTGGGGAAAGGGCTGCGAAGCCAGACGATGAAACACGCCTTAGGTCAGGGCGTCAATTTACGAATTGACGACCTACGCATAGGGCGTTTCTCAAAAACACGCCCTGCACAAGGGCGTTTCTCAAAAACCAAATTTAGAAATAAAAACTCCCCATATTTGAAAAATATAAAACACGCCTTAATTAAAGCCACGTTTAAAAACACGCCCCTGAGAAGGGCGTTAATTTCAAGAGCTCAAATGGGGAAGTCGGTCAAAACCAAAAGAATTAACGCCCTCAGGTGAGGTCGTCCTTTCTTTAAGAAACGCCCTAGATTAAGTCATGTTTTAAGAAAACACGCCCTTACCCAGGTCGTAAATTCAGAAAATTCAGAAAATAAAAAAATGGGGAGAAATAGATAAAATGGGAAAGACACGCCCTAGACAAGGGCGTGTTTTTAAAAAAACACGCCCCTGATGAGGGCGTGAATTCATAAAATAGAGATAAATGCCCAAAAAAATCCAGAAAAATAGGAAAAGGGAGGTAAATTGGGAAAAATAGGAGAAATCAGGGGCAATCCATGAAAAGTGGGAAAACCACTCAAATAAGCTGATTTGAGGGTCAAATGGGGCATCGCAGAGCGATATGAAATATACTCAAAATAATGTCAATTTTGGCGTGTCTACAGCTGCCCCGCCTTGGCATCTGCTTTGCAAGGGAGCGTAGCAAACTGAAAAGTAGATACCAAGGTGTGATGAGACACGCAATCAACATCACTTGATGAGAATCAAATCAAAAGCACGAGATGAAGCAAATCTCGGGAAATCCAACGAAATCAACAATGTTTGGATAAAAGGGGAGATGCGCACGCGGTGCACGAAGGAGACAAAATAAATGATCAACTTCCAACGCGGTGGAAGTACCCCAGGTCACAAACCTGTAAGTTTCACCATTGGGGAGCGGTTACCAGCCAGTGGACGTGCTGCAGCCAAGGTGGATCAAGGGAAAGTTTTGAAAAATAAGATGATAAAAATCCAAACAGGAGTTTCGAGAAAATGACCCAAAATAGCGACAAAACGAACTGAGGACTCAATTCGGCATGGAATATCTCATATTGAAGATCAAGATCAATTTGACCCACAAAAACAGCTTATCAGAATGATTTTTCAACAATTGTTTCAAATTCCTACATGAATGCATGCTGGGTTTAAAGGGAAAAAATCAAATGAAAATATAATATAATCAAGGATAATATTGTTAAACTGCCCAGACTGGGTCAAGAAACCAATTCTGCGAGCTGATACTAAGCCGAAGCCCGTTTATCCACGCACCAACTCGTAAAAGGGAACCATCGTCCCCAGTCTTGGACGGCTCAACGGCCTATCCGTGTGACTAAGACTCCTCTGGAATCATCATTGTTTTTGATGAAGGGGAACTCAAATCCCAGATTTACCAAAGCCACAAGGTCCTTGATATAATCTAGTAACATATGTAACATATAGTAGAATGCATACAGGGAGATGGTGATATCAATAAGCATGGGAACTGAGAAATGAGCTGCAAGCACCGTGGGACTTTGATGATGATGCCCAGTCGGCGGGACCAAGAGCTTCTTATCCTGCGCTCAAAAATTCATTAGCCAAGATATAAAAGATAACAAACAATGAAGAAGGCATTTAAACATAGCAATCATCAAAGCATCAATTATAGCATGTATATGGCATGAATAGCATAAGTCAAATCATAGCATTGTTTGTTGTTTTATCATGAGGAGATAATCTGGCTAATCAAGATTTGGAGATGAATGATCAAGATCTGATATAATGCCCATCGGCGGAGTGATCAGATGAAATTAGCAGGAGTTGATTAAAAAAGATTTGGAGATGAATAATCATGAGATATGATAATCAGAATGATATAGGGAGATGATAATAAAAAAAAATGCCCCTGGTGGCATGTCATGAAAATATCGAGAAAGAATCAATAGATTGATAGCAATAAGTAGAGAGAGGACCCATCCCGTGTTTTTGGTCTCTGCAAAGCTGTTCCTGCAAAACACCATCAGAAAATACAATGCAAATTTTTGAATTTTGGAAATATGCAAATTTTTATGAGTTTTGAAAAATATATGAATTTTTATGTGGATTTTGAAAATATTTTGATTTTTTTATGAATTTTTGAAAATATTCAATTTTTGTTGGATTTTGATCAGGAAATATTCAATTTTTGTTTGATTTTGGCTTAGACATTGTTAATGCAGCATCAAAGGGTGTTTTGAACCACTGGCTAGGGGTCCTTGTTCCTTCCCTTTTCGCTAAAAACTGCCCAAAGCTGGACGTGCATTGAAAGTGGCATCCTATAACCGACCGTCTTTGATCAACGGTGCCCCTACCAAGGCCATACCCGAGAAACATTCGGTATTGGAGGGAGAAGAGAAGAATAATTGGAGATAAGCTTAATGCAGGATGGGAAATGTCAGGATTTGAATTCCTTCCAAGGTTTTAACCCTCAAAGAGGCGATCTGTTGCGCTGGGGCTTTATGCCTTTACTTTTCAGACCCTTGACATGCATACGACCAGGGTTTTCCCTGCGGGGACTTTGCCACTCTTGACATGCCATAATTCATAATTGTGCATCAAAATATTGATTTGATTTTCATAACAGCCCTTGTGGCGAGATGTATCATGAAATTCATATTGATTTTGGGTCAAGACTGCCCCTATTTGAGACTCCTCTCGTATTGGGGATTACCTAGGTTGGTCATCTCATCCGTCAACCTCTTGCACCTGCATTCGGCCGAGTAAAGAAGAGAAAAGACTTTCGGAAACTCATGGCATGGCCAAGGTAGCAACGATGTTTAAACAAAGGAGCCGGCTAAGGACGCCGTGAAGTGTGTGGAATGCCCAGCTAAGGGTGCTCTTAACAAGCGGGGAGAGAATGTCGAATTCCCAGCGCGGGGTTCTTATTAACCAAAGGTGCTGCATAGCAAGCCTAAAGACTCTTTTGAGAGTGATTTAATTAAACAAAAGCCTAAGATAAAGGTTTAAAACACCACTCTTAATCTCGTTAAGAAGCACTTGATTTTGAAAATCATGCGTGAAGTAATGAGAAAATGATATCATTAAAATGCATACTTACGCCAATATGTTACCTTGCAACCTTCGTAGAAGCAGCTGCTGAAGGTGATCATCATGGGATTTGTCCTCTTTGGAAGCAAATGATCTTGAAAGTGGCCTAACAAGAAGGAGTGGTGTCCAGACCAGACTCAGACGAAATAAGGAGAAAAGGAAGAGAGGCGAGGGCTAGAACTCCCTCACTAAGGCGCGGAGACCCTGGTCACATGGAACAATCTACAGAAGGAGAGGAGAATTAGAAGAGGGGTGAGGACTAAAGCCTCGGAAGCAGTGGGAGAAAGGGCAGATGCCCAAGGCAGTGGATGTGGAAGAAGTTGGGTCAGACCCAGAATTAGGAGGAATCAGAAGGAGAAATTGGTAGATAGAAAGAGGCGGATCTAGAGGGTCCGGAGGCGGTGGAGGAGAATCCTGATAAGAGGAATCATCCGGAGGCTCCGGAGGGATGACAAAAGAAGGGACGCGATGCCCTGGGGAGAAATAGGGAAAAAGATGATGAAAAAGGTGACGGAACAGGAAGAAGAGAATAAAAGATATGAAGTCCCGGAGGAGCAAGAAGATGAATCGAAAGAAATATAGAAGGTCCGGAGGTTCCGGAGGAATGAAATCAGGAGGGTCGCGATGCCCTGGGAGATGATAGAGAGAATAAGACGGAGAATCCGGAGGTTCCGGAGGAAGCAAATGGAAAGGGGCGCGATGCCCGAGGAAAAGATGGAGAGAATCCGGAGGTTCCGGAGGAGTGAAACCAGGAAGGAGAAGGTGGAAAGGGGCGCGATGCCCGAGGGGAAAGTCCGGAGGTTCCGGAGGAAGCAAATAAAGAAGGTGGAGAGGGGCGTCGTGCCCAAAGGGAAAATCCGGAGGTTCCGGAGGAATAAGGTGGAAAGGGGCGCGATGCCCTGGGAGAAAGTCCGGAGGTTCCGGAGGAATAGAATCAGAAAGGGCGAGATGCCCAAAGAGGAGGGATAAAATTCCTGGAGGTTCCAGGGAAATGGCAGGAAGGGGGACGCAATGCCCCAAGGGGAGTGGATAAAAGGATGAATATGAATAAGATGGGAAATGCGGAATATCCGGCGGTGCCGGAAGGTGAGGAAGATACGGGTTTGGAAACCCGGGAAGCAGGAGGTGCAAATGCATGTAATGGGATGGATGCGATGAATGCATGAAATGCAAAGAATATGAAGAATGTGAAGGGCGAGAGGATGTGATCCTCCTCCTAACCCTGGGAATGGCCCATGGAAAAGATGTGATAGACAAGAAGGTGGATGAAATAGCGGAAGGCCTTTCGGCACCAAGATAACTGCCCCTCCACGGCAGTGAAAGAATACAGCCAAATGGCCTAATGGATGAAATACAAGCCCATGACGAAGCTTCAATAGTAAACGACAACTCCCTTGGAGGGTGAAAAGTAATGGTGTGAGGGAGTTGGAAAGTAGGGCTCAGAAGCATCATGTTGCCCGGGGGTTCAAGATTTGGAAGTTGGAACAGAGGGTGCCCTGCCCAGCCCTTACACAGCATCAGTGCTTGGCATGACGGCGACTTGGCCTCTTCAATCATGCCTGGCACAATAACCCGGATTGGCATCCGGCAAATGAACTCTTGCATTTTGAATAGCGCGGCCATGGCCAAATTCTTCTTTCGCAGCTCTTGATCATCCTCGGCACAAGTGTTTGTAGAAGCACTCCCCTTCCGAGTAGTAGAGGGAGGTGAAGCAGAGGCGGAAGGCTCCATGAATGGTGGGGGCGTAATGAAAGGCGTTGGAGAAAGGATAAGTGGAGGCGGAGGTATAAACACGTCGAGTTTCTCCCTTTGCTCGGAAGCAGTTGGGATTGGCTCGAGTGCAAAAAAGGGTGAATCCTGCTCAGGATTAGCCACGGGTAAAGGTGAAGGGTTATGTGGTGGAGTAGGTATTATAGGCATAGTGGAGGGTTTTGAGGTTAAAGGGGTAATGGAGGGTTGAAGTGGTGGGATGTTAATTGGGGAAGGTTTAATGGTGGGTTCAATGGAGGCCGATGGTGTGGAGGTAGATGGCTTAACGGGTGGTGGTTTAATAGTGGAAGGCTTGGGGGAGGCTAGTGTTGCGGAGGTTAATGGTGTAACTGGAGGAGGTGTAATGGGTGGAGGGTTAATGGGTGAAGGTTTGGTGCGTAGGAAATGCCGAATGGGGCGAGCGGTGTTTGGAGTGGTGAAAAACTCAAGATGCGTCGGCGCGGGTGATTGGAGTATCGACCCATCGTCGTAACACCAAGAAGTCTCGGAAATAGGGGTTGGATCGGGGATGGTGGCTTCATCCTGAGCGAGGGGTTCATCGAATGAAAGTGGGGGAAGTGGAAAGTTAAGGAAACTCGAAAGGGGTGCCTGCGGAGCTTCATCATCATACACCGGCTCGGATTCTTCAATTGCCGGTTCTTGCTTGCTTGGAATATCAACGCCGTAGTCGTCCATCCTATCCTTCCATTCTCTCTCCATTCTTGTAATGTCATCCAAAGCCGCATAGAGAGGATTAACCGGAGTAGGAGGAACCGTGACCCTCTTTAATTGTTCCTCCATGGAAGTAATCTTATCAAAAAGAGATTGTTGGAGGGGTGTGACATGAACAATAGAGGGCTGGCAGGGCCTTGAAGGAGGAGGGGCCGCATAAAAAGGCCGTGGAGGGGAGTTGACGGTATGACCCGTAAAAGAACCCGGAAGGGCTGGATTGCAATGAATAAATGGGCCTCGGGGCCGTGAGGGAGGAGGAATAGAAGGAGGCGGGTGTCGGACCACCCGAGTAGAATGAATAGGGGGAGATGGGTAATGGGCTACCCGAATATGATTGGAAGGAGGAGGTGGGTGATGGTCCACCCGTGTAGAATTGGAGGGAGATGGGTGATGGGTCACCCGAATAGAATTGGAAGGAGGTAGGTGATGGGCCGCCCATATAGAATTAGAAAGAGGGGGAGATGCATGAGATGTACCCTCAACGGCAGCCTTAAGGGCTTGGATCTGTTGAGGGGTAAGATGATCTAATGCATGGATGACTCGAGAGACCTTCTCGTCATTGGGAGGAGACGGTCCCGAGGGAGTAGTGACCTGAAATTGAGTAGGTGGACCATGAGAATGGACATTGCCCATGGGTTGGGTATGACCATGAAAATAAGGACGTGGTCCTTTGAAAGAATGGTGAGGATTTTGATGAACATGTTGAATTTGAGGATTATAAGATGTGCTAGGTTGATCATCCTCATGAATTGAATTAAACATGTTGTTTTGTTTATCAAAGTAAGCCATTATGCAATCAGTTTAATGTGCAAACAATTTGCAAAGAATCACACAAGTTGGAATGGTTACCGTGATTTTGATTGTTTAAACCTTGGTGAATTAATGAATTTTATGCAAATTGATATGATTCACACAAGGAGAGGAACCTAGTTTCAATATGAGATTTAACTCCAATGCCAACTAGGAACACTCTCTCACCACGTTTAGGCCAACTAATCCCGGGACTTCAAAAGGGTACAACCTGCCCGGCGTCCGTGAGGGAATCCACGGGTGCGGGGGCTTATGGAGGCTTGGAAAAGGGATCTCCGGTCCAAAGAGACGGAATGCTCAATGGAGGGTCGTCCCGATTCCAAGAGGGTGTGTGGATCCTAATGAAGAGAGAGGAGGTCTCCCAAACCAAATGTAAATATGAATGCAACAGGGGAAATTAGGCCAAACAGCACAATAATGATCAATCAACAAAGATAAGCATGAAAACTCACCCACGGGAAGGGTTCTGGAAACCCACAGTAAAAACACGCCCTGGCAGGAGGCGCTAATAAACAAAGACACGACGATGTGACTGTCGTGAATCAAAGCGAGGGGCCCAGGGCAGGGTGAGACACGCCTTAGAGTGAGGCGTTACCAATAAAAGGACGCCCTTTCCAGCGGGCGTCAAATCAAAAGAAACGCCTGAATGGGAGGCGCTAATCAACAAATAAACGCCCTGGGGCAAGGCGTGAATTCACAGGCATCAATATAAAGCAGGAAAACCTGGAAGTATGCTGGAAAACGCCCTGGCAGAAGGCGTAAAATATGAAAAAGACGCCGTTGGTTAGGGCGTTAAATCAATAAAAATGCCTCTTACAGAGGCGTGAATTCATTTCTTCCGGGAAACCTTCACGGCCGACAATATCAAGCACTCACAGTCACAGCAGGCAATCAACAATATGGATATTAAGATAACAGCATGCTCATCAAAGATTTGGAATAAGTGGAAATTCTAAAGAAAAAAATAACAAACTGGCAAATCACTTAGGGAAGAGTGCAAAGCCAATGGAGGGTGCCCGAGGGGCACAAAAGGAGACGCACCGAGGGTGCAATAGGGGAGACGGCACACGCGGGTGCCTAAGGGGAAAGGGTAATAAACAAAGAACACAAAGTGTCCCACCGTGATCGCCAATTTGTAGATTTGATTAAAATCCACTTAGAAAATAATATATGAATAAACAATAAAAATAAGCACACATAGCAATAAAATAGCACGAGGTGCTAATAGGAGGTTGTGATCGCCAGAGACGCGAGGGTCTCAAGTGGAGATGATAAGGGGAAAGTGATCGCAAATACCTCAAATGTGCGGTTGATTGTGAGTACTCCTTTTCTCTTCAAATCGGCCGGCCGACGAAGAGAGTTCTTCAACTTGGTTACCCTTGCAAAAAAAGACACACAACACAAAAGAATTGGATTAGAAATAATGTGTGTGTAGCATCAAGTTCATAATAGAAAGGTGAGCATGATAACATATGAAATACACACCTTAAGGGTGTTGGCCCTTAAACCCCTATGCAAAGAGGGTGTGAGAGATGAATGCATGAAAATATGAATAAAAAGTTAAAGGGAAAGAGTGCATGGGTTGCACTTTAATGGGGAGACACCCAACGTGGTTGAGTTGAAAGAGCATATAAACACATGAACATGCATGCATGCATATGAACCGATGATAACAATGAAAGCAGAAAGAATAAATATGAGAAGATGAGCCTGTGCGTTGGCTTGGATTAATCGCTTGGGAGGGAGTCTTCCAAAGGACGAAGCTTGAGCGTATGAGGCCCCCTCCTTAGCCAATGCAGCAGCCTTCGGTTCCTGTAAAAAGAAAAGAAAACAACAGAAGAAAAAGAGAAGAAGCGGAAGAAGAAGAATAAGAAGAAGAAGAAAAAATAGAAGAACGTCAGCGGAGAATAAGAAAATATCGGAACCGAAGAAGAAGAAAAAAAGATAAGGGGATCAACCCCTTATAGGATTGATCAAAGGATAAGCAAGGCAAGACTCTCAACTGGGGAAAGGATAAGAATGGGCAAGAGCCCAAATCAAGTAGGCATCTATCGAAGCAAGGACTCTCTGGGGAAAGGGCTGCGAAGGCAGACGGTGAAACACGCCTTAGGTCAGGGCGTCAATTTACGAATTGACGACCTACGCATAGGGCGTTTCTCAAAAACACGCCCTGCACAAGGGCGTTTCTCAAAAACCAAATTTAGAAATAAGAACTCCCCATATTTGAAAAATATAAAACACGCCTTAATTAAAGCCACGTTTAAAAACACGCCCCTGAGAAGGGCGTTAATTTCAAGAGCTCAAATGGGGAAGTCGGTCAAAACCAAAAGAATTAACGCCCTCAGGTGAGGTCGTCCTTTCTTTAAGAAACGCCCCAGATTAAGTCATGTTTTAAGAAAACACGCCCTTACCCAGGTCGTAAATTCAGAAAATTCAGAAAATAAAAAAATGAGGAGAAATAGATAAAATGGGAAAGACACGCCCTAGACAAGGGCGTGTTTTTAAAAAAAACACGCCCCTGATGAGGGCGTGAATTCATAAAATAGAGATAAATGCCCAAAAAAAATCCAGAAAAATAGGAAAAGGGAGGTAAATTGGGAAAAATAGGAGAAATCAGGGGCAATCCATGAAAAGTGGGAAAACCACTCAAATAAGCTGATTTGAGGGTCAAATGGGGCATCGCAGAGCGATATGAAATATACTCAAAATAATGTCAATTTTGGCGTGTCTACAATGACGTTGTGACCTTTACGGCACAACGGGTCTCAGTCCCGACCCGAACCACACAATCGTCTGACCGAGTCAGATCGAGCGCACCATCGGCTCTCCGGAGCCCGAACAAATCGTCACTTTGTGACTGGCGCGCCCACGCACTTAATAAACGCCAATAAACAAATAAACAACGGTCTTAAATGAAAAGTGCGTCCACAAGTCTGGCACGCCCGGTGGGACTGGATCACCCTTCATCTTTTGCCGGAACCAAGGGCTCCTCTGTCCCCTTCTTGTAATACTAATTCCCTAATTTGCAAATGCAGGTTGCGTCACAGACGTCCCGATGGCACCCACTTTCGGCCACCAACCCGTCGAGAGTCACGTGCGGAACGGGTACATGGCCGTCCCTCTCACCTTCGGGAGCTTCCCTCCCTCAGTTGACTTCCCCAACTTTTTGGGAGTGGCCTTCGCGCACCTGTTGGACGTGGAAGCGTCTGACGGGATCAAGAACAACGCCTCCATCTAGGGGGCCACCAAAGCTGCTACCGGCCGACCAATGGCCGAATCCCCCAAGGCTGTCCCTATGAAGATATTGGGCTACAACGTGCACCATGTGCACGAAACCGCCGGCCCATCTCGCCCAAGCTCGGCTTCCCATCAGAGAAGGCTCCGGGGGAGTCATGCAACCACATCATCCCGAGGTCGGGTCTCCGGCACCGGCAAGTCTGCTGTCGTCGGAACGTTCCGGGTGCATCTTTCCAGGCGGCGCTCTGAAGTGATCCCGGATCGCATCATACCCGCCGTTCTAGTGCGTAACTCCTTTCAGCCACTGGAGAAGATGAAGGGCAGGATGACGCCCGCAGCTCCGGCCACAGTCCCACAGCACCGACCGGCCCCTAGGCCGATGAAGGGCAAGCAGGCGTGGATTCCCAAGGCAGCCCGGGCTATTTCACCAACCTTGATGGGACCCAGCACCTCTTGCCCGGCAAGGGCTCAACAAGCAGATCGGGTCAAGACATCGGCCCCCGTCTATCAGCCGGCATTGGCCACACTGACCCCACCAGAGAACACCCGCCGTCGACACCACAGACGTCACTACGAGGCTGCCCGTGCGGAGCCTGCAGCCTACATGCCTGTTACTGTCAACAGGGCCACACCACCGGCTTCTCCTCCGGATCAAGACTGGCAAGGAGTGGAGCAGGCCATGAGAAACTATCTGCGGGGCCCGGGGAGCACTCCCCTGGGTCGTCAGAGATTGCTGGGGGCAGTGGCCTCGGCATTTGAAGAAGAAGAAACCCGACCCGTGCCTAGTGCCGAGTCGAGGAACTGCTCTGAGGAGCGCTATCAGTCCCCGCCGAAGGAAGAGGTGAAGCCGCGGGGGTCGGTCTTTGACAGATTGGTCTTCCCAGGCAGGCCGTCAAGAAGAGCAACAAGAAAGGGCAGAGACCTAAGGGTCTACACTTGCAATATGGCAGGAGTGTCCGACCGGTACGGGGCCCTACCGACCGAGCCCGAGGAAATGGCCAGACTTGTGGCAAGGCCGTGACCTCTCACCAGAATAGGGAAGGCAGCAACCGAAAAGACACAAGCTCACACTGGAGGAACTGACTACGGGGAGTCGTCGACGGCCCTGGCCGCCAATGTCATTACTGAAGGCACCACGGGAGGACCATCCACTTCATCCGAAGAGGTGCCAGCCGGAGAGAGAGGGGGCACCCCTAGCCTCTCAATGAGTGACCTCACTATATTACTCATGATGCTGCAATATCAAAGAGAAATTGAGTTGCTAAGAAAGTAGTTGACCGATAGAGCTGCTCAACCCTCAACATCCGGGCAGACCGAAGCACTACCAGAGACCCCCGAGGGTAACGGTCAGGCCTCGGAAGCTTCTCCACAGGCGACGGTGTCTCCGCCGATCCCCGGCTACACCGGGGGCATACCCCTGCACCAGCCACAGCATATAACTCCGGCCCCGCCGCCAAACCTACTGTTCCAGGGATCTACCATTGCGCCTTAGGCGACAGTGTTAACAATGCCACTGACGCAGCCGGCTCATTTCTACCCGAACCCGGTGGACCCGGTGATAGTGAACAGACTTATATTGGAACAGATGATAGACATGAAGCTGGCAGAGAGGGGCGATAGTGATTGCATGCCCTTTGATGTGTATCGGGTACCTTATCCGGCACACTATGCTGCAAGGAGGCTCCCGGCCGGCATCACCAAACCGCCAAAATTTGAAAAGTTTAATGGGCAAGGGTCCCCCAGAGAGCACATCGCCTACTGTGTGAATATTATGGGGGATTTAGCTGCAGATGAAGCCTATCTCCTCAAATTCTTTGGCTCAACACTTACCGAGCTTGCTTTCGAATGGTACTCGAGCCTGCCCGCCGGGTCCATTGCAGACTGGCCCGACATGCAGAAGAAATTTAAAGAAAGGTTCTACATAGCTGAATGGGAGGTCACCGTGGCAGAACTCTACGCCACGAGGCAAAGAAGCGATGAGTCGACACTCGACTATATAAGGAGGTGGAGGAATCTTAATATGAGGTGCAGGCGTCCCCCGCATCAGGAGGATGCGGTGCAAATTTGTAAACAGAACCCGAAGAAGGAAATCCTTGAAATAATGATCGGTGCCGAGGTAAAGTCGTTTGACCGCCTGAACAACATAGTGGCAGAGATCGAGGCATTCCTTGCTCGATACTCTTCCACTCCAACTGCATCAAGTCAAAGGGCCAGCTGACAAGCCGAGAAGAAGTCGGTGCCACCAGAAGTCCACACATTGGACTTTCAAGCTTTTAAGAAACAGACAGAGAAGGCCAAGGAGACGGACAATCCACCTCCAGCCAGGGCTACTGAACGGCGGGAAGGTCCTTCCCTGCGGGAGAAAATGAGGAATAAGTTGTATTCTTTTCCTCGAGATAAGTCCCGGATCTTGTTTGAATGGGCCACCAGATACAATAAAATTACATTGCCAGAACCAAAGAGGCCTGGCGACATAAAAAGAAAGGATGATCCTCATTTCTGCCCGTACCACCAGATGCTGGGGCATACTATCGAGAAGTGTTATATCTTCAAGGATGTCATTGAATCCTTGGTTAAGAAGGGAGAGCTGGACATGGGGGTGATGGGGCATCAAAGGCGATTTCATTACACGGGTGGAGTGTATTTGTGAGTTATGGCTTGTATGAGATTGTAATTGTGTATTTTCTTTCTTTTGGGCTCCTTGTAAGGTTTATATCAAGCCAATGGGCCATTTGTTATGTTAAGTCCAAGGTTAGATTGCCATTAGTAGAGTCTATTAGAAAGCCTAGTTCATATTGGATCAAGTGCCACCCTTATGGACCATATTAGTCATTTAAGGCCCAATTGGGCCACTCCCTCTCATGGGCCACCAAGACTTGGAAGGCCCAAGTCTATACTTGAGTTAATGGGTTGGGTTGGCTGCCCTTGGACCAGCCTAGGC
Source organism: Amorphophallus konjac (assembly GCA_022559845.1). Taxonomy (NCBI): domain Eukaryota; kingdom Viridiplantae; phylum Streptophyta; class Magnoliopsida; order Alismatales; family Araceae; genus Amorphophallus; species Amorphophallus konjac. The sequence goes on from CM040122.1 coordinate 38,677,551, forward strand.
CCAAGAGAGGCCCATGAAGGGGGCGCCCCCTCTTTTGGCCTTATTAGGCTTGTTAGGTGGTGTTTGAATGGATCTAGTCCAAGGTTGAATAAGCATGGTCAAATTAGATTAAACTAATGTATTAAATGTGTGATTCACATTGTATCCCAGCCCTTCAATCCAAACCCCTAGATCCAAGGGTTGAGGTTGAGTTTGGTTGGCATCCTATATAAGGTTGTATTTTTCATATTGAAGGAATTAATGAATGGAAAAAAGACATTTGCCCCCAAGTGAAGCTTGCGCCCCTCCCCTCTCTCTCCCTAGTTCCTCCACCCCCTCTCCCCTTTCTAGAGTGTAATCCCTTCCCCCTTGATCCCCTCCAGCATCTGAAGCAACTCCGGTGATCGCCGCCGCCATCGTCTCGCCGCCGACGCGTCGTTGCCAACGGTTTCGGTGGTTCTGTCCACTCAGGACAGGTTCCTCTTCTCCGAATTGCTGCTATCACTCCCTTCATCTTCTGAAGCTCACAATTTCAGGGTTGGTTCCCCTCTAGAACCCTTATCCCCACAACAAAAATCACATCAAAATTCATCCTTTAGCTATTTTTTGATTTTCGTCCAAGTCCAAGTTCCAGATCTGTCCTGGTTCTATTTACTGTTCATCAGCTCTGAGTTTACCCCATTCGAACCACCTTTTGATTTCTGTTGGGTCGCCCAAATTTATTGGGAGTTCTGTCCACATATATCTACCACCAGGAATTTTCTTAATTTTTGATAAGGTCTCTAGGTATTTTTCAAATTTCGTCCAAGTTCCCAAGAACAGTCTACCCACAGTTTCCTAGATCCGACCCAGGTCTAGTAAAAACATCCCAGAAAATCCATTTCTTATCCAATCAAAAAACCAAAAATAGTCCCGGATTCCTCTCGCAGAGACCTTCAACTTTACTGAAGAAATCATTTCCAGATTCGGAGGTCTTCTCCCCGGTCAACGTCGATCTTCAGAGAAGTCAGAACCTGCCCCTGCAGTTCTGGCCAGATTCCAGCAAGCTTGTAAAATACATGATCAGAAATACAGATCTGATTATTTTTTTTGAAGACCCCTACGTCGAAGTATTCTGAGTCAGCTTTCCAACGGCGCTAATCTCGTCGCATTCCGACGACGGGGCTGATCGCAGCAGCAGTTTTCTCCGAGTCGCGCGCCTGCAAACAGAACTTTCAGGTTCATGGCCGAGTTCCCAACGAGCGTCGTCCGAGGGTCGCCCGGCGTCCGGCGGTCGTTCCAGCAGCTCGCCATCCCAGGGGAACGCTTTCCAGGTGTCTCCACAACAGAGGAGTCATCAGGCCCCACACGACCCCTCCGGTCAATACGTGGGCCCCCCCCACTAACACGAGTACGCGTGAAGCCGAAGCATCGTCCGGAACCGCCCGTCAACCCGAAACTGGTCCTCCCGGGCCCACTTGTGTCACCCTTTACCTCCCTGCGTGGAGTGGGCTTAATTGCATTGCTGTAAACATAATGTACTAAGTTCCCGGGAGTACGAGCTTTGGCCGGGTGCCGTCTTCGCCACGCCGAGAGCGTGGAGGTATCGCCTTCACCCTTACACTTGGCATTAGCTTAATTCTTTATATGCTTTATATGCCGCTGCTAGAGAGCATGTGTAGGGATACCTAGCTCGCCTTCAATTTATAATATCACTGCTGCGAGAGAGAGCGAAGCCGTCCCGTGACCCGATCCGGGCGCAAAAGAGAGCCGACCACCCTAGCTCATTGCCGGTTTCTCAACCGCGCACATCCGACGCTTCCCTCCTTAAGGGACGATCGCGAGCTTGTCGTGTCCGTGGTCCCGTCCCGCATCAATTTGGTATCAGAGCGAGTTGAGTCTAGGGTGTCAAAAAGAAAAAAAAAGAGTGTTATTTACATCGAGTCATTAGTCGGTTTAAGTCGAGTCTAGGATCATCATATTTTCAAAACAACAAAAAGAGTCGTTTTTGGGTCGCATACATCCCTTTACTCGGTATATCAAAAGGTGTTGTCCGAACGTTAGGCTACGCCTATCGGGAAGGCCGCACATTTGCGCGAGTGATCTTCGGATCGATTAACTCTGCCACGTGCCGAGTCTTGGTTTACGTCTAGGGTCCTTAGTGTGCATGCATTCCAAACTTGCATAGTCGGTCTAGTGTCTTGTCACCGTGTGTATGCATGTCCATGTCTGCTACCCATGGCCGTTCCCCAAGGCCATACGTCCGAGTGGTCAACTTTTGTGGCCAAAATGAATGTCCTCATGGACCGAGCCTTTGGTTTTACCCCTCTCATTATGAAGGCCGCTCTACCCAACGGGTCCACAACAGAACTCCATTTCACCGATAGGGAGTCGGATAATTGGGTTTCTCTTGACATCGTGGAGTCTCTCTCCAAGACAGGTGAGATTATCCGCGATGGTGATTTTGCCTTTGTTGAGTTCTATAAGAGGATTGGCTCTGTTCTCTACACCGATGGCGCATGGTGCAGGATCGGCACACTTGCTGGTTCATGCAAACATGGTTAGGAGAACGAAGAGCCAATCTTGACTGGGGCAAGAGGATTTGCACCTTATACCCACCTTACCTACCCGGCAAGATCACCCTCACATGTCCAACCACCCTACCCCAACGGTCCACTCCACATTCGGAACCATTATGCTTGGAGCCGTCTCACCCCGAGCCACCCGTGTTTCTTACGGGGACGCTATACATAGTCGAGCCGCTTCTTCGTTGGCTCACGCATGGCTTGGTCCCACCTCCTTTTCCATCTATGGACCCCATCCTCCCTTTAGTGCCGGTCAACTCCTTCCATACCATATTTCGATCTAGTCACCATGTTGACACATTGGGTGACCTTATTCTTGGTTTAGGTTGGCAATGGAAGTTGACCCATTTATTGGCCCGAGGCTTCGACCAACCTACTAGTCGTAGCTTCACCCATCCGGACGTAGGGTCCATTACCTCCGAGTGCACCGTGGGTTGTGTCACCACGGAGATTCTTCTACTCCTCCCGATGTCGACCGAGTCCGACTTCGTTCCTTTTTGCCCAAGGGAGGAATCCTATCTTCTTCACATGATCATCATCCCATTCACTACGACGGATGATGGTGACCTTTCACACCTTCAAGAATTTCACTATTGGGGGTCATACCTTCTTTGACCCTTTTGACCCCTCCACTAGTGAAGCTCCCGAGCTACCACATTCTCTCCACCTCTTCCGAAGAGTTCACTATTCCACCCATACCCCTGGGCCTAGTCGGCACGCCGTCTCTACATCTAGGGATGGTGAGGAGGGTAGTTTTGGATCTCCTAGTCCTTCCCCACCCAAATCCCATAGGTCGCCAATGCATGATTGGTACATCTTAGGGTGTCTAGGAGTCATCCATTCCGTCAAGCATCGAGTACACCTAGTGTATGCATGGCACATATTCGGGTGTCCTGGTCCGCCGTCACCCATGTACGGGTCGGACTAACATTAGGTGTGTCTAGGGTCATAGTTGAGTCAGTGTGTTTTCTTATGTGGTTTATTTGTGTGGTGTGTTTGAGTCGATTGTTTGTGTGTATTGCATGGTGAGTCTGCATGTGTCTTGTGCAAGCTCGTTGTCGTTCTCTTATGAGTGTGAAGCGAGTCATCTCACTCGATGAGTATGGGATCGGTTTTACTTCTATATCCAGATCAGTCACCTATAGGGACTCAGCGGTGATTCCTAGTGAGTCTTCGAGCTGTCTCCTTCCTTTTGAGAGTGCCCCTTCGGAGTGACCACCTTTAGCCATAGCAGTGCGCATATCGAGTATATATGGAATGAGCAGGTGCCGATCACTTGGAGTGGAGCATACCCGCGCTATTTAGCACGGTGACGGATCCGCCGGAGGACCGGAGCAGCCATACCCCTACTCGACGGGGTCGAGTTCCTCCCACCCGGGGAGAATTGATGGGGCATCAAAGGCGATTTCATTACACGGGTGGAGTGTATTTGTGAGTTATGGCTTGTATGAGATTGTAATTGTGTATTTTCTTTCTTTTGGGCTCCTTGTAAGGCTTATATCAAGCCAATGGGCCATTTGTTATGTCAAGTCCAAGGTTAGATTGCCATTAGTAGAGTCCATTAGAAAGCCTAGTTCATATTGGACCAAGTGCCACCCTTATGGACCATATTAGTCATTTAAGGCCCAATTGGGCCACTCCCTCTCATGGGCCACCAAGACTTGGAAGGCCCAAGTCTATACTTGAGTTAATGGGTTGGGTTGGCTGCCCTTGGACCAGCCTAGGCCCAAGAGAGGCCCATGAAGGGGGTGCCCCCTCTTTTGGCCTTATTAGGCTTGTTAGGTGGTGTTTGAATGGATCTAGTCCAAGGTTGAATAAGCATGGTCAAATTAGATTAAACTAATGTATTAAATGTGTGATTCACATTGTATCCCAGCCCTTCAATCCAAACCCCTAGATCCAAGGGTTGAGGTTGAGTTTGGTTGGCATCCTATATAAGGTTGTATTTTTCATATTGAAGGAATTAATGAATGGAAAAAAGGCATTTGCCCCCAAGTGAAGCTTGCGCCCCTCCCCTCTCTCTCCCTAGTTCCTCCACCCCCTCTCCCCTTTCTAGAGTGTAATCCCTTCCCCCTTGATCCCCTCCAGCATCTGAAGCAACTCCGGTGATCGCCGCCGCCATCGTCTCGCCGCTGACGCGTCGTTGCCAACGGTTTCGGTGGTTCTGTCCACTCAGGACAGGTTCCTCTTCTCCGAATTGCTGCTATCACTCCCTTCATCTTCTGAAGCTCACAATTTCAGGGTTGGTTCCCCTCTAGAACCCTTATCCCCACAACAAAAATCACATCAAAATTCATCCTTTAGCTATTTTTTGATTTTCGTCCAAGTCCAAGTTCCAGATCTGTCCTGGTTCTGTTTACTGTTCATCAGCTCTGAGTTTACCCCATTCGAACCACCTTTTGATTTCTGTTGGGTCGCCCAAATTTATTGGGAGTTCTGTCGACATATATCTACCACCAGGAATTTTCTTAATTTTTGATAAGGTCTCTAGGTATTTTTCAAATTTCGTCCAATTTCCCAAGAACAGTCTACCCACAGTTTCCCAGATCCGACCCAGGTCTAGTAAAAACATCCCAGAAAATCCATTTCTTATCCAATCAAAAAACCAAAAATAGTCCCGGATTCCTCTCGCAGAGACCTTCAACTTTACTGAAGAAATCATTTCCAGATTCGGAGGTCTTCTCCCCGGTCAACGTCGATCTTCAGAGAAGTCAGAACCTGCCCCTGCAGTTCTGGCCAGATTCCAGCAAGCTTGTAAAATACATGATTAGAAATACAGATCTGATTATTTTTTTTGAAGACCCCTACGTCGAAGTATTCTGAGTCAGCTTTCCAACGGCGCTAATCTCGTCACATTCCGACGACGGGACTGATCGCAGCAGCAGTTTTCTCCGAGTCGTGCGCCTGCAAACAGAACTTTCAGGTTCGTGGCCGAGTTCCCAACGAGCGTCGTCCGAGGGTCGCCCGGCGTCCGGCGGTCGTTCCAGCAGCTCGCCATCCCAGGGGAACGCTTTCCAGGTGTCTCCACAATAGAGGAGTCATCAGGCCCCACACGACCCCTCCGGTCAATACGTGGGCCCCCCCCACTAACACGAGTACGCGTGAAGCCGAAGCATCGTCCGGAACCGCCCGTCAACCCGAAACTGGTCCTCCCGGGCCCACTTGTGTCACCCTTTACCTCCCTGCGTGGAGTGGGCTTAATTGCATTGCTGTAAACATAATGTACTAAGTTCCCGGGAGTACGAGCTTTGGCCGGGTGCCGTCTTCGCCACGCCGAGAGCGTGGAGGTATCGCCTTCACCCTTACACTTGGCATTAGCTTAATTCTTTATATGCTTTATATGCCGCTGATAGAGAGCATGTGTAGGGATACCTAGCTCGCCTTCAATTTATAATATCACTGCTGCGAGAGAGAGCGAAGCCGTCCCGTGACCCGATCCGGGCGCAAAAGAGAGCCGACCACCCTAGCTCATTGCCGGTTTCTCAACCGCGCACATCCGACGCTTCCCTCGTTAAGGGATGATCGCGAGCTTGTCGTGTCCGTGGTCCCGTCCCGCATCAGGGGGAGCACAAGGTGGATCCTCCGCAGCCACATGAGATGCCAAACCTCGGCACTTCTGTTAACATGATCTCTCTTTACCAGCAGCTGCCTGAGGAATGGGCAGAGGCCAGTACAGCTGCAACATATGAAGCCTTTGTCATGGCACCAGCTCAAGACCAAGGAGGTTGGCAGGCTGCGCCGACGAGGAATTGAAGAAGAAGGTAAGTCCCCCGGCCCACACCAGAGGTTCATATAAGGGGTGTCACACCACGACCAGTCCCACCACCAGTGACGCCTGTTTGGCATGATACAGCCCCCCGGCTAGTCATGCGGCGTTTCACTAACAACAAGAAGAAGCATACCCCGACGCGGGTGCACAAAGAGACCAGTCCCGCAGTGGAAAGACTCCAGGCCATTATTGATGGGCTTGAAGATTATGAGCATCCTGAAATCCGGCCTGTGGAGTTGAAGGAATATGTCCCCTGGAGAGAGTTCGAATCACTCGAACTGGCTCCAGAAGCAGAAGCCGAAGCAAAGGAAGAGCCCCTCTTGTGGGGTGAGCCTCCCCAAGGCCAGTTGCCAGCCACTGAAGAAAAGAAGAAAAAGAAGAAGAAAAGGCCCAAAAACAAGAAGAAGAGCGGGGTTGTTCTCTCCTGCAACACCCTGTCGGCATTGTTTGACACTGCCCTCTCTCTGGGGGAGGAACAGCAAGAGACGCCCTTTGAGCCATCGGAAGTGAACCAGGCTGAGGCATCCACCTCCCAGCATGCCACTAGGCCGGGAAGGAAATGGGGACGCCCTCCTTAGGCCAACCATAACAACCTGCTCAGGGGAGAACAGCCATATCATATCCCTGAACCTAGGGTCCAAGGCGGGGAGATTCCCCCTCCCTCGGGTCTCTACCCCGGAGAGCCGATCGGTCAGAATACCCCTTCATTCATTGAGTTTCTAACGACTCAAGGGGAAAGGCAGTCATGCCCACGAGAGTCTCGACAGGTCAAAGAAGCAAGTAGCCTCTCGGCCCCACTCGTGGCAAGTCCTCCTCTTTCAAGGGAAGAGACTGGCAACATCCCGAACCTTACCGAGTTCATGCAAGAGAAGGCAGAAACCCAACAGGCCCCGCAAGCCCAAGTAATACCTGACCCGACAGAGGAGACGCCCCCTGAGCCGGCTCCCCAGGCCCAGACTGGGGGCAAGCGTAGCAGAGCCGAAGAGATGAAGTTGCTCGAGGTCCGAGCCGGCAACAGAATAGTCAAGCACTTGAAGAAGATCCCAGCCAGGTTTACCGTCTGGGAGATTCTATCTCTGGATAAAGAGACACGGCGGGCCGTCATCGCAGCACTCCAGACGCCAGCTTATGTGGAGGCTTGCCTTGCAGAAATGTCACTCGAGGTAGTGGTGGCTTTCACGGAAGAAGATATGCTCCTGCCTACCTGCAGTCACAACAGGCCACTCTACATGAAAGGGCATCTGAATGGGCACCCCATCAATAGGGTACTGATTGACCCTGGGGCGGCAGTGAACATACTCCCTTACCGAGTATACCAAAAACATTACTTCGACGTGCACTTGATCGAGGTCAAGAATGTTAAGATCGCCGGCTTCAACCAGAAGTGTGAGGTCCCCATGGGGATTGCAGAGTTTAACCTCTCTCTCGGTGATTTCACGACTAAGGTCCAATTTCATGTTATTAACTCTGGTACCTCCTACAAAGCATTACTCGATCGGCCTTGGCAGCACCAAAACAGGGTCGTGTCGTCTACTCTGCATCAATGCATCAAGTACCCTGGCGATGGGAAGGAGGAGATAATCTTTGCCGACCTCCACCCTTTTGAGGTGTTCGAGTGCCATCTCTCAGACGCCAACCTGTATCTATAAAAGCCGAAGCAAACTCCCAAGTCACCTTTGACAAGGGAAAGATGAAGGCGGAGCCGGACAGTTGGTTCCCTCCACCGCCGCCAGGCTATGTGGCTCCCCGTCAAGTAGCATTTGTTTCTGGGGCAGAAGGAGTATTCAAAGCAACTCCCCTTTCCATCTACCCCGCACCGGGGTTGTCGCACCTCGAAGACTTGCTGGAGGACATCAGGGTTCTGTTCGGGATCATCAAGCCTCTCGCGGAAGCTGACTGTCAAGCGGCTAAACCATTGAGGACCTTTGAGGTGCCTAACCCCGGAGGACGGTCCACTATTTTCTATGTGGCTAATGAACACCCGATCAGAGGGGACGATGATTGTAAACTCCCCGACGAACTGCATGACCCACTCGTCCCGATCACGGGACTGCCCGACATGACTGGTCGTGTAGCCAGAATGACCAGGAAACAAGGAGTCCCCTTTCGCCAGCTCTCCAGTCGGAAGGACATGTTCAAGAAGATGTGGAACCCACCAAACCTGAACCGAAGGTTGTTGCAAATCACCCGGCACCCGGGACTAGGTTTCTCATTAGAGGATTCCTACGAAGCCGATGTTATATCGGTCTCGGCTCCGAGCGGCAGCAGCCTCACGGGCGCCCAAGGCCCACAGGAAGTGCAAGGTCGGCAGTACCTTAAGCCTTCAGTCGGTGAAGATCAGGATGAGGAGGTATTCTTATGGAAGCCGCCTCCCTGCAAGAACAAGGGGAAGGCCCCGTCCTCCTCTGAGGGATCGGCCCCGAACGACTCTAGCGACGGGCCGTCATTGCCTTCGTCGGACACTGATGTAAAAGGCAAAGAGGCAAGTCGAACTCCGGGCCTCCCTCGGTGCGACTCCGCCCTGTTTGCCATGTGCTATCAACGGCAGCGAGAAATCGAGATGTTGAAGGCTCGGTTGGCCGAAGCAACCGCACTCATATCTGACTTGATTGGGGGCATCTTCCGCTAGCAGAATATCAGCATGCACCTGCCCCGGGGGGCCATCCCGAACATCCCTGCGCACTGGAGAAAGGAGACCAGAGGAGCAACTGTTTCCCCAGTCAGACGGCCGTCCGACCGGAATCCCACATTACAAGAGAGAATGCGGAGGCCCTACTCCTTCCCGAGGAATAAAAGCCGAGGGATCTTTGAATGGGCTTGCTACTATGGCAAGGTTACCCTCCCAAGGCCCAAGAGGCCGCAAGATGCTCGCAGAAGTGGTGATCCTTTGTTCTGTCCGTACCACCAAATACTGGGTCACTCCATAGAAGACTGCTACGTCTTCAAGGACATTGCTCAGGACTTGATTGAGAAAGATGAGCTCAGAATGGGAGATTACGTGGTAGCTCTACCATGCCCTCATGCGACACGCAACCCCGAAAGAAATATCTGCATGGTGTCAGTCTAGCACCAGATCTTTGAAGAGGTGGTGGAGAATGGGCAACCCCGGTCGCTGGCGGAGAACCAGCCCCTAGTGTGATAATCCATCACTTCGCCCCCAGTTGGAGCCGTCTATGATGACTACCAAGAAGACCCCGGAGAAACTCTTCACTTCTCCGCACAGGAGGACCCCTCGGAGCCGCAGCCCGCCAGCCTGGAACAGGGAGATACCAGCAGAGCCTCACCGCCCAACGAGGCGAAGCAGGATGACATCTATGGCATCCTTGAAGCAGAAGACGACGGGGATCAAGATTTCGTCAACTTATTGCTAGCACCGCCAGAAATTGAAGATGGCGGTCAGGCCACGATAGATGAACTTATCGAAATTAACCTGGGCACGGAGGGCGACCCCAGGCCGACCTTTCTAAGTGCCCTTCTTCCTCTACAGGAGAGGGGACGGTATATCAAGTTGCTACAAGAGTTCCGGGACTATTTTTCCTGGAATTATAAGGAGATGCCCGGCCTGAGTCCTGGCGTGACTCAACATGTTCTTGCCATCGACCCCAAGGTCGAGCCAGTGAAACAGTCTCCCGACGCATGAGACCGGAACTGATACACCAAATTTGTAAAGAAGTCGACAAGCTCATAGATGTCAATTTCGTAGCTGAGAACCAGTATACTACCTGGTTGGCCAACATTGTGCCAGTGAAGAAGAAGAATGGACAGATCAGGATTTGCGTGGATTTTCACGACCTGAACAAAGCCTGCCCAAAAGATGACTTCCCGGTGCCTATCACTGAAGTGATGATTGACGCAACCACTGGCCACGAGGCCCTGTCCTTCATGGACGGATCATCCGGCTATAACCAAATCTGGATAGCTGAGCACGACCGAATTCATATGGCCTTCCGGTCGCCCAAAGGAATATTCCATTACAAAAGAATGCCCTTCGACCTCAAAAACGTCGGCGCCACCTACCAGCGGGCGATGACCAAAATATTCGACGAGCTGCTATACAACAAAGTCGAATGCTACATTGACGACTTGGTCGTCAAGACAAAGAAAAGAGAAGATCACCTGAAGGACCTTAGAGTCATCTTCGAGAGGCTCCGGCAGTACGAGCTGAAGATGAACCCGATGAAGTGTGCCTTCGGCGTCTCCAGCGGGAAGTTCCTCAGCTTCATTGTCCGATATAGAGGGATCGAGATCGACCCTTTCAAAATAAAAGCCATCCAGGAGCTGCCTCCTCCAAAGGATCTAGGAGAGCTAAGATCCCTGCAGGGCCGGCTGGCCTACATCCGAAGATTTATTTCCAATTTGTCGGGGCGCTGCCAGCCATTCCACAGATTGATGATGAAGAATGCACCTTTTAACTGGAACCAGGAATGCCAAAAGGCCTTCGATCAGCTGAAGGACTACTTAAGGACCCCGCCTGTGCTGGGGGCACCTGTTAAGGGGAGGCCACTTATTCTGTACATAGCCGCCGCCGAATGCTCCCTGGGGGCAATGCCCGCTCAGAATAATGATGAGGGGAAGGAGCAGGCTCTCTATTATCTCAGCCGGAGGCTAGTGGGGGCAGAAGCAAAATACACCCCGATTGAGAAGGTCTGTCTTGCCCTGGTCTTCGCAGTCAAGAAGCTGAGGCATTACATGCTCTCCCATGAAGTGAGCCTAATCTCCAAGGCCGATCCAGTCAAACACATTCTCTCCCAACCAGTCCTGAAGGGACGTCTCGGCAAATGGGCCGTGCTGCTAATGGAATTTGATATCACCTACGTGCCGCAGAAGGCGGTTAAGGGTCAAGCCGTGGCCGAATTCTTTGCAGCACATCCTGTGCCCGAAGATTCCCCATTAGCTACAGAGCTGCCCGAAGATGAAACACTGGAGCCGGACCAAGTCCAACAGATCGCTTGGCAGATGCACTTTGATGGAGCTTCTAGAACAGAAATGGCCCCGTCCGGACATACAAAAGTACGGGCAGGGGCCGGCATCGCCCTCAAATCCCCCGAGGGGGAAGTATTACATACATCTTGCTCCATCAATAAACCTTGCACAAATAATGAGGCGGAGTATGAAGCTCTGATTATTGGTCTCCAAGTTGCGTTACAGATGGGGATTAGAATGCTGCAAGTGTTTGGCCATTCGTTACTAGTCGTCAAGCAAGTCCCGGGGTAGTTTGATGTCCAAAAGCCTGAGCTGCTGCCTTACCATGCTAAAGAGAAGCGGCTCATGGAACAATTCTACCTTATCGAGATAGGCCACGTTGCCCGGGTAGAAAATGCACAAGCCGACGCACTGGCGAAACTGGCAAGCTCATTAGCAGTCCCGCCTGATGGATCTCTTAGCATCCGAGTAGTGAATCAGCGCCAGGTGCCTAGCATGATAGAAGAGCCAGAAGAAGAAGAACTGGAGGTCGCTGCAGCAGAAGCTGTCAGCCTACCGGACTGGAGGGATTCCCTCATGCAATGGTTTAAATACCAACAATTGCCCAAGCAGAGAGAAGAAAAGATCAGGCTGATCAGAACAAAGGACTCTTACGAGGTCCGAAACGGGATCCTATTCCGAATTATGGCGGATGCCAAACGGAAAATACTCCTGCGGTGCCTATCCACGGAAGAAGCTTGGAGGGTCATGAAAGAAGTCCACGCCGGAACAGCAGGTGCACACCAGGCGGGACCAAAGATGAAAATTGAAATAAAGAAACTTGGCTACTACTGGCCAACCATGTTTGATGACTACTGCAAATATGCCAAGTCTTGCTAGAAATGCCAGGAGCATGCCACAGTACCCAGGAGGCCGCCCGTGCCACTACATCCGACATTGCCTAGCTGGCCGTTCGCCCAGTGGGGAACAGACGTCGTGGGCCCACTACCCGCGTCATCCACCGGGTGCAAATACATTTTGGCGGCAACTGATTACTTCTCCCGTTGGGCAGAAGCCGTTGCTTTGAGACAAGTGACTGGGGAAATCGTCGCCAGATTCGTCCGGCGTAATATCATATTCCGGTTTGGCACGCCAAACCAAATCATCTCAGATAATGGAAGCCACTTTCGCAACCAGAAAATCTACCGGTTGGCCGAGAAGTACAAGATCGACTGGAGAATGTCAACCCCCTACAACCCACAAGCCAATAGTTTGGCTGAAGCTTTCAACAAGACTCTTTGTACTCTCCTGTCCAAAATTGTTAATTCTAACAAGAGGGACTGGGAAGAGAAAATGTATGAGGCCCTGTGGGCGTATCGAACTGTATACAAAACTCCGACGGGTTGTTCACCCTTCTCTTTAGTATATGGCTCAGAGGCACTCTTCCCCATTGAGCTGGAAATACCCTCCCTTCGGGTCACAATCCAACACGGGTTGGTCCAGGAAGAGCAAACAAATGTCGAGCGAAGGCTCGAAGAGCTCTCCGACCTGGAGGGGAAGCGGCTTCAAGCCCAACAAAACATCCAGATCTATCAAGCCCGAATAGCTCGCGCCTTTGACAAGCTCGTCAAAGAGCGTGAATTCAAGAAGGGTGACCTCGTTATGGTCAAAAGGAGGGAAGTCATGGCTTCCAACCCCAAGGGCAAGCTGAATGAAAATTGGCTCGGACCCTATGTAATCCAAAAGGTTTATGAAGGCGGGGCATATGTGATAGTCGATCATCGGGGGGAGGTCCAGTTTCCACCCCTTAATGGTAGGCATCTGAGATTGTATCACGCTCCAATTCCTCCATTCAATGAATAATACAATTCCCCGCCCCACGGCGGGCGGATTTGCTTTCAATTGCTCGAATGATTTGCTTGCCACCTGTTACGAACCACCAGAGAAGCGACCAAAGGGAACGCGCGTATAAAAGAAAGAAAAGAGGAAAAGAAAAGACACAAAAGGGAAGAGAAAGAAAAGAAAAGAAAAAAAAGAGAGAAAAAAGGAAAGAAAAGATAAAAAAGGGGGGCAAGAAAAGAAAGAAAGAAAAGAAAGAAGAGAAAAGAAAGAAAGAAAGAAAAGGGAAGAGAAGGAAGCGAGAAAAGGAAGAAAGAAAAGAAAAAAAAGGAAAGTGAAAAAAGAAGAAGGAAGAAAGGAGGAGGATTTGGCCCCCTTTTGAATAAACGAATCAACCTTGTCAGCCCTTGACATTCTGTCGGCACTGACGAAAAAATACTCCACCGGGACCTTTCGTCCGAGATCGGGGCATCAACCCATCTCCTTGCGTTGGCACTCACCCGTACCGACGAATATCCCAATAAACGAATCAACCTTGTCAGCCCTTGACATTCTGTCGGCACTTACGAAAAAATACCCCACCCGAACCTTTCATCCGAGATCGGGGCATCAACCCATCTCCTTGTGTTGGCACTCACCCGTACCGACGAATATCCCAATAAACGAATCAACCTTATCAGCCCTTGACATTCTATCGGCACTGACGAAAAAATACCCCACCCGGACCTTTCGTCCGAGATTGGGGCATCAACCCATCTCCTTGCGTTGGCACTCACCCGTACCGATGAATATTCCAATAAACGAATCAACCTTGTCAGCCCTTGACATTCTATCGGCACTGACGAAAAAATACCCCACCCGGACCTTTCATCCGAGATCGGGGCATCAACCCATCTCCTTGCGTTGGCACTTACCCGTACCGATGAATATTCCAATAAACGAACCAACCCTGTCAGCCCTTGACATTCTGTCGGCACTGATGAAAAAATACCCCACCTGGACCTTTCGTCCAAGATCGGGGCATCAACCCATCTTCTTGCGTTGGCACTCACCCGTACCGACGAATATTCCAATAAACGAATCAACCTTGTCAGCCCTTGACATTCTATCGGCACTGACGAAAAAATACCCCACCCGGACCTTTCGTCCGAGAGCGGGGCATCAACCCATCTCCTTGCGTTGGCACTCGCCCGTACCGACGAATGTTCCAATAAACGAATCAACCCTGTCAGCCCTTGACATTCTGTCGGCACTGACGAAAAAATACCCCATCCGGGCCTTCCATCCGAAATTGGGGCATTAACCCATCTCCTTGCGTTGGCACTCACCCGTACCAACGAACACACCCAGAGACAAATAAATCACACCTGTCATCGGCACTCTGTCGGCACAGATAAACAAACCTCTTTTGACCAATACCTCCTGTCTGGGTCGCCGGATGAACAAACTCTTCTCTCCGCCTCTCCAAGGTCGGATCAACCTACTTGGGTTAAACATACCGACGACATCATTCGACTGAGTCGCTTTATGGACATGGTGGAGTGGTCCCCTCGTCCCTCCTCTGGAAGGGGCGAGCACTCTCCTATGCTCATATGCGGATCTCATCAGGCTCTCCCCGAACAAACTTTTAACGTGAACTTGTGTTCCATCACACAGCAAGAAAAAAAAAGAAAGGGAGGGAAGAAACCGTCCGACACCACACGCATACCATAGACACATGAAATAATTGCATTGTATTCTTTTCAGAAAAAAAAATTACATTGGCCTCGGGGCATACCCCGGTGTTACATGCAAAGAAGGGAGTGGAAGAGGAATCGGTGGCTATTCTAGCCCTCAGAAGATGTCCTCAAAAGGGAGGATCCCGATGCAAGGGAAGCTTATCATCTCACGCAGGCGGCCCTCCTGCGCCTCGAGGCGTTCCAATTCTGTCGTCACATAGGCCACGCCCGCCTCGGCAACGGCCAACTCTTCAGCCTCCTGGGCCTTACCCTTCTCTGCCTTGACCAGGTCAGACTCCGCCTGGGTAAGCCAGCCCCGGAGTTTCTCTATACGGCTCCCCAAGGCGTCGATGTCGGCATTGTACCTGTCCAAGGCTCCTTGATGTTGCTCCCGGCTATCTCTCCGAACAGCCAGCGCCTCCAGATACTCGTCCCTCTGGGCACCGATAGCTGTGAGCTCGGTCGGGGCTAGCGTCTCGAGGAATGCGCGACGGTTTACGTATTTCAACAATAATAGAACACGTCGTGACCATTCTTCCAGTGGGCAGCCCATCATTTGCAATGCCTTGGTCAGCTGCTCCATAATAGCTTTCGCGCCCTGGTATGTGAGCGTCGGGTCGGCGATGACCATCGAGCGCAATACCAATAGGGTCTAGCGGACGGGCAGATCCGAGCTCACATGGCCGACAGAAGGGACGACTGGTGGGTCGAAGCTGACTTCACTGTCCACAGCCGCCCACAGCTCTATGTCGACCACGACCGAGCTACCCGAAAGGGCCACGGACGAAAGGAGGGGTCTCCCGGCCTCCAAAGATGACCCCTGACCAGCCACCGCCACAGGTGAGGGAGAGACCATAACGGAGACATTCGGCGCCGCCATGATGAGCAGCTGCTCCAGCTCCATAGACCGGGCAGGTCCCAAACCCGACGATGCTGCCTCCTCCATCATAACTAGAGCCCCGGCAGACAAAGTTGCTTCGGCCTCCGCCGCCTCGGCTGGCAAAGTCTCTATGGCAGGCGGGTCCAATGTCGCTCCCAGGAAGTCTTCATCTCCCCCTACTCAGAATTCCTCCGAGTGCTCGTGGAGGATCACCAATATCTTCCCTAGAAGCCGGGCTTCCTCGGGTATCGCCGGCCTCGGGATCGGTGGCAGTGGGATCACCAAATGTGGGATGGCCCCCATCTGTAGAAGAGACGTCAAGGACCCCGAGTCCGGCCGCAGAAGCATCTTCAGCCTTTTAGCCGCATGCACGCGGAAAGATGAGCTCCACCTGGGGACAGCCTTACGAGCCCGAGGCGCTCGTGCTCCGTGGGGCGTTGTTGTTACCTGGCCATGTGAAGAGAAGTTAGCCGCATGCCAAGTGGAATAAATCATTGAATCCTCAAGAAGGCCGAGCGTATTCCCCTGCTTACCTCACCCATCGGCACTATGCTGCTCTCCGGCGTTACCTCCCCCCGGGCATCAACGTTAAAAATTGTCTCTTCCCGAGTCTCAGCTTCGGTTACCACCGGCACTTGCACCTCGACCTCCGGTCCTATCTCTCCCTCTTCTAGGGCTTCGGCGGCTGGGATAGAGGTCTCCACGGCTCCTTCAGAAGCACAAGCCTGTATTGCCTCGAATAAATCAATAACTCCGAGCGAGAGCTCAGAAGGAAAGAAGAGAAAACTATGCACTCACAGCCACTGCCGCTTCTTCCTGAAATGAGACCTTGGCGGTCGAAACGGCAACACCGGAGCTCGCCACGACCTCCTCTCGCCGCACAGCCTCGGCCAGGGACGCCAATTCGTCCAAAGCCGCAGCAGCTGTCTCTCGCCTGATAGCTCCAGCCCCCGGAACTTGGATCTCTGCATCTTCTGACGGGGCCTGTCCCTTTGAAAGCCAAAAATAATAAGATCAAGAAGATTAGCCGAGGGCCTAAAGAAAGAAAACCTGAGTTAACAGGTTCACACTTACGGGTGCCTGCTTCACCAGGCTAAGAGACACAGATAGTACCGGGGCTTTCCAGGCAGGAACATGAAGTAGGGGTTCTCCGGGGAAACCCTCAGTTGAGAGTACTTCGTCGGAGGAGTAGCCGTAGTCTACCTTCTCGCCCGACGAAGATCTAGGGCTGGTGGGCACCTCCTTTGCTGGCAAGGTAGCCCCAGCCTCAACATCTGGGGTCGGCAGTCGCGCCTTCCTTGACCGCCGCCCCTTCTTCCGATATATCTGCCCGAACCGAGATGCCTCCGGGGCCGCCTCCGGTTCTGGGACCGCCACATCAGCTCCTGCATAAGCAAGGCAAAATCCAGATTCGATCAGGCCTGCAAAATTTTGAGGAACGAAGAAAATTAAACGAATGACAGCTCGAGAAAGTGCTATACCTCCTTCGACTTCGGCAGCAGGAGCTAGGGCGAAGAGGGCCTCTTCGACGGATTCTACCGCCTCGTGGGTCACAGGCGCGGGCCTCTTTACGACAGCTGAAACAAAAGGACACGGGTGTCACAAGGAGCGTCCCTCTTAGCATCTCAACAA
This sequence comes from Amorphophallus konjac, assembly GCA_022559845.1. Taxonomy (NCBI): domain Eukaryota; kingdom Viridiplantae; phylum Streptophyta; class Magnoliopsida; order Alismatales; family Araceae; genus Amorphophallus; species Amorphophallus konjac. Next base: position 38,694,834 of record CM040122.1, read on the forward strand.
ACTCTGAAGAGCCTCGAAGAGCAGAAGGGACCCAACCTGCAGACCGACTCGGCTCGGCCTGAGCAGCTTCGAATTCCTCCCGGGGGAGCGGTCGGCGTGGCTTTGGCGGCCTCGGTCTTTCTGCGTTTGGCCTCCCGCCGCCCAGCCGCCTTAGCAGCATCCACAGCCTTCTTCACGGGCGATTTCGCCCGGGACCTCTTCGCAGGCGGGGGCAGGGGGGTCATGGTCGGAGCCGCTGGCACCTCCTCGAAGTAACCAGGTTTCCCAACCTGCCGCAGGAGATTGCGATACGTCGCCAGTTTAGTGCTGTCGGGGTGATCTGTCAAAAAAAAGGGAAAACGAAGGACCCGATCAACGTCCAATATTCAAGAAAGGTCAGCACTGAGGAACACAAGGGAAGGAAGAAAACACTAAGTACCGTGGGGGCCAGTGTACAGCCGTAACGTTATCGGCCAATAGCTAAGGGACGATTCCTTGTCCCGACGAGCTGCCTCTCGGACCAGCCAGCATACGTCTTCAATCTTCTGGCAGCGATCTGAGAGGGCAGCCAGGTCTGCATGCTTCTTGGTAGCCAAGTGACAAAAGAGGTTGAAATGGTCCATCCCCCATCCCTTGGCATAGTAGTAGGCAATATGGAGGCGCTTGCCCAAGATCACCACGGATGAATCTTCAATCTTCAACCCGTGCACTCGAAGGAGGACGTAGAGCCACGTGGTGTCCTTGTAATTCTCCGGGTTCCGCTCCTCCCTCCTCACAAATGTGTGATAGGGACACAGTGTGTGACGACCCGGGATCCGAGTATCGGAAAGGAACCGGCGCGTCTCGAATCTCGGCCCGCCAACCCACGAGCCCGAAGACTCGGAAGGGTAGAAAGGAGTGGTGTGGGGGTACAAGAGAAGCTGCAACGACCACAGAGATAGCACAATAATCTGGAATAAAATGCACAGAATAATATAAATAAATAAACTGCTACAAGGTCCACTGAGTCTCATGTCCAAATCAAGTACAGTCAACAGAAGGAAAAGTACAACTACACGGGGCATCCCCCGGCTCTGGCAGACTGGCGACTAACCCAGACTAGAAGGACCACGCTGAAACTCGGCCGCGCCTCCCGACGACCCCGCCTCACCTGAAAAGCAGGGGTGAGCCTCATTTCATTGGCCCAGTAGGGATCCCACGAATCCCCACCTCGCGCGAAAAATGAGAAAGCAGAAGGCAACCCTACCTAGCAAGAGTACGCTGGAACCGGCAAGCTAAAGTAAATAAACGGAAAAGCCATCTACTCTAACAGTACCGTACTACCAAACCTCGGTCCAATAAAAACTCGAGTCCACGCCTGCCAGCGAATAGGAGCACTACCCACCAGAAGAATGACCGGATGCGTCCCCTGACGTCTTACACCGCGTCACAAGTGTCCGGCTACGACGCCCCGGGCGTGAGACTCAGACACGCAACAAGAACCACAGCAAGGACTAGCTAGGGTCACGCTCGTCAGCGCGTGTCCTAAGCCCCCAACTACGTGTGCACACACAGACCATCTGCTCTAGGTCAGGTCCTCTAGCTGGTTTTCCCCCCCATCGGACTCTGGTGGCAAAGGCAAGGGGCCCTACGGAAACCAGCCTAAAAACCGCGTCACACTGGGTCTCGCTCTCCACCACTCCCAGGTGGGTCCGCACGCGCGTGCGCAGGAAGCTACGACTAGTGGACAGGTCACTGGTGTTGAGTACGGACTGAATAGATCTAGAGGGGGGGTGAATAGATCTTTCCCCCTTTTTCAGATTTAATATCTATTGGCTAAGTGAGTTGCAGGTGACTAACGAATTACAGAATTGATGTTGATATCAGTGAAGAAAACAAACACATAGAAAAGCACACACACACATAAGCAAACCACAAGATAGGATTTTTAAGGTGGTTCAGTCTCTTCCCGAGACTTACATCCACCCCTTGCTTAACTCAAGCAAGGCTTCACTAATGAGAACCTCTGATCTCAATCAAAACACAAGACATCGCTGTCACACAGCTTGTTCCTGCTGACACACAGCTTGTACCAGCTGACACACAGCTTAAATCCGCTGCCTCACAGCTTGACACTTGGTGTAAGGATGAATAGAAATGATGTGAAGGTGGGATGATGCAACAGGACTGAATATGGACTTGTGTAATTCAGCCTGGGACTTAATCACATAAATAACAAGACTAGACTCCCTGTAGAGCTTCCAATCGGATGCCTTCAGCTGCTTTGTTGCTGGAGGTCGCACAGCTTGAAGCCCAGTCTTTCTTCTGCAGCAAATGAGAATGCCTTCAGTCTTCTGCAGATATCTTATTGATGGTGAGCTACTTCGTCCTGTGATGTAGGTGTGTTTCTTAGCTTCGGTTCTATGCTCCCTCTGTGTGCTTTTCTTCGCGATCCGTGGCCTTCTACTTTTATGCAGATTCTTTTCCAAGTCTGAAGCTTTTCCCGCTCAAAATTCAGATCGCGCATCAATCTGCTAAAAAGCAGGGAGAAGGTTAAATCCGATCACTACAATAAGTTTGACCACTTCTAAGCACGATTCTCTCCTTGATTCCCGTGCGGAATCTCATCATTTGAACTGCCCAACAACCTGCAACAACAATCTGCAGGTTTTAAGGAACCAAAACGGAATTCGGTTACAGTTCGGTTCTGGACGCTATAACGCCCGTGGTCGACCATGACACTGTCCTTGGTCGACAACAAGCAGTGTCCTGATGGCGGTTCCATTCTGGCTGACACTCGCGTCCCCCGTGGTCGACCACAGCCTTGTCGCTGGTCGACAAGGGGCGAATTACAGATGGCCGTCAGTTCTGTCTGATGTTCTGGCTGTTCTGTGGTCGACCAGAAGTGGGGCTTTGGTCGACAGCCAAGACACATGCAGAAGACGGATGACTTGAGACGTTTCTGGCTGGGTTCGTTGGTCGACCATAACCACTTTCCTGGTCGACAAGCGGCCTTTGACACTTCTTCTGATTTGTGGATTCCACTTGGATTTCAGTGGACCTGAAATTACTTAACTTATCAGAAATAAATTGAACTATCAGATTTATATTGAGTTGATCAGAAACATTGTTTGTCATCATCAAATAGTCATGAGTCCAATACTTTGAAGGAACAATCAAACCACTTGTATTTGTTATGAAACAATATAGAACTTGATTAATCAAACATATCCTATTGTCATCATCAAAACCAAGGGATGCACAACATTCTCCCCCTTTTTGATGATGACAACCATGAGTCATTGTGACAAACAACAGACTATAAAATTCATTTGATATTGCATTCAAGGCTATCATAGCACAGATTTCATTCAGACAATTCGTTTGATGTGCCTTTCAAAAACTATAGCACTACTTACATGAGAGACTCAAAAACGAATTAAGACACTAAGGACACGTAGACAAAGTAAACTTGACAATCTAGACACACATCTAGACACACAACTAGACACACAATGACACATAAAGTCCTATCTCCCCCTTTGTCAACAGCAAAAAGAAGATCATTTGAACAATCCCTCTGAGGAGGATGAGGAGGTCTCTGGCTTCACGTTCTCTTCCATGCGATCCAGCTTGTCAACAATGTGGGCATAAGAGAGCCTGAGCTTCTGGATCTCGGAGATAGTAGCATTGTGATACTTTTCATTCTGCTTGGTGGTGAACTCTATGCGGTTTCCCATTTCTTCTGACACTTGACCTAAGGTGCCAACTAGTCTGTTGAACCGAGAACTAGCATGGTCAGTGTATTCCTTTTGCTTGATGAACCTGGCCTCCATCTGTTGTTCCAGCCTTTGGACTTTCTGCTCCAGGCGCCCGGTGGCAGCATTCATATTCTCTTGAAAGGAATGGAATTGGGTGGTGAGAGAGGACAACTGAGATGCTATCTGGAGAAGCACTCCGTGAGACTCAGTGTTGGATGTGAAGGATGGTGGTGGAGCAAAAGTAGAAGGAGTGGAGGTAGGTGGAACTTGGGTAGGTGGAACAGAATGAGATGGAACTTGGGTAGGTGGAACAGAAGTAGATTGAGCATGAGTGGCAGCAATGCCTGGATGCCAGGGCACTATAGAAAGGGAAGCTGAAGGATGGGCAGTAGTGGTGGTAGTAGGGGTAGCTTGAGGCACCACAGGTGGAGGTGTGACAGTAGGACTAACTTGTATAGGTGTATGTGGTGGAGAAGAGGGTGGCAATGGATCCGTGGATTTGCCCTTGGATGGTAGAGTGCGCTGAATTTGGTCTCCTACCTTCTTAAACCCCAAAAATGTGGTCACGAAGTGAAAGTTGTAGATGTGCCATTTGGAAATTACAATGCGCGGAGCATGGGGAAATGGTATTTTTGCTGCTTCCAGAATGGCAGATATGTGGGTAGCAAATGGAAGAGAATTCTGGGGATAATGTAGGATGTTTTGGAAGGTGTTTAGGATGAGCGTGATGAGGCGAATGGGTTGACAAGTGATGAGGCCATGGAGCAAAAATATATGGAGGCGACTTACTTGATCTCTGGCGCCTCCTCTTGGTTGGATAATGGTGGTAAGAATGTGATGAAGCAGTCTATGAAGAGGAGGGAAGGTGTTGGCATTCAGATACTTAGGGAGAACCTCAGGAGCTGGCTGGCCAGTGACGATGGTGTATGCAGCTCGGAAGTCAAAATCCTCAGGATTGAAGACGGCGCCATGTCTGGGAATCTTCAACGCTTTGTGGAGCAGTTTGACGTCGAGGCGGATGACGATGCCGTGAACTACGGTGTAGACCTGACCATCCACTATTTGCAAGTTGTGGTAGAATTCTTGCACAAGCTGAGGCGAATACTGAGTATGTGCCGAGACAAACGCTGTCCACTCTTGAGCTTCAAAAATTGGCAGTAGTTCTGGGAACATCTCCATCAGCTTCTCATCAGAGAAATCAACAATCCTTGGTGGCAGAACGGTCCGTGGCTTGAGAATTCCTGACACTGGATGGACGATGGGTTCTTCTGAAGCTGGTACCTTCCTGCCTGAGTCAGCCGCCTCAGCCGTGGTCGACTTTTGAGGGGCCGATGGCGGACCCTGCGCAGCCCTTGGCTTGGAACGCTTGGACGGCGTCGAGGATTCAGCAGGGGCCTTCTCTCGTGTTCTCTTGGTAGACCGCGGAGCGTGCTTTGGAGACATGGTGGAGGGATGCGAGAGAAAGGCGAGAGAGAACGGGAGAGGAAGAATGCAAAAGAAGTACAGGGCGGCGGATGAGAAAAAATAGGGACCCAGCCGTGGAAATTTATAGGATAGGGCAGTAGGGCTGGGTCTTAAAAGAACTGGGACAGTGAACCATCACGATGCAGAAAACGAGCGGTCAGGATTTAATCAGCATTACTCAACTTTTTGGAAGGTATTAAAGTGTACGCCCTTTCTTTAACAGAACACTTATGGAACCTTTCCACCCTTATGCAAAGACCACCTTGTGACCAAATAGAGTGGGTATAGTGGTTCAATGAATTTGAAAGTATTGCACCAATAAATTGACTCCCCATATCCAATTTCTTTCACATGGCTCCTTGAACTTATAATATATTTCAAGAGATAATTGGACTAACTATGCTAGCTGAACAGTGTTTTTAAACTTGTATTTGCATGCTATGCTTTAGGTCAACCATTTTCTCTGCCTTTGTGATGCTTTAAATTTTTCTTTTGGAATCATTTGAGAGCTGTGGTCAGGTTGATCACATGCTTTTCTACACGAGGAGACACGCTTTGTACACGCCAGAAACCCCGGCTACTTAGCATGCCTAACCATTCCACAAATGACTGGGACACACCTTTTATCCGTGAGGATATACGTTTATCAGACGCCAATATCCCCAGTTACTCAGTATGCCCAATCAATATCAGCAGAGTTAGATTGGATCTTCATGACACACTGGTCTCCCATCTATTTTTCAGCTAATTTTTTTTTTTTTTGCTTTGAGATGGAGAACAGTAGTTTCTCAGACCTCAATCCATTGCTCTACCATGAAGGCAGAATTATGGCGTATTCCATGTACATACATGTTAAATTTAAGTTTATTTTTACTGTTCAGCACAAACACAGGTAGAGAAACAGTCTCATTACTAAAAATCATAAGTCCTCAAAATCTTGTGACAGAGTCATAGTTATGGTTTGAATTTATTGCAGTAGTACAGTTCAAATTCTCATTACTACACTCAACCTCTACTCTTAATGATTACCTTGGTGATTTTATTGAAGGATATGGTTAGGTTTTTCAATGTTTTATCAAGGAATGAGTTTACACTTTTTCTCCCCCTCAATTTATGAGTCCTTGCTGAAGATAAAAAATGTTGGCCATGAAGAGATATAGAGACACAAGGGATGGGAAGTATGGATAAGGATGAATGAGTGAAGAAACTGAGCACAAAAGTTCACTTAGATCAGAGGATTTCCTAGCAGAGCCAGTAGCCTTTTTAGATCCATTTTCCCTTGTTCAGATCCTCTGTCGACCATAGAGTTGCCTTTGGTCGACCTCTGTGCTGTCACAGAACCAACTATTTCCTGTCCTGATGCCTTGGTCGACCAGCGCCTTGCCTGTGGTCGACAACTGCGAAGTCACAGAACCAACTATTTCCTGTCCTGATGCCTTGGTCGACCAGCGCCTTGTCTGTGGTCGACCACAAGAGATGAGCCGTAGAGAACCAGTATTCTGTAGAACTTACTGAAGTAGCACCCGACACTAGACTTCCAAACTCAAAAACTTGACCAGTACTAGAGACCTAGTTGACATAACTTAGACAGAAATGACAGAATCTATGCAGTGTACACATGAATATGATTATTTCAAGAATTTTCAGGAGAAATTCTACAAATTCCTAACTCCCTTCTTAGAGTTGAAAATCTATCATTGTTAAGGGGTTTTGTGAAAATGTCTGCCAGTTGTTTTTCAGTTTCTACAAAATGAAGCATGAAATTTCCTTTGGAGACCTCATCTCTTAGAAAGTGATGACGGATCTCAATGTGTTTTGTCCTAGAGTGTTGAATGGGGTTTTTAGACAAATTAATAGCACTAGTGTTGTCACAGAAAATAGGTGCACATCCAAGATCTACATTGTAGTCTTGGAGTTGATGTTTTATCCACAAAACCTGTGTACCACAGCTCCCTACTGCGACATACTCAGCCTCAGCAGTGGAGAGTGCCACAGAATGCTGTTTTTTAGAAGCCCATGATATTAAACATCCACCTAATATTTGACAATAACCACTAGTACTCTTCCTATCAATTTTGCAACCAGCATAATCAGCATCTGAATATGAAATCAAATCTAGTTTGCAGTAAGTAGGATACCATAAACCCAATTCTTGGGTGCCGGCAATGTATCGAAGGATACGCTTGACAGCCCCTAAATGTGATTCTCTAGGGCTAGACTGATATCTAGCACACATGCATACACTAAACTGAATATCTGGCCTTGAAGCAGTTAAATATAGCAGGGACCCGATCATACCTCTGTATTTCTTGGCATCTACCATGTTACCTTTTACATCAGCTTCCAATGTTGCATTTGTACCCATGGGTGACTCAATTGGTTTGCAGCTTTCCATGCCAAACTTTTTCAGCATCTCCTTTATGTACTTGGATTGATTTATGAAGTATCCTTCTCTACATTGTACGATCTGCAATCCAAGAAAAAACTGTAAATCACCCATTAAACTCATTTCAAACTCATTGGTCATTAAGTTTGCAAATTCAGTACATAAAGAAGCTTCGGTAGATCCAAACACAATATCATCCACATAGATTTGTACAATTAGTATATGCTTACCTTGGGTCTTGGAAAACAATGTTTGATCAATTTTACCTCTTATGTATCCCTTCTTGGTGAGGAAGGAGCTCAACCTTTCATACCAAGCCCGTGGAGCCTGCTTTAATCCATACAAAGCTTTATGCAATTTGAAAACATGATTAGCAAGTTCATCATTTTCAAAACCAGGGGGTTGTTCCACATAGACTTCTTCTTTTATTATTCCATTTAGAAATGCACTTTTTACATCCATTTGTTGTAGTTTGATTCCATGAGATGCTGTAAAGGCTAACAATATCCTGATGGCTTCTAATCTAGCAACTGGAGCATATGATTCTTCAAAATCAACCCCAAATTCCTGGTTGTACCCTTTAGCCACCAGCCGAGCCTTGTTTCTCATTACAACCCCTTCTTCACTTAGCTTATTTTTATAGACCCATTTGGTTCCAATAACGGGGTGAGATGAAGGTCTAGGGACAAGACTCCACACCTGATTTCTTTCAAATTGATTTAGTTCTTCATGCATAGCATTTATCCATGAGTCATCTTTTAATGCTTCCTCTACTGATTTGGGCTCTATTTGGGACACAAGTGCAAGTTGATCTAGTTCATTGATTTCTTTTAATTGAGATCTAGTCTTCCTAGGATCATGAATTCCACCAATGATGTTTTCTATGGGATGATCTCTAAGAAGTCTTAAGTTTTCAAGATTGTTACCTGAGTTGACCTCTCCTTCGGTTTGATCATTGGAATTACCTTGATTGCTTTCTTGATTCTGTGCTTCTTCATTCTCCATCGGTTCTTCTTTGTCATTCAGAAATTCTCCATCTTCTTCTTCCTTGCAAACCTGTTCATTTTTGCCAAAATCATTGATTTCATCAAATGAAATATGAGGGGATTCTTCAACAACTTGATCTTTGGTGTTAAAGACCCTATAGGCTCTTGATCGGTCCGAATAGCCCAAGAATATTCCTGGATCACTCTTCGGTTCAAATTTGTCCAAGGCCCTTTTATCATTGTTATGGATAAAGCATTTTGACCCAAAAATTTTAAAATGAGCTAGGGATGGTTTCTTACCTTTGAACATTTCATATGGTGTATTTTCACTAGCCGGTCTTACCATTGCTCGGTTTACAATGTAACATGCTGTGTTGACTGCCTCTGCCCAAAATCTCCTTGGAAGTTTAGCTTCAACCAGCATGGTTCTAGCCATCTCGACAAGAGTGTGGTTCCTTCTCTCCACAACTCCATTTTGTTCTGGAGTCCTTGGTGAGGAAAATCTGTGGGTTATGCCCTTGTTTCTGCAGAATAAGTCAAAGTCAGAATTTTCAAACTCTCCCCCATGGTCAGATATGATTGTACACACTTTGGACTTGCCATCCTGCTTCATTCTTTTGTAGAATTCCTGAAACTCAGAAAAAGCATCACTTTTATGAGATAGAAATATTACCCATGTGAATCTAGAGAAATCATCAACTAGTACATAACCGTACCTCTTACCACTAAGACTAGCAGTTCTTGTTGGGCCAAAAAGGTCCATGTGCACAAGTTCTAGTGGTCTAGAAGATTGACTTTCAGTTCTACCTTTGAATGATTTTCTTGTTTGCTTACCTTGAGTACATGATTCACATACTTTGACATTTTGAGCAAACGAAGTTTCAGGCAAACCAAGAACCATCTTATTCTTCACAAGTTTATGCAACACCCTATAGCTAACATGCCCTAGCCTTCGGTGCCACAGCCAGGTCAGGTCCTCTTTCTTGGCGGTTAGGCACAGGTTGGAGTGGGCTGGATCATCCAAGTCTATTATGTAGACATTGTTTACTCTCTGGCCCATAAACTTGACTGTTTCTGAATTTGGTTCAATAATCTTGCAGATCTTGGAGTCAAATATTACTTTATGGCCTTTGTCGCAAAGCTGACTGATGCTCAGCAAATTATATTCCAGTCCATCTACCAGCAGTACATTTTCAATACAGTTAGAGGAGTTCTTACCTATTTTACCTGTCCCAATGATCTTACCTTTGTTATTTCCTCCAAAGGTCACATAGCCTCCATCTTTTGAGCTTAGGTGGAAGAACTTGGTCTTGTCTCCCGTCATGTGTCTTGAGCAACCACTATCTAAGTACCACTTATTGTGCATGGCTGCCAGACATTCCTGCATCATGAATTACACAGAAATTTTTGGACCCCAATGATACCCGGGTCCAAGATAACTTGTAAAATTATGAAATTGCTGTAACAATCCTTTGGGAACCCAAATTTTGTTAGAGCATTTTAATTTTTCGTTTCTGAACTTGTTCAGATTGGGTGGCTTTTGTTCTAATGTTTCTTTAATCTGAATCCACCTTTTTGATTTCCAATTTTCATTTTGTTTCACCTGAGAAAATCTGTGGTTTCTGTTTGCGTGTCTGGTCATGGTCGACATCTGGTGTGTCTGTGGTCGACCATCGCTTTTCCAGAAGCTAGCGCTTGTTCTGGCAGTTCCTCTGGTCGACATCTGGTATGCCCGTGGTCGACCACTGCTTCTCCAGACGCCAGCGCCTGTTCTGGCAGATCCTCTGGTCGACAGAGGAGGGGTCGGTTGTCGACCAGCCTGTCTCCAGACACCTTGTTTTTCAGATTTATGTCTTTTAACTTGATTTAGTGCTTGGTTTGTTTGGTTATTTCTGTGAATTTGAGTTTCTTGTCTATTATTTTTAAGCTTATGTTGATTGACTGTTTTCTCTTTAATGTTTCTCTCTTCCTTGGTGACATTATTCCTTTTGGAGGAGCATTCAGCTACATCCTCTTGTTTGTTTTGATATAGATTGATTAGGGGCCCTTTTCCTTTTGAGTCAGCAGTCCCAGTTATGGTTTTTGTTTGGAATTCCTTTTTAGCCGTAGGATTGTATCCTAACCCTTCTTTTTGAAAGTTTACTTTTATTCCCAAGATAGCATTTAAGTTTTCTTGACCTTTAGTCATTTTTTCCAAGGTTTCCTATTTGTTTTTCAGTTCACTCTGGATTCTTTCTATTTCTTCCAGAAGTTTACAGTTTTCCTCCTTGAGTGAGTTGTTTCTTTCTTGAGTTTCCTTAGTTTGTTGTTCACTTTCCTGAGTCTTTAATTTTACCTCATCAATTGTGTTTTTCAGTGACTCATTTTCTTCTAACAGCCCTTTGACAGTTTCTTCATCTGTCTCATATTGTTTCAGCTTATTTTTCAAGGTGGTAATTTCTAATTCTAGTTCAGTTCTGTTGACAAATGGGATGCTGTCATTGTTGACCTGATTAAGTTTTTTCTTCAAACTCTTATTTTCCTTTCTAATTCTTTCATATGCATCAAGTAAGTCTGAGTAGACTTCTTCCCAATCTGAGCTAGAAAAATCTTGAAAAGGGGAGGTTACCTCAAGATCGTTGCTGTCTCCTTTGGCCATTAGACATGTGTTTCCTTCTTCTTCTTCGGAGGTTGTTTCCTCTTCGCTGCTTTCCTCTTCCTCGCTCCATGTGCTTATCATTGCCTTTGGTTTCTTGCCTTTCCACTTGTAGCTTGATTTCTTAGGAGCCTCTGGACATTCTGCCTTCACGTGTCCTGGCTTCCTGCAGTTGTAGCAAACAAGCTTGTTAGATGAAGCTTTGTTTTTGTCAAACTTAAACCGGGATGATTTCCTTACCGTGCCCTTAGGATTTTTAAATCCCTTACCTTCCTTCCGCAGGAACCTTCTGAATTTTCTTGTTAACATGGCTAGTTCGCCAGTTTCATCACCTGTGCTAGATGAGTTATCAGTGTCAGATAATTCAGAGGTGCCTACTTTAGTTTTCAGGGCGAGCTGCTTCTTTTTCTTGCCCTCATCTTCCTTTCTCTTTAGGTTGACCTCATATGCCATTAGGGAACCTACCAGTTCATCCACAGTCATAGTTGTGAGGTTCTTTGAGTCCTCAATTACTGTGGCCTTGGTATGCCACATAGGAGTGAGGGATCTTAGGATCTTCCTTACTAATTCCTGTTCCTTGTAGGTTTTCCCTAGACTTTTTAAACTATTCGTTAATTGCACTAGTCTAGCATACATTTCAGAAATATTTTCGTCAGTTTTCATTCTAAACATTTCATATTCTGAAACTAGCATATTTGCTTTTGACTCCCTTACCTCTGAAGTACCTTCATAGATTACTACTAGTCGATCCCACATTTCCTTGGCCGTTGCACATTGTGAAACTCGTGAGAACTCCGTGGGGTGTAGTGCGCATTGCATTACATTCATGGCTCCCCAGTTGATGGTTGATTTTCTGACTTGTTCTCTGGTCCAGGTATCCTCATCATCAGGCAGCTCGTAGGGTCCTCGGCTTACTACTCTCCACATCTCATGATCTTGTGCTCTCAAGAACACCTGCATACGATTTTTCCAGTATGAGAAATCATTTCCATCGAAATATGGTGGTCTAGTTACTGAGTGTCCCTCAGCCATTAAACTTCTAGAGTTCAGTCCGGCAGGCCTCTCCTGGTTGTTAGACCACATTTTTGGAGAGTCTGGCTCTGATACCACGTGTTGAGTACGGACTGAATAGATCTAGAGGGGGGGTGAATAGATCTTTCCCCCTTTTTCAGATTTAATATCTATTGGCTAAGTGAGTTGCAGGTGACTAACGAATTACAGAATTGATGTTGATATCAATGAAGAAAACAAACACATAGAAAAGCACACACACACATAAGCAAACCACAAGATAGGATTTTTAAGGTGGTTCAGTCTCTTCCCGAGACTTACATCCACCCCTTGCTTAACTCAAGCAAGGCTTCACTAATGAGAACCTCTGATCTCAATCAAAACACAAGACACCGCTGTCACACAGCTTGTTCCTGCTGACACACAGCTTGTACCAGCTGACACACAGCTTAAATCCGCTGCCTCACAGCTTGACACTTGGTGTAAGGATGAATAGAAATGATGTGAAGGTGGGATGATGCAACAGGACTGAATATGGACTTGTGTAACAAAGTAAAGAATTCAGCCTGGGACTTAATCACATAAATAACAAGACTAGACTCCCTGTAGAGCTTCCAATCGGATGCCTTCAGCTGCTTTGTTGCTGGAGGTCGCACAGCTTGAAGCCCAGTCTTTCTTCTGCAGCAAATGAGAATGCCTTCAGTCTTCTGCAGATATCTTATTGATGGTGAGCTACTTCGTCCTGTGATGTAGGTGTGTTTCTTAGCTTCGGTTCTATGCTCCCTCTGTGTGCTTTTCTTCGCGATCCGTGGCCTTCTACTTTTATGCAGATTCTTTTCCAAGTCTGAAGCTTTTCCCGCTCAAAATTCAGATCGCGCATCAATCTGCTAAAAAGCAGGGAGAAGGTTAAATCTGATCACTACAATAAGTTTGACCACTTCTAAGCACGATTCTCTCCTTGATTCCCGTGCGGAATCTCATCATTTGAACTGCCCAACAACCTGCAACAACAATCTGCAGGTTTTAAGGAACCAAAACGGAATTCGGTTACAGTTCGGTTCTGGACGCTATAACGCCCGTGGTCGACCATGACACTGTCCCTGGTCGACAACAAGCAGTGTCCTGATGGCGGTTCCATTCTGGCTGACACTCGCGTCCCCCGTGGTCGACCACAGCCTTGTCACTGGTCGACAAGGGGCGAATTACAGATGGCCGTCAGTTCTGTCTGATGTTCTGGCTGTTCTGTGGTCGACCAGAAGTGGGGCTTTGGTCGACAGCCAAGACACATGCAGAAGACGGATGACTTGAGACGTTTCTGGCTGGGTTCGTTGGTCGACCATAACCACTTTCCTGGTCGACAAGCGGCCTTTGACACTTCTTCTGATTTGTGGATTCCACTTGGATTTCAGTGGACCTGAAATTACTTAACTTATCAGAAATAAATTGAACTATCAGATTTATATTGAGTTGATCAGAAACATTGTTTGTCATCATCAAATAGTCATGAGTCCAATACTTTGAAGGAACAATCAAACCACTTGTATTTGTTATGAAACAATATAGAACTTGATTAATCAAACATATCCTATTGTCATCATCAAAACCAAGGGATGCACAACAACTGGAAGTAAGGACTCGACTCACGGAACCCACCGATTAACACACTAACATAGACTCTCGGCGACCAAACGGTAGGTACGGATGCCGGGGACACGCATGAGGTCTGCCCGTCCCTCAAGTCACACGGCACCCCCACCGAGGTAATTGATTCTCCGGGGACCCCCGAGCGCCCCTGTGGCTTTCCCTGGGTGCCCACGGCAACCCTCGGGCCACGCGCCATGACCAGGTCCAAAACTCACCAAACCGGAGGCTAAGCTACCCAAGGAACACGGTTTCGGGAAAGGGGAAGGTCGCGCTAGGTACCCCTAGCGTGACACCGAAGAACGCGCTAGCTATGGCTAGCGCGATCTTCCAGGTCACACTGCCCAAGGCTAGCGCGTTCACATCTGAACGCGCTAGTCTTGGATAGCGCGATCATGAGATCACGCTACCAGCACCAGGCGCGTTCCCAACCGCCTCACTGTTCATCTTCTCAGACGAACGCGCTCGGTCGACACGGTGCGTTCATTAAGAACGCGCCACTGGACTATAGCGCGACAACGGGTCGAGCTCGGTTCGCGAAATACGTCCAGGAAACGTAAAACCACGCCCATTCACCACCCCTTGTGAAGGGAAAACGATGGTGAATCACCCCACAACGTCCTAGCATGCATCTAGAGCCCCCAAATCGATCAAAAGCACCCTGAATCGATGGATCCGGCGCTCCAACCCCAAGCATGAAAACGACCCTCCCGGCATGGATTTAACCCCAGTCGGCCTCCCCACAGCCTAGAAATCACGAGGAACACTGTAAAGAGGGTAAGGATCCATCCCCCTACCTCGATGAAGCTCGAAATCCGCCGAAAAGTCACCAATCTTCAAATCTAGCTCAACTACGAACTCCTCTCCCACGCGCCAATGGGGGCACCGTCACGATCCTCTCGCCACCGCCGTCGTCACCGCGCCGTCGCCGTCGTCACCGCGCCGTCGCCGTCGTCCGCCACCCGTCGCCGGAGGAGGAAGGGGCGCCGCGGGGTCCAACGGGCAAGAAGGGGGGGAAAAAGTGGCCGTTGCGCTCACGGGAGGAAGAAAGGAGAAGAAGAAAAGAAGAAAAAGGGAAAATAGGGGGGGTATTTATGGATAATTTGAAAAATGTCAAAAATACCAAAAAATAGAAAAATACATATTCTCGATCCTCAGGACGTACCGATCGCAACGGTACTACCCTTGCCTAGGTGAACGACCCGATTCACCCGCCACGAGGTTCCGAAGGAATTGCCTAAACACACACTGGAAATTGGAAAACACAAGCGGAAAAGCCGCGGACACACTCTGGGCCTCCGAAACAACTCCGGATCGCGCCGATCCAGACACGAAAGATGTCTGGAATGAAATTTTGGACACAACGGAGCCAGACACTCTGTGAAACCAGATCTGGGACCCACGACGAAGGATCCGAAAGGTCCGGGACATTACACAGTGCATCCCTCTCCGGTCGCCAGCTCCTCGCCGGGGTGCCTTCTTCCTCCATGGGGAATGGATAGTTGATCAGTTCCAGATGGTCGCCCCCGATGTGGCAGAGGTCCCGCAAGGTCTTCTTGAAGTCATCCTTTGCCACGGGAGGCAGTTTGACCTGCGGCGCTGGCTTGGTCTCACGAGCTGCCTTGCGCGCCATCATGTAGGCGGCAACTTCTTGTTCCTTGCCGCGCCTTAATCGGAGTAGGTGCTCCGGGTCAATGTCCAGTACCGGCACTGGCTGCCGGCTCAGAAATCTCCTCTCGGCCCCGTCCCAGCATTCGGTCCGGCATAGTCGGTAAAAAGCTGTCCGGGCGTTCCACCACTTCACATATTCGGGAGTCACCCGTGGAACCCGACCCGGGGCTGGCACCCTGAAGCTGGCAGTGTCTGCCCGATGAAAGAAATCCCACCAGGTCCGAGCAGCTTCGGCAGTAGGACTCCCCCGGAGACTTCGCACCGATAATTCGAAGCGAGCACTGTGTGCCGGGATATGCTGGTCATATCCAAAATTCCTGCCGAAGCGAAAAGGATAATATGGCTCCAACAGCAAACTGTACCCTTTGCGGAAGGCCAGCACACTGGGATAGATGGACAGCGCCCAGGCCCTGAGTTCCGGCTCCAATAGCGGGCGAACCACGTTCTCCTGACTGATCGGGTGCACATACTTCTCCACTTGGTCGTCTCGGCACTCCCGGTTACTGTTTACTAATGGACTTGAGTGAGCGGCCAGGGTCCAAAAGTGGATGCTGCCTGCGGCATCAAGGGGCACCGTCGTCAACTTGCCTCGAATGCCATACAGTCACATGGACATCGAGCTTGATGCCACACTCGTAAACTCCAACATCCGTGGAACCAATCCCCAGCCTTGAATGGTGCGTGGGGCGAATTCTGGGAACAAGGAACAGACCCACGCATTGAAAAAATGCAGCGGGCACACATACCGCGCTTGACGCGGGAACTGTTGGCGGCTGATGTCCCCGAGCGCTTTGTATATCAGACATAGCGTGGCCGGGCACAAAGACAGCTTGATACCCCATGCCATCTGACAGGCGGGGTAAATGGCGTCTGGGCGAATGACGATCTCATCCCCGTGGGGCATGGTGAACGAGCACAGCCAGTATGTCAGATACGCCGCGCAATGTGTCAATGGGTCGACTCCCATCAGGTTCGGCCCGCCGCGGCGCCCTCGAGAAGGGATCTTCACGTCAACCTTTGACTTGGCGCGTTTCTTCCGGCCGGCAGCAGTGCCAATGTGTGGGAACTCCTCATACTGCTTCAGCCCATCGTAGAAATACCGCACCCAGAGGACCATGCGGACCCTTTTTCATTCCCCTCGGGGGGGTTGCCTCCCGCCATGTGACAACTGATACAATTCTCGGTACGCCTTCATAAGGTACCGGTATGAATAGCCCAGGGAATAGTAGCCATCCCCGTTGGTTTCATCCTTGATCATATCCGACGGACAGACTTCTTCGTAAGGCTCCCCGTCAATGGGCAAGCCACTGAGCTGACTGAGACTCCACAGGTCTAACGAAGTCTCGCCCTCTGCGGTGTAAAAGGTGTTGGTCTCTGCATTAAACACCTCGATCATCCCGTAGCAAAGACCCCTGGAAATAGGGTAACTGTACCGGGAGGCGTACACTCTGTGGTAGACGCCAGCCCGGATGAGGATCGGGGCATAGTTGAACAGCACATACTCTGTGAACTCCACGGCCCCTTCCCGGAAGTTGTGCGCGTCTTTGAGCTTTAACTCTCCAAACCAGCCCAGTGCCAGCTCATGCTTGAATCGGATGGCCAAGCAGTTCAGTAGAAAGGGTTCCTCTCTGTATCTTAGGGATGTCAATGGATCGGGTTCGGCTCGGGTAGACCAATACCATACCCTATCCGTAAAAATTTTACTAATACCATACCCGGATAGTACCCTATTATTTTCGCGTGTATGGATACGGGTATATCCGTCACGGGTATGGATATATCCGCGGATATCCGTATCCGTCCATAAAACATGAGTCCACATTCACATCCAAAGAAATGTGAGATATATGAGAATTAAAAAAAAATAAATCTGGTCAATTCTTTCATTTCTAAAGTATTTTTTATGTTTTATAAAAACGTCCTTATAATTTTAGCATGAAGTCTAAACTCACAAACTCAATGATACGGGCAATGGATTGGGTTCATGTCAAAATCATAGGCCTAACATGCACGATGAGTTATTAAGACGGGTTCGGATTGGGTACGGGTTTGAGTGCACTAAATCCATACCCTATCTGAATATGAAATGGGTATTTTAAACGTACCCGAACCCGAATCCATATCCGTTTATTCGGGTATTACCCGACCCATCACGGGTCGGGTAATGCGGGTAATCAGATTTGCGGGTATTTTTGACATCCCTACTGTATCCCCACTTCAATGGAGCGAGGAACAAACCAAACCGGGGATGCTCATTTTGAACCCGTCCGGCAGATGTGTCCCACCGAGCAGGGGTGAACTGAGGCGCCCGCACTAGCTTGTCCTCTGCCGATAGCACGGCTTCGAGCCCCAAGATGGGCTTCCACTCCTGAGCTTCTCCCACTAAGTACATCGGGATGCTCCTCGAAACACTGTAAAATAGGCTGTCCCGGGACTGCAGAATCGTCCGCTCAGCCTCTTTGACAACCCGAAGGTTTCGCCTCTCCTGGTGACAGAGGTGCTTCAGGAAGTGAATGAGATGCTTGTCCTTCGGGAAGTCCTTCCGGTACTCCCCCGTGGCCCGATCAAAGGTCATGACGCCGCCAACCCGGGTAAGCCTACGGTAATCCATTGACTCAGTGTCCGAGCCCGACGACCCGGCCAGTGCCGCTATCTCGGTGTGCTCCCTGTCCAAGTCTTCTACGTTGAACCAAGTGACTGCTGGCACCGGAGGTGGGGGAACGTGCTCGGCACCGGAAGCAGCAGAATCTCTCGGGGCAGCCATTTCTCTGAAAAGGGCAAGATACTACAAGTCAGAACAAGGCATAAGTAAAGGAAAGGGAATTATAAAGGGGGCTACACTATAGTTTAATTGAAAGAATGCCAATAATTTCTGATGAAATTTCGACAGAGTTTCCCCTAGGCCGGAGGCGTAAGGGAAAACACGGGTGCACGCCCACAAGGAGTGACGGCCCCAACAAAGTCACGGTGTGCCCAAGGGCGACACCGGAGGTCCTCCGGTTGAAGAAGTCTTCTTTCCTCAGCGGTACGCCCAGGCCACATCCCCTGGCGGCACACCCTATGCCTCTTCCCAGCGGCACGCCCCCTGGCGGCACGCCCTCAGTGGCCCCAGCGGCACACACCCTGTGCCTCTTCCCAGCGGCACGCCCTCGGTGGCCCCAGCGGCACACCCCAGTGGCCGCCCTAGCGGCACACTCCCGGGCCGCCCCAGCGGTACGCCCTTTTGGTCGCCCCAGCGGCACACTCATGCCCCCTGCTCAGCGGCACTCCCGTGCCCACTCTCAGCGGCACACACACGCCAACCCTCCCCCCCCCCCAGCGGCACATTCGACGCCATGGCCGCCCCCATGCCAAGAAGAGGAACAAAAAGGGAGAAGGAAAAGAGAAGAAGAAGAAGGAAGAGAAGAAGAAGAAGAAAGAGAAAGAGGAAGAAGAAGACGACGGGAGCCCAGAGCTCCGTCGCCCCCGAGCAAAGGAGGAAGAGGAGAACGAGAAGGAAGAGAAAAGAGAAAGGAAGAGGAAAACGGAAGGGGGAAAAGGAGAAGAGGAAGAAGGAGCAGGAGAAAGGAGAAGGGGGGGAAGACCCCTCCGTCACGACCCCTCACCCCGGTGAAGACGACGTCGGCGACGGCGGCGGTGGCGATGTTCGGTGAAGAGGGAGAAGAAGGGAGGGGGGTTCGCCCGCCGAAGAGAGAGAAAGAGAAAGAGGGGAGGGAGAATTCGAAACGGGGTGACCGTTCGAACCCCCCCCCCTTTTTATATGGCAAGCGAAAAGAAAAGAAAAAGGAGGGAATAAAAAAGATAGAGAAAAAAAATAAAAAGAGAAAAGAGAAAAAAAAGGAAAAGGGGGAAAACGAAAATAAAAGAGAGAAAATAATAATAATAATAAACATATATATCTACACATGTATATATATACCCGCATGGGCGTGTGCATAAGATAATATATATATATATATATATATATATATATATCTCTCTCTCTCTCTCTCTCTCTCTCTCTCTCTCTCTCTCTCTATATATATATATATATATATATATATATATATATATATATATATATATATATACGTATATATATATATATACGTATATATATATATATA
This sequence comes from Amorphophallus konjac, assembly GCA_022559845.1. NCBI lineage: Eukaryota > Viridiplantae > Streptophyta > Magnoliopsida > Alismatales > Araceae > Amorphophallus > Amorphophallus konjac. The sequence goes on from CM040122.1 coordinate 38,714,453, forward strand.
CGTATATAAATAGCGCACCATGATATATGTCTCCGTTAGAACGGTCCATCCTCACGTTCTTCCGAGCCGACGGACGTCCGTACGGGTGAGGACGACTCTACCCTTTACGTCAACATCAATTCCTCACTGACGAATAAGTTCTCCTTTGGCGCAAGGCCTCGTGCCCTAGCCACCTTCTCTCGTACAAAGTCGTCGTCACGGGCCTTACGCCCGGCTCGGCAGAACCTCTACCCTTGCGCTGGCATTCGTCCCTTGCCAGCAAACACACCCCTTTCCGGCGCAAGGCTCCGTGCCCTAGCCACCCACTCCATACAATATTGCCATTACGGACCCTACGTCCGAATCGGCACGAATTCTCCCGTTGCGCTGGCATCTTCTTCTTGTCGACGAATAAGCCTTACCTTCCGGCGCAAGGCTTCGTGCCCTAGCCGACACTTGCGTATCACTGACTCGTCAAAAAGAAAGAGAAAAATGGGGTTAAAAATAGAGATACCCCGCCGGACTCGCCCCTACTCGGGGGATGAGGGCAAAAAGGGCAACAACCCAGCCGTGACGAAAACCCGAAAGGGCGCTACAGGTAAAATCGGGTACCCCACCGCGTGAAAACCTTTAAGGGCGCGTGGGCAAAAGCAAGAGGGGGCCGGTACCGGCGAAAACCCGAAAGGGCGCTTGTATCGGTCATGTGGTTCAAAAAAAAAGAGAGAAAGAAAAGAAAAGAAGAGACCAACATATTGTGTCAGCTCTCGGCACCCTGTCGGCACTGACGAAGAGACCAAGAGACAACAAACCAGGTCAGCTCCCGACACCCCATCGGCACTGACGAAGAGACAAAGAGACCAATGAACCGTGTCAATGCTCGACACTCCGCCTGCACTAGCTAAGAAAAGAAGAGACAAACAAGTCACGTTGGCTCCCGACACCCTGTCGGCACCGACGAAGAGAAAAAGAGACTAGTACACCAGTGGGCACCACCCGACTCATCCTTCGCCTGCGCTACCCGTGGGTGGGGGCATTTGTGGACGCATAAAATTGCACGTCCATACGTCCGGCCGAGCCCCGCATTAAATGTCAAAGTCAAAGGAAGAAGACTCGGACAGACTGGCCACCCAGGGCTCCGAGAAGATACTACCGCCCAGCAAATCCCCGCATTTGCACGCGCGCATTAAAAGACCGAGAAGTCACAGGATGTCCTCCTGAATTAACACACCGCTAGGGACCCTCCCTCGGGCCCCTAACAGTGAAGAAATATCCCAAAGAATGCACGGCTTCAAGCTACTTAAGCAAGGGCCTGAGGACCTTCAGCGGCACGGCCATGAGCCCCCAGCGGCACGGCCCTTCAGTGATGGGGACATCGCTTACCACTTCCCATTCCTCCATGGGTCCCGATGATCGCCAATGTGTTCGTCTTGATTTCTTGAGTCAAGTTATGTAATTTTCATATTTTTCTGGAGTCATATCATTGTAATTTTTCTTTTATTTGAGTCAAGTCCCTAGGTTAATGAGTCTTCTACCTAAGTTTATTATCATTACGTCAGTTAGATTGGTTAATGGGCCCAGTTATATGGGCTTGGCCCAGGGGCGCCCCTTTCCCCCTTGGTTAGTTGTCATTAGTCTAAGAGTCAGGGACTTTTGTTGAATTGTGGGATTCCTATAAATAGGACCCCAATCCCACCAGTTGAAACTAATGACTGAATGAAAAATTTGAATATCTTGAGCATAAGTGCACCTCTCCCTCTCTCTCTATCTCTCTCTCTCTCAAGAAGGGGCGACCCTTTTCTCTCTCCTCTCCCCTCCCTCTCTCTAGGCCGACCAGCCCCCTCTCTCCTCACCTACCCACTCTCCACTTGCCACATCACCCACCCTTTCACCTCCCAAGGCCACATTAACTCTCCCATTTAATCCTCCCCTCTTCCAAGGCACCCCTTGGTATTCCCCATACACCCCCCTCATTTCCCCAAGCACCCCCTTCACCCCTCCCAAGCTAAACTTTGAATTTTCCTCCCTTTGGGGGCTGCACCCATTCATTCCCAGCCCCTTCACTTCCCTAGGTCGCAGCCCCCCAACCCCCTTCCCATTGTTCTTCCTTTGGCCAACCAAGTTCTTCCACCCCTCTCCCCCCTTTTGATCAGTCTGCAGGTGGCAGAGGAAGGGTCATCTTGCAGAAGCTGTCACGGAGTCATACGGAGACCTTTGAAGACGTACCATACATTTCTGGAAAGGTCGACCAGTTGGCTTCGTAAGCGAGGTGATCTCATCCCATTCCGACGTCGCTACAGCTCGTGGTGCCCATTCTCCCTCGGCTGCGCAGAGCTCCCCCTGCAGAGTGCCTGAACCAGAAGGGTAGCTGTGCCATGGCGAACCCTAGCAGAACCAAGCCGAGGTCTCTTCATCAAAGTCCTTCCACGTCCTGTCCTCTTCCAGGATCAGGAAGCGGAACTGCGTTTGGGTTCCGTGGGACAGAGTTAAAGAGTTTCTCCTCCGACTGCTCCAAGTAGCTTCCCCAAGTCTGCTACAACCTATCAGCACCTTCTTGGGTCCCCCGGTCTCCTCCGACCTCATCCGGCTTCCCCGTTGATTTTTCTGCAAAGTAAACTCGACCACGATTCCAGAAACTCCAACGGATCATGATTCAGAGTTCGGGAGTGGCCGGGGTAGCTTCTGCAAGTCGCTGTCTGAATCAGGTAGCTGCTGCGGCCAGAATCTGCACCCGGTTCGAAGCTGCACCACGGCCGACGGTGGAAGATTCAAGTCACGAGTCCTTCTACAAATATCTTCCTCCACCTGTCCTATTTCTGTATCAAGAAGTAGAAGTGCGTTCGGCTTCCGGAGGTCAGAGCTTCATTTTTCTCCCTCGACTGGTCGGGTCTGCCTCCCACAACCTGTAGCGACCTGCTGCCACTCATCGGCGTCCCCCAGTCCACCCTGACCTCAGACGGCTTCCCCACTAGTTTTCCTGCGAAGAGAGTCCGTCCACGGTTCCAGAAACTTCAACGGTTCAAGATTTGGTGCCCGGGAGCGGCTGAGACAACTTCTGCAAGTCACTGTTCATGTCAGGTAGCTGTTTAGGCCAGAAACTGCCACCTTGTTCAAAGCTCGACCCAGACCAGCCACTGCAGCCAAAGAAATTGAGAAAATTCTGAAGCATCCTGGTTCCAGATACGAAGACTTCCCTGCTAGTCTCGTCTTCAGCGAAATTATAGAACTTGATCTATGGCCTCTACAGCGACTGGCAATCAGCCATCACAGCAAGCAGGGAGTTTCCTTTTCGGCTACACCGGAGCATCTTCCGGTGAATCTCCCTCCTCCGCCTGGCCGGCTTACCGCCCCTCCCTGCGTGGAGGTAGTGTTTGAGTGTATTTAATTGTCCCCACCCCAAGTTCACCCTCCTGCGCGAGGAGTAGGGATTGTAATCATTCAAAACAGGATTGAAGCTTCACCGGCGCAGTGTGCGGGGAACCACACTTCCCCGCTCGCCCTCGTCTCCGATCGGGGTTGGTTTCTTCAAACCAACCAGGTGAGCTCCTGCCCTTGCTCCATTATTTCTGTTCATTTCATATCCGTCAAACTTGTCCGCTGGTCGGTGAGAGAGCGCCCGTTCCCGGAACCACTAACTCTTGTGTGGTCACCGTGGCCTTAGTGAGTGAGTGACCTTGTGCCCCCAAGGCACCCGGCCGCCCTTGTTTGTGGGCTTCATACCTTCGAGAGGGTCAACCTTAGTGGTGCTGGTCCTCTAACCAGCCAGGGGACTTCTCCACTATCTCGACTCGGCATCACCGAGTCACCACGGGAAGCGGGTGTGCGCGGTGTAACGGCGACTCTCAAGTTGCTCTCGACTCTTGTGATTGTTATTGCAAATTAAGTCCTAGGGTTCACATTCCATCGCTGCCATATTGTGTCACATCATTCAGCCTCCAGCAGCACGGGCCTGAGGCCCTCAGCGGCACGGCCATGAGCCCCCAGCGGCACGGCCCTTTAGCCTTTCAACGACACGGCCATGTGGCCCTCCAGCGGCACGGCCGTCTGGCCCTTCAGCGGCACGCTTCATGCAGGGTTCCACCAAGTCTATACATCCATGTCTAAAGTCTGTACAGGCTCATGCATGCTCACAGTGGGAAGTCTGTACAGAGTCCATGACCACGAAGTCTACACGCTCATGTTTGAAGTATGTACAGAGTTCAGGCGAACGCGAAGTCTATACACCCATGTGGGAAGCCTGTACAGAGTTCTGGCAAACGCGAAGTCTATACATTCGAGCTCCAAGTATGTACACTAGCTCGCTGCTTCAAACGAAGTCTGTACAGCCATCAGCCAAAGTCTATACACTGGTGAAGTATGTACATCCACCAGTTCAACCGCCAAAGTCCGCACGTTGGCGAAGTCTGTACATCCGCCGGTTGAGCTTCCAAGTCTATACACCGGCCCCTACAAGTCTATACATTGCAGCATAATTGAAGTCTGTACAGCCTTTGCTCTCCCAAAGTATGGACATTGTGAACTCTCAAGTCTGTACATCGTCTGGTTGCCTTGCCAAAGTCTATACACTCATGAGGCAAGTCTGTACAGGGTTCAGACACGAAGTCTATACACTCATGAGGCAAGTCTGTACAAAGTTCAGACATGAAGTTTATACACTCAAATGGCAAGTCTGTGTAGAGTTCAGACACAAAGTCTATACACTCGTTACCAAGTTTGATCGCCAGCGGCACAGTCTTGGCTCCTTCAGCGGCAAGGCCTTTGGTCCTTCAGCGGCACGGTCTGGGGAGCCCCTCAGCGACACACTGCAGCAAGCTGCCAGCGGCACAGCGTTAAAGTCTGTACAAAGTTCGTACAAACACGAAGTCTATACACTCACGTGGCAGGTCTATACACCGTCCATGCCTTGCCAAAGTCTGTACACTCACGCGGCAAGTCTATACACTGTCCATGCCTCGCCAAAGTCTGTACACTCACTTACCAAGCCTGTCTCCCAGCGGCACGGGCCTCCTTGCCCTCAATGCCCTGCGCCCTTTCCCCAGCGGTACAGCGCTGAAAGCCCCCCGATAGCATGCACCGGCAGAAGACACAACGGTCAATAGACAGACCCATTGGCGTGCAGTCCAGCCACTTCGAAGCCAGCTAGCGCCTGTCTCCGTGTCACCTTCTGGCTGGAGGAGGGGAGATGTTCGCCTGACGAGGAAGATACCGAAGTCAACCTCGGATGGCAGTGCCATCATGAGGTGACCTCGTCCACCGTCCACGTATAAAAGAGGCCCTCCACAGAAAAAAAAAGGGGATCGAAGGAAAAGGATTTTGGCTAGAGAGAAGAACACAGAGAAAGAAGAGAGCATCTTCGTGCGAAGAGACCCATTCGAAGCAAGGAAGAGAAGAAGAAGAAGGTAGAAGAGATACAGGAAGAAGAGAGGAGTGTGGCATGTAGCAGAGAGGGGAGGAATGAAGGAAAGGGAATGGCTACCCTTCCTCGTTCGAATCCTCTCCCCGACTTTCTTTTCTTTCCCGTTCTTAGTTTTCTTCCCTCCCTTTGTTTAGGGATGCATTGTACGATGTGGGGTCTTCGGGCCACGATCTTTGTTATATCGAATCCTCCATGAATGAAATTGTGTTTAGTTCTGCTTCTTACTACATTTGTCATCTTCTTCTCACCGGTCTCTTGTGGTTTTGCTTTCCCTTCCCTCAACCTTCCAACTCCCTGTTCTACTTGGTTTCTCGTGGCGCTGGTTTATGCAGTCAATAGGGTTTGCTCCTGGCTTGACAGGGTATGGCCAACCTCGTCCCTCTTCAATGACTTTCCATTGCATAACAACCCTCGTTATCCTCTTCCGTCTCGGGTCTGTGGGAGCCCTTTCTCTTTGACACATTGGAGTCACTCAGTGCCCAGAACATCCTCCTCTACCCTCCTTCGGGGCCAGTGGCATGCCCATACACCCTCAAGCTCCCAGCCTTCCCACTATTCAAAGTCTCCCAGCGGTACGCCTCTCCCATCTGGCCACCTGGCGGTACAGTCTCCCTTGGGTTTGTCTGGCGTTATGCTCCCCTTAGGGCCATTCAGCGGTGCACCCTCTCGCTTCTTGTCAGCGGTACACCACCCTCCCTTGGTCGCCCAGCGGCACACCCTTGGACTGTCAGCCTGACACTCCTTGGCCACCACCTCCCCGGTGTACTCATAGCTTGCATCAGTCCACTGGTTCCTCGTTCGATGTTTTCTCCGAGTTTTCCGAAGTTTCCCTAAAGGCGGCTGCAAGGGCACCCTCCACAGATGTTGGTTCATGCCACCCCCGTGGGCATGTTCCTTGTTATTCCTTTACCTCCCGGGTCAGGGGGAGGTGCTGCCGAATCTTTGTCAGGAATAACAATAAATTTAAAAGATAAAAAGAAGCAGCAAACATATGGACTGAGCAACAGTGAAAACATTCTAATCAACTAAAAGAACTACGCAAGATTCAAGGAGCTGAACTGAACAAGACTTTAAGCACTGCATTACTGAACATGACTTGGGACTCGACCTCATGACAGGAGAATGAAAGCTTAACCATCTAAGATGCCTCATCTTGAACTGAACAAGGAACCCTCTCTTGAGTCTTGGTCCACCCCCTCAGCGGCACACTCTGCCTGGTTTCGTGTGCCACCTTTCCTAGCGGTACACTCCCCCAATTCCCTTCAGCAGCACACATCTTCTACCCTCCAGCGGTACGCTCCCCTTTGGCCCTCTAGCGGTGCACTCCCCCAATTCCCTTTAGCAGCACACACCCTCTACCCTCCAGCGGTACGCTCTCCATTCTCCCAGCGGTACACTCCCCTTTGGCCCTCTAGCGGTGCACTTTCCTTTCTCAGCGGTACGCTCAGTCCATGCCAAGTCTATACACTCCTTGTGGCTTGTTCATACATCATGCCATGAAGTCTATACATTGCCTGTGTTTGTGCACACTCAAGTCCATACAATGCATGTTCGTTCATTTAAAGTTTGCACATCACATTCGTTGCTGCATAGTCTGCATCATTCCTTTGTTAAGTCCATACACTTGTCGATGGCTAGTCTATACATCACTGCATCGCTCGTTTGCAGTCTGTACACTCTTCAGGTGCATCATTTCAGCAAGTCCATACATTGTGAAAGTTTATACATTCCTCATTGGCTTGCTTCATGCACCAAGTATGCACATTCCTTTCTAAAGTCTATACGTTGCATTGCATGAAGTCTGCACATTCCACGCTAGCGAAGTCTGTCTAAGTCTATACATTGCATTGTCTCTCTTAGCGTCTATGTGCATAGTCCATGCATTGCCAAGTCTTCACATCGTCAGCCTGCTCATGCATCGTCTTGGTGGAAAGTCTGTACATCGTTTTGCATTGCACTAAGTCTATACACTCCAGTGTCTCATGTTAAGTATGTACAGACTGCACCGTCTCATTCATCATCTTGCAAAGTCTGTACAGTGCATCGTGTGCTTCAAAGCATTTCCAAGTTTATACACTGCACCGTCTCATTCACCGTCTTGCAAAGTCTGTACAGTCCTCGTGGCTTGTTCACGCATCGTCTCCCCTTTACTGTCTGAGCGGTACGCATCCTCCCAACATTTCAAAGTCTATACATTGCCTGTTGCATAACAGCAAGTCTGTACAATCTTCGTGGCTTGTTCACGCGTCAACTCCTCCAGCCCTTCCAGCGGTATGCTCCCAGTCCCCCAGCGGTACGCTCCACCTTCTCCCAGCGGTATGCTCCACATTCCCCAGCGGTACACTCCCCTTTGCCCTTTGAGTGTCACACATTATTCATTCTCCAGCGGTGCACCCTAGTCTCCATCATTTCCCCTACGAATACACATATGTATGTAATAAAAAGGGAGGGGGGCTATATGATAAAAGGAACGATGAATAGTAATAACAATGATGAGATAAAAGGGGTGGTCCCAACCAAGATAACAACAAGGGAAGATAATATCAAAGAAAGGGTAATGTCAATAAACAAACGATAATAACAAGCGTCGACGACCATCGTGAATACACTGGTATGGCAGCAGTCTCTCCTTCCTCGATTCCAAACCCGGGGATATTAATGATGCCCCTGTAAGCCGGGAGTCACTCTCGGGAGTTCTCTCTCTTGTCATGGTGACCGCCCGGCCTTACCTCGGGCCGATAATTCATCAGGGTCCCCTCCCTCGTCGGGATCTGATTTGACTCCATGTATTAAAATTGCCGTCCCTCGGCAAACATTTGTACGGATTCGTCTCCCGGGTTATCATCTCGTTTTCCGGGTGAACTTGTGTCCAAACATGAAATGGTCCACCAGTGACCGACATGACCCGAGCATTCATGCCCCCACCTCGGGCTTACCGTATAGCCCGACGGGCGTTTCCTTCCTGCGTTAATCAGTATTTCTTTCGACCATGGAGCCCTTATTTCTGGCAACTAATCAAGGGTATTCCCCTCTCCGAGGGGATGTAAATGACGTTGTGACCTTTACGGCACAACGGGTCTCAGTCCCGACCCGAACCACATAATCGTCTGACCGAGTCAGATCGAGCGCACCATGGGCGCTCCGGAGTCCGAACAAATCGTCACTTTGTGACTGGCATGCCCACGCACTTAATAAACCCAATGAACAAATAAACAATGATCTTAAACGAAAAGTGCGTCCACAATGGCCAAGAGTTTCAAGGATCAAGTCATGTAGGAACATTAAGATAGATTTCATGAAACATAGAGTTCAAGGACATAACTTATAGTAAGGATGATATATCAATAAACCATATAAAAACCATGACAATTTAGAAATCTGGGTGATTGGGTACAACCTGCTCAGATGGCCTTGAGGGAATCCAAGGCTACGTGGAGACTTACGGAGGTCTCTATGACAAAGTCGCCAGTCCAAATGAAGGAATATCCCGCGGAGGGCTCATTCGTCACCGAGAGTTGAGGTGTATAAGGTGAACCAATCGTGAAACTGGGACACTATCCACGGACTGGGATAAGAGTGCCAAGAGGCCCGCGGTAAGGGTCAAAATCGGATAGAAACTGTGAGATAGTAAATCCACGTCTATGCAAGTAGGCATCAATTCATATCTTAATTTCTATTTAATCAAATAATTTAGAAAATATCATCTCTTTAAGGGAAATTTACAAGGACCATGAATATATATATATTGTAATTTTTACCAACTTTGATCATAAGATATGAATTTTCTAGGATTTAAGCATGATATGTAGTTTTTAATTTAATCATAATGAATAATAATATTTTTTTTCAAATAAAATAAAATTGTCGAAACTAAATATATGATAATTAAGAGAAAAATCTAAAGATTCCATATATATATATATATATTATAATTTTATTTTATATAGTTTCAAAGATATTAATTTTTATAGATACGGATAAAAGATATCATTATACTTAACGTTATATACATATATATATAATAAATGATTTAACGACATGGCAAGTGGTCGTTAAAAGAATTCAATGACACTCATGTTGTCGTCATTCAAATACTGAATAGTGTCAATTCTTTAAATCTCCCGTTCTCGACGTACATACGTCGGAATCGCGCAATCCATATACTGAAATGAAGGGCTCGAAAAACTCTGCATAATCTGATGTTTAAAAATATTTTTACTTGAGAGTAAGGCTATCTTAAGTTAGGAGGACCGGAAAAAGGAGGTACCAACCCCACTACCTCGGTCACTACCCCAATAACACGCTCGTGAAATTTCATGACCAAAGGACACTCCAGCGCCCATGAACAGATTATAAAGGCAAAAATTCATAACTAGTGTGATACAGTAGTTCAGGGTGATTCGCCGTATAACTCTGTAAATCCCATTAAATTAATTAACTAGTTAATATTACCAGTTAATATCGATATAACGATATAAAAATTTAAGAAAAATCATGAGGATTCTAATAGTATGAAATTTGTGATTTTTAGGCATACGGTTTCATGGATAAAATATTTTAAACATGTTTTTTCATATTAATTAACTAAAGATAATACATGCAAACACAGTGTAAATCACGTAGAATCATGCATGCTATTAAGAGTTATTGAACGGATGAGAAAACCTATATGTACTATGTACTATCATCTAGTATGCTTTTTAATGGTGATTTTGCTTGGGAGATTGCCTACCTCTAGATGCGTTTTATGGTTGAAGATGTGGGATGGTAAAAGAAGACGAGGAGGCAGAGGATGAAGAAGAAGCCTTCGCTTCTTGTCTTCACGGCAACAACAACAGCATGCAGCGCCAGCACTTCAACGGCAGAGCGCTGCAACTGCACTGCAACCGCAACTGGAAGAAGATGGGAAGAAGCTTTCTTCCACGTATAGCAACGGCAGCAGCCGCACGGCACTACAGCGACAGCAGTACGCGGCCGCCCAGCCTTCGCACGGACTCGATGGGGAAGATGGGGACGTCGACCTTGCTCACGGAACGTCGACGCAGGGCACGAACGAGCAGCAGCAGCTAGCCTTTGCACGTTCGATGGAGGGGATTATTTGTAGAGGAAAAGGGGTCCTAGTGGGGTTAGAACTCCATCGGAAGCAATGCTTCCATGTTTTGTTCTTGCTAACATCGCACCTACCAAAAATCCAGCCGCCTGCCGTAATATCATACCTAAACCCTAGAGCTAATCCTCCTAACAAGTATATGGGCCGGCTGTCGTTGAAGGTTACATGGCCCATCCCTTGAGTAGCTCTTTCGAAGGCCTTGTGAAGTCTATTTGGTTATTATGATTGAATATAAAATAGCTGGGTCCTGTACGTGTTTGAAGCCTCTTTTTACTAAGGGTGTGGGTTTATTAAGCCCATGTGGTTCAGGGATATTTTTTTGGGTTAATTTCACCGGCTAAATAACATTAAGTATTTAGGTATATTTCTTGAAAAGCCCAATAATTATCATTAAGGTGTAGACACGCCAAAATTGACGTTATGTTGATCAAATCTCATGTCGTTATGATAACGCCCCAAGTGGACTTCAATATTCCTATAACATGAAGTTTTTCCATTTTTTTGTGAATTTTATGCATTTTTCGTGTTTCACGACTTGACGAAGGGCGTTACTTCCGAAAGTAACGACCTGTCATGGGGCGTTTCAAAAGAAAGGACGACCATATGTGAGGGCGTCAATTCTTGGTATTATCCGTTAATTTCTGGAATTATCTATTTTCAAAATAAAAGCATTTTCTAAGTAACGTCCTTCCTCAGGGCGTGTTTTCACTAAACGTCGTTATCTCAGGCGTGTTTCAAATAAAGAAAGTTTTTATTTCCAAAATTAAATCCAGGAAGAAACGGCCTTTCCTAGGTCGTGTTTTAAGAAATGCCCTGTGGCAGGTCGTCAACTTATTATGATACGCCCTGGCTTAAGGCGTGTTTTATCCAGAGTCCTTCCTTTTTTACACTTTCCCTCGCAGTTCCCTACCATCCCTGGACTCTTGCTCGATCTTAATCCTTCCCTGGATGCCTCATTACCCGTTCTTATCACTTCCTTGTTTGATCATATCCGATTGAAGCTATAAAAGAAAATCTCGTTTGATCGTGTAAAAAGGTTAACAACTCAAAAGGGTTAAGAGGTTGATCATTCAAGCGCCTGTTGCCTTCATCCTTCTCTGCATCCAATCAAGCGCCTGTTGCCTTCATCCTTTCTGCATCCGTTCAAGCATCTCCACGGTTTTTTCCCTTTACTCTCGTCAGGGAGAGCAGGGTTCTATCTGGTGTTTCGTTGTTCATCTCCTCTTAACATCTCCTCATTATCACCCGGTCGTTAGTTATTCTATTGCATTAAGCATCATTTTTCATATCCTTTCCCTAGTTCCCTGCTAGGGGTTTAAAAAAAACAAAAAAAAAAGGTGCGTTGTTGATGCCTTTTTCATCATTTTGTGTTAGTTTGGATTGATACTATCTGCACCTTGGCTGATCCCCTCTCTTTTGTCTGTCTTTTATTATCTTTTTTTACAAGGTAATCAATTAAGAAAACCCACTTCATCGGCCGGCCGATTGAAGTTGGAGGAGGAAATCCACACCATCCCGCGTTTCCATCTTTACTAGGTAATTGCGATCACTTTCCTCTTATTCATCTCCTCTTGAGACCCTCGTGTCTCTGGCGATCACACACTCTCCACATTAGCACCTCGTGCTATTTTATTGCTTTCACCATTATATTGCTCTTTTTTTTTATATATTAAAGAGCGGATTTTAATCCGATCTACAAATTGGCGATCACGGTGGGACTTCCACTGTTTTCTTTATTGATTACCATCTCCATTGGCACCCTCGTGTGCCCTTTCCCCTTGGCACCCTCGTGTGCCCTTTCCCCTTTGACACCCTCGTGTGTCCTTTCCCCTTAGGCACCCTCGTGTGCCCTTTCCCCTCGGTACCCTCGGTACCCTCTCCCTTGTGCCCCTCGGGCACCCTCCACTGTGCACCCTGCACACTCCCCGGATCAGTCAATTGCTGTTTATTAACGCCTTCAACAAGGGCGTCTTTTGATTTAACGCCCCTCACAGGGACGTGTTTTGTTGATTAACGCCCCCCTCCAGGGCGTGTGTTTATTGCACCTGCTGGCGTTCTGTTTGCACATTTTATCGTCTGCTATTTAACGCCCTTCTCAGGGACGTGCTTCATTGATTAACGCCCACTTCCAGGGCGTCTCTTTATCATAACTGCTATCTGCTGCATGCTTATCATATTGCCTGTGGATTAACGCCCCTCCCAGAGGCGTTTCATTTATTATCAGCGCCTATCATCAGGGCATTTCTCTGAGTTTTGACGACCTCTGGTGGAGGCGTCCTTTATTTATAACGCCTCAGCTTAAGGCGTGTTTTCCTACCGTCTGTGAGCCCCTCACAGAGTTTAACGACAGCCACGCTGCCGTGTTTTCATTTTGTCACGACCTACCGCAGGGCGTGTCTTTTCCTCCTGCTGTGAAAACGACCTTTCCCAGGGCGTTTCTTTACTGTTCTTTTCACAGATTAGCTCTGATTCATTGCTTGGCATCTATCTTGATATTATATTGCTGTTTGGATTGTCTTGATTTGTTGGCTTGGTTGAGAGACCTCCTCTCTCTATCCTAGGATCCACACACCCTTCTTGGAATCGGGACTACCCTCCATTGAGCATTCCGTCTCCTTGGACCGGAAATCCCTTTTCCAAGACCTCCATAAGTCCCCGCACCCGTGGATTCCCTCACGGACGCCGGGCTGGTTGTACCCTTGAAGTACCTGGAGTTTAGAGAACCTATGCGTTGTTAAAGAGAGAGAAAAACTTAGTTGACCCGGAGGTTACACTTGGATCAAACTAGGTCTCATTTGGCAAAAGAGTGAACTTTCACAAATAATCCACCCTAATTCAAACATCAAACATTAAAATCTTGCGTTTCTTGTGTTGGGTTCGGTGCAGTATTCAGAGGGGGGGGGTGAATGAATATAACCCTTTAAAAACCTTTACCCAATTAAAACGTTATGATGCTCACTAACTATCTAGAGTGCTAACTAGACAGATGTATCAAATCTGAAATACTAATTAGCAGTAGCACCAATCTTCCACTCAAATAAACTTTCGCTCACTCAACGGATTAAACACTCAGAACAAGATCTGATCAACCACTTGGAGCGCCCCTATGCAAACATCTAGCGGAAGCAAAACATATAGAGATATCAGACCACTGCACAGAGGATTTTTAGGTGGTTCGGTCCAGCAGACCTACATCCACCCCACACTCAAACCGAGTGTGGCTTCCACTAGCTCACGCTAGAAACAGCAGACTCAGTCTGCAACAAATGCTGCCAAACAGCTTGACCAGGGGAACAGCCTCCCCTCTTCCTCCCAACCGGAGGGAACCACTAGTGACACCAGTCACTAGCAAACCAGAGACACACGGTCTCTCTTCCTCCAGACCTGGAGGGAACCCCTGGACTTGAATCCACAAGCCCAGAACCGGAGACAAGTCTCCCTTCCTCCAACCCGGAGGGAAACCTAGAGACCCAAGTCTCTCTTCCTCTGAACCCCAGAGGGAAGCACAACCAGAGATAAATCTCCCTTCCTCCAACCCGGAGGGAACCCACAAGCAGCCCACCTGCTGCTTGCAACCGGAGGTATCAATCTCCCTTCTCCTGAACTAACAGGAGGAACCCCGATCTCTCTACAGAGTATCGGAAACACAGCAAACCAGAAAACAAAGGAAAAACAATAAACGAGAATGACTTCAGCAAAACAGAAAGTTGAAAAATGAAATGCACAATGTGGCTCTCAACGGAGCTGACTGGCCTGGATTTGATCCACGGTCCAGTAGACGGATCTTCAGGTAAGATCTTCCTTCTTCTCCACGAGCTCTCTCTCGCTCACTCTCTATCTTTCTTTCTTTTTCTTCTGCTCTTCTCTCACTCTCTGCTTCTTCTTCTCTTCACACTCTTCTCGAGCTCTCTACCTCTCTTCTTCTCCTTCTGCTCTTCTTCTTTTTCTTTTCTTCTTCTATCTGGATCGTGGCTCTCTGTATGAGCGTTTCTTCACGCCAACTCGATCAAGCTTCATCTGTGGACGAAGGCTTCCTTATATAGCATCAGCAGCAGGTGGATAGGGCACAAGACGCGTGTGCCTCCCACGCTTGATCCAGAACTTTCTTGCCACGTGCCTTCATTGCATTTTGTTCCTCTTGTCTTGGGTCACGTGCAGCCCAGGTGTCTGAAATGTTCTTCCTCGGACCTGTAATGAGATTAACACCATTAATCAATCAGAGTTCGCTGCATGCTTATTTAAAGCTAAGGCGCACGAGGTATGTAGTGTCAACACAGGGTGACTACTTCACGAGGTTGGAAGTGAACGAACTGTGATACAACGAACAAGGCTAACACAACAAGGAAGATGACACGAGATGCAACTAGAGGACAGAGAGAAGCGACACGAGGTTCACCCAGAAAATGACACGAGGTATACTGTGACAGAACAGACACAATGAAGAGAGTGACACAAGGTGGTGGCACAGAAAGCAACACGAGGTGCTGCAATGTTCTGCACGCAGTGGAAAAAAAAAATGACACGGAATGAAAACAACACAAAGATGAAACAGTAATTGACATGGGTTGAAATCAACACGAAGACAAAAACTGAAATCGACACGGAGTGAAAAACGACACGAAGATGAAAACAACACTAAGATGAAGTTGACACGGAGTGAAAATGACACGAGGTCTGGGAGACACGACACAAAGTCACAAGAACGACAGTAACCAACACGAAGTGTGGTTACGAAACATGAACGACACGAAGTGTGAAAACATGACACGAAAACGACACGAGGTCTGGAAACATTACACGAAGTCACAAGAAGAACAGTAACCAACACGAAGTGTGGTTACAGAACAAAAACGACACGAGGTCACAAGACAAACGACACGAAGTCCAAAGGTGACAAAACAGATACTACAAAGAGAACGACACGAGGTAGAAAGAAAACAACACGAAGTAAATCAATAACGACACGAAGTGTTACTGTAACAACAAACACTACGAAGTTACGAATACAAAAAGCAACACGGAGACATAGAGAAGTAAAACCGACACGAAGACATAATTGTGAAAACACCACGAGGAGATAGACAGCAAGGAGAACGACACGAAAGTGAAACGACACTTGAACCTAGACCGACATAAAGATCCAGCGAAAAATGACTCGAAGACGAAAACGACACGAGCTGAATTTAACACAAAGGCGAAGATAGACACTGACACGAGGTGTGGACACGAAGCAAGAATGACATGAGGTTCAGGGAAACCAACACGAAGACAGAAACAGTACGGACACACGAAGTATTACCTCTTAGCAGCTTTTTCTTGTAAAGCATGGAAATCAACACGAAGTGTTGTAAGCTCAGACGACACGAGATCTTTTCGTGTTAGTGAGGGAAAACAACACGAAGACTCAAGTACAGAGACAGCACGAAGACGATGTACAGTCTGATGTACAGACTTTGAAGAACAGTCTAATGTATAGACTTGTAGATTGAAGGTGATGTATAGATCATGCACATACCAGAAGTCTAACACACACAATATATCAGTCATACACGTGCATTCTCCAGATGATATACAAATCACAATCATGAAGCTATCATCAAAGCACAATGTCAGCAGATAAACTGAATGAGCATATGAAGTCCTGAATGAACATCTCATCAGGATGACTCACAATGATTACCATCAAACACCAATCATCAAAACCAGATAAATCATTAAAACCACAGCAATGAATGCTTTATGCATCAGTTTAACATGTAGCATGACTGATCATCAAGAATGACTCTAAATTGAGCAGCAGGATGACTGAACATTTGATTAACTCACACCAACAATCAATTAACAAAACCATCATCAAAACCACAGGGGCACAACAATCTCCCCCTTTTTGATGATGGCAACACTTTCAATAATTTGAGTCATTCTGATGATGTGAGCATTCTGATGATGTGAGGCATTCTGAGGCATTCTGAAGACTCAAATTATTCTCCCCCTTTGACTTCATCAAAAAGAAAAATAATTTGGGAAATTATAGCATGTATAAGAGTTCAGTCAATTTCTCCCCCTTTCAAGAACATGATTCTCCCTTTTTGGCAAACAATCTCCCCCTTTGATATAAACAAAATAAACCATGGGAAGGGTTAAATGCAAAAATGCAGATGCAACAAGGAATGCAATACTCCCCCTAAGTATGTGAATGCAAGGTCACAAATGATATGAACATGATTCAGTGTGACAAGGAATGCTCCCCCTGAATAGATGCCAATTGATATGAAATTTATGCAAGACTTGGAATCTCCCCTTCAATAAGTGGAATCTTATGAGATGAATGAGAAGGAGACCACAGGGGCAAACAAGGAGAAGTTCAGGTCATTGAGCCAATGACATGAGCAGAAGAAGTTCAGATGAGCTTCAACCAGAAGGAATTCAATCAGATTTTCAAGGAAATATCATTCTCATAAATCCAAATCAGAATATTACAAAGTCTTCCATTATAAGGGCTTATGAATGAACTTTATTGAACAGCATGGTTTAATCATGATGTATGTAGAGTTTATCAATAAAATTCTGTATTGATATCTGAAACCATGGTTTAATAAAAATGAACCAAGCCCTCATACTTATCTTGATTATCCTCCCTTTGTCTTACACAATCAAATCTATTGACTTCTTTCAGAATTACATGTACTAGTATTGAAATCAAGCAATTATGAAGTCATATGATTTTATCTAGAGTTGTAGCAATTTGATTTTGGCATCAATATTCAGATATTTCAATTTATTCAGTAATTTTCCTTGCTACGAATTTTACGTGCACTCTAGTTCAGTACACACCTTGTAACTAGAGGATATACCTTGATCAGAGGCCAATATCCCTAAGCCCTTAGTGTGACTAACTGTCATGCCTTATGTGAACAGAGTTAGCATTTACACATCATGACACACTACAACTCAATTTTTAATGAGTGAATTGTATTTCTCAGTGTGCATGCCATTGCTCTGCCTGATTTTCAATGAATTCTCATTTTACAGAGTTAACTAAGGCACCTCATGACAATCCTTTGGACATGTGTTTCTCAGTGACCAAGGTCATTGCTCCGACAATTACTTTACCCTTTAGACAATTCAGACACATTCATTTGCTTCAAAACAATATTAATCTCATGTACTTAACCAAATAAAGTCATGTGTTCAAAAGTGCAGATTTCAGAATTTTTTGCAAGACATAGCATGAAACAGTTGGTTAAGATTTATTAAACATGATTCAGATATGTTAAGAGATTTTGAAATTAAACTCCATGAATACATTAAGCTTAAACCACACTAGTTATTTCAGTCTTTCATAAAAACGTATAATAGAAGATTTCTAGTTCAAGATTTTCTGATTTATGATCGAGATAGCCCATTGAAATCTTCATGAAAGACTGATAGAATTCTGAAGCCAAGTGATACCAATTGATAGGAGAATTACCAATTGTTAAGAGAGATTTTTGAAGCACAAAGTTTTTCAGAATATGATCAAGGTTTGTCAACAAAATCAATAAGAAAGGATATGCTATGAAATCTGACAAATGTATGCATTTGACAACCTATATGCAATGCATTGACTCCCCCTTACAATATGCATTTAAACATACATGCAAATCACATATATGCACTTCAGATGGGTAGAGTTCAGAGGTATCAATTCAGACAATGCTGATGAGGAATGATTTTGCAAACACAGAATTAACTTGCTATGCAACATACTGTCCTACATGCAGACTATGCACCAAGGATACATTAAACAAGTATGCAATCAATTCAGGTTTATGCATCCAATTCATGAGCATTTTTATCCTTTTTCAGATTTTTCAACATATGATGTAGTTCACTGTTTTACATGAAGACTAGGCCCATGGTACTAGGCGGAGGACTTGGTCCAAGGACCACCTCACACATGTCAGTAGCATCCAGACATACTCCATCTGCCCTTCAACTTGTTCTATTTAATATACCATGATGATCATGTATGACAATGCAACATAAAGCAGTCCTTCATGCATTGAACAGCATCATTGTCACATGTAATGACAATCAATCTATACACAATCAGTCCAAGTGTGCATTCAATGACAAGCATGCAATGCATTAACACAAAACACATGCATGGACGCAGAGTCTGTATAGTGCATCAACTGTATATACTAAAGAAGCATTCAAATTCAGTTCAACATATAGTACGAGAAGAGCATCAGATTTGCAGAGTTGAATTCAATAGCTGAGTCTTGAATGCAGACTGATCAACTAGACAAGAGAAGATCATACAACAATCAGTCAAGCAGATCAACAATTTCAGATGATGAATTTAAAACAGACAAATCAGCATTTTTCAGATTATGAGATTTAGGCAAAGTTCAGAACTAACCTGAAGGATTGAATCCTGGGGTTTTCATTCTTGAGTGCCTTGGTTAACCCCTTTCATTTCTCTTTCCAAGGCACACCTGCATCAAATCAATCAAGTTGATCCTGCAGAGACCCAAGCAGTCTTGGGTCTTGCACTACCCCTATCAGGTGTTCTAAAAGGTTTCTTACCAGAATAATCATCAAATTCCATCAGATAGCAATTATTCATGGAATGACCAACCCTTCCGCAACATCTACATGACACCACCGAATTAGCTGAAGTATGATGCCTATGTAGATGAGCATGAGTATTTCTTTGATTATCATGAAAATTTTTCTTTCCATAATCAACTAGCCAACAGTTGGCAGTTTTGTGGCCTAGCTTACCACATTCAGAACATGTAGAAATCTTTCTTTTATATGCAACTTTATTTCTTCCAAAGTCATTTTTCTTTGTAGGAAATTTAGCATATTTGAAATTCATATTCCTACCTTGGATATGCCAACAATCTTTGACTGTGTGGCCATGCTTTCTACAATGAGAACATTGAGGGGGGTTTCTTTTAAACGACCCTGACCAGCATTGTGCAGCAACATGTCCTATTTTTCCACAGTTATAACAATCAATTTTCTTATCCCATGGGACATGCTTTCTAGCCTGATTGTTTTGAGCAGCTGCTAGGTCATCCTTTTCCATCAAGTTACAATCATGCATCAAATGTCCATGTTTGTGACAGTAGTGACAGATCATTTTCTTTCTAGATGCATGCGAGTGTGGGTGAGGACTGTGATCAATATGCATAGAAGAGTTCTTTCTATATATTTTCTATTTTTCATTCTCTTTCTGATTTTTGTACTGAGGTGAGAATGAGATAGAGGGCTTTTCTTGTTCTGAACTTTTAACGAAAACAGTCTTCAGTTTTTCTCCAAAAGCCTTCTCAGCCTTCTTCATGTCTGGACTGTAACCCAGTCCCTCCTTCTGAAAATTTACATTCGCACCAAGGAGCTTATTCAAATTGTCTCTTCCCTTAACAAATTTTGACTGGGAGTTTTTTAGATCTTCAATTTCTCTTTCCAAAGACACAATGTGGTCCTCACACAACATAAGTTGATTTTGCAATTCATCATTCAGACTTTTCAGAGTCTCATTTTCCAGTGTCAATGTGAATTCATTACTCACTTCATTTTCTTTCAGAATAGATTTCCCTTTTTCAACTGTCAGGAGTCTCTCAGACATGGCGGAATTTAGCAACCTCAATTCTTCATTTTTATTTTCCAATGAGGAGATTTGTTCCTTATTCGTATTCAGATCAACTAAGCACATATCATGAGATGTTTTTAGTCTCTGACAGTTTTCACATGAAACATTAGAATTTATCTGTTCACATCTCCTTTTTAACTTTCTATTTTCAGATTTTAATTTCTTGGATACTTTGAACAAGTCTTCATACATCACTATTAATTCTTCAAAGGAGTATCCATCTGATTCGGATTCAGAATTTACCTTGGATGAGGATTCCTCATCATCCCGGTTGGCCATTAAGCATATTGACTTTCTTCCTTCTCTATCAATGTCCGAGGTGTTCCCTTTGAGTTTCAATACCTCTGGACAATCATCCTTTGTGTGGCCAGCCTTCCTGCATTTGTAGCAAACATTAGTGTCAGCAATCTTGGCAGGATTAGAGTTATACCTTGTTTGCTGTTTGCTACCATCAAGCTTTCCTTCTCTTTTTCTCAGAAATTTCCTGAAGTTACTAATCATCATTTCAATGTGGTCTTCATCAATTTCAGACCGCGAGAGGCTACTTTTCTTGCTTGATGATCCACTGTGGCTGGATTTGTTTGCTTTGCTGGAGCTCGCCTTCAGCACGATTGGCTCCATTGCAGACAATCTGAAAGCTCAGAACAAACTGAAGCACCTAAACCAAATAAGCAAGACAAAGCACTAAGACGGAGAATCAAAGCTACGAACACAGAAAGCACACTCTGAAAAACACCAAACAAACCAGCAGGATCCTCTGCAGATTGTTAGATCAGATAGATCAGAGACCTGCTCTGATACCAATTGTTGGGTTCGGTGCAGTATTCAGAGGGGGGGGGGTGAATGAATATAACCCTTTAAAAACCTTTACCCAATTAAAAGGTTATGATGCTCACTAACTATCTAGAGTGCTAACTAGACAGATGTATCAAATCTGAAATACTAATTAGCAGTAGCACCAATCTTCCACTCAAATAAACTTTCGCTCACTCAACGGATTAAACACTCAGAACAAGATCTGATCAACCACTTGGAGCGCCCCTATGCAAACATCTAGCGGAAGCAAAACATATAGAGATATCAGACCACTGCACAGAGGATTTTTAGGTGGTTCGGTCCAGCAGACCTACATCCACCCCACACTCAAACCGAGTGTGGCTTCCACTAGCTCACGCTAGAAACAGCAGACTCAGTCTGCAACAAATGCTGCCAAACAGCTTGACCAGGGGAACAGCCTCCCCTCTTCCTCCCAACCGGAGGGAACCACTAGTGACACCAGTCACTAGCAAACCAGAGACACACGGTCTCTCTTCCTCCAGACCTGGAGGGAACCCCTGGACTTGAATCCACAAGCCCAGAACCGGAGACAAGTCTCCCTTCCTCCAACCCGGAGGGAAACCTAGAGACCCAAGTCTCTCTTCCTCTGAACCCCAGAGGGAAGCACAACCAGAGATAAATCTCCCTTCCTCCAACCCGGAGGGAACCCACAAGCAGCCCACCTGCTGCTTGCAACCGGAGGTATCAATCTCCCTTCTCCTGAACTAACAGGAGGAACCCCGATCTCTCTACAGAGTATCGGAAACACAGCAAACCAGAAAACAAAGGAAAAACAATAAACGAGAATGACTTCAGCAAAACAGAAAGTTGAAAAACGAAATGCACAATGTGGCTCTCAACGGAGCTGACTGGCCTGGATTTGATCCACGGTCCAGTAGACGGATCTTCAGGTAAGATCTTCCTTCTTCTCCACGAGCTCTCTCTCGCTCACTCTCTATCTTTCTTTCTCTTTCTTCTGCTCTTCTCTCACTCTCTGCTTCTTCTTCTCTTCACACTCTTCTCGAGCTCTCTACCTCTCTTCTTCTCCTTCTGCTCTTCTTCTTTTTCTTTTCTTCTTCTATCTGGATCGTGGCTCTCTGTATGAGCGTTTCTTCACGCCAACTTGATCAAGCTTCATCTGTGGACGAAGGCTTCCTTATATAGCATCAGCAGCAGGTGGATAGGGCACAAGACGCGTGTGCCTCCCACGCTTGATCCAGAACTTTCTTGCCACGTGCCTTCATTGCATTTTGTTCCTCTTGTCTTGGGTCACGTGCAGCCCAGGTGTCTGAAATGTTCTTCCTCGGACCTGTAATGAGATTAACACCATTAATCAATCAGAGTTCGCTGCATGCTTATTTAAAGCTAAGGCGCACGAGGTATGTAGTGTCAACACAGGGTGACTACTTCACGAGGTTGGAAGTGAACGAACTGTGATACAACGAACAAGGCTAACACAACAAGGAAGATGACACGAGATGCAACTAGAGGACAGAGAGAAGCGACACGAGGTTCACCCAGAAAACGACACGAGGTATACTGTGACAGAACAGACACAATGAAGAGAGTGACACAAGGTGGTGGCACAGAAAGCAACACGAGGTGCTGCAATGTTCTGCACGCAGTGGAAAAAAAAATGACACGGAATGAAAACAACACAAAGATGAAACAGTAATTGACATGGGTTGAAATCAACACGAAGACAAAAACTGAAATCGACACGGAGTGAAAAACGACACGAAGATGAAAACAACACTAAGATGAAGTTGACACGGAGTGAAAATGACACGAGGTCTGGGAGACACGACACAAAGTCACAAGAACGACAGTAACCAACACGAAGTGTGGTTACGAAACATGAACGACACGAAGTGTGAAAACATGACACGAAAACGACACGAGGTCTGGAAACATGACACGAAGTCACAAGAAGAACAGTAACCAACACGAAGTGTGGTTACAGAACAAAAACGACACGAGGTCACAAGACAAACGACACGAAGTCCAAAGGTGACAAAACAGATACTACAAAGAGAACGACACGAGGTAGAAAGAAAACAACACGAAGTAAATCAATAACGACACGAAGTGTTACTGTAACAACAAACACTACGAAGTTACGAATACAAAAAGCAACACGGAGACATAGAGAAGTAAAACCGACACGAAGACATAATTGTGAAAACACCACGAGGAGATAGACAGCAAGGAGAACGACACGAAAGTGAAACGACACTTGAACCTAGACCGACATAAAGATCCAGCGAAAAATGACTCGAAGACGAAAACGACACGAGCTGAATTTAACACAAAGGCGAAGATAGACACTGACACGAGGTGTGGACACGAAGCAAGAATGACATGAGGTTCAGGGAAACCAACACGAAGACAGAAACAGTACGGACACACGAAGTATTACCTCTTAGCAGCTTTTTCTTGTAAAGCATGAAAATCAACACGAAGTGTTGTAAGCTCAGACGACGCGAGATCTTTTCGTGTTAGTGAGGGAAAACAACACGAAGACTCAAGTACAGAGACAGCACGAAGACGATGTACAGTCTGATGTACAGACTTTGAAGAACAGTCTAATGTATAGACTTGTAGATTGAAGGTGATGTATAGATCATGCACATACCAGAAGTCTAACACACACAATATATCAGTCATACACGTGCATTCTCCAGATGATATACAAATCACAATCATGAAGCTATCATCAAAGCACAATGTCAGCAGATAAACTGAATGAGCATATGAAGTCCTGAATGAACATCTCATCAGGATGACTCACAATGATTACCATCAAACACCAATCATCAAAACCAGATAAATCATTAAAACCACAGCAATGAATGCTTTATGCATCAGTTTAACATGTAGCATGACTGATCATCAAGAATGACTCTAAATTGAGCAGCAGGATGACTGAACATTTGATTAACTCACACCAACAATCAATTAACAAAACCATCATCAAAACCACAGGGGCACAACATCTTGCCAACCTTGTTTGCATAAACATAGTTGGGTGATTTGATTGCTTGGTTTGGATTAAATATTTTGTGTTAGTTCCTTCATTAAACATTCTCTCTCTTAAGAATGAAACTCCGATCAGGTAAAACCATCAACATGTCAGGCAACGGGTACTCTTATGATGATGAGAATGAGAACATATTTGGTCAATATGAGGACCCTCTCCAGGATTCTGTTTATTATGAGAGGAACTACCTTCCTCCTCACCCCCATTACTCACAAGTTCATGTGGTTGATACCACTACTCATGAAGCGGACCCTTCGTCTCAAGTTCCATCTTCCAATACTTCGGGGAACCCTTCCCCATCCATTAATGTCACAGATTTGATCCAAGCTCTCTCCCAGTTGGATGACTCACAGCGGCAAGCCATTCAGGCCGCCTTGAAAGGGAAATCCATCCCTTCTTCTTCTTCTAATCCCCCTCCGGCCGTGAGTGGCCATCAGATTGTTAATGACCAGGCGGTCTTGCATCCCTCCTCCTCTCGTCCACAAACGCCTACTGCGGCCATGCCGGCCCAGCAGGCGAGCTATTCAGCGGTTAGGCATCAATCCTTCCAACCTCCTCGGATTCTACGAACGCCTATACCGCATTCTTTTGCTCAGAATCAGGCCCCGGTCGAGCCCGATACCAACACTCTCCTGCTTCAGAAGCTGGCCAGCATGGAGGAACAACTCAAGAAGGTTACGGCGACTAAGAATGCTCCGGAAATTTCTCTTCCTACGTTGCCGGTGTTCCATTTACCACCTTCTGAAATGCCGAATTTCCGGCGATACAATGGGACGGGCAACCCTTTCATTCATTTAAAGGATTTCCGATATGAGACTTCCTTTTGGCAAGACAATAAGGCCTCCCTGGCCTACTTATTCAGGGGATCTCTTGAGGGGCCAGCCCTCGAATGGTTTTATTCTTTGGAGCCAGCTGATGCCGGCGATTTTGATGTTATTCAAAGAAAATTCTTGCAAAAGTACAGAGACCGGGTGGGACCTTCCCTTTCTGTTACAGATTTAGTTGCCAAGAAAATGAAGCCCGAGGAGGACTTCATTGTATTTGCTGATAGGTGGCAGTCTATGGCCGAGAAATTAAAGGACACATTGTCGGAACAGGAGCAAGTGAAAATGGTCATCTCTAATGCAACCCCCCAATTCCGGCACATTTTGGCCATGAATCGGCTGACAACAATGGAAGAGCTCTATGAAAGAGCTCGTTATATACAAACGCAAATGAAGGACTCGCCCATCATGGGCATGTTTGAGCCGAAGCCTCGGCTATTTAAAAAGAATACAAATGTCAACAGCGGGCCCACGACTGAGGGCACTGTTACAAATGGGCAAGTTGGCATAGTTGGCAACCCCCATAATCAAGCTAACCCACGTCCATCACCACCTCCACGACAGAACCCTCATTTTAACCCTACTCCACCACCCCAATTCGCGCCTCAACGCTCCTTCGCTCCATCACAAAACCAAGCCCCCCGCATAGACCCCCCAGCTCCACCACAATACCATCAAGTACCCCCACCCGCCAACTACGGCCAACAACAACAATGGAGACCGCCACTTGGCCCCAAAAGGGACCACTATCCTCCACTCCCTGAAAGTATCCCTGATATTTTTAATGCCCTGATGGCCGCCAACTTGCTCGCCCTGCCAAGGGAAAGAACCGTGTGGCCCGCTAATGTTGACACATCCCGCTATTGTGCCTTTCATCGTGGCCCTGGTCACAACCTGGATCGTTGCTTCCACTTCAGAGATTACATCTACGATCTAAATGACCAGGGTGACATTAATTGGGATGAGATGAGACAATACATAGCCGCTATGAAAGAAAGAAGGGCTTCTCGGCAACAGTAAAATCAGCAACAACAGCAGCCAGCTCCGCAGCAAGTTCAGCCGCAGCAAGCTCCAGCACCCCAGCAGGATATGGGGATCGTCCGTAATCCATTGCCGGAGCACGCTCCTAATCAACATGTGAACCCTGTCACGTCTCTCTACGAGGTGGAGAGAGGATAGGGATGGCACGAAGAAAACACCTCTGTCAGGGCATTTCACCATGATCCAACTCAAAATCAAACTCCGCGCCTTTTGCGCACACCTCCTTCTTCTTCCATTCTCCTATCGGGACGTCCCCTTTTACGCCCCGTCAATCCTTCTACCTCCACCAATTCCACGGCCTTGCCGGTTCGCTCTCTTCTTACCCGCCTATCACCTCCACAACCTACCATTCCACCTTCCGCCACCAATCCCACACACGCGCCATCCAGGCCACTCCTACTCCGCTCACCGCCAGCACCCGCTACCCCCTCTACCACTCCTACACCAGCAAGAGTTCCTCCGTCATCAGTTCAACCACATTTTGTGCCACGATCTCTCCTTATTCCACCACCTGCCAATGCTCCTCGCATTCGGATATCCCTCTCTTCTCCCACGCCCCCTGCAAGGGCACCTTCATCAAATACTCCTCCCATGCCTCCCGCGGGGGCATCTTTGTTAAACACCACTACCACGTCTCCTACGGAGGCGCCCTTTTTAGTGAATTCCCCTTTGATATCCCCTAGCAGGGTTTCTGCTACCAACATTCCTTCTTCTTCCAACCCTCCTCCTAATATTGCCCCGACAGAGGCGCGTCAAGGCGTAGCGCCACTTCGCAGTGGACGGATATTCCACCGTATTTTCCCACAGAGAGAGCTAGAGCCTGTGCAGGGGCCACAAGAGCAAGAGCAGGAACAAGATTCAGTGCCGGGAACTCAGTATGATTTATTAAAGCACTTGGACCGCACTCCAGCCAGAATCTCCATTCTTGAATTGATCAAGAGGTCCACCACTCATCAGCTGGCCCTGAAAGAATATCTGCAGAAGGTCATGGTCAATGAGGACCTTCCAGTCGAACAGATAATTACAGTCTTGACCCCTGCTTGACCCCTGCTAGCAGTCAGCCGGCAATCACATTTCATGAACATGAGTTAGCACCTCTACCGGCAAGAAAATATGCCCTATGTATTACGGTTGATATCAACAAAGTGGCCGTTAAGCAGTGTTTGGTAGACACCGGTGCATCTATCAATGTGTTGCCGCCGAGCACTCTGAAGCTATGTGGTATCCCTGAAAGCCAGATTCGGCCATCTACTATTACTGTCACGGCATACGACAATACAAAGAAACCCCCTCTGGGTATGATTACTCTCAAAGTCAGTTTGGGTCCAGCCACCATTACAGCAGATTTTCATATTCTGGATATGGATCCGACTTTTAACGGCATTCTGGGTCGCCCTTATATTCAACAGCTTGACGCAGTGCCCTCTACAAACCATCAGTGCCTCAAGTTTCCGCACAAGGGCCGCATTATCAAGGTGACCAGCGTGCCGATCTTGCCAGAGGAAGACATTCATGTAGCTTCATCAGTTCCTTCCATATGGCCTGCCAACAAGCCATTATTATCTGTGCTGGACGTTCCCCGTCCACGGCCGATGCTATCTGAGACTGTTACCACAGTTGCTATGACACCCCTGCCTTCTAAGGGGAAGAAGAAAAAGAACATGATTAAAACCCCTGGCTGGAACATTCTATTAAGAATGGGATATCAAGATGGCAAGGGCCTGGGCGCCAAACTCCAGGGCAGGATTAGGCCTTTTAAGCCTCAAAAGATGATTGCACGAGGCGGCTTAGGCTACAAAGCACCGGGCAAGAATGAAGGAGAGCCGTGGGCCGTTATGACATCCACTTTCAAGCCAGACCGCCAGCCGCTCACCTGGACTTTAAAGACACATTTTGTCACCGGTGGCATTCAGAACAATGAGCAGACTACCGTCATTACTTCATTGCTTGATTGTCAAGATGTGCACACCAGACAGTTTGCTCGTCACATTGCCCCACTACCTACCTACAAAGCCCTGGAGTCTTTAAGGCCAGATAAAAGAAGAAAAATGGGTGATCCAGAATGTGACTGGTACAGGTGGTTTGACATGAATGACATCACAATCTCTCTGAGCCGCCTATTCATGCCAACAGATCCAGAGTGGCCGCCGCTGATTCAAGAACTGATTGAAATGCCAGTAGCAATCACAGATAAAAGGCAGATGTTAAATGATTACACAGATACTGGGGAGCCAGATGTCCCCTTTGAAGAAGGATTTTCCGTGGATAGGCTGTGGGCCGGCCTCTTCTCTCTCACTTCTGTGCATCCATCTGTGTTGGCGTCTCTCTATTCCCGTTGGTTTGGTCACGTGCCGCGACCACCACCGATTACCATCAACTTGTCTCCCGATTCAATTCAGATTTCTCTCCCGATTGCTCCCTCGCTCCTCGAGCGATTTTCTAAAATCTCCATCTCACCCCCGAGTGGACCATCTTTGATTAAATCTTTCTCCAATCTTACAATCTCCACTCCTCCTGCTATTTCCCCTTCACATTGCTTCTTACTAGAAAAAGAAAATAAAAACAAAGGAAAATATAAAAATGAAAAAAAAATGCCAAATCTTCAACGTTCCAATCCTCCATTTCTATTGAGGAGACCTCCTATTTTTCTCCCGACTGCGTCCCAACCCAGGGGCCGCTCTTCCAAGATTCCTTGGTAAGACTCTTCTCCCCCTCTGGTGAGGGGCCCTCCTCTGTATCACCTCCTGTATCCGCTTTTTCACCTCCTTCCCCTGGTCAAGCTAGTTGTTCCTATTCTTCCTCCTTTCCTTCTAATAATAAAAATCAGGGGTTAGTTCCACATAAGAAGGCCAAGGGTAAGCAGATTCCCCGAAGATTTCTGTTGGAGTTGGCTGTCAGATGCCAAGCTTGTTTAGCAATCCCTGAGTTTGTGGAAGAACCGATTATCCTGCCAGAATTAGAATATGAGGATTCTGTTGCTGCTTATGAGGGTTTGGGCGTTTATGAAATCATGAATGATGAAGACCCTATTGAAGAGGGGGAAGAAAGTTATGAAGACTATGAGGACGAGGCTGATGCCTTTGCTAGTGGCATGAGACGATTCGACGAACCATCAGCCTCTGTAGAAGAGCCAACCAAAGAAATCAATCTGGGTACTGAGGAAGACCCTAGGATTGTCCTCATCAGTAAGAATTTACCGCCCTCCGAGGAGGAGGCACTCATTTTGGTTCTGCAAGAATACAAGGACACGTTCGCATGGAGCTATGAAGATATGCCTAGATTAGGCCCTGCGCTAGTTGAACACCGCCTTACACTTAAGCCAGGGTCTGTCCCGGTCAAACAACGGTTGAGGCGTTTCCACCCTAACATGGCTTTGAAAATGAAAGAAGAGGTCGATAAACTCCATAAGGCTAGATTTGTTAGAGTCGTCCTCTATCCCAATTGGGTGGCTAACATTGTCCCGGTTATGAAGAAAGATGGAAAAGTTTGAATTTGCATAGATTTCCGGGACCTCAACCGGGCGTGTCCTAAAGATGACTTCCCCCTCCCTCATATTGATGTTCTGATTGATAACACGGCAGGATTTGAAACTCTTTCATTTATGGATGGCTTTTCAGGTTACAATCAAATTCGTCTGTCTGAAGAGGATCAAGAGAAAACATCATTCACTACACCATGGGGTACATATTGCTATGTGGTTATGCCTTTTGGACTTAAGAATGCTGGAGCCACCTACCAGAGGGCTATGATGCCAATTTTTCATGACATGATTCATATTTACATCGAGGTGTATGTGGATGACCTGGTAGTGAAATCTAGGACAAGGATTGAACATCTTGGGGTTCTGGCCAAGGTTCTACAGAGGTCACGAGAATATCAATTGAAAATGAACCCCAAGAAGTGCGTATTTGGCGTTTCTTCAGGGAAGTTGCTTGGATTCATTGTCAGTAAGAGGGGAATTGAAGTCGATCCCAACAAGGCGAGAGCCATTAGAGATATGCCTCCTCCCAAGAATTTGAAGGAAGTTCGAGGATTAATCGGGAGGTTGCAGTTCATTCGCCGCTTCGTCTCCCAGCATTCACAAAGATGTAGGCCATTTTACGAGCTTACCAAGCCGGGAGTCAAGTTTAATTGGGATGACAAGTGTCAGGCAGCCTTTGACGGATTGAAGGATTATTTGGCCAATCCACCTGTCCTGAGGCTGCCAATTCCAGGCAAACCACTAATTCTGTATGTTTCAGTCCTGGATGACTCTGTAGGTGCTGTCTTAGCTCAAGTGGATGAAGAAAGTAAGGAAAGGGCAGCATACTACTTATCTAAACTTCTTAACCCCTGTGAGCAGAGGTACTCAGCCATGGAGAAGACTTGTGCAGCTTTGGTTTGGGTAGTTCAGAAATTAAAACATTATTTCCTAGCTCACGAGGTTCACCTCATTGCACGCATGAATCCAATCAAATTCCTCCTTGAAAAATCTGTCCTCACTGATCGATTAGCACGCTGGCAAAGCTTCCTCTCCCAGTTTGATATCACTTACATTCAACAAAAAGCTATCAAAGGTTATGCCATCACCGAACATCTTGCTCATCACCCTCTACCTCATTTTGATCCTATCAATTCTGAGTTCCCAGATGAAGAATTAATGTCCATTAATCAACCCCTTGATCCTATGTGGACGTTACATTTTGATGGAGCTCTAAATTCTCAAGGAAGAGGGATCGGCATGGTTCTTTTAACACCTGAAGGGGTCACCATTCCATTTGCTGCTCGGCTCACTTTCCCCGTCACCAACAATATAGCTGAGTATGAAGCTCTTTTGGCCGGTCTGCAAACCGCTCATCGATATGGTGTCACTCACTTGCGGATTGTCGGTGATAGTCAACTCATTTTGCGCCAGGTGTTGGTCAAGTGCCGCACTATCAACCCTAAGCTTAAACCCTACCAGGAACTCGCTTCAGTTTATGCCAAACTCTTTACCAAGTTAATCTTCGTCCATGTTCCTCGTAGCCAGAACATCTTGGCTGACGCTCTCGCCTCTTTGGCCTCGGCTTTAGTTTTCCCTCCTGAGCGTGATTTTCATGTTCCCCTGATTCATCAGCGTGACACTCCAGCTATTAAGGACCGTGCTTTCCTTGATATTAGGGATCAGGTGCTCGAGAAGGCCAAGCAGGAAGAAACTCTTAAAGGCAAAGAGGTCATGCTTTTGGACTGGGAAGAAGAATTGGCTGACGAAGAGAAGCCTTGGTATTATGAGATTGCCAGATACTGTAATGATCAGTCTTATCCCGAGGAAGCCACTGCAGAAGAAAAGAAAGCAATTAGAAGAGTGGCTCAACGTTATACTTTGGTTGGAGGTGTGCTCTACAGGAGAGGGCTCACCGGTGTTTTATTGAGATGCCTCGATGATGATGAATCTTGGAAAGTCGTGGAAGAGGTGCATTCTGGTGTGTGTGGTGGTCATGTGAACAGCCAGATGCTAGCTAAGAAAATCCTTAGGCTAGGTTTCTATTGGCCGACTCTAGAAGAGGATTGCTCTATCTATGTTCGTAGGTGTGTTAAGTGCCAACTGCACGCCGACAAGATTCATTCTTCTGCTTCTTCACTCCATCCTACGTCCTCCCCATGGCCTTTTTTCATGTGGGCTTTTGATATCATTGGACCTCTTGGTGATTCGAACCTCCTGACCAAGCAAAAATCATTCATTCTCACGGCAACGGAGTACTTCACTAAGTGGGCGGAAGCAGAAGCTTACGTGGAAATTAAAGCATCAAACGTCTGCAAATTCATCATGAAGAACATCATCACGAGGTTCGGCATCCCGAGCACCATCGTCACCGACAATGGACCTCAATTTATCTCTCAAGATCTCAAGGATCTCTGCAACAGGTATAACATTGCATTGCATCATTCTTCTCCCTATTATCCGCAGGGCAATGGCCAAGCAGAGGCAACTAACAAAACTTTGATCAAGATCGTTAAAAAGACGTGTGAGGCTAATAAATTTTCGGACTGGCCAGACAAGCTGGTTGAAGCTCTTTGGGCCTACTGCACTTCCATTCGCACTCCCACTGGGCAAACCCCTTTCGCCCTCACTTATGGGATGGAGGCAGTAGTCCCTTATGAGATTCTTATTCCCTCTCTGCGAGTACAATTGGATGAGGAACTTTCTATTGATGAACGTCGTGATTCACTCCTTGCCCAATTGGAACTCCTAGATGAGAAGCGTTTGGTCGCCGCTGAGCATGCGCGCGTTTATCAAAATAGGCTCTCACGTTTTTACCAAAAGAAAGTAATTGAGAGAAAATTTAAAGTCGGTAAAATGGTAATCAAGAGAATTTTTGTTAAGCCGGGTGGCCCCTGTTCAAAACTCCAACCAAATTGGGAGGGACCGTTCGTTATAAAAGAAGTTTTTCCTGGCAATGCTTATAAATTAACTAATGCTGAAGGTGAAGAGTTAACTCACCCTTGGAACGGTTTATATCTTAAGAAATACTACCCCTGATTTTCCAAAATCCAAAAAAATAAATATTTTCCCAAAATCCACAAAAAAAATGAATATTTTCCAAATCCAAAAAAAATTAGAATATTCGCCAAACGAAACAAAACAAAAGAAAAGAAATTTCAAACAAACAAAGAGGCTTTCAAAAAAATTTTTGTCATGGCACACAAAAGATCAAAGCCCGAAAGGTCAAAATTCAGAATTTATTTATCAGTCTTGGTAACTTAAAATGGGGTTGACACCCGCACACACCACACGCTTTATTCTTGAACTCAAGCAGTGCAAAATCTGATAGAAAGTCAAAAACCTGACTAAAAGTGAAAGACAATACCCGTTCTTTTCTTATTCGGCCCATAAGGGAGGAAGGGAGACCTCGAGGCAGATGCGCCAAGTCTGTCCGCCGCTCTAGTAGGTGGAAGTCAAGGCCCAAAAGGAAGCAAACGCCACAAAACCCAAGTACAATTAGGTTTATTTTTCATCAATGCAAATCAATTCCAAAGTGAAAGTCAAGTTATGAAAAGAAAAGCATGTCAAGAGGGCAAAGTCCCCGCAAGGAAAACCTTGGGCGTATGCGTGCATTATAAACGGGCAAAAAGGCAATAAATTTCCTACGCCAAAGACCGAACCCCAACAGGCATAGGGCAGGGGAGGTAACTTTACCTTGAGCATCCCAGAACCCCTTATGGGCTTCCCTTATATTTTCTTCCATCCTTTCTATGTGGTAAAGTCGCGAACTGGCAGGATGGTCAAGACGAACTTAAGAAATTGCACTGTGCGAAATCTCGAATATAAGTCAACTTTGAGCACGTCGACTCCCTTTTAATTATTCAAGAAAGATTAATGAATCCTAGATGGTGACCGTGTAGGGCCCGCGATCTGGATAGCCTTGACAATCTTGTTTGAAGTTTCATATAATTCACGCCTTTCATTAAGGCGTGTTTAATTTAATTAACGCCCTTGTGAGGGTCATCTTTATAAAATTAACGCCCTTGTTCAGGTCGTCTTTTCGTCAAATTCCAAAATCCTTTCAAAGGTGCACGCCGTCTGCGAGGGCGTCTTTCACTTGAGTCACGACCTAATCTAAGGCACGTTTTTCAGGAAAATAACAAAAAAATATAAATGATGCATTCTTCATTCACATGCTTGCATTTTGCCTGTACATATTTTGATTTATTGTTTGCATATGTGTGCTTGCATGATGCATCTCCCCTTTACTGGTTATTTCATTTTTTACCTTATTTGATTAAAGGCTTGGCCCCTTGACCCGTCATTAAGGTCAGAATATTGCCACCCCTTGCTCATTGGGCAAGGGGCCAAGTCGAACAGATGAATTAACCTGTTTTATTCAAGTGAAAACCGCAGCTGCAGATATAGGGCAAAAGTAAAGTAAACACGAAGGACGTAAAAAGAAAAGTACACAAACACAAGTCCACAACCACACAAGTGCTCAGGTAACAAAAGCTCAAATCTCATATATATATATATCATCATGTCTATCATGTACAGGTGTGAGGGTGGAGGAGTACAAGTAAGTCTCTCAGCTCTCGCCTCCACTCTCCTCTACTCTCCTACTCTCAACCTCCTCCTCACCGTCCCGAGCTGGTGCTGGTGGAGGAGGCATGGGCCCCCGTGAAGAAGCCGGAACTCGAGCCTGGCCCCCTGCCTCACTCCTCTCTCGAAGAGAAGAACCCGCAACAAAAGTGGAGCTGGTGAAGGAGTACCCCGCAGCCCGTGCTCGCTCACGCCCTCGCTGAAGACGCTCCTCGGATACTCGTAGCCGCTCCTGAGAAAGGATCAACTGAGTCCTCGAGTCGGCTAGCTCTCGCTCCCGTACTGCCACTTGCTCAAGGAACCGGGCACGCTCCACCTGCTGAAGCTCCTAGAACTGGGCACGCTCCGCCTGCTGAAGCCCAAGGAACAGGGCACGCTCCGTCTGGTGCTCCTCTCGCTCTCGGGCACGCTCACGTCTCTCCATCTGAAGAGCCACCCGCAGCTTGGCCACGTCCTGAGGAAGCTCCTCTCGTCGCCTCTGGGACCTCTCAAGCTCTGCGATCCGCTGGTCACGGATCGCCAACTCGGTACGTACCGCCCGAAGCTGAGCCACCTGCAAAAGGGTAAGCAAATCATCAATTCCACAATAAATGCAATAGTTCAATAATTTAACGATGCATGATTGAATTACTCACCTGTGAGCTCGACGCTCGGAAGCCCTCGTCTACGCAAACAAGAGCAGCTCGAAGCTCTTCGGTCTGTAAGAATGAATTTTTATCAGTACACAATGCTATATTTAATCAATAATTGAACTGACTGAGTTTTGAGTTCAGAATTTACCCGTGAAGCAAGGTCGCGCTCCGCTGCCTCGGCTCGTGCAACCGCTCCAGCTAGCTGCTTTGATAGCGCGGTCACCTCTGCGCTAGGTCCCCTCGAGCTGGAGGCCTCCCCTGGATCTCTCCTCACTATTCCCTGCTGGGCACGCTGCATTCATTAAGATCGTCAGTGGCTAATCATCAATAATTCAACAAAAAGTTTCATTTGCATATAGAAGTAATTTAAACACTCACCAGGGTCTCTAGGTCTGCACGTGTGGCAGCTAACTGGTCCTCCAGGCTGTGTAGGTGGGCCTGGGCGTCTATCGCCGCTATGTCCCTTGCATCCTGCATCCACTACATGTTAGTCGCATGATAGAAACATAAACATTTTGCATTCAATTTAGAAATAAGTGCATTCATACATACCCCTAAGACCCTCATCTGGGGTCGACCGGCGTGTAGCTCCCAGTAGCGCCGGAGGTACTCGGAGCTGTCAGTCGCGTGGGAGACAACTCGGATCCCGCCACGCTGCCAGTCGGCGTACTGCTCCTCGAAACGTACCCGCCAGTCGGTCGTCTTGGTGCGACCGTGGGTCTTCTTTCCTATGCCTCGAGGCTCTCCGACCTCGATCCACTCCTGGGGCAGGCCCATGGTCCTCATCACCAACCGAAGCCGTAACGACTCGATCTCGCTCAAGCAGTGCAGCCATAGCTCGCGCCCAAAGCGAGGTCGTCCCGATACGACCCAAGGTTGGCCCTCATCTGTCATATCCTCGTAGGGCCTCCACCGCACCTGCATTCATACATATCATTATCATTTCATCACAATCAATTCAAATCAATTCAAAAGAAATGCATACCATTCATTCATACATACCAGCGAGGGAGGAAAGTCGCGGAACTCTCTCCGTAGAACCCACAACTCGTAGTCGAGCGGGGCACCGAAGACGACCGGTAACCAGCGTCGCGCCAGAGGGAAGGATCCCTCAGCTCCGGGCTGTGGGTCAACGCGCCCCATCGGCATGTATAGGTGGCTCCACACCTGCATTCATGCATTGCATTAGTAAGGCATTCACATGCATCATAATAAGAAGAGAAAAGAAAAAGAAAAAAGATATGAAAATGAGAAAATTGCATACCTGAAGAAAAGGTGAGAAGCCACTGACGGTCGTCTCTCGTCCCGTCCCCGTGGACAAATCAGCCATCAAATGCGCCAGCAGCGCTGCACCCCAAGCGTAAGTGCCAACGGTCTCCAGGTCCTCAAGGATGCCCAAGAAGCGGCAGTTGATGACGTCGGCTTTCGTCCCCAGTAATAATCTACCGAGCAGCAGCAGCAAGAACCTCCTCAGGTCTCGATCCGCTCTCTCACGGTCAGTCGGGTCCTGGCAGCATGCCGCTCTCACCCCGTCGGTCAGCCTCCAGTGCAAACTCACCTAGGGTCTCCCCTGACCTGTGCCTGGCATCCCCCAAACCCATCACCGTGGTCAGGTCCGTACGGAATATGGTCCTACACTCACTCGGCACCATGTAAACCATATCCAGCCCTAGTAACCTCTGGGCCATCTCCGTGTAGTCAGGATAGGTGAACCCACTTACAGCCTCACCATCCACCCTCAGTCCCGTAATCCTAGCCACATCCTCTAGGGTAGGAACCATGTGCCCCCAGGGCATCAGGAAAGACCGACTCACCCTATCCCAACGCTCCCGTAGAACCTGGATAAGTGCTAGGTCGGGTCTAAATGGCTCGATGGATAGGAAGGCCCCAAACCCCATAGCGTCTACCCTAACCCTCTGGAAGTCGGGGAGACCCTGGTATGCTGCCCAGACCATGACCCATGAGATGCGGGTCCTCATCAGCCCCTGCATGCATTAAAAGAAAGAATTTTGCTTAATGGTTTGATTAATCATGTATAATTGCATTTGGTTTTGCTTGAGCATGTTTTGGAAGTCACACCCTTCCTAAGGCCGTTTCTTAGTGATTTCACGCCCTTAAAGGGGGTGTTTTATATTGAAGTAACGCCCTGGCTGAGGGCGTTTTTCATTTTTGCAACGCCGCTGTACAGGGCGTGAGCATGTGGTTAATTTCTAAAATCCTAAAAATGTTTTCAAATCACGCCGTCGGCTGGGGCGTTTTATTTTGAGGACCGTTCAGTTCAATTGGAGAGTTTTTGAAGAGACGCCCTCTGTTTTGGGCGTTTCTTGGTGAATAACGCCCTGGTGAGGGGCGTGGCTTTCATGATTTTTAGATAATTTAAATAAAAATGACAGTATGCGAAATAATTAATGAAAACATTTAATGGGCATGGAATTAATGAAAAATCATAATGTTTGAAGAAACGACATGGTTCAGGGCGTTTTTCATGAAGGTCAATTAATTTTCAGAAAATAAAATAAATTTACGCCCTGGGTTAGGACGTTTTGTTTGTGAATAACGCCCCCGTGGGAGGCGTGTCTTTTCTGAGTTGCAGATTTTGCCCCCGAGGGCTATGGAAAATTAGGACAAAAATAAATAAAATAAAAAAATTGGAATTGGGGAGGGGAACTTACCTTCTTGTGCTTCTGGGGTTGTGGCCGAGGCAATGGCCGTCTTGGCCGCCGGAGTTGGCCCCGGGGAGCGACCACCGCCGCGGGCGGTGGTCCTTCACCTTCCTCTTCATCTTCCTCTTCATCTCCCTCTTCTTCTCCATCTTCTTCTCCTTCCTCTCCTTCTTCTCCTTCTTCTTCTCCGCCTTCTTCACTGGCTCCGTCGCCGCCAGCGGCCACCGCCGGTTCTTCAACCGCGACGATGGCGAGCTCCTCCGCGGCGGCTTCTTCTTCTTGGGCGTGGGCGGCGTCGAGGTCGACGACCTCCAGGGCGCTCACCCTCTGGCGTTTGGCCATGGTCAGGGCTGGGGGGGAATGAGAGATTGAGAGAGTTTGA
The DNA here is from genome assembly GCA_022559845.1 of Amorphophallus konjac. Taxonomy (NCBI): domain Eukaryota; kingdom Viridiplantae; phylum Streptophyta; class Magnoliopsida; order Alismatales; family Araceae; genus Amorphophallus; species Amorphophallus konjac. Next base: position 38,752,046 of record CM040122.1, read on the forward strand.
GAGAAGAGAACGAGAGAGGGAGATCGGAGGAGGGGTGGTCTCGGTTAGGGTTTGCAGAAGGGGGAAGAAAAAAAACGGAAGGAAGAAGAAAGGGGCCGATGACCTTTGGGTTTCGAAAAGAAGACACGCCCTTAAGCAAGGCGTTTTAATGGAATTCACGCCCAGGAGTTGGGCGTTTCATAAAATACAACGACGTTGATTAAGGCGTTAATTTGTTTTGCATGGGGAATAATAACCGTCGTCAGACGCATTGAATGGGCGTTGATTGATGTGATGAAAGTCATCATTGCTGGCTTAGAGTAACGCCTCAGTGGGGGGCGTGTTATTTTTAAGAAGTGACCAAGGAAAAGGCGTTACTTTTGATGATTCAACGATTATATTCTTTGGGGTTTAAATATTCACGCCGTGTTTGGAGTCGTTATTTAAGTAACGCCTACTAGTGCAGACGTTAACTGTGGAAGATGTGCTGATTGAAGCACCTTGAGGTAAGGCGTTCCTTCTTGAATTCACGCCCTGTGTTGAGGCGTTATTTGCAACAGAAACACAGGTTTTGGATGATTTTGATCATAATCACAGTAATATTGGCTCAATCAGAAAGCAATCTTTATTATTCGAAGGAATTACAATGACTAATGAGCCACTTTGGGCCTTAATTTTCTCAAGGAGATTACATAATTTTTCCACTGTTCTTTGTCTTCATCCAAGTCTTCTACAGGTTGATGAAGTTTGCTTAGCTTCCACAGAGCTTGAATGGTGATAGTCTCCTCACCATCTCCATTACTGCCTAGGTCCCTTGATTTGATTGGAGGGAGATGGGAGATGTCTTCTAAGTGTCGAAGTCTGAAGCGCCAATAAGACGAAGGTCCATCCTGGTGGAGAAGCGTGCACGAAGTTCCTGCATTTTGAATACACCCGGGGCGCAAGTAAAAAGATTCTTTGGCATTACCTTTAAGTGCTCCCTCCAATCCCCTCTCTTCTTGATTTGAGGAACCCGGTTAGTCACTCTATTGCTTATTCCTAATGAGCCGGTTATATAGGAGAGTGGGCTCTTTGAGAAAATTCTTGAAGGTTGTTGGGCTTCGTGGCATGGGTCGAATTTGAAGTGTAGATCAATCCAGCTAGAGAATGCTAGCATGCACCCGTAGATGGGCCTTCCCATGGCCGCCGAGGTGAGCCCGCTATAGAGATATGCTAAGATCGCCGGTCCAACTCTTTCTTCTTCCCATAAGCTCACCACTGCGCTCAATTGGGACTCCTCTAGGAAGTCCTCCGTGGATGGGAATAGGAGTGCTCCTGCTAAGCACACCACGAAGGCTTTTGTCACTCTTTCTATCTCCTCTTCCTCTTTAGCTTGATCCGCTCTCTTGTACACCCACGAGGCGAGCTTCAAGAGGTTAACTCCTTTGGTGACCTTGATTTGGTTCACTATATTTGGGCTAGGTATCAATGAGGTTAGCAACTCATGGGAGTAGATTGGCCTTGGCATGATGGCCATCTTTTCTTCTTCTCCTTGTTTCATCCTTTTCAAGCCTAGGATTGTCTCTACTTCTTCCAGCAAGATAGTGGCTTCAAATGTGGAAAATAAGAAAGTATGGGTGGAAGGATGCCATGTTTCAATCAATGCACCTATGGCAGCCCAATCAAGATGGATTTGGTCATAATGTTTAGCATGGGTTATCAACCCCAAGAGATGCCATCTAGCTACATATACCCTCATATCTGAAGTAAACTTGGAGAGGATGAGGGGCAACCATTTGATTCGGATGTATCTTCTAGCTCCTGGAAGGATTGGGTAATCCTGTAAAGAAGAAACATGAAGCATGCAGTGATAAGAATAAGCATATGAAATATGAGATGAGAGTTCGGCAGAAGGAGCGCAGTAAAGCAATTAACAGAAAGATAGCTTACCTGGCTCAAAGCAATTCGATTGCTTATGTGCCCTTGTATTTCAGTAATCCTAGGAGTAGATATCCTAGGTTTCTTCATCACTCTGTCCATCTCTTTCTTTTGCAGAAGAAGCTCGCGCAGAGGCTTGAAGAAGAACAGAAGCAGAAGAACGAAAGCTTGCAGAAGAAGAGGCAATCCGGTTGCAGAAGAGTTTTGATGGGTTTGAGAAGGAAAGCCTCCTTTTTATAAGGATTTGAAGAGTCCTAAAGAGTTTCGAAGATAGAAGTTTGATTGGGTTAAGGACTGTGTTCTTGATTTAGAAACAGGTGTTCGTGCTGAATTAACGCCTTGAGTAAGGGCGTCACTTTTTGATTTGACGACTGGACCAGTGGTCGTGTTTTATGTAACGCCCTAACATGGGGCGTTTTCTTCTAAGCTTTCGTTACTGTTTACGCCTTTGAGTAAGGCGTGTTTTAAATGATTAACGACCTACGGTCAGGTGTCTTTCATGATGATAACGCCCTGTTCTTAGGCGTGTTTTTCCTGGATTACGGATCTTTGACCTCTCCATGCTTTTGATGAACTTAAGTGCTATTATTTGGTGAAATTGTTTATGATTAAACACTTATGATCATGTCATGTTCTGAATTGATTAATGAAAGCTGATAAGTTTCAAGTGCAGAAGTTTTGCAGGATCCAAAGCGTTTGGACCGCTCATGGAGTAACATCTTGTCGCCTTGTATCTGTTTCTTGTAAGCATTGTTATTATATGATATCTACACTATTATAGTATGTCAAGGACCTTGTGGTTCTGATAAACCTGAAATTTGAGTTCCCCTTCATCAAAAACGATGACGATTTCAGGAGAATCTTGATCGCACGGATAGGCCGTTGAGTTGTTAAAGGTTTGGGACGATGGTTCCACTTTCTGAGTTGATGCGCGGACAAACGGGCTTCGGCTTAGTGTTAGCTCAGAGATGTGGATTCTTGACTGGATCTAAATGGCTTAGCAATATTATCCTTGATTATTTTCTATTTGAGTTTGGTTTAATCTTTTCTTTTAGCCCAGCATGCATCATGTAGGACTTTGAGTTTCATGCTGAAAATCTTCATATTATGGCAATAATGAAGTTCACTCGCTCTTGATTGAGTTGACATGAGATATTCCACTTCAAATCAAGTACTTCATTCTATTTGAAGCCGCTCAGGCTGATTCCTTGAAAGTGTCCCTCTTTGTTGGATCTCTATCCCAATTCTCCTTTACTTTTCTGCAAAATTTACCTTGGTTGTAGCACGTCCACGTTGGCTGGTAACCGCTCTCCAATGGTCTTTCCCTGTCGTGCCCACGCGCACATCCCTTTATTTACTTAGTTAAATCTCCTTTTTATCCAACAAATCGATGTTTCCTTGGAACCACCCAGAGTTGTTTCATTCAGAATCTTGGAAAGATTTCAAAAGCTTAATGTTCTGAGGCGTGTCACATCACACCTTGGTGTCTCCTTATCAGCTCATTCCACTTCATTCCTTTCATTACAATTCATTACATTTCTGTCTCACTCCCTTGCAAAGCAGACGCCAAGGCGGGGCAGCTGTAGACACGCCAAAATTGACGTTATGTTGATCAAATCTCATGTCGTTATGATAACGCCCCAAGTGGACTTCAATATTCCTATAACATGAAGTTTTTCCATTTTTTTGTGAATTTTATGCATTTTTCGTGTTTCACGACTTGACGAAGGGCGTTACTTCCGAAAGTAACGACCTGTCATGGGGCGTTTCAAAAGAAAGGACGACCATATGTGAGGGCGTCAATTCCTGGTATTATCCGTTAATTTCTGGAATTATCTATTTTCAAAATAAAAGCATTTTCTAAGTAACGTCCTTCCTCAGGGCGTGTTTTCACTAAACGCCGTTATCTCAGGCGTGTTTCAAATAAAGAAAGTTTTTATTTCCAAAATTAAATCCAGGAAGAAACGGCCTTTCCTAGGTCGTGTTTTAAGAAACGCCCTGTGGCAGGTCGTCAACTTATTATGATACGCCCTGGCTTAAGGCGTGTTTTATCCAGAGTCCTTCCTTTTTTACACTTTCCCTCGTAGTTCCCTACCATCCCTGGACTCTTGCTCGATCTTAATCCTTCCCTGGATGCCTCATTACCCGTTCTTATCACTTCCTTGTTTGATCATATCTGATTGAAGCTATAAAAGAAAATCTCGTTTGATCGTGTAAAAAGGTTAACAACTCAAAAGGGTTAAGAGGTTGATCATTCAAGCGCCTGTTGCCTTCATCCTTCTCTGCATCCAATCAAGCGCCTGTTGCCTTCATCCTTTCTGCATCCGTTCAAGCATCTCCACGGTTTTTTCCCTTTACTCTCGTCAGGGAGAGCAGGGTTCTATCTGTTGTTTCGTTGTTCATCTCCTCTTAACATCTCCTCATTATCACCCGGTCGTTAGTTATTCTATTGCATTAAGCATCATTTTTCATATCCTTTCCCTAGTTCCCTGCTAGGGGTTTAAAAAAAAAACAAAAAAAAAGGTGCGTTGTTGATGCCTTTTTCATCATTTTGTGTTAGTTTGGATTGATACTATCTGCACCTTGGCTGATCCCCTCTCTTTTGTCTGTCTTTTATTGTCTTTTTTTACAAGGTAATCAATTAAGAAAACCCACTTCATCGGTCGGCCGATTGAATTTGGAGGAGGAAATCCACACCATCCCGCGTTTCCATCTTTACTAGGTAATTGCGATCACTTTCCTCTTATTCATCTCCTCTTGAGACCCTCGTGTCTCTGGCGATCACACACTCTCCACATTAGCACCTCGTGCTATTTTATTGCTTTCACCATTATATTGCTCTTTTTTATATATATATTAAAGAGTGGATTTTAATCCGATCTACATAAGGCACATTTATTATATATGCTGAAGTTATAATAAGCCTTAACTGAATTATTTAGTAGGACTCTTCATAAGGATCTTATTTCTTATTATTAGATTTTTTTATCGCTGGCTCGGGTATCAGAGTCGGGTTCGATCCTATGAAAGTCTTTATATGTATGTATGTGTATAAATGTATTTTGGAATAAGATTCCTTCTAAATACTTGAATTGTATTTCCAATTTAAGTCACAAATAGATAAAAGGATATACTGAATTTCTATTTATTTATTTATACCTTTATTTGTGCCCATTAACTAACATTTAAGCTCAATAACTAATTTAGCTTCATATCACTTTTTCTTTATCAAGATTTTAATTCTCATAAATTAGTTCTATGACTAATTATTCTAATTGTTTCCATTTATTCTAAATTTAAAATTTCAAGGTGCTACACCCTCCCCCACTTAAAATAATTTGGTCCCCAAATTCACATGATTTTCTTTCCATAATAGTAGGGTAAAATCACCATATCTAAAATATGTATTCTAGCTAGATCATTCTTATAACATGCTAAGTACTATGCTTACCATATCCGATTCATGCAGTTACGGATGAGATAGGTTTACAGAGATAGCCATTTTTTGTCTACACAACAAGTTTTAAATTAATGATTACTTATATCTTGACATTAATCTAGCATAAATGAAACATATTTTATTAGTTAGCCCATAGCTCTACCCAAATCTCATAGGATTCCTATAGGATAACTGACAAGGAGAACTCAATCCAAGACTTGGACTTGATGACCTAGGGATTTAGAAAGTCTAGGCTATGATACCCCCTTCTGTCACGCCCCAAACCGGTAGCAGTAGAACGTGTTCGTTTGCTCGGAACGTGGCAGTTAAATAGTCAAGTCATTCAGAGCATAGCGTAAGACATGATATAATTGGACAAAAATAGAATTTGTATTTCAAATATAAGTTTATTACAAATTGGACCCAATAAAGGAAAAGACTCAATAAAAGAAAATTACAGTGAGACACTTGACTAAACTTAACATAAAGACACAAGATAACCAGACTAGACGGTTCATCTAGATGTCAGAGTTCTCTTCACTCTTGCCCTTGCCCATCATGTTCGGTCTCGTGGTCACTAAGGTCATTACCTGAAAAACATTGGAATATGCAGGGTGAGCGAACGCTCAGTAGGACTTAATATCTCAAGCTCCAAGCTAGCTTTAAGTCATTTACACTTTAACATACTTATGCAGGTCATGCAAGATATAGAAATTGAGAACTATAACGGCACGAGATAAATTCAAGAACTATAAGAATAGACAAGATGATAGACACTTTCAAGAGATATCAGAACAAGTAGATTGATGAAAGAATATATCAAGAACTTTCACGATGAGATAATAGGTACTATCATTAAGACAATTCAAGAACATTTACGATGAACTTTAAGCAATATAGAAGTAGAGCAATCACTTCTACTAGCACTAAGTAGGATTGGCCAATACACTAGGGACATCACAACAATATGACAACCCCAAATGGCCGTTTCAAGATCTTTCATGTTGAATACTAACTACAATAAAGGTTTGGCCACACGCACTTAGGGGTTCTCACGAACTGTATGATTGCCCCTAAAGGAGTAGCACTACGTAGGATTGGCCAATGCACTAAGGGGGAAATCACGATGATATGACTGCCCCTCATGGAAATAAGTCGTAGACAACTATAGGTGGTGAATGCCAACACCCGATCATCATTATACCGGTACATGTTTAGACTTTGCCTCTCCCGTGAGATCAGATCAGGACCCCATAAACACTAGCATTTAATAGTCATTTGTGTGGGACCCATAGCCCCTGACTATATACAATATCTAGACCAATTCCACTTTAATGGCCAAGAGTTTCAAGGATCAAGTCATGTAGGAACATTAAGATAGATTAATTTCATGAAACATAGAGTTCAAGGACAGAACTTGTAGTAAGGATGATATATAAATAAAACATATGAAAACCATGACAATTTAGAAATCTGGGTGATTGGGTACAACCTGCTCAGATGACCTTGAGGGAATCTAAGGCTACGTGGAGACTTACGGAGGTCTCTATGACAAAGTCGCCAGTCCGAAGGAAGGAATATCCCGTGGAGGGCTCATTCGTCACCGAGAGTTGAGGTGTATAACGTGAACCAATCGTGAAACTGGGACTCTATCCACGGACTGGGATAAGAGTGCCAAGAGGCCCGCGGTAAGGGTCAAAATCGGATAAAAATTGTGAGATAGTAAATCCGCGTCCATGCAAGTAGGCATCAATTCATATCTTAATTTCTATTTAATCAAATAATTGAGAAAATAACATCTCTTTAAAAGGATAGATAATATTTTAAGAACTAATTACATGGTAATTAAGCGAAATTTACAAGGATCATGAATATATATATATTGTAATTTTTACCAACTTTGATCTACGATATGAATTTTCTAGGATTTAAGCATGATATGTAGTTTTTAATTTAATCATGATAAACAATAATATATATTTTTTCAAATAAAAGAAAATTGTCGAAACTAAATATATGATAATTAAAAGAAAAATCTAAGGATTCCAAAAATATATATATTATAATTTTATTTTACATAGTTTCAAAGATATTAATTTTTAAAGATACGGATAAAAGATATCATTATACTTAACGTTATATACATATATATATATATATATATATATATATATATATATATATATATATATATATATTAAATGATTTAATGACATGGCAAGTGCTCGTTAAAAGAATTCAACGATACTCATGTTGTCGTCATTCAAATAATGAATAGTGTCAATTCTTTAAACCTCCCGTTCTCGACGTACATACGTCGGAATCGCGCAATCCATATACTGAAATGAAGGGCTCGAAAAACTCTACCTAATCTGATGTTCAAAAATATTTTTACTTGAGAGTAGGGCTATCTTGAGTTAGGAGGACCGGAAAAAGGAGGTACCAACCCCACTACCTCGGTCACTACCCCAATAACACGCTCGTGAAATTTCATGACCAAAGGACACTCCGACGCCCATGAACAGATTATAAATGTAAAAATGCATAACTAGTGTGATACATTAGTTCAGGGTGATTCGCCGTATAACTCTGTAAATCCCATTAAATTAATTAACTAGTTAATGTTACCAGTTAATATCGATATAACGATATGAAAATTTAAGAAAAATCATGGGGATTCTAGTAGTATGAAATTTGTGATTTTTAGACATACGGTTTCATGAATAAAATATTTTAAACATGTTTTTTCATATTAATTAACTAAAGATAATACATGCAAACACAGTGTAAATCACGTAGAATCATGCATGCTATTAAGAGTTATTGAACTGATGAGAAAACCTACATGTACTATGTACTATCATCTAGTATGCTTTTTAATGGTGATTTTGCTTGGGAGATTGCCTACCTCTTGATGCATTTTACGGTTGAAGATGTGGGATGGTAAAAGAAGACGAGGAGGCAGAGGATGAAGAAGAAGCCTTCGCTTCTTGTCTTCACAGCAACAACAGCAACATGCAGCGGCAGCACTTCAACGGTAGAGCGCTGCAACCGCACTGCAACCGCAACTGGAAGAAGATGGGAAGACGCTTTCTTCCCCGTATAGCAATGGCAGCAGCCGCACAACACTACAGCGGCAGCAGAATGCGGCAGCCCAACCTTCGCACGGACTCGACGGGGAAGATGGGGACGTAGACCTTGTGCACGGAACGTCGACGCAGGGCACGAACGAGCAGCAGTAGCTAGCCTTTGCACGTTCGATGGGGGGGGTTATTTGTAGAGGAAAAGGGATCCTAGTGGGGTTAGAACTCCATCAGAAGCAATGCTTCCATGTTTTGTTCTTGCTAACATCGCACCTACCAAAAACCCAGCCGCCTGCCGTAATATCATACCTAAACCCTAGAGCTAATCCTCCTAACAAGTATATGGGCCGGCTGCCGGTGAAGGTTACATGGCCCATCCCTTGAGTAGCTCTTTCGAAGGCCTTGTGAAGTCTATTTGGTTATTATGATTGAATATAAAATAGCTGGGTCCTGTACGTGTTTGAAGCCCCTTTTTACTATGGGTGTGGGTTTATTAAGCCCATGTGGTTTAGGGATATTTTCTTGGGTTAAGTTCACCGGCTAAATAACATTAAGTATTTAGGTATATTTCTTGAAAAGCCCAATAATTATCATTAAGGCACATTTATTATATATGCTAAAGTTATAATAAGCCATAACTGAATTATTTAGTAGGACTCTTCATAAGGATCTTATTTCTTATTATTAGATTTTTTTACCCCTGGCTCGGGTATCAGAGTCGGGTTCGATCCTATGAAAGTCTTTATATGTATGTATGTGTATAAATGTATTTTGGAATAAGATTCCTTCTAAATACTTGAATTGTATTTCCAATTTAAGTCATAAATAGATAAAAGGATATATTGAATTTCTATTTATTTATTTATACCTTTATTTGTGCCCATTAACTAACATTTTGGCTCAATAACTAATTTAGCTAAATATCACTTTTTCTTTATCGAGATTTTAATTCTCATAAATTAGTTCTATGACTAATTATTCTAATTATTTCCATTTATTCTAAATTTAAAATTTCGGGGTGCTATAATTTTGAAATTGAGCATGGTATTATTTTCAACGACTAGTGTTTGTGCGCATCAGCGACCTCGCCAACCCTTTCAAGAATTTCAAAATGGCCAATAAATCTCGGAGTAAGCTTGCCTTTTATGCCAAACCTTTGAATACCTCAACCTGGAGAAACCTTGAGAAACACATGATCTCCCACTTGAAATTCCAGGTCTCGCATTCTCGATAGCATATGATTTTTGTCTATCTTGAGCCATCTGTAGTCTCTCTCTAATAAGCTTTACCTTCTCGGTAGTAACCCTGATGATTTCAGGGCCTAGAAGTTGTCTTTCCCCAACTTCATTCCATCATATATGTGAGTGGCAACTTCTTCCATATAATATCTCGAATAGTGCCATTTGTATGCTATCTTGATAGCTATTGTTGTAGGCGAATTCCACTAGAGATAAGTGATCGTGCCATCTCCCATCAAAATCAATAGTGCAAGCCCTGAGCATATCTTCTACCAGCTGATTTATCCTTTCAGTTTGACTATCAGTTTACGGATGGAAAATAATGCTAAAGTTGAGTCGGGTCCCTAAGGAATGTTGTAGACCCTTCCAGAATTGTGATGTGAAAAGAGGGTCTCGATCAGAAATAATAGTGACAAGGACACCGTGTAGCTTGACAATTTCCTTCATATACAAAGCCGCTAATATATCCACAGACCATCGACTTTTGATAGGTAAGAAATGTGCAGATTTAGTCAATCGGTCTATGATCACCCATATACTATCATGTCGACCTCTTGTTTTAAGCAAACCCATGATGAAATCCATCCCTATACTCTCCCATTTCCACTCGAGAATTTCCAAGGAATGTAGTATCGATGAATACAACCACTAATCAGTCGAGATAGGGCCTGAAAACATTATTCATGAGTTGCATAAATGCTGCAAGGGCATTAGTTAACCCGAACGGCATCACCACGAACTCATAATGTCCATATCTGCTCCGGAAAGCAATCTTGTAATTGTCTTCATCTTTAATCTTGAGATGATGGTAACCAGACTTGTGGCCGATCTTAAAGAAATATTATGCTCCAGAGATCTAGTCGAACAGTTCATCGATACGCAACAGTGCATATTTATTTTTGATGGTGAGTTGATTTTACTGTCGGTAGTCAATACATAATCTGAGAGATCCGTCCTTCTTCCTGACGAACAAGACCGGCGCACGCCAAGGGGATGTGCTGGGTCGAATAAAGCCCTTGTCCAATAACTCCTGAAATTGTTTCTTCAATTCTTTGAGTTCCATAGGGGACATCATATAAGGAGGTACTGTAACAGATGCTGCTCCAGGAATGAGTTCAATAGAGAAGTTTACTTCCCTTGGGGCAGTAAACTGGGTAATTTGGATGCAAAGACATTGGGGAACTCATTTACTATAGGAATTTCCCCTAAAATGATTTCCTTGGACTCGGTAATGATCACGGAAGCAAGGAAAGCCTCACAACCTTGTGAGATGAGTTTGTATGCGTAAAGAAAAGAAATGAGAATAGGATGCTTCCTATACTTGATGCCAAGGAAAGAGAATCATGGAAGATCTGGTTTGTGGAAAGAGATTCTCCTATTTCGATAATTGATATCGGCATAGTGGTCACATAACCAATATATGCCTAGAATGGCATCGTAGCCTTCCATATCAAGGCATACGAGGTTCGCTGGGAGATTATGGCCTTCTATTGTTACCTGTTTGGGTAGTGGGTTGTAAGTTTAGTTCCAGGATCTAAAGGTGTTGTGATAGCTATGTTCGAAGGTAGAGGAATAGGTGAAACTAACAAGATTTTTACAAAAGTAGTAGATATAAAGGAATGAGAAGCACCAGTATCACTTAGTACAAAAGTAGGATGGGAATAGATTTGAACGGCACCTTCCATCAAGTCATTATCCTTTGGCGCTTCATCCTTCAACATGGCATTAAGATGAGCTTGCCGTTTACGTCCACCATTAGAAGATTGATCTTTCATAAGAGGGCAATCCGGCATGCGGTGCTCCCGACTTCCACAGCGTAAACAAGAGCCGAGACGCTTCCAGCATTCTTCGGCCGAGTGATCGAATTTCTCACAGAACGAGCAAGCCGTCATGACTTGCTTCTCCTCCTCCTTGACCTTCTTGTTCTTGATGTTCCCGTTGCCATTACGGGTGTCACGCCCCGAGATTATGCAGCGGAAACTAATCGGGAACGTGAACAACCAACTAGTACATTGCAAGCGAGCAATATAATCAGAGTGCTAACACATCCACACATAAGAATGAATGCACAGTAATGGACAAAACCTTGGCTTTTATTGAATAATAATCAAAGTACACTTGGCTATTGACTCCTAAATAATTTTGGAATCAATAAAAGGAAAATTACATAGTATGACACAATAAAGTAAAAATTACATGATATGACTCCAAACTAACATAAGGACTCGTGACACTCTAAGTCTTCTCTCGGGCCTTTAATCATCACTCTCGGATCCATCATTAGAATAGTCTGAATCCTACCTGCTAGAATGTCCTGAAAAATTAGAAAAAAGTAGGGTAATTAGCACATGTACTTGCCCAATAGGTATCTTCATATCAACATGAAGGCAAGTTTAAGTAATTAGCATTTTTGCTCTAAAAGGTAAGATAAAAGAAATGCGATAGAACATGCGATAAAACCAAAGTAATAGCATAAGTAGCAAGATGTAGATCATAGAGATATGAATGTTCATATAGAATGGTAGCATAATCAAGTAAGAATATAAAGTAGAGTGGCCATTCATGTAACGAGAATGTACCAGCATGTAACAAGAATGTATAATTTCATAACCATAAAGGCTATGCACTAGAAAATCATGTAACAAGAATGTATAATTTCATGTAAAGCCTCGTGGTTTTCACTCGTCTATAAAAAAGTACTCCCGATGCAATGCGACGCCAGTGTTCATCATACCCCATGATTTATAGCATGTTTCCGGCAATCAGCCGAGGGGGCTAGTGTCAAACCCTTAGACACAATCAGTGCCCGATCGCATCTTCAAGTTATAAATCAAGCTACTTCCACGAGTATATCAATAAAATCTGGCCAATAATGTAAGATTCCAACAATAGTTTCATGATAACAATATCAAGGTAAGAATGCACCAAGTTGAAAGCATGAGATCAAGGATCATTTAAGTGGATATTATGCCACGGAGGAAATTCGGCATCATAATGGCACATTCTTAAATTTCTATAATTTATCAATAGCTTATTAAACATAATGTTAGGCTCCAGATAATCCTAGGACCATCTAGAATAGAGTATAACTAACCCTTGGGTTAAACCCCGGGTTAGGGCACAAGATGAAATAACGCAGTTATAAAAGAACCGTTGTCATGAAGCCGCGGTAAATAGAGAACCCCTTCTTGATGGAGTCGATGCAGAAGAAAGGAGAGTCGATGCAGTGAACGCTGGATCCAGAACGTGGTCGCTCCAGGACCGCTATCGTGCAGTAGTGGTTTCAGTAAAGCCGCGTCTAGCCAGTTAACAGAAAATGCCAGAAAACTCAAGTGCTTTCTAATCCATTGGGCTTTGAGGGTACAACCAGCTCAGAGTCCTAGTGGGAATCCCAAGGTCGCAGAGTCTAGTCCGGTGGAAGGAATATCCAACGGAGAGGATCACATGTCCAAGAGAGTGTGCCTATAAGTGCAAAGTGCAACTAATGGCTACATATCGGAATACGCGCCATGTACTTAAGAAAGATCTATGAAGAGAGAGTGATATCGTGATAAAGCAGCGATCAAAACATCATTATAACGCATTTCTTCACATTTGAAATAGCTTATTACAAGACTATATATATGGTTTTGGCTAAAAGTTAACATATGATTAAAATAAATTTCTATCACATGATGATCATGAAAACTAGCATGAAGGATGCACATTATAACAATGAATAAGGCATAATAATCCCGTGGATAAAACGTAACTAATGGATAATTTAACTAGGAATCAAAAGAGGGCAATCTGACTACTGTTTAGGGTGAACTGTAGACAGACAAGAAATGCAGTTAGAACGGAAACGTTACAGTAGGGCCGCGGTTGGCTGAATACCGCTTCTAGGTAGCCGCAGTTTCTATGAAACCGCCTTCTGTCCGTCAGATAGAATAGTCAAAATCACGTATGCCAGGCCTATTCTAAGGCATATAATGCATAACAATCATGGAAACTGTGAGTTAAAACATGCTAAACAACGTGGATCATGGAGATGCATAGATTAAGCCAATGCTTATAATCTTTTCCATTAAGGGTTCAAGGTTATGCATGCAGAAATGACCTAGATGTGTAATGAAAGTAAAACATGAAATGCGCTCTGTATAAAGCAGGAAATTGCATGAAACCAGAGGGCTTTTCTTCCTAACATGTTAATTTAGACATCCATGAGATAACCTACCTCTGAGAGTACTCTTAGAAATCGAATTTTTGACTTGAAGTCGCTATTGGCTCCTGCGCATCCTGCGTGGAACCGCCTATTTCCTAGCCTTCTAATCCTTCAACCTCTTATCCTAAGTCCATGAAATTTGGAGGATTGGTAGAAGATACGAAAGACAACAATAAGTTCTAAAGATACAACTTGAACTAACCTCGTCTAGGGCTTCTAATTGCCTCTTCTTCCCTGGACGGTCGCACTGTTTGCTGTGCAGACTGCAGCGAAACAGTAACTTTTGGACCTTCTAGATCCTTAAGGACTCAACCTCCTAGCACGAAAATTGGAGGGATGTTAGACAATATAAAGGAGAACAAGATCTTCAAAAGGCATTACCTGAGATAGTGTCTCCTTACCTTCAAAAAATGTGATCCAACATTAGGGTTTGCGCGGGTCGAAGTTGGGTCTATTTATAGGGTTTGAGTTAGGGTTGATGGATTAGATCCAACTAGGAGTCCTAATTTAGGGTAGGATCTATCCCTAAGAGTCCTAGACTAGGCCAGCATGCCAGATAGCATCGAACCTAAGAGATGGGGATGGGAAAAATCCCAATTTTCCACGTTCCTTCTACTTGCGTTCACATAACATAGTCGCGGTTAGGTAGAAACTGCTTCTGTGAGAATGAGGTTGCTCGATAAATCACGTTCTTATGGTTAAATCTGAAAATTTCAGATTTTCTAATTATCTCCTATTTATCCCCTAATTGGTATATATATCCCATTTTAAATCTGTAAATTACCCAATTTATGTTTCTAGTAATAGGCTTGGGCCAAAGGGTCTTGAAATTTGGTTTATGGTCTATTTAAAGTGGGCTTAGCCCTTGGAGTAATATGGGGCCTTTAATTAACCTATAATTCACTTAATGGCCCATTAAGCCTTCCTAAATGCTTAATAATTATATTTAATCTCAGAAAGTTCCTAGAAAATTCTCAGGTGTTACACTCTCCCCAACTTAAAGAGAATTTGGTCCCCAAATTCATTGCATGGGTTTTATGGAGAGTATACTTACCGTTGAACAGTTCCGAAAATCTCTTGCGCATAGCTTCCTCGGTTTCCCACATTACATCGTGTGGCCAAGATTTGCTCCATTGGACTTTGACCATGGGAATAGTTTTATTCCGAAGCTAACGTACCTCTTGTTCAATGATTTTGATTGGCTTTTGCTCGTACGTCAAGTCCTTTTGAATTTTCAGGTTATCATGACTTATAACATGGAATGGGTCATAGACATACCTTTTGAGCATCGAGACATGAAATACATCATGGACTTCAACTAGTTGAGGAGGCAAGGTAATCTGATATGCAACTTCGCCAACCCTCTCAAGAATTTTAAACAGGCCAATGAATCTTGGAGTGAGCTTGCCTTTAATGTCAAACCTTCGAATACCTCGACCCGAAGAAACCTTGATAAACACATGGTCTCCCACTTGGAATTCCAGATCACGTCTTCTATTGTCAGCATAAGATTTTTACCTATCTTGAGCTATATGGAGTCTGTCTCGATTAAGCTTTATCTTCTCGGTTGTATCTCGAATGATTTTAGGACCTAGAAGTTATCTTTCTCCAACTTCATTCCAGTATATTGGTGAGCGACAGCTTCTTCCATACAGTGCCTCGAATGGCGCCATTTGAACACTAGCTTGGTAACTATTGTTGTAGGCAAATTCAACTAGAGGCAAGTGATCGTGCCAACTCCCACCGAAATCAATAACACATGCCCTGAGCATATCTTCCACCACCTGATTTGTCCTTTTAATTTGACCATCAGTTTGTGGGTGGAATGCAATGCTAAAATTGAGTCGGGTCCCTAATGAATGTTGTAGACCCTTCCAGAATTGAGATGTGAACCGAGGGTCTCGATCAGAGATAATGGTTACAGGGACACCATGTAGCTTGACAATCTTTTTCATGTATAGGGCTGCTAGAAATCAACAGACCATCGACTTTTAATTGGTAGAAAATGTGCAAATTTAGTTAATCGGTCTATGATCACCCATATACCATCGTGTCCACCTCTTGTCTTAGGTAAACCCATGATGAAATCCATCCATATACTTTCCCACTTCCATTTGAGAATTTCCAAGGGATGTACTTTACCAGCGGGCTTTTGATGTTCCGCCTTAACTTGTTGACAAGTGAGGCAGCGAGATACAAAGTCCGCTATCTCTCTCTTCATGTTGGGCCACCAAAAATTCTTTTTCAGATCTTTGTACATTTTGATAGCACTAGGGTGAATAGCATACCTTGATTTATGAGCTTCTTCCATGATCAATTTTATAGTGTCGGCATGATCCAGCACACAGATTCAATCCTTAAATAATAACCTTCCATCGGTTAAGATAGAAAACTCTAGCCGTTGATCAATATTAGTCTTGATCTCTATTAATGTGGGGTCATTTTCTTGTAATCTGACTAGATCTTCAATCAGTGTAGGTTGGGACCGGATATTTGAAATCAGACACCCTTCTTCTTCTTTATCAACATCTAGATTCAAATGAGTATAATCCTTTATAAGATAGGTCATACCTTTCCTGAGGCTTGCTGGAGTTGCCATCAGCCGTCTGCTGAGAGCATCTGCTACAGCATTTGCTTTGCTTGGGTGATATTTGATAGAAAAGTCGAAGTCCTTGAGATACTCCAACCATCTTCATTACCTCATGTTTAACTCCTTCTGAGTAAAAAGATATTTCAAACTTTTATGGTTCAAAAAGATAGTGTTGTGCCCCGGACTGTTTTGACGAAGATTCTGAATGAAATGTCATGATTTTGGGTTCAATGAATTTGCATGTATATAGGTTTGATGAATGATTGCCTTGAATGAAAACTTGCATAATTGAATTGGCTATACCAAGCAAAATGCTCAAGAACGCTTAAGTCTGACAAGGACTAATTTAATTGAATGAATGGTTTGATTAAACTATAGAATCTTGATTGATATGAGAATTTCATTGCTTGGGTTAAGATTGAGGTTAATGGCAATCTGTGATGTGCAGGTTCGATATGGATTCGTCTTGCAAATAATGGTAAGAACCTTTTTGAAGGTTCGTCACAGGGTAGATGAAAAAGCTATGGTCATATCTGGAGAATATATGATTGCTTGGTTTATTGTGAGACTTCACTCACAATTTGAAGGCCAATGGTAAGAATGTCAGTACCAATTGGATCTGAGTTTGAATGGAATGATCCGGGTAAATATTCATGCTTAACAATGTTTATCCATGTTGTATGAACTCCCTTGATCAGCATTGCTATATGTATTTGATTTGTGGAGGTTTCATTCGATGTTAGTTAAGTTTTTCTGCTGTCAGAAGAAGTGTCGACCTCACAGGTCGACACTTATTTGAGGAGTTTCTGCCTTCGTTGAATTTTAGGGCGCTGGCAGATTGTGTCGACCCCAGGGGTCGACACTTTCACCAAGTGTCTGCTGTTTTGACTGGGCAAAACTCTCATGAAAAAGTGTCGACCCTTGAGGTCGACACTTTCAGGTAAGTTTGTTCATCTCTGTGAAAACAGAATGTTCGTGAAAAAGTGTCGACCTCGTGTGTCGACACTTTTCATCACGAATGTTTTGTTCTATATACAGTCCAGAACACTTCGTTTGAAGTGTCGACCCCATGGGTTGACACTCGTGTCGTGATTTTGTTTTTATATATGTTCTGGCAGAACATTCACGAAAAAGGGTCGACCTCATGGGTCGACACTTTTTCTGAACGTTCGAACGGGCTTTCCGGATCTATTTCGAACCCGATTGAGAAGGATCCAAATGGCATGGCTTTTGACCCTAATGACCTTAGGGTGACCTTTGCATCTTGTATGTGTTATGAAGGGGGTTTAGGAAGGGCTTTTAAGTCCCTTGGGGCTTCAATCCCCTTGGCTTATATAGCCGCCCCTCTCTTCCGATCAACATATCCTTTTGAGCTCTAACATGTTCATCTTGTAGGAAGAAGGAGAGGAACGTGTGTGGTCTGCTGGAGGAGAAGGGAAGGAATGCCAGAGACGTCCCCTCACGAGCCCGAGCTGAGAGATCTAGAGGCAGCGGCTATGTCCTCTTCATCCTTGCTTCGGGCGCCTGAGGTTTCAAATATCGGCTCCCTCTTCTCTCGGTTTCATCATTCTAAGCCACACTTCTTATATCTCCGACTTTGGTTGAAGGATATATATAGGGGAAGATCTATATTGTTTCATCATCTTCTTAGTCATCTTGTGCTTAGAACGTTAATCTCATATTTGGGCTGTATTTCGTTTATACTATTTCTCTATCTGAATATTTTCGGAGCTTGCTCCGAGTGTGTGTGGGTTGCCTCGTCGTCACACGAGAACCCACGTGTCTGGGCTATCGAGCCCGTGTGTGTGTGGTTGCTGCCGTCGAGCAGCGTTTATAGTGAAATCCTCTCGAGGTAAGAGGGGTCGACGTAGGATGGCACTCGGTGCGTCTGAACCACCTAAAAATACTGTGTTATGGTTTGCTTGATTGGTGTTGGTTGTTATCTAATTTTCTGTTCACTCTACGAGTGTGAGACGGTGAGACGTGAGTGTACTCAACTGTCCGTCCAAACATAGTTATCCGAGTGAGCATAAATGTGCGCTGGGGAGTTGTGAGAGCTTGCTTGATTTAAGTTCATTTGTTTTAATCAAGTCTCTGCTTTACATTTATTCTACATATCTGCGGTTTGTTTGGGTTGCATTATAATTTGTCAAAAAGGGTGGGCAATCAATTCACCCCCCTCTCAATTGCCTCCTAACCGGGTCAACAGATAGTGAACTTCTCCCCATAAAGGTAATGTCGTCAGATTTTCAAGGTGAAAATAACGGCAGCCAATTCCAGATCTTGTACGGGGTGATTCTCTTCGGGACACTTCAATTGTCTTGAAGCATAACAAATCACTTTTCCATGTTGCATAAGGGCACATCCCAGGCCAATACCAGATGCATCCGTGTAGACTTCAAATCCACCACCTTCAACAGGTAGTGCCAAAACAGGGGGAGTGGTTAAATTATCTTTAAGAGTTAGGAAACTTTTTTCGCAGTCCTTCGACCATATGAAGGGATTTTCCTTTCTTGTAAGTCTAGTCAAAGGAACGGCGATCTTGGAGAAATCTTTGATGAATCGTTTATAATAGCCAGCCAAACCGATAAAACTCCTGACTTCAGACATGGTCGTCGGTCGGCTCCAGTTTTTGACAGCTTCTACTTTACAAGGATCCACAACGATACCTTCTTTTAAAATGATATGGCCAAGGAAAGAGACCTCCTTTAGCCAGAACTTGCACTTGCTGAGCTTTGTATAGAGTTGATGTTCTCTTAAATTTATAAAGCTATTTTTAAATGTTCTTCATGTTCTTCCTTTGTCTTGGAATAGATGAGGATATCATCGATGAAAATGACCACAAATCGGTCGAGATAGGACCTGAAGATATTGTTCATAAGTTGCATAAATGTTGTAGGGGCATTAGTCAACCCGAACGGCATTACAATGAACTCATAATGTCCATATCTGCTCCAAAAAGTAGACTTGTAGATGTCTTCATCTTTAATCTTCAATTGATGGTAGCCCGACCTGAGGTCGATCTTGGAGAAATATTCTGCTCCGGAAATTTGATCAAATAACTCATCTATACGCGGCAACGGATATTTATTCTTGATGGTGAGTTGATTAAGTCACCGGTAGTCGATGCAAAACCTTAGAGATCCATCCTTCTTTCTAACGAATAAGACTGGCGCACCCCAAGGGGATGTGCTGGGTCGAATGAAACCCTTATCTAGTAACTCCTGAAGTTACCATTTTCGTATAAGTACGGATATTCTAAGGTCCAAGTTGTTGAATAAAGTTGGGCCTTAGGCCGTCCATAAATCAGTTAGCCTTTAAGATATCCGTGCCCACCAGGTGTGGGGCATAAGGGGCTAGACGAGAGAATTGAAGTTCGTACTCCACCATGGACATCATGCCTTGCCGTAAAGAAGTAAATTCCGTAGCCTTTCTCTCCTTGACGTGCTCGGAGAAGTATTTTGCACGGAAGAGTGTAAGGAACTCCTCCCATGAAGGTTGAGCATTTTGTGGCAGCGCCGAAGTGGCCTTCCACCACGTACGGGCATCTTTATTTAGTTGAAAGGTGGCGAGACAGACCTTCTCTTGGTCAGTGCATTGCATGACGTCGAATATCCTATTCATCTCGTCGATCCAATTCTCCGCGTCGTCGGGGTTGGAGGATCCAGAGAATCTTGGAGGATTCATACTCCGGAAATTCCCATGCAAGTTACCCGCGCCAGCCCTTGCGCTAGCTTAGGCCACAGTTTGTAGGGTCTGGGTAAGACCCGCAACTATTTGTTGCATCACTTCCTAATTAGCACGATTTGTGGCACGTTCAGCGGCCATTGTAAGAGTGAAGTGCCTGAGGAAATAAACAAGTAATTAATTCCAATGAAATTGATAGAAGTTAACCTAGAGATAATTTCTAATTAACTATCTCATCCCGATCTCTACCCAATTCCCACATGGGTTGGAAATTTCTTTCCTAGTTCATAGGTGTGGGTCCTAACTCCTTGGACTTAGCCAATGACATGATATTTTCCTAGGACTTACTTATCCCTACGCTCTGATACCACTTTAACTGTCACACCCCGAGATTATGCGGCAAAAACTAATCAGGAATGTGAACAGCCGGCTAGTACGCCGCAAGCGAGCAACATAATCAAAGCACTAACACATCCACACATAAGAATGAATGCATAATAATTGGACAAAATCTTGGATTTTATTGAATAATAATCAAAGTACACTTGGCAATTGACTCCTTTCTAATTTTGGACCCAATAAAAGGAAAATTACATAGTATGATTCAATAAAGTAAAAATTACATGATATGACTCCAAACTAACATAAGTCATCTTCCCTCGGGCCTTTAATCATCACTCTCAGATCCATCATTAGAATAGTCTGAATCCGACCTGCTAGAATGTCCTGAAAAGATTAGAAAAAAGTAGGGTAATGAGCACACTTGCCCAGTAGGTATCTTCGTATCAACATGAAGGCAAGTTTAAGTAATTTGCATTTTTGCTCTAGAAGGTGAGGTAAAAGAAATGCGATAGAACATGCGATAAAAGCAAAGTAATAACATAAGTAGCAAGATGTAGATCATAGAGATATGAATGTTCATATAGAATGGTAGCATGATCAAGTAAGAATATAAAGTAGAGTGGCCATTCATGTAACGAGAATATACTAGCATGTAACAAGAATGTATAATTTCATAACCATAAAGGCTATGCACTAGAAAATCATGTAACAAGAATGTATAATTTCATGTAGAGCCTCGTGATTTTCACTCATCTATAAAAAAAAGTACTCCAGGTGTAATGCGACGCCAGTGTTCATCATACCCCATGGTTTATAGCATGTTTCCGACAATCAGCTGAGGGGGCTAGTGTCGAGCCCTTGGACACAATCAGTGCCCGATCCACATCTTCAAGTTATAAATCAAGCTACTTCCACGAGTATATCAATAAAGTCTGGCCAATAATGTAAGATTCCAACAATAGTTTCATGATAACAATATCAAGGTAAGAATGCACCAAGTTGAAAGCATGAGATCAAGGATCATTAAGTGGATATTATGCCACGGAGGAAATTCGGCAGCATAACGGCACATTCTTAAATTTCTATAATTTATCAATAGCTTATTAAACATAATGTTAGGCTCCAGATAATCCAAGGACCATCTAGGAATAGAGTATAACTAACCCTTGGGTTAAACCCCGGGTTAGGGCACAAGATGAAATAACGCGGTTATGAAAGAACTGCTGTCATGAAGCCGCGGTAAATAGAGAACCCCTTCTTGATGGAGTCGACGCAGAAGAAAGGAGAGTCGATGCAGTGAACGCTGGATCCAGAACGTGGTCGCTCCAAGACCGCTATCGTGCAGTAGCGGTTTCAGTAAAGCCGCGTCTAGGCCAGTTAACAGAAAATGCCAGAAAACTCAAGTGCTTTCTAATCCATTGGGCTTTGAGGGTACAACCAGCTCGGCGTCCTAGTGGGAATCCCAGGCTTGCGGAGTCTAGTCCGGTGGAAGGAATATCCAACGGAGAGGATCACATATCCAAGAGAGTATGCCTATAAGTGCAAAGTGTAACTAATGGCTATGTACCGAAATACGCGCCATGTACTTAAGAAAGACCTACGAAGAGAGAGTGATATCGTGATAAAGCAGCGATCAAAACATCATTATAACTCGTTTCTCCACATTTGAAATAGCTTATTACAAGACTATATGGTTTTGGCCAAAAGTTAACATATGATTAAAATAAATTTCTATCACATGATGATCATGAAAACTAGCATGAAGGATGCACATTATAACAGTGAATAAGGCATAGTAATCTTGTGGATAAAATGTAACTAATAGATAATTTATCCAGGAATCAAAAGAGGGCAATCTGACTACTGTTTAGGGTGAACTGCAGACAGACAAGAAACGTGGTTAGAACGGAACCACTTCAGTAGGGCCGCGGTTGGCTGAAAACCGCTTCTAGGTAGCTACGGCTTTTGTGAAACCGCCTTCTGTCCGTCAGATAGAAGGGTCAAAATCACGTATGCGAGACCTATTCTAAGGCATATAATGCATAACAATCATGGCAACTGTGAGTTAAAACATTCTAAACAACGTGGATCAAGGAGATGCATAAATTAAGCCAAAACTTAAAATCTTTTCCATTAAGGGTACAAGGTTATGCATGCAGAAATGACCTACATGCGTAATGAATGTAAAACATGAAATATGCCGTGTATAAAGCGGGAAATTGCATGAGACCAGAGGGATTTTCTTCCTAACATGTTAATTTAGCCATCCATAAGATAACCTACCTCTGGGAGTGCTCCTAGAAATCGAATTTTTGACTTGAAGTCACTGCTGGCTCCTGTGCGTCCTGCGTGGAACCGTCTATTTCCTGGCCTTCTAACTCTTCAACCTCTCATCCTAAGTCTATGAAATTTGGAGGATAGGTAGAAGATACAAAGGACAATAATAAGTTCTAAAGATACAACTCGAACTAACCACGTCTAGGGCTTCTAATTGCCTCTTCTTCCCTAGACGGTCGCACTAGTTTCCTGTGCAGACTGTAGCGAAACAGTAACTTCTGGGACTTCTAGATCCGTAAGGACTCGACCTCCTAGTACGAAAATTGGAGGGATGTTAGATAATATAAAGGAGAACTAAATCATCAAAAGGCATTACCTGAATAGTGTCTCCTAACCTTTGAAAAGCGTGATCCACCATTAGGGTTCGCGCGGGTCGAAGTTGGGTCTATTTATAGGGTTTGAGTTAGGGTTGATGGATTAGATCCAACTAGGAGTCCTAATTTGGGGTAGGATCTATCCCCAAGAGTCCTGGACTAGGCCACCATACCATATTGCATCGAACCTAAGAGATGGGGATGGGAAAAATCCCATTTTTCCACGTTCCTTCACTTGCGTTCACGGAACATAGTCACGGTTAGGTAGAAACCGCTTCAGTGAGAACGCGGTTGCTCGATAAATCACGTTCTTACAGCTAAATCTGAAAATTTTGAATTTTCTAATTATCTCCTATTTATCCCCTAATTGGTATATATATCCCATTTTAATTCCGTAAATTGCTCAATTTACGTTTCTAGTAATGGGCTTGGGCCAAAGGGTCTTGAAATTTGGTTTATGGTCTATTTAAAGTGGGCTTAGACCTTGGACTAATACGAGGCCTTTAATTAACCCATAATTCACTTAATGACCCATTAAGCCTTCCTAAATGCTTAATAATTATATTTAATTTCAAAAAATTCCTAGAAAATTTTTTAGCGTTACACCGGGACCTCTTCTTGTTGCCACGGGATTTGTATGTTCTCGTGATGCTAAACTTCTCTTCCTTTCGTCCACATTTGTTAAACCTCTGGCTTGACTCCTTGCTCTTACCTTTGAATTTCTTGACCTTTTCCAAGGTCCTCTCACATAATTGAGCCCTGTGGACCATCTCCGTAGATGTGCGGATATTTTGAGGTCCAAGTTGATTTATGAAAATTGGCCTTAGGCCATCCATGAAGCGGTTGGCTTTAAGAATTTCTGTAGCCTCCAGGTGTGGAGCATAAGGGGCCAGACGAGAGAATTGACGCGCGTACTCCGCCAGGGACATCATACCTTGCCTTAAAGAGGTAAATTCCACAACCTTCCTCTCCTTGATATGCTTAGAGAAATATTTCTCTTGGAAGAGTTCAAGAAACTCCTCCCAAGTGAGTTGAGCATTTTGTAGATGAGTAGAGGTGGCCTTCCAACATGTACGCGCATCCTTATTGAGTTGAAAAGCAGCAAGTAAGACCTTTTCTTGGTCAAAACATTGCATCACGTTGAATATGTGATCCATCTCATCGATCCAGTTTTTAGCTTCGTGCAGATTCGATGATCTAGAGAAATGCGGAGGGTTCAGACTCTAGAAATTGTGATGTAAGTCACCAGCGCCTGCCCTCGTGTCGGCTTGAGCCACAGTTTGAAGGGCCTAGGTAAGACTCGCAACCGTCTGTTACATAGCTTCCCAATTAGCACGATTTGCGGCCATTGTGAGGTGCCTGAGAAAATAGACAATTAGTTATTTCCTTGGAATTTATGGAGATTTACATAATGATGAATTTCTAAATAACTATCTCATCCTGGGCTCTACCCAATCTCACATGGATTCAAAAATTTCCTTCCTAGCTCATAGGTGTGGGTCCTTAAGCCTTGGACTTAACCTATGACATGACATTTTCCTAGGACTTACTTATGCCTATGCTCTAATACCACTTTAATTGTCTCACCCCGAGATATGCAGTGGAAGGAAGTCAGGAACGTGAACAGCCGGTAAATAAAGCCTCAAGCGAGAATGACAATCAGAGCGCTAAACATTCACACAAAAAAGTGGAATGCACAATATTTAATCAAACTCCAACTCTATTAAATCATAATGAAAAGTACATTGACACTTGACTCTCTTGACATAGTGTCTAACTAGACTCAATAAAACAAAAGATGATATAGCATGATCAACTTCACCTCCTATTACACTGAAGGAACCTAATTCCAACATGACTCATGACGATTAATCTATCTAGAGATTCTCTTGATTTTCACTCGCTCTCGCCCTCGGATCCGTCACATGGGTAATCCGAATCCGATCCGCTAGAGTTTCCTAAAAAGATTGGAAAAAAGTAGAGAATGAGCACACTTACCCAGTAGGTATCTTCATATCAATATGAAGGCAAGTTTAAGTAATTACTGTTTTTGCTCTAGAAGGTAAGACAAAGGGAAATGCGATAAATGATATGAATAAAACCAAAGTAACAACACAAGTAACAAGGCAAGAACAAGATATGGGAACATCATTAAGCAAGATTGAAATATAGATGTAAGCCTGGCCATTCATGTAATGAGAATGTACTAGCATGTGACGAGAATGTACTTTTCAAAATCATATAGGCTATGCACTAGAAAGTCATGTAACGAGAATGTATAATTTCAAGATGAGCCTCATGGTTTTCACCCGTTTATAAAAAAAGTACTCCTGACGTAATGTGATGCCAGTGTTCATCATACCCCATGGTTTATAGTATGTTTCCGGCCATCCGCCGAGGGGGCTAGCGTGGAGCCCTTGGACACTGTCTGGGCCTGCTCTTGCATCTTCAAGTTATAAATCAAGCTACTTCCACTAGAAATATAAATGTAGGCCAATAATGTAAAGTTCAAACAATAAGTTCATGACAACAATATCATAGTAAGAATGTACCCAAAATGTTTCGTGAGAGTTCAAGGTCGAATTAAAGACTAGGTCATGCTACGGGAGAAATCCGACAGCACAACGCTACATTCATTAATTTTCATAGTTCATTAATAACTTATTGAATAAGGTTTTGGGTCCCAAATAATGAATAGACCATCTAGGACCAGAGTAGGTTCAATCCTTTGCTAAAACCTCGGGTTTCACAACCAGTGTCTATACGGTGGTCGGTCCAGGACTGCTATCATGAAGTAGCGGTCGAGCCAAGATCGCAATCACAGCGGAGTCGACACAGGAAAAGAACTGGTCAATGCCATGATCAGTCTGGAAGAAAACGGTCGCGCCAGGGCCACAACCTGAGGGTGGCGGTCACCTGATGGCCGCAATCAAGACAGAACGCAGAAAACTCAAGTGTTATTTAGACCGTTGGGTTTTAAGGGTACAACCAGCTCGACGTCCTAGTGGGACTCCCAGGCTCGCAGAGACTTACGGAGGCTTTGAAACATGATCACCTAGTCCAGCAAAAGAATATCCGACGGAGAGGATCACAAGTCCAAGAAGGTATGCCTATAAGCGCAAAGTGTAAATAATATCCACGTATCGGAATATGTGTTATGTATTAAAGAAAGACCGGTAATGAGAGTGTATCGTGTAAAAATAGCAATCAAACATCAATGCAACAAGTTCCATAAATCATATGTAAATAACTTTAATACAAGACTATATGATTTTGGCATGAATTTAGCATAAGATTAAAATAAGTTTATAAAACATGAAGGGAATGAAATGTATCATGATTGATGCACAATATAACCAAAATCATGAATATAAGGGCATAACTAGGAATAGGGCTTAATTACCTAGGCTTAGCATATATTTATATGGCCGATCCGCATTCTGTTTGGGGTTAACAGAAAGTAGAAAATGGTCTGATGAGAACCACCTCTTGCAAATAGCAATTAAGTATGGAACCGCCTATTAACAGTAGCGGCCTTTGTTGGATCGCCTTCTATCTTTTACAAACAGAAGCAAAACTCTGATGTGCAGGGGCCATCCAGAGCCATATATGCATAGAAACTAAAGGGAATAGAGAGTTATGATATGGTAACATGTCTAACATGAAAAAATGCATGAAAAGGCATGAATTGGGATAAGAATTTTTCTCTTTTAATTAAGGTGCAGGGATAGCATGCAGTAAGAACCTAATTGCGCAATCATGAGAAAACATGAAATATTGAACGTAGAAAATATGAAATTGTGCAAGATCAGAGGGCTTTTAATCATAACTAGATGTTTAAGCCGCTCATGACATAACCTACCTCTGGGGTTGCTCCTAGAGTTCAAATTTCTAACTGGAAGAATAGCCTAGTTCTTGCGCGCCCTGTGTTGAACCAGCAACTTCCCAACCTTCTAACTCTTTACCCTCTTGATCTAAATTCACGAAAGTTGGAGGGATGTTAGAAGACATGAAGGGGAACTGATGTGGGACGGACCAGCGAACATGGGACTCTAGCTCGCAACTCGTCCCTAAGCGAGGGAAACACGGGATCGTGCAAGGTTGAGGAACCGGTAATGAGTCGGGTTGTCGGCTCTTCCGCGTGTACTCAGATTGAGTCACGGGACGGGTCACACTCACTGTAGCAACCCTAATAAATGAATAATTGAAATAAATTAAAACATATATATTACAGAAGTAATATATAAAAGGAATAGGGTTAACTGGACGAAATAAAACAAGTTAAAAATAACGCCTCTTATTAAGGCGTTAATTTATAACTAAACGCCTCTATCAAAGGCGTGACTAAAGAAAGGACGCCCACACGTGCGGTCGTCAACTCTCACTACCAAATAGGCAAGTAAAAGAAACGCCCATATATGGGGCGTGTTTCAAAAATAAGGAACGCCCTTATCCAAGACGTTTCTTAAGAAACGACCTGAACTAGGTCGTTAATTAAAGAATCGACGCCCTTACCTAAGGCGTTAATTCAATTCGGACTCGTTCGAACCCAGAGCTTATCCAGGGAAAGATTAACCTAATCTAGTAAGTGTCTATTAGAGTAAGGACTCTATTGGGGATATGTTACCCTCAATCAAACACTACTTTTAATAGGACTTCCATAACCCTATAAATAATCTACTGCTCGAACCCGTGAACGCTATTTGGCGTTCGGAGTCTGCAAGGTACGTGAGAGAGGAATAGTTCCTCTAATTCTCTACGTCTGTTGCATGAAGAACTAACTGTCCTTCATCTTCTTCTTCTGTTATAGGTTAAGAAGGCGGCGTACGTGAAGAACAAAGGTATTGTTCTTTTTCTTTTTTCCTTTCGGTCAGGAAGTATGAAGAAATACTAATGTTTCTTCTTTTCTTATAGGAAAACTGCAGTTCTTCTCCTTGATACCACTGTTCGTAAGTTGCGGTTGAAGTTTCCGATCCTTCAAACCCTTCGTCAAGTTCAATCATATTAAGGTAGGTTTTCTCAAGTTATTGTAGCCCAAATGAAATTAATGCAAGATATATATATATAAGCATGTCATGCATACGGTTATTATAGTTTCCATGCGTTTTCTGTAATATTTTGAAAGAGACGCCCCTGTCAAGGGCGCTAATTCACATGAAACGACTTTTCCCAGGTCGTTAATTTCATGTTTAACGCCCCATACTCAGGCGTTAATTTCTTTAAACCGTTAATCACCCATCTTAAGAATTGATTATCTATGAAATCATGATTATAAAATAATGCATGATCCTCTGTCTTCAACCTGCTAACTTTACTGTCATGATATTACATTCGTTGTTATCCTGAAATTGTTACTGTCCTTAAAGTTTCTAAAGGAACTTGAATTAACGACTTGGACAAAGTCGTTTTCCACATATTAACGCCCCCTCATAGGGCGTGAATCTGAAAGGTAATGCCCCTTCCTAGGGCGTGAGTCGGTTAAAATCCTGAAATTTATATATTCTGAAAAATAGAATTAAATAGTAACGCCCCTGCCCAGGGCGCGTTTTTGATAATTCCTGAAAATTAATTGTATTCTGTCAAATATGTAAACAATAAGACGCCTTCTGGTGTAGTCGTCAGATCTTGAAGAAACGACCCTGACCAAGGCGTGTTTTAGACAATTCATGAAATTATTGATATTCTGTCAAATATATATATAAGGAGACGCCTGCTACTGTAGTCGTCAACTCGTGAAGAGACGCCCCTTCCAAAGGCGCGTTTTAGATAAATTATTGAATTATTGAAAATTCTGCAAAATGGACCATATGTAAACGCCCTTCTGTTAGGCGTTAATTACTTGAGAAACGACTTGACCTAAGTCGTTATTTTACTATAAACTGATTTTCATCTGATTTGCTAACCGATGGTTTTATATATTATAATATATATATATATCGGCACTATTCTCCACTCCGTGAGTATAGTCCCATGTTTTCATGTTGATTTACCGATCACACTCAACTCTCATTGACATACAAGCTCTCCATTGGACATTCCGTTCCTTTGGACTAGCGAGTTAGTCATAGAGACCTCCGTAAGACTCCTCGTAGCCTTGGATTCCCTCAAGGCCGACTGAGCTGGTTGTACCCTAAAAACCCATTACACGATCCTTGCCATGTCAATCTAAAGAAACTTGGTATACCGGCCCTTATGATTATACGAAGAGTATATCATAAGAAATTCTTGATGGGATGATGATATCATGCCATATCGTGTCATTCTTGTAAACCCCAATTCTATGATAAGAATGAGGGTATCTTGCTTGATCTAATGTCCATGTAGACCTCAATTCTATATAAAGAATGTCCATATTGATTTGTCATGGTACCTAAGTTAAGGGAACCATATTCTACCTAGTTTTATCGACATCGTGATTATACCGTTATTATCACCATTCTATGTCCTTTGTCATATTTTGGACTCTATTCTATCAAAGTTGTCATACGTGTCTACAAGCTTGATTATTGAAATTCTATATTGGCTATATAAACAAGAGTGGATGTCAAAACACATGATAAATGCCTGCGCATATAGGGCCTGATCTGGTCCTGGGAGGAGCACCCGAAAGTACTTGTGCCCATGGGAGTTAAAATGATAAGGTATCTGGCATTATACCGAGTACTTGACTTGCTTGATTGGACATTCCACACACATCTTGTACTTGAATCGTACTTGACTTTACATGAAATGCGTGGCCCGAAAAAGGGTAATTTACTTGCTTGATACATGATAGCCAAAGTTCTTGACATGACTTGTTAATTGTACTTGCTTGAATATCTTGAACCACTTGTTATCTTGTTGGAAGTTCATGATTAAGTTCATCTTATTTCTTTGATATTACCTTCTCTCTATCTTGTCGTTTTATGCGAGCATGCATAGCTTTATTGCATTCATGAAAGATGTAATTACTTAAACCCCTTGCTAGTACTTGAGATATAATTTCCTACTGAGCGTTCGCTCATTCCGTTTGTCCCTTTTTACTTTTCAGGCAAGTCCGACGACGATGGAAGTCAATCGGATGGGAATGGTCAAGAGTGAAAGTGATAGAGCTTCTACAAGTGTCGTATAGTCTTTTCTATAGTTTCTTGAGTCAAATATGTATTCTTTTCCTTTTTATTAAACAGAGTATTGGATTTGTAATAGTCTATCCATTATGAAATAAAGGATTGGGTTATCTTGCTATTTTGCGCATCTCTGTCTTTGTGTCGAATACACGACCACTCTGATTGACATGATTGATATAGACACGTCGCGCATCTCCGGGTATCTTCCGCGCTCGGGGGGTGACAGTCTTTGTGGTATCAGAGCCTAAGGTATTCAATTCCTAGGAAACCCAAGTCCAAGGATAGGTTTCAAAACCTTTAACCAAGTGAGAGTGGGTAGAACCAAGGGTTAAATGATCAATGAGTCCTTTATAAGATCATAGTGATATACTACTAACATAGCTATTGTAATTGTAGGATAATGGCTGCCGAACGTGCTCAATGGCGCAACATGCAGCGTACCCTTCAAGGGATGACCCAAGTGCTACAACAGGTAGCACAAGGTGGTGCTCCACGAGCTGGAAGCTTACACCAAGCATTCAAGAATATGAATCCCCCGAAGTTCATGGGATCGACCGATCCAGACGATGCCGAGCATTGGGTTCGGGAGATTGAACGTATATTCCGTGTTATGCAATGCACGGATCAGGACAAAGTCTTATTAGCTACTTTCCAGTTAGAAAAGGATGCTAGATGCTGGTGGGAGTCGATTGAAGCTACAATTGACCCAACTCAAGTTACATGGGGAGAATTCGTTGAATATTTCAACGCCAAATATTTCTCTGATAGGGTCCAGGAAAAGAAGGCCGCCGAATTTGCCGCATTAAAGCAAAGATCTTTATCGGTGGCTGATTATGAAGCACAGTTCTCTAGACTGTCTAGATATGCTAAGCATTTAATTAGCACGGAAAAGATGAAAGCCCGTAGATTTCTTAATGGGCTTAGGCCCCACTACATTACTCAACTGGCGCCTATGGATATTCAAGTTTATACTGAAATAGTGCGCCGAGCTCAGTTGCTTGAAGATGCCACGGAACTATCTGATAGGATCCGTGGGAAAGACAAAAAGGAGCAAGTCACAAGTTCGGGTTCTTTTAAACCCAACTTTAAGAAGAGGCCCAATAATGGAGGTTCTTCCTCTCAAGATCAGAAGTTCAAGAAATCCAAGCCTTTCTCCATCACCACTACACCTTCAAACGTAGTATGCAAGCATTGTGACAAGGCTGGTCACAAAACAGAAGAATGCTGGAGGAAATTAGGAGCATGTCTCCGTTGTGGGAGTCGTGAACATCGGATTCCCGATTGTCCATTAATGAATGACCAAGACGGTGAGGGTAAACGCCCAGTGACAAGGAACGCGCGTCTTCATGCGATCCAAGAGACCGAACCAGAAGAAGAAGGCGGATTGGTGGAAGGTACATTAAAAATTTGTTCCAAATATGCACATGTCTTATTTGATACGGGTGCATCGCATTCCATTATTTCCAAGAAGTTTGCTGACCCATTACCTCTAGAACCAGAATGGATGAAGTTAATATTGTCTACTCCTCTCGAAAACGAGACGGATATCACACATCATTACCAAAACTGT
This sequence comes from Amorphophallus konjac, assembly GCA_022559845.1. NCBI lineage: Eukaryota > Viridiplantae > Streptophyta > Magnoliopsida > Alismatales > Araceae > Amorphophallus > Amorphophallus konjac. The sequence goes on from CM040122.1 coordinate 38,783,852, forward strand.
GAGGTATTGGTTTGAGGAAAGAATTTTCCTATTGATCTTATCTGCTTAGATCTAAAAGAGTATGATGTTATACTAGGAGCAGATTGGTTATCCAAATACCAGGCAACGGTTGATTGCCGTGATAGCAAGATTGTTTTCAAGGAATTTTCGGAACTGACTTATACTAGTCCTAAGAGTCGAAGCAAATCCCCTCTTATTTCGGCTCTTCGAGCAAGCAAGCTCGTCAAGAAAGGATGTGTATCCTTCCTTGCTTTTGTCACTATTAAAGAAGCTAAGGAAACCAAGATAGAAGACGTTCAAGTAGTACGAGAATTCCCAGACGTATTTCCAGAAGATTTGCCGGGATTACCCCCTCAAAGAGAAGTGGCCTTCACCATTGACTTAGTCCCTGGTGCTGGTCCTGTTTCAAAGGCACCATATAGAATGTCCCCTGCTGAACTCAAGGAGTTGAAGGAGCAGTTGATGGAACTAATCCGAAAAGGGTTTATTAGACCAAGTACTTCCCCGTGGGGAGCACCAGTCTTATTTGTAAAGAAGAAGGATGGATCCATGAGATTGTGTATCGACTATCGACAGTTGAATCATCTTACTATCAAGAACAAGTATCCACTGCCGAGAATCGATGAGTTATTTGATCAGATTTCAGGATCCAAATATTTCTCCAAGATTGATCTCAGGTCGGGATATCATCAATTAAGAATCAAGGATGATGACATTCACAAGACCGCATTCAGAAGCAGGTATGGCCATTACGAATTTGTTGTTATGCCTTTTGGACTAACAAATGCCCCTGCTGCCTTTATGCAGTTAATGAATAGCATATTCAGGCCTTACTTGGATCAATTCATAGTAGTCTTCATTGATGATATATTGATATATTCTAAGACTAAGGAAGAACATGAAGAGCATTTGAGGATTGTATTGCAAGTCTTGAGGACAAATCAATTATATGCTAAACTCAGCAAATGCGAGTTCTGGCTTGAAGAAGTGGCTTTTCTCGGACATGTCATATCCAAGGACGGTTTATCTATAGATCCGTCAAAGGTTGAAGCTGTAAGAAACTGGGAAAGACCCACTAATGCAAGCGAGATCAGAAGTTTCTTAGGTCTTGCAGGCTACTATCGGCGATTCATCAAAGATTTCTCTAAGATCGCCGTGCCCCTTACAAGGTTAACTCGTAAGGAGATCCGATATGAATGGAGTGAGGAATGTGAAAGCAGTTTCCAAACTCTCAAGGATCATCTCACTACAGCTCCGGTCTTAGCCCTACCAATTGAAGGAGAGAAATTCGAGGTCTACACTGATGCTTCTGGCATTGGCCTCGGATGTGTTCTAATGCAACAAGGAAAGGTCATAGCATACTCTTCACGTCAGCTGAAGAAGCATGAGGAGAATTACCCCGTCCATGACTTAGAACTGGCCGCGGTAGTATTTGCCCTAAAGATATGGAGACACTACTTATATGGAGCACAGTTTACTGTATACTCCGATCACAAAAGTCTCAAATATCTATTTTCACAAAAGGAGCTGAACATGAGACAAAGACGCTGGCTAGAATATCTCAAGGACTTTGACTTCAATATACAATACCATCCCGGAAAGGGTAATTATGTTGCTGACGCCCTTAGTCGAAAGCCGAGAGCAATGATAGCAAATTGTATGATGCAAGAATGGAGGTTACTTGAACAATTCTCCGAGCTCAATATAAGCTTGGACACGGAATCCAAATTTGTCACACTATCTCATGTAAGCATACAGTCAGATTTGTTATCTGAGATACAAACACTTCAGGATGATGATCCTATATTAGTAGAAATCAAAGGCAGATTAGAAGGACAATCTGATTTTCAACTAACTTCTGATGGAAGATTATCGTTCAAAGATAGAACTTGTATACCCGATTGTCCGGAATTAAAGAAGAAGATCTTGGATGAAGCTCACCGATCAAGGTACACTATTCATCCAGGATCAACCAAAATGTACCAAGATGTAAAGAGGAACTTTTGGTGGCCTAATATGAAAAGAGAAATAGCGGACTATGTATCACGATGTCTCACATGCCAACAGGTCAAGGCGGAACACCAAAAGCCTGCGGGAAAACTACATCCTCTAGATATTCCTAAGTGGAAATGGGAGGATATTGGTATGGACTTCATCATGGGTTTGTTTAAATCTAAAGGAGGACATGATGGAATCTGGGTTATCATTGACCGATTGACTAAATCGGCACATTTCTTGCCAATCAAAAGCCAATGGTCAATTGATGTGCTAGCTGCACTATACATCAAAGAAATAGTCAGGATACATGGAATTCCTGTCTCAATCGTGTCTGATAGAGATCCCCGTTTTACTTCTCATTTTTGGAAGGGATTACAACATTCGTTGGGAACAAGGCTCAACTTTAGTACTGCTTTTCACCCACAAACGGATGGTCAGACCGAGCGAACTAATCAAGTTGTTGAAGATATGCTGAGAGCATGCATTATTGACTTTGGAGGAAGCTGGCATGACCACTTACCTTTAGTTGAATTTGCATATAATAATAGCTACCAAGCTAGTATCCAAATGGCACCTTTCGAAGCCTTATACGGAAGGAGTTGCCGATCTCCCATATGTTGGAACGAAGTTGGAGAGAGACAACTATTAGGTCCAGACATGGTAAGGGATACAACTGAGAAGATACAGGTAATCAGAGAAAGATTACAAGTTGCTTAGACAAGGCAAAAGGCTTATGCTGATACCAGGAGAAGAGATCTTGAATTCCAGGTTGGAGATCATGTATTTCTTAAAATATCCTCTGGACGTGGCATACGAAGATTTGGTGTTAAGGGCAAGCTTACGCCAAGATTCATCGGACCATTTGAGGTACTCGAAAGAGTTGGCGAGGTTGTTTATCGCATCGCGTTGCCTCCTCAGTTGTCCGAGGTACACAATGTATTTCACATATCTATGTTGAAGAAGTATGTGCAAGATCCATCTCATATTATTGAACATGGAGATCTGGTGATCTAGAAAGATCTCACATATGAACAGAAGCCTATGAAGATCTTGGATCGAGAAATACGAGCTCTAAGGAATATGGTCATTCCCATGCTCAAGGTGCAATGGAATAAGAATCCCGAACGCGAAGCGACATGGGAGACCGAAGAATCTATGAAGAAACGATTTCCCGAGTTATTCTAAGAGGTATATGTTCTATGCTCTCCACATGTATAATTATATATATATTGAATTTGGGGACCAAATTCTTTTTAAGTGGGGGAGGGTGTAGCAACCCTAATAAATGAATAATTGAAATAAATTAAAACATATATATTACAGAAGTAATATATAAAAGGAATAGGGTTAACTGGACGAAATAAAACAAGTTAAAAATAACGCCTCTTATTAAGGCGTTAATTTATAACTAAACGCCTCTATCAAAGGCGTGACTAAAGAAAGGACGCCCACACGTGCGGTCGTCAACTCTCACTACCAAATAGGCAAGTAAAAGAAACGCCCATATATGGGGCGTGTTTCAAAAACAAGGAACGCCCTTATCCAAGACGTTTCTTAAGAAACGACCTGAACTAGGTCGTTAATTAAAGAATCGACGCCCTTACCTAAGGCGTTAATTCAATTCGGACTCGTTCGAACCCAGAGCTTATCCAGGGAAAGATTAACCTAATCTAGTAAGTGTCTATTAGAGTAAGGACTCTATTGGGGATATGTTACCCTCAATCAAACACTACTTTTAATAGGACTTCCATAACCCTATAAATAATCTACTGCTCGAACCCGTGAACGCTATTTGGCGTTCGGAGTCTGCAAGGTACGTGAGAGAGGAATAGTTCCTCTAATTCTCTACGTCTGTTGCATGAAGAACTAACTGTCCTTCATCTTCTTCTTCTGTTATAGGTTAAGAAGGCGGCGTACGTGAAGAACAAAGGTATTGTTCTTTTTCTTTTTTCCTTTCGGTCAGGAAGTATGAAGAAATACTAATGTTTCTTCTTTTCTTATAGGAAAACTGCAGTTCTTCTCCTTGATACCACTGTTCGTAAGTTGCGGTTGAAGTTTCCGATCCTTCAAACCCTTCGTCAAGTTCAATCATATTAAGGTAGGTTTTCTCAAGTTATTGTAGCCCAAATGAAATTAATGCAAGATATATATATATAAGCATGTCATGCATACGGTTATTATAGTTTCCATGCGTTTTCTGCAATATTTTGAAAGAGACGCCCCTGTCAAGGGTGCTAATTCACATGAAACGACTTTTCCCAGGTCGTTAATTTCATGTTTAACGCCCCATACTCAGGCGTTAATTTCTTTAAACCGTTAATCACCCATCTTAAGAATTGATTATCTATGAAATCATGATTATAAAATAATGCATGATCCTCTGTCTTCAACCTGCTAACTTTACTGTCATGACATTACATTTGTTGTTATCCTGAAATTGTTACTGTCCTTAAAGTTTCTGAAGGAACTTGAATTAACGACTTGGACAAAGTCGTTTTCCACATATTAACGCCCCCTCATAGGGCGTGAATCTGAAAGGTAATGCCCCTTCCTAGGGCGTGAGTCGGTTAAAATCCTGAAATTTATATATTCTGAAAAATAGAATTAAATAGTAACGCCCCTGCCCAGGGCGCGTTTTTGATAATTCCTGAAAATTAATTGTATTCTGTCAAATATGTAAACAATAAGACGCCTTCTGGTGTAGTCGTCAGATCTTGAAGAAACGACCCTGACCAAGGCGTGTTTTAGACAATTCATGAAATTATTGATATTCTGTCAAATATATATATAAGGAGACGCCTGCTACTGTAGTCGTCAACTCGTGAAGAGACGCCCCTTCCAAAGGCGCGTTTTAGATAAATTATTGAATTATTGAAAATTCTGCAAAACGGACCATATGTAAACGCCCTTCTGTTAGGCGTTAATTACTTGAGAAACGACTTGACCTAAGTCGTTATTTTACTATAAACTGATTTTCATCTGATTTGCTAACCGATGGTTTTATATATTATAATATATATATATCGGCACTATTCTCCACTCCGTGAGTATAGTCCCATGTTTTCATGTTGATTTACCGATCACACTCAACTCTCATTGACATACAAGCTCTCCATTGGACATTCCGTTCCTTTGGACTAGCGAGTTAGTCATAGAGACCTCCGTAAGACTCCTCGTAGCCTTGGATTCCCTCAAGGCCGACTGAGCTGGTTGTACCCTAAAAACCCATTACACGATCCTTGCCATGTCAATCTAAAGAAACATGGTATACCGGCCCTTATGATTATACGAAGAGTATATCATAAGAAATTCTTGATGGGATGATGATATCATGCCATATCGTGTCATTCTTGTAAACCCCAATTCTATGATAAGAATGAGGGTATCTTGCTTGATCTAATGTCCATGTGGACCTCAATTCTATATAAAGAATGTCCATATTGATTTGTCATGGTACCTAAGTTAAGGGAACCATATTCTACCTAGTTTTATCGACATCGTGATTATACCGTTATTATCGCCATTCTATGTCCTTTGTCATATTTTGGACTCTATTCTATCAAAGTTGTCATACGTGTCTACAAGCTTGATTATTGAAATTCTATATTGGCTATATAAACAAGAGTGGATGTCAAAACACATGATAAATGCCTGCGCATATAGGGCCCGATCTGGTCCTGGGAGGAGCACCCGAAAGTACTTGTGCCCATGGGAGTTAAAATGATAAGGTATCTGGCATTATACCGAGTACTTGACTTGCTTGATTGGACATTCCACACACATCTTGTACTTGAATCGTACTTGACTTTACATGAAATGCGTGGCCCGAAAAAGGGTAATTTACTTGCTTGATACATGATAGCCAAAGTTCTTGACATGACTTGTTAATTGTACTTGCTTGAATATCTTGAACCACTTGTTATCTTGTTGGAAGTTTATGATTAAGTTCATCTTATTTCTTTGATATTACCTTCTCTCTATCTTGTCGTTTTATGCGAGCATGCATAGCTTTATTGCATTCATGAAAGATGTAATTACTTAAACCCCTTGCTAGTACTTGAGATATAATTTCCTACTGAGCGTTCGCTCATTCCGTTTGTCCCTTTTTACTTTTCAGGCAAGTCCGACGACGATGGAAGTCAATCGGATGGGAATGGTCAAGAGTGAAAGTGATAGAGCTTCTACAAGTGTCGTCTAGTCTTTTCTATAGTTTCTTGAGTCAAATATGTATTCTTTTCCTTTTTATTAAACAGAGTATTGGATTTGTAATAGTCTATCCATTATGAAATAAAGGATTGGGTTATCTTGCTATTTTGTGCATCTCTGTCTTTGTGTCGAATACACGACCACTCTGATTGACATGATTGATATAGACACGTCGCGCATCTCCGGGTATCTTCCGCGCTCGGGGCGTGACACTCACTCTCTCGCAGTGGTGATAAAATTGATATAATGGGCTACGTTCCTACCACTCTAGCAGCGGCATTCAAAAATATACGAATTGAGCAAATGCGATAAAGAGGGAGGCGAGTTTACCTCCACACTCTGGGTGTGGGGAAGATGACCTCGGCCAAGTACGGTAACTCCCGGTAAAAATATTACAATAATTACAGTAGTGATATTATGGCCCACTCCACGCAGGGAGGTAAAGGGCAACAAAAGGGGCCAAGGAGGAATGATCTTGGGTTGACGGGCAGCGTGTTAAACAGCTCCGTCGGTGCCGTCCGGATGACGCGTCCTACGGGTTGTGGGGCCCACGTGCTGCTCAGACGTCTGAACTGGGCGGGGTGGGTCCCGCTGCCAAGGGGATGCCTGGAGGAATGATACTTGGAAGTCAACCGGGCTGGCGCTGCTGGTGGGAGGCCGGGCGGCTCCGATCGCCGGGCGGTCAAGATTGCTGCCCAGGTCTGTTTTACTGTTTCAGGGTTGCGCGGCCTGACGAGATCGGCTGCTGCGATCAATCCCGACGTCAGATCGACACGAGATTTGTGCCGTTGGAAATCTCTTTCAGAGAGATACGACCTATGGCTAGAGAAGGAATTTTCTCAGTCTCTGTAATGGCCTTGGTCGAATTTACAACCTGCTGGTTCACAGAACTAGATCTGGCAGGACAGATTTGGATCTGCCTGAGAATGAGATTTGACCGGAGGGAAAAATTCGGATATGGGAGTTGGGCTCTTTATGAAAGTTAGAGAGGAGGAAGTAAGGAAGACGCCAATATTTTTTGTGGATTTTCTAAAGGTGGTTTCACAGGGGGAATGGATTTTTGACTGGACAAGGGTCGGATCTGCACTACACAGGACAAAACAGATTTTGGCCTGAGTTTTAATTTTTCAGAGGGGAAAAATAACTCCTAAAATTCATGAAAAATTTATGGAGGTGGGTTTTGGTGGGCAGAACACCCAGTCCAAATTTGAACTCAATCAGAAATGGGGAAGGAGGTCGAACAATGGAAGAAGAGGGTTGTTGTAACAAGATATGCACAGGGACAGATCCGTGTGGGTCTAGAAGCTTAAATGGAAACGAAAATGAAATGAAGGTCTAAAACTGGGGGATTTTTTCTGGAGATGGGGATTTATGTGGGGAACCTACCCTCAAAATCTCAGCTCCGTCAGATCTGGGATTTGAGAGAGAAAATTTAGACAAGGGACCTTTGTCCTGATTTAGACAGATCTCTGACGGGTTGGCGGTGGCAATGCGATGGCGGCTCGATGGCGGCGGCGGCGGCGGTGCTGAGCTTCACACTCAGAGAGGTGGTGGCGGAGATGCTTCACACATCTGAAACAAGATCCCTCACAGCTCTAGGGGAGGAGAGAGGGGCGCCCTTGGGCCTTGTGAGCACAAATGAGAATTTTCCTTTCATTAATGCTAAGTAATTCATAAAATACATGGCTTATATAGAAAATGTAAAAAGACCTAAACTACCCTCAGATCTTGGTTAGGGGAGGGGTATACAAGGGATAGACGATTTAATCCCCATGTGGTTAAAAAAACAAAAATAAAAATCACTTTTAATGGGGGGGTGCGCCCCCTTGACCAAGATGGCCAATTTGAATTTGTCTTCTATTTTTAATCCTTGGTCTAAGTGGAAAAGAATCTTTCTAGAAGCCCACCTTGGACCTTGGACCAGCCCCATATGGGCCCCTAGGGCTTAGGTGGACCAATGGGGAAGAATGTGGGGGCCCCTTGCTGGACCTACTAGACTTTTCCAAATAAACCCACTAAAACCTAAAGACTCACATTTTGGCTTATACTTGCCATACAATTGTGTACCCAATTACACAACGGTATAAATTCAAATAAAATGACACAAATGCAAAAGAAAAATATTAGTGCCCGGTGTTGATTCCCATCAATTCTCTCCAGATGGGAAGAACTCGACTCCGTCGAGTAAGGGGTGCGGCACCTGCGGATCCGTCACCGAACATGGAAGCGCGGAGTACGCTCCACTCCAAGTAATCGACACCTGCTCATCCCGTATAGATTCGATATGCTCACGCTGCTGGCGAATGAGGCTAAAGGTGGACACTCCGGGGTGGGGTCACTCTCAAAGGGGAGGAGGTGGCTCAAAGACTCACTAGGAATCACCGCGGGGTCCTTGTGGGTGACTAGATCCGAGACATAGAATGGTAGAGCCGATCCCAAATTCCGGCAAGCCTACAACGTACACATTATATCCGACTTGCCTCGCACTCTAAAGGGACTGACAACGCGAGCTAAAATGAGACGGACTCGACTCAATGCATGCAGACTCGCTATGCACTCAACAAGAAAAAAAAACACAGACTCACACATGACCCTAAACAAATCTATGTTGGTCCGACTCATACATATGCAATGGCGGACCAGGACATCCGAATGTGTGCCATGCATACACAAGATGCAACCGGTGGTAGGCGGAATGAGGGAGTCCTAGACATCCTAAAGTAATCCACTCATGCACGGATGGCCCTTTGGATTTGGGAGGTTTGGGAGGGCTAGGAGTGCCGAATGCACCTTCTACATCATCCCTATATGTTGGTATCTCGTGCCAATGAACAGGCTTCTGACTTAGTGTAGGTGGACCAACCTGTGGGGAAGGGGTGTGGTAGGGGACTTCCCTAAAGAGGTGGAATGGAGGTTGTGGGCCAAGAGGCCCACTAAGAAAGGGATCGAAGGGATCAAAGAATGTGTGACCCCTCGATATGGATTCCCTCATCTCAAGGTCCCATGTGTGGAATTCTAGAAGGTGTGGATTGTCACCTTCTTCCGTTGAGGCTAAGGGGACAACGGCCTCGTATAGCAGATAAGGGTCCTCCCTTGGGACAAATGGAATGAAGGTAGGCTCGGCCGGCATGGGGAGGAACAAAAGAACCTCCCGTGGTGACATGACCCACGGTGCACACGGATGTAATGGATCCCAAAGCGGGATGGGTGAAGCTACGACCTGTGGGTCGGTCAAAGCCTGGGGCCAATAAGTGTGTCAACTTCAACTGTCGGTCTAATCCTATAAGAAGGTCATCCAATGTATCAACATGGTGACTAGACCAAAATGTGGTATGGAAGGAGTTGACGGGCACTAAAGGTAGTGTTGGGTCCATGGATGGATAGCAAGGTGGGACCAAGCCTATCTTGAGCCAGCTAAGTAGTGGCTCGGCGATGAAAAAGCGTTCTCGTTAGAAACACGGGTGGCTCGGGCTGAGGTGGCTCCAAATGAGGTGGCTCTGAATAAAGATCAGAAGGTGAGGGTGATGGCAATGGAGCTCTCATGGGTGGGGAAGGACTGTCCTCCTCGAGGGGAAGAGGTCCTTGGGGTGGCACCGGGATGTGAGGCTCGAGCAGGAATCCATCAATTTGATTACACATCCTATCCAACCGATCTGAAATGGTTTTGAAAATTTTGAGAATGGTTGGGTTTGGAGTAGGGGTATCATGATGGACTCGCCCATAATCACTCGGCCTAGGATTGGGCTTAGGCTCGTCTACATGTGGGGCTCTTTGCCTCCAGCTATGACCCACTTGATTGGAAGAGATTGGGTGGGGTCGTTGGAGGTGACTGGGCCAGGTAGGTAGAACCTCCTAAGCTCGCCCTTCATCTCTCGCCATGACTCTATGGGCCTTTGCCTCCTCATTTCCCTCAAGTATTCTATGTCCCTCCATGTTTCGGCGGCTTCGTAGAAAAGTCACCTTGTGGCTAAGTCGACTTGCATGGCATCGGACATAATGTAACACTTAAAATATGTGTCCATAGCGGCTTCCCACTCTAGGTAGTCACTCGGGACTTTGGAGCCATAGAAGTCCCGGGTTGCGGGCCAACGGGGGTGGTGGGGTTGGGCCTCCCATCTTTGGGCGTATCGCCACCATGCATAAGATGTGGGCTCTTGGGGATCCATGGGACACGGGGAACTATAAGATGGCCATACCGACACCTAGACTTAACCAATAGATGGTACTTGGCGGAGTTATGGGATCCGAAGATCCTCTCTCACAAATGTGCGACCTTCCCGATAGGCGTAACCTAACGTTCGGGCAACACCTTTTGATATACCGAATAATGATATGCAAATGCAACCTTAGACCGACGTAAATGACTCTTTTTTTGTGTGTTTTTAAACAAGACTACCCTAGACTTGACTCTCTCTGATACCAATTTGATGCGGGATGGTCCAGCGAACCTGGGACTCTAGCTCGCAACTCGTCCCTAAGCGAGAGAAACGCGGGATCGTGTGCGGTTGAGGAACCGGCAATGAGTCGGGTAGTCGGCTCTTCCGCGTGTACTCGGATTGAGTCACGGGACATGTCACACTCACTCTCTTGCAGCGGTGATAAAATTGATATAACGGGCTACGTTCCTATCACTCTAGCAGCGATATTCAAAAATATACGAATTGAGCAAATGTGATAAAGAGGGAGGTGAGTTTACCTCCACGCTCCGGGAGTGGGGAAGATGACCCCGGCCAAGTACGGTAACTCCCTGTAAAAATATTACAATAATTACAGTAGTGATATTATGGCCCACTCCACGTAGGGAGGTAAAGGGCTACAAAAGGGGCCCGGGAGAATCGATCTTGGGTTGACGGGCAGCGTGTTGGACAGCTCCGTCGGTGCCGTCTGGATGACGCGTGCTGCGGGTTGTGGGGTCCACGTGCTGCTTAGACGTCCGAACTGGGCGGGTGGGTCCCGCTGCCAAGGGGATGCCTGGCGGAACGATCCCTGGAAGGCAACTGGGCTGGCGCTGCTGGTGGGAGGCCGGGCAGCTCCGATCGCCGGGCGGTCAAGATTGCAGCCCTGGGTCTGTTTTACTGTTTTAGGGTTGCCCGACCTGACGAGATCGGCTGCTGCGATCAATCCCGACGTCAGATCGACACGAGATTTGTGCCGTTGGAAAGCTCTTTCAGAGAGCTACGACCTATGTCTAGAGAAGGAATTTTCCCTGTCCTTGTAATGGCCTTGGTCTAATTTACAACCTACTGGTTCACAGAATCAGATCTGGCAGGACAGATTTGGATCTGCCTGAGAATGAGATTTGACCGAAGGGAAAAATTCTGATCTGGGAGTTGGGCTCTTTACAAAAGTTAGAGAGGGGGAAGTAAGGAAGATGCCAATATTTTTTGTGGATTTTCTAAAGGTTGTTTGACAAGGAAAATGGCTTTTGGACTGGACAGGGGTCGGATCTGGACTGCACAGGACAGAACAGATTTTGGCCAGAGATTTAATTTTTCAAAGGGGAAAAATAACTCCTAAAATTCGTGAAAAATTTTTGGAGGTGGGTTTTGGTGGGCAGAACACCCAGTCGAAATTTGAACTCAATCAGAAATGGGGAAGGGGGTCGAACAATGGAAGAACAGGGTTGTTGTAACAAGATATGCACAGGGATAGATCTGTGTGGGTCTAGAAGCTTAAATGGAAACGAAAATGAAATGAAGGTTTAAAATTGGGGGAATTTTTCTGGAGATGGGGATTTATGTGGGGAACCTACCCTCAAAAACTCAGCTCCGTCAGATCTGGGATTTGGGAGAGAAAATTTGGACAAGGGACCTCTGTCCTGATTTAGACAGATCTCCGGCGGGTTGGCAGTGACGATGCGATGGCGGCTCGATGGCGGCGGCGGTGCTGAGCTTCACACTCAGAGAGGTGGTGGAGGAGATGCTTAACACATTTGAAACCAGAGCTCTCACAGCTCTAGGGGAGGAGAGAGGGGCACCCTTGGGCCTTGTGAGCACAAATGAGAATTTTCCTTTCATTAATGCTAAGTCATTCATAAAATACATGGCTTATATAGAAAATGTAAAAAGACCTAAACTACCCTCAGATCTAGGTTAGGGGAGGGGTATACAAGGGATAGAAGATTTAATCCCCATGTGGTCAAAAAAACAAAAATAAAAAATACTTTTAATGGGGGGTGCGCCCCCTTGACCAAGATGGCCAATTTGAATTTGTCTTCTATTTTTAATCCTTGGTCCAAGTGGAAAAGAATCTTTCTAGAAGTCCACCTTGGACGTTGGACCAGCCCCACATGGGCCCCTAGGGCTTAGGTGGACCAATGGGGAAGAATGTGGGGACCCCTTGCTAGACCTACTGGACTTTTGCAAATAAACCCACTAAAACCTAAAGACTCACATTTTGGCTTATACTTGCCATACAATTGCGTACCCAATTACGCAGGGGTATAAATGCAAATAAAAGGACACAAATGTAAAATAAAAATATTAGTGCCCGGTGTTGATTCCCATCAGGAACAATAAACTTTAAAGGATGAACCTTGAAATACCTCTGCTAAGGTTCCCGAAACTCGGGTCTTCACCGGACAGACACGCTTTTTCTTGTGCGCTCTACAGAGAAATAGCTACTTCTGGATGCTCTAACTCTCTGGTTGCTTGCCCTCCTATCATGATATTTGAAGGGGAGTTAGACAATACTAAAGGAAATAAAAAGTTCTAAAGACTCAACCTGAGATCATGACGTCTTACCTTTGAACCACGCGAGTCAAAAGTAAGGTTCGCGCAGGTCGAATCTGAATTATATTTATAGAGTTGGCCTAGGGTTGAGGTATTAGATCGACTTAGGAGTCCTAATTTGGAGTAGGATCGATCTCCAAGAGTCTTAGACTAGATTTCCATGCCAGATAGCATCGATCCATGGGGATTGGAATGCTAAAAATCCCATTTTCCCACGCTTCTACAAACCTCGTTCACGGAAGATAGTGGTCATGTCTAGACCACTTCTTGGTAGAGTCGGTCTTGCGATAGACCACCTTTTAGCATTTTATTCGAAATTTTTAAGTTTTCCAATTTATCTACCATTTATTCCCCCTAATTAGTTTGTTTATCCTATTTAAATCCGAAAATAGACCTAATTATGTCTCTAGAAGTGGGCTTGGGCCAAAGGGGCTTAGAAATTGGTCTTTGGGCCCAATTTAAGTGGGCTTATTTATTTGGTTAATTTAGGGCCTTCAAATTAATTTACCTAACTCATAATTCATTAAATAGCCCATTAAGCTTTTTAAATATTTAATAACTTTATTTAATTCTTGAAAAATCCTAGAAATTTCCAGGGTGTTATAGGGGACTTGGGGACGATGCTTGCTCTGGCTCTTATCCTTGTCTGCCCTGAGCAGGGTGTTTCAGTTCTGGATGCCCCGTCAAAATATAGCTGCCACACAGCCCGACGGACTTGATCCACTTCTAGCATTTCATCTTCTAGAAGCTCCGTGATTAAAGGGGAATCTTCAGGCACAGAATGTGCTGCAAAGAAATCTGCTATTGCCGGCCTTTCATGGCCTTTTGGGGCACATATGTAATATACAATTCCATCAAAATGATGGCCCATTTACCCAGTCGGCCTTTCAATGCTGGTTGGGATAAAAGGTACTTGACTGGATCAGCCCTTGATATCAACTGTATTTCATGCGAGAGCATGTAATGCCTCATCTTCTCGACTGCAAAGACCAAGGCGAGGCAAACTTTCTCGATCGGGCGGTATTTCCTTCCGCCCCAACTAATCTTCGACAGAGGTAGTAAAGCGCCTACTCTTTCCCTTGGTCGTTATATAGGGCCAACATTGCCCCCAGTGAATATTCGGTGGAGGCTATGTAGAGAATCAATGGCCGCCCTTTGACAGGTGCCCCCAGTACCGGCGGGGTCTTCAAATATTCAACTAGTCAAAAGCCTTTTGGCATTCTTGATTCCAGTCGAATGGCGAATCTTTCATCATCAATTTAAGGAATGGTTGACATCACTCGGACATGTTGGAGATAAACTTACGGATGTAGGCTAATCGGCCTTGTAATGACTGTAGTTCCGTTAGGTTCCTCGGAGGAGGCAACTCCTGAATGGCTTTTATCTTGGAGGGGTCTACTTCGATTCCCCGATATCAAACAATGAAGCCCAAAAATTTCCCACTAGAAACCCCAAAGGCGTATTTCAACAGGTTCATCTTCAGCTTATATTGTCGGAGCCTTTCGAATACAATCCTGAGGTCACTCACATGATCTTCTTTCTTCCTAGTCTTGACGAACAAATCATCGATGTAGCATTCGACTTTGTCATAGAGCAGTTCATCAAATATCTTCGCCATCACCCTTTGATACGTGGCACCGGCATTTTTGAGGTCAGAAGGCATCCTTTTATAGTGGAATATCCCCTTGGGTGATCGAAAAGCTGTATGAATTCAGTCATACTCGGCTATCCATATCTGGTTGTATCCAAACGACCTGTCCATGAATGATAACGCTTTATGGCCAGTAGTAGCGTCTATCATAACTTCAGTGATGGGCACTAGGAAATAGTCATTCGGGCATGCCATATTCAAGTCCCGAAAGTCCACACATATTCTGATCTGGCCATTCTTCTTATTAACGGGCACAATATTGGCCAGCCAGGTGGTGTATTGAATTTCCACTACGAAGTCGTCACCTATGAGCTTGTCGACCTCTTTGCAAATCTGACTTATCAGTTCCGGCCTCATTCACCGAGGTGATTGCTTCACTAGTTCGACTTTGGGGTCGATGGCCAATATATGTTGAGCAACTTCAGGGCTCAGGCCTGGCATTTCTTTGTAGTTCCAAGTGAAACAGTCTCGGAACTCTTGGAGCAGCTTTATGTATCCCTCTCTCTCTTCTGGGAGAAGGAGGGGGCTGACGAAGGTTGGCCTAGGCGCATCTTCTATGCCGAGGTTTACTTCGATCAGCTCATCAACGGTGACCTGTTGTTTGCGATGGGTTTTTATCCGACCATCTTATTTTTTTATTTCGTGTATATATGTGTATATGTACATGTACATGTATACATGTCTTATTTCACGTATCGATCAACCAATTAACTAACCGGTAATTAACTGACTGATTGACTACGCGGGCGTGCCAGTCACATGAGTGACGATTCATGGTGCGCTCATTCTGACCCGTGTCGGGCGAATGTGAGGTTCGGTCGGGACCAGCAGTCCGCCATACCATAAAGGCTATGGCGTTAATTACATCCCCCACGAGGAGGGAACACCTTTGATTAATTGCTAAGATGAAGGGCTGTCGAGGCCGGAATAAAGGATACAGAGCATGCGAGTGATCATGCAAGATGCTATGATTAACTACACATGATTTATTAGGGTGGACCCTGGTACATGGCGAAAGACTTAGGCTCGAAGGCCACCTTTACGCGTAACAAGGCCTCCAATCAGGCGTAACCTGACCTTCTGGCAATGTCATTTGATATACCAAGGGTGCACCCGCTTGAGCATGCCTTAATGCGACATGAATGCTTGGCCTGAGGCATGATGGCAAAAATTCTAGACATATCAATTCAAGCTTGAACAAGCTAATTTATCTAGTTCATTGACACAACGACATGATTCGGCGTGAAACCGGTGCAGCGTTTGCGAAGAAATGGGTTAAAATGCTTGAAACGGCGCCCTGAAACGTAGGTAAATGGCTTAAAACGGCGCCAGAAACCGTAGGTGAATGAAGGGGGTTAAACCGGCGCGGCCTGATTGGGGCGCGCCGGGAAGGGCGCGCCGTTTAAGGCGCGCCGTTTAAGGCGTGCCATGTATGAACGGCGCCGATTTAGCCCAATCTCTCGGAAACCCAGATTTTATTGGTTTATTTATGGATTTATTATAATGTTTTGAGAGATTTTGAAAGTTGATTGAGTTGATTATTCGTGGATCGGTCCCAAGCCATCCAAAAGTTAAGTCACGGGCTCGCGCGAGGTTCATACTCGAGCGCGGCGATCATTCCGAGTTTGGACTCTTTCAAGCCGAATTTCGGCAGCATCTCCCCATCCCGGAGGATTTGTCGGGGAGAAGCGGGGAGCACTCACGTAGTGGAGCAAACCCCTAAGGGCCGGGTGGCGCAACGGCGGCCGGCAAAAACCCGAACGGAGAGGAAAACCCCGAGGTCAAACCTGCTAGGGGCACCAAATCCGTGGGTAACAGCGAGCGAATGAGGCAACTCATTATGGGAGCGAAGACCCCGAGGGCTAGCCTACGAGGGCACGCGACCCGAGTCACCACAACACTCCAAGTCGGGACGACCGATATAAGGAAGGAATCCCCGAGGGCTAGCCTACGAGGGGAACACAACCCACGGCCACCACAAAGTCCATTAAGGACCGTGGATTTTGACTGCAGGGCTTAGCCCCGTTGCTGTGCACCCGATGGTCTGCAGGGACATTCGTCATCAATGAACGAGCCCACTGTCGGCCAGGTGACTGATGCAGAAGACTTGGGAATATCCCCCTCCCCGGATGCCGGGGTGATGCTACAGAGCATACTCCCGTTAAGGTGTAAGCTATACGAAAGGAAGCAGTGTGAGACATCGCTTGACGGCGGCAGACGGGCAAAGGAGTTGCTTATAAGCATGGTAAAACGATGAAGCCCCACGGGCGGAGCAGGCTAACATGAGCACGATATGTGATTAACACGTAGCCCGGGGTACGGAATATGTGTGCATATATATATGATATTCGGAAGCAAGCAGACATGAGGCTCGCCGTTGAACAACTGGGGACAATCTAAGAGCTCTTCCCCGCCCCTCTGGCCTATGAAGCAGGGCACACAGGGGACGGTGAAGGGTCTTCATCCCTGGGCGAGACAGACAAAGATATGCACACAAGTGCATCTCTGCTCGCAGAGCCCGTGGAATATTCAGTGCCAAGCCCGGCCGTTGCATCAGACTCGAAAGCAAGAGAAAACCCCGGGGAGGGGGACTGAGTGATTCATATAGCCCGAAGGCATACCCAATGTCGGAGAAACCGGCTACACGAGAGTATATATATATTGGGGAAACCATTAAATGCACGCTCGAAGGAGGGTGAGAGAGAGAGAGGAAGAGATACAACAACAACCACAAAGGCTTTTCATTCATCCCGTGAACAGCACAGGTATATATATACAGAGCATATAGATTCCGGCGCCGTCGTTGTCGATCGGCCGTCGTTTACCAATGAAGAAAGGATTACAGACAAAGTGAAAAGGGTAAAGGAAAATGGTGAGAGGAGGGGAGGTCAGGCTCATATCATCGCCCCTCCCCTCCTTCACTTACATTGCGCCAGAAGAAGAAAACCAAAAGAAGAGCAGAGGGATCCACCGGGAGGAACGCGGAGACCCACCTAAATCGATAAGAAACGGATGGTCTCCCTCTCCGATTCCGGGAAGCTCGAGTGGAGCGTGGTGGCGGCCGCCGAGAAGCTCAAGACTGAGGCTTCTTCAGATCGAAAACCCTCGACTCGTCTCCCTGGACCTCTCTTCTCTCTTTCTAATTCTCTTTTTTTTTCTTTTGATTCCGCCTCTTTCTTCTCCTCTCTCTCTTCGGATCCCCCCTTTTTCTCTGGCCGAAGGCAGGACATATATAGAGCATTTTGTTAATCCGGCGCCCCGGGGAGGGGGGTGCGCCGGATTTGGTGGCGCCGAGAAAAGGTCCCAGTTGGCTTTTGCGCGCCGGTTCGACGGCGCCGTATTAAGGGGCGCCGTTTTAATTTGCTTGTTCGGCACGGCTAGGCCGGTGGGTCCGGGGATGATTCCGGAAGCTCCCGTTGACTGTTCCTTCCATGCTGGCCTTTGAAAAACCTTGACATGGTGTCGAGGAAGCTCTCGATATGACGAACGGCCTTGATCAGACCTCTGCGTGTGTCTGGCTCGATCATACGGGCATTTTGTTGACACGGCCTTCGGCACTATGACTTGTGCTTCTGGTCGAGACGGACTCATGCTCGAGGCTTCTTTACGGGACGGTGTTGCATCCCGGATGATTCTGCCTTGAATGGCTATCGATCGGCCACTAATGGGCCCATTATGACGAGGAGCTGAACCCATGTCGGGTGATCGGGACCCTCTGCTGACAGAACCCTCGGCCCCTTGTTATGGACGGCCGGGGATGCTTTTCCTCGTTAGGAGAGCCATGGGGTAGAATGTCGTCCTTGGTCGGGCGACGGGTGTGGGGTAGCGACATGATGAGGTCGATGCCGGATCATTAGGCAGGCTTGATCGCTCCGCCGGTTGGTTGCGGGTTCACTTCGACTCTCCTGAGGTAAAGTCCCCGGTGCTCATTTCAAGGTGACTCGGGGCTCCGTCAGCTTGAAGGGTCTTTGATAAGGTGATCTTCATCGGATTCTGTGCTTCAGTGGGCCGTATCATTCGTCTTTACGGCTTGGTCGCCAAAGGATTATATTTTGAGTGCCAACAAATGCCCCCCAGACGTAGGCGGTGCAAGTGAGGCAGGAATGTGGCAAGGCCTACGGATGAGCTTCGTTTGGCTGACAGAAGCTCGAACGGCGCTTAATTCCGACTTCGGATGTTAATCCGGCGCCGCAAGAAGCTTGAACGGCACCATTTAAAACGGCGCGCCCTCGAGCTTCGGAGGTTGAGATGGCGCGGCCTCCACGGCGCGCCAATTACATAAAACGGCGCGCCCCGGGGCACGCCATTTTTGGGGCGCGCCATTTTAACAGGGGTGGAGCCCCCTATATATTGTTTTCTTCTTCATTTTTTCTTCATAGTTCTTCATTTGCAAATCTTCTTTCTCTCACCTCCCTTTCTCCTCTTCCCGCAGCGCCGAGTGGCTCAGGGTTCGGGCGATTTCGCCCTGTGAGCGGGTGAGTTGAGTGTTATTCTGTTCGGGTTCTGAACCCATTCTTCGGGCCCCGGGAGGCTCCTTGTAGGACTTGTCCTCGGAGCTAGATCCCTCGGGTATCCCATTTGGCCTTGGCTTAATGGCTATGGCTACTTTTAGGGGCTGCTCCCTTTGTGGACGGCTTCCACTTCTCTTTTGGCAAACCCCCGAGCTGGGGAGATGCTGCCGAAATTTTGTCAGAAATATTGCTTCGATCAACTGATTTCTGACTTTTGTTTGTTCTTTTCTAGGCGTTGTTTTGCAGATAACATGGCCTCCGGCTCTTCTTCCTCTGCATCTCGGGTCGCCGTGACATGGGGGAATGTCCATTCCCTTGATCGGGGGCCTCGACAGATAGCTGTGGTTGCTGAGTCTTCGGACTCAGAGACCGACACCGTCGACACCGGCTGCTTATTGATTCTTGACGGCAACCACTTCCAGTATGATCGAAGGGATGGCGTCAGACTCGACCATCCTAAGGACAAGCATGTGATGGCGTTCCTTGAGCGCTTCAACCTTGGAGGGAAGCGCGATTTAATCTCGTCCGTCGAGCCGAGGGAGCCCTACTGGCGGAGAGAGACAGTTTGGCCGAGTCAGTCACTCAGGGCATGCCTATATATATCCCGGGGGAGCCCAGAAAGTGGGGAGCCGTGCTCGGGGTGCAGGAGTTATCCCCCGAGGCTGGGATGCTGACGAGAGCACCGCAGTATACCCCAGCTCGCTGGAATGAAACTGCCGGACGTGTTGACAGGGAGAAGCCCGTATACGGTTTATTCCTCGCCCCGCTTCATTGGGGATACCGAGACGAGCCTTTTCTTTTAGACTGCCTGGCGGTCTGATTCAAACATCAGATTTCAGTGGGGTGGTTTGGAGAGCTCAAAGCCACCGACGCTCACGCCTTCAGACCGGGGGCAGTTGAATTCACAGACTTTGTGTTGCGGCAGTACGCCCCCATCCTGGTGCATGCGGGTGTATACCAGAGTGTATATGCTTCACGGTACAGGTACCCGATCTCCCGAGGTCTGTGCTGCAGGATGATCGAAGTCTTCTGCCCAGAATACAACACTTTTTACACTGCAGAGGGTGAGACTTCACTGGACCTCTGAAGTCTTTCCCAGCTGAGCGGCTTGCCCATAGACGGGGAGCCGTATGAAGAAGTTTGTTTTCCAGACTGGCTGAAAGACCAGACGGATGGGGAAGGTAGATATTTCACGGGCTTCGCCTACCGTTATCTGATGAAGGCATATCGCACCCTGCTGCGCCTGACGCTTGACTCGCGAGAGGCGCGGAAGCCTGGCGAAAAGAGACGCGTGCGGATGGGCACGTGGCTCCAGTATTTCTTCGGTGGGGAGCAGCAGTACGAGGACTTCCCCACGGTGGTTCCGACGGCGGTGGCGCGGAAGAAGAGGGCTCGACGCCAAGCGACATATCCCGCTGTCTCAGGGAGAGGGCGGCAGGTCGGCCCGAATCCCACAGGAGTTGACGCAGTTACACATTGTGCTGCGTATCTGACTTATTGGCTTTGTTCGTTTGCCCTCCCTCAAGGGGACGAGACAGTAATCAGACCGGAGGCTATTTACCCTGCCTGCTTAATGGCCTTGGGGGACGAAGCTGTCCCTGTGCCCTGTGGCTCTGTGCCTCATATATAAAATGTTGGGGGATTTGCACAAGTCACGCATCCCCAGAAATTCGCAGACAGTTGGTCCCATCCACTTTTTTAATGCCTGGGTCTGCACCCTATTTCCTGAAGCAGCTCCCCGGTCGATGCAGTCAGATCGTCCTTTGTCGCGGATGATCGAATTTGCCAGTGCCGAACCGTCCTCACTGGCGGATCAGCTTTTCGCCATTCGGGGGAAGTTGACTACAGTTCCAACAGATTCCCCTGGCGTTCTGCACTTTTGGAGCTTGGCTGCCAGCTCTAGCCCTCTTGTCAACAGGATGCGGCAATGCCGATTATTTGAGACAGAGGAATTTATTCATCAGCTGACTGGGTCGAAGAGCACAAGGCCCATCTTGGAGTCGGAACTGGTTGAGTGGGCGCTGTCTATTCGTCCCAGTGTTCTTGTCTTCAGGAAGAGCGGCTTACTGTGGCTGGAGCCGTATTATCCCTTTCGTTTTGGCCAGATTTTTGGGTACGACCAGCAAATTCCTTCTTCTTCAGCCCGATTCAATCTGCCAAATAGACATCGGGCTGGTCAGACGACTACGGAAGAAGCCCGTGGGTGGTGGGACTACTTCCATCGTCGGGAGGACGTGTCATTCAGGGTGCCAACCCCGGCCCGTCTGCCCCGAGTGACTCCAGACTTCATCAAGTGGTGGAATGCACGAACGGGCTTCTATCAGAACTTCCGAAAAGACTGCTGGCATAGTGCCGAGCGTCGTTTCCTAGATTCACAGCGGGAGCCTGTTTTGGATGTCGATCCATCCTATTTGAAGAAGCTGAAGTCCTGGTCCAACACTGAGGTGATGGCATATGTAGAAGCCAGGAAAGCTGCGAAGGGCAAGTCGTCCCGAGCCGACCCGAAGATGCCAGAGATCCAGAGGGATGATTATATCAAGACTCTCTGGGGGCTGTGCCGGGTTAGCAGTGACCGGATTGCTCTTCAGACAATCCCCCTTCCGGTGGAAGAACCTCTTCCTAGTGTGGCGAGCTGGCGCCCAGAAATCGACCGTTTTCATCCCTACCGGACCTTCATCAGGAGGGAAGACAGGCGGGCTGACTTATATTCCAACACCCCCTGGATATTCGCCCTGCTTCATTCTCATGGGCTTTCAATTTCTGGTCCACTAGAAGCCATCCGGGACCATCAGCTCCTCATATCTTTCAAGTATGTCGACGGTTGGGGATTCGACCACTTGAGCTTATATCATCACTTGTCATCCTGTGGCCATGAGGACTTGGCTCAACTGACGGAGAAAAGTGAAACAATTGGTGACGTGTGCTGGCTCATCCACGAGGCGGCTTCCCGGGATAAGGCGCCAGTACTGCTTTACTGGCCGCTTAGTCCCCGATATACCGGGCTGCCAGGTAATGCTTGATTTCTTCTTCAGCCCTGAAGCTGCTTCTTCTATAGTCAGTGTGCATCTTCTCACCTATGTGCTTTTGCAGCTCACCTTTCTATGGAGGCGACCCGACACTGTAGGGAGCTGATATCTAAGGCGCAGAAGCCTTCATATTTTAATATTCCAGAGCCAGCTCCGACCACGACACCATTACCCCCTGGGGATTCGCGAAAGCGAACCAGGTCCCAGGTCAGGGAGGCCATCAGTGGGGCCAAGAAAGCCAAGAGGGCAGAGTCCCGCGCTACTCGGGCACGTCGGAGGAAGGCTGCTGAAGAGGAGTCCACGGTTCCCCTTCCTCGGGTTCCGTCATTCTCCGAATTTGAGGCCGCCTGGACGCAGGGGCCTGAGGGCGAAGGTGACTTCTTATTCTTGCCTGGCTTGTTTGTTTATTTCCGCCGCCCTGGCTGATCATCCTTCCTTTTAGTAGCTGCTGGCACTACCTCCGCCGTTGTTGGGTTGGAGGCGGCAACCGGAGCTGCTGTTGGGGAGAGAGAGGAGGAAGCCCCCTCGGCCTCGCTGAGGGTGACTTGCCTTCACCGACACCCCATCGAGACATAGAAGGTAATTTGCAGCATGCCTATAGAGCTTAGCGGCATGTTGTGGTTTCAGTCGGGTCTTGACTATTTATTGTCTTTCAATTCCAGTCGGTGTTCGGCCCACACTGCTCCCCGAGGTCAGTGCTACGGCAGGGGTTGCCATCGGAGAGCAAGGGCTTCCAAGGGACCGGCCCCTGGATATTCCGCCGATGGATGCTCCCGAGACGGAGACCGCTGAGGGGGTTCTGGATAGAGGGCCTAGCGCGGTTCCCGCTCAGGTGCCGGAGGTCCGAGAACAAGCAGAAGAATCATCCTCCTCTGAACAAGTTGATTATGGTGGCGGCTCCGGCGATGACGAGGGATTCCCCATGGTCGACACCGAGGCTGAGGACGCCGGGGCTTCTTCAGCTTACGAGAGCGATCTGCCAACGTTTAGCCCTCCGAGGCCATTGGGAGCCGAGTACGGGCCATCGTACCCGACTGCAGGGGAAGGGCCAGAATCTTCAGAGGCCACTTTTGGAGGCCTAAATATAGTGCCGGTTGAGGTAGGAAGTATTCTGATTCCCGCTTGCAGCACTTCTTTTAATTTTCAAGCCAGCTGGCTGATGTACATATATGGAATGCAGGCTGAGGTGGTACCGCCAGCTATAATGATCCGCATACCCCTTCCAGACGTGGATATGGGTCAGTCGGCCTTCCCACCAGTTGTGCGGCCCATTGCCCTGCGGCTTCCACGGACCTATGCTGCTGCAGCGACCTCAAGGGAGCCTGGCGTGACGGCCGAAGGTGGCGCTCCGACCGGGGTTGCAAGGGCTCAAGCCTTGGTGGCCGGCGCAGAATTATTGCCGTCGCCAAGTGGTCCTCCGGACATAGAAGCAGGAGAAATTATTGCAGACGAGGCCGATATCATTAAAGCTTTGTCGGTCATAGAGGGCTCTCCTCTTTTAGTGGCCAGTGAGACTGCTCAAGAGGAACAAGCGCCTTTCATTGCCGATACGGCTGTTGTAGCCTCACCCCAAAGGGCGGGCAAAGAAGTTGTCACCATGGAGGCCCCTTTAGCTGCTGCAGCTGCAATAGTCGGGCCGGGTGTGGGCGTCGTGCAGACTATGCCGTCGACGTCCCTCGGGGTGGCCGATGACATTTGGGCCGAGGTAGATAGCAGGGTAGACTTTCAGCTCCCCGAGACTTCGCCATTGGGCCTACAATTCTCCGGTGACATGGTATGGCAGTCTCTGGATAATCTCCAGCGGGCCATGTTAGCCTCTCCGGGCCTGACTTATATGCAGCTGAGAAGCTTGATAGATCATCTCTCCCGATCGCTTTTAGCATTCGGCTGCCCAATGGATGATTGGACCCCGCGAGTTGTAATGCTGTTAAAGCACGCCAACAGGCGGGAGTTCCTGAGCCGAGAGGTTTCCGATCAGCTGGCGGCTGTGAAGCTGGAGAGGGCAGATTGCCGCACTGCTGCTTCTTCTTTGAGGGTGACCGTGGAACAGCTGAGAAACGCTGCCGGCAATATCTCAGAACGCCAGCTGCTCCTCAGGGCACGGGAGGCGGAGTTGCGTGCTGAGCTTGCCGAGGTCGAAGCCGAACTGCAGGAAGGCAAGCGCCTCGAAACCCAGTCAAGAGAGGAAGCTGATCTGGCCGAAGGACAACTTGCCTCATTGGACGAGAGGTTATCGCAGCTGACAGCTACTGAGGCACGGTTGCAAGAATTGACCCGACACTCCTCACTGGGCCTCTTGGAGTTGGCAGATATCTTCCGGCGTCCTTTGCCGTAACCTTGCTTCCTTCTTTTTTTTGCATCCAATCTTGCTCCTTTCTATCTTCGGAGCTTATGTACCCCCGGGGGATGTCCCGGGCCAAAGAAATGTGTTCCGCCAATTCTTATTAAATGAAAATATCTCTTTTCGTCGTCTCGATCACGACTTCTTTTCTTCCCTTCTTTTATCTCTTCTGGCTGATCACCCGAACCTGGGGATACTTACCGATGGCACAGGAGAGCGCTCACGCCTTCAGGGAAGGGGTGAGGTGTTCGCTCCACCGCGACGCAGCCATTCCCGGAACAGGGCCTTTGCCAAGGTGGGACATAGGTAGCGTAGACAGATGCACCTAGCGAACCTTGCCGCTGATGATGAGAGGCGTGTTGTAACCATCGACGTGGGTCAACTGTAGACGCAATTACGCTTTGTTGATCAATGAGGGCGGGAGGCCCAGGTTAGAGGGTAGTCGACCGGGCTTGTCGATGCTGACAAGGGTCGAAAAGGTAGACGGTCTTGCCGATGGTGACAAAAACTGGATAGGGTAGCGACCGGACTTGTCGATGCTGACAAGGGTCGAAAAGGTAGACGGTCTTGCCGATGGTGACAAAAATCGGGTAGGGTAGCGACCGATCTTGCCGATGGTGACAAGGGTTGAAAAGGTAGACGGTCTTGCCGATGATGACAGAAACTGGGTAAGGGTAGCGACCGATCTTGCCGATGGTGACAAGGGTCGAAGAGGTAGACGGTCTTGCCGATGATGACAAAAATCGGGTAAGGATAGCGACCGATCTTACCGATGGTGACAAGGGTCGAAGAGGTAGACGGTCTTGCCGATGATGACAAAAACCGGGTAAGGGTAGCGACCAATCTGGCCGATGGTGACAAGGGTCGAAGAGGTAGACGGTCTTGCCGATGGTGACAAAAACCGGGTAAGGATAGCGACCAATCTTGCCGATGGTGACAAAGGTCGAAGAGGTAGACGGTCTTGCCGATGATGACAAAAATTGGGTAAGGATAGCGACCGATCTTGCCGATGGTGACAAGGGTCGAAGAGGTAGACGGTCTTGCCGATGATGACAAAAATTGGGTAAGGGTAGCGACCGATCTTGCCGATGGTGACAAGGGTCGAAGAGGTAGACGGTCTTGCCGATGATGACAAAAACCGGATAAGGGTAGCGACCGATCTTGCCGATTATGACAAGGGTCGAAAAGGTAGACGGTCTTGCCGATGATGATAAAAATTGGGTAAGGGTAGCGACCGATCTTGTCGATGGTGACAAGGGTCGAAAAGGTAGACGGTCTTGCTGATGATGACAAAAACCGGGTAAGGGTAGCGACCAATCTTGCCGATGGTGACAAGGGTCGAAGAGGTAGACGGTCTTGCCGATGGTGACAAAAACCGGGTAAGGATAGCGACCAATCTTACCGATGGTGACAAGGGTCGAAGAGGTAGACGGTCTTGCCGATGATGACAAAAACCGGGTAAGGATAGCGACCGATCTTGCCGATGGTGACAAGGGTCGAAGAGGTAGACGGTCTTGCCGATGATGACAAAAACCGGGTAAGGGTAGCGACCGATCTTGCCGATGGTGACAAGGGTCGAAGAGGTAGACGGTCTTACCGATGATGACAAAAATCGGGTAAGGGTAGCGACCGATCTTGCCGATGGTGACAAGGGTCGAAAAGGTAGACGGTCTTGCCGATGATGACAAAAATCGGGTAAGGGTAGCGACCGATCTTGCCGATGGTGACAAGGGTCGAAAAGGTAGACGGTCTTGCCGATGATGACAAAAATCGGGAGGGTAGCGACCGATCTTGCCGATGGTGACAAGGGTCGAAAAGGTAGGCACTGGACGTGTATAAGTGGGATATCGGATGAAGACCCTCGCCCCGACCTCGTAAATGGCCTTCTGGACGGAGGATGGTTCATCCCTATTCATCATTCATGATCATTTTTTTTATTCATATTACTGACCCAAGCGCCCTTTCGGGTTTTCGCCGAAGCCAGCCCCCTCTTGCTTTTGCCCACGCGCCCTTTCGGGTTTTCACGCGGCGGGGTACCCAATTTTGCCTGTGACGCCCTTTCGGGTTTTCGCCATAGCTGGGTTATAGCCATTTTTGCACTTGTCCTAATCATAGGAGCAAGTCTGGCGGGGTATCTCTATTTTTAACCCCATTTTTTTTTCTTTCTTTTTTTTTTGATTCGGGATGCGGAAAAACTGGACCGCGAAAATATTGACTTGCCTTGTCAATGATGACAAGGCTCGAATCCTGTTTCGATTAGTCGACACTGGTTAGACGTCGAAGCAAAGGACATGGTCTATTAACAAGGATGTAAGATCCGAGTTAGGGGTAAAGATCGACCGGTCTCGCTAACGATGGCGAGGATCGAATGTGGGTTTATTCATCGGCATAGGCTACTGCCGGAACAAGGACGGGATTGTCAACAGGGACGTAAGGCCCAAGTTGAGGGTAGAGATCGACCGATCTCGTCGAGGATGATGAGGGTCGAAAAGGGTTCGTTCGTCGGCATATGTTACTGCCGAAACAAGGATGGGGTTGTCAACAGGGACGTAGGGTCCAAGTTGAGGGTAGAGATCGACCGATCTCGCCGATGATGACGAGGGTCGAAAAGGATGTGTTAAAGGATTTCCGGCGGGACTTTGATGATTGTCCCTTTCGGAGTTTTATTGGGTGGAGAATAGGAGAGGCATTTGGAAATTACCACTTTACTGACTCAAGCACCCTTTCGAGTTTTCGCCGAAGCCAGCCCCCTCTTGCTTTTGCCCACGCGCCCTTTCGGGTTTTCACATGGCGGGGTACCCGATTTTGCCTGTGACGCCCTTCCGGGTTTTCGCCACAGCTGGGTTACGGCCATTTTTGCACTTGTCCTGGCATAGGAGCAAGTCGGGCGGGGTATCTCTATTTTTAACCCCATTTCTTTTTTTTTTTGTATTTGTGTAGGGTGGCAGGTCGAAGTGCGACGTTCGACCCTTGGTTGACAGTAGATGGCTGTCAGCCGGAGCATCAGACCTCGCGCCGGGTAGAACAGTTCATTCGTTAGCAAGGGCTGAATGCTAACGCAAAGGAGTGATCTCTCGCCGATTCGGGCGTAAGGCCGGTAATGGCAACAGCGTGGTGTATTCCTTCGGGAGCTTGGTAAGGGAAGAATGCTACTAACCGAGGAAGGGTAGCTCGGCTAAGGCAAGGCGCCATTAACCAAGAAAAAGGTAGCTCAGTTAGGGCGGAGTGCCACTAAACCAAGGAAAATGTAGCTCGGTTAGGGCGGAGTGCCACTAAACCAAGGAAAAGGTAGCTCGGTTAGGGCGGAGTGCCACTAAACCAAGGGAAAGGTAGCTCGGTTAGGGCGGAGTGCCACTAAACCAAGGGAAAATGTAGCTCGGTTAGGGGCGGAGTGCCACTAAACCAAGGAAAATGTAGCTCAGGTTAGGCGGAGTGCCACTAAACCAAGAAATGTAGCTCGGTTAGGGCGGAGTGCCACTAAACCAAGGAAAAGGTAGATCGGATAGGGCGGAGTGCCACTAAACCAAGGAAAAGGGTAGCTCGGTTAGGGCGGAGTGCCACTAAACCAAGGAAAAATGTAGCTCGGTTAGGGCGGAGTGCCACTAAACTAAGGAGAAGGTAGCTCGATTAGGGCGGAGTGCCACTAAACAAGAGAGAATGGTAGCTCGGTTAGGCGGAGTGCACTAAACCAAGAAAAAGGTAGCTCGGTTAGGGCGGAGTGCCACTAAACCAAGGGAAAAGCTAGCTCGGTTAGGGCAGAGTGCCACTAAACAAGGGAAATGTAGCTCGGTTAAGGGCGGAGTGCCACTAAACCAAGGGAAAAGGTAGCTCGGTAGGGCGGAGTGCCACTAAACCAAGGAAAAGGTAGCTCGGTTAGGGCGGAGTGCCAACTAAACCAAGAAAAGGTAGCTCGGTTAGGGCGGAGTGCCACTAAACCAAGGAGAAGGTAGCTCGGTTAGGGCGGAGTGCCACTAAACCAAGAAAAAGGTAGCTCGGTTAGGGCGGAGTGCCACTAAACCAAGGGAAAGGTAGCTCGGTTAGGGCGGAGTGCCACTAAACCAAGGGAAAGGTAGCTCGGTTAGGGCGGAGTGCCACTAAACCAAGGGAAAGGTAGCTCGGTTAGGGCAGAGTGCCACTAAACCAAGGGAAAGGTAGCTCGGTTAGGGCGGAGTGCCACTAAACCAAGAAAAAGGTAGCTCGGTTAGGGCGGAGTGCCACTAAACCAAGGAAAATGTAGCTCGGTTAGGGCGGAGTGCCACTAAACCAAGAAAAAGGTAGCTCGGTTAGGGCGGAGTGCCACTAAACCAAGGGAAAGGTAGCTCGGTTAGGGCGGAGTGCCACTAAACCAAGGAAAGTGTATTCCGACCGATCACTCGGGGAATGTTGGCTGCGCTGCATGATACAACTTAATATGCTTTCCGCTGAGGGGAGAGAACTGGATAACCCCTTTGTGGTCTACCAGGACGTAGGCGCCTCCTTCATATACTCGGCGGACGATATATGGCCCGACCCAGTTTTTGACCAGCTTCCCTTTGGGGTTAGAGGCCATTACTTCTCTTCTTTTGACCATTACCAGGTCTCCTTTCTTGAATTCTCGACCCTTGACCAGCTTGTCAAAAGCATGGGCCATGCGAGCTTGGTAGAGTTGGATGTTCTGTTGCGCCCGGAGGCGTTTTCCTTCGAGCTCAACGAGCTCTTCCAATCTTCTTTCTGCATTGGTCTGCTCACCACTGACTAGTCCGTGCTGGATGGCAACTCGCAATGAAGGAACTTCAAGTTCAATTGGCACCACAGCTTCTGACCCGTAGACGAGGGAGAAGGGGGAACAGCCGGTTGGGGTCTTGTAGACAGTACGATAGGCCCAAAGTGCTTCGTACATCCTTTCTTCCCAATCTTTTTTATTAGACTTGACAGTCTTTGCCAGCAATGTGCATAGAGTCTTGTTAAAGGCTTCTGCAAGTCCGTTAGCTTGAGGGTTGTAGGGGGAGGATGTCCTCCAGTCGATTTTGTATTTGTCGGCCAGCCGATAAATCTTCTGATTTCTAAAATGGCTGCCATTATCAGAGATGATTCGGCTGGGGATCCCGAATCGGAATATTACATTTTTCCGGAAGAATCTTGCAACTAGTTCTCCCGTCACATCTCTTAGTGCTACTGCTTCCGCCCATCTGGAGAAGTAGTCTGTAGCTGCTAAGATATATCGGCACCCTGATGAAGATGCTGGTAGCGGCCCTACTACGTCCGTGCCCCACTGAGCAAACGGCCAGCTTGGTAGGGTGGGATGCAATGGCACTGGAGGTCTCCTTGCCACATTAGCATGTTCTTGACACTTCTGACAAGCCTTGGCAAACCTGCAGCAATCGTCAAATATAGTGGGCCAATAGTAACCCAGTTTCTTTATCTCAATTTTCATCTTCGGGCCAGCCTGGTGTGCTCCAGCTGATCCTGCATGGACCTCCTGCATCACCTGTCCTGCTTCTGCTGAAGACAAGCAACGGAGTAGGACTTTCCTTCGGGCATCTGCCATAATTCGGAACAAGGTCCCGCTTCTCATCTCGTAAGAATCCTTGATCCTCAGGAGCTTCATTCTCTGTTCCTTTTCTTTTGGAAGTTGCTGGTGTTGAAACCAGCGCAGGAGATGCTCTCGCCAATCGGGCTGCTGAACCCCTTCGATGACTGCTACTTCCATCTCTTGTTCGTCGGTCAGGACCTCTGTCACGCTGGGGACCTGTCGGCGGTTGATCACTGTTATATTCAGGCTTGTGTCTGGCGGGACCGCCAATGAACTGGCCAGCTTAGCGAGGGCGTCTGCCTGAGCATTCCGGCCTCGATTGATGTGCTTGATGCTGATGAAGTAAAATCTTGACATCAGGCGAGTTGCCAACTGGTGATAGGGGAGGAGCTCTTGCTTTCGCACACCGAACTCTCCTTCCAGCTGTTTTATAACTAGCATGGAGTCTCCGAATGCTTCCAGCATCTGAATTCCCATGGACAGAGCAATTTGCAACCCGATTATCAGGGCTTCATATTCTGCTTCATTGTTTGTGCATTGCTTGTTTATGGAACAGGATGTATGCACCACTTCTCCTTCTGGGGATTTCAGGACTATGCCTGCTCCTGCTCTGACCCTGGCTGACCCGGTGGCAGAGGTGTCAATTCTGGAAGCGCCATCAAAGTATAGTTGCCATAAGGAGGGCTGTACTTGCACGGCTTCTAGGGTTTCATCTTCAGGAAGCTCCGGCTCCAACGGGCAATCCCCGGGCACTGGGTGCTCAGCGAAGAAGTCTGCAATAGCTTGGCCCTTGACGGCCTTGCGCGGCACGTAGGAGATATCAAACTCCATAAGGATTACCGCCCATTTGCCCAGGCGGCCTCTGAGTGCCGGTTGAGACATAATGTACTTCAGGGGATCCTCTTTGGATACCAAGCTGATTTCATGCGACAACATATAGTGTCGGAGCTTTTTAACTGCGAAGACCAGCGCCAGACAGATCTTCTCAATATAAGTATATTTCTCTTCAGTTCTGACCAGTCTCCGACTGAGGTAATAGAGGGCTTGTTCTTTCCCTTCTTCATTATTCTGGGCCAGCATTGCCCCTAGAGAATTATGTGTAGCTGCTATATACAGTATCAATGGTCGTCCTTTCACCGGTGCGCCCAACACTGGAGGAGTTTTCAGGTAGTCTTTTAGCTTGTCGAAGGCTGCCTGGCAATCTTCATCCCAATAAAAGGGGACATCTTTCATCATCAACTTGTGAAAAGGCTGGCACCGCCCTGACAAATTGGAAATGAAACGCCGGATATAAGCCAAACGGCCCTGTAGTGATCTCAGCTCGGAGATGTTCCTTGGCGGAGGTAACCCCTGAATCGCCTTGATCTTTGCGGGGTCTATCTCGATTCCCCGATATCGGACGATGAAGCCCAAGAATTTTCCGCTCGACACTCCGAACGCACATTTCATAGGGTTCATTTTTAGCTCATGCTGCCTCAGCCTCTGAAAAACAATCCGGAGGTCTTGCAGATGATCTTCTTTTCTTCTGGTTTTGACCACCAGGTCATCTATGTAGCACTCGACCTTGTGGTAGAGCAGTTCATCAAAGATTTTGGTCATTGCGCGCTGATAGGTTGCGCCAGCATTCTTTATCCGAACGGCATTCTCTTGTAATGATAAATGCCTTTAGGAGTTCAGAAAGCAGTATGGACTCGGTCATGCTCCGCAATCCAAATCTGATTGTAGCCGGAAGACCCGTCCATGAATGATAGGGCCTCATGGCCGGTTGTAGCATCAATCATGACCTCGGTTATCGGCACCGGGAAGTCATCTTTGGGGCAGGCTTTATTTAGATCCCGGAAGTCGACACATATCCGGATCTGTCCATTCTTCTTTTTCACGGGGATGATATTTGCCAGCCACGTGGTGTACTGATTTTCTTCAACAAATCCCACGTCAATGAGCTTGTCGACTTCAGCACAAATTTGGGTGATGAGCTCTGGCCTCATGCGCCGCGGTGGTTGCTTTACCGGCTCGGCGTCAGGGCTAATTGCCAACTCATGTTGCGAGACAGCGGGGTTTAGACCTGGCATCTCTTGTAAGTCCAGGCGAAGCAATCCCGGTATTCTAGCAGTAGCTGAATGTACAACTCCCGTTCTTCTGGGGATAGTTGGGCGCTGAGGAAGGTAGGCCTAGGGTCCTTCTCATTTCCCAGGTTGACTTCTATTAGTTCATCGACTGTGGCTTGGCCTCCGTCTTCTATCTCCGGAGGTGCCGGTTGGAGGTCAACGAAGTCTGGAACGCCATCTTGAGGGTCGAGCACTTCGACTTCCTCGTCAGACACCGCCAGAGCTTCCTGAGGTTTCTTGATCTCTTGTGCCAGCGGCTGAGTGGATTGTTCTATTAGCAGATCCATTGCCGTCGCAGCTTCCAAGGATGAGAGAGCAGCCTTGGTGTTTGCAGATGAGATTGCAGCCATGACGGGCTGGTAACTGTTCACTGCCAGGCCCGGACAGCATGCTGATTTTGCAGCAGAAGTTGAGGATGTTTCGCCTTCTGGGACAGTTGTATCTTCCGCAGAAGTGGCTTTTTCTTCCCTGGTAGCTGGCTCCCCTTGATTGGAGTTGACCAAGGCTCCCTGATTGGCAGAAAGGGTGTTGAAGTTGTCATTAGTAGGACCCCTGTGGAGGGAGAGACTCCTACTTCTTGAATGTCTTCGGCTTCGCTGCTGCTAGCCGTATCAAATTCGGCTTGAAAGGCCGCTTCTTCAGGATGAACTTGCTCCCAGCATCGGCAAGGGGCCGAGGTTTCCACTTCTTGATTTCCGGACTGAGCCAGTTCAAGATATTCGGCTTCCGTCGGATACTCATCAAAGGTTGCCCCCAGAGGGCTATCTTCAGTAGGATAGAAGGCGGAGATAGTATCCACCTCGTACCGCCCACTGTAATAATATTCTTCCAGGGTGAAGCCCAACCCTGGATGTTGAGAGACACGTCTCATTTCCTTATCCAGATTTGCAGGATGCCACATCTTCTGGAAAGCTTCCTTGCGTTTTTGAGACTGATCAGGAGGAATGTGTTGCTTCTGAAACATCCTGGCCGTTCGATCAGTTGTAAATGCCAGGCCTTGAACAGGAACCCGCGGGTTGGCTAGATCTTCAGGGAGGCTGCAGTCTGTATCTTCCGAGTGGGATGCTCCTCAGCTGTATAGAACAAGCTGCGGGGCCCATCTTCCTGTGTCACCTCCCAAGCTTTGAAAGGTTCGACAGTGGGGTCGTTGAGGCCGGGGACTGGCTTGGTGAGGCCGGCCGGGACTCCGATGCGGTCGTGCTATCGATCGACCTGCACTTCCTTAGCTTTGGGGTATAATGCTGGGGGTGTCACCCTGCCGACATCTCCAGAAGCTGTGATGTGGGAGACCACCTTCGGCTTGACATATCCGCGCGGCGGTGGTGGATACCAACCGTCACCCGATCTATTCTTCGACGCCCCTACGGGGGCCTCAGCTTCAGAAACCTTCCGGGGAGACCCCGTATATAGGTTGGCGTCCGCCAAGTGACATTCAAACACCTCGAATGGGTGGATATCAGCAAATATCCTCTCCTCCTTCCCCTGGAGGCTGTATTTGATGCATTGGTGGAGCGTGGAGGGCACCACCATATTTTCATGCAGCCATGGGCGGCCGAGCAGTGCTTTGTAGGAGGTGCGAGAGTCAATGACATGAAACTGCACCGTTGTAGTGAAATCTGCCAAGGTCAGCGTGAACTCTGCCACTCCCATAGATACTTCACATTTTTGGTTGAAGCCAGCGATACGCATATCCCCGACTTTCTCGAGATGCACATTAAAGTGGTACCTCTCGTATATTCTGTATGGCAGGATGTTGACTGCTGCACCAGGATCGACCAGGATCCGGTTTAGTTCTCTTCCATTCAGGTGCCCTTTCATATATAGCGGCCTGTTGTGGCTGGCAGTAGGTAGTAGCATGTCTTCTGGAGAGAAGGTCATACTGGCTTCTGGTATAGCCTCAGCTATGCAGGCTTCAAAATGAGCAGGCGTCTGCAGAGCAGTGATGATCGCCTGTCGAGTTTCTTCACTCAAAGAGAGAATTTCCCAGATCGTAAATCGAGCGGGGAGCTTCTTGAGCAACTTCATTATTCGGCTCCCAGCCCAGACATTGGAGAGCTTCATCTCTTCAGCCCATCTGGGCTTGGGGAGGTTTTGATTTGTGGGTCCAGACGGACCTGCTTCATCTTCCTCGGACCCGGCACCCTCTTGACTGGCACCGACTGTCGGGTCTTCTTTATTAGTTGTCGTAGGGCAAGCTCCATCTGCATTCGCATCCTCAGTAGATTGCGCTGGCTGCGGGTGAATGGCCCCGGATGTAGGGTTAGCATCTTGAAGGGCTGCTTCCCTTTGACATCTTCATAAATTCAAGGAATGAAGGGACTGCCTTGCCCCCACTTTTGTTGTATAGGCCCGACGGAGGAGGGATTTGGACTCCCTTAACCTCCGACGGAGGTGTCTTGTAGGGTTGCTCCCCTCTGAACATGATGTTGTGATTGGGTGGTGGCTGGCGCCCCCATTTTCGGCCCGACCGAGTGGCATACGCAGCAGTTGCGGCCTCGGCTTTGCCTCCCCCAGCACGGGGTGTGAAGCAAATTTCTTCTTCTTCCTCTCCTCCGGATAGGGTGAAGAGTGCTGACAGGGTATTGCAGGAGACAACCTGTGTTTTATTGGCCTCAGGGGCCTTTCTTTTCTTCTTCTTTTGCTTTTTCTTCTTTTTGGTTTCTGCGGGTGCCTGCCCCCAGAACAGGCTGCCCTCTTCAGGGGGTGCTGCTTGCACTTCCTCCACCTGTTTGAGTGAAAGTTGTTCTAGTTCTTGCCATGAGACGTGGTCCCATACCAGCAAAGGTTTCAATTCGGGCTGCACATATTCATCTAGCCCTTCAATCATGTGCAGCAGTCGAAGGACTCCAGGATTGGTTTCCTTGATTACTGGCAGCGGAGTTTGTCTCCTCCTGTTAGGTGTATGTATTCTGACAGCTGTAGGTGGAGTGACCCATACGGGTGCTACCACTGGCGAAGCAGGCCGGGGTGTAATGCCACGGATATGTGCCCCCTCTTTTGGGCGGGGTGCCCTCTTCTTCTTGTGCTTTACAGGGATCTGCTGCCACCCCTGTTGTTCTTTCACGGGCTCCAGGAAATGGATTTCGTAGGTGCTCCGTGTGCTTGCTTCAGAGATCTCCTCAGGTAATGCCTGGTATAGGGAGATCATGTTGACTGCTGCCTTCCTGAGAGGGGCTTCATGTGGCTGAGGGGGGTCTACTTTGTACTCTCCCAGCTCTATTTCATTCTTCTTTACCATTCCTTCGATGATGTCTTTGAAAACATAACAGTCTTCGATTGGATGTCCCAACATCTGGTGGTAGGGGCAGAATCTTGGACTGTCTTTTCTTTTCAGGTCCTCCGGCCTCCTTGGCTCGGGCAGAGTGACCATGCTGTATTCTGTTACCCAGTCGAACAGGACTCGGGTCTTATCTTTTGGAAAGGAATAAGCTTTCTTCATTTTGTCCCTCAGCGAAGGACCTTCTTTATCATCTAGAGCTTTCGCAGGTTGCGGGGGAGCCGCTTCTTGCCTTTCTCCTTCTGTTGTTCGAACGCCTTGATATCAAGCGCATTCGCTTCTTTAGGTGTGGGGCGCCGTTCCGCAGCCTTGCCTTTCTGGGCTGTGCTGGCAGTTGACGTCGGGACAGGCTTGGCTAGAAAAGCCTCACCTCGGCCACCACATTATTCAGCCGGTCGAACGACCGTATTTCCATACCAATCATCTTTTCCAGGACCTCCCTCCTGAGATTTTGTTTGCATATTTGCACAGCGTCCTCCTGATGCGGGGGCCGCTTGCACCTCATTCCGAGGTTCCTCCACCTCTTGATGTAATCAAGGGCTGTCTCATCTGCCCTTTGTTTTGTTGAGTAGAGTTCGGCCACTGTGACCTCCCTCTCTGTGACATGGAATCTTTCTCTGAATTTTCTCTGCATATCTGACCAATCACTGATTGACCCGGTCGAGAGGCTAGAGTACCATTCAAATGCGAGCCCCGTCAGCGAGGACCCGAAGAACTTCAGCAGATATGACTCGTCGGTGGCCAGATCACCCATAACGGTCATATAATATGCAATATGCTCCTTAGGGGACCCTTTCCCGTTGAATTTGTCAAACTTAGGCGGCTTGTTGACCCCCGGGGGAAGTCGTTTAGCCGCATGGTGTTGCGGGTAGGGCACCCGATAGGCATCGAATGCGACGTAGTCGCCTTCACTTTTCTCTGCGAGCTTTAGCTCGATCATCTCTCCACCATCATCGGTTCACGACCGTGGGGTCGACTGGCTCTGGATAGAAGTGCGCTGGCTGCAGGTACGGGGTGACCAGGGTGGTCGCCTGTGGAGGACGCAACAACGGGGGTGTCGGATGCACCTGGGGGAGCACCGGAGGTAGCAGCGGCTGAGGCTGTGGCGGCCGCTGTTGTGCTGTCGCCATGCTTGGCTCTGACGGCTGGGACAGTGTATAGAGCGGTGGAGGGTCGTCACGACGAACCGCTCCCCGGGAGGATTCACCTTGGACTTCGGGTGGTTTAGAAGCCGATGAATGCTCAGTCTTTTCCATCAGCTGTTTCTTCAGAGAGTCTATCTCCCGTTGATATTTTTGCAGCAGCATCAGAACTGATGGATCTATAGTGGTGGGGATACCCTCTGTCGTTTCCCCGGACGTACCCTCAGGCAGGATGTCGAGGAGGACGTCGTCTTCTTCTTCCGTCGTCACCACATTAGCGGTCAAGACGGGGGCCTTATCATCCCAGCGGGGATAGACCTGGGGTTGTTTCCCTCTCATGATCATCAGAAGCTCTCTTGCTGCTTCTGTTCTGCGGGTAGTTGGCCCGGGCCGTACGGCCAATTGAGCCAGTTCTTGGGGGTCTTCAGGAAGCTCCCCATATCGGCTGGATATACCAGCCATGTTGCAAGTAAAGACCTGCATCCTTCTTCTCTGTCGATGGACCCTCCGTCTGGC
Organism: Amorphophallus konjac; assembly: GCA_022559845.1. NCBI lineage: Eukaryota > Viridiplantae > Streptophyta > Magnoliopsida > Alismatales > Araceae > Amorphophallus > Amorphophallus konjac. The sequence continues at coordinate 38,820,871 of CM040122.1, forward strand.
TTGTTGCGGAAAGGTCAGCCTCTCGAACACAGAAACTCTTCTTTTTTCTTCCCGCTCGGGGAAGGCTTCATCGGCTTCGATCTCGAAACCGTCGTTGTATCCATTATCGTCGACTGACGACACCATCATTCTATCTTCCATATCCTCTTCATCCGCCGCTGATGGGCGGTAATCTTCCTCAGTGGCGACTGTCTGCATTAGTCGCTGCTGACCCAGCGAGGGGTTGCCCAGCCCTCGAAAGTAGTTCCTGATCAGACAGGTTACCTCCTCCTGACCCCGCTCTTGATAGAGTACGGGGGATAGTTATCGACCTCCAGCAGGAGGGATATAGGCCAGCCGAGCTCTGTCGACCGGATGTTGGAATCTTCGTCCCGTGACTGGGACGTTGACTTGGCGGGCAGCAGCCTGAAAACTTCTGCAGTCGCGGGGGATCCGCAACCACCTCTTCTTCTTTCCTCGGGGGCAAGCCCCTTTCTCTTCTCACCTCTGCCTCGTCGTTCATAGGACGGCGGCGGATGGGTGTTAGATGGTGGGCAGGTCGGGTCCGCTTGGGAACCCACACCTGTTTGAACTTCTTCGGCCTGAGTGCCGAGCTTCCTTGGCCATAGGGGCCGGTTTCTTCTCTTTCTGCCCTCCTTCCAGCGAGAGCTTGATAGGTATTGTGGACAGGAATGTTGGGGATGACTTGGTCTGGGGTCACCCGGGCCGTGCGTCCGTCGAGGAAGACGCGCATGCCTCCAACTAGCATAGGTTTCCCGGACTGAGATAGGGCTCCGGTGATTACAGCAGCATTCTTGCAGGCCTGGCGACGCTGGCATCCTCCAGGGTGTTCGTTGATGACATTGGGGTGGGTCCCATGTATGACGTGGTGCACCAAACAGCTAGCGGCCGGGGCCGGACTTTCAGGCAAGTCTTCGCAGCAGGGAACCTTCAGAGGCTCCATTTTCTCTGCGACTTCCTTGGCAGGTTCTGGGGCTTCGACCTCCAGGATATCGACGAAGGCTAACTCCAAAAAGTTGGGGAAGCCCACAGCGGCAGGGAAGCTGCCGAATTCCATGGGTACCGCCAGGTACCCTTGCGCGTGTTTAGCAACGATCGAATGATCGAAGTCGACGCCAGTTATCCCGTTGATCGTCATTGATCTGCCTGCAAAGACAAACAGGGAAATAATCAGTAGCCTTTGAGAGGGCTTCAAAGCCCGAATATCTCGGCAAAGAGATGAAAGGTGACACTGGTCCCACCGGGCGTGCCAGATTGTTTGCGATGGGTTTTTATCCGACCATCTTATTGTTTTATTTCGTGTATATATGTGTATATGTACATGTATACATGTCTTATTTCACGTATCGATCAACCAATTAACTAACCGGTAATTAACTGACTGATTGACGACGCGGGCGTGCCAGTCACATGAGTGACGATTCATGGTGCGCTCATTCTGACCCGTGTCGGGCGAATGTGAGGTTCGGTCGGGACCAGCAGTCCGCCATACCATAAAGGCTATGGCGTTAATTACATCCCCCACGAGGAGGGAACACCTTTGATTAATTGCCGAGATGAAGGGCTGTCGAGGCCGGAATAAAGGATACAGAGCATGCGAGTGATCATGCAAGATGCTATGATTAACTACACATGATTTATTAGGGTGGACCCTGGTACATGGCGGAAGACTTAGGCTCGAAGGCCACCATTACGTGTAACAAGGCCTCCAATCAGGCGTAACCTGACCTTCAGGCAATGTCATTTGATATACCAAGGGTGCACCCGCTTGAGCATGCCTTAATGCGACATGAATGCTTGGCCTGAGGCATGATGGCAAAAATTCTAGACATATCAATTCAAGCTTGAACAAGCTAATTTATCTAGTTCATTGACACAACAACATGATTCAGCATGAAACCGGTGCAGCGTTTGCGAAGAAATGGGTTAAAATGCTTGAAACGGCGCCCTGAAACGTAGGTAAATGGCTTAAAACGGCGCCAGAAACCGTAGGTGAATGAAGGGGGTTAAACCGGCGCGGCCTGATTGGGGCACGCCGGGAAGGGCGCGCCATGATTGGGGCACGTCGGGAAGGGCGTGTCGTTTTAAGGCGCGTCGTTTAAGGCGTGCCATGTATGAACAGTGCCGATTTAGCCCAATCTCTCGGAAACCCAGATTTTATTGGTTTATTTATGGATTTATTAAAATGTTTTGAGAGATTTTGAAAGTTAATTGAGTTGATTATTCGTGGATCGGTCCCAAGCCATCCAAAAGTTAAGTCACGGGCTCGCGCGAGGTTCATACTCGAGCGTGGCGATCATTCCAAGTTTGGACTCGTTCAAGCCGGAATTTCGGCAGCATCTCCCCATCTCGGAGGATTTGTCGGGGAGAAGCGGGGAGCACTCACGTAGTGGAGCAAACCCCTAAGGGCCGGGTGGCGCAACGGCGGCCGGCAAAAACCCGAACGGAGAGAAAAACCTCGAGGTCAAACCTGCTAGGGGCACCAAATCCGTGGGAAACAGCGAGCGAATGAAGCAACTCATTATGGGAGCGAAGACCCCGAGGCCTACCCTACGAGGGGCACACGACCCGAGTCCCCACAACACTCCAAGTCGGGACGACCGATATAAGGAAGGAATCCCCGAGGGCTAGCCTACGAGGGGAACACAACCCACGGCCACCACAAAGTCCATTAAGGACCGTGGATTTTGACTGCAGGGCTTAGCCCCATTGCTGTGCACCCGATGGTCTGCAGGGACATTCGTCATCAATGAACAAGCCCACTGTCGGCCAGGTGACTGATGCAGAAGACTTGGGGAATATCGCCCTCCCCGGATGCCGGGGTGATGCTACAGAGCATACTCCCGTTAAGGTGTAAGCTATACGAAAGGAAGCAGTGTGAGACATCGCTTGACGGCGGTAGACGGGCAAAGGAGTTGCTTATAAGCATGGTAAAACGATGAAGCCCCACGGGCGGAGCAGGCTAACATGAGCACGATATGTGATTAACACGTAGCCCGGGGTACGGAATATGTGTGCATATATATATGATATTCGGAAGCAAGCAGACATGAGGCTCGCCGTTGAACAACTGGGGACAATCTAAGAGCTCTTCCCCGCCCCTCTGGCCTATGAAGCAGGGCACACAGGGGACGGTGAAGGGTCTTCATCCCTGGGCGGAGACAGACAAAGATATGCACACAAGTGCATCTCTGCTCGCAGAGCCCGTAGAATATTCAGTGCCAAGCCCGGCCGTTGCATCAGACTCGAAAGCAAGAGAAAACCCCGGGGAGGGGGGACTGAGTGATTCATATAGCCCGAAGGCATACCCAATGTCGGAGAAACCGGCTACACGAGAGTATATATATATTGGGGAAACCATTAAATGCACGCTCGAAGGAGGGTGAGAGAGAGAGAGGAAGAGATACAACAACAACCACAAAGGCTTTTCATTCATCCCGTGAAGAGCACAGGTATATATATACAGAGCATATAGATTCCGGTGCCGTCGTTGTCGATCGGCCGTCGTTTACCAATGAAGAAAGGATTACAGACAAAGTGAAAAGGGTAAATGAAAATGGTGAGAGGAGGGGAGGTCAGGCTCATATCATCGCCCCTCCCCTCCTTCACTTACATTGCGCCAGAAGAAGAAAACCAAAAGAAGAGCAGAGGGATCCACCGGGAGGAACGCGGAGACCCACCTAAATCGATAAGAAACGGATGGTCTCCCTCTCCGATTCCGGGAAGCTCGAGTGGAGCGTGGTGGCGGCCGCCGAGAAGCTCAAGACTGAGGCTTCTTCAGATCAAAAACCCTCGACTCGTCTCCCTGGACCTCTCTTCTCTCTTTCTAATTCTCTTTTTTTTTCTTTTGATTCCGCCTCTTTCTTCTCCTCTCTCTCTTCGGATCCCCCCTTTTTTCTCTGGCCGAAGGCAGGACATATATAGAGCATTTTGTTAATCCGGCGCCCCGGGGAGGGGGGCGCGTCGGATTTGGTGGCACCGGGAAAAGGTCCCGATTGGCTTTTTGCGCGCCGGTTCGACGGCGCCGTATTAAGGGGCGCCGTTTTAATTTGCTTGTTCGGCACGGCTAGGCCGGTGGGTCCGGGGATGATTCCGGAAGCTCCCGTTGATTGTTCCTTCCGCGCTGGCCTTTGAAAAACCTTGACGTGGTGTCGAGGAAGCTCTCGATATGACGAACGGCCTTGATCAGACCTCCGCGTGTGTCTGGCTCGATCATACGGGCATCCTGTTGACACGGCCTTCGGCACTATGATTTGTGCTTCTGGTCGAGACGGACTCGTGCTCGGGGCTTCTTTACGGGACGGTGTTGCATCCCGAATGATTCTACCTTGAATGGCTATCGATCGGCCACTAATGGGCCCATTATGACGAGGAGCCGAACCCATGTCGGGTGATCGGGACCCTCTGCTGACAAAACCCTCGGCCCCTTGTTATGGACGGCCGGGGACGCTTTTCCTCCTTAGGAGAGCCATTGGGTAGAACGTTGTCCTTGGTCGGGCGACGGGTGTGGGGTAGCGACATGACGAGGTCGATGCCGGATCATTGGGCAGGCTTGATCGCTCCGCCGGTTGGTTGCGGGTTCACTTCGACTCTCCTGAGGTAAAGTCCCCGGTGCTCATTTCAAGGCGACTTGGGGCTCCGTCAGCTTGAAAGGTCTTTGATAAGGTGATCTTCATCGGCTTCTGTGCTTCAGCGGGCCGTATCATTCATCTTTACGGCTTGGTCGCCAAGGGATTATATTTTGAGTTCCAACACCTGTCCACCATCTTCTATCTCTGGGGGAGCCGGTTGCAAATCACTAAAACATTCATCATCTTCTTTGGTGTTGGGTCCCCTAGTTGATTCTGGTAATTTGGTTTTAATGATAACAAACAATGTGTGCTTGCTTGAAGAACTTGATTGATGTCACCGTGTTTCATGGGTGAATGAATTGCTTGTAGATGGTTTTTATGAAGAAACCTTGATTGGGATTTCATGATTGATGGTTTATACAAAAATTGTTTCTTCATGCATAAAGCTTCATCATTTGTGTCCATGGTTGCACAAAACTTGGAGGAGCATTTCCTTGAAGCATTCTTAGTGTTCAAGTTTGAATTGCATGTTAAAAAGGATTCTTCTCAATCTTGGATTATAGTTCAATGCATTTTGAAGCTTAGTGTAGTGAGCTTGAATTTGATTAAGTTAATTCATGTGAAAGTTGGTGAAATTGGGTTATTTGATGTTTACATGTATTACTTACATGCATGTCTAAGTGATTTCACTTTTAGCTAAAAGTTCTGGGTGGTTTTCATGCACATCCTACATGAAGTCTTAATGCATTGAAAGTGTTTCATGCATTTTTCAAATGAGTTTTCAAATGAGTTTTTTTGGGCTTGTAATGTGTTTAATCTATTTACATAAAACTTGGTGGAATATGATTTGAATGGTGCTAATACTTTCTTAAATGTATGGTTATTTAATCTTGATTTTTGGAGGTGGTTTTGATGATTGAAAAGGGGCTAAAACTGGTTTTTTCAGACCCTACAGGAAAGGGGTCGACCCCAGGGGTCGACCCGACCCCCCCTCGGCTATGGTATGTCTGTTGTGGGTCGACCCCCCCTGGGCTGTGGTCTGTCTGCACAGTAGACAGACCAGCTAGCAAAAGGGCTCGAACCCCTTTAGCCATTATTCTGGCTGGGTCATTTTTTGTGCAGAATCTATGGGGGTCGACTCCCAGGGTCGACCCCTTCCGGCACGGGAATTGCGAAACTCATTGAAACCCATTGTTTTGATTTTAAAACTTTACCAAACTACCCCCCATGTGTTTTTAACACATTTTGGGAGGGTCTTATGAGTCTTTTGGCCACTCTTCTATATATATGAACATGAGCTCCGAATTTGTAAGAGGAGAACCCTAATGTGCTATCTTTCTATCTTGTAGGGGAAGAAAAGAAGGGAAGTGCGGCCAGAGCTGTGGAGAGGTTCGACCAGAGCCAAGATTCCAAGAACTACATCCAATCTCAAGCCTCCAAAGTCATATTTGTGGCTGGATCTTCAAGGAGAAGCACCGGCGGCTCTGCTTGGTTCGAGATCGACCTTCCTCCCACGTGGATCTAGTTGAAGCATTTTCTATCGACCTCCTACCTAACAGGAGATATCTCAGATCTTATTTCTATTGATGATTCATGATGTCTTTCATGTTTAATCCTTTATTTTGAGCATTCTTGATGTATTCTCCTTCATTTTAGAACATGATAATATTGTGGGTGTGTGACCGTATGTGTACGGTCGTGTGTGTGTTGATCTACGAGTCGGATCATCGTGGAGACGACGTCTCCGTGTGTGTTGGAGATTTTCTCCGTGTGTTTCATTGTGAAGCGAGTGAAGCCTCAACGGTTTGGTGAGGGGTGGACGTAGGGAGCCCGTCGTTATCCCGAACCCCCTTAAAATTCCCTCTCGCACTGTGTGATTTTATGGTTTGCATGATATATCTGTTTGCGTGATCGTGTGACATCGGAAAGGTTGAGAGAACTACTTCTACGTAGGTTTCAATTTCATTCCATCATAGTTTAGATTTTGTACTGTGTGATTTTATGGTTTGCATGATATATCTGTTTGCGTGATCGTGTGACATCGGAAAGGTTGAGAGAACTACTTCTACGTAGGTTTCAATTTCATTCCATCATAGTTTAGATTTTGTAATCATTTTAATTCTGCAACGTTAGTTTTAAAATCGGTCATTTCGTTTGGGGGACAATTCAACCCCCCCTTCTTGTCCGCGCGCAAATCCGGGCCAACAATTGGTATCAGGGCAAGGCCTCTAAATTTTATTCAATCTCACGGTTAAAGAGGAAAGATCATTTGATGATGGAAAGTAGAAGAATGCTCCCTGAGGGACATTCTATACATAGGCCACCATTTTTTGATGGCACGAATTACACCTACTAGAAAAATAGAATGACTGTGTTCTTGCGAGCACAGGATCATGATACATGGAAAGTCATAAGTAAAGGTCCTTATCAATTGTCCGATGATGAGGACAGTTGGACTGAAGAACATATTAAAAAATTATGTGTAAATTTTAGAGCTATGAATATAGTTCAATGTGATGTACATCCGAATGAATATTCACGCATATCCATGTGTTTGTCTGGGTAGGAAATGTGGAACAAGCTGAAGTTGATTTATGAAGGCACTTCAGAAGTCAAGGAAACAAAGGTAAATTTATTGGTCCGAGAATACGAGCTCTTCATGATGAAGCCACATGAGACCATTTCGAAGATGTTTGCCAGGCTTATGGAAATCACCAATACATTGAAAGCTCTTGGCAAGGAATATCAAAATCAAGCTCTTGTGAGGAAGGTCCTTCGATCTCTGTCATATCAATGGCACACGAAGGCAATGGTTATTGAAGATTGAAAAGATCTCAGTACCTTGACACTTGATGAGCTGATTGGGTCATTGATGACCTATGAACTCAACATTAAAAGGACAGAGGAGGAGGAAGATAAGAAGAAATCAAAAGCATTTAAGGCTTACACAAAGTCATCTGAGGAAAGTGATGAAGGGTCAAGTCTTGATAGTAGTGAGGAAGAACTTGTGGACCTCAACACTAGAAGAGCTAGAAACATTTTCAGGAAGGCTAGAAGGGACGACACTTCCTTTAGAAAAGTTCAGAAAAAGTCACTGCAGAAGAAAGGAGAGATAAGATGCTATGAATGTAACAAGGTCGGACACATGAGGAATGAATGTCCAGATCTTGAGAGGAAAGTGAAGAAAGGAAAAGCTAGTAAGCAAAAGGCAATGAAAGCTGCTTGGAGCGATGAGGACGAGAATGAGTCAAAATCCGAGAAGGAGGATGAGCTGGACGAGTAGTTCCAGAATCTATGTCTAATGGCTGATGAGGAAAATGACAACGAGGTAAATTCTGATTACGATAACCTCACTTGTAAAGAATGGCAAATTGATTATGCTGGAATGTATGAAAAGTGCAAGAAGTTGAAACATGAAAATAAAAATATGAAAAAGAAGTTTCATGATATTACACATTCTAGTTCATCTTCATGCATTAAATGTAGTTTGCTTGAGTTGGAACTTGAAAAAATGAAAGATGAAAATGAAATGTTGTTGTCCAAAGCTTCTCTATTTGAGGATGAAATTTCATGCTTAGAAATTAAAAAACAACATGCTTATGGGAATGTGAAAAATATAAAAACTAAAAATGAAGAAATGGTAAAGGAGTTGGAAGGAATCAAAGAAAAATTGTTTGAATGTGAGCAATCCAAAGAGGACATTGAAACCAACTTCAACACCATGTGTGATGAGCTACAGAAATTGAAAGGTCTTGCTGAAAAAGAATTGAAAGGAAAATAGAAAATATTTGAATATGGTGAAGGTAGTCAAAGGAATGAGAAGAGAGATGTGGGACACTCTCCCGCAAAGAAAAATTCTTTTGTAAGAAATAAAATTCAGAAATCCTTTAATTCACCTTGTTATTCCCATGTTCATCCATGCATGAACTCATTTGTAAATCCTTCAAACATGCATAGGAAGAATTATTTCAGAAAGCCAAATGCAACTTGCTTTTATTGTGGTATGTTCGGCCACTCCATGTATGTGTGCGATTTGATGAGGGCCGATGATGAGTGGATTGAGAGGAAAAATAGAATGTATTTTACTCATGCTGGAACTAACACTAAGGGACTCAAGATTTGGGTTCCCAAATCTTCAAAATGAGAATCTATTTTGTAGGGGCGCCTTGAGGCTAAGGAAAATGTCAATAAATAAAGGCTTCTAAAGGCAAGAAAGAAAAATAGTTTGGCTTGTGAGTTCGTTATGCTTAGGTTCACTTTGAAAAATATGCAAAGGTAAAAAAATTTGAGTTTTGGAGAAAAATGATTGCACTTAAACAATTGCATTCTGGTTTCGTTGATTTTGGCATCAAAAATACTCTTGGACAAATCTGCTACTCATTTGCACATTTTGCATACATTTGCATTTGCTCTATACTGTTGCATACATGAGTTTGCACTCATATGAGAATTTTGCATACACTTGTACAATAAGTAAATTTGCATATAGAATTTTCATACTTCATGCTACATACATTTGAATAGGAATAAAATTCTATCATGCTTCCATTTTCATACATATGCTTGTATATACTCAGTACTCTATATAGTTGTGTGCTTGAATGCTATGATCTTCCGATATCTAAAATGGTGTTTGTGGATGGTTAGATTATGTCTAGTCGGAAGCCTTCACTACGCGTGAGGTGGTCTTCGGACTTAAGTTCTCCGCCACGTACCGGAAATCATCTTGCTTGAATTTTTTTTTTCAAAATCTGTGCTTGACTTCATGTATATATTTTAAGAAAATCTTTTCTAGAAATCTTCTAAGACCTTATGTAATATCTTGGATTCTACGGATCAGAATCGGAGAGCTATCGGATCGCTTTCGTGGGTCCTGATACGTGTTTTACGATCCACGCGGGTTTTTCCCTTGTATAACTTGTGGAACCCTGTGGAGAGTTGACCGTTGAGTTTTGCTACTCAAAAACGCTACAGGTGCGTTGTGCTCATTTCGAGGATCGTGAATACTATTTTTCTGTATTTTTTTGAATTTATGAATTTTCGTGCCAAAAAATCAGATTTTAGGAAAATAGCTAATTTCTTATTTTGTTTTCCTTTTTATTCCTTTCACCTCCCTCCTCTGTCTTCTCTCGCCGTTCACTCTCTCCCCCTCCGTTCTCTCTCCTCTTTCCACCTTTGCTCCGGCTGTAGACGAAGGAGGCTCGGGGATGTCGTGGAGATGCCGTGGAGGTGTTGTGGAGTGTGCTAGCGTGAAGAATGGAGCGTGGTGTTGGCACGATCCCATTCGGTGGATTCGAAGCGGACGTGCAGTACGTGTGATGGTTTTCGGCGCTTTCGGCTTGGGAGATCGTCGATAGAGGTAGGGGGATGGATTCCTTACCTCTTATTCTATGTTTCCCTTGAATTTCGTGTCGATTAACGCGAGTTTGAGTGGTTTTTCCTTTTTAGGGAATTAAATGCGTGTTTTGGGGTGCGCGATGAAATTGTCGTTCCAAGTGATGTTTCTCATTTCAATTGATAGAAAATGAACCCCTGGCTTGTTGGGATTCGTTTCCCGTCAGTCTAGCTATGTTTGGTCGACATTTGGGGCCGGTACGAGGCCGGTTACCCACGTGAGTCGTTCTGGGTCGAATCGTGAGAATCACCCGTTTATTGCCGTTTTGTAGGTGGTTTGGCCCCTTCCGGCTTGTGGAAGGTCGGCAATGTGATTATGGGTGTTTCCCCATCGTTCTGGAAACGATTGGGGCATGGAAAATGGGTTTTTATGCAGATTTTCTAATTTTCGCTCCGTGACGAGAACACGCTTGTTGTGTGTGTCGCGTCCTCAGTGGAACGCGCTACAACGATGCACCGCGTCTCGTGAAGGAGATGAACATATTGGCGGTTAGGAACGCGACCCAGGTGATGGGCGCGATCCTATTTAACGCGACCCATGTGATGGGCGCGATCCGTTGTTAATGTGACCCAGGTAAGGGGCGCGTTTATGAATTGTTGCGCTTGAGGTTCAGGCCGCGTCTATTAACGCGATCTAGGTAAGCGTCGCGTCAGTGTGATATCGTGACCCAGGTGATGGGCACATTCTGATGACATCGCGACCTTCTGTAGGGGCGCGTTAATCATCACGACGTAGGGTATTGGCGTGTTAATGTTTTCCATTTTTCGTGTCTTATTTGAGCTGTCTCGGGCTCTGGTGAACCCAAGATTCAATGCCTTCTTGGATTTTGGCTCAATGGATGCCTTCGGTGTCCCGTGAGAGTCATATGTGTATCAAGGGATGCCAGAGGAGCGGTTTTATCCCGAGTAGTGTGTTGTGTTCTTTCCGGTTAATGTGGCTTTGACCCCTTAGTTAGCCCATTGTTCCGTGGATGTCTTGGACGTCCTATGAGGGCTATGACCATGTTATAGGGTGTCTGAGAGTGCCACTGTACCGAGTAGTGTTTTGTGTTATATCGAGAGCCATTATGGTTTCTGGTCAACCCGGTTGTGACCTAGTGGTTGACACATGACCTCGTGAGTGTCTCATCTATCCTGTGAGGATCGAGACCCTGGTTTTAGACACTTAGAGGTGTTATTCTATCTCTGTTTACGTGCCATGTGATTTGAGGGATTTTGGTGATCCCTCATGTTCCTTGTTTCATGTTATACGGAATTGTGAGTCCGATGTGTGGCTCGGAGGTCGAGGACTCATTATTGTCATTATTGCTGTTATGGATCCGGCTGCTCTATGCCATCTTCCATAATGTGTTTTACCGTAGTTTTTGGCTTAGGGACTAGGCTGATTAACATCGTGTTGCCGTAAAGTGCGACAATCTTGACCCTATTCTTGTGACTCAAGGATCGTTGTCAATAGGTCTAGTTGACTGTCCTGAGTCTGGTAGCAGTTGTGTACGGCATTATGATCCGTAGTACGTGTGACAGTGTGTGCTTACCCTATCTGTACTTCGGTGTTCACTGTTTTGGAGTCTCTGTGTCTTCTGAGCCTCCACTAGTCGGAGCCTGACATCACTTTCCTGTGTGTCGACCCACCCAGGAGTGGTGGCGGGGAAGTTCCGGACAGACTATTTTTAGGCTAGTTTCTGTGGGCCCCCTTGCTTTGCGGTAGCGTCCTACTGGGGGGGAACTAGTAAGAAGCCTGGCTCAATGCATTGGACTTGTGTGTGCACACGTGGTCAGGGGCGGTTGGACGAGCGTCGACGGGCGTGACCCTTGCTTGTCACTCGTTACTGTTGTTCCTTGCACTTGGTTCTTTGTTAGTGTCTCAGTTACCGCCGTGCTAGGTGTGTGCGAGATGCTTGAGGCACAGTGTAAGACGTCAGTGGACGCATCTTGCTGTTCTTCTAGTGAGGAGGTTCTTCTATCATATGACATGATGACTTGTGTTTTCGTGACTGGTTTTCATCATGATTGACGTGACTTGTCAGGTAGTCTACGTTGGCTTCACCCGCGGTCTAGTCTAGTGTAGTGTACATGACTGTGACCTCGTGTATGTTTGTGCCTTTGACTGTGTAGGTCTTTGGTAGGCTTTACCTATTTTGGTAGGCTTTTCATGATAGGGTTTCATGATTCGTCAATGGATCGGTAATGCCCGACTTTGCGAGATCGGGGTTTGCCTTTCTGTTGCTGTTCGGAGTAGTTTAGAGGGCCGAGATTCCTTCAGCTGCCGTGTTTCAGTGTTACGGCTTTCCTCTTTACTTTTATAGTTGTTACTCCTATTGTTACTGCTTTGCTTTAGTGTAGCACTACTGTTACTGCGTGTTTTGTGGTAGGGTTCTGCGGAATCCCTACTGAGCTAGTGACACGAGGCTCACCCCTGACTTTTCAGGTGTAGCAGTTCTTCCTCCTGCTGGGCGATACCTGCTGCGTGGTTCTTAGTTGCCAGCGTTGCTAGTGTTAGGTTTCCCCCTACTTGAGAGTACATTCTCTTTCCTGTTAGACTGTACTTATCTTTCTATTGTGTTGTGTATGTGATTTTAATGATACAAAATGACTTTATTGCTTGGCCTTGTGCTTGAATTGTTATTCATGTTTTCATGTGCTTGAATCTCCTTATTCTCTTGTTATGAAGTTTGAAATTGATATATGGTTGTGGAGAGTTGATAGTGTGGCTATTGTAAGATGAAAGCTCATGTTGTTTAAGGATTGAAGTAATTGAGTTTAATGCTACACAAATGTGGGTGGTTTGAGAGTGTTTCTCATGTATATGGTTTTATGGTTTGAGAGTGTTTCTCCTGTTTATGGTTTTTATCAAGAAACCATGATTGGGTTTTAATGAATGATGCTTGATACAAAAAATGTTCACTTGGTGAAAATGGGGTATTTGATGTTCACATGTATTGCTCACATTCATATCTAAGTGTTTTCACCTTTAGCCAAAAGTTCCGGGTTATTTTCATGAACATCTTCCATGAGGTTGCATTGCATTAAAAGTGCATTATGCATTTTAACAATGAGGTTTTTGGGGTTTTTAATGTGCTTAATCTATCCTCATAAATCTTGTTGAAATGTGGCTTGAATGGTCCTAATACCTTGTTGAATGCATGGAATTTAAATCTTGATTTTTGGGAATGGTTTCATTGCTTAATCGGGGCTAAAAATTAAGTTTTCAGACCCTGCACAGAAGGGGTCGACCCCTGGGGTCGACCCCCTCTGGGCTGTGGGCTGTCTGCTTAGCAGAGAGCAAAGCCAGATGAAGGGGTCGACCCCCTCTGGACAGAGTGCTATCCTGGGTCATTTTTCATGCAGCAATAGCAAGGGTCGACCCCCAAGGTCGACCCCTCCGGCACGGAAGTTGCGAAACCCATTGAAACTCTTTCTAAACCCATTGAAACTTTACCAAACTACCCCCCATTGGTTCCTAAACATATTAGGGTATTTTTAACACATATTGGGAGGGTTTTATGTGTCTGTTCCCCACTCTTTGTTATATATATGTGTGAACTCCGAATTTGGGGAAGAAAAACCCTAATGCTTGTGTTTTCTATCTTGTAGGGGAAGAAAGGGGAGAAAGCAAGGAGGAGCTCAAGAGAGGAGGATATCATCTACATCCATGAAGATTTGGAGCTCGTGATAGAAGAGAAAAGGGAGCGGAATGATGAGAGGAGCAAGATGATGGTGAAATTGTGACCATCCGAGAACGAGCCAAGAAGAGCCAGAGTATTTCAAAAAGGGGGAGCTTCATACATGCTATATCTTCTTCATTCCAATATTTAGAGTTTGTTTGGGGTTCATTATGTCTATTTGTCTTCGTTTCACAAACTTCTGAAAGGATATTTTGTGTGGGTGTACGGAGAAATGGTTCTCCGAGTGTTTGTGTTGATGTGTGTGCTTCGTTGGAGCGGACCATATCCGAGTGGGTGCTTGGGCGTATCTTAGGGTGTGTTCCCCGTGTATGGTTGGGAGTTTACTCCCGTGTGGTTGCGTAGGCATTGCCCTACGTGTGTGTGTTAGAGCTTGGCTCCGTGTGTGGGGGGGGATTTATCCCCGGGCTGTTTTAAATAGCAGTGAAGCCTCACCAGTTTTGTGAGAGGTGGACGTAGGGAGCCCGTCGTGGTCCCGAACCACCTTAAAAATCCTCGTCACTTGTGGTTTGTTTTATGTGATCATGTGCTTCACTGTCTAATCCATTTACGCTATCGAGTGAGCACGATGAGATTGAAGGAATTAAGTTTATCCAGCTTAGTTTAAATTCCTCAATCTTATTAATCTTTTTAATTCCATTGTGCGTTAGTTTTGAGTTTTTAATTGGACATATAATTTTATTAGAGGGTTCTATTCACCCCCTCTCTAGAACTATGTTCCTGCACTACGGGATCCAACAATTGGTATTATAGCTTAGGCTCTGTTGTCCTTAGATCTAACGATCTACAGAGTGATCCCAGTGCTTGTTCAATCATGAATTTTCCTGTTGATGAAATCTCTATGAACTGTTTACCTATTTTTAATGGTTCTGATTTTACTTCATGGTTAGGTAAGATGTGTGGAATGATTAATTCTGTTAATCCTAATCTTTGGAAGTTGATTTATGATGGTCCTCACATATTACCTCTAGATGAGACCAAGTGGTCTAACCAGGATAAATTGAAGAACCATGAAAATGTCACTATTTTGAGTTTATTGAAAAGTGCCGTTGATATGCATGTGTTTCCATTTGCTTCTTCTTGTAGGTTGGCAAAGGAGCTTATGGATCAGTTGATCAAAGCTCAAGAGAAGATAGGACAAAATTGTCTCATGGCCGACGATGTTGATCAACACAATGATGAAAATGCTGAAGAGGTAAACTCTAATTCTGATGAAGATGGATTCTCATTTGAAGAACTGTTAATTGCATATGAAGAACTGTCAGAGAAATTTAAGAGAACTAAGTCAGAAAACAAAAAACTGAGGTAGAAAATTGAAAACACTATCCATGACTCCCTCTGTGAAAAATGTGCTGAGTATGAGGAATTAAATGAGATATGCAAGATTGATGTTGAAACTTACAAAGAAACAATTACTTGTTTAAGGAGTGAAAATGAAGCCCTCATGGGTGAAATTAATCAAATAAAGAAAACTAAAAAATGTCTTAGAAATAAGCTAGATTCACTATCCGACGATGAAAAAGTGTTTGAAAAGCTTCTCGATAGTGAAATTGATAGCAAGAGCATAATGGCTGAAAATGAAGAACTCAAAAAGAAAAATGGTGCCATGCTAATTGAGATTTCTTTACTTGAAGGTAGTTTGAAATGTTTTAAAAATTTTGAAAAAGAAAATTCCTTGTTGAAATTTGAAAATGAACAATTGCTTGTTAAGATTTCAAAGTTTGCTGAAACTGAGAAAGTTCTTGAAAACTGAACTGAAAAAATGTATGCTATAAATGATGAAAACAAGGAAATCTTGGAAGAAAATGAAAACTTGGAATGAATGAATTGCTTACTTAGTGATAAAATCCTTGAATGTGAAAATAAGATAAATGTTTTGAAGAATGATTTGTCTAGATTTGTTAAGGGCAAGAAAACTCTGGACAAAGTGCTCGGTGTAAAGATGAATGTTCAGAAGGAGGGTCTAGGATACAATACTTTGAATAAAAAAAATTTTGAAAATAAAATGAAGACTTCTTTTGTTCATGCTTCCGACATTCCTAGCACCTCTAAAGCTCCTCCTCCCACTTCTCAAAGGAAAAATTCTAAAAATCATTTTGAGAAAAAGAAAACTTTCAACACAAAGCCCACAATGTAAAAAGGGTTTCAAAAAGTTTAAAGTGGGCAGAAAATGAAATTGAATGTTGAATACTTTTATTGCGGCATGCATGTCCATGAAATGAATAATTGTGTTGTCATGAAAAAGGATGATGAAAATACATGCAAAGATAATTTTTTCTTCAAAAGATAAAGAAATGTTTCATGCTTCTATTGTCACAAACTTGGCCATGTGATGGATAATTATTTTACGAAACGAAATGATGATAATTGTGCCATGAATGCTAAGTTTGATTTTCAAAGAAAATTCAATGATAACCATGTTTTTCATGCTCAAAAGTCTTCATCTTACTAGAGAAACTTATTTTCAAAAACTCATGCAAACAATGAAAAATCTTTCCGTAGACCCACATCCCCTTGTTATTTTCATTGTGGGAAGTATGGGCATGTAATGAAAGAGTGTTGGTTTTTGAAAAATCATGATTTTTATGCTTCTAAAATGAATGCTATGTTTAATTTTGTTAAATTTAGACCTTTTGAAAATAGAAGAAGGAATGTTTTTGAAAACTCTTTTGATCATGTTAAAAGAAAATCTTTTGCTAGAGTTGCCACTCCTCAATGTTTTTATTGTGGAATTCATGGACATATGATTGAGGACTGCGGGATCATGAAAAATGACGATATGGAAGTAATAAAATTGTGGAAGAATTCAACTAGTGGTAATGCTAGTAACTCCATGGGACCCAAGAAGACTTGGGTGCCTAAATGTGTTGAGTGAGTTTTTGATGCAAAGTGCCTTGAGGCCAATGAAAGAATGTTGATAAATAAAGGTAACTCAAGGCAAAGGTATGAAAATAAAATTTTGTTTTTCATAATCAGGAGTCATTTTTGGTGTTCTTGAAATAGGTCTTAACTGTAAGAAACTTGGTCAGTTTTGATTGTGTTCTCATACGAGACTGTTGTGGCCATTGAATGTCATTTCAAGTAGGATTGTTTGTGTATGCGTGAAAATTATCTGAAGTTTTTGGTATATCAAAAAGTGTTGCCGGAATGGTAGGTTAGGCCTATCAGAAAAGCATCACTTTGCGTGAGCTGGGCCTTAGGACCAAAATCTCCGCCTTGTACCATAAATCAAAAAATTTGAATGTTTGGTTCTGGATGAATTTTTTAGCTGTCATTCAATGCTCATTTGTTTGCTAAACCCCCCAATGTCATATGGGAATGCTTTGTATTTTTCTGATTATCATTTCATGACTACATGGTATATAAAATGGTGACATGTGGAAGGGTAGGTCAAGCCTGTCTTAAAGTTATCACCATGCGTGAGAATGTGCCTCCGCCTGGTACCATGAGTCTTCTACGCATATAGCATCAAACTTAAATGAATTTTAAGAAATCAAGCATTTGATTAAGGGGGAGTCTTGCTAGCTAAAAATTTTGAGATTCATGCTATTCCATTCTCTTTTGGATGATGATATTGCTTCGTGGCTGCTTATCATGTGGTGAAACATGTGGTGCTTTGTATGAAACTCTTGAATCTTCTGTTCAAAATAAAATTATGTTCTCACATTTGCTAAAATGCATTTCACGCATTAGTTGCATTAGATGCACATAGAGTTGTTATGTGAAATCTGAAATCTTGTATCCCGCACCCTTGTTGCATTCTACATTGCATATCTGCATGTTTCCATTGTATGCTTGCATGTTAAAATATGTTAAAACCCCTTCTTTGAAACTTCTATGACCATATACTCACTTGATAAATAATATTGCATCTGAGTCATAACTAGTGTGCTTAATGTCAAACACTCAGGGGGAGTACAGATTTAATTAGTGCATTTATGTAGGGGGAGCTGCATTGTTATGTGCTCATAATGTTTTCGGTTTACATGCTAAATCAAATTCGCACACTTCATGCATAAAATGTGAAAATGAGTGTTATTCATAAGGGTATAGGAATTTCATTTCAACACTCTAAAGAAATTAAACTTGCTGCATGAATGATAAAGAGACAGTTGAGGAAAAAGTTGTATGCCTCAGCATGAAATTTTTGGTTGAAATGAAAGGCAGAGCAATGCTCAGTCTCACTGAGTAAATTGGATGCACGTCACCTGAGATGTGATGTGGTTCATTTCTGAAAAGTGTTGTACTAGAGTATCTCTATTCAAAGTGAAGTGAGACGGTCAATGTTCTGAGTAATCGGGGAGTCTGGCATGAGCTCCATGTGTCTCCTCGCGTAAAAAGGAACTATTTAAACCTAATCACTCTAAGAAAAATTTAGATTGTCATTGTGAAAATTTTTGAGAAAATTTCTGATGAAAAATTGATTAAGGCAGAGCGAAGCCTCCAATACGCTGTTCTCTAGATTGAAATGCAGTCTGTCTAATTACTCTTGTGTTTAATTGAAAATTTGGATATCCATATGGCTAAAGCCTATTTTCATGTTAATCACTCACATATGGTAATTTGATTTAATATGTATTTAGAAAATTGATTGATTGTATTAGCTTTTGCATAACTCTTATATATGATTGCACAATCCCCTAGGTGTACATATGAGCATCCTGATTTTACTGACTCACCTGCACTTTTCCTACACCTATCCCTTCAATTTAAATAAAATGGGGGAGCTATATTGCATGTATATATATTTATCTGCTTGGAGGTCAATCATACTTGACCATTCTACTTGCACTCAGCATGTCCATATTCCCTATACTTGCATATATGGCATATTTGGCATTTATAGCATTCACACGTGCATATTTTGAGTTGCATCTAATTGAACATATTGTGGATATGATTCTCTTAATAACCCCATTGTCCGTCGATTTTTGTTAATGACAAAGGGGGAGAGGTGGAATTTCTGTGCTTAATTCATGAACATAGTATTTTGCATTTTCCATGTGCATTCTTCTTGAGAATAGCTCTGAAATTCTCCTGCCCATGTTTGGTTGAACATGTTCATTCTGTTATGCCAAAGGGGGAGAAAGAATGTTGGTTTCTGGTTTGCTTCTATCATGTATTCACCATGATGATCCCCATTTCTGATTATGTTAAAGGGGGAGAGAGCATTAATGCATAACATTTTGTCATCATCAAAATGGGGGAGATTGTTGTGTATGTGATTTTTGATGATTATAAAATGACTTTGTTGCTTGGCCTTGTGCTTGAATGGTTATTCATATTTTCATGTGCTTGAATCTCCTTATTCTCTTATTATGAAGTTTGAAATTTATATATGGTTGTGGAGAGTTGATAGTGTGGCTATTGTAAGATGAAAGCTCATGTTGTTTAAGGATTGAAGTTATTGAGTTTAATGCTACACAAATGTGGGTGGTTTGAGAGTGTTTCTCATGTATATGGTTTTTATGGTTTGAGAGTGTTTCTCATGTTTATGGTTTTTATGAAGAAACCATGATTGGGTTTTAATGAATGATGCTTGATACAAAAATTGTTAACTTGGTGAAAATGGGGTATTTGATGTTCACATGTATTGCTCACATGCATATCTAAGTGTTTTCACTTTTAGCCAAATGTTCCGGGTTGTTTTCATGAATATCTTCCATGATGTTGCATTGCATTGAAAGTGTATTATGCGTTTTAGCAATGAGATTTTTGGGGTTTTAAATGTGCTTAATCTATCCTCATAAATCTTGTTGAAATGTGGCTTGAATGGTCCTAATACCTTGTTGAATGCATGGAATTTAAATCTTGATTTTTGGGAATGGTTTCATTGCTTAATCGGGGATAAAAATCAAGTTTTCAGACCCTGCACAGAAGGGGTCGACCCCCTCTGGGTTGTGGGCAGTCTGCTTAGCAGACAGCATAGCCAGATGAAGGGGTCGACCCCCTCTGGACAGAGTGCTGTCCTGGGTGATTTTTCATGCAGAAATAGCAAGGGTCGACCCCCATGGTCAACCCCCTCCGGCACGGAAGTTGCGAAACCCATTGAAACTTTACCAAACTACCCCCCATTGGTTCCTAAACATATTAGGGTATTTTTAACACATATTGGGAGGGTTTTATATGTCTTTTCCCCACTCTTTGTTATATATATATATGTGAACTCCGAATTTGGGGAAGAAGAACCCTAATGCTTGTGTTTTCTATCTTGTAGGGGAAGAAAGGGGAGAAAGCAAGGAGGAGCTCAAGAGAGGAGGATATCATCTACATCTATGAAGATTTGGAGCTCGTGATAGAAGAGAAAAGGGAGCGGAATGATGAGAGGAGCAAGATGATGGTGAAATCACGACCATCTGAGAACGAGCCAAGAAGAGCCGGAGTATTTCAAAAAGGGGGAACTTCATACATGCTATATCTTCTTCATTCCAATCTTTAGAGTTTGTTTGGGGTTCATTGTGTCTATTTGTCTTCGTTTCACAAACTTCTGAAAGGATATTTTGTGTGAGTGTTCGGATAAAGGGTTCTGTGAGTGTTTGTGTTGACGCGTGTGTATCGTTTGAAGCGGAGCATATCCGCATGTGTGCTTGGGTGTATCTTGGGGTGTGTTCCCCGTGTATGGTTGAGAGTTTACTCCCGTGTGGTTGCGTAGGCATCGCCCTATGTATGTGTGTTGGAGCTTGGCTCCGTGTGTGTATGGGGATTTATCCCTGGGCTGTTTTAAATAGCAGTGAAGCCTCACCAGTTTGGTGAGGGGTGGGCATAGGGAGCCCACCGTGGTCCCGAACCACCTTAAAAATCCGTGTCTCTTGTGGTTTGTTTTATGTGATCGTGTGCTTCACTGTCTAATCCATTTACGCTATCGAGTGAGCACGGTGAGATTGAGAGAATTAAGTTTATCCAGCTTAGTTTAAATTCCTCAATCTTATTAATCTTTTTAATTTCGTTGTGCGTTAGTTTTGAGTTTTTAATTGGACATATAATTTTAGTAGAGGGTTCTATTCACCCCCCGTCTAGAACCATGTTCCTGCACTACGGGACCCAACATGTTGGACTGGACTCTGTAAGTTTAATTGTTATATAAAATGTAATTTTATTTCTGCTACTTTAGCAATCCTGATCATTGAAATTTAATTGCTTACTACTTTATCTAGAAGTTCAATGTACTATCGCATACCTTTCTATCCCTTCGGAGTTTTTCCTCTCTTGGGAGGCCTCGCAGGTTCCATGTGGTATCTAGTTTACCCGGTATCTGGAGTCTGGTTCGTCACATGTGGTATCAGAGCAGAGTTCAGAGTTGTTTGGAATTTTTCTGAGCTAACTGAGATTTTGTTTGTGAAGTACATGGGAATTCGAGATATCGCAGTGTTCAGAGTCCTTAAGCTCCAGTACAGTCGGTAGCTGGCATAGGTTTTGCGATTGTAAATCGCTTTGTTTTCGCGTGTGGTCTTGTGCGTGCTGTGTTTGCACTGTGTGAGATGATTTTTACTCTCGTCAGGATGTGACAGAGTGTTTTTATTTTGTCATGGTGTTTGTCTCGGCTATGCTGTACTTGGCAGAGTTCACAGGCAGGCATGAATCTATGGTGCGGTGTTCGAGATTTTTCCGTGGCTTGTTCTGGTGGCTGGTGACTTTATCGTTGGAGTGATGGTCATGCACATTTTTATGTTGTTTTGGTCATCCCAACTTGAGGTTTATTTAGCCCCTGAGGTGTTTAGGTTGTGTTGTGGTGGTCGATTGGATGCCTTGTTTGAGGGAATACTCGGGCGAACCTAGGATTTTCCTTCCTAGTGAGCTACTATTAGTCGAGCTTGATTCTTCTCATCTTGTCTTGTGGCATCTTTTCGAGGTAAGCTTTGGAAGTACTGTCTTGGTGAACCCTTTATCCTGTGTCTGCTTAAGTGTGGATTGTGTTAGTTCTAAACCTGATTTGCTCTTGTTTGACGGTTGCTTGGCTTTGGACCTAGTTTGTGTGTTGGGGGCCGTTGTGCACCGTGTCCGATGTGCCGTGTTTGGCGACTATTGTGTTGTGAAGGTTCTGTAATCGTGTCAGGATGTGAGGATAAGTTGAGATTAGTGTTCTTTGTGCTTTGTGCTGAAGCTGGTGCCCTTCCTGGTTTGCACTGTGGCGAATTGTGATCGGTTATTAGGAAGATCGGTACTCGAGGCGTGGTATATTATAGTTTCATGAATTGTGATGGCGTCGAGTGTGTGCTAAGATGCGGATGCGGAGTTATTTGAGATGCCTGTGTACGATGTGTTGAGTGTGTAGCGGAAGCGTGTGGGCTTATAACCCACAGGTCGAGGATCGTTGGTTGTTGGATTCTGGCCGGCCGAGAGGTTTGTTTCCTCAGTGTGATTGTCATCATCGCTTTGTGTGTCTTGATGTTGTTGGTTGTCGTACAGTGTTGGAGGCATTGTGATGGTTGGCACCGGCATGCATGAGGATTGGGGAAATATGTCGATGTATATGCTGGCCGAGTACCCTTTCTTCTCTATATTTTTCTTGGCAGTTATGCTCTCGGGACGTGATCGTGGTCTTTGAGATGCGTTCTCCAAGATTATTATTGTTGTTGTTATTGTGGGTCCTTGTTGGTAAGCTGCTCGCAGTATGGCTTGTATCTGTTAACCGTGTGTTCAGCTATAATTATGCCTTGATGTGACCCAGCTTGCAGTTGTGTCCTGTGGTTCTGTATTGAGAACAGAGCCGTGATTCTACAGGTGTTGTTGTTGTTGGTTGGTGGTTGTGCTCAGCTTGGGAGGAGTTCCCCGTGAGTCTGATTTGGCATTGATTGGATCGAGGTCTTGTCGGTTGGTTTTGCTGTTCTATTCTGCCATGGTAGAGTTGGCATGCGACTCGAATCAGATGTAATGTCTGAGTGATGACTGACTTGATTGCGCTCGTGGTCCAGTGCTGTCGTTGGCATTCTATGTGCCAGTTTCGTTATTATTCTTGACGCAGAAGCTGATGTTGTGGAGCGGTCAGCTAAGAGGACTGTGTTTCCTTGTTTAAGCTGATGCTTGTTGTCTGCCGAGTGTGTTTTATCGGTAGTTATTTTCGTGGCATGGGTTGTGTCTCCTTTCCCTTTGAGACGTAAGCGATGTTGCCATGTTTCGGAGGTGTCGGACTTGTGTTCACTTGTGTGCCATGCTCGTTCTTTAGATCGATGTGCCTCGAGATCCGGAGCATGTGCCTGTGATTGTAGTATGGCAGTATCCCTCTGAATTGTGTTTTTCGATAATTACGTTATCATGCTTTATGTTTTGAGGTTTGGCTGATGCTGATGCTTGGAGAACGTGGCCAGTGTTTGGGTTTGTTCTTCCCTTGTTCACTTGTTGGCTCCTTGAATTTCGAGGATGAAATTCCTTTAAGAGAGGAGGACTGTAATATCCTGGATTCTTAGGATCGGAATCAGAGAGCTATCAGATCGCTTTCGTGGGTCCTGATACGTGTTTTACGATCCACGTGGGTTTTTCCCTTATATAACTTGTGGAACCCAGTAGAGAGTTGACCGTTGAGTTTTGCTACTCAAGGACGCTACAGGTGCGTTGTTCTTGTTCCGAGAATAGCAAATACTATTTTTTCATATTTTTTTGAATTTATGAATTTTCGTACCAAAAATCAGATTTTAGGAAAATTGCTAATTTCATATTTTCGTTTCCTTTTTATTCCTTTCAACTCTCTCCTCTCTCTTCTCTCGTTGTTCACTCTCTCCCCCTCCATTCTCTCTCCTCTTTCCCCCTCTGCTCCGGCTGCAGACGGAGGAGGCTCAGGGATGTCATGGAGATGCTGCGGAGGTGTCGTGGAGCGTGCTGGCGTGAACAATGGAGCATGGTGTTGGCGCGATCCCGTTCGGTGGATTCGAAGCCGACGTGCGGTACGTGTGATGGTTTTCAGCGCTTTCGGCTCGGGAGATCGTCGGTAGAGGTAGGGGGATGGATTCCTTACCTTTTATTCTGCGTTTCCCTTGAATTTTGTGTCGATTAGTGCGAGTTTGAGTGGTTTTTCCTTTTTAGGGAATTAAATGCATATTTTTGGGTGCGCGATCAAATTGCCGTTCCAGGCGATGTTTCTCATTTCAATTGATAGAAAATGAACCCCTGGCTTGTCAGGATTCGTTTCCCGTCAGTCTAGCTGTGTTTGGTCGACATTTGGGGCCGGTACGAGGCCGGTTACCCACGTGAGTCGTTCTGGGTCGATTCGTGAGAATCACCCGTTTATTGTCGTTTTGTAGTTGGTTTGGCCCCTTCCGGCTTGTGGAAGGTCGGTAATGTGATTATGGGTGTTTCCCCGTCGTTCTGGAAATGATTGGGACGTGAAAAATGGGTTTTTGTGGGGATTTTCCAATTTTTGCTCCGTGACGAGAACGCGCTTGTTGTGTGTGTCGCGTCCTCAATGGAACGCGCTACAATGATGCACCACGTCTCGTGAAGGAGATGAACAGTTTGGCGGTTAGGAACGCCACCCAGGTGATGGGCACGATCCTATTTAACGTGACCCATGTGATGGGCGAGATCCGTTGTTAATGCGACCTAGGTAAGGGGCGCGTTTATGAATTGTCACTTTTGAGGTTCAGGCCACAACTATTAACGTGATCTAGGGAAGCGCCGCGACAGTGTGATATCATGACCTAGGTGATGGGCGCATTCTGATGACATCGTGACCATCTGTAGGGGCACGTTAATCATCGTGACGCAGGGTATAGGCGCATTAATGTTTTCTATTTTTCGTGTGTTATTTGAGTTGTCTCGGGCTCTAGTGAACCCAAGATTCAATGCCTTCTTGGCTTTTGGCTCGATGGATGCCTTCGGTGTCTCGTGAGAGTCATATGTGTATCAAGGGATGCTAGAGGAGCGGTTTTATCCCGAGCAGTGTGTAGTGTTGTGTTCTTTCCGATTAATGTGGCTTTGACCCCTTGCTTGGCCCATTGTTCCGTGGATGTCTTGGACGTCCTATGAGGGATGTGACCGTGTTATATGGTGTCTGAGAGTGCCACTGTACCGAGTAGTGTTTTGTGTTATATCTAGAGTCATTATGGTTTCTGGTCAACCCGGTTGTGACACAGTGGTTGACACGTGACCTCGTGAGTGTCTCGTCTATCCTGTGAGGACTGAGACCTTGGTTTTGGGTGCTTGGAGGTGTTATTCTATCTTGGTTTGCGTGCCATATGGTTTGAGGGCTTTTGGTGATCCCTCATGTTCCGTGTTTCGTGTTATACAGAATTGTGAGTCCAATGTGTTGCTCGGAGGCCGAGGACTCATTATTGTCATTATTACTGTTATGGATCTGGCTGTTCTATGCTATCTTCCATAATGTGTTTTACCGTAGTTTTTGGCTTAGGGACTAGGTTGATTAACATCGTGTTGCTGTGAAGTGTGACGATGTTGACCCGAGTCTTGTGACTCAAGGATCATTTTTAGCTGGTGTAGTTGACTCTTCTGAGTCTCGTAGCAGTTGTGTACTGCATTGTACTCCGTAGTACATGCGATAATGTGTGCTTACCCTGTCTGTACTTTGGTGTTCGTTGTTTTGGAGTCTCTATGTCTAGTGAGCCTGCACTAGTCCTAGCCTGACAACACTTTCCTGTGTGTCGGCCCACCTAGGAGTGGTGGCGGGGCAGTTCCGGACAGATAGTTTTTATGCTAGTTTCTGTGGGCTCCCTTACTTTGCGGTAGCGTCCTACTGGGGGAAAAAACTAGCTAGAGACCTGGCTCAAGGCATTGGGCTTGTGTGTGCACACGTGGTCTGGGGCGGTTGGATGAGCGCCGACGGGTGTGACCCTGACTAGTCACTCGTTACTGTTGTTCCTTGTACTTGGTTCTTTGTGAGTGTCTCAGTTACCACCGTGCTAGGCATGTACGAGATGCTTAAGGCGCAGTGTAAGACCTCAGTGGATGCATCTGGTTGTTCTTCTGGTAAGGATGTGCTTCTATCACATGACACGATGACTTGTGTTTTTGTGATCGATTTTCGTCATGATTGACGTGACTTTTCGGGTAGTCTGCGTTGGCTTCACCCGCTATCTAGTCTAGTGTAGCGTACACGATGGTGAGCTCGTGTATGTTTGTGCCTTTGACTGTATAGGTCTTTGGTAGGCTTTACCTATTTTGGTAGACTTTTCACGATATGGTTTCGTGATTCGACAATGGATCGGTAATGCCCGACTTTGTGAGATCGGGGTTCACCTTTCTGTTGCTGTTCGGAGTAGTTTAGAGGGCCGAGGTTCCTTCGACTGCCGTGTTTCAATGTTACGGCTTTCCTCTTTACTTTAACAGTTGTTACTCCTGTTGTTACTGCTTTACGTTAGTGTGGCACTACTGTTACTGTGTATTTTATGGTAGGGTTCTGTGGGATCCCTACTGAGCCAGTGACACAAGGCTCACCCCTGACTTTTCAGGTATAGAAGTTCTTCCTCCTACTGGGCGGTACCT
The DNA here is from genome assembly GCA_022559845.1 of Amorphophallus konjac. Taxonomy (NCBI): domain Eukaryota; kingdom Viridiplantae; phylum Streptophyta; class Magnoliopsida; order Alismatales; family Araceae; genus Amorphophallus; species Amorphophallus konjac. The sequence goes on from CM040122.1 coordinate 38,846,951, forward strand.
ACTGCGTGGTTCTTAGTTGCCAACGTTGCCAGTGTTGGGTTTTCCTCGACTTCTAGAGTACGTTCTCATTCCTGTTGGACTATACTTATCTTTCTATTGGATTGGACTCTATTAGCTTAATTGTTATAGAAAATGTAATTTTATTTCTGCTACTTTAGCAATCCTGATCATTGAAATTTAATTGCTTACTACTTTATCTGAAAGTTCAATGTACTATCACATACCTTTCTATCCCTTCGGAGCTTTTTCGCTCTTAGGAGGCCTCGTAGGTTCCAAGTGGTATCGGGTTTACTCGGTATCCAGAGTCTGGGTCGTCACACCTTACCTCCTTGATAGATAAAATACAGTGATTCTGATCATTTGTGCATCAAGACATATACAAAGGAGGAGGATTTATTTTTAAATGTGCATACATTTAGGGGAAGTCATAACTGTGTTTTGGTTAATTCATTTTCAACATCCAAAGTAATTACCCACACACTTCGCACAAAATGATGCATATGACTTTGATCAATAAGGATTTCATAAATTCTTTTCAACGCTTTAAGAGAAACAAAATTTCTACATGGAAATGAAGTGTAATCGTGAGAAAAAAGTTGCCTACCCCACAACAATCAATAAGTGGAATGTGGAACTAAGTAGTCGGGAATCCCCACTGAAATAAATGAGGAAACTCGCGTCGAAAAGTGAAGCTATAATCCACAAGAAAAATCAATGCGTGATGAATCGTAGTAGCCGAGAATCCCCATTGAGACATATGAGGTGACTCGGGCCGAACGGTGAAGTCTAATAAAAAGGAATCATTAAAGGGGTTGTGCGAAGCTACCGATAGTCGAGGATCTAAAATGGAAATGTGGAGAGGAAATAACCCTCTAATGTTTTCTTGAAATTCTGCTCATATCCATATATTTTTGAAGCTCATTGCTGATTGCCTCACATTTCACTCTTGGGTACGATTGTGATGAATGTGTATCTTGAATTTGTTCTTATCATGGTTTTATGTAGTGCCTCTAGCTTATGCATGCACTACCTTTCTTGATTATGCTTCATGTCTCACACTTTGGTTTTGAATCCACTGTTCACTTGCTATCCTTGTACCCCATTGAGGGGGAGTTATAGTATTACATACTTGCTTGAGTTCCATGCTTGCTTACTTGTTTTCTTGCATGAATAATTTCAAACACATCTCTAGATCATACTTATTCATAACAGGTTAATAACCCCGTTGTCAGTCAGTTTTTGTTGTTGACAAAAAGGGGGAGAATAGGTTGGTGTGCTTAAATTTCTCATTCTGATAAGGGAATAATCTGCTCACACTCTTGTTTCAAAGTGATTCACACTGTTCAAAAACTTTAACACAAAGGGGGAGAAAGGCTCATTGATGTTTTTGAAACTGAATGAATTGCTATCGTGTGAAATTCACGCACACATCGTTTTGTCATCATCAAAAAGGGGGAGATTGTTGGGTCCCCTAGTTGATTCTGGTAATTTTGCTTTAATGATAACAAACAATGTGCACCTGCTCTTTCCCTTGGTCGTTGTATGGGGCCAACATTGCCCCCAGTGAATATTCGGTGGCGGCTATGTAGAGAATCAATGGCCGCCCTTTGACAGGTGCCCCCAATATCGGCGGGGTCTTCAAATACTCCTTCACCTGGTCAAAAGCCTTTTGGCATTCTTGATTCCAGTCGAATGGTGAATCTTTCATCATCAATTTAAGGAATGGCTGACATCGCTCAGACAGGTTGGAGATAAACCTGCAGATATAGGCTAATCAGCCTTGCAATGACCGCAGTTCCGTTAGGATCCTCGGAGGAAGAAACTCCTGAATGCCTTTTATATTGGAGGGGTCTATTTCGATTCCCTGATATCGAACAATGAAGCCCGAAAATTTCCCACTAGAAACGCCAAAGGTGTATTTCAACAGGTTCATCTTCAACTTATACTGTTAGAGCCTTTCGAATACAATCCTGAGGTCACTCAGGTGATCTTCTTTATTCCTGGTCTTGACGACCAAATCATCGATGTAGCATTCAACTTTGTCATAGAGCAGTTCATCAAATATCTACATCATCACCCTTTGATACGTGGCACCGGCATTTTTGAGGCCGAAAGGCATCCTTTTATAGTGGAATATCCCGTTGGGTGATCAGAAATCCGTATGAATTCTGTCATGCTCGGCTATCCATATCTGGTTGTATCCAGATGACCCATCCATGAATGATAATGCTTCTTGGCCAGTAGTAGCGTCTATCATAACTTCAGTGATGGGCACTAGGAAATCATCTTTCGGGCATGCCTTATTCAGGTCCCGAAAATCCGCACATATTCTGATCTGGCCATTCTTCTTCTTGACGGGCATAATATTGTCTAGCCAGGTGGTGTATTAATTTTCCACTATGAAGTTGTCGTCAATGAGCTTGTCGACCTCTTTGCAAATCTGGCTTATCAATTCTGACCTCATCTGCCGAGGTGATTGCTTCACTTGTTCGGCTTTAGGGTCGATGGCCAATATATATTGAGCAACTTCAACGCTGAGGCCTGGCATTTCTTTGTAGTTCCAAGTGAAATAGTCTCGGTACTCTTGGAGCAGCTTTACGTATCGCTCTCTCTCCTCTGGGAGAAGGAGGGCGCTGGCGAAGGTTGGCCTAGGCTCATCTTCTGTGCCGAGGTTTACTTCGATCAGCTCATCAACAGTGGCCTGTCCATCATCTTCTATCTCTGGGGGAGCCGGTTGCAAATCACTAAAACATTCATCATCTTCTTTGGTGTTGGGTCCCCTAGTTGATTCTGGTAATTTGGTTTTAATGATAACAAACAATGTGTGCTTGCTTGAAGAACTTGATTGACGTCACCGTGTTTCATGGGTGAATGAATTGCTTGTAGATGGTTTTTATGAAGAAACCTTGATTGGGATTTCATGATTGATGGTATATACAAAAATTGTTTCTTCATGCATAAAGCTTCATCATGTGTGTCCATGGTTACACAAAACTTTGAGGAACGTTTCCTTGAAGCATTCTTAGTGTTCAAGTTTGAATTGCATGTTAAAAAAGATTCTTCTCAATCTTGGATTATTGTTCAATGCATTGTGAAGCTTAGTGTAGAGTGCTTGAATTTGATTAAGTTAATTCATGTGAAACTTGGTGAAATTGGGTTATTTGATTTTCACATGTATTGCTTACATGCATGTCTAAGTGATTTCACTTTTAGCTAAAAGTTCTAGGTGGTGTTCATGCACATCCTACATGAACTCTTAATGCATTGAAAGTGTTTCATGTATTTTTAAAATGAGTTTTCAAATGAGTTTTTTTGGGCTTGTAATGTGTTTAATCTATTCACATAAAACTTCGTGGAATATGGTTTGAATGGTGCTAATACTTTGTTAAATGCATGGTTATTTAATCTTGATTTTTAGAGGTGGTTTTGATGCTTGAAAAGGGGCTAAAATTGGTTTTTCAGACCCTGCAGGAAAGGGGTCGACCCCCCTGGGCTGTGTGGTCTGTCTGCATAGCAGACAGACAAGCTAGCAAAAGGGCTCGACCCCCTTTAGCTAGTGTTCTGGCTAGGTCATTTTTTGTGCAGAATCTATGGGGGTCGACTCCAAAGGTCAACCCCTTCCGGCACGAGAATTGCGAAACTCATTGAAACCCATTGTTTTGACTTTAAAACTTTAACAAACTACCCTCCATTGCTTCCTAGACATATAAGGGTGTTTTTAACACATTTTGGGAGGGTCTTATGAGTCTTTTGGCCACTCTTCTATATATATGAACATGATCTCCGAACTTGTAAGAGGAGAACCCTAATAGCTATCTTTCTATCTTGTAGGGGAAGAAAAAAATGGAAGTGCAGCCAGAGCTATGGAGAGGTTCGACCAGAGCCAAGATTCCAAGATCTACATCAAATCTCAAGCCTCCAAAGTCATATTCGTGGTCGGATCTTCAAGGAGAAGCACCGGCGGCTCTATTTGGTTCGAGATCGACCTTCCTCCCACGTTGATCTAGTTGAAGCATCTTCTATTGGCCTCCAACGTAAGAGGAGATATCTCATATCTTATTTTTATTGATGATTCATGATGTCTTTCATGTTTAATCCTTTATTTTGAGCATTCTTGATGTATTTTCCTTCATTTCAGAACATGATAATGTTGTGGGTATGTGACCGTATGTGTACGGTCGTGTGTGTGTGTGTTGATCTGTGAGTCGGATCGTTGTGGAGACGACGTCTCCGTGTGTGCTGGAGATTTTTTCCATATGCTTTGTTGTGAAGCGAGTGAAGCCTCATCGGTTTGGTGAGGGGTGGACGTAGGGAGCACATCGTGGTCCCGAACCATCTTAAAAATCTCTCTCGCACTGTGTGATTTTGTGGTTTGCATGATATATCTGTTTGCGTGATTGTGTGACATCAGTTTAATTTCATTCCATCATAGTTTAGATTTTGTAATCGTTTTAATTCTGCAACGTTATTTTTAAAATCGGTCATTTCGTTTGGGGGACAATTCAACCCCCCCTTCTTGTCCGCGCGTATATCTCGGCCAACATTTGGCTTTGAAGACATCGTGAATGTCTCCTTGCCTTATCTCACTCGGTGGCAGGGCTTCGCCAGCTTCTTTGGCTGGTTCTTGAATCAGCGTTGACACTGGCGGTATAGCTTCCGAGTAGCTTGGATGCTGGCCCATGGGTAAATTGCCCTAAGGGGTAACAAAGAGCTCCCAAGCCTCTTGTCCCTGTGGAGCGTTAACGGGGGTCATAGTGACCTCTATGGTATTAGATTCCCAGCATTTGCAGGGGACATCAGCTTTCGGCCCTTCATGTATCACTGTATAGAGTTTCGGGGTATCTCCTGGCATAGAGAGCTGTAGAATTTCTTCACGCTCTTCTTGATAGTCATCGTAGACAGCCTCCACGGGGCCCTCACCCATAGGAGTAAAGAGGGAGACCATATTTGCTTCATAGCACCTTTCATCGGCCGAGCTGGCGACCAGCATGGAGAAAGAAGTGGAGCTATATGCTTCCTTCTTCGTGATCGGCATCTGCCGTCCAGATGGCTGCTTCCTAGTTCAAGGCTTGCTTTGCTCGGCCTCTGATGTATCTGCGGGGGTCCTGTAGTGGACTGAGACCATATAGACTCCCCTTTTATAAACGCGGCGGGTTCACTTCATATTCCCCCTTTTGCAGTTCGCCCCTCCTAATCAGGCCTTGAGCGATATCTTTGAATACATTACAATTCTCACTGGGATGCCCCATCACCGATGATAGGGACAGAATTGAGGATCATCGCTTCTTCCGGCATCCTTTGGCCTTTTAGGCTCTGGCAGAGTGATCTTGTCGTAATGACAAGCCCATTTCAAGATCACCCAAGTCTTATCTCTCGGGAAGGAATAGGTTTTTTGATCGCACAAATCACTCATCGTTGAAAAATGCCATGCTCAATTTCAAAATAATACCTCACTCACTCACAAACAAAATCTTAGATTAAGCGTAAAGTGATGAGCATGGGTCGATCCCACGAGGAGGAAGATTCTTTTATTAAGTTAAAAAATATTATATTTTGATATCAAAATCATGGAGTGAGTTTTGTGAAATGAAAAATTAAAATTACTTGAAATAAAACCTAGCTAAAGAAAGTTGGAGGGTTGGAGAAGAGAAAATTGGAAGAAGCAAGGAGAGAAAGAGAGAGAGAATTGCAAAAATTAAACTTTTATTGCTAGAAAAGAAAATTACAATGCTAGAAAAGTGAACATTACAAATCATAATAACTAAAGAAAAGAGGAAGAAATAGAGTCGGGAAATGATGAAGAATGCCGTCGTCTCCTCCTCGTCGAGCCTTTGAGAGGATCGCCACGCCTTGAAGGAGAACACAGCCGTGAAAGGTAGATGAAGAAGATGTCGTTGTCCACGCCACCGAGCCTTGGAATGTCACCCCGCCTTGGAGTGAACGCCGCCGTGAAAAGGAGATTGTAAAGGAGAGACCGAGGAGAGAAATATGGAGAGATGTGTAGAAAAATAAGGGCTAGCTAATGGAGGTTTAGGGGGTGAGTTTGGAGTTGGCAAGAGGTGAAAGCAGTGGGAGAGGGAGAGGTTATCTACCTATGTGAATGAAGAGAAGAAGAGAGAGAGGTGTGAGGGCGCAAGAGGGAGATTGGGTGAAGAGAGAAAAGGGGCGGCCTAGGGTTTGTGTGGAGAAAGAAGAAGAAATTCAAGAGGAAGAGAGGGGGCGCACTAGGGTTTTTGTGAGGGAAAGAGAAGGGGGCGGCCTAGGCTAGAAAGGGAGAAAAAGGAGAATTCTAAAAGGCAAAGAGGCAAAAATTCCATTTCTTCTCCTTGACATGGGCTATTTATAGAGAAAATAGGTCAAATGTAGGGTGGAGATTGAGTTTGATGGAGATGAAGGGCTGAGATTAGAGGAGAATAAGATGGAGGATGAGGAGAGGAGAGAGGCCCCCCCACTTTGGCTAGTGTTTGGGGCGCCCTTTGCTTCCTTTCTAATTGAGAGAGGATTATCTCCTAGAATTTCTCTTCAAGATAAATCTATAAAAATTATTTCTTTATCTCCTTTCACACAAAATAGGGAATGGTGGCTACCTTTGACTTGGTCAAGGTGGTGGGGGGCGCCCTAGGGCAACCATGCCCTGGTCTTAGTGACAATTTTGCCCCTGGTCCTTCTGTTAAATGCCTTGAATGTCCTGCAAAAAAATTATTACTTTGTGCATATAAACCATGAATGCTTACAATTATACAATGGAAAATCAATTCTCATGACCCTCAACACCTTTTCATTGAATAATTATTCATAAATCAAGTTAATTTGCGTGAAAGTCCCGATTTGTGTGAAGTTGAGGTTAATTGTAAAATATGCATAATTGTCTAATTATGTGTTTGTGAAATGGTGTGTTTTTCATGAATTATTATTGAAAAAATGAACACTCATCACACCCCCCAACTTACTCATTGCTAGTCCCTTAGCAATGCAATTAGATTAAAATTTAGGACCAACAAGAGTTTACAAATTAAGTTCATATCTTCATATCTAGATTCTTGTTCATAAAATCAACCAAAGATTAGGACTCCGGAAATATTAATGCACACTAGCCTTAGATTATAAATGGAGGTACCTGACTAAGAATTCAAACCAAAGTTCAATAGCACTTGTGCAAGTGTGATACTAAATCCACAGCATAGATAATTGCATCCCTCATTTGCCATTCTAGATAGGTATTCTTCAACTCTGCACCTCCTAGATCAGAGCATTAAGTACAATAGCTTTTGTCTACCTCCTTTCTTCATAATCTTTTTAACACATGATGCTGCACAACCCTTCACTGTTTGACGTGAATCTCAACTCTTGCCTTAGGAGAAGTAGGCCCGGTTACTAGGATCAAGGGAATTTTTCATGGTATTTATATATATATATATATATATATAAGTATGCTTTTGCACTTATTTTATGGATACCTTTGGCAGATAGCTTCATCAAAAAGATCTCATCTCTAAGAAGTGCAGAGTATCAGACATCACTCCAAAATAATAGAAGGCTTGTCCTGCTTGTTTCATTAGCTTGCAAAGTGATTTTTTTTCTTTTTCTTTTCTAAAGTGCTAACGAGTTTTAAAGAGATTTTTAAATTAGTTATTCATGGCTAGATTGAATAAATTTTCCATCATCCTTCTCCCTAGTCTTTTCTATTCCAGAATTACTTTCAATGAGAGCATAAATCAAGAGAACTCAGTCGGGGATTTCATTTTTCCACTTCCATTGCAATGCAAAAATGCAGGGCAAAGTGACATGTAGGTTGTATTAAATGTAGCATGAATTTTCTCCCCCCCCCCAACTTAAATGACATTGTCCCCAATGGCATCCTTAGGCAATGAAAGCAATAGAACAATGTAAAAATGAATACTGTTGGGATGGAAGGATACAACCTGATGTGTAGGGCGTGGCCATCCTGTGACATTGTCGACATCGTCTCCTTGGCTCTTTTACCTATCTACTTAAACACACTAAAACCAAAACATTAAATAACACAAAAATATTGGGTTGCCTCCCAAGAAGTGTTAAGTTTATCGTCTTCAGCCAGACACTTGCAAGATCAAGAGTTTATTTCAGATCACTCAAAGAAATTGATTCTTTTAGTAATGGATGCACATTTTACAAGTAGGGTTTCAGTCTTTGACCATTGACAGTGAACATTTGACCATTGTTAAGATTCAAAATTTTGACGATGTCATGATCAAAAGCTTTGATAACAATAAACGGTCCATCCCATCTGGATTTTAACTTTCCATGAAATAAGCGCAGCCTAGAATTGAAAAGTTAGACTTTTTGATTTGGTTGAAAAGCTTTCCTTTGAATATGTTTGTCATGAAATGCTTTTGTCTTAGCTTTGTAGATTTTTGAATTCTCATAGGATTCATTGAACAGTTCTTCCAATTCATTCAATTGTAGAGCTCTTTGGGATTCAGCTTGAGTTAAATCAAAATTGACTTACTTGATGGCCCAATATACTCTATGCTCCAATTCTACAGGGAGGTGGCAGGTTTTTCCAAAGATGAGTCTATAAGGGGACATGCCAATGGGAGTTTTATATGTAGTCATGTAGGCCCACAAAGCATCATCTAACCAATCAGACCAATCTTTCATGTCTGGCCTAATAATCTTATGCAGAATATTTTTTTCTCCCTATTGGAAACCTCCACTTGCCCACTGGTTTGCGGATGATAGGGGGTAGCGAGCTTGTGAGTGATACCATATTTGTGAAGCAAAGCTCGGAATTGAGAGTGAGTGAAGTGAGAATCCCCATCACCGATGCTAGCCCTAGGACAACCAAATCTAGAGAAAATATTCTTTTTAACGAATTTCATCACAACCTTGTGGTCATTAGTCCTAGTTGCAACAACTTCAATCCACTTAGAGACATAATCGACCGCCACCAAAATGTATTCATTGCCAAAAGATGTTGGAAATGGTCCCATGAAATCTCAACCCCAAACATCAAAAATCTCAACTACCAGAATGGGACTCAGCGGCATCATATCATTCTTCGAATTATTGTTGTAACACCCCACCTTAGGATCCGGTCCAGTTTCCAACTCTCTTCGGACTTTAGGGGAATGCCACAGTGGGAACAACCAAGCAGAACAGAATTGGTTGATGAATTACATAAATAAAGAGAACACAAATATCAACGGAAGAAAATTTCTCATCTCCATCAAGTAGATCACATACCAAAACCACAATAGTCCAATTCTGATAACACGTAAAAGTTCTATACAACAGTCCATTATTACAGAATTTAAATCTCCTAACAACAATCACCTCAACTAGAAAGAAAAGATCTCTAAAGATTACACCAAATCCTCTCGATCGGAGTCACTACGCACTAACTCCTCGTCCTCACCAAGGGGATCACTTGAAAATGTTTAGCAAGCATGAGTCTAGGAATAGACTCAACAAGTTACTAAATTCAAATTGTTTCCTTTTATCCACGCCTAACACACTTCGAGGATAATTAAACTTACAAAGATTAAGGATACTTAAAATATCTGAAATCAAGTTGCTGGGGACAGAAAAACAAGTCTGTAACAGAAAATAAGTGTTTATATGACTATAGCTTTATTTTTTAAAACTCACATGCCTGCTCAGATTTTCAGATAACAGAAATAGAAATTTCCAGAAATTCATATGATTGAACAGATTTTCAAAAATAGAACTTCAGAATTCACATAATTTCAGAAGTCATATGTCATTACAGATTTAAGATATAGAGACAGAGTTTCAGATAACATATATGACCCAGACACATTGCCCAGACCACCACTAGAAGGTCAGACAGAAAGATACTAAGTCACCTAGGCAATGGTGACTAGTCTTGGTTACTACGCAGAATCGAGGGAAATTCTCCCCACCTTAACCAGTGGAACTTTTCCACCTCCAGGATTTCACCTCATGCCCTCGAGGTCAGAACGGAGTGAGCCTCCCCACAGGGGTATTTATATAGTTTAGCTCCAAAACCTTCTATGGCAGCAGTGTCCATGCAGCCCATATAATAGTTATACACATATATATAATGCACCAAAGATCATATATCACAATTTATTCCCTTTACCAAATAGAGAATTAGTTTGAACTTCAATTACTCTTTTCAATGTTTCTCAGTTACTGTTAAGGTATCTTACTTACTGAAGTTTCAAAATTAAACATTACAACAGGATTTCAAGTTTCTGCATAGGAACAGGGTTATTTCTAGGTTACACATGCATAGAAAATAATTCATAATTACAAGTACAGAATTTCTATGATCATGAAATTTCTACAGTAGGTTACCAACTTGGTTCTTTGTCATTTCTCAATTTTTCAGATTTTTCTGAATCAAAATGGCCTTTCAAAAATCTCGTTTTCCTAGTTTTTAGAATTTGGGACAGCACGAGGTGTGTCGTTGTTTCTAGGTTACACATGCGTAGAAAACAATTCAAAATTTCAAGTATAAAATTTCTGTGATCATAAAATTTCTACAGTAGGTTACCAACTTGGTTCTTTGTCATTTCTCAATTTTTCAAATCTTTCTGAATCAAAATAGCCCCTCAAAAATCTCTTTTTCCTGGTTTCTAGAATTTGGGACAGAATAGGCAGATTGTACATGGGTGGGTCGACTCCACCATTGGCTGAGTCGACTCCACCCTGCAGTTTTCAAAGGGCTGAGTCGACTCCACCATTGGCTGAGTCGACTCCACCCTATGTTATGTCAATTAACTTGGAATAAAACCAGAAAGGGATATAATGAAGCATGTTTTACGTCTATACATATTTCTTTTGACCCAAACCCACTGAAAGCAAGTTAGAACATGAAAAAAAAGGGGTTTCGAATCTTAGGAACTTGCATGGATGTGTTGACATATTGCATGGTATACTAGTTAAACGGAGATGAAAATTTGGAACTAAACTAAAACAAGTACCATGAGATATGTTTTATGACTATGCATGCTTTCTTTTAATCCTAAGACCTCTGAAAGTAGTTTAGAACATGCCAAAAGGAGTTTTGAACCTTAGGAACTTGTCTTAAAGAAGAAAAATGACAGATCAAAAGAACACGCTTCTCGATGTAGTCTCTTCGGTCCAAGAGTCCTTCGAAAGGCACACTCACACAACCACCTCTTCTAATCTCTCTTGCTAACAATCGGACAGCAAGAGCGCTCACACCCTTCACTCTCAGAACAGAGGAAAAATAAAAACACCAATGTCTCATACGACTTACAGAGAAAATGAAGGAAAAGGAGTGCCAACTCCCTTCCAATCCGACCCTTTAAAGGGTCATACGGTTGTTATCAGGGGTTTTAAATCTCAACCCTTAATTTAAATTAAACTAAATCTAATGGCAAGGTGAAACTTGGAAATGATCAATCCCACGCAAGGATCATGCTGCCGATACAACGAATTTCACGCACAGTAACGCATAAACGATTATCACTATTCATTAGTCACTTTAAAAATTGATATCTCACAATATAAAAAGTATTTGAAAAATCTAATTGTTACCCATTAATCATTTCGATTTACTCTATCATACAAAAATGTAAAATAAATAAAAACCCATGAAATAAAAATCGCCCCCAAAATGAATAGTAACCCCATCAAAATGAACAGTGGGACATTTAAAACTCACTATTTCTCACATGTTTCTCGGGTTGTACCTATATGCATTTACGTGAGATTCATTTAAAACCCATTGTCTCTCATCCATTTCTCCTATTATACTTATATTAATTTAAGTGAGCTACATTTAAAACCCACTATCTCTCACCCGTTCTCCTATTATACATATATGTATATACGTGAGCTTTTCTTCACGCACAGTAACGTATAAACAATTATCACTATTTATTAGTCACTTTTAAAAATTGATATCTCACAATATAAAAAGAATTTGAAAAATCTAATTGTTACCTATTAATCACTTCGATTTAATCTGTCATAGAAAAATATAAAATAAATGTTTTGACGTAAAAATGAAATTGAGTGAATAGTAAAAAAACATATATGAATAGTAATTGCTATGAGTCACAAGTTATCCTGAACTTTATGAAGTGTGTATATTCCTTTATGTGCTCTTCTCTTTTCATTTGAATAGGTATAACGCAGAAAATGTTTTAATCAAAAATTGAGTTAAGTTACAAAATTTTATTTGCTCAAATTTTTAAATTTATAATTATCAAAAATCTTTTATTTAATGCATTATCCATTTTATTTATTTAGTTGCAATTTTACATTTCATGCACTAAACAAATATTTTATCAATTTAAACAATAGAAATGTTTTATTAATTTCAAAAAAATTCCCAGACACTACACACTCTCCCCCTTAAAAGAAACTTTGTCCTTGAAGTTTGAGGTAAGACACATACCGAACAGATGGGGATATCTCTTCTTCCTCTCGCCTTCAAGCTGCCATGATGCCTCCTCTTGAGAGAAATTCCTCCATAGAATCTTCACCAATGTGATAGTCTTTGATATGAGAATCTGCTCGTTACAATCTAAAATCCTAACCGGTTGCTCCTTCTAGGATAAGTTCGGTTGAAATTCCAAGTCTTCGTAACTGATGATGTATACAGGATCATGGACATATGTCACGCCCCGAGCCATGTGTACAGCGGAAGCAACTCGGGAGAATCGTGGACAGTCAACAATACACCTCAAGCTAGCAATATAAATCAGAGCGCAATAACATCCGCATAAAGAGGAATGCACAATAACTGACCAAAAATTCAACTTTTATTGATAATAATCAAAATACATGAATGTTTGACTCTCTTTTGACATAAAAACAGACTAGACTCAATAAAGGGAAAATTACATCATGTTTTAACTAATGACACTACTAGGCTTCTCTCTTGACTTTAGTCGCTCTCAGATCCGCCACATGTATAGTATGAATCCGACCCGCTAGTATTTCCTGAAAAGATTAGAAAAGTAGGGTAATGAGAACACTTGCCCAGTAGGTATCTTCGTATCAACATGAAGGCATAGTTTAAATAATTAATCAATTTAGCTCTAGAACATAAGGAAAAAGAAATCGGTAAAACATGCGACATAAAGCCAAGTAACAACACAAGTGTTAGGATATAAAAGAAGTGAGTGTCTAGGTAGAACGAGGGCATGATCAAGAATGTAATGTGAATATAACTTGGCCTTGCATGTACGAGAATGTATTTTTCATAACCATAAATGCTATGCACTAGAAAGTCATGTAAAAAGAATGTACTAGCAAGCATAACCATAAATGCTATGCACTAGAAAGTCATGTAAAAAGAATGTACTAGCAAGCATGTAGATTCACAAGATTGTCTCGTGATTTTCACCCGTTTATAAAAAAAGTATTCCCGGCGCAATGCAATGCCAGTGTTCATCATGCCCCATGATTTATAGTATGTTTCTAGCTATTTGCCGAGGGGCCTAGTGTCGAGCCCTTGGACACTGTCCGTGCCCGCTCTTGCATCTTCAAATTATAAATCAAGTTACTTCCACGAGATCTAAATAATGTAGGCCGATAATAACGAGTTCCAAATATAGTTCATGATAACAACATCAAGGTAAGAATGCACCAATTATGAATATGAGAGTCACTACAAGAAAAATGAAAAATTTCGACGTCCATTTACCATCTCAAATTCATCGGAGATACGTCGCAATATGAATTTTCGATGTATTTCTGACGTAATAACGATGGAATATGGACGTCGAAACTATTTCGTCACAAATTTTCGACATAATGAGATAGCGTCGCGAATAAGTCTGAAATTACCGATGAAAATATGTCGTCGAAATCATCATGGCTATTTATGTCGATATTTAATAATACGAAAATTAATTAATCATTGCGACGGAACATAATTTAGTTGAAAGTAGGTCTAAAGTTTACGACGGATGCCCGACAGATATATTCTGTGGTCGCAAACATATGGGTTAAATTAGTTCCGACGAAAGTTAATTTGGTGGCAAATACGTCCTTAATTTTTGACGAATTTTTATCGCATAAATAGTACGTTGAAAACATGTGGGTCATATTAGGTACGATAAACTACTATTGTGTCGAAAATAAGTCGTTAATGCCCGATGAATTTCAGACGGATAATTATTACGTCGGAACTAGTTTGAATGAAATTACTTCTGATAAAACTATTTCTGGTCGAAAAGACGTCGTTAATTATGGACGTATTTGAGACGGAAATGTAATACGTCGAAACTAATGTGTATAAAATTTGTTCCGACGAACATTTACTTGGTCAAAAATACGTCTGTACCTTTCGACTGATTTGCGCTGGAAAAAAAATACGTCAAGAAATAAGTGAGTGAAATTGGTTTCGACGAATTGTTAGTTGGTCGAAATTCTGTCAAAAACTTTCTCCACATACTTTTTTATATATTTTAAAATTTTAAAAACATGTTTAAAGCTATAATTGTACACCGCAATCGACTCAACTCAACATAAAACACGCAATAAACAACATATACAACACACAATAGGATAAAATCCTATTGTAAATTAGAATAAAGAACATCCACAACACATAAATCAGTGAATAAAAAAAGTTACAGTTACATTAATTGAAATGTATCATTTTTTCATAATATCATTAAAAAAATTAAGAGATATTCGCTGCATCATCCTCATTCGTCATTCGTTATTCGTAGCATCTCCACCATCACCGGCTACAGGAGGATCCTACATCACAAAAAATAAATAATAAATAGATTTTAATAAAAATAATTATTAATATATCTAGTTAAATATCTTTTTGATTTTCTAAGGCCGAAAGTAGATAACATGAAGATTATTTCTATCCCTCTCAAAGGTGAATTCTTTGAACTAAGTAGTAATGTTATTGTTGTGCCCTGTGGTTTTGATGATGTCTAACACTATGAATCATATTATGATAATGGTTTTTTATATCATGAATTTGATGTGTGCTGGCTAATGTCGATATGTTTTCTAATGCCTTGAACAACATTTTCATATGAAGGCTTGAAGAGTTATAATGTGAATGCTGTGAATGCTTGAACTGTTATGTCTGTATGCTTGAAGGATGTCTGTTTGAAGAACTGTAATATCTGAAGAATTCAGGTAAGCATAAGCATGCCAGTGTCACAGCAGCCCTAGAAGTAACTCTGTAGAAGAAGCCTCCAATCGCTGAAGGAACAAGCTGATATATCAGTTTAAGATAGACTCTGTACCCACTGAAGAATAAGGGTGAAAAATATCCCTTAAGGCTGACAAATGTGCATTACGGGTGAGAGATACTACCTTAAGGGTGACAAATAGATGGACTAGGTGAATAAAAGGTAACAGTGGTGACAAATAGCAGTGCAAAGGTGAATAATAGGCAACAGTGGTGACAAATAGCTATGAAAAGGTGAATAATATGCAGCAGGTGTGAAACTGCTGAAATCCAAGAACCTCAAGCCGACTTGGGAGGGCTTACAAGTCGACTTCTGATAGAAGAATTCACAGAATGAAAGAAGACTTTTTAGCTGCGGATTAAGGGTGAAAATGGGTGGACAAAGCAGACAAATGGCTGTATAGCAGTTTGAAATGGCTGTTTAGTGGTGTAAAGTGGCTCATGTCGCTGACATTTGAAGAATGATAAAACTGGTTGAAGAGAATGATTCCCACTGTGCTTCAGAGGAAGAGAGGACTGGTCCTCTAGTTGTGGGTAACTGGGTGTTACTCACGGTTCCTTCTAAATTGATCAGAAGATAGGAGAGTGTTCTTATAGGTCAAGCTGTAAGTCAGCGTTTGTTTGCAGACTAAGTCTGTGGTTATTGCTATTGCAAAGGGAAGCCATGATGCGCTCGACACCCGTAGTTTAAAAATGCCATGCCACACAAATTTCAAAATTTATACAACCGCACTCACTCACTTAAAGATTTTGAAAATACGAGTAAAGTGGTAAATACGGGTCGATCCCACGGGGAAGAAATAATCTTTATAGACCAATGTTGGAAAATATCCTTATGTTTTGAAAATCAAATTTTATCTTTTGAGTGCGATTAATACTAAAGGAAATGAATTGCAACTTTGAAAACTTAACTTAAAGACTATGAGATGGGTGAAGAAGAGAAATTGGAATAGGTGAAAAGATGAGAACTTCAAAACGTTGCATAGATGGATTTGTATTTCTTTGAAAGTGAAAGAATGTAATATGAAATGAAATTACAACTTTAAATAACAAGGGAAAAGTTAAGGAAATTTAGCCAATTGATGAAGAACGCCGTCATTTCCTCGCCGAGCCTTGGATGAAGATCGCTCTGCCTTGGAAGTTGACGCCGTGAGATGATTGGAAGAAGACTACCGCTTTGGGTGTGTGTGAAGAACTTGTGAAGAAAGGTGGATGAATAGAAATGGAAACAAACACAAGTTGAAAATACAACATAATTCTATTGAAAATAGGGGGTTGAAAGAAATAAAATTACATAAAATCTAGAAGGAATTAGAAGAAGTGGAATAAATGAAAGTTGTAGAGAATGAAAAGATGAAGAAGTTTGATGAAGAACACAGAAACAGAAAATGAAAGGAAGATAGTGAAAAACATGAAAAACCAAGACCTATTGGTGCGGATGAACAGTAAAATAGCAGAAATCTGAACAGTACAAAATTAATTCTAACTCACAAAATAAGAAGAATTTGGAGAGGTGGTAGAAGAAGAAAACTTAGATCTACAAGTTAGGAACAACTTTCATGAAGAACTCAGAGTAAAATTATGATTGGAAAGACTTCAAAATGAAGAAATGGCAGAAGGTATCAACTCGGATGAACAGTAATCACATAAAATAGCACTTACGAAAATTAGAAATAACTTTCAACCTAGAAGGAATTGGAAGAAGTGATAGAAAGAGAAGTTGAAGAATACTCAAAGATGAATAACTTTCGTGAAGATAAGAACTTGAAATAAGGATCACACAAGTTTGTAAATTGATTATGAAAAGCTAAAAATGGCTAAGAGTACAATGAAAGTATTCAATACAAACTTAACACAAACTTCAAAACTTAAACATAAAGCTCTCAAAATCTATCGCTACCAAAGCCACAAAGGAAGAACTTCAAGAACACTTACAAATTTGATCAATCCATAGCTTACTACTCCTAGCTAACCTCTCTCTTTCATTACAATTGAAGCTTTTTATATAGGATAACACATAACCCCTTTAGGAAATGTGAACACTTCTTGCTTCTTTTATTGACAAATACAAGCAATGGCTGCTATTTTTGACTTAGAATTGTGTAATAGTATGTGTTGCACACTTTTCTAATTTTTCTAATTTGTTTGGGATTTTTCTATCCTTTTTTCTCCTTCCTTTCTTCTTCTTCCTCTCTCTTTCTCTCTCCTGGCCGGCCGCGTGCGCCGCCGCCGCCCTCTCCCTTTCTCTTCCTGCCGCGTGGACCGCCTGGCGAAGGCGCGTGCGCCGCACCGCCGCGTGTCGCTCGTGGGCGCGTGCGCCCGCGTCTTCCCTGCGTGCCCGCCGCGTGCCGTGGGCCCGCCGCGTGCCGTGGGCCCGCCTTCTGTCGTGTTGACCCGCCTGCGAGGCGGCCTCCCCCGCCTCGTCACCCGTGCCCTCCCGCGAAGGCGGGAGGGCGGCTTCTTCCTGCATTTGAAAACCAACACACACGAACACATTAGGATTAGTTATATATATATATAATATATATATATATTATATATAATATACATATTGATATATATATATCATATATATCTTAGAAAATTTCTAAAAAATGTCAAATAAATTTATTTTTTTTCTTTTCTTTTTGAACAAGTCCTTAGGCTTTTGGCCCATTTCCACATATATATTTATATATATATTTTTATTTTTTTATTTTTTTATTTTTTTGTTTTGAATGCTTACATAAATAAGCAAATATCTTTATGAAAATTATTTAATTCTATAAAATTAAATATTTGACTCTAAATTAAAAGTAAATGTGATACGTGCATATTTATTGTTATTAAAGCTCATAAAAATGTGTATAATCATGAATTAATATGTAAAAATACACACTTATCACACCCCCCAACTTACTCATTGCTAGTCCCTTAGCAATGCAAATAATCTCAAAATGTAAGGACTAACAAGAGTTTACAAAGTTCATGCCTCATTTCCAGATCATCGTTCATAGAATCTACTAAAGATTAGGAATCTGAAATCATTATCTCATATTAGCCTTGTGTAGGAAATTCAGGTACATGATCAAGAATTCTAATAAAAATTCAGTAGCACTTGTGCATGTGTAATACTAAATTCACAGTAGAGACAATTACGTCCTCCAGTTGCTATTCCGAATAAATGCCTTTCAATTCTGCACTTCCTAAACAGAGCATTCAGCATAATGGCTTTGTTTGTCTGCCTTATTGCTATGTCCCTTTTGGGATCTTTTGTATTCTTTTCTTCTCTTTTTTTTTCTATACACACATGATGCCGCACTACCCTTTACTGTTTTACGCGAACCTCAACACATCTTAGGTGAAGTAGGCCCGGTGACATAGATCAAAGTTCCCTTTTCCTTTTGACGTGAACCTCAACACGTCTTAGGTGAAGTAGGCCCGGTTACTCAGAATCGGAGCATTTTTCATGGTGTTTTTCTCAAAAAAAAAAATTTGTTTTCAATTGTGCTTTTGCACTATTAGCATGGCAGAAAGTTTATAAAAGATCTCTTCTTCAAGAAGTGTAGAATATCAGACAACATACCCAAAATAGCAGAAGGCTTGTCCTACTTGTTTCATTAGCGTGCAAAGTGTTTTCATTCTTCTAAAGGGCACATGAACTTTAAAGAGATTCTTAAATCAGTTTTCCATGGCTAGTTTAAATAAATTATCCATCATCCTTTTCCCAGTCTTTTCTATTCCAGAATTACTGTCAAAAGAAGCATGAATCAGGAAACTCCATATGGGGAAAACTTTTGTTTAGCGGTACAATACAAGATAGCAAGAAAAATTTTCCCCCCCCCCAACTTAAATGACATTGTCCTCAATGGCATAAGCAGTAGACAGATTAGAGAACAAGTAAATAGATAATATGGTGGGGATGGAAGGATACAACCTGATATGTGGGGCGAAGTGATGAAGGCTCCTGCTCCGCGTGGCCGATCAACTGAAACACACTCACTCAAGCAAAACGTCAAATCACAAAATCTTGGATTCCCTCCCAGAAGCCATTGCTTAGCACAGAAGGATGGGAACTTACCGTGTCCATGAGTTGCAAAGGGAATCGACTATTGATTTCAACTTGGGTTACGGATCCAGATTTCCCGCAGAAATGTCCCCCTATTTCATGTGTATGCGAAAGGCAGTCACAACGGGACAATGAACACATGGAATCTTTGGGCCGAAAAAGTCAATAAAGCATGCCTCCGACTCGATCAGTCCACATGGTAGAGTGGGCGCGAGAGTAAAGGGAGGAGGACTTGTCGCCAAAGCTATTGCTAAAGGTGACGGGGATAGATGCAGATCACCTTCTCTCCAATCCTATAAATACCTCCCTTTCTGCTCAACTTAGGCACATCGAAGGCTTGAGAGTAGATTTTGAGGAGTGAAAGGTTGTAAAGGGAAGTAGTGAGTGTTGCTCAATTTTAGAATGGAGGGTGAATCTAGCTTCAGAGTAGAAGGTGAGTCCTCTCGCTCCTCGAAGAGGAGCAGATCGGGCAGTAGTTTCAGGAGACTCTCAGAAGTCGAAGGACAACTGAGGGAGAGGACTCTATCACAGCTTGTAAGTGGCTCCTTGCATTCCTTACTTCATGTGTTCGTCTCCTATCTTCCTTTGCAAAGCTCCCATTGCTCATTTCGTATGTATGTGCAGAACGTGATGAGATCGCACATCTCGTGGGAGCTGGTAGTGGCGGCCTATCGAGGTCTCCCGGCCTTCCAGAAGGCGAGGTTAGACGTGATGGGGTTCGGGGCCTTTCTCAGAATCGAGCCGATCAAGCTCGACCTGGCCCTGATCCAAGCATTACGTGAAAGATGGGACCCAGCGAGTCGGGCATTCCTGATGCCGTGGGGGCACATGGTGCCCAGCCTGGAAGACGTGATCCGGATTACGGGCCTCAAAGTAGATGGGGAAACAGTGACTGGCGTTACCTACGCGGACTACCGAGAAGGTGCCCAGAAGCTGTTGGGGATGGATTTAGACGGTCGGAAGAACAGGTTAGTAGCTAGGGCATCGATCATGGAGGCTTTAGGGCTTACTGATATGCGTCCGCGTGATGACGAATCCCTCGAAGAATTTATGGAAAGGGCCGAAAGAGGTGCCCGTGCTGTATATTGCGTGGACACCAGCAACTGGGAGAGGACCAACATGGATCTCAGGAGGTTCCTCCTCTTTCTTTTGGGCAAGTTGCTATTGGGCTCCAAGGGAGACAGTATACACTGTCGCTTCTTAGAGCTGCTTGTAGACTTGGAAAGAGTAGGACAATATGCCTGGGGAGCTGCCGTGTTGGCACATCTATTTACAGGACTGTCGCAAAGGACAGACCGAGAGATGACAATAAGTGGGTTTACGCCCTTCATCCAGGTAAAGAATGTTGTAGTTGTTTTATGCCCCCTTTTTTTCTCTTGAATTTGTTGATATCAATGACACATGATGGTGTAGTTATGGAGCTACTATTACCTTCCAATGGGGAGAGCTCGTCACTGTCGGCTAGTGATGGTCCCGCTTGCTAGACGGTGGCAACCCATCATGAGCACATCACCTCTATCCTACTAACTGATGGTGTTAAGGCGGGAGTTGCAAGAGTTCCCTGCAGCGATGGTATGATACTTTTTCTCCCTTTTTTGGTTTGTTTGTTTATCATCATTTTTTAGCTAACCAAGAGGATGCGTACAACCCATCAAAGGTGAATTGGAGGCCTTTCTCGAACATGGTCGATGTTGACCAGCCGTGGGTTATTGGAAGCCGCGCCTGATTCGGACGGGACCTCTGGCTCCATTGCTTGAATGAAATCGAGCCCCTCAGACTGAGATTAGCTATGAGGACCCTAGGGCTGGCCCAGGAATGGGTGGATATGACCATATCTCCCAGCGTCGGAAAGCAGACGCGGGGGCCGGCAACCTGTGTCGATTGGAGGGTGCGCTTCCCTGAACAATATGAAGATTGGCAAAGGGGTGGCATGCTCGTGGAATCTCAAGCACAAGACAGTGAGGATTACCTACGCCTCTATAGGGCAATGTATGCAGAGAGGCTCCAGCCTGGAGGGCTTGTAGAGGTTAAGTAAAAAGAAACCATGTTTTTATCTTTTACATTTTTTTTGTTTTTGATTTTTTTTATTTTGTGAACTCATAAGCCATAACTGTAGGATGCCTGTGATACCATAATAATGAACTTACGAGCTCGTTTGGTGGACACGGAGCAAGAGTTGAGTGACACCCGAGCGGCTCTGGGTTCATCAGTAAGTGTTTTTGTGTACACTCCAGGTATGATTTGAGATTCATGGCGCTAACCACTTAATGTCACCTCATATGTGTCGCAGCGTGCCCAGCTCGATGCAGTTTCATCTGCGATGGGGGCAGATGGCGTTTCTTCCAGTCTATGGATTCCTACTGCAGAGCTGGATCTACTCCAGGAGCAGCTTGCTCATGCCACACAACGTGCTGCGGAGGCAGAAGGGATGCTTTCTGCACAGGTGAGGGTTTCACCATTTAATATCCCTTGTGTAAGCATTGCTATATGCCTGAGATGATATGTATGGCAGGAGAAAGAAACACAGGAGGCACTCGCGCTCACCACCCAGAAGGAAGCTAGAATAACTGAGCTGGAAAAGGAACTACAACGTCGTCCTGATGAGGACTCTTCTAGGGACGCTGTGGAGCTGAGGATCACCCTTCAGCTGGAAAGAGAAGATAGAGAGAGAGAAAGGGCTGAGAGAGAAAGGGATAGAGACAGAGAGAAGGCTAAGAGATTGGCCGAGAAAGAGGAGAAGAGGGCCCTGGAGGCCCAACTATTTGAATTGAGGACCAGTCTCGGCCTTGCCGATCAATGGCTGAAGGATGGCGAAGAACGCTATCAAAGAGCACGAGAGCGTGACTTTCGTGTTAGTAGCTTCTTTGCTGCCCCCGCTGATCGACGCCGAGGAGTGGAGATAGAAAGAGGATCACAGAGCGGTAGGAATGCCGCTTCTCTCGGCGTGGGAACACCCTCTAGAGTTTCTTGCCCAGAGAGTGGCAAGACGAGTAATGTGGAGAAAGAGGGTGGAACCTGATGTAATCTCTTTGTTGTTTTTTTTGTTGTTGAGAGTGGAATAAGGTGTTCTATGCTTGGTTCTCTGCTTCTTTCTGGCCTCTCAAATTCTTGCACACATCTAGCTTCCCAAAAAAAATACTAATTACCACACAAAAATCACTTAAACTTTGGGTTGCCTCCCAAGAAGAGCTAAGTTTTATGTCGTCAGCTAGACACAAGGTAGATCACTAACCAACGTGTGGCATTCAGAATGAGCCACCACGTGATCTTGTCCTCCTTCAAATTTCAGCCCTTATGCCATTGGAAGACAAGAGTAAACATGTACGGACCGGGTCTAGAAAGAGGCAGGACTCGCACATTATGGATTTTAACGTTAACCCTGTGTGTGAGCCAATTTTCAGCTTTAGGGATCCAAAATGATCAATGGGCAATTTGTCAAGATCGAGGTGGAACCCTTGCACCATATCAATCCCTTGGTCCCCTTGTCCTGTATCATCTCTCCTGACTAACCCTTTAGTGACTACTTTCTCCACTGAAATTTGGCCAGGCACTTGTGGCGTATGAATAAAATCGTCATCTTTAGCCACGTTCCTCTCAGTAACAGCCTCATGAACTTTAAGGGCATTGATCAACTTGTCGTCCTGAGAGGAAGTTAAATCGAAGATGAATGTGGTTGGCACATCCCCCTCATGTCCTAGAATCTCAAATTGGAGAGGCTCAACTGATAGGGGAATCAAAGTAGAAGGAAGCACTAACTCATTCACAGATTCAGACTTCAATGGATAGGCCTCAGGGGTTAGATCAAATTTGAAATTTTCTAATGAAACCCCTTCATCATACCCCTCACTCATCTGAGGATTGTTAACCAAATTGCCCAAAAATGGGGTGGATAGAGGAAATGTAAATGATTCCAGTCCGGCCCTTTCATCATAGGTCAGATCAAATGTGAATCTCTCTACGACGGGCCCCTCATCACACTCCTCACTCAACTGAATATTATCAATCAAATTTTCCAAAAATGGGGTCGGTAGATGAAATGTAAACTTTTCTAATAAGGCCCCTTCACCATGTTCTTCCAGGGGAGGAGGATATTCAGAATTTTGTTCCATTAAATCAACAATATTATTACTTACAAAGTAATCCTCCTCTTTATTTATGTCATCAATTGAGTTGTTTGGGCCATTATCCTTTACTGTAGTATTCTCAATCTCAAAACATTCATAGAATGGGGTGATATGATCATCATTATCATTGAAGTCACCCCCTTCTTCCTTTCCTTCCTTCATCATGATATTACATGCGCACTCCCCCTCACTCTCAATAGTGATATCTTGAGCCAAAATGACAGGCAGAAGATCATCATCATCATCATTCACATATTGAGGGGGTTGGTTGAATAGTGAAGGAGGGTCATGATAAGTAGACTGAGAGTACATGATTTGAGGTTCAAAGCAATGGCCCGGTGAATCACCCCTAGTATCAATGTTGAATCCGAAATCTGGGTGAGATGAGTTGAGCTGAAGTGGAGGACACAGGGGCCGCCCGTGGCCTTCTTGGGGTGAAAGTGTAGACAAATGGGTTTGAATTGTTTGGTCCATCCAGGGAAAATTTAGGTGATTGCTCCAGCCAGACGTAGATTTATCGGAAAGGGTATAACACTGGCATGGAGAGAATCCTAGGCCATTTTGGACCTGTGCTCGGATGACTGGAGAGAGTCGGGCTATAGTAGGACATTCACTCACATGGTGAGTGAGACTGGCACAGAATTCACAAGCTTTCGTGAAAGTGTGGATTGGGTTTTCAGCCTATTTGACATGTCCTACGGATTGTTGATGAGATGAGATGGAGGCACGGTTTATCGAATTTTCACTCAAAATTTCAAACAAATCATACGCCTCATCTTCACCTTTGCTCAAAAATGCCCCTCCACAATATATGTCTACCATTTGCCTATCATAATCGGATAACCCCTCATAAAATGCAAATATAATTTGCCATTTGGGTAACCCATGGTGTGGACATTGACTTATTAGATCCTTCAATCTCTCCCAAGATTCATGAATTTACTCTCCCGGACGTTGAGTAAATCCTATAATCGCCTTTCTCATCATGTTGGTCCGGACTATGGGGTAAATTTTTTTCAAAAATTCTAACTGCATATCTTCCCAAGTCCTGATAATCTTTCCAAAACTCCTTAACCAACATTTTACTTTATCTTTCAACGAGAATGGAAATAAGATCAACTTAAGGGCATCATCATTAAAATTCTGAATTTTTATCAGGGAGCAAACTTCTAGAAAATTATCTAGATGCCTATAAGGATTTTCATTGAGATTCCCATAAAAAGATGGGAGCATCTGGATGAGACTAGGGTGAATTTCATATTGATCAACAAGAATGTCAGGGAGTTGAATACAGGTTGAGGGATTGTAAGTAGAAGGAATAAAGTGCTTCAGCATAGGCGCGGGTTTGTTATTTTATTTTTTTGAAATTTTTTTTTTATGCAAACACAAACAAATTAACACAAATTATCTAATGACCTAGATGCGACTCAGACCTAAAAATAGGGTTTCACAAAGTAATTAAAGTGCAACTGAAGTTCACCCTCAATATTTTCACCGGCCAGGTAAGGGGTGGGGTAGTGGGAGGCTCCCCCTACTTTCGTAGGGACCTAATTATGTCAAACCACTAGCCCGCTTAAGGCGTTTGCCGTCCGACCGTCTTACCTTAGGCACCGATTTTCACAAGAGGGTAAACTCAAATCGTACTAAAATCACAGTGTGATCCTAGGGCCAATGTTTACTGACTTTCATTTAAGGCGTAGGTCATGCAAAGATGCAAGGGAAATGTGGTTTGTGGGTTAATGAAGGGTGATGAAATCCCCAACTTATGTTATTTAAAGGTAGTGCCCTTAGAATATTTTGAAATGAAATGCTCACCACAATTTCAAACAAGGGGTTTTTATGCAATATGCATGCCATAATCGGATAAGTAGAACGTATCTTGCCCCTCGCAATCTTCCAAATGCAATGACATGAATTAAACAAAGAAAAATTCTATGTTAAATGATGCATGACCTAGAACATGTTGTGTTTGGTTTCTATTCTTGGAATGAATTTTTTTTGTATTTTAGTGCAAGTATTTTTTTATTTAATGAACCTATCTAGCTAGCACAAGAATTTCTTTTGTTTTGATGTTTTTTGATTTTTATAGAGTTTTCAAGAATTTTGCAGATTTTTGTTAAAGATTTTTCAGAAAGTGGAAAAACATAACATGTTCCTACGTTTCTGCCCTTTAGCTTCAGGTATGAGTTTCCTCTTTCCTTGATTTTTTTGATTTGTTTTCTTTTTCCTTCAAAATAAAAATAGCAAAATCAATATACAGATATACACATCAAACACAAGAATATCCCAACATGTAAAAATTCCATCCCCGGCAACGGCGCTAAAAATTTGATGCGCTCGACACCCGTCGTTTAAAAATGCCGTGCCACACAAATTTTAAAATTTATACAACCGCACTCACTCACTTAAAGGATTTTGAAAATACGAGTAAAGTGGTAAATACGGGTCGATCCCACGGGGAAGAAATAATCTTTATAGATCAATGTTGTAAAATATCCTTATGTTTTGAAAATCAAATTTTATCTTTTGAGTGCGATTAATACTAAAGGAAATGAATTGCAACTTTGAAAACTTAACTTAAAGAATATGAGATGGGTGAAGAAGAGAAATTGGAATAGGTGAAAAGATGAGAACTTCAAAACTTTGCATAGATGGATTTGTATTTCTTTGAAAGTGAAAGAATGTAATATGAAATGAAATTACAACTTTAAATAACAAGAAAAAAGTTAAGGAAATTTAGCCAATTGATGAAGAACACCGTCGTTTCCTCGCCGAGCCTTGGATGAAGATCGCTCCGCCTTGGAAGTCGACGCCGTGAGATGATTGGAAGAAGACTACCGCTTTGGGTGTGTGTGAAGAACTTGTGAAGAAAGGTGGATGAATAGAAATGGAAACAAACACAAGTTGAAAATACAACAGAATTCTATTGAAAATAGGGGGTTGAAAGAAATAAAATAACTTAAAATCTAGAAGGAATTAGAAGAAGTAGAATAAATGAAAGTTGTAGAGAATGAAAATATGAAGAAGTTTGACGAAGAACACAGAAACAGAAAATGAAAGGAAGACAGTGAAAAACATGAAAAACCAAGACCTATTGCTGCGGATGCACAGTAAAATAGCAGAAATCCGAACAGTACCAAATTAATTCTAACTCACAAAATAAGAAGAATTTGGCAAAGTGGTAGAAGAAGAAAACTTAGATCTACAAGTTAGGAACAACTTTCATGAAGAACTTAGAGTAAAAATATGATTGGAAATACTTCAAAATGAAGAAATGACAGAAGGTATCAACTCGGATGAACAGTAATCACATAAAATAGCACTTAAGAAAATTAGAAATAACTTTCAACCTAGAAGGAATTGGAAGAAGTGATAGAAACAGAAGTTGAAGAATACTCAAAGATGAACAATTTTCGTGAAGACAATAAATTGAAATAAGGATCACACAAGCTTGTAAATTGATTATGAAAAGTCAAAAATGGCTAAGAGTACAATGAAAGTATTCAATACAAACTTAACACAAACTTCAAAACTTAAACATAAAGCTCTCAAAATCTATCCCTACCAAAGCCACAAAGGAAGAACTTCAAGAACACTTATAAATTTGATCAATCCATAGCTTACTACTCCTAGCTAATCTCTCTCTTTCATTACAATTGAAGCTCTTTATATAGGGTAACACATAACCCCTTTAGGAAATGTGAACACTTCTTACTTCTTTTATTGACAAATACAAGCAATGGCTGCTATTTTT
This sequence comes from Amorphophallus konjac, assembly GCA_022559845.1. Taxonomy (NCBI): domain Eukaryota; kingdom Viridiplantae; phylum Streptophyta; class Magnoliopsida; order Alismatales; family Araceae; genus Amorphophallus; species Amorphophallus konjac. The sequence goes on from CM040122.1 coordinate 38,874,046, forward strand.
GACTTAGAATTGTGTGCTAGCATGTGCTGCACACTTTTCTAATTTTTCTAATTTTTTTTGGGATTTTTCTGGCCCTTTTTCTCCTTCCTTTCTTCTTCTTCCTCTCTCTTTCTCTCTCCTGGCCGGCCGCGTGCGCCGCCGCCGCCCTCTCCCTTTCTCTTCCTGCCGCGTGGACCGCCTGGCGAAGGCCCGTGCGCCGCCCCGCCGCGTGTCGCCGCGTGTCGCTCGTGGGTGCGTGCGCCCGCGTCTTCCCTGCGTGCGCGCCGCGTGCTGTGGGCCCGCCTCCTGCCGCGTTGACCCGCCTGCGAGGCGGCCTCCCCCACCTCGTCGCCCGTGCCCTCCCGCGAAGGCGGGAGGGCGGCTTCTTCCTGCATTTGAAAACCAACACACACGCACACATTAGGATTAGTTATATATAATATATATATATATATATATTATATATATACTATACATATTGATATATATATATATCATATATAGCTTAGAAAAATAATAAAAAATGTCAAATAAATTTATTTTTTTTCTATTTTTTTTCTTTTCTTTTTGAACAAGTCCTTGAGCTTTTGGCCCATTTCCACATATATATATATTTTTTTATTTTCTTTATTTTCTTATTTTTTTCGTTTTGAATGCTTACATAAATAAGCAAATATCTTTATGAAAATTATTTAATTCTATAAAATTAAATATTTGACTCTAAATTAAAAGTAAATGTGATACGTGCATATTTATTGTTATTAAAGCTCATAAAAATATGTATAATCATGAATTAATATGTAAAAATACACACTTATCAAGTCACACTCAGGTTAGACGTAGGGTGTACGTAGATCTACGTGGCGGATCGAATCACCTAAGAATTCTGTGTGCTGTGATTTTCATTGGTGTGATTGGCCCTTATCATAATCAGGTGCTCCATTCACAGGTTTGTGTATGAACTGATCTTCCCTATACGCTAAGTGGTTGTATTGCATTCGGTTAGATCTGTCTGATCTGAGTGGATTCTGTGAAGTAGCATTCTCTTAGTTGGTGCATTCTTGTCACTTTCATTTATATTGTTCTCATAGATATCATCTGAGCTCGTGGTTTGATAGCTGAGTGTTTAATTATCTTAGGCTTAAAAATTGAGCTTAAAATTTATATAGGATCTATACTACTGCGCACACAATATCATATACTTGCTTCCGGCTTTGCCTATAGGGCACACAACAATGGTATCACAGATTCTCCCCTATTATAACTCTAAAGTCTACGAAATTAAAAATTAAATTAAATACTCACATGAGAGGGCTGTGTTGTGCTCGAGGGTGCTCCCTGAGGCAAAATCCCCGCCTGGGCCAGGAGGGTAGCAACCACACGAGTAAAGCGTGCCTCCATGCGTTCCTCGACCATTCTTACCGCATGTTCGACGATGGATGTAATCTGACTCGTAGAAGTGCCGATGGAGGGAGTAGAGAAGGAACTGCTACCGGGATAGGACGAAGCTGAGCCCGAACAAGATGCTAGAATCGGGCTGGCGTCCAAGCTCTGCCCAAAACCATATACTCATCCTTTCTTCGGTGGTCTGATTGCTGCTACCCATGCGTCAGGATCTAGCTGCGGCCGTTGCGTCTCCTCTTCCCCGTACTTTTCAGTCATATGCATGTCATATGACTCCTGCAAATTGAATAAAAAATATTATAAATTTCATATTAATCAATCATATTTAAAAATTGAAATAGAAAAGAAATGTGTATGTATAATCTTACCACTACCAAGTGAGCTCTCTCGCTCACATACTGATCGGTCCCCTTCATCTGGTGAACTGTAGCAAATAAATCGCGGTACGAGACCGTACCACCTGGTGCGGACACCAGGGCGATCACGTGACACGTCGGCGAACCGACGGTGCCATACGCGGAGCACCAAGTTGACTACATCGACTTCCCTTCAAATTGGGGACACTTTGGCTTCAAACTGGACATTTTTTTAGCATTAAATTGGGCTTGTAATGTCACATTATATGTGGGTTTTCATATTGGGCTGCTTGTAAGGCCCTTAAATGGCCATTTTGGTTAAAGCCCCTTAGAATGTCTTAAGAAGGAATGGCCTTGGACCATTATGATGGATCCATTAGCCATGAAAGGCCCAATTGGGCTTCCTTCATTCTTGGGCTATCTAGATTAGAATGGCCTTAAGCCATATTGGTTCCATATTGGCTTAATAGGCTTAAGGAAGACCAAGGCCAAACTTGGCCCATTCAAGGCCCAAGAAGGGGGGCGCCCCCTTCCTTGTTGTATTAGGCTAGCAACTTTGAATTTTCTTCTTCCATTTACCACATGGGAGGCTAGAAAGGCTTCTGGTCATATTCAAATGGCTGCCACCTCCCTCCTTTTTACAAGAAATTCAAAGTTTGGTGAACACCCATGTCCCCTTGCCCCTCCTTTCCCTTTCACCAAGTCCCCTTGTCATGAACCATGCGCACCCAACCCTCCCTCTCCATGTAACCCACAAATTTCCCCTCCCCCCTACCCCTTGCATTGTCTATAAAAGGGCATGTATAGTGTTTGTTCACAATAGAATGAAATTTTGTTGAAAGAAAATTGTTAAGAGAGTGATTCTCCCTCTTTCTCTTTCCCTTTCCCTTGGTGTGGTTTTCCTAGAAATCTGGTCGTGGACTCGACCTTCTCTTCCCATCCCCCTCTTATCATCTTGTTCTCTACGATTTATCCTTGATACTACTACAAGATTGCAAGATTTCAGCGCTGGTTTGATGCCGTTTGGAGTTCGGGAGCATCGGCGGTGATTATTCTCGTGGCGGCGCGCAGATCTGTCCCAGAGTGCAGTCCAGATCTGAGGTTGACTGTGTTTCGAGTTATGCAGCCCAACCACGATGTGATCAGGAGCTAGTGTCTGAAGATCAATTAAAGTATTGCAAGTCATCTTCACGTGGCCTCTAGTTTCGTTGCATTTCAAGGTCTGTGCTGTCCGTGGCATTAATTCTCGTGAGGTTGCGCAAGAAGATCTGAACAGACTCAGTCCAGATCTAGAGGCGACTTCCGACATCTGTCCTGCCTCATCCAGCCAATATCTGAGAGAAAGGTCTTCAGAGGATTTGTTCCTATGGATGTCACCAACAACCTCCCACAGACGGAGTTCCATTTCGACATCGGCAACCCTTTTTCCACCATTTATTTGTCTGTCTGTGCAGTTCTGTGAACACCAAATCAGACGCTGAAAGAAATCATTGCTGCACCCAGATCTGAAAGGATCTGAATGCGCCCTCTGGAGTGAAGAAACTACGTCCAGTCACCGTCATTCTCCAACAAACGGCGCTCCGATCGGGCTTCGGATCTAGCCGTACCAGCCTCCGCAAACTCGCTGCGCAGGGTGACCAGCGCGGGCAGAACCGGGTCGGCTTTCCGTCGGCATATCCGAGCGGCTCCGGCGCGCGTTCCTCGCCTCCTGCGAGTGTGGCCCGTCAACCCGGGTTCCAGCAACCCCATATTTGGCCATTGTAACCCTATACCTCCCTGCGTGGAGTGGGTATTAAGTTCTGGAATTGTAATTGTAACAATCGTGTGTATTGGGGTTGTTCGGATTCGGCCGGGAATTCTTCCCCACGCCTAGGCGTTGAGGTACGCGCTTCAATTCCTTTCTCACTTGCTGATTTAGTATATTATCTATTGCTGCGTTTGTGAGATTAGGGCCGTTAGCCAGTTCAAAATACACCGCGTTTGTGAGTTGTGAGCACCCGTTCCATAGCTCCAATTGAGCATCGAGCGCGAATTAGCACCCTAGGCGACGGTGGTTTCTTAATCGCCATGATCCCCACGTTTTCCCTCGCAAGGGACGATCACTGGGCTAAAGAGAGAGCGCTGTTGAGAGGCGTCTCCACCCGGAGAATACCACAGTGGCTAGACGCCTGGCTTGCCTTAACGTGCCAGTGCTGGCCGCACTTGTGTCCGTCGTGCGTTCTAGCCCGGTCGAGTCATCCGTCCCGCATCAATTTGGTATCAGAGCGAGTTTGAGTCTAGAGTGTTTGCATTCAAAAAAAAAAGAGTGTCATGTAGTCATTAGTCGGTCTAAGTCGTGATTAGGATCATCACATTTTTAAAACAACAAAAGAGTCATTTTTGGGTCGCATACATCCCTTTACTCGGTATATAAAAGGTGTTGTCCGACCGTTAGGTTACGCCTATCGGAAAGGCCGCACACTTGTGCGAGTGACCTTCGGGTCGATTATCTCCGCCGCGTACCGAGTCTTGGTTTACGTCTAGGGTCCCTAGTGTGCATGCATTCCAAACTTGCATAGTCGGTCTAGTGTCTTGTCACCGTGTGTATGCATGTCCATGTCCACTACCCATGGCCGATCCCCAAGACCATACGTCCGAGTGGTCAACTTTTGTGGCCAAAATGAATGTCCTCATGGACCGAGCCTTTGGTTTTGCCCCTCTCATTATGAAAGCCGCTCTACCCAACGGGTCCACAACGGAACTCCATTTCACCGATAGGGAGTCGGATAATTGGGTTTCTCTTGACATCGTGGAGTCTCTCTCCAAGACAGGCGAGATTGTCCGCGATGGTGATTTTGCTTGTGTTGAGTTCTATAAGAGGATCGGCTCTGTTCTCTACACCGATGGCGCATGGTGCAGGATCGGCACACTTGCTGGTTCATGCATCATTTTAGGGCAAAAGTGGTTAGGAGAGAGAAGGGTCAATCTTGATTGGGACAAGAGGACTTGCACCTTATGCCCACCATACCTACCCGGTAAGATCACCCTTAGGGACCCCGTGTGTCCAGCCACCCAGCCCCAGCGGCCCACTCCACCTTCGGATTCACGCTTGGAGCCACCTCATCCCGAGCCACCCGTATTTCTAACGGGTACATTATACATAGCCGAGCCGCTTCTTAGTTGGCTCAAGGATGGCTTGGTCCCACTCCCTTACCCGTCTATGGACCCTACCCTACCTTTGGTGTCCATCAACTCCTACCACACAACTTTTCGGTCTAGTCACCATGTCGATACTTTGGATGACCTTATTATGGGATTAGATTCACAATGGGAGTTGACGCATCTTTTGGCCCGAGGCTTTGACCAACCCGCTAGTCTTAGCTTCACCCATCCGGCCTTAGGATCCATTACCTCCGTGTGCACCGTGGGGTGTGTCACCACGGAGATTCTTCTACTCCTCCCGATGCCGGCCGAGTCCGACTTCATTTCCTTTTGCCCGAGGGAGGAAGTTTATTTTCTTCACATGACCATTGTCCCAGTTACCATGACGGATGAAGGTGACTACCTACACCCTCAAGAATTTCACAATTGGGACCGAGTCATGGGGGAACCCACTTCATGGGGTCATAAATTATTTGACCATTTTGACCCTTTCACTAGTGAACCTCCCGAGCTATCATATTCACTCCACTTCTTCCAAGGAGTTCACCATCCCATCCCTACCCCTCGGTCTAGTTGGCAAGTCGTACCTACGTCTAGGGGTAATGACGAGGGTAGTTTTGGATCTCCTAGTCCTTCCCCACCCAAATCCCATAGGTCGCCAATGCATGATTGGTACATCTTAGGGTGTCTAGGAATCGTCCATTCCGTCAAGCATCGAGTACATCTAGTGTATGCATGGCACATATTCGGGTGCCCTGGTCCACCATTGCATATGCATGGTCTACATCACCATACGTTTGTCTAAGTTCAAGTGTGTGTGTTTGTTTCTATGGTTTGTTTTCTTTCATATGGTTTGCATTAAGTCGTGTCAATAAAAGGCCAGTCAAGCACATATAAGGAGGTAGCCGATGCATGCTACATATTCGTGGATTCAAAGGGAGAGTACGTCTAGGTCAAGGTCATACCTGATTGGTTTCCTCCCGGAGACCGAAAGCCACTCTAAGTCCATGATTCCCACCCTTTCCGGGTTATGAAACAAGTGGGTCCGAAAGCGTACGATATTGAACTACCGGGTGACTATGGTGACAGTTCGACGTTCCATGTTTCAGATCTGGTAGCATATTGGAACCCGCGGTGATCCCTAAGTGAGCTTTGGGCTTTCTCCTTCTATTGTGAGTGATACATCACCCGAGAGTCCACCTCTTCCAGCCTCAACGCATGCGTATAGATTGTATACTGGATGAGCAGGTGATCACCACAAGGAATGGTGCATATCCACACGTCCTAGTGCGCTGGCAAGGATGCCCCACGATGACCAACACCTTGATCACATGCGGAGAATGCAAGCTTCGGGACACTTACTCGATGGGGTCGAGTTTCTCCCACCCGGGGAGAATTGGTGCGGACACCAGGGCGATCACGTGACACGTCGGCGAACCGACGGTGCCATACGCGGAGCACCAAGTTGACTACATCGACTTCCCTTCAAATTGGGGACACTTTGGCTTCAAATTGGACCTTTTTTTAGCATTAAATTGGGCTTGTAATGTCACATTATATGTGGGTTTTCATATTGGGCTGCTTGTAAGGACCTTAAATGGCCATTTTGGTTAAAGCCCCTTAGAATGTCTTAAGAAGGAATGGCCTTGGACCATTATGATGGATCCATTAGCCATGAAAGGCCCAATTGGGCTTCCTTCATTCTTGGGCTATCTAGATTAGAATGGCCTTAAGCCATATTGGTTCCATATTGGCTTAATAGGCTTAAGGAAGACCAAGGCCAAACTTGGCCCATTCAAGGCCCAAGAAGGGGGGCGCCCCCTTCCTTGTTGTATTAGGCTAGCAACTTTGAATTTTCTTCTTCCATTTACCACATGGGAGGCTAGAAAGGCTGCTGGTCATATTCAAATGGCTGCCACCTCCCTCCTTTTTACAAGAAATTCAAAGTTTGGTGAACACCCATGTCCCCTTGCCCCTCCTTTCCCTTTCACCAAGTCCCCATGTCATGAACCATGCGCACCCAACCCTCCCTCTCCATGTAACCCACGAATTTCCCCTCCCCCCTACCCCTTGCATTGTCTATAAGAGGGCATGTATAGTGTTTGTTCACAATAGAATGAAATTTTGTTGAAAGAAAATTGTTAAGAGAGTGATTCTCCCTCTTTCTCTTGCCCTTTCCCTTGGTGTGGTTTTCCCAGAAATCTGGTCGTGGACTCGACCTTCTCTTCCCATCCCTCTCTTATCATCTTGTTCTCTACGATTTATCCTTGATACTAATACAAGATTTCAAGATTTCAGCGCTGCTTTGATGCCGTTTGGAGTTCGGGAGCATCGGCGGTGATTTTTCTCGTGGCGGCGCGCAGATCTGTCCCAGAGTGTAGTCCAGATCTGAGGTTGACTGTGTTTCGAGTTATGCAGCCCAACCACGATGTGATCAGGAGCTGGTGTCTGAAGATCAATTAAAGTATTGCAAGTCATCTTCACGTGGCCTCTGGTTTCGTTGCATTTCAAGGTGTGTGCTGTCCGTGGCGTTAATTCTCGTGAGGTCGCGTAAGAAGATCTGAACAGACTCAGTCCAGATCCAGAGGCGACTTCCCACATCTGTCCTGCCTCATCCAGCCAATATCTGAGAGAAAGGTCTTCAGAGGATTTGTTCCTATGGACGTCACCAACAACCTCCCAGAGACGGAGTTCCATTTCGACATCGACAACCCTTTTTCCACCATTTATTTGTCTGTCTGTGCAGTTCTGTGAACACCAAATCAGACGCTGAAAGAAATCATTTCTGCACCCAGATCTGAAAGGATCTGAATGCGCCCTCTGGAGTGAAGAAACTACGTCCAGTCACCGTCATTCTCCAACAAACGGCGCTCCGATTGGGCTTCGGATCTAGCCGTACCAGCCTCCGCAAACTCGCTGCGCAGGGTGACCAGCGCGGGCAGAACCGGGTCGGCTTTCCGTCGGCATATCCGAGCGGCTCCGGCGCACGTTCCTCGCCTCCTGCGAGTGTGGCCCGTCAACCCGGGTTCCAGCAACCCCATATTTGGCCATTGTAACCCTATACCTCCCTGCGTGGAGTGGGTATTAAGTTCTGGAATTGTAATTGTAACAATCGTGTGTATTGGGGTTGTTCGGATTCGGCCGGGAATTCTTCCCCACGCCTAGGCGTGGAGGTACGCGCTTCAATTCCTTTCTCACTTGCTGATTTAGTATATTATCTATTGCTGCGTTTGTGAGATTAGGGCCGTTAGCCAGTTCAAAATACACCGCGTTTGTGAGTTGTGAGCGCCCGTTCCATAGCTCCAATTGAGCATCGAGCGCGAATTAGCACCCTAGGCGACGGTGGTTTCTTAATCGCCATGATCCCCACGTTTTCCCTCGCAAGGGACGATCACTGGGCTAAAGAGAGAGCGCTGTTGAGAGGCGTCTCCACCCGGAGAATACCACAGTGGCTAGCCGCCTGGCTTGCCTTAACGTGCTAGTGCTGGCCGCACTTGTGTCCGTCGTACGTTCTAGCCCGGTCGAGTCATCCGTCCCGCATCACCACCCCTCTTCTTTTCCTGTTATACATGTTATAGAGAATAAATAAGGACATATAAGAAATAAAATATAATAAAATTAAGATTATTACTTACCAATCTCTCCTTTTGGGATGCAAAGGAAACAGATCCAGAAGTATGGAGATGCACGTCTGGATGTAACGCACGTGCGGCTTTGGCTTTTACGGATTTGGCGATCCAATTAGGCTCGGGCCATCTATCACAGAGGTCCTCCCAGTGCTCCCTCCTCATCCATGTTGGACTGTGTGCCTTCCAAAGGCCACGGTCCTCACTCCCCCAGCTAGAGCCTTGGCACGTTCCCGATAGCCATGTAAATGATGCTTATAATTTACAGTTGTTGTGGCCTCCCATACACGTCGAGCTCGTCCGACGTCAGCTCACCTCACAAACTGATATCCTTGCTATCAAGAATTCAAATTTTATAAGTTAGTGGATTGAAATTGTGGAGTTGGGAAATATGTAATTTAAAAGATTAAATCGTATATCAGGAACTCGTCATACAATCGATCGCGGATATCCTGAGGAAACTTTCAAATGACTTATATGGGCCAGTAACATGTCGCTCAATAATGTTGGTAATAAAATGAGAACGCTCACTGGGCTCTACTTTATCCCTACAATTACATGTGTTAAAATGATAGCCAACAATTATATAGTTGTTGGATAGGTAACGAACATAACTCATGAGTTTAAATATTAACCCAGAGACCCAACATGGCTTGCGTCCCTCTTGCAACACCACATGCTCGCCCTCGTGATGGCTAAGAGCATCGTCTGCCGGTTGTGTGCCCGGCTGGGCGGACGAGCCAACTATCGCAGGTGGTGTGCCTGACGTACTTGTTACAAGTGAAATAAAAGTAGTTAATCAGAATTTAGCACATTGTTAAAAATAAAATTATTCAACAAGTAAACATATAGAATTTTTTTCATTTAACTAAGAATTTAAAAAAACATACCAGTAGAATGTGATGGAAGGGGTGTACTCTGTAGACCAGATGTAGAGGCACTCAAACCTGTAAACAGAAAATATCGTTAGCAAAACAAAGTGCATATTCACTACTCTATGATCTAAGAATTTAAATAAACATACCCGCAGCAGGTGGTGGGGGCGGTGTAGACTGTGTACCTAGTGCAGAGACATAAAATATCATTACCCAAACAAGGTGCATAATCACAACTCATTCATCTAAGAATTGAAATAAACATACCCGCAACAGGTGGTGGGGCCGGTGTAAACTATGTACCTGATGCAGAGACATAAAATTTCATTACCCAAACAAAGTGCATATTCACTACTCTGTGATCTAAGAATTTAAATAAACATACTTGCAGCAGGTGGGGGAGCTTGTGTAGACTGTCTACCTGGTGCAGAGACATAAAATATCATTACCCAAACAAAGTGCATAATCACAACTCATTCATCTAAGAATTGAAATAAACATACCTACAGTAGGTGGGGGAGCTTGTGTAGACTGTCTACCTAGTGCAGAGACATAAAATATCATTACCCAAACAAAGTACATAATCACAACTCTGTGATCTAAGATTTTAAATAAACATACCAGTAGAACCCCTCCCGGAACCACCACTCCTCGAAGATCCGCTACGGCCTCGAACCATCTAATTATTGACAACATTTAAAGTAGTGCATATTAGTCGACAACTAATTACGAGGAGTGGTGGTAAGTAATAACGATAAGTGTATATCTTAAATTTCTTACAAAATATTCAATCAGTATATATTTCATCTTCAGATGCTGAAGATATATCAACCTCATTATCATCTTCGTCATCTTCCTCATTCTCACTAGATTCATACACTTCCTCCTCAGAGGACTCCTCCTGCCCAACAATTGCTTCATTTAGCTCAGTTGAATCGACTTCTTCCACTTCGTCCTCTATACACAACTGAAGTGGATCGTCAGATTCGATCACATGAAGATTAGAAGCAACCAACTCTGCAGTGTCACCCTAGTCTAATTGAAAATATTCGGCACTAGAATCCTTTGAGATAGCTTCAGTCAGATCTAACTCATCATTAGGCGCAAGCCTTGGCTTTACCCTACAGACTGCCCAGTAATCTTTATTCTTGGACGATGAATAACTTGAATAATACACTTGTTGGGCTTGTGCGGACAAAATGAACGGCTCATAGGTATTCAATTTGGATCCATATTTGACATCGACAATCCCATATATTGTGTCGTTTCGAACTGAATTATGATCAAACCAATGACACTTAAAAAGGAATATATGGTTGTGTTGTCCGAAATACTGTAATTCTATGACCTCCTCAAGAATACCATAGTAATCGAGATCATTTTCATTGTATGTACTACCTTTCACGCATATGCCGCTATTCATTGTAGACTTATTTCGTCCATAATCTCTGGTGTGAAATCTATAACTATTCACAAAAAATCTTGGATAGGCATGCGTGACCTTCGAAGGTCCATAACTTATCACCCGGACTCTTTCATCAGTAACATAACCTTCTTCAACCTATGAAGATAAACCACGTTACTTTAAATTGAACTTGCATACACATCAAGCTTTGTGGAATTGGTAGATTGGCACTTACTTGACCTTTAAGCCATCTGGCAAAAGATCCCTCTCGTTCATTTTGAACCTCCAACTCATTGAGGTATGGACATCGAGTAATTAATTCTAAATCAAATTGCCTACAATGATGAATGCAACATCACCGTAAATGGGAGGAAGAACGTCAAGATGCTTATAAATTTCAGCACCTGTGGAGTTGAGGAATCACTCAACATAAGGTTCAATCTCAGGACTGTTCAAGAGAACATAGATCTCTGCGGCCAACAACTCTCTGTCCTCTAATATGCGATTCGAACAACGTCCGAATGCACGACCTGGATACTTAAATATGGACAACCGGTCGCACGGACCCACCTCTCCTCCATCATCATTACGTAGAGGTCAATTGCGGCGAGTTTGAATTTTGGGTTCAAAGTACATCGAACAGAAGTTTAAAATTTCTGTGCCCTCGCTGCCGATGCCTGCGCATCTACGCCCTCACTGCCGGTGCCACCTCCGCTCGCCCTTCACCGGCGTCCCTGGGTAGCTCCGCCGCGCCCGCCCGCCCTCGCCACTCCGCCGCCCGTCGGTGAGAGATTGAGAGGGGGATGCAGTGGTTGAATGAGGAGGAAGGGGGAAGGACTAAGGAGGACAGGAGAGGGGACGTTTTTTCTAATTCTTGTCTCTATCTATTTGGCGCCATATTTTTATTTGGCGCCATGTTTTCATCCATTCATTCGTGATTCTTTGTCATTCATTCACTTCTTCTAATAGAATAAAATCTCTCTTTGTAAAAAATATCATTACATCTAAAAAAAATATTATTTATTATTTAGAGATCCGAAGATCTGTAATTTAAACATTTTCAACTTCTTTATGGCCGATAAGTCAATTATATAAAAAGAAGAGATAACATGTTGAATAGCCTAGCTACCTTGAAAGCCCGACATCGTCTGTCCTGGTCTAAAAGCACGAACAATAGCTTTGGTATCTCGCCAATCCATTGGTCCTGCTTTTAGACCAGGACAGACAAGGAAGGTTTACACATATAGGTTGGTCGCTGCTGATTCTCCGGAAGAGAGAGATCATGATACCTGCTTCAGGAAAGAGCTTATTTCAAAATTGTGGTTTGAATGGAGCGAGTATTCTAAAAAATTTCGACAACATTCTCCAATTTTTAACATCCTGAAAAAATATATTAAACAAAATATAAATACATCCAACAAGTGAACTGAGATGAAATTAGGAATCATGGCAGTCACACCTTAGATGTGATGTTATAGAGGCCCTACGTGGGCGGCGGTGGCGGAATGGCGATGGGCAGCCGACGGCGGCGGCTATAGTGGTGCTAGACGGCAGCTGGTGGGCGGGTCCGGCAGGAACACCGGTCGGCTACCACGGCACGGCACCGGAGGGGAAGCGGTGCTCTACCGACGTGGGTGCAAGGGGGAGCGCGACGGTGGGCTGGTCGGCACTCACGGCGGTGCTGGTTCGCGGAGGAGAGGGACGGTGTGCAGGGCACCCGTGGGCACACGGGGACAAGGTGGCGATGGTCTGCGGCGAGGGGGGAAAAGTAAGGGATGGGGGAAAAATAAATGACTTCTAAGGGTAATAAATATGTCGTAAGGGTGACTAAATAGGTCGTAAGGGTGACAAATGCTTCTAAGGCTTACAAATATGTCCTAAGGGTGACAAATAGCTTCTAAGGGTAATAAATGGGTGTCTAAACGTGAAAAATAGCCTGTAGTGGTGACAAATGAAAGAGACAGAGCGAGAGAGAGAGAGAGAGAGGGGCATTAACAAACAGAAAAAATGGTGGCTCCTTGCACACGTCTCATGCTCCTGCAGTCCTGCAATCCTAGTGCTGCCAACTACTCCTGAGTTGAGGTTTTTAATGTTACTAAAGGCAGTGGAAGAACTAAAGTCGGTGGAAGACGAAGTGTCTCTCCCAACTAAAGGCTGGTTTTAATTTTACTAAAGGCAGTGGAAGACCTAAAGTCGGTGGAAGACGAACTGTCTCTCCCAACTAAATGTTGGTTTTAATTTTACTAGTCAAATTGATAAATAGGGCAGTTATTATAGTTTCGGGAAGTGTAACAATCTTCCATCTTATCATATTTTTTATATTTTATATTAGAAAAATTATATTTTATAATATATTATTTACATATATATATATATATATATATATATATATATCATATGATATATAATATAATATTACGATTGCATAAATTATGAAACGAATATTATAATATCTGTTTCCGCTCCGATTCAAATTTGAATATTATCCGTATCTGAAAAAATAAATACAATTTAGAATATTATCCGCTAATTAATACGGATTCGAATTCGAATATTATCCAGCTAAACTATTGATATATTTATATTTATTTTTGTTATTTATTACACATGGGAGGAAAAGCAAGGGATGGAGGAAAAACAAATGGCTTCTAAGGGTAAGAAATACGTCGTAAGGGTAACAAATAGGTCATAAGGGTGACAAATAGCTTCTAAGGATAATAAATGGGTGTCTAAACGTGAAAAATAGCCTGTAGTGGTGACAAATGAAAGAGAGAGAGCGAGAGAGAGAGAGAGAGAGAGAGAGAGAGAGAGAGGCATTAATAAACAGAAAAAATGGTGGCTCCTGGAAGAAGTCTCAACCTCCTGCAGTCCTGCACTCATATGGAGGTCAGTGCATGTCTGCATGTAAGCACATAAGGTCGGTGCACATCTTCAGTGTTGCATTTCAGGTCAGTGCACATGAACAAAATGCTACATGCAAAGGTCGCCAAGTCGGTGCACATTGTCACTATTGCACACTAAGGTCTGAGCATATGTGCATGAGTGCACAGTAAGGTCTGAGCATATGTGCAATTTTAGATCTGAGCATATGTGTGATTTTAGGTCTGAACATATGAAAGGCATGTCGAGTTAGAAAGACAGGTAGAGTTTAATTAGTGTCGTTTGATGATTAGGAAAGCTTCAGATTCATGTTGGTAGAGTTAAGATCGCTAAGACACGGTTAAATCCTTCAAACGAACTTGAGTTTCTTCAATTCACTGCTATGAGCTATTTCTCACCGTTACAGACTATTTGTCACTTCTAATGGCTATGTATCACTCATAACGAGCTATTTGTCACCCTTATTGCTCGTTAGGCGTCGTCTTTGTTTCGCTTCATCACATATTGTGACTTCTGTTATCGATTTATCACCCTTACGAGATATTTGTCAGCCTTGAAGCCTCTTTGTCACCACTGATGACTATTTGTCACCACTATGTGGTGTTAGTCGTTGCAGTATCTCTCTCCGGCCTCTCGTCTATTATGTGTAGATCGTGATAAATCCACACATGTGGAACTAACCACTCACATGAGATATATAAAAGGGTGGAGATGATAAAAAAGAAAGCACGTGGTGCTATAAAGGAGAGTGATCGCCAGAGGGGTTACCTCAATAATAAAATAAATGATCGCGGATACCTGGTGATAAGTGGGATGCGGGATGGATTGTGAATTCCTTCCTCCTCCTTCTATCGGCCGGCCGATGAAGGGGGTTTTCCTTGTTGATTACCCTTGCACAAAGACAAAACAAACAAGCAAAGAGAAGTGGATCAGCCGAGTGAATGTAGTATCAATCCCAATAAAAGATACGATGATGAAAGAGAACACAACATGCGCACCTCTTTTTTGGCTTTAAAAAAACCCCTAAAGAGTTAGGGAAAGGAGAAATATGATACTAATGCAAGAAAAGAAAACAGTGGATGATGACCGATGGAAAAGCACAAATAGATAAGCAAAAGACCCCCGCTGTCCCTGATGACAGTAGAGGGGAACCGAGGTTGATGCTGCTGGTTCGCCTGAAACAACAGGAGGAAGCAGAGGGAAGAGATCGCACAGAGGGAAGAGAAAGACTCTCCTCTGCACGCACAAAGTTAAAAACTGCCCTCTGCTTCTTTCTCTCGTATATCTGTAACTTTCTCTAATGGCCAGCACGTTATTCGTTGTTGTTAACCTTACACAAGATCGACCAGAGCTCCTTTATATAGGGTTTTAACCAAAGATAAACTCAATTTTAGGAAGATAAGGACGGGCAATGGTTATCAAAGGCAGGACTCTAGTTCCAATTCGAGCAAGGAGACCATTGGAGGCAAGGAACTATTCAGGAAAGGCATACTCAAACACGACTCTGAAGGATAAAACACTACCTTCAAAAGGGCGTCAAATTCTAAATTGACGACCTACATCAAGACGTTACTCAAAAACACGACCCTAACAAAGGCGTCAACTCCTGGATTTAAATTTGGTAATAAAACTTTCTTTATTTGAAAATTATGAGAAAACGCCTGAGATAAAGGCGTTACTTGAAAACACGCCCTGAGGAAGGACGCCAATCAGTATTTGGAATTTATTTTGAAACTGGATAATACCAGGAATTGACGCCCTGACATTTGGTCGTCCTTTCTTTTTAACACGCCCTAGGTAAGGTCGCTTTTAAAATAACGCCCCTCTTCAGGTCGTGAGTCACAAAAATGCAAGAACAAACCAAAAAACACACAAAAATAGAAAAACTTCATATTATGAATGTATTGAAGTTCACTTTGGGGCGTCAACATAGTGACATGAGATTTGATCAACATAGCGTCAATTTTAGCGTGTCTACAGCTGCCCCGCCTTGGCGTCTGCTTTGCAAGGGAGTGAGACGAAAATGAAGCGAAAGTGCAACCAGCGGAATGAAGTGGAATGAACTGATAAGTAGACGCCAAGGTGTGATGTGACACACCTCAGACACCAAGCATTAGAAATCTTTCCAAGATTCTGAATGAAACAACTCCGGGTGATTTCAAGGAAGCATCGATTTGCTGGATAAAAGAGACTAAACTAAGTAAATAAAAATGTGTGCGCGGCACGATAAGGAGACACCATTGGAGAGCGGTTACCAGCCAACGTGGACGTGCTACAACCAAGGTGGATTTGTAGAAAAATAAAGGGAATTGAGATGGAGACCCAGCAAAAGGATATTTTCAAGGAACCAGCCTAAGCGGCTTTAGAGAGAATAAAGTACTCAATTTGGAGTGGAATATCTCATTTCAACTCAATGAAGAACGAGTGACTTTCATTATTGCCATAATATGAAGATTTTCATCATGAAGCTCAAAGTCCTACATGATGCATGCTGGGCTAAAAGAAAAGGATAAGACAAACTAAAAGATAGAAAATAATCAAGGATAATATTGTTAAGCCATCTAGACTTGGTCAAGAATCCAAATCTCTGAGCTGACACTAAGCCCAAGCCCGTTTGTCCGCGCATCAACTCAGAAAGTGGAACCATCATCCCAGACCTTCAACGATTCAACGGCCTATCCGTGTGATCAAGACTCTCCTGGAATTATCACCGTTTCTGATGAAGGGGAACTCAAATTCCAGGTTCATCAGAACCACAAGGTCCTTGATATATTATAATAACATAGAATACCATATAGTAATAATGCTTACAAGAACAACATGATGTTACTCCAACAGTGATCCGGGCATCTCGAAACCTGCAATCCTCTGCACTTGAAAATTCATTAGCCCTCCCACAATTTCAATATGAATAACCCTCAATTCAAAGCATGACATGGTCATAAGTGCTAAATAAAAAACAATTCCAACGAAATAATAACACTTAAGTTCATCAAAGCATGTAGGGAAGCAAATTCATAAGCTTACAAATTCACGCCTGGATAGAACGGCGTCAAAAACATAAAAGGCGCCTGACATCAGGGCATCAATAGATAAAACACGCCTTTCACTGAGGCGTTAAATTCACCAAGAGTTCAAGAAGAAAATGACCCACTCAAGGGCGTGAAATAAAACACGACCTCAGTCAGGTCGTCAATTCAACAATTGACGCCCTAACACACCAAGCATTAGAAATCTTTCCAAGATTCTGAATGAAACAACTCCGGGTGATTTCAAGGAAGCATCGATTTACTGGATAAAAGAGACTAAACTAAGCAAATAAAAATATGCGCGCGGCACGATAAGGAGACACCATTGGAGAGCGGTTACCAGTCAACGTGGACGTGCTACAACCAAGGTGGATTTGTAGAAAAATAAAGGGAATTGAGATGGAGACCCAGCAAAGGGACATTTTCAAGGAACCAGCCTAAGCGGCTTTAGAGAGAATAAAGTACTCAATTTGGAGTGGAATATCTCATTTCAACTCAATGAAGAACGAGTGACTTTCATTATCGCCATAATATGAAGATTTTCATCATGAAGCTCAAAGTCCTACATGATGCATGCTGGGCTAAAAGAAAAAGATAAGACAAACTAAAAGATAGAAAATAATCAAGGATAATATTGTTAAGCCATCTAGACTTGGTCAAGAATCCAAATCTCTGAGCTGACACTAAGCCGAAGCCCGTTTGTCCGCGCATCAACTCAGAAAGTGGAACCATCGTCCCAGACCTTCAACGATTCAACGGCCTATCCGTGTGATCAAGACTCTCCTGAAATTATCACCGTTTTTGATGAAGGGGAACTCAAATTCCAGGTTCATCAGAACCACAAGGTCCTTGATATATTATAATAACGTATAATACCATATAGTAATAATGCTTACAAGAACAACATGATGTTACTCCAACAGTGATCCGGGCATCTCGAAACCTGTAATCCTCTGCACTTGAAAATTCATTAGCCCTCCCACAATTTCAATATGAATAACCCTCAATTCAAAGAATGACATGATCATAAGTGCTAAATAAAAAACAATTCCAACAAAATAATAGCACTTAAGTTCATCAAAGCATGTAGGAAAGTAAATTCATAAGCTCACAAATTCACGCCTGGATAGAACGGCGTCAAAAACATAAAAGGCGCCTGACATCAGGGCGTCAATAGATAAAACACGCCTTTCACTGAGGCGTTAAATTCACCAAGAGTTCAAGAAGAAAACGACCCACTCAAGGGCGTGAAATAAAACACGACCTCGGTCAGGTCGTCAATTCAACAATTGACGCCCTAACAGAAGGCGTTAATTAAGCACAAGCTTCCGTTTCCGATTCGAAAGCTAAACCCAGTCCTAATAGCCATAAACTTCTAACTCCGAACAGCCTTAAGACCCCCCCCGGACTTCTATAAAGGGAAGGCACTTCCTCAAATCAATCAAAGGAATCCTTCGGAGCTCTGTTTCTTCTGCTGCTTCTTCTCCTGTTCGTGTTCTTTTCGCAAACCGAAGATGGAAAGGGCAATTAAGAGATCAAAGCCCTCAACTCCCAGATTAACTGAGATTAATGGGCATATCAGCAGTAGAATCTCCGTGAACCAGGTAAAGTATTATTTCTTCTGTTCTTCTCTTTTCTTATCTTCACTGAACTACTTCTGTCGCTCATGCATTCTCCTTCTTTTCTTTCTTCCACAGGATTATCCAAATGTCCCAGGAGCTAGGAGATTTACAAAAATTAAGTGGCTGCCACTTATCCTTTCCAAGTTTTCTTCAGATATGAGGGTCTATGTGTCTAGATGGCACCTTCTAGGCTTAGTTACCCATGCCAAACACTATGATCAAATCCACTTAGATTGGGCAGCTATAGGAGCTCTTGTAGAGATATGGCATCCTTCTACTCATACCTTTCTCTTCTCTACCTTTGAAGCCACCATCCTATTAGAAGAATTAGAATTGATCTTAGGCTTGAAGAGGATGAAGCAAGGGGATGAGGAAAAGATGGCCAACATGCCAAAACCAATTTCTTCTCACGAGCTATTAACCACATTGATACCTAGCCCAAACTTAGTGAATCAAATCAAGGTTACCAAAGGAATCAATCTTCTAAAGCTCGCTTCATGGGTGTACAAGAGAGCGGATCAAGTTAAAGAAGAAGAAGAGATCGAACGGGTGACCAAGGCCTTCGTGGTGTGTTTGGCAGGAGCGATATTATTCCCATCCACGGAGGACTTTCTAGAGGAGGCACAATTAAGCACCGTGGTTAGCCTATGGGAAAGAGAGAGAGTAGGACCAGCTATTCTAGCATATCTCTATAGCGGGCTTACCTCGGCGGCAAAGGGAAGGCCCATCTACAGATGCATGCTAGCACTCTCTAGTTGGGTAGACCTTCACTTCAAATTTGATCCATGTGATGAAGCCCAACAATCCTCAAGAATCTTCTCAAAGAGCCCACTCTCTTATATGACCGGTTCACTTGGGATAAGCAATAGAGTGATGAACCGAATTCCTCAAATCAAGAAGAGAGTGGAATGGAGGGAATACCTCAAAGTGATGCCAAAGAACCTCTTCACTTGCGTCCCGGGAATACTCAAGACTCAAGAACTCCGTGCAAGATTCTCCCCCGGCACGGACCTTCGACTCATAGGCGCTTCAGAATTCGTGCTATATCACTCACACCGATGCCTTCCTCAACTCGGGCTTCCACGGCAAGTATTCGAGGATCCATCTCACCTCTCTCCTATCAAGACAAGGGACCTTGGCGGCAATGAAGATGGAGAAGAAACAACCACAATCCAAGCTCTGTGGAAAATCAATAAAGCTCATCAACCTGTGGAAAGCTTGGAAGAAGATAGAGAGCAATGGAAATCTTATGTAATTGCTTTGAGAAACTTGAGGCCCAAAATGACTCATTGAAGCAGTGTAATCTTTCTTTTCTGATAAATCAATAATACGTTCTTATTGAGCCAATTTCAAAGTGTTTATGATCAAATCTTCCAATAACCTGAGATTCTGTTGCAAATAACGCCTCAAGCAATGTCGTGAATTCATAAGAGGACGCCTCAGCATACGCCGCTTTCAATATTCCAGCTCACAAATTTGACGCCTCTACACATGGGCGTTAACTGAATAACGACTTAAAATAGGGCGTGAATTGATTCAAATTCCCAAAATATATTCGTTGAAATCTCAAAAGTAACGCCCTTAGCTAAGCCACGGATCATGTAAATAACGCCTCAAGCTCAGACGTTAATCATAAACAGCAATTATTACTTCCATCACATCAATCAACCCATATTGAATGCGTCTGACGACGGTTATCATTCCCCATGCAAACAAAATAACGCCTCAGATAGCGTCGTCAATTGTCAAAACACGCCCAAACTCATGGGCGTCAATTCCACAACACACGTCCTTCCTCAAGGCGTTTCTTCGTTTCGAATGCCAAAAGGCTTTTTCCCCCTTTCTTCTTCTTCCTTCGTCCTCTTTCCCTCTTTCTCTGCAAAACCCTAACCGAAGAACTCCCTCCCCCATCTTCTCTCTTTCAACCCCTCTCTCATCCTAGCCTTAAGCTATGGCAGGCGGAGGCCTTAAGCGACAACGGGTAGCTGCCCCCGAGGTCGTTGACCTGGAGGGCGAGCACAATCAGGCCGAAGAGGGAGCCCCTCCCGTGGTGGCCGAAGAAAACCCAGTGGCGGTGGCCGGCGGCGAGGACGAACACGGCGACGAGGCCATAGGAGAAGAAAATGAGGAAGGTGAGGATGATGCTGGCGAAGCAGCAGAGGAAGAAGAAGGCGAAGGTGGTGAGGAAGAAGGTGGTGAAGAAGGAGAAGGAGGAGAGGAAGAGCCACCGCCCACGGCGGCGGCCGCTCCTCGTGCCGGCCAACTACGGCGACCCAGGCAACCAAGACCTCAGCCACAAGGACCAAAGCACAAGAAGGTAGGCCCCTGACCCCAATTCCAATTTTTTTGCAATTTTATTTTTATTTTTTCAGCATTTTCCATAGCCCTCGGGGTAGAAACCCTGCAACTCAGAAAAGAGACGCCCCCCGTGGGGCCGTGATTTAGAGATGAAACGCCCAACCCAAGGGTGTTAGTTCAAGTTATTTTCTGCAAAATAATTAATTTCATGAAAACACGCCCTACAGCATGTCGCCCATTTAAATTCATCATTCTTCATATCATGCTGTTAATTCCATTAATTTCTATGCTCCAATTATTTCAAATATTTTTCCAAGAATTGTTTCGCATGCCATTATTTTTATTTCATTTTCTGAAAATTCTGAAAACAACGCCCCCCACCAGGGCGTTAACTCAATGAAAGACGACCAAACCAGCGGACGTCAAATCATTAATTTCAAAAATTATTATGAGGCCCCAAAACTCCCATTTGAAAACAACGTCCCACACAGGGGCGTGACTTAAGCAAAAGACGACCCTGGGATCGGCGTCTCCTAAAAAGAACTTTAAGAAATTAGAATTTAACCACCAAACCACGCCCAATACAGAGACGTTTCTTAGATAAACAACGACCTAGGGTAGGTCGTGAATTCAAAGCACACTTAAGAACCACGCCCCTCCCAGGGGCGCCAATTGAATAAGCCACGACTTGAGGATGGTCGTTAATTAAACCAAACATCAACATTTCAACCCAAGGCAATCAAATGAATTTCCACATGAATAATCAAAACAATTAAGCCAAAAATTCTTTCTCTATATGCATGCAGGGGTTGATGAGGACGCGCATCTCCTGGGTCATGGTCCGGGCAACATATTACGGCCTCCCCGAGTTCCAGAGAGCGAGGGTAGATGCCATGGGGTTCGGGGCCTTTCTATCCATAGAGCCAGTTAGACCAGACCTACCACTTATCCAGGTTCTGAGGGAGAGATGGGACAGGTCCAGCCGGGCATTCCTGATGCCATGGGGGCATATGGTTCCTACCCTGGAGGACGTAGCTAGGATCACCGGGTTGAGGGTAGACGGTGAGGCTGTGAGTGGGATCACCTACCCTGACTACACTGAGCTTGCCCAGTGGATGCTAGGGCTAGAGATGGTCTACGAGACACCTAGCGAGTGTAGGACTATCTTCCGCACCGACCTGACTTCGGTGATGGGCTTAGGGGATGCTAGGCATAGATCAGGGGAGACCCTAGAGCAGTTTTCACAGAGGTTGATAGACGGGGCTAGGGTGGTCTACTGCCAGGACCCGGCTGACAGGGAGAGAGCAGACCTTGACTTGAGGAGGTTCCTACTGCTGCTACTGGGGAGGCTATTGCTGGGGACGAAGGGAGACGTCATCAACTGTCGATTCCTGGGCATACTCGAGGATCTGGAGGCAGTTGGCAGCTACGCCTGGGGAGCGGCACTACTGGCGCACTTGATGGCCGACCTATCCACGGGGACAGGGCGAGAGACGACCGTCAGCGGCTTCTCACCATTTATTCAGGTATGCATTTTTCTCTTTTTCTTTTCTTTTCTTTTTCTTTTATTATGCATGTGAATGCCTCACTAATGCAATACATGGATGCAGGTTTGGAGCCACCTATACATGCCGAT
Organism: Amorphophallus konjac; assembly: GCA_022559845.1. Lineage (NCBI taxonomy): Eukaryota > Viridiplantae > Streptophyta > Magnoliopsida > Alismatales > Araceae > Amorphophallus > Amorphophallus konjac. Next base: position 38,896,297 of record CM040122.1, read on the forward strand.
GGGGCGCGTCGACCCACGGCCTGGAGGTGAGGGAGCTTTCCCTCTAGCGCGGCGCTGGCTGCCGGTGGTGTTCGGGGCCCCACTGGGCTACGAGTTGTGGGTTCTACGGAGAGAGTTCCGTGACTTCCCTCCCTCGCTTGTATGATGAATGTTATGCATCTTTCTTTTGCATTTATTTGAATTTATTATGATGATGATGAAATGATGATGATATGTATGTTTATGAATGCAGGTGCGATGGAGACCCTATGAGGGAATGACAGACGAGGGCCAGCCGTGGGTCGTAGCGGGGCGACCTCGCTTTGAGCATGAGCTGTGGGTCCACTGCTTGAGCAAGATCGAGCCGTTACGGCTTAGGCTAGTGATGAGGACCCTGGGCCTACACCAGGAGTGGGTAGAGGTCGGCGAGCCACGCGGCATCGGGAAGAAGACACGCGGTCGTACAAAGGTGACCGACTGGAGGGTACGGTTCGAGGAGCAGTACGCCAACTGGCGGCGAGGCGGGACCAGAGTCACCTCCCACGCGACCGACAGCTCCGAGTACCTCCGTCGCTACTGGGAGGTTTATGCCGGACGACCTTAGATGAAGGTCCTAGGGGTATGTATGAATGCAATTATTTCTAAATTAAATGCAAATGTTTATGTTTATATTATGTGACTAAAATGAAATGAATGCAGGATGCACGGGACATAGCGGCGATGGATGCCCAGCCCATCTACACAGCCTGGAGGACCAGCTGGCCGCCACATGGGCCGACCTAGAGACCTTGGTGAGTGTTTAAATTATTTCTATATGCAAATGTGTTTTTGTTGAATTATTGATGATTAGCCACTGACGATTTCAATGAATGCAGCGTGCCCAGCAGGGAGCAGTGAGGAGAGACCCAGGAGAGGCCTCCAGCTCGAGGGGGCCCAGTGCAGAGGTGACCGCACTGGCAGGGTAGCTAGCGGGAGCGACCGCACAAGCCGAGGCAGCAGAGCGCGACCTCGCCTCACGGGTAAATTCCAAAACACAAATCCATTCAAATATTGATTATATAATTATGCACTGATGAAAATTCATTTTACAGACTGAGGAGCTTTGAGCCGCTCTTGCCTGCGTCTGCGAGGGACAGCAGGCGATGACTGCTCAGGTGAGTTTTTATTTAGTCATGTGTTGCTTTATTTCATAAATTGTTGAGTTGATGATTTGTTACCTGTTTGCAGAGCACACAGCTATGGGCGGCACGTACTGAGTTGGTGATCCGTGAGCAGCGGATCTTAGAGCTAGAGAGGACCCTGAGACGACGCGAGGAGCTGCCTCAGGACGTGGCCGAGCTGCGGGTGGCTCTTGAGCTGGAGAGGAGGGAGCATGCCCGTGAGCGCGAGGAGCGTGCTCGTGAGCACGAGGAGCTGGCGGACCTGAGGACTCAGCTAGTCCTTTCTCAGGAGCGGCTTCGAGTGTCGGAGGAGCGTTTGCAGCAAGGCTGGGAGCGGGCACGAGCTGCAGGGTATAGCTTCACCAGCTCTACCTTCGTGACGGGTTCCTCTCTTCGAGAGAGGAGTGAGGCAGGGGGCCAGGTTCGAGTTCCAGCTTCTTCACGGGGGCCCATGCCCCCTCCACCAGTGCCACCTCGGGATGGCGAGGACGAGGTAGAGAGTAGGAGAGAGGAGGGGGGAGGCGAGAGCTGAGAGAGACTTACTTGTACTTCTCCACCCTCACACCTGTACATGATAGACATGAGATATATATATATATATATGAGATTTGAGCTTTTGTTTACCTGAGCACTTTGTGTAGTTGTGGACTTGTGTTTGTGTACTTTTCTCTTTCCACGTTCTTCGTTTTTGCTTCGCTTTGCCCTGTTCCTGCAACTGTAATCCACACTTTGAACAAACAGGTTAATTCATCTATTCGACTTGGCCCCTTGCTCAATAAGCAAGGGGTATCAATATTTTGACCTTAATGACGGGTCAAGGGGCCAAGCCTTTAATCAAATAAGGTAAATGAAATAACTGATAACGGGGAGATGCAACATGCAAGCACGCATATGCAAACCATAAATAAAGATGCCCATGCAGAAATGTAAGCATACTTGGAGAATGCATTTTTTTTATATTTTTTTTGTTATTTTTTTTGAAAAACGCGCCTTAGAGTAGGTCGTTATTCACATAAAAGACGCCCTAGAAGACGGCGTGAATTTGAAAAGGGAATTTGATTTTTTGAGAAAGTAACGACCTGTGCAGGGACGTTATTTTTAAAGAGACGACCTAAACAAAAGCGTTAAATAACTTTAACGCGCCTTAGACAAAGGCGTTAATTGAATTTATTCTGCAAAAATGGGTTGACAAGGCTATCAAGACCACGGGTCCTACACGGTCACCATCTAAAATTCATTAACCTTTCTTGAGTAATTAAAAGAGAGTCGACGTGATCATAGTTGACTTGTATTCGAGATTTCGTACAGTGCAATTTCCTAAGTCCGTCTTGACCATCCTGCGAGTTCATGACTTATCACATAGAAAGGATGGAAGAAAATATAAGGGAAGCCCATAAGGGATTCTGAGATGCTCGAGGTAAAGTTACCTCCCCTACCCTATGCCTGTTGGGGTTTGGTCTTTGGCGTATGAAATTTTATTGCCTTTTTGCCTCTTTTATATTGCACGCATACGCCCATGGTTTTCCTTGCGGGGACTTTGCCCTCTTGACATGCTTTTCTTTTCACCATTTGACTTTCACTTTGAAATTGACTTGCATTGATGAACAACCTAATTGTACTTGGGCTTTTGTGGCATTTGCTCCCTTTTGGGCCCTGACTTCCACCTACTAGGGCGGCGGATAGGCTTGGCGTGTCTACCCCGAGGTCTCCCTTCCTCTCTTATGGGCCGAAGAAGAAAAGAACGGGTATTGTCTTTCACCTTTAGTCAGGTTTTGACTTCCCATCGGATTTTGCACTGCTTGAGTTCAAGAATAAAGCGTGTAGTATGTGCGGGTGTCGACCCAATTTTAGTTTAACAAGACTGATGAATGAATTCTGAATTTTGACCTTTCGGACCTTGATCCTTCGTGTGCCATGGCACCAATTTTGAAAGCTTTTCATTTTTGATTTATTTTGATTTTGAAGAATTTCTATTTTTGCTTTTTGGAATTTCTATTTTTTTTGGTTTTTTTGGAAATATTCCACTTTGTTTTGGATTTTTGAATCAATTTTCATTTTTTTTGGATTTTGAAAATATTCTATATATATTTTTTGTGGATTTTTGAATCAAGGGTAGTATTTCTTAAGATACAAACCATTCCAAGGGTGAGTTAACTCTTCTCCTTCAGCATTAATCAGTTTATAAGCCTTGCCCGGATAAACCTCTTTTATGACAAACGGTCCTTCCCAGTTTGGTTGGAGTTTGGAGCGGGGTCCACCAGGTTTTACGAAAATTCTCTTGATTACCATTTCACCGACTTCGAATTTTCTCTCAATTACTTTCTTTTGATAAAAACGTGAGAGCCTGTTTTGATAAACGCGCGCATGCTCAGCGGCGACCAGACGCTTCTCATCTAGGAGTTCTAATTGAGCAAGGAGTGAATCACGACGCTCATCAATAGAGAGTTCCTTGTCAAATTGTACTCTCAGAGAGGGAAAGAGAATCTCATAAGGGACTACCGCCTCCATTCCATAAGTAAGGGCGAAAGGGGTTTGCCCAGTGGGAGTACGAATGGAAGTACGATAGGCCCAGAGAGCTTCAACTAGCTTGTCTGGCCAATCCAAAAATTTATTAGCCTCACACGTCTTTTTAACAATTTTTATCAAAGTTTTATTAGTTGCCTCTGCTTGGCCATTGCCCTGCGGATAATAGGGAGAAGAATGATGCAATGCAATGTTATACCTGTTACAGAGATCCTTGAGCTCTTGAGAGATGAATTGAGGTCCATTGTCGGTGACGATGGTACTCGGGATGCCGAACCTCGTGATGATGTTCTTCATTATGAATTTGCAGACAGTTGATGCTTTAATCTCCACGTAAGCTTCCGCTTCCGCCCACTTGGTGAAGTACTCCGTTGCCGTGAGGATGAACGACTTTTGTTTGGTCAGGAGGTGTGAATCACCAAGAGGTCCAATGATATCAAAAGCCCACATGGAGAAAGGCCATGGGGAGGACATAGGATGGAGTGAAGAAGCAGGAGAATGAATTTTATCGGCGTGCAGTTGGCACTTAACACACCTACGAACATAAATGGAACAATCCTCTTCTAGAGTGGGCCAATAGAAACCTAGCCTAAGAATCTTCTTAGCTAGCATCTGGCTGTTCACATGACCACCACACACCCCAGAATGCGCCTCTTCCACAACCTTCCATGATTCATCATCATCGAGGCATCTTAATAAAACACCAGTGAGCCCTCTTCTGTAGAGCACACCTCCAACCAAAACATAACGCTGAGCCACTCTTCTAATTGCTTTCTTTTCTTCTGCAGTGGCTTCCTCGGGATAGGACTGATCATTGCAATACCTGGCAATCTCATAATACCAAGGTTTTTCTTCGTCAGCCAACTCCTCTTGCCAATCTAACAACATGACCTCTTTGCCTTTAAGAGCTTCCTTGTGTCTGTCCTTCTCAAGAACCCTATCCTTAACATCGAGAAATGCATGATCCTTAATAGCTGGAGTGTTACGCTGATGAATAAGAGGAACGTGAAAATCATGCTCGGGAGGGAAGACTAAAGCAGAAGCTAAAGAGGCAAGAGCGTCAGCTAAGATGTTCTGGCTACGAGGGACATGAACGAAGATCAACTTAGTGAAGAGTTTGGCATAAGCTGAAGCAAGCTCCTGGTAGGGTTTGAGCTTGGGGTTGATAGTGCGGCATTTGACGAGCACCTGGCGTAGAATAAGCTGACTATCACCAACAACCCGCAATTGGGTGACACCATATTTATGAGCGGTTTGAAGACCGGCCAAAAGGGCTTCATACTCAGCTATATTGTTGGTGATAGGGAAAGTGAGCTGAGCAGCAAACGGGATGGTGACCCCTTCTGGTGTTAAAAGAACCATGCCGATCCCTCTTCCCTGGGAATTTAGAGCTCCATCAAAATGTAACGTCCACATAGAATCGTGGGGTCGATTAATGGACATCAGTTCTTCATCTGGAAACTCTGAATTGACAGGATCAAATCGGGGAAGAGGGTGGTGAGCAAGGTGTTCGGCAATGGCATAGCCTTTGATAGCTTTCTGTTGAATGTAAGTGATGTCAAACTGGGAGAGGAAGCTTTGCCAGCGTGCTAATCGATCAGTGAGGACAGATTTTTCAAGGAGGAATTTAATTGGATTCATGCGAGCAATGAGGTGAACCTCGTGAGCTAGGAAATAGTGTTTTAATTTCTGAACTACCCAGACCAAAGCAGCGCAAGTCTTCTCCATGGCTGAGTACCTCTGCTCACAGGGGTTAAGAAGTTTAGACAAATAGTATGCTGCCCTCTCCTTACCTTCTTCATCCACCTGAGCTAGGACAGCACCTACAGAGTCATCCAGGACTGAGACATAGAGAATGAGTGGTTTGCCTGGAATCGGCGGCCTCAGGACAGGAGGATTGGCCAAATAATCCTTCAATCAGTCAAAGGCTGCCTGACACTTGTCATCCCAATTAAACTTGACTCCCGGCTTAGTAAGCTCGTAAAACGGCCTACACCTTTGTGAGTGCTGAGAGACGAAGCGGCGAATAAATGGCAACGTTCCGATTAATCCTCGAACTTCCTTCAAATTCTTGGGAGGAGGCATGTCTCTAATGGCTTTTGCCCTGTTAGGATCAACTTCAATTCCTCTTTTGCTGACAATGAAACCAAGCAACTTCCCAGATGAAACACCAAACACACACTTCTTGGGGTTCATCTTCAATTGGCATTCTCGTGATCTTTACAAGACCTTAGCTAGAACCCCAGGATGCTCAATCCTTGTTCTTGATTTTACCACCAGGTTATCCACATATACCTCAATATAAATATGAATCATGTCATGAAAAATCACCATCATAGCCCTCTGGTAGGTGGCTCCAGCATTCTTGAGTCCAAAGGGCATGACCATATAACAGTATGTTCCCCATGGTGTTGTGAAGGATGTTTTCTCTTGATCTTCTTCAGCCAGACGAATCTGATTGTAACCTGAAAAGCCATCCATAAAAGAGAGAGTCTCAAATCCTGTCGTATTATCGTGATGCGGGACAGGACTGAAATGGGCTAAGACCTACGAATGCAACAAGTGCGGCCAGCACTCGCACGCCAAAGGCAAGCCGGGCGGCTGACCTCCGTAGCGTTCCTCCGGGTGGAGGCGTCTCTCAACAAGAAACTCAAGCCCAACGACCGTCCCTATGATGGAAGCGCGGGGATCTCAGCGACTAAGGAGCCGCCGTGCGCCTATGGGAATCTAGTCCGAGCTCGGCGCTCGACTAGGGCCACGGAATGGGTGCTCTCAACTCACAACCACGCGGTGAATAAGACGCTAGCTAGGAACCTACACACACTCACGCGGCATGCTAGAAAGTATACTAGTAAAGCAAAATGCCAACAGTGAGGAGCTTCGCACGTACCTCCACGCCTAGGCGTGGGGAAGGAACCCCGGCCGAGATCAACAACCCCGATACACGAAGGACGAACAACAATACAACCCAATAAGGTGCCCACTCCTCACAGGGAGATAACAGGCTACATGTAGGGATTCGGGGCTGCCGATGTACGGGCTGACGGGCGGCACTCGGTGAAGGGTTGGCCGCGAGGAGGATCCGAACGGTGGTCGGCAGGTTCGCAGCAATGCGTGACTCCGCGGGGAAAGCTCCCACGACCTGGTCCGGTGTCCGATTGAGGCGCCGTCAGCGATGGCGCGTAGCTAGGTCACGGGAGGAAGCCTCGGCCAAAGGGGGCGTGCAGATTCCGTCTGTGGAAGCCGGGGGCGCACCTGCAAGTTGTGACAGGATTCTGCTCCCAGAACCGCGCGCTCCAGCGGGAAAAATAAGCAGAAATAGCTCCAAAGGGCGAACGGAGCTCTCCTTGTTGGAGGATGAAGAGGACGTAGAGCAGCAGGTCCCGACTGAAGGAATCGATCAGATCTGGTCGTGGCTGAGAGCAGCAGGCTCTGGAATCCGCAGGTGGTTCTGGCGCCGGGTGGACAGGGCAGACCTGTGCAACCTCACGGGAATGGGCGCCACAAATAGCTCGGACGTTGGAACGAGGCGAGATCAGCGACGTTGGACAGAGGTCGAAGAGAGGTACGACCGGTGAAGATCCTGCATCCAAACTCGCAGACATCCGTCCTGTGGGATTTTTGCAAGGGGGCGGGCAGAACCAGGCTCGCAGGGAGAGAGGGTCCTGCGCGCAGTCACGGAGAAAATCGCCACGGGTGATGCCGAACTCCGAATGAGGTGAGACCACCTCGCACGCGTCGACGACTCGTAGCAGATCCACACAAAAATGGGCTGGTCGCCCAAGGCCTTCACGAACTGGGGGTGGTCGTCGCTGCTCTTGGAGGAGAAATCCGGGCGCACCGAACTAGAACTTGAGTAGGGATAGAAGAGAAAGGGGCCCTCGGCGTCGCACCGAGGGATGGGGAGTCACACCCCGAGCTTGCTCCCGTCGCAGGAGCAAGGAGGAACAGAGGAGGGGGCGTAGCCACCTTCAGCAAATGCTCTTTCAATTTCATTCAATAATATCCAAAAGAAAAAAAATACAAGCCTTTATATCGGGGGGGGGGGAAGCTAGGGTTTCACCTTGCCACATGGGAGGGGGGGGGCGCAAATGGAAGGGGGGGTGCGACCCAACCCTTCCCCATTCAAGGGGGGTGCGGCCATCCCTCCTCCAATCAAGGAGGGGATCAAGGGGGGGTGCCCAAGGGGGGCAAGGGGTGAGGTGGAATGTGGAAAGGGGGGGGGGCGCCCAAAAAGGAAAGAGGAGGGCCAAGGGGGGGAAGGTGGCGCATCCACCATGGATGAGGGATGCGCCCTCCTCCCTAAACCCTAACCCTAATCCAATCAACTATGGGCCAAGCCCAAGCCCAATAATAAAAGCAGATAGCCCACTATTCCCTACACATAGTCTGATAACATAAAGAACTAGATAACGTGTCCACGCAGGGACTAAACCTAGGCCCAACATGGCCTCAAATGAGAATGAAGATCCACTAATAGATGCCGTAGTCGCCTAGCCAAAGAGATGCTGGCGTGCTCCGTGTGCTCCGTCGAGTGATGCGGCGCGTGTCCTCACCAATTCTCCCCGGGTGGGAAGAACTCGACCCCGTCGAGTAAGGGTCACGGTCGCTCAGGTAGCGCTCCAGCAGGTCCGGGTCGATCCTCTCCAGCTCTCCATGTGTGATCCAGGCGTCGTCTGTCGCAGGGCGCCCTCTCCAACGCACTAGGAAGCGTTGGTATGCTCCACTCCTGGTCGTGGTCACCTGCTCATCCAGTATACAATCTATATGCTCGCGTGTCTGTATTGGGGCTGGAAGAGGTGGACGCTCAGAAGGTGTAATACTCTCAACAGGAGGGGAAGGCCCAAAAAGCTCACTGGGAATCACCGCGGGATCCCGATATGCCACCAGATCTGAGACATTGAACGTCGAACAGATCCCATAGTCGTCTGGCAGCTCAATCTCATACGCATTTGACCCAATTCGCTTCAAGACTCGAAAGGGTCCGGCACCGCGAGCCTGGAGTTTCTTCACGGCCCCCGAAGGAAACCGTTCAGGTCTGACCCTGATCATGACGTACTCTCCCTCTCGGAACTCACGGGTGCGTCGATGCGCATCAGCTAACTCCTTATAACGTGCGTTGCTTGCCTCTATATGACGACGTACATGCTCATGCAACTGCCTAATATGCTCTGCAAAGGACTCAGCTGACTCAGAAACACGGGCCTGGATGGGAGATGGAACCAAGTCTATCGGCTTCCTAGGTCTACGACCAGTAACAATCTCAAAGGGACTCAGACCTGTAGACCTATTGACCGAGTCATTATATGCAAACTCTGCTAGAGGTAGAACCAAGTCCCAATCCCCGACACGATCACGCACTAAGCACCTAAGAAGATCCCCTAGACTCCTATTGACTACCTCCGTCTGACCATCGGTCTGGGGGTGATAGGCGGTAGAGAACTTCAACTGGGTGCCCATCATGTGCCATAGGGTTTTCCAGAAATAGCTGGTAAAGCGCACATCCCTATCAGACACTATAGTACGTGGAAGCCCAAACCTGGAGACACAGTGAGTAAAGAACAGACGGGCAACTCTAGAGGCGTCTGAAGTCTTGGAACAGGGAATGAACAAAGCCATCTTAGAGAACCTGTCTACCACCACAAAAATGGAGTCATGCCGACGGAGGGTACGAGGCAATCCTAACACGAAGTCCATGCTAATGTCCTGCCATGGACTATCCGGGACAGGGAGGGGAGTATAAAGGCCGATGTTATGCTTCCTCTGCTTGGCCATAGCGCAAGTGCGGCACTGAGCCACGATGCGAGCAACATCCCTCTTCAAACTAGGCCAATAGAACCTATGCTCAACGGCCTCAATGGTCTTGTTCCGGCCGAAATGGCCAGCAAGACCCCCTGCATGCAACTCCCAGGTGAGAAAATCACGAACAGACGTCCGTGGGATGCACAACCTACCACCCTGGAATAAATAACCCTCCTGAAGGACAAACTCACTATAGTCACGGGAGGGGCCCGACTGAAGGGCAGCATGGATCGGACCGAAGTCCGGGCAATCGACATAAGCCTCTTTCAGCCTCTCCAATCCCACCACCTCTACTCCCATGGTGGACAACATCATCATCCGCCGACTCAGCGCATCGGCCACCTTGTTCTCGGCCCCTGCCTTGTGCCTAACCACAAAGGTATACTCCTGAAGGTACTCCACCCACCGACTATGACGCGCATTCAGCTTCTTCTGAGTGTGGAGAAACCTCAAAGCCTCGTGATCAGAAAAGAGCACAAACTCCTGGTGTAGGAGATAGTGCCGCCAATATCTCAATGCCTGGACGACTGCATAAAACTCCTTGTCATACGTGGAATACCGCAGTTTGGCATCGTTCAGCTTCTCGCTGAAAAAGGCAATGGGATGGGACTCCTGACTCAAGACTCCCCCTATACCCACTCCAGAAGCGTCGCAGGTGACCTCAAACACCTTAGAAAAATCAGGTAGGGTAAGAACAGGTGCCTGGGTCATGCGCTCCTTGATGCTCTGAAAGGCCGTGGCTGCAGCCTTAGTCCATGTGAATGCCCCCTTCCTAATGCAATCCGTGATCGGGGCAGTGATGGAACTGAAGCCACGAATGAAGCGACGATAGAACGTCGCTAGGCCATGGAAGCTCCGAACATCGTGGAGGGTGCGGGGCTCAGGCCATTCCTGAATGGCACGTATCTTCTCCGGATCAGCGGAGACCCCATCGCGAGACACTATGAACCCAAGGAAGGAAACCTGGTCGGTCATGAAAGCACACTTCTTTGGGTTGGCGAATAAGCTCTCTTGCCTCAGAACAATGCAGACCTGCCTGAGGTGGTCTAAGTGGTGCTCCCTAGTGCGGCTATAAATAAGGATGTCATCGAAGTAGACGACCAAAAAGACCCCTATCATAGGGCGCAAGACCTGGGTCATCAACCGCATGAATGTACTAGGGGCATTAGATAGCCCAAAAGGCATCACTAACCACTCATACAGACCATCCTTGGTCTTGAAAGCAGTTTTCCACTCATGTCCAAGCCTGATCCTAACCTAGTGATAGCCACTTCGAAGATCAATTTTAGAAAAAATAGTGGCTCCCGACATCATATCTAGCAAATCATCCAGTCGGGGAATAGGAAAACGATATTTCACCGTGATCTTGTTGATCGCACGGCTATCGATGCACATCCTCCATGTGCCATCTTTCTTCGGGGCTAGCAAAGCGGGGACAGCGCAAGGGCTTTTGCTGTCCCTGAGGGATCCCCTACTCATCAACTCCTCGACCTGCCTCTGCAACTCGGCATGGTCCGCGGGGCTCATCCTATAGTGAGGGAGGTTAGGCAATGAAGAGCCCGGGACAAGGTCGATCTCATGCTGGATGTCACGCATAGGTGGAAGGCCTCCAGGGAGGTCCTCCGGGAAGATATCAGAAAACTCGCGTAAAATCGCAACCTACTCGGGGTTTAGCTCACCCTCGGACTCTGAGATGACATCACTCACCTCTCGAACAACAACAGCAAAGAGGGGACTACCACTAGTGAACTCTCTCTCCATCTCACGGGGACTAATCACCATCAATCTCCTAGTGGAAGGCTCCCCTAGGGTGAGGGTAGTGGAGGTGGCAGTAGCAGGCACCAAGGGTGGGGTAGGAGGGTCGGCCTTCCCCTGACGAGGGGCGTTCGTGGCACTGGGGCCGGCTGGCCCGCGAACGGCAGGTTCCCTAGGCTGGGTGGGGTGAAGGGTGATCCTATGGCCAGCATGGTCGAAGATGCAAGTGTTCGACCGACCATGGAGGGTGGCATCCCTATCGAAGAGCCAAGGCCTACCTAAAATAATACTACCCACCTCCATAGGTAGCACGTCACACCAAATCTCATCATGGTAGGTCTGAAACTGCAATGGCACTAGACAACGAAGCCTAACCGGGATAGAGGTAGAATCTACCCAGGATACCCGATATGGAGCAGGGTGGTCCACTGGTGTCAACCCAAGACGAGTAACCGTACCGGTGGATATAGCATTAATGCCGCTCCCACTGTCAATGATCACCTTGCAGGCCTTCCCTCCAAGCCTACAAAAGGTGTGAAAGATGGTGGTACGACGCCAGTCGTCACTCACCTGGGGCTGGGTAAGGATACACCGGACTACCCCTAACTACGCATCGCCCTGATACTGAATACTAGGGTCACCGTCCTGCTCTCCCTCAAGTAACTCATCGAAGAACTCCTCTGCCAACTCCTGGTCGGCCTCATAACTGACTGGCAGAAGCTCAGCTGTGGGATCAGTGGGTGAGGGGTCCGTCACAACAAGCGACTCTCTAGTGGGGCATTTGTTCGCATAATGGCCGACTCCACCACACCTATAACAATTGTTACGTGCCCCTGTGCTAGGAGATGCTCCACCAATCATCGGCCCTTTCCCCTTGTCATCATGACGGGCCGGGGGTGGTGGTAGCTGGGGTCGGGTAGGGAACGCGGGAGGCTGAGGGCGTGAGGTGGGGTAAGGTGGCTGCTGGCGAGGGGGAGGGAGAGTGTCCCTCGGCAAGGGAGGGCGAGGCCTAGGAACAGTGGGGTCCTGGCGAGGGGGTTCCGAGGGCCGAGCCTCCAGAAATCGACTGTAGGAACTGGGTGTGGTGCGTGGGTTGAACCCCCGCTGACTGGTGGTCCCCTGACGCTGAGTAGGAGTGAACTCCGCCTCAAACTGCTCTAGCTCCATAGCGACCTAGTACGCGACCTCTAAGGTGGTCACATTACGGCGAAATAACTCATACTGGTAATGGGGCCGTAGACCACGACGGAAACGAGAGACGGGCATGGCGCTCTCCTCCGTGACTCCGCATCGCAAGAAATACTCATCAAACTCTGCGATGTACTCGGACACGGTCCGATCTCCCTGGGTGAGGCTCTGCCATCTGTCAATGAGCCTCTGGCGATAAGTGGCGGGGAGATACTTTTCTCGGAGTTTGACTTTCATCTCACCCCTAGACTCAATATGGGGGTCCTGACGCTGAAATATCAGACTCTCCACATTCCTCCAATACGTCTGTGCTCGCCCCAGTAACTTCATCTTGGCAAACTTAACTTGCCGGTGGTCAGACATCTCGACCCACTCAAAATACCGGTCCATGCTAGCCTCCCAGTCTAGGTAGATCTTCGGGTCCAGGGACCCATCAAAAGTGGGAGAGTCCGCACGAACGGTCCTAAGGGCCCGATCGTCCTCGTCATCCCTCTGCGGTCGGTGACCACGGTGGCGGCGGCCATTCCCCTCATAATCATTATCGGATCCGTAATCCTCAAAGTCGGGGGCTCGCGGCCGTCATTCCTCAGCCCGATATGGGGGGGGGGGGGCTGGGCAGCTGCTGCCTGTGGGGCACGATCAACTCTAGGGGGGTCATGATGGGGCACTTCCTCTATCCTCCCTATCCGCCCAAGCAGACCCTGGATAGATCGGTTAGAAACCTCAGCACGGTCCTCTATGGCCTTGAGTCGACCCTCCAGACGGGTGGTTTGGTCCTTAATGGTTTGTTCAGAACTAGCCAAGCGCTCCATGATCTCGGCCATGAAATCCTCAAGAGAGGGGCCTCCTTGGGTGTTACCACGGGGATCACCCATGGTGTCCGGGCGATGGTAATGGGTACCACCCCTAGTGGGCATGCAAAAGGGACCTAAATGGAGACTCACTAAGACCTATATGGGTGGACAAATGCTAAATGGAATGCAAGACTCAACCCTAGACGCAAACCTATATGCTCTGATACCACTTTGATGCGGGACAGGACTGAAATGGGCTAAGACCTACGAATGCAACAAGTGCGGCCAGCACTCGTACGCCAAAGGCAAGCCGGGCGGCTGACCTCCGTAGCGTTCCTCCGGGTGGGGGCGTCTCTCAACAAGAAACTCAAGCCCAACGACCGTCCCTATGAGGGAAGCGCGGGGATCTTAGCGACTAAGGAGCCGCCGTGCGCCTATGGGAATCTAGTCCGAGCTCGGCGCTCGACTAGGGCCACGGAATGGGTGCTCTCAACTCACAACCACGCGGTGAATAAGACGCTAGCTAGGAACCTACACACAATCACGCGGCATGCTAGAAAGTATACTAGTAAATCAAAATGCCAACAGTGAGGAGCTTCGCACGTACCTCCACGCCTAGGCGTGGGGAAGGAACCCCGGCCGAGATCAACAACCCCGATACACGAAGGACGAACAACAATACAACCCAATAAGGTGCCCACTCCTCACAGGGAGATAACAGGCTACATGCAGGGATTCGGGGCTGCCGATGTACGGGCTGACGGGCGGCACTCGGTGAAGGGTTGGCCGCGAGGAGGATCCGAACGGTGGTCGGCAGGTTCGCAGCAATGCGTGACTCCGCGGTGAAAGCTCCCACGACCTGGTCCGGTGTCCGATTGAGGCGCCGTCAGCGATGGCGCGTAGCTAGGTCACGGGAGGAAGCCTCGGCCAAAGGGGGCGTGCAGATTCCGTCCGTGGAAGCCGGGGGCGCACCTGGAAGTTGCGACAGGATTCTGCTCCCAGAACCACGCGTTCGAGCGGGAAAAATCAGCAGAAATAGCTCCAAAGGGCGAACGGAGCTCTGCTTGTTGGAGGATGAAGAGGACACAGAGCAGCAGGTCCCGACCGAACGAATCGATCAGATCTGGTCGTGGCTGAGAGCAGCAGGCTCTGGAATCCGCAGGTGGTTCTGGCGCCGGGTGGACAGGGCAGACCTGTGCCACCTCACGGGAATGGGCGCCACGAATAGCTCGGACGTCGGAACGAGGCGAGATCAGTGGCGTTGGACAGAGGTCGAAGAGAGGTACGACCGGTGAAGATCCCGCGTCCAAACTCGCAGACGTCCGTCCTGTGGGATTTTTACAAGGGGGCGGGCAGAACCAGGCTCGCAGGGAGACGGGGTCCTGCGCGCAGTCACGGAGAAAATCACCACGGGTGATGCCGAACTCCGAATGAGGTGAGACCACCTCGCACGCGTCGACGACTCGTAGCAGATCCACAAAAAAATGGTCTGGTCTCCCAAGGCCTTCACGAACAGGGGGTGGTCGTCGCTGCTCTTGGAGGAGAAATCCGGGCGCACCGAACTAGAACTTGAGAAGGGATAGAAGAGAAAGGGGCCCTCGGCGTCGCACCGAGGGATGGGGAGTCACACCCCGAGCTTGCTCCCGTCGCAGGAGCAAGGAGGAACAGAGGAGGGGGCGTAGCCACCTTCAGCAAATGCTCTTTCAATTTCATTCAATAATATCCAAAAGAAAAAAAATACAAGCCTTTATATCGGGGGGGGGAAAGCTAGGGTTTCACCTTGCCACATGGGAGGGGGGGGGCGCAAATGGAAGGGGGGGTGCGACCCAACCCTTCCCCATTGAAGGGGGGTGCGGCCATCCCTCCTCCAATCAAGGAGGGGATCAAGGGGGGGTGCCCAAGGGGGGCAAGGGGTGAGGTGGAATGTGGAAAGGGGGGGGGGGCGCCCAAAAAGGAAAGAGGAGGGCCAAGGGGGGGAAGGTGGCGCATCCACCATGGATGAGGGATGCGCCCTCCTCCCTAAACCCTAACCCTAACCCTAATCCAATCAACTATGGGCCAAGCCCCAGCCCAATAATAAAAGCAGATAGCCCACTATTCCCTACACATACTCTGATAACATAAAGAACTAGATAACGTGTCCACGCAGGGACTAAACCTAGGCCCAACATGGCCTCAAATGAGAATGAAGATCCACTAATAGATGCCGTAGTCGCCTAGCCAAAGAGATGCTGGCGTGCTCCGTGTGCTCCGTCGAGTGATGCGACGCGTGTCCTCACCATATCGATTAGAACATCAATATGAGGGAGGGGGAAATCATCTTTAGGACACGCACGGTTGAGGTCCCGAAAGTCTATGCAAATCCGAACTTTTCCATCTTTCTTCATGACCGGGACGATGTTAGCCACTCAGTTGGGGTAGAGGACAACTCTAACAAATCTAGCCTTATGGAGTTTGTCGACCTCTTCTTTCATCTTCAAAGACATATTAGGGTGGAAACGCCTCAACCGTTGCTTGACTGGGACAGACCCTGGCTTAAGTGTAAGGCGGTGTTCAACGAGCGCAGGGTCTAATGCAGGCATATCCTCATAACTCCACGCAAATGTGTCCTTGTATTCTTGAAGTACCAAAATAAGCGCCTCCTCTTCGGAGGGCGGTAAATTCTTGCTGATGAGGATGATCCTGGGGTCTTCCTCGGTACCCAAATTAACTTCTTTGGTAGGCTCCTCTACAGAGGCTGATGGTTCGTCGAATCTTCTCATGCCACTAGCAAAGGCATCAGCCTCGTCCTCATATTTTTCATAACTTTCATCCCCCTCTTCAATAGGGTCTTCATCATTCATAATCTCGTAGACACCCAAACCCTCATAAGAAACAACAGTATCCTCATATTCCAATTCTGGTAGGATGATTGGATCCTCCACAAATTCTGAAATGGCTAAACAGGCTCGGCATCTGATAGCTAACTCAAACAAAAATCTACGGGGAATCTGTCTACCCTTGGGTTTCTTATGTGAAGCTACCCCACGAATTTTATTATTAGCAGAAGAAGAGGAGGAGCAACTAGCTTTATTAGACGAAGAAGGAGGTGAGAAAGCGGATACAGGAGGTGATACAGATGAAGACCCCTCATCGGAGGGGGAAAAGAGATTTATCAATGAATCTTGAAGGAGTGGCCCCCGGGTCGAGACACACTCGGGAGAGAAATAGGAGGTCTCCTCAATAGAGATGGAGGATTGGAAAGTTGGAATTTTGGCATTTTTTTTATTATTTTTTCATTCTTATTTTTATCTTCATTTTTATTCTCTTTTTCTAAAAGAAAGTAATGCGAGGGGAGAATAGCAGGAGGAGTGAAGATTGCAAGATTGGAGAAAGATTGAATCGGTGGTGGCCCACGTGGGGGTGCAATGGAGAGTTTAGAAAATCGCTCGGGGAGCGAGGGAGGAATCGGCAGAGAAACTTGGATTGAATTTGGAGACAAATTGATCGTAATCGGTGGCGGTCTTGGCACGCGACCAAACCAATGAGAATATAGAGAAGCAAGAACAGATGGATGCATGGACGTGAGAGAAAAGAGGCCGGCCCATAGCCTGTCCACAGTGAAACCTTCCTCAAACGGAATATCTGGCTCTCCAGTATCAGTGTAGTCACTCAGCAACTGCCTCTTGTCTGTAATTACAGCAGGTTTTTCAATCAATTCATGAATAAGTGGTGGCCATTCCGGATCTGTCGGCATAAAGAGGCGGCTCAAGAAAATAGTAACGTCTTGCATATCGAACCACCTGTACCAATCACATTTCGGATCGTCCATTTTCCTTCTTTTATCTAGTCTCAAAGACTCCAGGGCTTTATATGTGACCAACAGAGCTATATGACGAGCAAACTGTCTAGCATGAACATCCTGACAATCCAGCATGGAAGTGACTTTAGTAGTTTGCTCATTATTCTGAATGCCACCTGTGACAAAATGTGTCTTTAATGTCCAGGTAAGCGGCTGACGGTCAGTCTTCAAAGTGGATGTCATAACTGCCCACGGTTCATCTTCATTTTTGCCTGGCCCTTTGTAGCCCAAACCACCTCTTGCAATCAATTTCTGAGGCTTTACAGGCCTAATCCTGCCTTGACAATTGGCACCCAGACCTTTGCCATTTTGATACTCCATTTTCATTAAAATGTTCCAGCCATGGGTGTTCATCACCGTTTTCTTCTTCTTCCCCTTGGACGGCAGGGGTGTCATAGCAACTGTTGTGATAGTCTCGGATGGCATCGACTGTGGGCGAGGGACGTCCAATACAGATAACAATGGCTTATTGGTAGGCCAAATAGAAGGAACTGATGAAGCCACATGAATATCCTCCTCTGGCAAAATTGGCATACTGGTGACTTTAACAATGCGGCCCTTGTGTGGAAATTTAAGGCATTGGTGATTTGTTGAGGGCACCGCATCGAGTTGCTGGATGTAGGGGCGTCCCAGGATCCCATTAAATGTCGGATCCATATCCAGAATGTGAAAATCTGCTGTGATGGCGGCAGGACCCAAACTTACTTTTAGTGTTATCATGCCAGAGGAGACTTCTTAGTGTTATCGTATGCAGTGACTGTTATGGTGGATGGCCGAATCAGATTCTCGAGAATTCCGCACATCTTCAAAGTGCTCGGCGGCAAGACATTGATGGAAGCCCCAGTGTCCACCAAACATTGTTGTACAGCCACCTCATTGATATCAACTGTGATGCATAGAGCATATTTTCTTGCTGAGATTGGTGCCAGCTCATGCTCATAAAAAGTGATTGCTGGTTGACTACCAGTAGGTGTTAAGACTGCAGTTATCTGCTCGACCGGAATGTCCTCATTGACCATGCCTTTCTGCAGATATTCCTTTAGAGCCATCTGATGAGTGGTCGACCTCTTGATCAGTTCTAGAATTGAAATTCTTTCCGGAGTCTGGTCCAAATGCTTTATCAAGTCGTATTCTGTGCCTGGTATGGACTCCTGTTCTTGTTCCTGTTCTTGCGGCCCCTGTGCGGGCTCTAACTCTCTTTGTGGAAAAACGCGGTGGAACATCCGTCCACTGCGGAGCGGCGCCACGCCTTGACACGCCTCTGTCGGGGCAAGTGTGGGAGGAGGGTTAGAAGAAGAAGAGGGTGTGTTAGTGTTGATAAGCGGTGGAGGAATGTTTGAAGAAGGAGCCCCCACAGGGGGTGTTGATGAAGAGTTCAATAAAGATGCCCCCGTAGGAGGCGTAGGAGTAGAAAGGGATACCCGAATGCGGGGGGAATTGGTGGGTGGAACGAGGAGAGATCTGGGCATAAAAGGTGGGGGAGCCGATGGTGGAGGGATCCTTGCCGGTGGAGGAGTAGTGGTGGCAGGTGCGACGGGCGTTGGCGACGGGCGGTTAAGGAGTGGCCTAGATGGCAGTGGTGAAGGGTTGGTGGTGGATGGGGTTTGTTGTGGTGTAGGCTGTGGAGGTAGTAAGCGGGGTAAGAAAGGGGCAAACCGGCAAGGTTGGAGAATAGGTGGGGGTAGGTGGATTAACGGGGCGCAGAAGGGATCGGCTCAATTGGGGGGTAGAAGAAGAAGAAGGGGTGCGCAAGAGACGCGGAGGTTGATTTTGATTGTGATTAAATGCCCCGACAGAGGCGTTTTCTTCATGCCATCCCTGCCCTCTCTCCACCTTAGGGAGAGACGTGACAGGGTTTACGTGCTGGTTTGGCGGATGCTCCGGCAGTGGATTGTGGACAATCCCCATATCCTGCTGAGGCGCTGGAGCTTGTTGTTGCTGCTGTGGAGCTGGTTGCTGTGGCTACTGAGCTTGTTGCTGCCGAGGAGGCCTTCTTTCTTTCATGGTGGCAATAAACTGCCTCATCTCATCCCAGTTGATGCCGCCCTGGTCATTTAGATCATAAATATAATCTCTGAAGTGAAAGCAACGATCAAGGTTGTGACCAGGTGCGCGATGGAAAGCGCAGTAATGGGATGTGTCAACATTAGCGGTCCACGCTGTTCTTTCCCTTGGTAACATGAGCAAGTTGGCGGCCATTAAGGCGTTGAAAATATCCGGGAGACTTTCTGGCAGTGGAGGGTAGTGGGCTCTCTTGGGGCCAAGTGGTGGTCTCCGTTGTTGTTGTTGGCCATAGTTGGTAGGTGGTGGTACCTGGTGGTACTGTTGCAGAGCTGGAGGGTTAGCGCGGGGCGCTTGGTTTTGCGATGGAGCAAGGGAATGTTGGGGTGCGAATTGGTGTTGTGGAGTGGAGTTGAAATGGGGGTTTTGTGGTGGAGGTGGGTTAGGCCGTGGGTTAGATTGATGGTGGGGGTGGCCAACTACACCAACCTGCTCGTTTGCAATTGTGCCCTCAGTCGTGGGCCCGCTGTTGTTGACATTTGTACTTTTCTTAAATAGCCGTGGCTTCGGCTCAAACATGCCCATAATGGGCGAATCGTTCATCTGTGTCTGAATATAACGAGCTCTTTCATAGAGCTCTTCCATGGTTGTTAATCTGTTCATGGCCAGTATGTGCCGGAACTGAGGAGTTGCATTGGAAATTATCATCTTAACTTGTTCTTGTTCCGCCAAAGTGTCTTTCAACTTCTCGGCCATTGAACGCCACCTATCAGAAAATATGATGAAGTCCTCCTCGGGCTTCATTTTTTCTGCAACCAGATCTGTGACTGAGAGGGAAGGTCCGACCCGGTCTCTATACTTCTGCAAGAACTTCTTTTGAACAATATCAAAATTGCTGGCATCAGCGGGATCCAATGAATAGAACCACTCAAGGGCTGGCCCCTCTAAAGATCTCCTGAATAAATAGGCCAAAGAGGCCTTGTTGTCTTGCCAGAAAGAGGTCTCGTACATAAAATCCTTCAGATGAATAAAAGGATTGCCAGTGCCATTATATCGCCGAAAATTCGGCATCTCAGATGGTGGCAGATGGAAGACTGGCAGTGTTGGGAGAGAGATTTCCGGGGCATTCTTGGCCGCAGTGACTTTCGTAAGTTGCTCTTCCATGCTAGCCAACTTTTGAAGCAGTAGAATATTAGTATCAGACTCGACTGGGGCCAGATTTTGAATGAAAGAATGCGGTATAGGCGTCCGTAGAATTCGGGGAGGTTGGAGAGACTGGTGCCTAACCGCAGAGTAGCTCGCCTGTTGGGCCGGCATGGCCGCAGCGGGCGTTGGTGGACGGGAAGGAGGTTTGTGCAAGACCGCCTGGTCATTAGTGAGGTGATGGCCACTCTCGACCGGAGGGGGATTAGAGGAGGAAGAGGGAACGGACTTCCCTTTCAAAGCGGCCTGGACAGCCTGCCGTTGGGAATCATCTAACTGAGATAAAGCTTGAATTAAATCGGTGACATTAATGGATGGGGAAGAATTCCCCGAGGTGTTGGAAGGTACAGCCTGAGAGGAGGGCTCAACCTCTTTGGAAGTGGTGTCAACCACATGAACTTGCGGATAATGGGAATGAGGAGGGTAATTTCCCTCATGATAGATGGAATCTTGGAGGGGGATTTCATATTGACCAAAAACATTCTCATCCTCATCATCATATGAATACCCGTAGCCTGCCATGTTGATGATCTTACCTGAACGGAGTTTCATGTTTAAGAAGGGGGAAAGCTTTTATGAAAGGGGTTATCACACAAAAAGCACTCAATCCAAGCAAACTTTAAGCAAATCAATCCAACCAAATTTATGCAATCAAGTTGAGATGAACGTAAAATTTTAGTGTTATGCTTGAGATTAGAGTGGATTAATTTGCAGAATAATTCACTCCTTTTGTAAAGTGAAACCTAGTTTATCCAAGTGTGACTTCCGGGTCAACTAGGTTCTTTCTCTCTCTTCACCAACGATGGGTTCTCTATACTCCGGGTACTTTAAGGGTACAACCAGCCCGGCGTCCATGAGGGAATCCACGGGTGCGGGGACTTACGGAGGTCTTGGAAAAGGGATTTCCGGTCCAAAGAGATGAAATGCTCAATGGAGGGTTGTCCCGATTCTAAGAGAGGTGTGTGGAATCCTAGTGTAGAGAGAGGAGGTCTCTCAACCAAATGCCACAAGATGCAAGCCAAGATATGCAGACCACACCAATATAACCAAATAATCAATATAAGAATCAATGCAGCATGAATAAGCAAAGGCAGCAGGGTTCTGTAAAAACACAGGAAAGAGACGACCTGGGAACGGTCGCTATCAACAAAAAAGAAGACAGTGAGACTGTCGTGAATCCCTGGGGATCCCACAGGCAATGGAGAAAACGCGCCTTGGTGTGAGGCGCTATATGTGAAAAGGACGCCTTCGGAAGAGGGCGTCAAATCTGGAAACACGCCTTGATGTGAAGTGCTAAGCAAAAAAGAGACGCCCTGGGGCAGGGCGTGAATCCACAAACAGTGTAATAAAAGCAGGGGATATGATGAAGCACGCCTTATCAGAAGACGTTAAACATAAATCAGACGCCCTGGATGAAGGCGTTAAATTAAAACGCGCCTCTGGGTGAGGCGTTAATTCAGATCACAAACTGGCTGATCCCGGGAGTGTGCAGTGTGCACGGTGGAGGGTGCCCGTGGGGCACAAAAGGAGGGGTACCGTGGGTACCGAGGGGAAAGGGCACACGTGGGTGCCGAAGGGGAAAGGGCACACGTGGGTGCCAATAGGAAAGGGCACACATGGGTGCCAATAGGAGATGGTAATCAAAAGAAAAACAGTGGAATTCCCACCGTGATCGCCAATTTGTAGATCGTGATAAATCCACACATGTGGAACTAACCACTCACATGAGATATATAAAAGGGTGGAGATGATAAAAAAGAAAGCACGTGGTGCTATAAAGGAGAGTGATCGCCAGAGGGGTTACCTCAATAATAAAATAAATGATCGCGGATACCTGGTGATAAGTGGGATGCGGGATGGATTGTGAATTCCTTCCTCCTCCTTCTATCGGCCGGCCGATGAGGGGGGTTTTCCTTGTTGATTACCCTTGCACAAAGACAAAATAAACAAGCAAAGAGAAGTGGATCAGCCGAGTGAATGTAGTATCAATCCCAATAAAAGATACGATGATGAAAGAGAACACAACATGCGCACCTCTTTTTTGGCTTTAAAAAAAACCCCTAAAGAGTTAGGGAAAGGAGAAATATGATACTAATGCAAGAAAAGAAAACAGTGGATGATGACCGATGGAAAAGCACAAATAGATAAGCAAAAGACCCCCGCTGTCCCTGATGACAGTAGAGGGGAACCGAGGTTGATGCTGCTGGTTTGCCTGAAACAACAGGAGGAAGCAGAGGGAAGAGATCGCACAGAGGGAAGAGAAAGACTCTCCTCTGCACGCACAAAGTTAAAAACTGCCCTCTGCTTCTTTCTCTCGTATATCTGTAACTTTCTCTAATGGCCAGCACGTTATTCGTTGTTGTTAACCTTACACAAGATCGACCAGAGCTCCTTTATATAGGGTTTTAACCAAAGATAAACTCAATTTTAGGAAGATAAGGATGGGAAATGGTTATCAAAGGCAGGACTCTAGTTCCAATTCGAGCAAGGAGACCATTGGAGGCAAGGAACTATTCAGGAAAGGCATACTCAAACACGACTCTGAAGGATAAAAGATGACCTTCAAAAGGACGTCAAATTCTAAATTGACGACCTACATCAAGACGTTACTCAAAAACACGACCCTAACAAAGGCGTCAACTCCTGGATTTAAATTTGGTAATAAAACTTTCTTTATTTGAAAATTATGAGAAAACGCCTGAGATAAAGGCGTTACTTGAAAACACGCCCTGAGGAAGGACGCCAATCAGTATTTGGAATTTATTTTGAAACTGGATAATACCAGGAATTGATGCCCTGACATTTGGTCATCCTTTCTTTTTAACACGCCCTAGGTAAGGTCGCTTTTAAAATAACGCCCCTCTTCAGGTCGCGAATCACAAAAATGCAAGAACAAACCAAAAAACACACAAAAATAGAAAAACTTCATATTATGAATGTATTGAAGTTCACTTTGGGGCGTCAACATATTGACATGAGATTTGATCAACATAGCGTCAATTTTGGCATGTCTACATTATGCAGTTGATGTAACTGGATGAAAGGAACCTCGGTCCAAGTGATCTCATGACCGGCAAAAAGGAAGGATCGAGAGTCAGAAATGTTGGGGGAGATGGAACAATCTTCGCGGTCCCGTCGCTTCGATTTCCACAAAGTTGGGGAGGCTCTTGGGGGAACACGAAGGACATCCTGAGTTCCTTTGGCGGTCAAAGAAACTCTCGTGAAGATGTCGTCGTCTGAGAAGTCAGTTCCCGCCAAACGTCTGTGCTTCCGAAAGGAAGTCCTGTCGGTGCCGGACCAGCCATCAGGGGAAAGCAGCGGCGGCGATGTTTCGGAGGAATACAAGCTGGGGTACCTGCAAGGGTGGTGGGATGCCTTGGCGAAGGTAGACCGCCTGTTTTATAATAAGGGGGTGACAAGCCTCCAACCTGACAGGTTCCCTCCCAAAGATGATGAGTAACCGCTCGTACCCTCTTCCCCTATCATTATAATTTCTTTTTCTGTAACCTTTCTTTGCATGATGGATGCTTGATCTTTGTGTGATGTGGTTGCCGTCAAATGAAGGATAACATCCATCGCAGGTAGGGGTTACCTTTACGAAGTGGAGTTCTTCCCCTATAAGTAGTAGGGTTTGTTGTTGGTTCTAATATTAGTAGGGCTTATCTTCATGCTTATAGTTCATCGCTAGAATCCATTTGTCACCCTTCATGCGCATTTGTCCCCCTGTTGATATATTTGTCACCACTAATATGCATTTTTCACTTTTAGCATGCAGTAGTCGTCACCTTTGCTCCTGGGAGACGTCGTATTTGTGCATTTCTCACCGTTAAGAGCCTTTTGTCATCCATCATGCGCATTTGTCGCCCCTGTTAACCTATTTGTCACCCCTAATGTGTATTTGTTACCTCTGTCAATTTATTTGTCACCAATAATATGCATTCATCACCCTCGTCATACATTTTACTCTACTGCTCTCACATACGGAAGGTGAACCCAAAAGAGAAAATAAATATAATAATAATAAAAATCTATAAACAATTATAATCAATAAATACATGACTTTCTAACAAACCATGAAAATGATATTCAATTAATATAATAATGATAAAAGTCTAATAGAAGGTCATTGCTGCTGAACAAAGTCTTCAGAATGCAAGGTTGAGGGACATGTTGGTAGGTCGTGGGTTATTAAAGGATTCCAAATATGTGACAACTGCTGAACAAACATGGCCTAATAGTATATGTGCTACGAATTATTATAATATTGTGTGTCTGTTGTATTTGAACTTGCTCAATTTCCACCTACTCTGTTGTATTTCCTTCATTCGTGACTTTTGTCATGTTTACATAATCACCTTGTGGTATTGTCTATTTCACAGGGGCATACCCTCACATCACCTTGTGGATGACAACATCGTAACCTTTGGTTTTCAATTTTTATGATTTTTTTCATTTTTGTATTTACTTTTTTTATAATTATACTATTGTATTTATTAATTATCCCTCTTGCAACATAAAGAAGAACATGTTTTGAAGTTTTGGAGCCAGTTAGTCAGATAAGCCAAAATCAAGCACGACAGCTAATATCGCATGGTGGTGACAAATAGTCATCAGTGGTGACAAATAGGCTTCGAGGCTGACATATGTCTCTCAAGGGTGATAAATGGATAACAGAAGTCACAATATGTTATGAAGCGAAACAAACCCGACGCCTAGCGTAGGATAAGGGTGATAAATATCTCGTTATGAGTGACAAATATCCCATTAGAAGTGACAAATAACTATGTAACGGTGACAAATAGCTTATGGCAGTGAAACTTGAAGAAACTTAAGTTCGTTTGTAGGGTTTAACCGTGTATAGGCTTCCTAATAACTCTACCAACACAGATCTGAAGCTTTCCTAGTCATCAAATGACACTGATTAAACTCATCTAAGATCAAGGAACGAGATTATCTCCAGTTCTACTAATTTACAGTGCCTGATAAGCGTCTGAACAGATAAACTACTATGTTTACAGATGAAAGAGGTTTTTATCAGGATTCTGTCAAGAGTCCTTCTTTGTCATAACAACATCTGTATGTCTCCATGCCGTGCGAAGAGGGAGTGCTTACACAACGAAGTGAAAATCACGTTCAGACAAAAAAAATGAGAAGAAAGGGCGTGCAACCAGAAAAACCAGGGTGACTATCATGTGTCTACGAGAAGAAGGTGACTCAAGCAACATCAAAGGGAATTTAAGTGGATAAAATCTTTTATTTTTATGAATTCCCATTGGTCCACTTGCCAATAACCATAAAATAATGACAAAACTGACGAAAAACCATAAAAGTGCTAATTAATAAATATAACAATATAATAATGTTTATTAATAATAGGAAGGGTGGAAAACTATTTAATTATTTATCGAAATATTTCGACGGACAAAGGTTTGTTGGAGATACGTCGGTAAGTTTCTGACGAAAGTTCGACCTCAAATTTATCATGCGTAAACTATTCATGTATTCTAAATTGTGATTATTTATTTTCGACGAAACAGATTTTTATCGGAGATACATCCGAAATATTCAACATTAATTTTGACGTTAATTTTTTCTGTCAAAAGTTTCGGACGTATTTCTGACAAAAATATTATGTCGAAAAATAGTCGGTAATTACTGACGAATTTGTGACACAATATATTTCTGTCAGAAAGATAAAACATTCCGACATATTGCCGACGAAAACTTTTTAGTCAGAAAATACCGTCAGTATTTCCCATTTTTCTTGTAGTAGTTCCAAGGTCGAATTAAGAACAAGGTCATGCTACGGAAGGAATTCGACAGTATAACGGTACATTCAATAGTTTTCCATAGTTCATTAATAATTTATTGGATAAGGTGTTATGTTTTAGACAATCAATAGATCATCTAAGAATATAGGAAAATCAACCCTTGGGTCAAACCCCGGGTTAAATAACACTGGGACAAGAAATGGTCTAGTCTAGGCCGTTTCTTGAAGTAGCGGTCATAGCTTGGCCGCAAACGGAAATTAGCGGTCCCGGGATGGCCGCAATCATGACAGAGTCGACGCCCGAAAGAAAGAAGGGTCGACGCAGTGAAACCTCTGGGAGATAGCAGTCATGGGAAGGTCGCTAATTGACAATAGTGGTCTCCTTGATGGCTGCAACCAGCCAGGACTCAGAAAAGCACCGGTCATGTGAGTGCTTTCTAGACAATTGGACGTTTAGGGTACAACCAGCTCGGCGTCCTAGTGGAAATCCCAAACTCGCGGAGACTTACGGAGGCCTTGAAACATGATCCCCTAGTCCAACAGAAGGAATATCCGGTGGAGAGGTTCACAAGTCCAAGAAAATGTGCTTATAATTGCAAAGTGTAACTAATGACATCGTACCGGAATACGTGCCATGTACTTAAGAAAGACTCAAGGATGAGAAAGAATCGTGTAGAAAATAGCGATCAATTCATTCATGAAATAACTCGTGGTTTTCACCCATTTATAAAAAAAGTACTCCCAGCGTAATGCAACGCCAGTGTTCATCATACCCCATGGTTTATAGTATGTTTCCCGCTATCTGTCGAGAGGGCTAGTGTTGAGCCCTTGGACACTTATGTGTCCGCTCTTGCATCTTCAAGTTATAAATCAAGTTACTTCCACGAGATATAAATAATTTAGGTCGATAATAAGAAGTTCCAACTATAGTTCATGATAACAACATCAAGGTAAGAATGCACCAATTATGAATATGAGAGTTCCAAGGTCGAATTATGAATAAGGTCATGCTACGGAAGGAATTCGGCAGCATAACAGTAAATTCAATAGTTTTTCATAGTTTATTAATAATTTATTGGATAAGGTGTTAGGTTTTAGATAATCAATAGACCATCTAGGAATATAGGAAAATCAACCCTTGGGTCAAACCCGGGATAAATAACACTGTGATGGGGACATCCCTTGCCCCTCCACTTTTTTTTTGAGGCTCGGATCGTCGTCAACTTATGCCATTATGTTCGTCATGTGTTTGTGAGTCTAGTCATGTAATTTTTATATTTTATTTGAGTCTTAAACCATGTAATTTTCCTATTATTTGAGTCATGTACCTAGGTTATTAGGTTATCTACCAAAGTCTTGTGTCATTATGTTGGTTTGTTAAGCTATTGGGCCCAACTAGTGGGCTAGGCCTAGGGGCACCCCTCCCTTGGACTGCTTTGGTCATTAGTGAGCTTGTCAGGGTCATTATGGTCATATGAAAGTATGGAGCCTATAAATAGGCCTCCCGTCCCTCTCATTGTAACAACTTTTGATGAATATTGAAAAGCATTTGCCATCTCCCTCTCAATATCTCCCTCTCTCTCTCTCTTACTATCACTCTCTCTAAGTGAGTTGTACCCCCTCTCTCTCTCCTCCCCACCCCAATTTTGAAATTCATTCTCTCTCCTCCCCATTCACCCCTCATTAAGGCCCCTTCCCCATGCACTCATTCAATTCCCCCTCCAACCCCTAGGTGGAAACCCCTTCTCCTAGGCACCTTTCCACTTTCCAAAGCACCCCACCACCTTCCCAAGGCTGAATTAACCCCTCCCAAAGCCCAAATTCGAATTTCCCTCTCCCTAGGGCTGTGCCCTTCCATCTCCCCACCTCCTTAATCACCCTAGGTCGAAATTCCCTTCCTCCCTACAGCCAAATTCGCCCCCCACCTCCTCTCTCACTCATCCTCTCTCTAGTGCACATCCACCCCCCATCTCCACCTCTAGCTGCTCCAGCCCCCCTCTCCATCTATCCCTGCCACTCCAGACCCTCCAGAAGCCCTAGCCACATCCTTCCCATATCCACAAACCATCAGCCATCACCCCAAGCTGTGCTACTCTCCCTCCCACTCCCTTTGGTCTTGCAAGATTGGAGTTTCAGGTTGCAGGGCGCAGGCAGCAGAGTGGGGTCCTGAAGTTGCATCGTCTCCAGCTGCTCCCTGATACTCCTGGTGGCAAGGCCTACATCTCTGGAAAGGTCGTCCAGAGAGCTTCCAAGGTGAGGTGGTTTCGTCAGCATCCGAGCTCCGAGCAGTCCACAGCAGCCATTCTCCCGCGACCTCACAGAAGCTCTCAGGCAGGGAACCAGAGCTGCAGTCACAGTCCGACCACGGCTTCCTCCCTGAAGATCTGAGCGCCATTTTTGGAGGTCTGAAACTACTACCAGTTAGCTGTCATCTCCAAGAAGAAGGACTTCATTCGGCCTCCGGAGCTTCCAGTTACCATTTTCTTCGTCGGGGTGTGTCGTCTGCCCCCTGTGGGTCCAGGTTTGACCTGTCCCTGCTTATCCGGCTACCTCGCTCTTCCCCGACCTCCGATTGGGGCCCCGTCAATTCCTGCTCGAAGCTACTCCGACCACGATCACGTCACCGCCAGGCTCGCCTCATTTGGAGTTCAGAAGCGTCCGTGGTGCCATCTGTAACTTGCTGTACCTATTCTGCACCAGCCAGAGGAAGAAGTTGCTGACCTGTTCCAGTCACCGGCCCGACCAGCCCTGAGTTCCAGAGCTCCTGCAAAAATTCAGACACCATCCCCGTCCTGTTGGGGAGCTTTTGGCGCAGGTTTCATCAAGATCCACACTCTGTGGAATTTTTGGCAACATCAACACCGCTCCACTGTCCGGCAAATTTGTAGATTGGCAGAACCGGCGGGATTCGACAAGTCGGGTTCCTTAGCTTAATTCCCCACCCCGCTTGGCCAGCTGAAGGCCCCTCCCTGCGTGGAGGTAGTTTTGAATGTAATAAGCCTAATCCCCACCCCAAGATCACCCCTCCTGCGCGAGGCGTAGTGTTGTACACCTTTGCATTTTCAGGTCAAGCTACATCGCCGCGGCGATCGGGTGTATACCCTCGCCTCCCGGCGCGCCCTCGTCTCCGAGCGGGATCGGTGTCTTCACACCGATCAGGTGAGCCACTGATACTAACCATGATAGCCTTACTTCTGCAAGTTTAGTATTGCTTTGATTGCTCGTCGGACGGTGAGAAGAGGGTCCGTTCTTGTATGTTCATTTGTTGGTGCCCACCGCGGGCCGTGAGAGAGTGCCACCCAAACCCCGCCTTGCGGGCCAGCCGCCCACTAAGGTGGGAATCCTAGACTCTTTGGGGTCAGCCTAAGCCAACTAAGTCCATTAGACTCATTGGGTCTCGCCTCGGACCCTTGCCATCATCCCCCGGCCCCGCCGGGTGATCGCGTGTACCGTGTAAGTAAGACGCTATTATGAGAATCATTGAGTGCTTGTATGCTTGTGGATCTAGGTCCTAGGTTGTTCATTACATATTTAGTCATCCTTGGGCTGTGCCAAATCACACTGGGATAGGAACCGGTCTAGTCTGGGCAGTTTCTTGAAGTAGCGGTCATAGCCTATCCGCAAATGGAAATTAACGGTACCGGGATGGCCACAATCATGACAAAGTCGATGCCAGAAAGAAAGAAGGGTCGACGCAGTGAAACCTCTGGGAGATAGCTATCATGGGAAGGTCGCTAATTGACAATAGCGGTCTCCTTGATGGCCGCAACAAGCCAGGACTCAGAAAAGCACCGGTCATATGAGTGCTTTCTAGACAATTGGGCTTTGAGAGTACAACCAGCTCAGCGTCCTAGTGGAAATCTCAAACTCGCGGAGACTTATGGAGGCCTTGAAACATGATCCCCTAGTCCGACAGAAGGAATATCCGGCGGAGAGGTTCGCAAGTCCAAGAAAATGTGCCTATAAGTACAAAGTGTAACTAATGACATCGTACCGAAATATGTGCCATGTACTTAAGAAAGACTCAAGGATGAGAAAGAATCCTGTAGAAAACAACGATCAATTCATTCATGAAACAAGTGTATAAACATGTGAAACATAATATTAGTACAATACTATATAGTTTTGGCATGAAATTAACATAGGATTAAAATAAGTGTATGAAGTCATGTAAGTCATGAAACCTAGCATGATGGATGCACAATATAACCATTAACATGAATCCAGAGTGAAAACTAGGAATAAGATATAATTACCTGGGCTTAACATATAATTAATAGGACTAATCTACAATCTGTTTGGAGTTAACAAAGTGCAGACAATAGGAAGCAAATAACGGTCAGATGAGGACCGCATGCTGGTGGTAGCGGTCTGTCGCAGGGCTGCTACATGATTATGGTAGTCTGATGGAGACCGTTTCTTATCTGTAGCAGACAGAAGTAAAATAGGGCATGCAAGGCCTATTCTAAGGAAGATAAATGCAAGTAAACGTGCTAGATAGGAAGGTAAACATGCTACAATGAAAATCAAGTCATGGAGATGCATAGGTTTACATGAATTAAGTCAAAATTATTAATTTCTTATTAAAGGGTAGGATTCATGCATACTGTGATAACCTAGATGCGCAGTTAAAATAAAACATCAAATTCTCCAAGTATAGTGCATGAAATCGTGAGAAACCAGAGGGCTTTTGTTCCTAATACATTAATTTAATCATCCATGAGATAACCTACCTTTGGGCATACTCCTAGAGTGCGAATTTCTAACTCGAAGAAAACCCTAGTTCCTACACGTCTTACACGAACCCAACAACTTTCTATCCTTCTATCTTCTTAGCCTCTTGTCCTGAATTCATAAAAATTGGAGGGTAGGTATAAGACATGAAGAGGAACGATAAAGTCTAAAGGATAGACATGAAAATAACTTTGCTAGGGCTTCTAATCTCCTGATCTTTGCTCGACGGACACACTGGTTCCTGCGCGATCTGCAGTGAACCAGCAACTTGTAGGGCTTCTAACTTTCTAACAGCGTGTCCTCCTAGCACGAGATTTTGAGGGGAGTTAGACAATACTAAGAAGAACAAAATATTCTAAAGGACTGTCATGAAATAACGTCGTCTTACCGTCGAACCAGGTGAGCCAAAAGTAAGGTTTGCGCAGGTCAAACCTGGAACCTATTTATAGGGTTTGCTAGGGTTTGAGGCATTAGATCGAACCTAGAGTTCAAATTTGGAGTAGAAGTGATCCCTGACGAGTTCTAGAGAGTTATCCACGCCAGATAGGTTAGATCCAAGGCAATTTGATTGTGGAATTTTTAAGTTTTTCACGACTCTTGCCGTTGCGATCACGGAAGATGCTAGCAGTCATCCTTGGACCACTATATGGTGGTAGTGGTCACGCGATAGACCGCAACCATCCAGGGCACCAGAAATTTAAATTTCTGTGAAACTCTTCCTATTTTTATCCCTTAATTATCCTATTAATTGGGGGATTTATCCTAAGGACGTTCTAGAGTATGGGCTTAGGCCAAGAGGGTTTAGGATTGGGTTTGTGCGCCTAATTTGAGTGGGCCATTGTGCTTGGTTATTAATTGGTCTTCCAATTCAATTCAAAAATATATTTAAAAGCCCATTAAGCCTCTTTAAGTGCTTAATAATTGTTTAAAATTTCTAAAAATTCCTAGAAAATTTTAGGGTGTTACAACATATTTACGGAGCATAGATACGTGGAACACCGGATGAATTGCTACCGTAGATGGGAGTAGTGCCAACCGATATGCCACGTCTCCCACTTGATCCAAAATATCGAAAGACCCGATCAACTATCTATCACCAACCTCTTCCCAGCATAGAGGAGATCTACACGGTCTTCCGTACAAAGCTTCAAATGGAGCCATGTCTATACTTGCGTGAAAGCTATTATTATAGTCAAACTCTACTAAAGGTAGGTGTCGCTCCCAATATCCCTTCCAATCAAGTATGGAAGTTCTCAACATATCTTCTAGTGTCCGAATCGTCCTCTCAGATTGGCCATCTATCTGGGGATGATATGCCGAGCTAAGCTTCAATTGAGACCCAAAGGCTTTTTGCAATCCTTGCCAGAGTCTCGATGTGAAGCAAGGATCACGGTCTGAAATGATGGACTTCGGAACTCCATGCAATCTGACAATGTTTTCAACATATAAACGTGCCAGGCTTTCCACAAATTGCTTCTTCTTCATGGCCATAAAATGTGCGGTTTTTTAGAACCGATCTATAATCACCCAAATGGAATCATTGCCTTTAAAGGACCTGGGCAACCCTGTGACAAAATCCATGCTGATGTCCTCCCATTTCCAATGAGGTATCTCAATCCTTTGCATTAAACCAGACGGTCTTTGATTCTCTGCCTTCACTTGTTGACAAATCAAACATTTGGCTACAAAGTCAGCCACATCCTTCTTCATACCCTGCCACCAAAAGGTTCACTTCAAGTCTTGATACATCTTGCTACTGCCAGGGTGGATGGAGAACTTTGACCTGTGAGCTTCTTCCAAAACTTCATTTTTCAATTCAGCCACATCTAGCACACAGACCCTGTGCTGAAATCTGATAACACATTCCTCATCATGAGCAATACTTGCCTTGCCAATCATCCCTTGCAATTGAGGATCATCTTGTTAAGCTTCCACTACGTGATCCATAACTGCTGACCTAAGGGATAACTGAGCAACAAAAGCTTGGCAAAGTTGTGGTTCGATCAGTGTTATGGAATGAACATCATCTTAAATCATCTTCCAATCTTGATGCATTAGTGACCTCTTCTGGCTAAGAGCATCGGCTACCACATTTGCCTTCCCGGGGTGATATAGTAGCTCAAAATCATAATCCTTTAAGAATTCTACCCACCTCCTCTGTTGCAAGTTCAACTCCTTATGAGAGAATAGGTATTTGAGACTCTTGTGGTCCATGAAGACTTCAAATTTGACTCCATAGAGATAGTGTCTCCAAATCGTCAGTGCATGAACAATAGCTATCAATTCTAGGTCATGTGTACAGTAGTTCTTCTCATGCTCCTTCAATTGCCTAGAAGCATACACTACAACCCTACCACCTTGCATTAAGACACAACCAACTCCGATCCTTGAAGCATCAGTATAGAGAGTGAACGTGTCAATGCTATTGGGCAGGACCAAAAGCGGGGCGAATGTCAAACAATTCTTCAACTCTTGAAAACTTTGTTCACAGTCCTCAGACCATACGAACTTCAATCCTTTCCTTGTTAATATCGTCAAAGGTGCGGCAGTCGAAGCAAACCTTTAATGAATTTTTGATAATAACCAGCCAACCCTAGGAAACTCTGAATTTCAGTGGGAGTCTTCAGAGCCTCCCATTCCAACATAGCTTGGACTTTTGATGGGTCAACAGCTACGCCATTGCCAGATATCACGTGGCCAAGAAATTGAATCTCCTTGAGCCAGAAATCACACTTGCTAAACTTTGCATATAGCTTGTGTGCTCGAAGAGTCTCCAAAACAATCTTCAAGTGCTCCCTATGAGACGCTTCATCCGGGGAATAAATCAACACATCATCAATAAGCACTACCACAAAGCTATCCAAATAGGGCACAAACACTCGGTTCATTAGGTCCATAAATGCTGTCGGGGCATTCGTTAGACCAAAGGGTAAAACCAAGAATTCATAGTGCCCATATTTGGTTCGGAAAGTTGTCTTCGTAGTATCCTCCTCCTTGATTCGTAGCTGATGATATCCTAAGCGCAAGTCAATCTTCGAGAATACCGTAGCACCTTGCAACTGGTCAAAGAGATCATCAATGCGAGGCAAAGGATAGCGGTTCTTCACTGTCACCTGATTGAGCTTCCGGTAATCAGTACAGAGTCGGAGTGACCCGTCCTTCTTTTTCACAAATAGGACTAGGGCTCCCCATGGCAAGACACTTGGTCGAATAAAGCCTTTGTCTAACAGTTCTTGCAACTGCTTCCTCAATTTAGTCATCTCTGTTGGTGCCATCCAATAAGGTGCTTTAGATATCGGTGCCGTGTTGGGTAAAAGATCAATTGAGAATTCGATCTCCCAGACTGGCGGTAATCCTGGAAAATCCTCCAGAAAAACATCAGAGAAGTCTCAAACCACATCAATCCTCTCTAGTGATAGCGCTTCCTTGACCTCAGCTGTGGTCACTACACAAGCTAGGAATGCACCACAGCCCTTGTACAATGATCTGGCTGCCTTCATTGTCGAGACCACAAACTTTCTTGACCCATTCTTAGGCAAAGGGTGGAAAAACTCCTTCTCGCCAGGAATGCGAAAAACAACCCGTTTCTTCTGGCAATCAATAAGAGCATAATGCTTCTCCAGCCAATCAAGATCGAGAATAGTGTTGTAGTCCTTCATCTTCAAAAGATAGAAGTGACCAGGTAATTCCTGCCCTTCAATACATACAGGCAAGGATAATTCCTTGTAGTGGACAATGCTCTGGCTGCTATGTGCACTTGAAGGGGCACATCCAAGTCTTTTGCTACCAAACCCAACTCACCATGCAACATTTTTGAAAATCGGTCGGACACAAACGAATGAGGGGCACCAGTGTCAAACAAGACTCTAGCATAGAAGCCGGATATCAAAAGTGTACCTACAGTCACATGGTCCGCTTGCTCCGCATCCTCCTTAGCCAAAGCGAATACTCGTGCTGGTGCTCAGGATTTCCCGGCTGGTTTTGCTGCTACAAGTGCTGAGGTTGCTGCCATCGGAACTTTAGTGGGCGTAAATGACTGTGCCTTCGGACAATCCTTGATTTTGTGATCAGGGCTTCCACATTTCAGACACCTGCCAGTCACCATCCAGCACTCCTTACCACCATGCCATCTTCCGCAATGCTTTCATTCTGTCTTGTCTCCTGACGATCCTCCCTATCCACCGACTTGTGGTCAAGCTGACTTTGTCGACACCTAATCTGACGGTCAAGAGAAAGACTTCTTCTTCTTGCGGTCTTGTCGTTGAAAACTCGATGATGGCCTCTTCATCAATGCTTTCTTTTCTTCTTGATATTGGTCCATTTCACTTTCTTGTCGGCACGCCGCACTAAGAGCTTCTTCCATCGTGTGATGATTGAATGCCACCAATCTAGTTCTTAGGGATGGTCGAAGGCCCATCACGAACTTCTTCACCTTCCTTTGTTCATCGGTCACAATATGAGATGCATATGTAGCCAGCTCCGCAAAACGTGCCTCATACTCGAGCACTGTAACGCCCGAGAATTTTCTAGGAGTTTTTTGGATTTAAAATATTATTATTAAGTATTTTTAAAGGCTAAATGGGCTATTAAGAAGAATTAAGGATTTATTAACTCCATTTAAATGCCCTATATCAACTAAAGGGCTGAGCCCAACTTAAATAAGCCCAAAGACCCAATTTCAAGGCTTTTAGACCCAAGCCCATTAATAGAAACGTAAATTAAGTAATTTACAGATTTAAAATGGGATATATACATAAATTAGGGGATAAATGGGGAGATAATACGAAAATCTAAAAATTTTGGATTTAATGAAGCCTGGCGGTCTATCGCGCGACCGCCAGACCCACCTAGCGGTCCGTCTATGACCGCTAAGCAATCCAGTTCCGTGAATGGAAGAGCTTGAAAAGCTTGGATCTTTGGCGACCTAATCACCTTGGATCAAAGCTACCTGGCATAGATGACTCTCTAGAAGTCTCTAAGGAGTAACTTTACTCCAATTTAGGACTCTAGGTTCATTCAAATCCTCAAAACCCTAGCTAACCCTATAAATAGATCCCAAGTTTCACAGGTGTGACCCTTACTTTTGGCTCACGTGGAACTAAGGTAAGGAAGCATTATTTGAGGTAAGTTCTTTAGAAGATTTCGTTCATTATAGTAAGGTCTAACTTCCCTTAAAATTTCATTCTAGGAGATCAAGCCTACAAGAAGTTAGAGGTCTGCAAAGACGCTGGTTTAGTGCAAGTAACCCAGGAACTTGTGCGAACGATGCAGGAAGATCAGCAGATTAGAAGTCACAAACGAGGTAATTAGAAGATGGTTCTTTAGACTTATTTGTCCACCTTAGTACCCTCTTTCTACCCTCCAATTTTGGTTATCATAGGTGAAGGGAATCAGGAGTTAGAAAGGCAAGAAGTTGCTAGTTCAGTTCTGAACGAGCAGGAACTAGGGTCAACTTCCAGCCCTAAATTCAAAGTCTAAAGCCCAGACTAGATGTAGGTTATCTCATGGATGGCTTAAATATGATCTTAGGAGCAAAAGCCCTCAAGTTGCAGTCAATTTCATGCATTGTACTCAGAGTATTTACTGTTTTATTGGGACTGCGCATCTAGCTTAATTTTCCATGCATGAACTTAGCCCTAATGCAACTAAGATAAAAGATTCTTGTCTATGTCACGCTAACCCATGCATGTTCCAGGTCTATTTCCTTTCTAGCATAGTTTTATATCATGATTCAAGAAATTCCATGCATTACTTGTCCTAAGTTTAACATTTATTCTTTGTTTTATAGCTTCAGCCAGACAGGTAGAAGGCGGCCAAAAAGAGACCGCAAGAGAATAATTGCAGTCTAATGAATGACCGTCTGAACCCTTTCCTTGCGGCCTATCGCAAGACCATTTTCTTATTCTAACGGCTAGTCCCTGACCATTTTCTGGTTCTGAGAACTAGTCCGAGCCTAGTTGAACTTTACATATTAGTAACCCTATAATTATATTATTTTGCACTCAAAATCATGTTTTATTCTTCCTGTTAAATACCCAAAATTCATCATGAGCATGATTAAGACTTTATTTTGACTATCAAGTTAATTTCATGCCAAAACCATATAGTTTTGTATTTATCTTAATTTCATATGGTTCATGGACTTATCTAGTTTGATGTGATCATTGTTTTGTCACGATTCTTTCTTATCTACGAGTCATTTTCTTAAGTACATGTCACATATTTTGGTATGATGTCATTAGATACACTTTGTACATTAAGCACACAATCTTGAACTTGTGATCCTCCCCATTGGATATTCCTTCCACCGGACTAGGTGATCTTATTTCAAGGCCTCCGTAAGACTCCGCGAGCTTGGGATTTCCACTAGGACGCCGAGCTGGTTGTACCCTTAAAACCCAACTGTTAGAAAGCACATAACCGGTGTTTTTGGTGTTCTGGACCTTAGCGGCCTGTGGACGACCGCCAGAGGCACTTAGCGGCCCTTTATCTGACCGCCAAGGACTCCTAGCGGCCCTGTCTAGACCTTATGGTTCCAGTTCATTCGTTTCATCGACCTTGTTTCTAAACGATCATGGATAGACCGCATGCCTATCTTAAACGGTCCTATCTAGACCGCTTGAGTCTGTAAACGGTCCAGTAAACGACCACTTTATCCCTAAATCTTTCTAACCCGAGGTTTGACCTTTGGGTTGGGTTTTACATGTTCCTAGATGGTCTAATGATTGCTTGGAACTTAACACTAATCAACTAAGATATTAATAACTTATGGAAAGAAAAGAATATGCCGTTATGCTGTCGAATTTTTTTCATGGCATAGAAAAGATATATGAACTCGTATATTCTTAATTGAAGCATTCTTACCTTGATATTTGTTATCATGGAACCATAGCTTGAACTTGTTACCTTATTGGCCATATTTATATTTTCGTGGAAGTAACTTGATTTATAACTTGAAGATGAAAGAGCAGGCATGGACAGTGTCCAAGGGCTCTACTCTAGTCCCCTCCACAGATAGCCAGAAACATACTATAAACCATGGGGTATGATGAACACTGGCGTCGCATTACGCTGGGAGTACTTTTTTTATAAACAGGTGAAATCCACGAATACTCACGAGACAATCTTGTGAAATGACATGCTTACTAGTACATTCTCGTTACATGACTTTCTAGTACATAGCCTTTATGGTTATGAAAAGTACATTCTTGTTCATGAAAGGCCAAACTTACATTCTTGCTATATACTTGCTCAATCATGTTCTCAATTCTCATTCTTAATCATATCATGTTAACTGTGTTACTTTGGTTTTACACCACATGTTCTACCGTCTTATTTTGTTTATCTTTACTCTAGAGCTAAACTGTTAATTATTTAAACATTGCCTTCATGTCGGTACGAAGATACCTACTGGGCAAGTGTGCTCATTCCCTACTTTTCCAATCTTTTTTAGGAAACTCTAGTGGGTCGGATTCAGCATATTCAAGTGATGGATCCGAGAGTGATTGAAGAAGGAGAGAAGCTGTAATGACCCGAGATCCGGATATCGGGAAGACCCGATACCATTCGAATCCCGAACCGCCGCCCATGAGCGGGAGGGCTCGGAAGGGCTAAAAGGTGTGTGGAGGTACAAAGAAATAGGAAATAAGGCAGGACAATCAACAATTAACAGAAATAAACAAACAACTACAATAAAGTCTAGTCCAACAAAAAGTACAGTCTAAGGTAGAGAACGTACAAAATGTCAAGTGAACACTCGGCCCGACGAGCTGGCAACTAAGAACCACAGCACAACACCCTCGAACCTCGAGGAAGAACCGTTGCACCTGAAACGCAGGGGTGGGCCTCATGTCTCTGGCTTAGTAGGGGTCCCGCGGAACCCCAACCGAAAACAACGGTGGTACGAAAAGCAGCAACAACGGCAAGAACAACAGTAACAACGAGTATAGTAAATCGGTGGCCGGTAAAAAACCTTGGCTCTACAGCTACTCCTACTGTACTGGGAAATGCGCACCCCGAACTAACAGTCTGGGGACCACTAGACTACGAACCACCCTAGCCATGCTACTAGGAAATGACCACCATCGGGAACTCGACGCTGCCTAGGGGGAAAGCCCTCAGTGACGCTCACCGGAACCCCTAGACCTCGGCATGGGGAAAACACCCGAAACTCCACGTAAAACCACGTCTCGCAGACCTGCAGTGGAACTCGACTCACGAGAAAACTCACGTCACGTGACGGTAGCACTACCCACCAGAAGCAAGGCCGGATACGTCCACTCACGACTTAGTCCACACCCTCAAGTGTCTCGCTGCCATGCCCCAGGTGAAGTCCCGCGATCAATGACACCCAAGAGGGGGGGTGAATTGGGTGATAACAGATTTTAAGAACTTTTAACAAATTTAAAGGATATATGAAGAGCAATCAACAAACAAGAATAGATCTGATGAAATACAAACTGGATCCAGCTAAATCAACCCCTATAGCAGTTCTTTGGTACTAGGCGGAGTCCGGTAATCCGAAGATTCTCTCACACAAGATATCTTTTCCTGACAGGACTAATTGTGTCGATCAGAAGGTACCTTTTGATATACCAGAGATCTCCCGTAGAAAGTTAGTAAAGCTAGATCTAAACAAGGGCACTAAGTGATAACGCAATATGCAAATGAGCTAGAGCAGAATTGGAGGTAGGAGATAAGGAGCAAATCACACAGAACACCACGATTTTTAGGTGGTTCGGATGCAACAACTGCAACCTACGTCCACCCCTCACACACGGTGAGGATTCACACACTATCTTGTCGGAAGTTACAAGATCAACACCACACACACACACACACACACACACACACACACACACACACACACACACACACACACACACACACACACACACACACACACACACACACACACACACACACACACACACACACACACACACACACACACACACACACACACACGTGAAGAATATAGAACTCCCACGACGGTGCAGGAGCACCGACACACAAAAATGATGAAGATCAACGAAGAACTCACACACACACCGATCTGTCAAGATCCACACACACACAAGTAATTGAAGGTTACAAGAAGTTACAACTCAGCTCAAACAAGAATGGAAGAAGAAGAATAGAGAATAGAAACACAAAATAAGTTCCCCCTTAATGGATGAAGGTGGTATAGGATGAAGCTTGCTCCCAGCTTGATTTCCACTTGATTTGGATGCAAATTTTCCCTTCAAAACTTCAGCTCCTGGATGAAGAGTTCCCCACGGATCACTATTCACGACTACAGTACCAGCTCCTTCTTCCTTGATAGCCTCCCCTTGTTTTCTCTTGGAAAATCCTTAGGGTTTTTGACCCCAATAAGATCTTTTATAGATCTAGGAAGGTCAAGAGACAAGCCCCAGACCAGATCCACAAATCACTCTTTGATTGATGGCATTGGGCTTAAACAAATGGGGGAAGATTCCTCTCCTCGTGCTTGAAAGGAAAGTCAACAATAGGGTCTTTTCGAAGCTGGCGGTCGACTTGAGCATAGGGGCGGTCGACCGAAATTTTACAGGGAATTGCCCATTTGTTGCTGGGAAAATCGATCGACCGCTATAAGCTGGCGGTCGACCGCTGGCTTGATTTCCTGCAAAAAAAAAAAGGTTAGCCAATGCAATATAATATATGAACGAATCAGGTTATGGCTACCTTGTTTCAATTAAGTTGAGTGGGTTTAAGCTTAGCCTTGGTGGTTTAAGAACTAAAACACGAATTTATGCATTTGGATGAGTTTAACCAATTAAGCTTATTACATGGTAAAGTGGGCTTTGAAGGCATGTTAAATTCGAACTTGATAGTTGAGACATTGCACATGATAAAGCGTATAACATGTTCTGTTATCATCAAAATCAACCTAGATATACTCAACAATCTCCGCCTTTTTGATGATGACAAAAAAATGAAAGGGTTTTGAAATACATGAACGTGCCTTAGAGCAATGTATGAAAGTTGAGATCAAGGTTCGAAACCAAGACATTTCACTTACAACCCGTTACGCCAGCGAATACAATGAACACAAACCGTGAACACAACGAGCACAACCATTTAACATTTATATGCCAATTAGAAGAGGAATGAGACATAAGAGCCAACCATTTGAGATCAAACACCAGTTGCATTCAATTCATCATTGCATTACAAGTACATTAGTGCAAAAGTGAATGCACGACTCTACACTCAAGCGACTAAACTAATGCATAAAATAGACTCATGATCCTCACATGTCAAACC
This sequence comes from Amorphophallus konjac, assembly GCA_022559845.1. Taxonomy (NCBI): domain Eukaryota; kingdom Viridiplantae; phylum Streptophyta; class Magnoliopsida; order Alismatales; family Araceae; genus Amorphophallus; species Amorphophallus konjac. The sequence goes on from CM040122.1 coordinate 38,937,334, forward strand.
TGCAAACACACCAACCACACACATACATAAATATAGAAAGCCCTACACTAACTACTTTAACTACTTCTCCCCCTTTGGCATCATCAAAAGGGGATAGGATAGACGAAGGGAGACCGAAGTAACACAGGGCCAAAGGATAGCAAGTTAGAGGTAGAAGAAGGGAAAAATCCCCATGGTGCAGTTGCAGGTGGCTGATCCTCTGGAGGAGGGGGCTGGTGACCAAGGAGACGGCTAAGATCTTCAAGAACATGAGCTTGAGGGTGAAAGGTATCCCGAATGCGGCCAATGGAGAGGTCACGAGCTGCATCACGAAGAGACATGCTAAGAAGTGTATTGTTCATGATGTGGAAGGACTGGCTAGAATCAGCAACACTGTTGGTAAGGCTAGTCATATGAGTGGTGAGTGTGGCCATATGAGTGGAAAGGGTGTCCAGAGTAGTGGAGAAGGAATCCATGCGGCCTGACATGGTGTCAACCACATGTCCCATAGTGTCTACACGATCCCCAAGAGCAGAAAGTCCCTCCCCAAAAGTATCCACACGAGTCTCTAATCCAGTGAACCGCTTGTCAAAACCCTCATAGTCTACCCAAGAAGGATGAGGAGCTTTCTGAGTGGAGGACTCTCCAGGATAAAACTGAGGAGGAGGTGGCATCTCCGGATCCATATGCTGCAGTGAAAGAGGAGGAGTCAGGTTGGCATCCAAGGGATGAGGTAGGGGTGAAGGAGGCTGCTCCCCTGCCTGAACTGGAGGGGGTACATCCCCTTGAACCTTCTGCTACTGTGGTTCCTGCTCATCCTCATTGTCATATCCGTCTTCATATTGAGGCACATCCCGACACCGCTCACCATCGGGACCATAGTAATAGCCCATGTCTATGCAAATCTTATGCTTGTTGTAGATATCATTCTGGCGAACAAGGATAAACTGTTCTTCTGCCAAATTAATCCCAGCATGAATGAACACTTCGGTCAACTGTGAGGCATATGGCAAAGATCGCTGCCAGTTTGTTCGGCAAGCTCCAATGAGGGTTGTCATGAGGCGACCCATGTTGAGTTGTATATCATTCTTGACATTGTAGAATAGGAATCTATGAACTTCTGTGACTTCATTTCTGCTGCCCACTTTGGGAAAAATAAGGGAGGTGAACATGTGGTGTAAGACACGCTGTAACGGTGGGAAGTAATTCGCATTTAACTCAATCAAATCGCTGACACCACGCACGTACTCACAGTTGGTCATAGCAATAAAGGTATCTTCAACAGCCCCATGACCATAAACCATATCGGCTTCTCTAGCCACAACCCCTAAGCTTCTCTCAAACAGATTGGGGTTAATATGAATCTCAACCCCTTGAACAACAGTATAAAGCTCATCATTCCTTGAAACCAGGTCCCCATAGAATTGCTGTACTAGGTTAGGGTAGTGACGGTTATACCGAGTGACGAAATCAGTCCAACCCGGCTGCATTGCAAGGATGGTATATATATCGGGCAAGAGCTCATTCACCTCATTGAAATCGACCAGTCGGGGGTCGATGATGGGATGAATAAGCAACCTAGGAGTTTGACGTGGTGCAGGCACCTATTGTGGTGGAGGAGCGGGTGCCTCACATCTCTGTCCACTTCCTTCCCCTTGGGCAGAACACCGAGAGCTTCGTCTAGGCGGCATCCCGAACTAGAACCTGATAGAAAACCCTTGAAAAAAAGACCCTCGTCCCGGGGGATGAAGAAAGATCTATAGACACTCCAGGGGCTTACACAAGCCTTCTCCACTGACTGGAACCACAGTGGAAACCCCACGAACGGCCGAATGAAGTTCGTCCCTAAAATGTGTTGAACACGCCGAATCTTGTGCGGGTGGAAGAAAGATGAGGTTTGGGAGCTTGGGAGGTGGAGTTTGGAGGTTCTAGGGTTGGCGAATGAGGTATGAGAGTGAGTGGGGGTGATAGAATGAGTGAATTGGGTATTAGACCCCTTTATAAGCTGGTCCGGTTGGGACCCGGTCGGGCCGGTTCGCTGCCACCGGTCGACCGGTGCGGGGCTGGCGGTCGACCGCTAGTCCAAAAACCCCATTTTGAAATTTTATTTTTTTATGTTCCTTTTTCTTTTATTTTCTTTTTTTTATATGGGGGGACCATCAACCGACCATCATATCTGGAGCCAACGTCATGAATCGTAGGGAAGGAAATAGATGCAGGTGTGAGGGAAGTTTCTAACTCCCCCTCAGAAGCTACCTAAAGTCCGACATCACTGAGTCCACAACTATTTGTTCAAGAATTATCTGGCCTTAGAAAAAATTTCAAGGAGGGCTATACATATAATTACATTCAAGCATGCAAGAATATATGTGAAACACACAAGGTATAATAAGTAAAGACAAAATGCATGTTTTTCTACCCTTGATGCATATGAGTTTCTACAAATGCATAACTTAACTTAAATGCAAACCTATGCATGAATGCTCTCACCCTTACACATCCCAAGTGCTCTTCTTATCTTGTTAAATTGATCCTGGTTGAGGGGTTTGGTGAATATGTCAGCTAGCTGATTGTGTGTGTCAATGAAGTTCAATTCAAAGACCCCTTTCCCTACATGATCTCCCAAGAAGTGATGACGAATATCAATATGCTTGGTTCTAGAATGTTGAACAGGGTTTTTAGACAGACTAATTGCACTGGTATTATCACATAAAATTGGCACACATTTCATCTCAATATCTAAATCAAGCAATTGATTTTTGATCCAAAGTACTTGGGCTCCACAACTTCTTGCGGCTACATATTCAGCCTCGGCCGTTGAGAGAGCTAATGAATGCTGTTTCTTGGAGGCCCATGAGACTAGGCACCCACCAAGGAACTGACAGTACCCACTAGTACTTTTACGATCTACAATGCATCCGACATAATCCGCATCAGTGTATGCAATCAAATCAAAAGAACTATCGATGGGGAACCACAAGCCAAAGTCTATTGTGCCAAGTAAATATCTAAAAATGCGTTTAACAGTCGATAAGTGAGATTCTTTAGGGCATGACTGAAAGCACGCACAAAGACATACACTGAATTGAATGTCAGGGCGGCATACTGTAAGATACAGTAGTGATCTGATCATACCTCGAAATAGTGTAGGATCTACTGTTTTACCATTTTCATCTTTGTCTAACTTCGAGGTTGTGACCATTGGAGTTGACAAAGGTTTTGCTTCAGCCATCCCATATTTTTTCAAAAGCTCCATTATGTACTTGGCTTGGATTATGAAAATGCCCTCCAGTGTTTGCTTCACCTACAGTCCAAGAAAGAATGTTACTTCACCCATTAGGCTCATCTCAAATTCACCTTGCATGATTTCTGCAAATTCATCACATAGCACATTATTAGTAGCTCCAAAAATTATATCATCCACATACACTTGAACTACCAATATGTCTTTACCTGATTTCTTTGTGAAGAGTGTTTGATCAACCTTACCTCTCTTGAAATCGTTTTCAACCAGAAATGACGTGAGCTGTTCATACCATGCCCTTGGTGCTTGCTTCAGTTCGTACAAGGCCTTATGGAGCTTGTACACATGTTGTGGATGTTTGGGGTCTTCAAAACCTAGAGGTTGTTCTACAAAAACGTCCTCTTTGATATACCCATTTAGAAACGTAGATTTAACATCCATTTGAAATAATTTAAAGTTAGATGAGCAAGCATAAGACAATAGAATCCGGACTGCTTCTAGACGAGCAACCGGTGCAAAAGACTCATCAAAATCAATACCCATCTCCTGGCTATATCCCTTGGCCACAAGCCGGGCCTTATTCCTAACAACCAATCCCGTATCATTTAGCTTATTTCTGAAAACCCATCGGGTTCCGATAATGGATTGATTCTTAGGTCGTGGCACTAGAGTCCACACCTGGTTTCTTTCGTACTGGTTCAACTCTTCATGCATAGCTTGGATCCAGGATTCATTTTGAAGAGCTTCAAGGATATCCTTAGGCTCTTCCTGTGAGATCAAGGCTATCAAATCTTCTTCTTCTACTTGCCTTAGAGATGCTCTGGTTCTTACCCCATCTTGAGGATTATCGATTATGTTTTCAGCTGGATGATCCTTTAGAAATGTGAAGGTGCTTGGTAAATCAGGGTGCTGTATTTTCTGCTCTTGTAGTGTCTCAATTGAAGGATCTTCATCTTCTTCACTCTTGATGAGTATCCTTTCCTTTGGTTCATCCTTGGCTTTAGATGTTCCAGCATTGGTTGAGTCTTTGGGGGCTTCTCCTGCATCCACAATTTGAGTAGATAGTTTTAGTTCAGATTCATCAAAGATTACATGAGGAGTTTCTTCAACAACCAAAGTCTATTTATTGAACACTCTATAAGCTCTAGAATTAAGTGCATAACCTAGGAAGGTTCCCTTGTAACTTTTCTCATCAAACTTACCTAGATTGGACTTGCCATTGTTTAGGATGAAACATGAGCAACCAAAGGGTTTAAGGTGGGAAATATTTGGTTTCTTACCCTTGTAGAGCTCATATGGAGTTTTCTTCAAAATGGGCCTTACCATTGTCCTATTGATGATGTAGCATGCTATACTTACCGCCTCAGCCCAAAAATATTTTGGAAGAGCGTTTTCACTTAACATGGTCCATGCCATGTCTATCAATGTTATGTTTTTCCTCTCCACCACTCCATTTTGTTGGGGCGTCCTTGGTGATGAGAAGTTGTGCATATATCCGTGCTCTTCACAGAAGTTGTTGAACTCATGATTCTCAAATTTGCCACCATGATCACTTTGGATAATGGTGATAAGGTAGCCACTCTCATTTTTGATTTTCCTACAAAACACTTGAAATTCCATCAATGCATCATTTTTATTGGTTAGAAATAACACCCAAGTGAATATGGAATAGTCATCAACAATCACAAAACCATAGGTCTTCCCTCCTAGGCTAGATGTCCTAGTTGGGCCAAACAAATCAAGATGCAGCAATTCCAAAGGCCAGGAGGTAGAAATAATGTTCTTATTTTTTAAGGACATGCGTGTTTGCTTGCCTTTTGTGCAAGCCTCACAAATTTTATCACTTTCAAATTTTGGTTTTGGCAAACCATTCACCAAGTCATGTTTAGACAACTTGGAGATTACTCCAAAACTAGCATGACCCAGTCTTCGGTGCCATAGCCATGCATTGTCATGATTGTTAGCTACCAAACACATATCATCAAAAGAAACATCATCAATATCAATGGTATACACATTGTTGTTTCTCTTGCCGATGAATCTGGTTTCATTGGAGGTTTTGTTAATGACAAAGTAATGGGTTTCATCAAAAATAATTTTGAAACCTTTGTTGCACAGTTGGCTTATGCTCAGTAAGTTATGATTCAAACCTTTCACCAAAAGAATATTTTTAATCAAGGTTTCAGAATTCTTACCAATGTTGCCAATTCCAATTATTTTACCTGTCTTTTCCACCAAAGGCAACTGAGCCTCCATCCTTATCTTGCAGCATGGAGAACTGTCACGTCCCGAGCCTTTATTATAGCAGAAGACTCGCTCGAGGACCATGGAAATAGGTAATGAGCATACTTGCCCAGTAGATATCTTCGCATCAACATGAAGGCATCATTAAAGTAATTAACAATTTAGCTCTAGAGAAATAAGGTAAAATCATGCGAATGCGATCAATCATGCAATTAAACCAAAGTATGTAAGATAGAATGAGAGCAAGTATGAACTAGCAAGAGTGTTATAAGAACATGATATAGCCTTTCATGAACAAGAATGTAACGAGAATGTACTAGCAAGTCACATAATCATCACTCCAGTATCTTTTACTTATGAGCAAGTACTTCGTGAATTTCTGTGGAATATCAAGAAAGTCAAGTATCAATCATGCGGTATTGTGTTATGGATTTTCACTTATTTATAAAGAAAGTACTCCCAGCGTAATGCGACGCCAGTAGTATCATACCCTATGGTTTATAATAGTATGTTTCCGACAATCAGCCGAGGGGACAAGCATAGAGCCCTTGAACACAATTAGTGCTCGATCGCATCTTCAAGTATAAATCAAGCTTTTTCTACGCATGTAACAATAAAGTTGTTATGTTAGATGGACACAGTCTATTACCACGGAGAGTGGATCTAGAGGGGGGTGAATAGATCTATTGCCTAATTTAAAACCAATATAAGGCTATAATGCGGAATATAGGCAGATCTACTAAATCACTAACTCGGGTATTAGATTTGAACAGAAGCGAATCAAACTGTGAAGGTAAACAGGAAATCCAATCGCACATAGTTCATAGACAATCGCACAAACACAAGGCACACAGGATTTTTAGGTGGTTCGGTCAGGAGACCTACGTCCACCCCACACTCAACCGAGTATGGCTTACTGCTGCGCAACACAGCTTGCGTCCGCTGGGCAGTACAGCTTGGCCTACAATCGCTAATACATAGCTTCGCTGGGCTTTACAGCTTGCCGACCAGAGGAACAAATCCTCTGCAACCGCTAGGCGATACAACTTAGCCGTCCGAGACCTGGTCTCACCTGTGTGGATGTGCATAAATCCCCACACAAAAGAAGTAATATATATATGTGTGTGAAAGTGTATTATCACTCATGTGGAGCAAGAATCATGATGAAAAATAAAGATTAAATGATGGGGGAAGACTTGCACGCGGTGCAAAACGGAGGTGTGATCGCCAGAGGGGTTACCTCAATAACAATAAAAAGGGATCGCAAATACCTGGTGGAGATGAGAACGCGGGATGATGTGAAGTTCCTTCCTCCTTCTTCAATCGGTCGGCCGATGAGAAGGGTTTTCTTTTTTGATTACCTTGCAAGAAAGACAACAAAAAAATAAAGCAAAGAAGGATCAGCCAAAGTGTAGTAGTATCAGCCCAAATAAAACGTATAATGATGAAAAGAGCAACACATGCGCACCTTCTTTTTTTTTAAAACCCCTAGAGAGAACTAAGGGAAGGGAGATATATGAGAAGTATGCAAGTGCAGACAAAATCGATGTCAACGATATGATGATGATGATGAACAGAATGGAGATGTGATAAAACAATGCACACAAAACAAAAAAAAAATGAATCAACCCCAAAGAGCACCCTGCTGTCCCTTGATGACAGTAGAGGGGCAACCAAGAGAACAACGGTTGTTGACAGGAGGAAGACGAGGAAGCAGAAAGCAATAGGAAGAAGAACTCTGCAAACTCGTAAGACTAAGCTCCGTAATCTGGGTGTAGGCCGGTAGGTAGGTAGGTAGGTAGGTAACCTCTCAAAGGATCGACCATGAGTCCCTTAAATAAGCTTAGATAGGATGATAAACATGGGCAGGAGATAACCATGGCAATGGTTATCAGGAGCAAGAGCCCAATCGAGTAATAACACCAAACGAGGCAGGACTCTGCGAAGGAAAGATAGAACAAGGCAGGGCTCTGAAGGTGAAACACGCCCTTCAACAGGGCGTCAATTAGAGATTTGACGACCTACCCTACGGTGTTTCATAAAACACGACCCAAGCCAGGGTGTTTATTCCTGGATTTAATTTTGGCAATAAACATTGCTTTATTTGAAAATTATGATAACACGCCCAAGATAGAGGCGTTAAATTAAAACACGCCCTGAGGAAGGACGTTAACCAATATTTAAATTGATTTTGTATTTACTTAAAAACCGGATAATACCAGGAATTGACGCTCTGAAATCTAGTCATCCTTTCTTGAGAAAACGCCCTTGATATGGTCGCTATTTAAATAACGCCCCTCTTCAGGTCGCGAATCACACAAAAATGCAATAAATCAAAACCACACACAAGAAAATAGAAAAACTTCATATTATGAATATATTGAAGTTCACTTGGGGCGTCATCATAGTGACATGAGATTTGATCAACATAGCATCATTTTTGGCGTGTCTACAGCTGCCCCGCCTTGGCATCTGCTTTGGAAGGGAGTGAAACGAAAATGGAGCGAAAGTGCAACAAAATGGAATGAAGTGGAGCGAACTGATAAGTAGATGCCAAGGTGTGATGTGACACGCCTCAGACACTAAGCAATGGAAATCTTTCCAAGATTCTGAACGAAACAACTCCGAATGATTTCAAAAAGGCATCAATTTGCTGGATAAAGGAGACTAAACTAGGTAAGTAAAATGTAAGGCAAAAGGTGTGCGCGTGGGCACGATAGGGAAAGACCATTGGAGAGCGGTTACCAGCCAACGTGGACGTGCTACAACCAAGGTAAACTTGCAAGAAAAATAAAGAGAATTGATATGGAGATCCAACAAAGGAACATTTTCAAGGAATCAGCCTGAGCGGCTTCAGATAAAATAAAGTACTTGATTTGGAATGGAATATCTCATGTCAACTCAATCAAGAGCGAGTGACCTTCATTATTACCATAATATGAAAAATTTTAGCATGAAACTCAAAGTCCTACATGATGCATGCTGGGCTAAAAGAAAAGATAAAATAAACTAAAAATAAAAAATAATCAAGGATAATATTGCTAAATCAAACAGATTTTGTCAAGAATCTAAATTTCTGAGCCAACACTAAGCCGAAGCTCGTTTGTCCGCGTATCAACTAAGAAAGTGGAACCATCGTCCCAAACCTTGAACGACTCAACGGCATATCCGTGTGATCAAGACTCTCCTGGAATTATCACTATTTTTGATGAAGGGGAACTCAAATTCCAGGTTCATCAGAACCACAAGGTCCTTGATATGCTATAATAGTATAGATATCATATAGTAACAATGCTTACAAAAATGACAAGTGCGATGTTATTTCCATGAGCAACCCAGGCGCCTTGGATCCTGCAAACTTCGGCACTTTAAAAATTTATCAGTTTTCGAAATTCAAGATAATCAAACATAATTCTCCATATAAATCATGATATGATCATAAGTGCTCAATAAAACAATCTAACGAAATAATAGCACTTAAGTTCATTAACACACATGATATCCCAATTTATGTGCTCATAAAAACACGCCTTCTCCGGACGGCGTCAAATCATGAAAACGCGCCTTTGTATGTGGTCGTCAAAACAGAAAACACGCCTCTCACTAAGGCGTGAAATCCATCAAGAGGCCAGAGAGTACACGACCTACAAAAGGGCGTTACACAAAAAATGACCCCTGAACGGTCGTCAATTTAAAAATTGACGCCCTAACAAAAGGCGTTAATAAATCCCACGCTTCCGTTTCCGGCTCGAAACCAAAACACAGTCCTAATGCTAATCAATCTCTGCAACTCCGAACAAGAAAAGGGCTCAAGCTTCTATAAAAGGCAGGCTTTCCTCAGGAAATCAATCAACCCTAAGCCCCTCGGAACTCTTCTGTTCTTCTGCTTGTAGGTTCCTGCAGCGGCGATGGACAGAGCTATCAAGAGGTCGAAGGTTTCCACTCCCAGATTGACTGAGATCAACGGGCACATCTGCAGCCGAATAGCACTAAACCAGGCAAGCTAACTGCTACTTTCATCCCTTAAGCAATCCTCAGCATATCCATCCTTCTCACTATATATTCCTCTGTTGTTCTTTCGGTTGTTCTGTTCTCAGGAATACCCAAATGTTCCTGGAGCCCGAAGATTCACCAAAGTAAAATGGTTGCCACTGATTCTTTCCAAATTCTCTTTGGATATAAGGGTGCATGTAGCCAAATGGCATCTTATAGGATTAATAACCCATGCCAAACATTACGATCAAATCCACTTAGATTGGGCTGCCATAGGAGCATTGATTGAGATATGGCACCCTTCCACTCATACCTTTCTCTTTTCCACTTTTGAAGCCACCATCCTATTGGAAGAATTAGAGTTGATCTTAGGCTTAAAAAGGATGAAACAAGGAGAAGCAGAAAAGATGGCCATCATGCCAAGGCCAATCTCCTCCCACGAATTGCTAACCTTATTGATACCTAGCCCAAACATAGTGAACCAAATCAAAGTCAATAAAGGAATCAACCTCTTGAAGCTCGCCTCATGGGTGTACAAGAGAGCGGATCAAGCTAAGGAAGAGGAGGAGATAGAAAAGATAGCAAAGGCCTTCGTGGTGTGCTTAGCAGGAGCACTCTTGTTTCCAACCACGGAGGACTTTCTAGAGGAGGCCCAATTGAGCGCGGTGCTGAGCTTATGGGAAGAGGAAAGAGTTGGACCGGCTATTCTAGCCTACCTCTATAGCGGGCTCACCTCGGCGGCCATGGGAAGGTCCATCTACGGGTGCATGCTAGCACTCTCAAGTTGGGTTGATCTACACTTCAAATTCGATCCATGTGGTGAGGCCCAACAACCCTCAAGAATCTTTTCAAAAAGCCCACTCTCTTACATGACCGGCTCACTCGGAATAAGCAATAAGTGATGAACCGGATCCCTCAAATCAAGAAGAGAGTGGAATGGAGAGAGCACCTAAAGGTAATGCCAAAGAACCTTTTTACTTGTGTCCCGGGTGTACTCAAAATGCAGGAACTTCGTGCACGATTCTCCACCGGCACGGACCTTCGTCTCATCGGTGCTTCGGACCTTGTCTTGTACAACTCTCATAGATGCCTTCCTCAAATTGGACTTCCAAGGCAACATCTAGAAGACGTCTCCCATCTCCCTCCAATCAAATCAAGAGACCTAGGCAGTAATGAAGACGGAGAAGAGGCTATCACAATCCAAGCCTTATGGAAGATTGGCAAACTTCATCAACCTGTAGAGAATTTGGAAGAAGATAAAGATCAGTGGAAACTATATGTAACAGCTTTGAGGAAGCTAAGGCCCAAGGTGGCTCATTAAACATTGTAATCTCTCTCTCCAAAGTAATAAAATGATTGTTTTCTGATTGAGCCTTACTGCTGTGCTTCAGACCAAAACCTCAGATAACCTGTCGCTCTGTTGAGGATAACGCCTCAAGGAAAGGCGTGAATTCCAAAATGACGCCTTCATCATAGGTCGCTTCCAACATTCCTGTTCACCTATTTGACGCCTTCCGTGATAGGCGTTACTTAAATAACGACTTAGAACAGGGCGTTAATCGATTCAAATTCCCAAAAAAAATGTTCGTTGAGATTCCAGAAGTAACGCCCTCAGAAAAGTCACGTTTCAATGAGGTAACGCCTCTAGCTCAGGAATGGGTCATGATTCTTATAAAGACGCCCTAGAGGACAGCGTGAATTAGAAAAAGAATTTGATTTTTGAAAAAGAAACGACCTGCTCAAAGACGTTATTCTGAAAGAGACGACCTAATCTAGGACGTTAATTCTATAAAAAGCGCCTTAGCCGAAGGCGTTAATTAAATTATTCTGCAAAAAGGGCTTCAAGGCTATCAAGACCATGAGTCTTACATAGTCACCATCTAAAATTCATCAACCTTTCTTGAGTGATTAAAAGGGAGTTGACGTGCTCATAGTTGACTTGTATTCGAGATTTCGCTCAGTGCAATTTCTTAAGTCTGTCTTGACCATCCTGCCAGTTCGCGACTTTTACCACATAGAAAGGATGGAAGAAAATATAAGGGAAGCCCATAAGGGATTCTGAGGTACTCAAAGCAAAGTTACCTCCCCTACCCTATGCCTGTTGGGGTTCGGTCTTTGGCGTAGGGAAAGTTTATTGCCCTTATGCCCTTGTTATATTGCATGCATACGCCCAAGGTTTTCCTTGCGGGGACTTTGCCCTCTTGACATGCTTTTCTTTTCATAACTTGACTTTCACTTTGGAATTGATTTGCATTGATGAAAATAAACCTAATTGTACTTGGGCTTTTGTGGCATTTGCTCCCTTTTGGGCCGTGACTTCCACCTACTAGGGCGGCGGATAGGCTTGGCGCATCTACCTCAAGGTCTCCCTTCCTCCCTTATGGGCCGAAGAAGAAGAGAACGGGTATTGCCTTTCACTTTTAGTCAGGTCTTTGACTTTCCATTGGATTTTGCACTGTTTGAGTTCAAGAATAAAGCGTGTAGTGTGTGCAGGAGTCAACCCCCTTTTAAGTTAGCAAGACTGATGAATGAATTCTGCATTTTGACCTTTCGAACATTGATCCTTCGTGTGCCATGGCACCAATTTTGATCTCTTTTTGATTTTTTGAAGAATTTCTATTTTTGTTTGCTTTTTGGAGTTTCTATTTTTTTTGGATTTTTGAATCAAGGGTAGTATTTCTTAAGATACAAACCATTCCAAGGATGAGTTAACTCTTCGCCTTCAGCATTAACCAGTTTATAAGCATTGCCAGGATAAACATCTTTTATAATGAACGGTCCTTCCCAATTGGGTTGGAGTTTTGAGCGGGGGCCACCCGGCTTTATAAAAATTCTTTTGATTACCATCTCACCGATTTTAAATTTTCTCTCAATTACTTTCTTTTGATAAAAATGTGAGAGCCTGTTTTGATAAACGCGCGCATGCTCAGCGGCGACCAGACGCTTCTCATCTAGGAGTTCCAATTGGGCCAGGAGTGAATCACGACGTTCATCAATAGAAAATTCCTTATCCAATTGTACTCGCAGAGAGGGAATGAGAATCTCGTAAGGGACTACCGCCTCCATTCCATAAGTAAGGGCGAAAGGGGTTTGCCCAGTGGGTGTGCGAATGGAAGTGCGATAGGCCCAGAGAGCTTCAACTAATTTGTCTGGCCAATCCAAAAATTTATTAGCCTCACACGTCTTTTTGACAATTTTGATCAACGTTTTATTAGTTGCCTCTGCTTGGCCATTGCCCTGCGGATAATAGGGAGAAGAATGATGCAATGCAATGTTATACCTGTTGCAGAGATCTTTGAGCTCTTGAGAGATAAATTGAGGTCCATTGTCGGTGACGATGGTACTCGGGATGCCGAACCTCGTGATGATGTTCTTCATTATAAATTTGCAGACGGTTGACGCTTTAATTTCCACGTAAGCTTCTGCTTCCGCCCACTTGGTGAAGTATTCCGTTGCCGTGAGGATGAACGACTTTTGCTTGGTCAGGAGGTTCGAATCACCAAGAGGTCCAATGATATCAAAAGCCCACATGGAAAAAGGCCATGGGGAGGACGTAGGATGGAGTGAAGAAGCAGGAGAATGATTTTTGTCGGCGTGCAGTTGGCACTTAACACACCTTCGAACATAGATAGAACAATCCTCTTCTAGAGTTGGCCAATAGAAACCTAGCCTAAGAATCTTCTTAGCTAACATCTGGCTATTCACATGACCACCACACACTCCAGAATGCGCCTCTTCCACAACTTTCCAAGATTCATCATCATCGAGGCATCTTAACAGAACACCGGTGAGCCCTCTTCTGTAGAGCACACCTCCAACCAAAACATATCGTTGGGCCACTCTTCTAATTGCTTTCTTCTCGTCTGCAGTGGCTTCCTCGGGATAGGACTGATCATTACAATATCTGGTAATCTCATCATACCAAGGCTTCTCTTCGTCAGCCAGATCTTCTTGCCAATCCAAAAGCAGGACTTCCTTACCTTTAAGAGCGTCCTTCAGCTTAACCTTCTCAAGCACTTGATCCCTAATATCGAGGAATGCGCGATCCTTAATAGCCGGGGTGTCACGCTGATGAATCAGGGGAACATGAAAATCACGCTCAGGAGGGAAAACTAAAGCGGAAGCCAAAGAGGCGAGAGCGTCAGCCAAGATGTTCTGGCTGCAAGGGACATGAACGCAGATCAATTTAGTGAAGAGTTTGGCATAAGCTGAAGCGAGTTCCTGGTAGGGCTTGAGCTTAGAATTGATGGTGCGGCACTTGACCAACACCTGGCGCAAAATGATCTGACTATCGCCGACAATCCTCAAACGGGTGACACCATATCGATGAGCGGTTTGAAGACCGGCCAAAAGAGCTTCATACTCAGCTATATTGTTGGTGACGGGGAAAGTGAGCCGAGCAGCAAATGGAATGGTGACCCCTTCTGGTGTTAAAAGAACCATGCCGATCCCTCTTCCTTGAGAATTTAGAGCTCCATCAAAATGTAATGTCCACATAGGATCATGGGGTTGATTGATGGACATTAGTTCTTCATCTGGGAACTCCGAATTGACCGGATCAAAACGGGGGAGAGGGTGATAAGCAAGGTGTTCGGCAATGGCGTAGCCTTTGATAGCTTTCTGCTGGATGTAAGTGATGTCAAATTGAGAAAGGAAGCTTTGCCAGCGTGCTAATCGATCAGTGAGGACAGATTTTTCAAGGAGGAATTTAATTGGATTCATGCGAGCAATGAGGTGAACCTCGTGGGCTAGGAAATAGTGTTTTAACTTCTGAACTACCCAAACCAAAGCTGCACAAGTCTTCTCCATGGCTGAGTACCTCTGCTCACAGGGGTTAAGAAGCTTAGACAAGTAGTATGCTGCTCTCTCCTTACTTTCTTCATCCACTTGAGCTAGGACAGCACCTACGGAGTCATCCAGGACAGAAACATAGAGAATAAGTGGCTTGCCTGGAATTGGCGGCCTCAGGATAGGAGGATTGGCCAAATAATCCTTCAATCCGTCAAAGGCTGCCTGACACTTGTCATCCCAATTTAATATGACTCCCGGCTTAGTAAGATCGTAGAACGGCCTACATCTTTGTGAGTGCTGGGAGACGAAGCGGCGAATGAATTGCAACCTCCCGATTAATCCTTGAACTTCCTTCAAATTCTTGGGAGGAGGCATATCTCTAATGGCCTTTGCCTTGTTGGGATCAACTTCAATTCCCCTCTTGCTAACAATGAAACCAAGCAATTTCCCTGAAGAAACGCCAAATACGCATTTCTTGGGGTTCATTTTCAAATGATATTCTCGTGACCTTTGTAAAACCTTAGCCAGAACCCCAAGATGCTCAATCCTTGTCCTTGATTTCACTACCAGGTCATCCACATACACCTCAATATAAATATGAATCATGTCATGAAAAATTACCATCATAGCCCTCTGGTAGGTGGCTCCAGCATTCTTAAGTCCAAAGGGCATGACCACATAACAATATGTGCCCCACGGCGTAGTGAATGATGTTTTCTCTTGATCCTCTTCAGACAGACGAATTTGATTGTAACCTGAAAAGCTATCCATAAATGAAAGAGTCTCAAATCCTGCCGTATTATCAATCAGAACATCAATATGAGGGAGGGGGAAGTCATCTTTAGGACACGCCCGGTTGAGGTCCCGGAAGTCTATGCAAATCCGAACCTTCCCGTCTTTCTTCATAACCGGGACAATGTTAGCCACCCAATTGGGATAGAGGACAACTCTAACAAATCTAGCCTTATGAAGCTTATCGACCTCTTCTTTCATTTTTAAAGCCATGCTAGGGTGGAAACGCCTCAACCGTTGTTTGACCGGGACAGACCCTGGCTTAAGTGTAAGGCGGTGTTCAACGAGCGCAGGGTCTAATCCTGGCATATCTTCATAACTCCAAGCAAACGTGTCCTTGTATTCTTGAAGAACTAAAATGAGTGCCTCCTCTTCGGAGGGCGGCAAATTCTTGCTAATGAGGACAATCCTAGGGTCTTCCTCGATACCCAGATTAATTTCTTTGGTAGGTTCTTCTACGGAGGCTGATGGTTCGTCAAATCTTCTCATGCCACTAGCAAAAGCATCAGCCTCGTCCTCATATTCTTCATAACTTTCATCCCCCTCTTCAATAGGGTCTTCATCATTCATGATTTCATAAACGCCCAAACCCTCATAGGAAGCAACGATATCTTCAAATTCTAACTCTGGCAGAATAATTGGACTTTCCACGAACTCAGGGATTGCTAAACAAGCTTGGCATCTGATAGCCAATTCCAATAAAAATCTGCGAGGAATCTCCTTACCCTTGGATTTCTTATGTGAATCTACCCCATAAGTTTTATTAGAAGAAGAGGAAGAAGAGGAGGAGCAACTAGCCTAATTAGAAAGAAAAGAAGGAGGTGAAAAAGCGGATACAAAAGGTGATACAGAGGAAGACCCCTCGCCGGAGGGGGAAAAGAGATCTATCAAGGAATCTTGAAAGAGCGACCCCTAGGTCGGGACGCACTCGGGAGAGAAATAGGAGGTCTCCTTAACAGAGATGGAGGATTGGAAAGTTGAAAAATCAGCGTTTTTTTTTCGTTTTTATCTTTTTCTTCATTTTTATTTTCTTTTTCAAGGAGAAAGCAGTGTGATGGGAGAATGGCAAGAGGAGTGGAAATCGCAAGATTAGATAAAGATTTAATTAATGATGGCCCATGGGGGGGCGAGATGGAGATTTTAGAAAATTGCTCGAGGAGTGAAGGAGGAATCGGGAGAGAAACTTGGATTGAACTTGGAGCAAAGCTGATTGTAATCGGAGGTGGTCTTGGCACACGACCAAACAAATGAGAATGTAGAGAAGCAAGCACAGATGGATGTAGCGAAGTGAGAGAAAAGAGGCCGGCCCACAGCCTATCCACAGTAAAACCATCTTCAAAGGGGACATCTGGCTCCCCAGTATCCGTGTAGTCACTCAGCAGCTGCCTCTTGTCTGTGATCACTGCTGGCATTTCAATCAATTCCTGTATTAATGGAGGCCATTCCGGGTCAGTCGGCATGAAGAGGCGGCTCAAAGAAATAGTAATGTCATTCATGTCGAACCACCTGTACCAGTCACATTCTGGATCACCCATTTTCCTTCTTTTGTCCGGCCTTAAAGACTCCAGGGCTTTGTAAGTAGCCAGTGGGGCAATGTGATGGGCAAACTGTCTGGCGTGAACATCTTGATAGTCAAGCAGTGAAGTAACTATGGTAGTCTGCTCATTATTCTGAATGCTACCAGTAACAAAATGTGTCTTCAGTGTCCAGGAGAGTGGCTGGCGATCAGTCTTCAAAGTGGAAGTCATAAATGCCCATGGCTCTTATTTATTTTTGCTTGGCCCTTTATAGCCTAAACCGCCTCGTACCAGCAATTTTTGTGGCTTAATGGGCCTAACCCTGCCCTGACAGTTGGCACCCAGGCCTTTGCCATCTTGATACCCCATTTTTAACAGAATGTTCCAGCTAGGGGTGTTAATCATGTTCTTTTTCTTCTTCCCCTTAGAAGGCAGGGGTGTCATAGCAACCGTTGTGACAGTTTCAGACGGCATCGGCTGCGGATGAGGGATGTCCAGCACAGATAAAAGCGGTTTGTTGGCTGGCCAAATAGAAGGAACTGATGAAGCTGCATGAATATCTTCCTCTGGCAGAATCGGCATGCTGGTCACCTTGATAATACGGCCCTTGTGTGGGAATTTGAGACACTGATGATTTGTAGAAGGCACCGCATCAAGCTGCTGGATATACGGGCGGCCAAGAATGCCATTAAATGTTGGATCCATGTCCAAGATGTGAAAATCTGCTGTGATGGTGGCAGGACCCAAGCTAACTTTCAATGTGATCATGCCTAGAGGAGGCTTCTTTGTGTTGTCATATGCAGTGACCGTTATGGTGGACGGACGAATCTGGCTTTCTGGTATGCCACATAACTTCAAGGTGCTCGGTGGCAAAACATTGATGGATGCCCCAGTATCCACCAGACATTGCTTAACAGCCACCTTATTGATGTCGACTGTGATGCATAAGGCATATTTTCTTGCTGAGATTGGTGCCAGCTCATGTTCATGAAAAGTAATTGCTGGCTGACTGCTAGCAGGTGTTAACACTGTGAGTATCTGCTCAACTGGGATGTCTTCATTAACCATTACCTTCTGTAGATATTCCTTTAGAGCCAGTTGATGAGTGGTGGACCGTTTGATCAATTCCAGGATTGAAATTCTTGCCGGAGTCCGGTCCAAATGTTTTAACAAATCATATTCAGTGCCCGGTATAGACCCTTGTTCTTGTTCTTGCTCTTGCGGCCCCTGCACAGGCTCTAGCTCTCTTTGTGGAAAAATACGGTTGAACATCCGTCCACTACGGAGCGGCGCCACGCCTTGACGTGCCTCTGTCGGGGCAAGTGTGGGAGGAGAATTAGAAGAAGAAGAGGAGGGAATGCCGGTGGCAATGTTCAACAATAGGGGTGCCCTCGTAGGAGGCGTGGGAGTAATGTTTAGCAAAGATGCCCCCGTGGGAGGCGTAGGAGAGTGGTCTGACGAAGATGCCCCCTCAGGGGGCATGGAATTAGAAAGGGACACCCGAATGCGAGGAGCATTGGCGGGTGGTCTAATAAGAAGAGATCGGGGTATGAGAGGTGGGGGGACTGGTGGCGGAGGAACCCTTGCCGGTGTAGGAGTGGTAGAGGGTGTAGCGGGTGCTAGCGGTGAGCGAAGTAGGAGTGGCCTGGATGGCGGAGGTATAGCGTTGGTGGTGGAAGGTGGGGTTTGTCGTGCGGTAGATTGTGGAGGTGGTAAATGGGTAAGAAGAGAGCGGGTCGGCAAGGTCGTAGAACGTGTGGAGGTAGATGGGTTGACGGGACGTAGAAGAGGACGTCCCGATAGGAGAGTAGAAGAAGAAGGGAGGGTGCGCAAAAGGCGCGGAGGTTGATTTTGATTCGGATTATGATGAAATGCCCCGACAGAGGTGTTTTCTTCGTGCCATCCCTGTCCTCTCTGCACTTCGTAGAGGGATGTGACAGGGTTCACATGTTGATTAGGGGCGTGCTCCGGCAATGGATTACGGACAATTCCCATATCCTGCTGGGGTGCTGGAGCTTGCTGTGGTTGAACTTGTTGTAGAGCGGGTTGCTGAAGTTGTTGATTTTGCTGTTGCCGAGAAGCCTTTCTTTCTTTCATAGCGGCAATGAACTGCCTCATCTCATCCCAATTAATGTCACCCTGGTCATTTAGATCGTAGATGTAATCTCTGAAGTGGAAGCAACGATCCAGGTTGTGACCAGGGCCGCGATGAAAAGCACAATAACGGGATGTGTCAACATTAGCGGGCCACACGGTTCTTTCCCTTGGCAAGGCGAGCAAGTTGGCGGCCATCAGGGCATTAAAAATATCAGGGAGACTTTCAGGGAGTGGAGGATAGTGGTCCCTTTTGGGGCCAAGTGGTGGTCTCCGTTGTTGTTGGCCATAGTTGGCAGGTGGGGGCACTTGATGGTATTGTGGTGGAGCTGGAGGGTCTATGCGGGGGGCTTGGTTTTGCAGTGGAGCGAAGGAGCGTTGAGGTGCGAATTGGGGTTGTGGAGTAGGGTTAAAATGAGGGTTCTGTCGTGGAGGCGGTGGTGGACGTGGGTTAGCTTGATGATGGGGGTTGCCAACTACGTCGACTTGCTCATTTGTGACAGTGCCCTCAGTTGTGGGCCCGCTGTTGACATTTGTACTCTTCTTAAATAGCCGAGACTTCGGCTCAAACATGCCCATGATGGGCGAGTCCTTCATTTGTGTTTGTATATAACGAGCTCTTTCGTAGAGCTCTTCCATAGTTGTCAGCCGATTCATGGCCAAAGTATGCCGGAATTGAGGAGTTGCGTTAGAAATAATCATCTTTACTTGCTCCTGTTCTGACAATGTGTCTTTCAATTTCTCGGCCATAGACCGCCACTTATCAGCAAATATGATGAAGTCCTCCTCGGGCTTCATTTTTTCGGCAACTAAATCTGTAACAGACAAGGAAGGTCCCACCCGGTCTCTGTACTTTTGCAAGAATTTCGTCTGGATAACATCGAAATCGCCAGCATCGACTGGCTCCAAAGAATAAAACCATTCGAGGGCTGGCCCCTCAAGAGATCTCCTGAATAAGTAGGCCAGGGAGGCCTTATTGTCCTGCCAAAAGGAAGTCTCATATCTGAAATCCTTTAAATGAATGAACGGGTTGCCAGTTCCATTATATCGCCGAAAATTCGGCATTTCAGAAGGTGGTAAGTGGAAAACTGGCAATGTGGGAAGAGAAATTTCCGGAGCATTCTTAGTAGCTGTGACTTTCTTGAGCTGTTCCTCCATGCTGGCCAACTTCTGGAGCAAAAGAGTGTTGGTATCGGGCTCGACCGGGGCCTGATTCTGAACAAAGGAATGCGGTATAGGCGTTCGTAGAATCCGAGGAGGCTGGGAAGATTGATGCCTAACCGCTGAATAGCTCGCCTGCTGAGCCGGCATGACCACAGTAGGCATTTGTGGACGAGAGGGGGGTGGATGCAAGACTGCCTGGTCATTAACGATTTGATGGCCGCTCATGGCCGGAGGGGGATTAGAAGAAGAAGAAGGAACCGACTTCCCCTTCAAGGCGCCTGAATGGCTTGCCGCTGGGAGTCATCCAATTGAGAGAGAGCTTGGATTAAATTTGTGACGTTGATGGGTGGGGAAGGGTTCCCCGAAGTATTGGAAGATGGAACTTGAGACGAGGGGTCCGCCTCATGAGTAGTGGTATCAACCACATGAACTTGTGAGTAATGGGGGTGAGGAGGGAGGTAGTTTCCCTCATAATAAACGGAATCCTGGAGAGGGTCCCCATATTGACCAAATATGTTCTCATTCTCATCATCATAGGAGTACCCGTTGCCTGACATGTTGATGATTTTTCCTGGTCGGAGTTTCATACTTAAGAGAGAGGATGTTTAATGAAGGAATTTCCACAAAAGCACTTAATCAAAACAATTCAATCAAGTCAACCCAACCAAGTATATGCAAACAATGTTGGAAAGGACGGAAGGTTTTAATGTTTGAGTTTTGAGATTAAAGTGGATTATTTGTGAATAGTTCACTTCTTTTGTCAAATGAAACCTAGTTTGATCCAAGTGTGACCTCCGGGTCAACTAGGTTTCTCTCTCTCCTCACCAACGCATAGGATCTCTAAACTCCGGGTACTTCGAGGGTACAACCAGCCCGGCGTCCGTGAGGGAATCCACGGGTGCGGGGACTTATGGAGGTCTTGGAAAAGGGATCTCTGGTCCAAAGAGACGGAATGCTCAATGGAGGGTTGTCCCGATTCCAAGAAAGGTGTGTGGAATCCTAGTGTAGAGAGAGGAGGTCTCTCAACCAAAAACCCACAAGTATAATGAAATCAATGCAGATCACAGCAATATATCAAGATAGATCAATATGCCAGACAACGAATCACAAATAAGCCAGTAAGCAGTTTCTGTGAAAACTCAGGAAAGACACGACCTGGAACAGGCCGTTACTCAAAGCAGGAGGAAAAACACGACCTGGGAGGGGTCGCTACCAAACAGGAAATGGCAGCGTGGCTGTCGTGAATCTCTGTGAAGGGCTCACAGGAAGAAGAAAAACCACGCCTTGGAGTCAGGCGTTATCACGAAAGGATGCCTCCAATGGAGGGCGTCAAATCAAAAGAACAGGCCTTGATTAAAGGTGTTAATAACAAATAACACGCCCTGGAGCGGGGCGTGTTTTCTCAGACAGTGCAACAAGATAAGAATAAAACAGGAGAAATGAATAACGCGCCCTGACGACAGGCGCTAAGAATAAATAACACGCCCTAGGGGTGGGCGTGAATCCTCAGATAATGCAACAATGCAGCAAACGAAACAGGAGATATGAAAAGGACACCCTGCAAAGAGGCGTTAATCAAATAAAACACGTCCCTGTCAAGGGCGTTAAATCAAAAGGCGCCCTCGTGGAAGGCGTTAATTCTGGGAGATATGCAAACACTAACTGGCTGATCCCGGAGTGTGCAGTGTGCACAGTGGGGGGTACCCGAGGGGCACAAAGGAAAGGGGTACCGAGGGTACCAAGGGGAAAGGGCACACGAGGGTGCCAAGGGGAAAGGGCACACGAGGGTGCCAAGGGGAAAGGGCACGCGAGGGTGCCAATGGAGATGGTAATCAAAAAGAAAACAGTGAAGTCCCACCGTGATCGCCAATTTGTGGATGTGCATAAATCCCCACACAAAAGAAGTAATATATATATGTGTGTGAAAGTGTATTATCACTCATGTGGAGCAAGAATCATGATGAAAAATAAAGATTAAATGATGGGGGAAGACTTGCACGCGGTGCAAAACGGAGGTGTGATCGCCAGAGGGGTTACCTCAATAACAATAAAAAGGGATCGCAAATACCTGGTGGAGATGAGAACGCGGGATGATGTGAAGTTCCTTCCTCCTTCTTCAATCGGCCGGCCGATGAGAAGGGTTTTCTTTTTTGATTACCTTGCAAGAAAGACAACAAAAAAATAAAGCAAAGAAGGATCAGCCAAAGTGCAGTAGTATCAGCCCAAATAAAACGTATAATGATGAAAAGAGCAACACATGCGCACCTTCTTTTTTTTTAAAACCCCTAGAGAGAACTAAGGGAAGGGAGATATATGAGAAGTATGCAAGTGCAGACAAAATCGATGTCAACGATATGATGATGATGATGAACAGAATGGAGATGTGATAAAACAATGCACACAAAACAAAACAAAAACGAATCAACCCCAAAGAGCACCCTGCTGTCCCTTGATCACAGTAGAGGGGCAACCAAGAGAACAACGGTTGTTGACAAGAGGAAGACGAGGAAGCAGAAAGCAATAGGAAGAAGAACTCTGCAAACTCATAAGACTAAGCTCCGTAATCTGGGTGTAGGCCGGTAGGTAGGTAGGTAGGTAGGTAACCTCTCAAAGGATCGACCATGAGTCCCTTAAATAAGCTTAGATAGGATGATAAACATGGGCAGGAGATAACCATGGCAATGGTTATCAGGAGCAAGAGCCCAATCGAGTAATAACACCAGACGAGGCAGGACTCTGCGAAGGAAAGACAGAACAAGGCAGGGCTCTGAAGGTGAAACACGCCCTTCAACAGGGCGTCAATTAGAGATTTGACGACCTACCCTACGGCGTTTCATAAAACACGACCCAAGCCAGGACGTTTATTCCTGGATTTAATTTTGGCAATAAACATTGCTTTATTTGAAAATTATGATAACACGCCCAAGATAGAGGCGTTAAATTAAAACACGCCCTGAGGAAGGACGTTAACCAATATTTAAATTGATTTTGTATTTACTTAAAAACCGGATAATACCAGGAATTGACGCCCTGAAATCTGGTCGTCCTTTCTTGAGAAAACGCCCTTGATATGGTCGCTATTTAAATAACGCCCCTCTTCAGGTCGCGAATCACACAAAAATGCAATAAATCAAAACGACACACAAGAAAATAGAAAAACTTCATATTATGAATATATTGAAGTTCACTTGGGGCGTCATCATAGTGACATGAGATTTGATCAACATAGCGTCATTTTTGGCGTGTCTACAGCCTGCTGAGGATTACAGCTTCACCTGTCCATTGGAAACCTCCACTGCAATTGCTGGCTCACAGCTTGAAGAAACAGATTCGGAAACAAAAGACAGAAGCAAACGAAAATGAGAAAACCCGGAAGGGAAATAGCTCTCAATGAGCAAACATCTCAGATCTGGTATCTGAACCAAGAGTCTGAGTTACAACCTCTCAATGAATCTCTCTCAACTCATCTCTCTTAATCGAACTCTCTCAACTCATCTCTCCTTTCTCTCTTTCTTCTCTTCTCTGCTTTTCTTCTCTGTGGATCTCGGTGGCTCTCTGCTGCTTCAGACTTTCAGTCTCACTGTATAGACTTTACCACTCGATCGATCAGCCTCCTTCTGAAGAAGAAAGCTCATATATATACCAGCAGTAGATTGGATAAGGGCGCGTGGCTTCCACATTTCCCGCCCAGAGAATTCACCAGATCCGAGGAAATTTCATCCACATGGCAGCATCCTGGATGGGCTGCTTCCACGTGTCACCATCTGGGCACCTCATCCTCCTTGGATCACGAGCCATGTCATCAATCTCAGCCAGGAGTCCCTGTTAGACAATCGAACAGAGTTATCAGTTTAAGTCTAAAACCCTGTACAGACTTTGTAGAGTGTAATGCATTGTATAGACTTCACTGTATAGACTTTGTGAATGTGAATGCAATGTACAGACTCTGCAATGTATAGACTTCATATATGCAGTGCTATGCGATGTACAGACTTCCTATATGAAGGCAACCGCTGTACAGACTTGCTGAAGTGTAATGCAATGTGCAGACTTTGAAGAACATTCAGCAGCCAATGTATAGACTTACGCAATGTAAAGACTTGGACAGACAACTGAACGATGTATGGACTTCAACTCAAAGGATGCATAATGTACAGACTTGAATGCTATATGAATATGCAGACTCATCGTGTAATGTTGTCTAGACTTTGTATATGCAGAGCTTAAGCCCTGTACAGACATCAAATATACAGAAGTAAACGTGCATCAATGTGTAGACTTAGCAAGACAAAGTGTGAACAAAACAACACAATGTGCAGACTCCATGCAATGCAAGGCAAACGAATGTATAGACTCTGCATCCACAATGTGTAGACTTTGAAAGCCAACAAGCGAACTCAATGTACAGACTTGCTGTATGTGTGAGCTGCAATGTATAGACTTGACTGCCTGCATGCATGTATTGACATTATCGTGCAGATAGGACCTCACATGTATTAGTGTATAGACTGTATGCCTGATGGATGCACTGATGCAGTATATGCACAGAGGAAGCAATGCACCGATGCAATGCATGCACATAGCAGGTATTGAACTGAAGCAATGGATGTAAAGACTTGTGTTGACGCTGCATGACAACTGTCAATGTATAGACTTCACAAGTGCAAGCAATGCAGCAATATATGGACTATGCACATAGACGCTAAGAGAGACGGTCCAATGTATAGACTTCAAGTCCACTTGAGACGCTGCATGAGACGCAGATAGGCTGTACAGACTTCAACAACAGAGATGCAATGTATACACTTGGCATATGCCTGAGACGCTAAATGAGACGAACGATGTATAGACTTGAAGTTCGTGCATGCTACAGTGCAATGTATGGACTTGAAGAATGATGCATGACGCTGCAGGACAACAGCCAATGTATAGACTTTGCAGATGCAAGCAATGCAGCAATGTGTAGACTTTGGGCTATGCTATGCAATGTATAGACTTTGAAAACAAACACCACAATGCAATGTATAGACTTGCTAGTTACATGATCTGCAATGTATAGACTTTGCCCAATGCATAAGACGCTAAGAGAGACGGACAATGTACAGACTTAGCCAATACAATGTACAGACTTACTGAGCTGACGCTGCATGAGACACTAAGTAAGACGGACAGTGTATAGACTTCACAGCTCAAGTGAGACGGTGGATGTACAGGCTTTGAAGCTCAATTGAGACGGACGATGTATAGACTTAGCCTGTGCGAGCAATGCAGCAATGTATAGACTTATGTTCTAAACGATGCACAAACACAACAATGCAATGTATGGACTTTGAGTGTGTAGACTTGTGTGTGTGCAATGTGTAGACCTGTGTGTGTGCATGACGATGTATAGACTCTTACTGCATAGAACACATAGACAATCTGACAGAGATAGCTTCATCAAAACATAAACAGTTGCCAATCAATCAAAACAAGTTGTTGCCAATGAAATAAAGCTATTGTAAACATCATCAACACAGAGGAGTCACAACAATCTCCCCCTTTTTGATGATGGCAACACCCTATCATATAGAATAGCAACATCCTATCATACAGATGTATTTTGATGAAGGACATGAATTGTTAGTCAGATTTGTCATGCAGATGCTATGAATGCATGCTGAAATGAAAACAGCTCCCTGCTAATAAGATCTCCCCCTTTGCCATAACATGATGCATACACTCCCCGTAGAATTCAACAAACAGACAATATTCTCCCCCTTTACCATCAACAAAGAGGAGGGAAAGTGATTACAAGGGAAGGAACAAGAGAGATCATCTGACTGGCATTCTGAACAAGTAGTTCAGGAATAAGCATTCTAAAGCGTAGAGTCTTCAGTCATATGAATTTAGAAACTGCTTTGATATAGAATTCTGGTTTAAAGGTTATAAATTTTAAGTTCATGCACTACAATCAATGCATAAGTTTTTTGTGCATGATAAAACAATAAACCAGAATCACATTTGCATGAGAGATTCAGTTTCAAAAATATCTTACTTTCATAGACTCAGTAGAAAAATGGGTAAGAGATACCAGGTCATGTATTGAAATTAAACAAATTGACATCCCTGAAATTTCTTTTGAAGGAACAGCATTTTCAATATTATTTCATTAAGGGCATTCAGGTACCATTTGTCTTTTTGCGTAAGGGTATACGTTTATCAGACGCCAATACCCCTAGATACTCAATATGATGGACCATTCTGCCTATGATCAAACTCAAAAAAACTGATTTACACCTTTTTGTGTGAGGGTACACGTTTATCAGACGCCAGTTACCCCCAAGCACTCAGTGAAACCACCCTACTGTTTTGATCATTTTATACAGAGATAACTGATACACCTCATGACTTAAGTATAGTCCATTTCTTTAATGGATCACTTAGTTTCTCAGTATTTTACCAGTCATTGCTCTGCCAATGTTATTTTTCAATTAATTTTCAATTGTTTTTCAATATCTTTCTTAGCTGTCCTTTATTTGTTTTAGAATGACTTGTTTAAGGACAATACACAAACTTAGCTTCTCTAACATGATTTCAAGTGAGTTTTCAGATTTCAGATATAATTGGCTTTGTCTGACATGTAATGAAATAAGGGTTGAGAGCTTTATCAATTTTCAGCTTTCTTATTTACTGATTGCAATCTTTAAACTGTTAAGTTTATAAAATTTAAACCATTAAGTCAGTCTTCAAGCAATTAAAGTTCTTATAAATGAAGAAGTCTATTTTCTATTGCTTAGAAATCAGAACTGACTAACAGATTGCCATAGTGTCAGATTCAAGTCATTCAGGGTCAAAGAATTTGGATTTCAATAAAGTTGATGACCACTCTGAATTTCTAATAATACTCCCCCTGTCTATATGCATGTGACTTTAGATGAGAGAGAGACCTTAGACACAGTCATGACTAGATGATATGCAATGATGATCATGAGTGTAATGCCACAAAAATTATGAATGTTATGCATGATAATGAGTCTGGTGCAACAATCAACATTCACAAAGTTTATTCAAGCAATCCAGAGAGTTTATTCATCATGCTGAAATTTACACAAGCCAAGTTCTCTTCTAAGAAATTTAAACCTTTCATTCCCAAGAGGCTTAGTAAAAATATCAGTAATTTATTTTTCAGTTTCAATGAAGTTCATTTCAATTTCCTTTTTATTTACAACATCTCTAAGAAAATGGTGTTTTATCTCTATATGCTTAGTCCTAGAATGATGAACATGATTTTTAGCAAGGCATATAGCACTAGTATTATCACACAAAATTGGAATACATTCCAGTTTTATCTGATAATCAACCAGTTGGTGCTTGATCCAAATTACTTGGGCAGCACAATTACCAGCTGCAACATATTCAGCTTCAGCTGTAGACAAAGCTACAGTGTGTTGCTTCTTAGATGCCCAAGATACTAGACAGTCACCTAGGAATTGACAATATCCACTAGTACTTTTTCTCTCTACTCGACACCTAGCATAATCTGCATCAGTGTAAGCTAGAAGTTCTAACTCACACTTGGCAGGATACCAAAGACCTAGCTCTTGGGTGCCTAGTAAATACCTAAAAATCCTTTTCACTGATTTTAGATGTGATTCTTTGGGACTAGCCTGAAATCTAGAGCATAAACACACTGAAAATTGAATGTCAGGCCTAGATGCTGTAAGATATAGAAGGGATCCGATCATACCTCTATATAGCCTTTGGTCCACTGGTTTACCTTGAGGATCTTCATCCAAACTGGTTGAGGTACCCATTGGAGCAGCTATTTCCTTGAGGTTGTCCATTTTGTACTTCTTCAATAGATCCCTTATGTACTTGGACTGAGAGATGAAGGTACCATCCTTTGTTTGTGTAACCTGCAGTCCAAGAAATAGTTTGAGCTCACCCATTGAGCTCATTTCAAACTCATTAGTCATAATTTGAGAGAATTCCTCACACAATTTGGGGTTAGTTGACCCAAACACAATGTCATCCACATAAATTTGAATGATAAGAATATCTGAATGACTCACCTTGGTGAACAATGTTTGATCAACTACACCTCTTGTGAAGTTCTTATCAGTGAGGAATTTACTCAACCTGTCATACCAAGCTCTAGGAGCTTGCTTTAAACCATAGAGAGCTTTTCTGAGTTTATAGACATGATTAGGGAAGTCTAAGCATTCAAATCCAGGAGGCTGCCTCACATAGACATCCTCACTGATTTCCCCATTTAGAAAAGTAGATTTTACATCCATCTGCTGAGGATTTATTCCTAGGGAACATGCATAAGCCAATAATATTCTGATTGCTTCTAACCTGGCTACATGGGCAAAAGACTCTTCAAAGTCTATTCCAAATTCCTGATTATACCCCTGAGCTACAAGTCTGGCCTTATTTTTAATGACATTCCCTGATTCATCAGTTTTATTTCTGAATACCCATTTAGTCCCTATGACTGTTTCATCATCAGGAGGTGGAACCAAGTGCCACACCTTATTCCTGTCAAATTGATTGAGCTCTTCATGCATGGCATTAATCCAATACACATCTTTGAGAGCACAGTCAATGGACTTGGGTTCTACATGTGAAACAAACGCATATGCATTCAATTCATTTTGAATCCTTAAGTGGCCTCTGGTCCTAGGGGGGTCATGCAGATTTCCAATCACATTATCTACAGGATGATCTTTAAGATATCTAATGTTAACAATTGGATTGTCATGATTTTGATTTACCTCCCCCTGAACAGTAGGCTCTTCTTCATTAGGCTCTTCATTTCCTTCCTCATTTTTGGATTGGTCTGCAGAATTTCCTTCTCTCAGAATATCACCACTGTCTTCATTCATGCATTGACCAATATTAGTCTTTAATAAGGATTCATCAAAAACTATATGTAGAGATTCTTCAACAGTATTGGAATTCAGATTATACACTCTATATGCTCGGGTGTTTTCAGAATAACCAAGAAAAATTCCTGGTTCACCTTTAGGTTCAAATTTATCAAGGTCTCTTTTATCATTTATATGTATAAAGTATTTACACCCAAAAACCTTGAAATGAGCAATTGAAGGTTTCTTACCCTTTATGATCTCATAGGGTATTTTCTGGGTAGAAGGTCTTACCATAGCTCTGTTAATTACATAACATGCTGTATTTACTACTTCATCCCAGAACTTCCTTGGTAGACCACCTTCAACCAAGAGTGTACGACCCATCTCCACTAGGGTTCTGTTCCTTCTCTCCACAACTCCATTCTACTCAGGTGTCCTTGGTGAGGAGAACCTATGGTTAATTCCATTTGACCTGCAGAATTCATCAAACTGTGAGTTTTCAAACTCACCTCCATGATCAGATAGAATATTTTTAATTTTCTGGTTTTTCTTAAGACAGAACTCTTGAAATTTTGTGAATGCATCACTTTTATGTGATAATAAGTATACCCAACTGTACCTAGAAAAGTCATCTACCATGACAAATCCATACCTCCTCCCTGATAAGCTGACAGACCTAGTTGGCCCAAAAAGGTCCATGTGTATCAGCTCATAAGGTTTAGAAGACAGATTTTTTGTCCTAGATTTAAATGACTTTCTAGTTAACTTGGACTGAGTGCATGCATCACATATTTTATTTTCTTTCTTAAAGGAAACTTCAGGAAGTCCTCTAACCATGCTATGCTTATTCAGTTTATGCAAAACAGTGTAACTAGCATGACCTAACCTACGATGCCATAAAAATGCTAAGTCTTCTTTACTAGCAGTAAGGCATAGGTTAGAATGTTGAATATCATCTAAATCTATCATGTAAGTGTTATTTATCCTCTTACCAGAAAATTTAACAGTTTCGGAATCAGGTTCAAAAACTTTGTAACATTGAGAGTCAAAAAGCACTTTGCATCCTTTATCACATAGCTGGCTGATGCTAAGTAAGTTATAAGCTAATCCTTCAACCAGCATGACATCCTCAATGCAACAAGTAGTACACTTACCTACCTTACCTGTTCCAACAATCTTACCCTTTGTGTTGCTACCAAAGGTGACAAGGCCTCCTTGTTTCTCTGTCATATGCCTGGAGCAGCCACTATCCAAGTACCACAAATTGTTCTTGGCTGCCAGGCATACCTGCACACACAATCAGGTTGAGAAGTTTGGAACCCAAGACTGATTGGACTCCAGAGAAGATGAAAAGCAATTAAAACAAGATAGCATACTTTTAGGAATCCACATTTGTTTGAAACAGTTCTGTTCAGTGGATTTTCCAGATTTCTTTTTGTTTTGCTTTTTCTTGTTGACACTAGCATGATTATTTACAGATTGATTATTTTTGTGCCAGTGCCTTGGCCAGGATGTATTCACGAAATTTTGGCTATAGTAATCATTGGGCTGGCTGTGGAAATATTGGTTCCTAGGTGTCCAAGAGCCATACCCATTAACCCAATTCCTAGTGTAAGGTTTATAGGACTGTGTAGCCTGATGTCCATAACCTGTAAACCTTCCTTGAGTCCTAGTCCATCCTGACCTATTTGGATAGGTTGACTGTGCAAAGAAGTGGGACTGGGCTCTAGGTTGGTAGAAATGTTTGGGTTGAGCTCTAAAAGCATTCTGCCTCCCCTGCACCTTGGACCCTGCTGACCTATTCATAGGTGTGTATTGGGTCTTCTTCAGAGGTGGTGGTGATGGTGGAGACTTGGTGACCTTAACATGGGGTTTATAAGACTGTGTAGGTTGACCCCTAACCTGAGACTGAGCTTTGGGATTTCGTTTGGATGTGCTAGCTCTACTAGTCTCATTCAGTTTTTGTTTGCCCTTCTCCTCAGCACTGGGCTTTTTCAGATTAGCAGTTTTGTTCATTGAAATGTTTGAATTCATACTAATTAGAGGTCCTTTCTCTTTTTGTGCAACAAATGAAATAGTTTTCATTCCAAAGGTTTTTGTTGCACTAAAATTAAATCCAAGGCCCTCTTTTCTGAAGTTGACCTTTGACCCTAACAAAGCATTTAGGTTATCTGAACCTTAGGTCATTTTCTCAATAGTCTTAAGCTTGTCCTCATTATCCTTTTAAATATCTTCAATGGATTTCTTAAGTTCTGTATTCACACTTAGGACAGCTTGATATTTTTCATTCACTATTTTTATCTCACTCTCACATTTCTGAATTTTCAATTTCAGTTCATCAATTTCTTTTTCTAACCTCTCATTTTCTTCTTTAGAGGCTTTTGACTCATTCTTGATTTCTTCTAATTTAGAACATGTGAGTTTCAATTTTTTATTCTCAGATTCTAGACATGCAATTTTATCAGTTAGAGTTGTATCATTTTGCATGGAGTTAATCTTTCTTCTTAGATGCCTGTTTTCCTTTCTAATATCATCAGCTCTATCAGCTATGTCATGGTAGGCATCTACCCAATCAGCAATAGTGAAATTTTCTAATCTAGTGATTACCTCATCTGAGTCCTCCTCTCTGTCTTCAGAGCTTGTTGCCATAAGGCAAATGGGCTTCTCGGATTCGGCTTCACTGTCTGAGGTATTGCTCAAGGAGCCTTCATCTTCATCACTCCAGGTGCTCACCATAGCTCTCCCTTTCGTGTTCCTCTTCTTTGACTTGTCCTTATTTTTTTGATTCTCTGGACAGTCAGCTTTCATATGGCCTATTTTCCTGCATTGATAACAAGTATTAGTTTCAATTTTCTTAGCAGGGTTATGTTTATACCTTTTATCCCTTCGGCCGCCATTATATTTCTTTTGGCTGAATCATCCTGCTCCTTTCCTGAGGAACCGCCTGAACTCTCTGGTCATCATTGCCATCTCAGTACGAGTTATATCTTCTTCATTCAGGCTCTCCTCGGATGATGAACTGCTAGAGCTGGATTTGCTGGATTTGCTGGCACCAGCTTTCAGAGCGATTGGCTTCTTCTTCCTCTCAACTTCTTCTATCTTTGGCATATTAATCTCATATGCCATCAGTGAGCCAATTAGCTCATCAGCCCTTGTGGTTCGCAAATCCCTTGACTCCTCCATCACTGTAGTCTTAGTATGCCAAGCATGAGTCAGGGAACGTAATATCTTCCTCACTACATCGTATTCTGTCTGAGGTTTCCCAAGACCTCTAAGACCATTTGTGATAGTAGTTAATCGAGCGTACATCTCCTTGATGGTCTCATTTGGCTTCATCTTGAATGCCTCATATTCAGACACTAGGAAATTAGCCTTCGTCTCTCTAACTTGAGAGGTCCCTTCATGGATCACTTCAAGTGCATCCCACATCTCCTTAGCTGAACTACAGGCTGATACGCGGGAGAATTCTGTAGGGTGCAGAGAGCACTGAATGGCGTTTATGGCAGTCCAATTTAGTGTAGACCTCCTGATCTCCTCCTTGGTCCAGACTTCCTCATTAGGGGACAGCTCATAAGGTCCCTTGCTTACTACCTTCCAGATCTCATAATCCTTCGCCCTTAAAAATACTTACATACGGTTCTTCCAGTATGCATAGTTAGATCCATCGAAGAATGGGGGCTTTGTGGTTGAGTGTCCTTCAGCTATCATCCCTCGAGCATCCATCTGTACCTTTCTCTTCGGGCGATGAGTCCCTATAGAAGAGTTAGGCTTTGATACCAACTGTTATGTTAGATGGACGCAGTCTATTACCACGGAGAGTGGATCTAGAGGGGGGTGAATAGATCTATTGCCTAATTTAAAACCAATATAAGGCTCTAATGCAGAATATAGGCAGATCTACTAAATCACTAACTCGGGTATTAGATTTGAATAGAAGCGAATCAAACTATGAAGGTAAACAAGAAATCCAATCGCACACAGTTCATAGATAATCACACAAACACAAGGCACACAGGATTTTTAGGTGGTTCGGTCAGGAGACCTACGTCCACCCCACACTCAACCGAGTATGGCTTACTGCTGCGCAACACAGCTTGTGTCCGCTGGGCAGTACAGCTTGGCCTACAACCGCTGATACACAGCTTCGCTGGGATTTACAGCTTGTCGACCAGAGGAACAAATCCTCTGCAACCGCTGGGCGATACAGCTTAGCCGTCCGAGACCTGGTCTCGCCTGCTGAGGATTACAGCTTCACCTGTCCAGTGGAAACCTCCACTGCAATTGTTGGCTCACAGCTTGAAGAAACAGATTCGGAAACAAAAGATAGAAGCAACCGAAAATGAGAAAACCCGGAAGGGAAATAGCTCTCAATGAGCAAACATCTCAACTCTGGTATCTGAACCAAGAGTCTGAGTTACAACCTCTCAATGAACCTCTCTCAACTCATCTCTCTCAATCGAACTCTCTCAATTCATCTCTCCTTTCTCTCTTTCTTCTCTTCTCTGCTTTTCTTCTCTGTGGATCTCGGTGGCTCTCTGCTGCTTCAGACTTTTAGTCTCACTGTATAGACTTTACCACTCGATCGATCAGCCTCCTTCTGAAGAAGAAAGCTCATATATATACCAGCAGCAGATTGGATAAGGGCGCGTGGCTTCCACATTTCTCGCCTAGAGAATTCGCCAGATCCGAGGAAATTTCATCCACATGGCAGCATCCTGGATGGGCTGCTTCCACGTGTCACCATCTGGGCACCTCATCCTCCTTGGATCACGAGCCATGTCATCAATCTCAGCCAGGAGTCCCTGTCAGACAATCGAACAGAGTTATCAGTTTAAGTCTAAAACCTTGTACAGACGTTGTAGAGTGTAATGCATTGTATAGACTTCACTGTATATACTTTGTGAATGCGAATGCAATGTACAGACTCTGCAATGTATAGACTTCATATATGCAGTGCTATGCGATGTACAGACTTCCTATATGAAGGTAACCGCTGTACAGACTTGCTGAAGTGTAATGCAATGTGCAGACTTTGAAGAACATTCAGCAGCCAATGTATAGACTTATGCAATGTAAAGACTTGGATAGACAACTGAACGATGTATGGACTTCAACTCAAAGGATGCACAATGTATAGACTTGAATGCTATTTGAATATGCAGACTCATCGTGCAATGTTGTCTAGACTTTGTATATGCAGAGCTTAAGCCCTGTACAGACATCAAATATACAGAAGTAAACGTGCATCAATGTGTAGACCTGTGTGTGTGCATGACGATGTATAGACTCTTACTGCATAGAACACATAGACAATCTGACAAAGATAGCTTCATCAAAACATAAACAGTTGCCAATCAATCAAAACAAGCTGTTGCCAATGAAATAAAGCTATTGTCAACATCATCAACACAGAGGAGTCACAACAATCTCCCACTTTTTGATGATGGCAACACCCTATCATATAGAATAGCAACACCCTGTCATACAGATGTATTTTGATGAAAGACATGAATTGTTAGCCAGATTTGTCATGCAGATGCTATGAATGCATGCTGAAATGAAAACAGCTCCCTGCTAACAAGATCTCCCCCTTTGCCATAACATGATGCATACACTCCCCCTGGACTTCAACAAACAGACAATAAAAGTATGGCCAAGAATGTATAATTCCAACAAGCTCTTGATAACAACAATTCAATAAATGAATGCTTTAATGAGAATCAAGAGAAATCAAGAATGACTTATACTATGTTATGCTTAGGAAATAAATCGGTAGCATAACAGTACATTTTTTATCTTCCATTCATTATATTATGTTTCTTGATCAATATGATAAGCTCTAGATCATCAAGAGTCCATCTAGAAACCTTGGAATATCAACCCTTGGTCAAACCTCGGGTTAAAATACTCAAGCATTGTGACGGTCGTGTACTGGGCCGTTACATGATGTGACGCTCTAGTATTGGGCCGTTACATTAGTCTGAATCTAGAACCAAGAAATCGGACTCAGTTGGATGTGACGTTCGTATATTGGGCCGTTACATGTTCCTGACGGTCCAATATAGATCTGTTACACTACTGATAACCAGAAACATCGATAGTGTAATCTAATCAATTGGTTTTAATGGTACAACTAACTCGGCGTCCTAGTGGGAATCCCAGGCTCGCAGAGAATTTCGGAGGCCTTGAAACAAGATTTCCTAGTCTATTGGAAGGAATATCCAATAGAGAGGTCCTCATGTCCAAGAATAATGTGCCTATAGTGCAAAGTGAACTAATGGATAACATACCGGAATATGTGCCATGTACTTAAAGAAATGACTCTATTTATAGAGATGATGTGTAACAATAGGAAATCATGATAAAACTCTGTCAATACATCTTTGGAAAAATCATGATTTAGATACAAAACTATAGAATTTTGGCACATGAAATTAACATAACTTAAAATAACTTAAGATACCTTAATTATGCAATTTCTATCATGAATCAGTAGATAATCTTAAAGACATGAAATTACGTCAAAACTTAGATAACTAGGCTTATTTATAAGTTAAATTAACTAGTTTCCGATTCTGTCCATTGTTAACCTGACGGTCTAGAATGGGTGCGTTACAGTGATTGTGACGATCTATCGAGGGGCCGTTATAGTAATGTAACGCTCCTGTTAAGGTGCGTCCGAGACAACAGAGTAGTTAAGATGCAGTAGAGGGTGTGACGGCTTATCGTAAGGCCGTTAGATCACTGTGACGGTCTTACCTTGATGCGTCAGAGTCCCTGCTAACAGTATAAAGAAATTAAAAGACTACGATTTGAAACCATGTCATATTTTAAAAAGATTTAACTACCCCAATCATGACAAAACAAAGTAAAGGTCATCTAGATGCATAGGTTGCAGTGAATTGACAAGGTAATATCTTTGACATTTGATTAGGGCTAAGAATATGTATGTATGCATGAACCCACTAAAACATGGAATTCATAGTCTATAATGCATGAAATCAAGTACAATTAGAGGGCTTTTATCCCTAACAAGATGTTTTTGTCAATCATGAGATAACCTACTCTTTTATCTAAGCTTTAAACTTCTAATTTGAGTCTGAAAGACGTGCCCTAGTTCTCCCTTTCCAGTGAGTTTCAGCAACTTCACGCTGCTCTAGCTCCTCAGCCTCTTGACCTAAGGATGTGAAATTTTGAGGGTAAGAATATGAAACTAAGGTGATCGAAAAGTTCTAAAGAATTGAATTCTAATTACCTCGTTTAGACGTCCTAATCTCTTGATCTTCAGAGGACTTTCGTTCAGATTTCTGGGTAATTATGATGGAACCAGCAACTTTGGAAGCTTCAATCTCCTTGGTTGCTCTATCTCCTAGCACAAAATTTGGAGAACTATTAGTCTAAAGTATACTAAATAAAATCTTCTAAAGAACTTACCCGAAATTCTATCTCCTTACCTTGATTCTTCACGAGCCAAAAGTAAGGGTCGCTCAGTTCAGAACTAGGTCCTATTTATAGGGTCTTGAAGATTAGATTGATTCTAGAGTCCTTAATTTACCAGATCCTAATCCCTAAGAGTCCTTAGTAATGCTATAAACTCTCCCAAGTCGATCTCTTGTAGATAAGATCCCAAAGTTCTAATCTTTTTGCTCGTTCTTTCTTTCACGGAACTGACAGAATGTAACGCATCAAGACTGGTGCGTTACATGGCTGTGGCAGTCGCACGATAGACCGCTACATCCAACGTGCACAGAGTTCAACATCAATCAAACTCTTTTGTTAATTATCCATATTATTATCCATAAAAATGGTATTTTATCCTTAAAATACGTGAATATGCTAAATAACCTTCTAGAGTATGGGCCAAACTTAATGGGCTTGGTCCTTAACCCTTTTGGATTTTATTTAAATAGGCTAGGTTAATTATTTAACATAATTGGGCCTTATAATGACTTATTAATCTAATAATCCATTTATTAATCTATTTAGCCCTTATAAATTCCAGAAAGTTCTATAAATAACTCAGAAATTATCACATAAATTCTGGGGTACTACACCCTCCCCCACTTAGAAGAATTTAGTCCCCAAATTCAATACATGGACTATGGAGAGTGTACTTACAGCTAAATAATTCTGGAAATCTTTTCCGCATGGCTTCTTCGGTTTTCCATGTTGCTTCATATGGCCATGCTTTCTTCCATTGAATATTGACCATAGGAATAACTTTATTTTTTAGTTGACGCACTTCTCATTCCAGAATCTTTATTGGCGTTTGCTCGTACGTCATATCCTTCTGTATCTCCAGATTGTCATAAGTGATAATATAGTCAGGATCATATACATATTTCTTTAGCATAGAGACGTGAAATATGTCATGAACTCCTGCTAATTGTGGAGGTAAAGCCAGTCTATAAGCCACTTCACCGACCCTTTCGAGAATTTCAAACGGACCAATGAACCTTGGAGTTAGTTTACCCTTAATGCCAAATCTCCGAATACCACGACCTGGAGAAATCTTGAGATACACATGGTCTCCTACTTGAAATTCTAAGTTGCGTTTATGATTATCAGTATAAGACTTTTACCTATCTTGTGCCATCTTTATTCTCTCTTGAATAAGCTTGATCTTCTCTGTAGAATCTCTGATAATATCGGGGCCTAGGAATTGTCTTTCCCCTATTTCACTCCAACATATTGGTGATCGACAACTTTTTTCATATAGAGCTTCAAAAGGTGCCATTTGTATGCTAGCCTGGTAACTGTTGTTATATGCAAATTCTACCAGAGGCAAGTGATCATGCCAACTATCTCCAAAATCAATAACACAAGCCCTGTGATGTGACACCAAGCGGGGAGGGGGATTCGAGCTAGAAGTGATGAAAAGGCCGCCGATGCCGATGCTGTCCACTCTCTGCGCTTCAGGATGGACAGTCGGTTCTCTTGACACTGCGGCCACTTCGGATTTTTTCTGAAGACGAAACCAGTGGAAAACTCTTCGTAACTGGACCGGGAAGACACCAGAATTTTCTTGATTTCTTTGGACGCCGATTCTGGTCGGGGCAGATGGTTGAACAGAGTGGCAGGTCTGTTGCGCAGACTGTAACAGGCTCTCAACAGTGGGAAGACGAGGATGCTGAGACCGCTCCCGAGCTCAGAATCAGTCACCGCTGAAGTCGTTGGTTCCTTTGATGAGTCGTCTTTGCAACGAAACTAACGGAGCTGCCAGATATGGTCGGAGATGGCCGGTAGAGCTTGAACACTGAGCGTGGTCGATGCCGACAGAGTGGAAGCAGAACTGCGTGCCCGGTGGGAGAAAATTGATAACTTCTAGATCCGGATGCCAAACGGAGCTCTGCTTCTTGGGGATGAAAGAAGACTTAGAGTAGAAGATTTTTGATGAAGAACTCTTGCTCAGATTCCTATCAGGTTGGCCGCTGCAGATCTTCCACTCCGGCTCTGGTCTTCTGTCTAAGCAGTTTTGCACAGTCGAGGGAGAATGGACCTTATGATCAGCCCGGTGCTCGGATGGAGACGAAACCACCTCTCTTGGAAAGCTCTCTGGACGACCTTTCCAGATATGTATGCCTTGCCACCAGAAGATTCAGGGAAATGCCAGAGATTATGAAGCTTCTAGGACCAAATTTGCTACCTGTGACCTGCAATGAAGTTGAAACCTTGTGGTGGCAAATGGTGGTGGAATGAGATGGAGGGAAGGGGAGGGCGACCTTGGCTGGGTTGGGGCTGGAGTTGGGCAACCTAGGGTGTGGGGGGAATGGGAGAGGGGAGGGAATTTTGAATTTGGGCCTTGGGAGGAGTTATTTTAGCCTTGGGAAGGTGGTGGGATGCATGGGGAAGGAGAGTGGGGTAGTTGGGGGTTGGGAGGTGAGGAGAGGATTGGAGGAGAGCTCTTGGGGTTGGGGTGAGTTAATGGAAGGGTGTGGGAACTAGGAAAAGAGTTATTAGGGGAGGGGAAGAGAGAGAAAGTGGTTGGGAGGGGGAGGAGAGAGAAAGGGGCTCACCCCTTAGAGAAAGAGAGAGATAATGAGAGAGAGAAAGAGAGAGAGAGAGGGGAATCCACCCCTTAGAGAGAGAGAGAGAGAAGTTAGAGAGAAAGAAAGAACCCAGGAGAATCCACTCCTAGAGAGAGAGAGAATATTAGAGAATCCACTCCAAAGAGAGAGAGATAGAAGGAGGGTAAGGGACCTGATGTTGGAGGTAGTTTTCCAAATATTTTTGATTCACTTCATTTTTTTTAAAAGAGAGGTTACATGACACTTATATAGACTCCACTTGTTGTGCATCCCTTTAGTTTTGATGATGACAAAGGATATTGATAATTGCTCCTTCAATATAAAGCAATGGACTCATGATAATTTGATGATGACAAAAGATGTGATTAACTAATTCAATGCAAATCTGATAGTTCAAGTGATTTCAGGTATACTGAAGTTCCAAGGAGAATCAACAATTCAGAAGAAGTGTCAAAGGCCGCCTGTCGACCAGTGAAGTAGTCATGGTCGACCAACGAACCCAGCCAGAAACATTTCAAGTCATCTGTATTCTGCATGTGCCGTGGCTGTCGACCAAAGCCCCACCTCTGGTCGACCACAGAACAGACAGTGCATCAGACAGAACCGACGGCCTTCTGGAATTTGCTCCTGGTCGACCAGCGACAAGGCTGTGGTCGACCACGGGGGACGCGAGTATCAGCCCGCCATCAGGACACTGCTCGTTGTCGACCACGGACAGTGTCATGGTCGACCACGGGTATTATCGCGTCCAGAACCGAACTCTAACCGAATTCTGTTATGGTTCCTTAAAACATGCGGATTGCTGTTGCAGGCTGTTGGGTAGTTCAGAAGATGAGATTCCGCACGGGAATCAAGGAGAGAATCTTGCTTAGAAGCGGTCAAACCTATTGGAGTGATCGGATTTAACCTTCTCCCTGTTTTCTAGCAGATTGACGCTCGATCTGGTTTTTGAGCGGGAAAAGCTTCAGGCTTGAAAAAGAATCTGCATAAAAATAGAAGGCAACTGATCGCGGAGTAAGCACACATAGAGAGCGGGGTGTGGAACATGGAGCAGAAGAAAAGGACTCCCACGAAGATATTCTGAAAGAGAAAAGGAAGAGTGGCTCTCCGGCTATCAAGAAGCAGCAGAAGACAGGAGTGTTCTTCGGTGCTGCAGAAAGAAGACCTGGCTCAAGGCGTTGCAAGTTCCAGCAGCAAGGCAGCTGAAGGCATCCTGCTGGAAGTCCTACAGGGAGTCTTGTCTTGTTACCTATGTGATTGAGTCCCAAGCTGAACTCTTTAATTACTCTGCTTCAAAAGTCTATGTTCAGCCTTGTTACACCTTTTTCTATTTATCTTTTCATTACATCAAGTGTCAAGCTGTGAGGCAGCGGAGTCAAGCTGTGAGGCAGCGGAGTCAAGCTGTGAGGCAGCCGAGTCAAGCTGTGTGTCAGCGGTGTGTGTGTGAGATCAGAAGTTCTCATAGTGAAGCCTTGCTTGAGTTAAGCAAGGGGTGGATGTAAGTCTCAGGAAGAGACTGAACCACCTTAAAAATCCTCTCTTGTGGTGTGCTTGTGTGTGTTTGATTTCCTATATGTATGCTTGCATCTTTACTATCCGCATTAGTTCTATGATTCATTAATTACCAGTAGCTCATCTGGTTGATAGTCAGTAAATTATCAAAAAGGGGGAAAGATCTATTCACCCCCCCTCTAGATCTATTCAGTCCGTATCCAACACCACTAAGAAGACCAAAAGACAACTCACCTAACACCTAACACCTACTCATCATAACTCTCTTAGGAAGACTAAAAGACACAAAATAAAAAAAGACTCTTACATAATAGTTGGAGACATAATTACTACAAAACATAAAACATGACCCATTAGGCCCATACATATGGCCCAATTAACATGAGACAACTAAAACATAAACATGATACAACTAAAACATGAATATCTATTTGATAATTTTGTTGAAGCCGCTTGCCGATCCCGTCACCCTGAGCATGTCTTCTACCACCTGATTTGTTCTTTCTGTCTGACCATCAGTTTGTGAATGAAATGATGTGCTGAAATTCAATCTAGTCCCTAGTGACTGTTGTAGACCCTTCCAAAACTGTGATGTGAATCGAGGATCTCTATCAGATATAATAGTGACTGAGACACCATGTAATTTAACAATTTCTCTTATGTATAATGTTGCCAAGATATCCACAGACCATCGACTTTTGATTGGTATGAAATGTGCAGATTTAGTTAATTGATCTATGATTACCCATATACCATCGTGTCCACCTCTTATCTTAGGTAACTCCATAATGAAATCCATCCCTATACTCTCCCACTTCCATTCGGGAATATTTAAGGGATGCAGTTTACCTGTGGGTCTAAAATGCTCTATCTTTACTTGTTGACAAGTGAGACATCGAGACACGAAATCAGCTATTTCTCTCTTCATGTTAGGCCACCAGAAATTTCTTTTGAGATCCTGATACATTTCTGTACTACCTGAGTGAATGGTATACCTGGATTTATGTGCTTCTTCTAGAATCAATTTCTTCGTATCCTCATGATCCGGTACACACACTCGGCCCTTGAATAGCAATCTTCCATCCTCCGTAATAGAGAAATCCGGCTGTTGTTCAATATTAGCCCTAATTTCTAGTAACATGAGATCATCATTTTGCAACTTGACTAGATCCTCTATTAAGGTAGTTGAGCTCGGATATTAGCCATGAAGCAATCTTCTTCCTTCCTGTCAATATCTAAGTTCAACTGAGCAAATTGAGGAATAAGATTTGTCATACTAATCATAAGACTTGATAGCATATCCATTGGTTTTCTGCTGAGTGCATCCGCAACAACATTAGCCTTGCCAGGATGATATTGAATAGAAAAATCAAAATCCTTTAGATATTCTAACCATCTTCTCTGCCTCATATTTAGCTCTTTTTGAGAAAATAAGTATTTCAAGCTTTTGTGGTCCGAGTAGACCGTAAACTTTTCTCCATAGAGATAATGACGCCAAATTTTCAAGGCAAAAATGACAGCTGCTAATTCCAAATCATGTACAGGATAATTTTCCTCGTGACGTTTCAATTGTCTTGAAGAATAAAAGATTACTCTTCCATTTTGCATGAGGACACACCCTAAGCCAATACCTGATGCATCCATGTATACTTCGAATTCACCACCTTCTATCGGTAGTGTTAGAATAGGAGCTGTAGTAAGATGATTCTTAAGAGTTTGGAAACTCTCCTCACATTCCTCTGACCAGACAAAAGTTTTTTCTTTTCTCGTCAGTCTAGTTAAAGGAACTGTAATCTTTGAAAAATCTTTAATGAATCTTCTATAATAATCAGCTAGACCCAGAAAACTTCGTACTTCTGATACGGTCGTTGGCCGGCTCCAATTCTTGACAGCTTCTACCTTAGAAGGATCCACATCGATACCTTCTTTTGAAATAATGTGACCTAGGAATGAAACTTCCTTGAGCCAGAACTCACATTTATTTAGCTTGGCATATAGTTTATGTTCTTTAAGTGTTTGCAAAGCTATTTTCAAATGTTCTTCATGTTCCTCCTTTATCTTGGAATATATCAAGATATCATCAATGAAGACGACGATAAATTGGTCCAGATATGGCTGGAAGACAATGTTCATAAGTTGCATGAATGCTGCCGGGGTATTAGTTAATCCGAATGGCATTACCACGAATTCATAGTGGCCATAACGACTTTGAAAAGCCGATTTATAAATGTCCTCTTCTTTAATTCTAAGCTGATGATAACCTAATTTGAGGTCTATCTTAGAAAAATATTCTGCGCCAGAAAGCTGATCGAAGAGCTCATCAATACGCGGCAACAGATACTTATTTTTAATTGTGAGTTGATTCAGTCGCCGGTAATCGATGCATAGCCTGAGAGAACCATCCTTTTTATTGACAAATAGAACCGGCGCACCCCAAGGGGATGTGCTAGGTCTGATGAAGCCTTTGTCTAGTAATTCTTGCAACTGCCTTTTTAATTCCTTGAGTTCTGTGGGGGACATCCTGTAAGGGGCTATAGAAACAGGTGCTGCTCCTGGAATGAGTTCAATAGTGAAGTTCACTTCCCTCTCGGGTGGTAAACTGGGTAATTCGGACGGGAACACATCGGGGAACTCACTTACAATAGGAATGTCTGCTAAGATAATCTCCTTAGATTCGGTAATAATGACAGAAGCAAGAAAAGCTTCACATCCTTGCGAGATAAGTTTGCAAGCGTGAAGAGAAGATATAATAGTAGGATGCTTCTTGTACTTGATGCCAAGAAAAGAGAATCTTGGAAGACCGGGCTTTCGAAAGGATATAATCATATTTCGGCAATTGATATAAGCATCATCATCTATAAGCCAATCTACCCCTAAAATGGCATCATAACCTTTCATGTCAAGGCATACTAAGTTTGCGGGGAGATTGTGACCTTCTACTATCACTTCGCTATTATAATAATAGTCGGTAAGCTTTGTTCCAGAACCTAAGGGTGTGGTAATAGAGTGATCTGAAGGTAGGGGAACTGATGCAATTGATAATATTTTTGTAAAAGTAGTGGAGATAAAAGAATGAGAGGCACCAGTGTCAAATAGTACAAATGCAGGACGAGAATAAATTTGAAGAGTACCTTCCATAAGCCCACCATCCCTGGGCGCTTCCTCTTCTTCTGAGACGGCATTGAGGCGAGCCTGCCTCCTATGTCCTCCACCAGAGATTGGTCTTTCATAAGGGGGCAATCTGACATGCGATGCTCCCTACTTCCACAACGTAAACAAGCGCCAAGGCACTTCCAACACTCCTCAGCCGAATGGCCAAATTTTTCACAAAACGTAAAGCTGTAGCAACTTGCTCCTCCTCCTTGATTTTCTTTTGCTTATGGGAACTTCCACTATTCCCATTCCTGATCTCTTCTTACTATCACGGCTCTTGTAGGGCTCCGTGATGCAGAACTTTTCCTTTTTATAATGCTGATCTGAGCGTCAGCTAGACTCTTCTCCTTTCCCTTTTAATTTCTCGACCTTCTCTAAGGTCCTTTCACACAAATACGCTCGTTGAACCATTTCCGCATAAGTACGGATGTTTTGGGTCCCGAGCTGCTGAATGAAACAGGGCCGTAACCCGTCCATGAATCGATTAGCCTTCAATAAATCGGTGCTGATAAGATGCGGTGCGTAAGTTGCAAGCCTTGAGAATTGCAGTTCATATTCGGCAACCGTCATCATTCCTTGCCGAAGAGCGGTGAACTCCATAGCCTTTCG
Source organism: Amorphophallus konjac (assembly GCA_022559845.1). Classification (NCBI taxonomy): domain Eukaryota; kingdom Viridiplantae; phylum Streptophyta; class Magnoliopsida; order Alismatales; family Araceae; genus Amorphophallus; species Amorphophallus konjac. The sequence continues at coordinate 38,981,309 of CM040122.1, forward strand.
TTCCTTTACGTGCTCAGAAAAGTACTTGGCACGGAATAGGGTAAGAAAACCATCCCATGTATGAGGTGCATCGGGCGGAGGTGCCGGAACCGACTTCCACCATGTACGGGCATCTTTGTTGAGTTGGAAGGTTGTGAGACGCACCTTCTCTTGATCGATGCATTGGATAACGTCAAAGATATGATTCATTTCGTCTATCCTGTTCTCTGCTTCGTTCGGATTAGAAGAACCATAGAACCGCGGAGGGTTTAAGCTCCGAAAGTTGTGATGTAAATCACCAGCCCTTGCTCCAGCGCCAGCTTGCGCCATGGTTTGTAATGCCTAAGTGAGGCCAGCAACAGTTTGTTGCATACCATTCCAATCTACGCGATGAGCCATGGTAATAATAGGGTACATGAGAGAAAAATAACAACTTGTTATTTCTTGTGGAATTGGAAGGAAAATCAATCTTAAAGCTAATTAACTATCTTATCCTGGGTTCTACCCAATTCTCACATGGGTGTGGAAATTTCTTCCTTAGTTCGTAGGTAGGGGTCCTTAAACCTTAGACTTATCCTATGACATGACCTTTCTTCCTATGTCCTGAGACTTAGGCTCTGATACCAACTTAACTGTCATGTCCCGAGCCTTTATTACAGTGGAAGACTCGCTCGAGGAATGCGAACAGCCGGCATGGTAAGCCTCTTGCAAGCAAGAATGATCAAAGCACAAGGCAATCACACATAAGAATGCAATCGCACAATATTTACTCAACTTCAACTTTCATTAATAATCAAATCCACTATTCGATTACAACCACTAATTCAACTTCCATCATGCTAGACTCAAGAAATAAGAAATGACATAGACTCGATCTAAACAATGTAAACTTCCTAAGTCTTCGCTCATTCTTTATTCACTCTCGGATCCGCTACTTGAACATTCTAAATCTGAACCCGACTCACTTCCATTTCCTGAAAAAGAATGGAAATAGGTAATAAGCACACTTGCCCAGTAGGTATCTTCGCATCAACATGAAGGCATCATTAAAGTAATTAACATTTTAGCTCTAGAGAAATAAGGTAAAATCATGCGAATGCGATCAATCATGCGATTAAACCAAAGTATGTAAGATAGAATGAGAGCAAGTATGAACTAGCAAGAATGTTATAAGAACATGATATGGCCTTTCATGAACAAGAATGTAACGAGAATGTACTAGCAAGTCACATAATCATCACTCCAGTATCTTTTGCTTATGAGCAAGTACTTCGTGAATTTCTGTGGAATATCAAGAAAGTCAAGTATCAATCATGCTGTATTGTGTTATGGATTTTTACTTATTTATAAAGAAAGTACTCCTAGTGCAATGCGACGCTAGTAGCATCATACCCCATGGTTTATAATAGTATGTTTCCGACAATTAGTCGAGGGGACTAGTATAGAGCCCTTGAACACAATCAGTGCTTGATCGCATCTTCAAGTATAAATCAAGCTTTTTCCACGCATGTAACAATAAAGTATGGCCAAGAACGTACAATTCCAACAAGCTCTTGATAACAACAATTCAATAAATGAATGCTTTAATAAGAATCATGAGAAATCAAGAATGACTTATACTATGTTATGCTTAGGAAATAAATCGGTAGCATAATGGTACATTCTTTATCTTCCATTCATTATATTAGGTTTCTTGATCAATATGATAAGTTCTAGATCATCAAGAGTCCATCTAGAAACCTTGGAATATCAACTCTTGGTCAAATCTCGGGTTAAAATACTCAAGCATTGTGACGGTCGTGTACTGGGCCGTTACATGATGTGACGCTCCAATATTGGGCCGTTACATTAGTCTGAATCCAGAACCAAGAAATCAGACTCAGTTGGATGTGACGGTCGTATATTGGGCCGTTACATGTGCCTGACGGTCTAATATAGATCCGTTACACTACTGATAATCAGAATAATTGATAGTGTAATCTAATCAATTGGTTTTAATGGTACAACCAACTCGGCGTCCTAGTGGGAATCCCAGGCTCGCAGAGAATTACGGAGGCCTTGAAATAAGATTTCCTAGTCTATTGGAAGAAATATTCAATAGAGAGGTCCTCATGTTCAAGAATAATGTTCCTATAGTGTAAAGTGAACTAATGGATAACATACCGGAATATGTGCCATGTACTTAAAGAAATGACTCTATTGATAGAGAGGATGTGTAACAATAGGAAATCATGAAAAAACTCTGTCAATACATCTTTGGAAAAATCATGATTTAGATACAAAACTATAGAATTTTGGCACATGAAATTAACATAACTTAAAATAACTTAAGATACCTTAATTATGTAATTTCTATCATGAATCAGTAGATAATCTTAAAGACAAGAAATTAGGTCAAAACTTAGGTAACTAGCTTATTTATAAGTTAAATTAACTAGTTTCCTATTCTGTCCACAGTTAACCTGACGGTCTAGAATGGGTGCGTTACAGTGATTGTGACGGTCTATCGAGGGGCCGTTACAGTAATGTAACACTCCTGTTAAGGTGCGTCAGAGACAACACAGTAGTTAAGATGTAGTAGACGGTGTGAGCTTATCGTAAGGCTGTTAGATCACTGTGACGGTCTTACCTTGATGCGTCAGAGTCCCTGCTAACAGTATAAAGAAATTAAAAGACTGTGATTTGAAACCATGTCATGTTTTGAAAAGATTTAACTACCCCAATCATGACAAAACGAAGTAAAGGTCATCTAGATGCATAGGTTGCAGTGAATTGACAAGGTAATATCTTTGATCTTTGATTAGGGCTAAGAATATGTATGTATGCATGAACCCACTAAAACATAGAATTCATAGTCTATAATGCATGAAATTAAGTACAATCAGAGGGCTTTTATCCCTAACAAGATATTTTTGCCAATCATGAGATAACCTACTATTTTATCTGAGCTTTAAACTTCTAATTTGTGTCTGAAAGACGTGCCCTAGTTCTCCCTTTCCAGTGAGTTTCCAGCAACTTCACGCTGCTCTAGCTCCTCAGCCTCTTGACCTAAGGATGTGAAATTTTGAGGGTAAGAATATGAAACTAAGGTGATCGAAAAGTTCTAAAGGATTGAATTCTAATTACCTCGTTTAGACGTCCTAATCTCTTGATCTTCAGAGACTTTCGTTCAGATTCCTGGGTAATTATGGTCGAACCAGTAACTTTGGAAGCTTCAATCTCCTTGGTTGCTCTATCTCCTAGCACGAAATTTGGAGAACTATTAGTCTAAAGTATACTAAACAAAATCTTCTAAAGAACTTACCCGAAATTCTATCTCCTTACCTTGATTCTTCACGAGCCAAAAGTAAGGATCGCTCAGTTCAGAATTAGGTCCTATTTATAGGGTCTTGAAGATTAAATCGATTCTAGAGTCCTTAATTTACCAGATCCTAATCCCTAAGAGTCCTTAGTAATATTATAAACTCTCCCAAGTCGATCTCTTGTACATAAGATCCCAAAGTTCTAATCTTTTTGCTCGTTCTTTCTTTCACGGAACTGACAGAATGTAACGCATCAAGACTGGTGCGTTATATGGCTGTGGCGGTCGCACGATAGACCGCTACATCCAACGTGCACAGAGTTCAACATCAATCAAACTATTTTGTTAATTATCTATATTATTATCCATAAAAATGGTATTTATCCTTAAAATACGTGAATAGGCTAAATAACCTTCTAGAGTATGGGCCAAACTTAATGGGCTTGGTCCCTAACTCTTTTAGATTTTATTTAAATAGGCTAGGTTAATTATTTAACATAATTGGGCCTTATAATGACTTATTAATCCAATAATCCTTTTATTAATCTATTTAGCCCTTATAAATTCTAGAAAGTTCTATAAATAACTCAGAAATTATTACATAAATTCTGGGGTACTATAAGAACGCTATCATGTCCCCTGTCATATGCCTTGAGCAGCCACTGTCCAAGTACCACTTGCTTCCCCTGACTTCGAGACATATCTGCAAGAAATAACATTCTCATGCAAATGATTTTGGTACCCAAGTTAGTTTGGATCCGTAGGAGTTAGTCCAGTTCTGTGTATATCTTTTCTTTGTCCAAACAACATGATTTCTTGGTGGACTTTGTTTGAACTAGCAATTTGCAATAACATGACCAAATCTACCACAGTGATAACAGTTAACGGGTACAAACTTCCTTTGAAATTGTCATGGTTTGGGTTGGACATGTTTTGGTTTAGAATTGGAACATGAAGCACGGTTTGTATCTTTTTCAAGAACAAATGATGTGGTAATCTTGTGCTCAAAGGATTTTTTATTTTGAGGAGTATATCCCAGTCCTTCCTTTTGAAAATTGACTTTAACTCCCAACAAGTTATCTAGATTTTGTTTGCCCTTTACAAATCTTGACAATGTGGACTGAAGTTCAGCCACTTCTTTATTCAAACTCACAGTTTTCTCTTCAAGTTCAAAGTTTGTGGATTTCAGAGTTTTTTCTTCAGTTTTCATTTTTTCACAATCTTTCTCCATTTCAGATATTTTGCAAGATAATTCTTCCTTGGCTTTTTCACAATCTGAAATCATTTTTAACAGACTTTCTTTTTCTTCCGTTGCCTCAAACCATTCCTGTTCCAGTTTCGCAAACTTAACAAAGATATCTTCATGTGACAAATCATCAAGTTTCTTTTTTAGAGTTTTATTTTCAGATCTGATTTTCTTGTATTTAGTATACAGTTTTTCATATTCCGACTCCCATTGTTCATTGGAAATAAAATCAGGGTCAGAGTTTACCACCGTTGAGTCATCCTCATGTGCCATGAGACACAAGCTTTCCACGAGTTCTTGTATCTCCTCATCGGACGATTCGTCCTCTTCATCGCTCCATGTGGCGACCATAGCTTTGGGCTTTCTGAAATTGTCTTTCTTGAATTTCTTCTTCAGATCTGGGCACTCTCCCCTCATGTGCCCGGGCTTCTTACATTCGTAGCATATGATGCTACTTGGTTTGCTTGGCTCGCCCTTGGTTTGAGTGGGCTTCCTTTGCCCCTTTCTAAAATTGCCTTGGAAGTTTCTCTTCTTCCTCAAAAACCTTTTCACTTGGCGAGTTATCATAGCCAAGTCTTCTTCTTCGTTGCTTCCTTCACTTGATTCTTCTTCTTGGAAGTCTTCATCAGATTGATGAGCTTTAAATCCAATTACCTTCTTCTTCTTCGTATCTTCTTCAGCTGTCCTCTTCATATTTATCTCATAGGTCATGAGTGACCCTATGAGCTCATCGAGAGTGAGTGTGGACAGATTCTTGAAGTCTTCAATGACTGTGGCCTTAGTATGACACACAGGAGGGAGGGATCTCAGCACTTTTTGTACAAGTTCAGAATTAGTGTAGTCTTTTCCAAGGCTTTTGAGACCATTCGTGATCTCGGTTAACCTTGCGAACATCTCTGAAATTTTCTCTTCAGGCTTCATCTTGAAGAGCTCATAATCTCGGACCAGAAGGTTGGCCTTGGTCTCTTTGACCTCCGAGGTTCCTTCATAGATCAGCCGCAACTTATCCCACATTTCCTTTGCTGAACTGCACATGGATACACGAGAGAACTCATTAGGATGTATAGCACATTGCATAATATTCATAGCATTAAAATTTACAGTGCATTTCTTAATTTCCTCGGGTGTCCATTTTTCTTCATCCTCCCCGAGTTTGTAGGGACCCTTGTCCACAACTCTCCAGATTTCATACTCCTGGGCTCTAAGAAAAACATGCATCCTATTTTTCCAATAGGAATAATTTGAGCCATCGAAGTAAGGAGGACGATGAATGGAGTGACCCTCAGGCATCATACCCTTGTTTGCCATTGATCTGGATCGTACTCTAGATCGTTAGATCTGAAAGAATTAGAGCCTTGGCTCTGATACCAATTGAAGTCCCTGTTGGTTTCGGTGCTATGTATTCAGAGGGGGGGTGAATGAATATGTCCTTTAAAAACTTTCGCTCAATTAAAATCTAATGCTCACTAGACAGATTTAGACAAATGAAACAAGCTGATCAAATATTCTGTTCAACCAGTAAGCAAACACTTGGAGCGCCCCTATGCAAACATCTAGCGGAAGCAAAGACAGATAAATCAAACCACAATGCAATAGGAGTTTTTAGGTGGTTCGGTCCTCCAGACCTACGTCCACCCCACACTCAAAACCCGAGTGTGGCTTACTGCTGTACAACACAGCTTGCGTCCGCTGGGCATCACAGCTTGCCTACAACCGCTGGGCCTCACAGCTTGCCATCCCGCTGAGCATCACAGCTTGCTATCCAGAGGAGTCCACCTCTGCAACGCTGAGCATCACAGCTTGCTATCCAGTGGAATCCACCACTGCAACCGCTGACTAACAGCTTGAAGAAAGGTATAAGAAGAAAACAAAAGATGGAACAAAACAGCAACGGAAAGCTGTAAATGAAGAACAAGAAATATAGCTCTCGAGGGAGCAGTTCTGGCTTGGATTTGATCCAAATGCCAGACAACCACAATCTCTCTCTCTCTCTCAGCTCGAGCACTCTATCTCACTCTTTCTCTTCTTTCTCTTCTGCTCTTCTTCTTTTTCTCTTACTTTTTCTTCTTCTTCTCTTTTGCTGGATCGAGGGGCTCTCTGCTCCTGCTCTTCTGGTTCAACTCACCCAGCTTCGATCTCCCTTCTCTTGATGAAGAAGACTCATATATATAGCAGCAGCAGCAGCAGCCAGGGTGTGTGTTCTCCATATTTCCCGCCCAGGACTTTTGGCCACGTCTCATCTTCCTGTCAGCCCTTCCAGCCTCGGATCACGTGCCCTTCATTAAGCTTCACGAGCAGAGCACCTGTCAGACATACGAGAACACTTATTAGGTTAAGTATAAACCCTGTACAGACTTTAAGGAAGCAATGCATTGTATAGACTTTATGATGCTGAACAAGGCAGAGCTCTGTACATACTTGCTGATCGGAGGGTCAGTGTATAGACTTGCTGTGAAGAACAGTAATGTGTAGACTTGGATGAGAACAATGCATGAACACAGTGTATAGACTTAGAAGTCTAAAGGGGGTCGACCCATCTAATCAGGGGGTCATCCCATGATGCATGAATGAATACACTTCCAATGTATAGACTTCGGGCTTGCCATGATGTATAGACTTGGAGCACAAAAGTCACGATGTACAGACTTCATGAGACTCTAATGAAGACAGACGATGTATAGACTTCATGACTGATGCACGATGCAGACTCGTCCAATGTATACACTTGCTCAATGTTCAATCTTCACGAATGATGTACAGACTAAAAATGTGTAGACTTGCCAAGACAAATGAACGATGTACAGACTTGAACAAGGCAAGGTCTGTACAGGCTTTGAGGTTCACAATGTATGGACTTTGGCAACCCAACGACTGTACAGACTTCCACTCAACAACGTTGTATAAACTTGGAAATGTGAACGGGAGGATGTATAGACTTGGCCCCTTGAAGGATGTGCAGACTTTGAAGAAATCAGGCGATGTGAAGACTTTACCAATGTATGGACTTGGCCCAACAAAGAACCGATGGATGTATAGACTTTACGAGCACAGTCCAATGTATGGACTTTGCGAAGCACAGTCTAATGTATAGACTTCAAAGGCTTGAAGGCCCAATGTGCAGACTTGGAAGACTGAACCAATGTACAGACTTAACAGTTGCCTTGGCTGTACAGACTTGGTCACAAAACTGAACAGTCGGTTGTATAGACTTACACAAACCAAAGTCTGTACAGACTTGAAAAGAAAACCAATGTATAGACTTCGTGAGCGCCTAGGGGATGTACAGACTTAGTGACTGTACAGACTTGGAAGGCTCAGCGAAGGATGTACAGACTTCAACGAAGAGATGCATGATGTACAGACATCATTCAAAGGCCAGTGTAAAGACTTCACGATGAATAGACTTTCCAAGTGAAAGGTTGTACAGACTTGAGCACAGAAGCTCTGTACAGACTTGATCAAGACAAGGCAGTCGAGTGTATAGACTTCAAGTGAAACGACGGTAAAGCCATCAGTGTATAGACTTCAAGGGAAACGATGGTAAAACTACCGATGTATAGACTTGAAGGGAAACGCAGGTGAAACTTCCAATGCAATGCAATGTATGGACTTCAAATAAGACGTTGCATGAGACGCTGAAGTCTGTATAGACTTTGAACACAAACGCCACAATGCAATGAATAGACTTGCTAGTTAAGTGAGCTGCAATGTATGGACTCTGCTATGCATGAAGACGAGTGTATAGACTTGGAAATCTGGGGGCGTCGACACATGATGCATGAGACACACTTGCTGCGTTGACGCTGCATGACTTGCGAAATGCATAGAACACATAGAGGCTGTATAGACTTACAGCGTTGACGCTGTAGACTTGAGAATGCAATGTACAAATTTTGGGCTCGCCATGGAGTGTGTAGACTTAGACATCCTTCAGCTCAATGTATAGACTTCAATGAATGCATGCTGCAATGTATAGACATGCTGATCTGCTAGGAATGCAATGTATGGACTTGCAGCCATGCAGTGTATGGACTTGTGTTCTGAGGGAGTCGACCCATCAAGGAAAGGGGTCGACCCATGATGCATAAACACAACACAGACACAATACGATGTATAGAACACACAGCGGCTGTATAGACAAGAGATGTATGTGCTAGACAAAGTATTGACTAGTGCAGACAGAGAAGCAATGCACAGAAGTCAAGCACAAATAATATATCAGTCATACACATGCATTCTCCAGATAATATATCAGTCACAGTCATATGCATTCATATTGCTATCATCAAAACACAATATCATAATGCACTCACTGTGTTGCTATCATCAAAATAAAACAAGCATTGCTATCATCAATTCATCAACACTAAATAGCACATGCTTGTGCCTAAGGGGCACAACAGTCCCGCGATCAATGACACCCAAGAGGGGGGGGTGAATTGGGTGATAACAGATTTTAAGAACTTTTAACAAATTTAAGGGATATAAGAAGAGAAATCAACAAACAAGAATAGATCTGATGAAATACAAACTGGATTTGGCTAAATCAACCCCTATAGTAGTTCTTTGGTACCAGGCGGAGTCCGGGAATCCGAAGATTCTCTCACACAAGATATCTTCTTCCCGACAGGACTAACCGTGTCGATCAGAAGGTACCTTTTGATATACCAGAGATCTCCCGTAGAAAGTTAGTAAAGCTAGATCTAAACAAAGGCACTAAGTGATAACGCAATATGCAAATGAGCTAGAGAAGAATGGAGGTAGGAGATAAGGAGCAAACCACACAGAACACCATGATTTTTAGGTGGTTCGGATGCAACAACTGCAACCTACGTCCACCCCTCACACACGGTGAGGATTCACACACTATGTTGTAGGAAGTTACAAGATCAACACCACACACACACACACACACACACCCCTCACACACGGTGAGGATTCACACACTATGTTGTAGGAAGTTACAAGATCAACACCACACACACACACACACACACACACACACACACACACACACACACACACACACACACACACACACACACACACACACACACACACACACACACACACACACACACACACACACACACACACACACACACACGTGAAGAGTATATAACTCCCACGATGGTGCAGGAGCACCGACACATAAAAACGATGAAGATCAACGAAGAACTCACACACACACACACGGATCTGTCAAGATCCACACACACACAAGTGATTGAAGGTTACAAGAAGTTACAACTCAGCTCAAACAAGAATGGAAGAAGAAGAATAGAGAATAAAAACATAAAACAAGCTCCCCCTTAATGGATGAAGGTGGTATAGGATGAAGCTTGCTCCCAGCTTGATTTCCACTTGATTTGGATGCAGATTTGCCCTTCAAAACTTCAGCTCCTGGATGAAGAGTTCCCCACGGATAACTGTTCATGGCTACAGTACCAGCTCCTTCTTCCTTGATAGCCTCCCCTTATTTTCTCTTGGAAAATCCTTAGGGTTTTTGACCCCAATAAGATCTTTTATAAATCTAGGAAGGTCAGGAGACAAGCCCCAGACCAGATCCACAAATCACTCTTTGATTGATGGCATTAGGCTTAAACAAATGGGGGAAGATTCCTCTCCTCGTGCTTGAAAGGAAAATCAACAATAGGGGCTTTTCAAAGTTGGCGGTCGACCTGAGCATAGGGGCAGTCGACCGGAATTTCACAGGGAATTGCCCATTCGTTGCTGGGAAAATCGGTCGATCGCTATAAGCTGGCGGTCGACCGCTGGCTTGATTTCCTACAAAAAATAAAAGGTTAGCCAATGCAATATAATATATGAACGAATCAGGTTATGGCTACCTTATTTCAATTAAGTTGAGTGGGTTTAAGCTTAGCCTTGGTGGTTTAAGAACTAAAACATGAATTTATGCATTTGGATGAGTTTAACCAATTAAGCTTATTACATGGTGAAGTGGGCTTTGAAGGCGTGTTAAATTTGAACTTTATAGTTGAGACATTGCACGTGATAAAGCGTATAACATGTTCTGTTATCATCAAAATCAACATGGATATACTCAACACTAGGCAGAGACTGAGACACCGCACTAGCAACCAGGAACACAAAACAAGGACAAGCTGGGGTCGCGCTCATCAGCGCGGGTCCGACGTCCCCAGCCCATTGTGCACACACAGACCATGTGCCCTAGGTCAGATCCTCTAGCAGGTTCTTCCCCCGAAGCCCGGTCTCGACTGCGCGTGGGGTGCCTACGGTAACCTGCCTAAAAATCATCTCTCTCGGGTAAGCCGCTCCACCACTCCCGGGTGGGTCAGCACCGCGTGCCGTAAGAAGGCTACGACTAGTGGCAGGTCACTCAACATGAACACGGAAAGACACACACACACCTATCGCGAGTAACACGAAGTAACAGGTGGCACGATGCCACCAGACTCTGGATGGTCCACTAGAGCTACTAAACCAACGGCCTTTGAGTCACGAGACTCGGGTCAAGACCGTCGGACATGACAGTACAACTCCCTCAATCCGGCCTGATCCCTAGGTCTGAAACCACGATAGCACAAATACCGAGGCAGCTCCCAAGCCGTCGGGTTAATCCATGGTCCAAGGGACACACGGAAAACCTCCAGCCCCAGGCTGGTTGATTGGACCCACAGTCCAAGGCTGCACACATGGCCCACTCGGAAACCACCTTCCGGAGAAACCCATGATGTGTGGGGAAGACCCACCGCGTACATGCCGACTCACGGTGACTCAATCTAGCGAGAACTCGAAAACTCGGAACACGTGGGGTCACCCGGACCCACCAAACCCACTGGGTCACTATTCGAGGTAACACGGCACCTCCAGACACCCCAAAATGCGGACACAGAACTGACGGGTTGTCCGGGACATCCACGAGACCGAAGTCGACCACTGGGTCACAACCGGGTCGACTGGGGACCAACACAACGCGAACCTGACATTACAAGCATGGAAATCACCTAGCGGTCTAACCCTAGGCCACCACAAAGGCTAGCGGTCTACCTCTAGGCTGCTAAAGAATAGCTAGTGGTCTACCACTGAGCCGCTACACGCTGAAATCACGGAGCACTAGCGGTCTAACCTTGGAGCAAGAGGTACTGGTTAGCGGGCTACCTCTGGACCGCTAAACCCTCGCAACACACGAAGCTCAAGCGGTCTAACCCTGGACTGCCAAGGACCCTGGCGGTCTATCACGTGACCGCCAGCCTTGAACTGACATAGGGAGACCCCTAGCGGTCTACCCTTGGTCCGTTTGGAGCCCTTAGCGGTCTCTGGAACGACCGCTAAGGCGTCCCGAACCCGAAATGGTGGGAAACGCCGCAAAAATCTGATCCATGCCCCAATCACCCCCGGGTGATGGGGAAACAAAGGGGAAACCCTTCCCCAAGCCCCAAGGCATCACATGGTGCCCAAAAAACACCAAAAATGCGATCAAAACTCTAGATCGGGCTCACACCCCAAAATATGGATTTTCCCCAAAACGGCAATAAACCCATACTCGGCTCGCCACGGCCTACCAAACTCACGGGAAAGGATGTATGCGAGCTGGGGGTCCATCTCCCTACCTCCACCGAAGATTTGACACGCCGTGGATGCCGATCCACGAAGAAATGCCCACAAAACCCCGCCGGTGCCCATGCTCGTGAACCAGCTTCACCGTGCCCCCGTCCCTCAATCCTCGTCCCATCTTCGCCGTCCTCCTCGCCCGCGTTGCCCCGCCTTCCCCCCGCCTCGGTCCGTCGGCCGCCGGAGAGGAGAGAGTGAGAGGAGAGCGTGGGATAAGAGAGTGAGGGAGAGAGTGAGAAATGAGAGGAGAGAGAGGGGTGGGAGGGTTTATATAGGAAAATCTGGAAAATCCAAAAAATGCCAAAAATTGGGAAAAATACTCCCCACGATCCTCAAAAAATGCACAACTTAGTGGTACTGTCCCGGAGTCGGAGAACGCACCGGTGCACCCTGCACGGCGTGCCGCAGGTCTGACAGACAAAAACACGCGTAAACCATAAAGCGCGCTCCGAGACTCCCGAAAGCGATCCGAAACCCACGGATCCTGATCCGATAAATATCCAAAAAAAAATCAGGGGCGTTACAGCCCTCCCCCCTTAAAGAAATTTCATCCTCGAAATTCAGGAAAAACGTCAAGCGATAGGGGGAGAACGCCTAAACCAACTGAAAATGATGTTAGGGCCCCAGCACAGAAAATCTCGATTCTCACGAAAGCGCCGATCATGAGGGATACCGCCAGACCATAATCACAACCACCACCTCGCTCCGCACATCGCACACATCATTTATCAGAGCATGCATAACACAAAAGCACAAGTCCGGCATCACCTCAGACACCTAGGAAAGCCATTCACGGCACCGCAGACACCACCACGCTCACCGAGAAAACACACTTCTCGCCACAAAAACCGAACCACCGGTCAACGCCCATGCTCGGCGGAGCAATCAAACACCAGCTTCACAACCCGCTGACCGATCTCACACCTTGCACCGGGGACAACCATCACTGAGCTTCCACCAGCTCGCACCTGGCAGGCCGAACACTCTCAGCAACACGGCCAACTCTGCCAGAACTCAATACTCCTCGCAAATCCCCAGATCCAATCCGGGAAAAGGCACACCTCTTAATCAGCAGCACACGGCCTCGCTGGCACACAGCTCACGCCATTCCTGAGATCCAACAACCATCATCTTCTGTCTGTGAAAGATCATCCACTGGTCACTAGACACTCGTCAATGGGAAACCTTCACCGGCCTAGCAGGCACGATCCAAATCACAACAGGCCATCCGCTGACCCTCCACAGACCAACCCCGCATCTCAGCCAAATCTCACCCAAACACCACAGTCGATCTCGAACCTTACGCCAACTCGACCCTCTCAGGGGAGCACGGTGAAACCACATGATAGGATCTCTCCTCGGTCCTTACGTCACTCAACTCAGACTTACAGGGGAATCCTCCCTCACTGGTCACGGACCAGCGACCACCATTCCACGCCAACGTCTCTTTAGAGACCTACACACACAGGCATCGTTCAAAGCTATCCAATCACAACTAATCTCGACTACTCCCGATGGACGCCCGCCAATCCTGGTTCCGCTCTCACCACAGAGCCACAGGACACGACCTCTTACAATCCACGACACACTTCTCCAAAACCAACAAGTGCCGCCTGCTACCACAGCAAGCTGGTCGACAGCGCCACGACCAATGCACACGGGTCCACAGACAACACACATCTCACCATGGTCGACCACTCAGTCAACTTGACCAGCTGCTCGTAGCCACCAACTGGGACCCATAACCTCTCAGAGATCACTTCACCAAAAACATGACCTCATCCACGGACACAACTCCCAACACAAAATAGGGTACTCATGCGGCACACTTGCCAACATATTCCCCCAACTCAACACCTGCCAGTGCCATAACAGCAATGCCTCAAGCAACGGCATGGCAACAACACGTCTCACACAACCCGAGATAATCTCATACCGAGGAACCAATCCTCCGATGCTCAACACATCCTCAGGAATCCACCCGTAGCATCCAATGCTACGATCCGCGCACCCATATTCTCATGCACAGCCACCATAATGACAACTCGAGATCCACCATCTCAACAATCCTCTGCAACTCTGTAGGCTCCGATCCACAACACCTAGAAAACCACAACACCAAGAGCAAATTCTCACGAACACCGCCCAACTGGCACGCATCCTTCTGGAGCAGCGCCAACAACCCCCCCCCCCCCCTTACACACTAGGGAATGGGCAACGCTTCTCAGAGACAGCCACACGCTCCTCACTTACTCCTGCCTCTGACCTCGAAACGAGTAACACGCCAAAACGCCAGGCTCAACAATCAACACCTCACCAAAAAGATCCTCCGCTCATCCGAGCATAATTCTCGACCAGAGCGTTCGCTCTGCCACCTCAAACCACAACCTTAACGCCTCAGGGGCTGGATGAGCCTTGATCTGGAGTGGCCCACACCAATATCAGCTCCCTCAGAGCACACTCATGGCCACTTAATCATGAACAATCTGCACCAGCCACCTGACCTCACTGTAGACCCCTCGAACGCAGCACCGCGGACTCACGCCTTCCAGCAACCTCTGCCCAACACAGCACAACCAGGGCCACCATTGATGAGGGAGAAAGCTCTCGACCTCGATCCTCAGACCTCATGCCTACACTCCGACAAAAACAGCAACCACCTTCACAGCGCCAACACTACTCCCTGAAGCTCTCACGTGAGAAATGAAGCGAAAAATAAGCACAAAATCCTATGCCAGCTGCCGACTATACTGGACCTTATGGACTCTGATCACTACAATATCTCAAATTCCCATGTACACACCACAACCACGCTCTGATACCAACTGTAACGACCCGAGATCCGGATACCGGGAAGACCCGATACCATTCGAATTCCGAACCGTCGCCCACGAGTGGGAGGGATCGGAAGGGCTAAAAGGAGTGTGGAGGTACAAAGAAATAGGAAATAAGGCAGGACAATCAACAATTAACAGAAATAAACAAACAACTGCAACAGAGTCTAGTCCAACAAAAAGTACAGTCTAAGGTAGAGAACGTACCAAATGTCAAGTGAACACTCGGCCCGACAAGCTGGCAACTAAGAACCACAGCACAACACCCTCGAACCTCGAGGAAGAACCGTCGCACCTGAAATGCAGGGGTGAGCCTCCTATCTCTGGCTCTGTAGGGGTCCCGCGGAACCCCAACCGAAAACAACGGTGGTACGAAAAGCAGCAACAACGGCAAGAACAACAGTAACAACGAGTATAGTAAATCGGTGGCCGGTAAAAAACCTTAGCTCTACAGCTACTCCTACTGTACTGGGAAACGCGCACCCCGAACTAACAGTCTGGGGACCACCAGACTAAGAACCACCCTAGCCACGCTACTAGGAAACGACCACCATCGGGAACTCGACGCTGCCTAGGGGGAAAGCCCTCGGTGACACTCACCAGAACCCCTAGACCTCAGCATCGGGAAAACACTCGGAACTCCACGTAAAACCACGTCTCGCAGACCTGCAGCGGAACTCGACTCACGAGAAAACTCACGTCACGTGACGGTAGCACTACCCACCAGAAGCAAGGCCGGATTTGTCCACTGACGACTTAGTCCACACCCTCAGGTGTCTCACTGCCACGCCCCAGGCGGAGACTGAGACACCGTACTAGCAACCAGGAACACAAAACAAGGACAAGCTGGGGTCGCGCTCGTCAGCGCGGGTTCGACGTCCGTAGCCTAGTGTGCACACACAAACCATGCGCCCTAGGTCAGATCCTCTAGTTGGTTTTTCTCCCGAAGCTCAGACTCGGCTGTGCGTGGGGGCCCTATGATAACCAGCCTAAAAACCGTCCCTCTTGGGTAAGCCGCTCCACCACTCCCGGGTGGGTCAGCACCGCGTGCCGTAAGAAGGCTACGACTAGTGGCAGGTCACTCAACATGAACACGGAAAGCCACACACACACCTATCGTGAGTAACACGGAGTAACAGGTGGCACGACGCCACCAGACTTTGGATGGTCCACTAGAGCTACTAAACCAACGGCCTTTGAGTCATGAGACTCGGGTCAAGACCGTCGAACATGACAGCACAACGCCCTCAATCCGACATGATCCCTAGGTCTGAAACCACGGTAGTACAAATACCGAGGAAGCTCACAAGATGCCAGGTTAATCCATGGTCCAAGGGACACATGGAAAACCTCCAGCCCCAGGCTGGTTGACTAGACCCACAGTCCAAGGCTGCACACATGGCCCACTCGGAAACCACCTTCCGGAGAAACCCACGATGTGTGGGGAAGACCCACCGCGCACATGCCGACTCACGACGACTCAATCTAGCGAGAACTCGAAAACTCGGAACACGTGGGGTCACTCAGACCCACCAAACCCACGGGGTCACTAGTCGAGGTAACAAGACACCTCCAGACACCCCAAAACGTGGACACATAACTCACGGGGTGTCCGGGACATCCACGAGACCGAAGGTCGACCACTGGGTCACAACCGGGTCAACTGGGGACCAACATAACGCGAACCCGTCATTGCAAGCATGGAAATCGCCTAGCGGTCTAACCCTAGGCCACCACAAAGGCTAGCGGTCTACCTCTAGGCCGCTAAAGAATGGCTAGTGGTCTACCACTGAGCCGCGACACACTGAAATCACGGAGCACGAGCGGTCTAACTTTGGACCGCGAGGTACTAGTTAGCGGGCTACCTCTGACCGCTAAACCCTCGGAACACACGAAGCTCAAGCGGTCTTAGCGGTCTAACCCTGGACCGCCAAGGATTCTGGCGGTCTATCGCGTGACCGCCAGCCTTGAACCGACACAGGGAGACCCCCAGCGGTCTACCCTTGGTCTGTTTGGAGCCCTTAGCGGTCTCTGGAACGACTGCTAAGGCGTCCCGAACCCGAAATGGCGAGAAACGCCCCAAAAATCCGATCCACTCCCCAATCACCCCCGGGTGATGAGGAAACAAAGGGGAAACCCTTCCCCATGCCCCAAGGCATCACATGGTGCCCAAAAACCACCAAAAACATGATCAAAACTCTAGATCGGGCTCACACCCCAAAACATGGATTTTCCCCAAAATGGCAATAACCACACTCGGCTCGCCACGGCCTACCAAACTCACGTGAAAGGAAGTACGTGAGTTGGGGGTCCATCTCCCTACCTCCACCGAAGATTCAACGCGCCGTGGACGCCGATCCACAAAGAAACGCCCACGAAACCCCACCGGTGCCCCATGCTCGCGAACCGGCTTCACCGAGCCCCCGTCCCTCGATCCTCGTCCCATCCTTGCTGTCCTCCTCACCCGCGTCGCCCAGCCTTGCCCCCGCCTCGGTCCATCAGCCGCCGAGGAGGAGAGAGTGAGAGGAGAGTGTGGGAGAAGAGAGAGAGGGAGAGAGTGAGAAATGAGAGGAGAGAGAGGGGTGGGAGGGTTTATATAGGAAAATCCGAAAAATCCAAAAAATGCCAAAAAAAGGGAAAAATACTCCCCACGATCCTCGGAAAATGCACAACTCAGTGGTACCGTCCCGGAGTCGGAGAACGCACCGATGCACCCAGCACGGCGTTCCACAGGTCCGACAGACAAAAACACGCGTAAACCATAAAACGCGCTCCGAGACTCCCGAAAGCGATCCGAAACCCACGATCCTGATCCGATAAATATCCGGAAAAAAAATCCGGGGCATTACAGAAGCTTTAGAGTGTCATTAGTGGATAGTTAAGAGTCCCTTTGTAATTCTCTTTTTTTATTTAGTCTAGTTAGTCAAGAGACAACCTAGTGTACTTGATCATTATTATCAATAAAAGTTAGATTTTTGATCAATCATTTTGTGCATTCATTACTTATGTGTGAATGTGGTAGCACTCTGATTATATTGCTCGCTTGAGGCGTACTAGCCGACTGTTCACGTTCCCAATTATTTGCTACTGCATAATCTCGGGACGTGACAAGCACCGTTATGGATCCTTGGGTCAGAGTAAGAATCTCCTGCTCCATTTTATCTTGGACATGTTCGGGAATATACTTTGCCTTGAATAAGCGAACAAATTCTTCCCATGTCGCTTCCACCAATCCATCCTCAAATTGGTTCCGTAGAATAGAGGACCACCATACAACAGCAAGTTCCTGAAATCATATGATCCAAATTGAGTGAGCACAATGCTAGCCAACCACATCACACAAAAAGATGAAAATAACTTCCTTACCTCCAACATAAATGTTGCCAAGTTGACCTTCTCATTCTCATCACATCGAATGGTTCGGAACACCTTCTCCATTGCATGCAATTAAGGGTTGACTCTCCCCCTTAAACGATGGCTGGTTCATCCTTCGAAACCGTTCCACGACCAATGGCCCTTCCATAACCCTTGGAACTACTTCTGGAGGCGGTGGGGCCTAAACCATGAATACCATAGGTTACTCACGACGCCCGCTCAATTAAAACTACACACTTCAACCAATCCAAACCATACCTGGGCTTGAGCCTGAACTTGAGCTTGCAATGTGGCATGCGCGTTAGCCTGAGTCTGCACCAACCCTTGCATGAAAGCACCGTAATCAACCAATGGTGGCGGCGGCGGCACTGGCAATCCTTGTTGACCTTTTTCCACATCTCTCCTCGGTTCCTCTTCACGAGCAGGGGCAGTGGCACGACGACCACGGGATGCCATAACCTTATAAAACAATGGATTAATAAGCTTGACCTCCTAATTATTACTTATTTATATTTCTTCATATGTATATTTTTGGCTCATATAACTTATGAAACTATCTAGATCTTGGGATATGAAGCTACTTGATGCTTTACTTATGTAAGTTCTCAACCTTGTCTCTGATACCACTCTCTGTAACACCCCACCTTAGGATCCGGTCTAGTTTCCTACTCTCTTCAGACTTAAGGAGAATGCCACAGTGGGAACAACTCAGCAGAACAGAATTGGTTAATGAATTACATAAATAAAGAGAACACAAATATCAGCGGAAGAAAATTTCTCATCTCCATTAAGTAGATCACATACCAAAACCACAATTGTCCAATTCTGATAACACGTAAAAGTTCTATACAACAGTCTATTATTACAAAATGTAAATCTCCTAACAACAGTCACCTCAACTGGAAAGAAAAGATCTCTAAAGATTACACCTCCACTCGATCGGAGTCACTACGCACTAACTCCTTGTCCTCACCAAGGGGATCGCCTGAAAATGTTTAGCAGGCATGAGTCTAGGAATAGACTCAACAAGTTACTAAATTCAAATTATTTTCTTTTGTCCACGCCTAACATACTTCGAGGATAATTAAACTTACAGAGATTAATGATACTTAGAATATATGAAATCAGGTTGTTCGGGATAGAAAAACAAGTCTGTAACAGAAAACAAGTGTTTATATGACTATAGCTTTACTTTTCAGAACTCACATGCATGCTCAGATTTTCAGATAACAGAAACAGAAATTTCCAAAAATTCATATGATTGAACAAAATTCAGAAAATAGAACTTCAAAATTCACACAATTTCTTAAGTCATATGTCGTTACGGATTTCAGATATAGAGATAGAGTTTCAGATAACATATGGCTTAGACACAGTGCCCAAACCACCACTAGAAGGTCAGATAGATAGATACTCAGTCACCTAGGCAATGGTGACGAGTCTTGGTTACTACGCAGAACTGGGCGAAATTCCCCCACCTTAACTAATGAAACTTATCCACCTCTGGGATTTCACCTCGTGCCCTCAAGGTCAGAACAGAGTGAGCCTCCCCTCATGGGCATTTATATAGTTTGTCTCCAGAACCTTCTATGACAGTAGTGTCCATGCAACCCATATAATAGTTATACACATATATATAATGCACCAAAGACCATATATCACAATGTATTCTCTTCACCAAATAGATAATTAGTTTGAACTTCAATTACTCTTTTCAAAGTTTCTTAGTTACTGTCAAGGTATCTTACTTACTGAAGTTTCAGAATTAAACATTACAATAGGATTTCAAGTTTCTGCATAGGAACAAGGTTATTTCTAGGTTACACATGCATAGAAAACAAGTCATAATTACAAGTACAAAATTTTTGTGATCATGAAATTTCTACAGTAGGTTACCAACTTGGTTCTTTGTCATTTCCCAATTTTTCAGATTTTGTTGAATCACAATGGCCCTTCAAAAATGTCTTTTTCCTAGTTTCTAGAATTTGGGGCAGCACAAGGTGTGTCATTTTTTTTTAAATTAAGGCCTTTGGGTCGATCTAGGAGAGTGCACCCAATCCCAGAGGGAGTGAATGTTCCCACTCCACTAGACCAAAGCAAAGGTGAGAAACTTTTATTGAAATAAATTTGAATTTACACGTATCACCGGGGCATACCCCTGGGAGCAACAAGAGTAGGAAGGAGGTAGAAGGGCTAGACCCATCTAATGCTATTGCAGGACGAGTTGTCCAAAACAACATTGGCTTTACACAAATTAGGAAGGCTAGGAGCCGAAAGGAAGATCTCGTTTGTCCTTGAGGCACAAGCGTGGGAGGCAAGGGAGTCCGCCACACGGTTAGCTTCTCGATAGACATGATTAACGATGAAACTGCATGAAGAGAGGTAGCTCTGGATCACCCGCCACCAGCGAGTGGACTCCCATGAAGGAATCACATTCTCTCAAATGGAACGGACAATAGCAGCAGAGTCGCAATGAATGGAGGAAAGGTGAAGGCCCATCGTGGACGCCATCTGTAAGCCATCACACAGTGCTCGGACTTCAGCAAGTAGGCTGGTGCCAGCACCATAGTAATGTGCGAACGCTAAGACAATGTCACCAGTCGGGGATCGAGTGTAGCCGCTTCCACCACTGATGCCTGGGTTTCCTTTGCAAGCTCCATCAACGTTGAGGCAGAAGTTAGAAATAGGCGGTATCCATCTGACAAGTTTAAGAACTTTTTGTTTGAACCTCGGATGGTAATTGTAGGAAGTCAGAATAGATAGGTCCGTAGGAGATGGCCGTTGATGGAAGGTGATATTCTCCAACGCCCAATCAACATTGGCTTTAATGGAGAAGATGATGCTTCTGGTGGGGGTATGCATCTCTGGAAACGCATAAGGCATCTGGCTTTCCAGATTTCCCGGAGAATTAGAATCAAGGTATAAATGGATATGAAGCCAACTGCGGACGTAGCACTCCATGACTCTAAGGAAGACCACAACCTCGTAGTAACTTGCTCATTGAGCAAGCATCCAGGATCAGCAAGGGGGGCGAACCAGTGCCAGAGTTCCTTAGCGATGTCGCTATGAGGAAGAGATGGTTCATGTCGTTAGTCCTGGGAGCATTGTAGCAGGAGCACCTAGAGGCCATGTACACACCACAATCAACTACACGGCTGTCCACAGGGATTGCTCTATGGATAACCTTCCAGCAGAAGAGCGAGGCCCGCCGATAGAAATGGGAATGCCAGAGCTTCCGCAGAGGAGGTCTGTAAACACCAGCAGGCCTGACGACATGGTAGGCTGATTTAGTAGAGAAGGAGCCATCAGGATTGCCGGTCCAGATGCGTGCATCCGGGAAGTCATTCTGGAGAGTAATATCTTCCAGTAGCTGAGGAGAAGGCAACACCATGTGGATTGGGTGGTCTGTCATTGAAAACTTGAAACACAATAGCAGGAGGACCAGTGTACGGGGCAGTTAGAGTTTCCCTGAGGGGGACACTGCCAATCCAAGTGTCATTAAGAAAATCAACAGTGTGCCCATCTCCAATGATCCATCTAGCATTGTTGAAGATAATAGCAGAAGCCGCATTGAAAGTGGCAGATGACAAACCACGAGGGAAAGTCGCTGAATCAGCTATAGACTTGCCAACTTTATATCTGCAGCGGGCATATGTAGAGCAAAGCGAGCTACCATTGAGGATGTTCCAGAGCTGCTTGGCTGCGAGGGAAACCTGAACATGGTGAAAGCTTTTGATGCCAAGGCCACTTTCATGTAGAGGAAGCTTCACAGTGTCCCAAGAAATTGATGCGGGATGGACCACGCTACTCGACTCCAAATGGATATGCGATCCTTGGACTCTAAGCAAGCTCGCGATCGTCCCTAACGAGGAAAGCGTCAGACGTGCGCGGTTGAGAAACCGGCAAAGAGCTAGGGTGGTCAACTCACAAATTCGTGCCCGGATCGGGTCACGGGACGGGTCTCGCTCTCTCTCGCAGCAGCGGTGATATAAAAATATATCGAGCTAACGGCCCTAACACATGCTCTCTAGCAGCGGCATATAAAGCATATACGAACTAAGAAAGTGCCGAGTAAGGAGCGAACACGATACCTCCACGCGCCTAGCGTGGGGACGACTTCCCAGCCGATCTCGTACTCCCGGAACAGTAAATACACAATAATTACAGCAAGACAAATTACTGCCCACTCCACGCAGGGAGGTAAAGGGCGACACAATGGGACCCGGGAGTAGCGGTTTCGGGTTGACGGGCCGCTTCTTGTGTTGCTTCGGCGGCACACGTACTCACGATCGTGGGACCCACGTGCTGGTCCGAGGGGCCGTGTGGGACAGGGGTGGTACCACTATGGTGGGGACGCCTGGAGGGGCACTCCCTTGGACGGCGGTGTGTTGGTTCGCCGGCCGGAGGCCGGGCGGCTCGATCGTCACCTGCCAGAGTTGTTGGCCACGGATCTGCAATTCTATTTTACAGCGCGTGACCCGGCGAGATCTTCTGCAGCGGTCACTCCTGATGTCGGATCGATGCACAAGAGGTACTGATGGAAAGCAGACTTGAAATCCTTCGATCTATGGCCGCAGACAGAAATTGGAATTTCCCGTTGATGGCCTTTATTGAATTTTCAAGCTGCTGGCACACAAGATCTGAAAACTCAGGGCAGAATTAAGTTTTCCTGAGAGTTGGCGTTGACCAAGATGTAGACCTTCGATTCAGCTTTTGAGCCCTTCATGAAAGTTGTAGAGACCGAAGAGGGGAAAACGGGGATATACCTTATGAAAGAATTGGTGGAAGTTTCGATTTTTTGGGATGTTCTTATTGACTCGGGGTCTGATCTGGACAACAGAAATAGATCTGAATTCGGGGGAAAGACATAATTTATTAAAATAGGTAGAGGGATTTTGAAATTCAAAAAAAATTGTGGAGGAAGGGGATGGTGGACAAAACCTCCAATAAATTTGGGGATTCCAATAAAAATCAAAAAGGGGGTCGAAAGGGGGAAGAACTAAGCTTCTATTACACAGATCTAAAAAGGGACAGATAAGGAAGATAGAAAGACATGAAAATATAAAAATATAAAATGAACTCTGACTGGCGTGAGTTTTTTACTGGAGGTTGGGAATCAAAAGAGGAACCAACCTTGAAAATTTCAACTCTAGATGATGTTGGAGTTGGGAGTTAAAATTCACGGAGTGGACCTCTGTCCATAAAAATAGAACCTGGACAGTACTTCGGTAGATCGCTCGTAGTGGCTCGATGGCGGCACGAACGGCGGTGGCGGTACCAGAGATGAAATTAGATAGAGGGGCTAAGGTAGAAGGGGTTCTCAACCCTGAAATGCTGAGGGAAGAAGGAGGAACCAAGAGGAGAGAGGAGAGAGGGCACACCCTCCTTGCTTCAAGTAATTTTCACATAATTTTCTTCATTTTAAATCTCTAATGACACTATACATAGGCTTATATAGAGAATGGCAAGGGGTGGGGGGATGGGAATTTCGTGGGAGAGAGGCCATTTCTTCCCCCATGTGATCAAAAATCAAAAAGAAATAAATTACATATGGAGGGGGCACTCCTTTGACTAGGTAGGTAAGGTAGGTGGCATCCCTTTGACATTTTCAACCACTTGTCTCCCATGTGTCCAATTGACCTTCTAGATGCCACCTAGGACTTTGACCAGCCCCACATGGATGAGGTGGACCAATGGGGAAGTAGTGAGGGTCCCTTTGCTAGACCTACTGAAAATTTTTATAAAAACCCAAAGAATCCAAGGGAATGACACATTGGCTTATAAAGCCTTACAATTGCATACATACTTTCCCGAGGATATAAAAGCAAACTAAAAGGACACAAGTGCAAAAATAAAAGTCAGTGCTCGGCGTCAATTCCCATCAACTCTCCCCGGGTGGGAAGAACTCGACCCCATCGAGTAAGGGATGTGGTTGCTCGAGTAGCTCCGGCGGATCCATCATCGTACCATGGAGCGCGGAGTACGCTCCACTCCAAGTAATCGGCACCTGCTCATCCTGTATAGATTTGATATGCACGCGCTGCCATGGGAATGAGGCTAGAGGTGGACACTCCGGGGTGGGGTCACTCCCAAAGGAGGGAAGGCGGCTCGAAGAGTCACTAGGAATCACCGTGGGTGCCTTATGTGACTAGATCCGATATGTAAAGTAGAACCGATCCCAAAGTCCGATAAGTCTCATACTCAAAAGGGACGAACAACGCGAGCATACAAACCGACTTGACTCGATGCATGCACAAACACACGACAGACAAACGAAACAAAGACTCACAAAGACCTAAAAAACCTAATGTTAGTCCGACCTACGCACAGGCGATGGTGGACCAGGACACCCGAATATGTGCCACGCATACACTAGATGTACTTGATGGTTGACGGAATGGAGGACTCCTAGATACCCTAAGATGTACCACTCATGCATTGGCGACCTATGGGATTTGGGTGGGGAATGGCTAGGAGATCCAAAACTACCCTCGTCATTACCCCTAGACGTAGGTATGGCTTGCCAACTAGACCGAGGGGTAGGGGTGTGATAGTGAACTCCTTGGATGAAGTGGAGTGAATATGATAGCTCGGGAGGTTCACTAGTGAAGGGGTTAAAAGGGTCAAAGAGGGTATGACCCAATGTGATGGATTCCCACATGACATGGTCCTAAGTTTGAAATTCATAGTCATCGTCATACATTATGATCGGTGGGACGACGGTCATGTGTAGAAAATAAGATTCCTCCCTCGGGCAAAAGGGTATGAAGTCGGGTTCGGCCGACATGGGGAGGAATAAGAGAACCTCCGTGGTGATATAACCCACGGTGCACACTAAGGTAATGGACCCTAAGGCCGGATGGGTGAAGCTAAGACTAGTGGGTTGGTCGAAGCTTTGGGCCAACGAATGCGTCAACTTCCATTGCGTGTCTAATCCCATAATAAGGTCATCCAATGTTTCAACATGGTGACTAGACCGAAAGGTAGTGTGGAAGGAGTTGACGGGCACTAATTGTAAGGTGGGGTCCATAGAAGGGTAAGGACGTGGGACCAAGCCATCCTTGAGCCAACTAAGAAGCGGCTCGGCTATGTATAGCGTACCCGTTAGAAACACGGGTGACTCGAGCTTTGATGGCTCCAAATAAGATGGTTCCGAATAAAGTTCGGAAGTAGAGGGTGGTGGCATTGGAGCTCTCATGGGTGATGAAGGAGGGGGTCCGACCGGATCGGGACTCGGCTAGGAGGTAGATGCTTGCCGAAGGGCGGCATCGACTTGCCGTACGTCATCATTAAATCGAGACTCAAATGACTCGACCTCCAGAGTGACCTTATAGGACTGCGCCAGAGAGGATGCGTTGCTAATAAAACATTGGAGTTGAAAGTATAGCCGCAAACCTCTCCGAAACTCAAAAGCAGTCGTGGTGCTGTCCTCTCCAACTCCATATTCCAATCGGTACTTATCATAGTCCCGAATGTACTCGGACACGGACAGGTTGCCTTGGTCGGGCCTGAGGTATGGGTTAACCATAGTTGCCAAAAGATGGGAACGGATCCCTAGGAATGGTCATGCAAAGCCATTTTTTTTATTTTTTTTAATGCAAGCACCTAGACACGACTTAGAATGAGATGCACATGCAAAGTTAAAATGAGACTCGACTACAACCTAGACACAACCAAGACTCGGTACGTGGCGGAGTTAATCGATCCGAAGATCACTCGCGCAAGTGTGCGGCCTTCCCGATAGGCGTAGCCTAACGTTCGGACAACACCTTTTGATATACTGACTAATGGGATGCAAGTGCAACCTAGACTGACTTAGATAATGACTAGACGTAAATGACACACTTTTTTTTTTGGAGTTTTACAAATGACTACCCTAGACTCAACTGGGCTCTGATACCAAACTAATGCGGGACGGACCACGCGACTCGACTCCAAATGGATATGCGATCCTCAGACTCTAAGCAAGCTCGCGATCGTCCCTAACGAGGGAAGCGTCGGACGTGCGTGGTTGAGAAACCGGCAAAGAGCTAGGGTGGTCAACTCACAAATTCGTGCCCGGATCGGGTCACGGGACGGGTCTCGCTCTCTCTTGCAGCAGCGGTGATATAAAAAGATATCGAGCTAACGGCCCTAACACATGCTCTCTAGCAGCGGCATATAAAGCATATACGAATAAAGTAGGTGCCGGGTAAAGGAGCGAATACGATACCTCTACGCGCCTGGCGTGGGGAAGATGATCCCGGCCGATCTCGTACTCCCGGAATAATTATTACACAAGTATTACAGTAAATATGAATGCCCACTCCACGCAGGGAGGTAAAGGGTGACACAATGGGACCCCGGAGTAGCGGTTTCGGGTTGACGGGCCGCTTCTTGTGTTGCTTCGGCGGCACACGTACTCACGACCGTGGGACCCACGTGCTGGTCTGAGGGGCCGTGTGGGACCGGGGTGGTACCACTGTGGTGGGGATGCCTGGAGGGGGGCTCCCTGGGACGGCGGTGTGCTGGTTCGCCGGCCGGTGGCCGGGCGGCTCCGATCGTCACTTGCCGGAGTTGCTGGCCACGGATCTGCAATTCTGTTTTACAGCGCTCGACCTGGCGAGATCTGCTGCTGCGGTCATTCCCGATGTCAGATCGATGCATAAGAGGTACCGATGGAAAGCTGACTTGAAATCCTTCGATCTATGGCTAGAGAAAGAAATTGGAATTTCCCATTGATGGCCTTTATTGAATTTTCAAGCTGCTGGCTAACAGGATTTGAAAACTCAGGGCAGAACCAAGTTTTCCTGAGAGTTGGTATTGATCGAGATGTAGACCTTCGATTCAGCTTTTGAGCCCTTCAGGAAAGTTGTAGAGACCGAAGAGAGGAAAACGAGGATATATCTTATGAAAGAATTGGTGGAAGTTTCGATTTTTTGCGAGTTTTATACTGACTCGGTGTCGGATCTGGACAACAGAAACAGATCTGAATTTAGGGGAAATACTCAATTTCTAAAAATAGGTAGAGGAATTTTTAAATTCAAAGAAAATTTGTGGAGGAAGGGGATGGTGGAAAGAACCTCCAATAAATTTGGGGATTCCAAAAAAAATCAAAATGAGGTCGAAAGGGGGAAGAACTAGGCTTCTACTACACAGATCTGAAAAGGGACAGACCAAGAAGATAGAAAGACACGAAAATTGAAACATATAAAATGAACTCTGACTGGCGTGATTTGTTTACTGGAGGTTGGGAATCAAGAGAGGAACCAACTCTGAAAATCTCAACTCTAGATGATGTCGGAGTTGGGAGTTAAAATTCACGGAGTGGACCTCTATCCAAAAAAATAGAACCTGGACAGCACTTCAGTAGATCGCTCGCAGTGGCTCGATGGCGGCACGAACGGCGGCGGCGGTACCAGAGATGAAATCAGAGATAGAGGGGCTAAGGTAGAAGAGGTTCTCAACCCTGAAATGCAAAGGAAAGAAGGAGGAACCAAGAGGAGAGAGGAGAGAGGGCACACCCTCCTTGCTTCAAGCAATTTTCAAATAATTTTCTTCATTTTAAATCTCTAATGACACTATACATAGGCTTATATAGAGAATGGCAAGGGGTGGGGGAATGGGAATTTCGTGGGAGAGAGGCCATTTCTTCCCCCATGTGATCAAAAACTAAAAATAAATAAATTACATATGGAGGGGGCACTCTTTTGACTAGGTAGGTAAGGTAGGTGGCCTCCCTTTGACATTTTTAGCCACTTGTCTCCCATGTGTCCAATTGACATTCTAGATGTCACCTAGGACTTTGACCAGCCCCACATGGATGAGGTGGACCAATGGGGAAGGAGTGAGGGTCCCTTTGCTAGACCTACTGAGAATTTTCATAAAAACCCAAAGAATCTAAGGGAATGACACATTGGCTTATAAAGCCTTACAATTGCGTACATACTTTCCCGAGGATATAAAAGTAAACTAAAAGGACACAAGTGCAAAAATAAAAGTCAGTGCTCGTCGTCGATTCCCATCAGAAATCCAGTGGCATCTTTGAGCATCCCCAGTGCCATTCCAGAGGAAGTTAGTCAAGGCCTTGTCAATATATTTTGAGATGGTCCGGGGGACAGAAGTAGAAGCTGCGAGGTAAATTGGAATGGAACTTAGAATAGAATTAATCAAAGTCACCCTCCCCGCCTGTGAAAGGAATTTAGATTTCGAAGAAAGCAGGTGGTGGTTGATCTTCTGTATGAGAGGCATGTAGTCCGATACAAGAACACGCCCAGGCCTTAATGGAACACCCAATTAGGTGATCACATCAGTTTGATGCCTGTACCCAGTGAGTTCAGAGATGGAAGCAATTGAGTGTGGGGGAGCCTTGCTTGAAATAAGAAAAGAGCTCTTCCCCGCATTAATCTTCTGACCGGAGGAAGCTTCATAGCGGCGGAGAAAATGCAGAAATCTTCTGATATTGGCAGCATGGCAATTGAGGAAAACCAGTGTATCATCTGCGAACAGGAGGTGTGAGACAATCGGACACGCCCGCGGGCCATTGTTTGGCAGAAGAGCACCAGAAGCATAGAGGTTAGACAAACCTCTACTGAGGGCCTCCTGCATGATAACAAATAATGCTGGGGCTAGAGGGTCGCCTTGTCTCAGACCACAGGTGGATTTAAAAAAACCAGCGGTGGTGCCATTAAAAAGGATAGAAGACCAACTGTTTGAAACCAGCATACTAATGAGGGATTTGAACCTGGGAGAGAAACTAAATTTAGCAAGGACGGCAAGGAGAAAATCCCATTCCACTCTATCGTAAGCCTTCATCATATCTAATTTGAATATGAGATTATGGCCTCTTGTCTTCCGGTTGAGATCCTTCATCAATTCCCTTGCCAAAGCAACATTGTCAAGGATGAGTCTACCTTTAACAAAGGCTCCTTGCTCTTCGGAGATAATGGCTGGTAGAATATCAGTAAGGTGATCAACTAATATTTTAGAAATGATCTTGAAGCAGAAGTTGCAGAGGCTAATTGGCCGGAACTCACCGAAGGTTGAAGGGTGCTCGACTTTGGGAATGAGCGCAATGAGGCTACAGGAGACGCTCTGTGGCAGGGGAAATCCCCGGAAGAACCCCTGAACAGCCGCGACAACATCCTTAGAAATAATGTCCCAGCACGAGGTGAAGAAGAGTCCGGTGAATCCATCTGGCCCCGACGCTCCGTTCCCATTCATGCCCCAAACAGCCTTACGGACTTCAGCTTCTGTAGGAGCTTCACAAAGCTCTTCATTCTGGGCGCTATTGATAATGGTAGGGATGACCTATAAAAGCCCTTCATCAATGGAGTGCGGTTCGATGGAGAGTAGATTTTGAAAGAAGTTGGCAGCCTCCGTTCGCAAGGTATCTTGGTTGTCACACCAGTCCTCATTGATCTTCAGCTGGTGCATGAAATTTCTCCTCTTGTTGCCCTAGACAACCGAGTGATAGAATGTCGTGTTCCTATCACCATTTGACAACCATTCCATCCTAGCATTTTGGGACCAGAACAGCTCGTCACAATGGAGGGCCCTCCTAAGATAGGCATTCGCTTCATTGAGATCCGTTCTGGCGTCGGCCGAGGGATCATTATCGAAAGCACATTGGAGCGTGGATACCCTTGCCTCTGCATCTGCAATATTTTGCTTTATATCACCAAAGACGGACTTATTCCACAGTTTCAGAGTGGATTTAACCTCACGGAGCTTGTTTTGAAGTGTGACAATGGGATTAATATTAGAGGCATCATTCTTCTTCCAAGCTTCAGAAACCACCTCAAGAAAAGATTGGTGGGTGCACCACATGGATTGGAATGTGAACCTGGTGGTGCGGACACCCGAGCAGTTGATCGGCACGATACGCCGAGCCACCGGTACCGCACACGGAGCATGACACAAGCCACCTCAGCGTCCATCTGGCTAGGAGACAGCCTGGAGACTCCGCCTTGAGCCTCCCCACTTATTATATTTAGTTAGACTTTATGTGTGTTAAATTTGTGTTTATTTCGTTGCATTCAGTTTGACATTTTGATTGTAATAGGGGCTTATGTGCAATTCGGACACCGTGGGCCCCACAGGCCCCCCAGGCCCCACCCCATTGGGCCACCTCAGCCTAGGGTCCCACGTGGGGTCAGTCAACATGCCACATGGGAGCATCTAGAAGTTTGAATGGGAATTGGACACATGGGGGACAATGGACTAGAAAAGTCCACATGGGAGGCCACCTACCCCCACCAACTAGTCCACCCTCTCTCCTTGGTCCAAGGGCCGCCCCCCCTCCTTTGTTTTTTTATATTATTTTGTGTGTGTGTGTGTCACACTCCATCCCAACCCTCCATTCCCATCCCCTAGATCCAATGGTTGTGGATGGATGTGAGATGTAACCTATATATGCTTGTAATTTTCAATTTTGAAGAATTAATGCCATTTGAACTTAGAAAATTGCTTGAGCAAAGGCCTAGGCCGCCCCCCTCTCCCCCTTGAAGCTGTGAAGGCTTCCCTCTGGAGGTGTGACTCCTCCCCTTATCATTCCGGTCGCCGTCGCCACCGCCACGAGCCGCCATCGCATCACCGCCGAGCTCGTCGGAGTTCTGCCTTCATCCGACCACAGAAGCTTCCACGAAATTCAGCCATCAGCCACGAGCTCAGATCGACCTGGGATTTTGAGGGGATGTTCCAGAGGTGTCAAGCACATCCCACAAATTGTGGTTGGTCATAAATATCCCATTTGATATTTTTTTAGTTTCGTCCACCCTTAATTTGCAGATCTGTCTGCTTGCTGTTTCAATTTCCACCCGCCCTGTGTTTCCCATGTTCGGACCTCTTTCTGATTTTTTTTGGAACTCCCAATTTTACTGGGAGTTCTGTCCATCAAACCCACCGTCCCCAAATTTTCTTGCATTTTTTTGAGGCCATTCCATATTTTTTAAAAATCGATCTCAGAGATAGCTACAGTGCTGTCCACCTGTTCCCAGATTCGACCACTCTCCAGTAAACAAATCATATCAAATCACAGCCACCTCCAATTAGTCCACAAAAAATATCCCCATTCTCCTTGTGCAAAATCCCACAAGTGTGATGAAGAGCTCAGGAGCTGAATCGGCAATCTTCCTTGCGGTCAAAGGCAGTCTTCAGACAACTCACTTGTAGATCTGAGGTTTCAGTTACTGTACAATAGGGACTTGTAAATTCATTAAAGTTCTGATACGACCAGATCCAACAGATCTCTCTGGGTTTAGATTGAAGCATTTGAAGAGAGCTTTCCAACGATAGCTCATGCGTCCCGATCCGACGTCAGGATTGATCACAGCGGCCGTTTTCGCCGGAGCGTGCGCCTGAAAACAACAACTAAAAATCCGTGGGCAGCAACTTCAAAGCTTGGGAATCGGGACCGATCGACCCCCGATCGGTGTTCCCGGCCGACCGCCGTCTGTGGAGGCGCGCCACCAGGGGTCCCCATCATAGTGGGTCCCACCCCCGCAGATCCGGAGGACAGCGCCGTCCGTGGGCCCCGCGGGCCCGTAGAAGCCGCTGTTCGGAAAGCACGAAAATGCGGAGTTCGGCACCGCCGGGCGACATCAAGATGCTGCCCGTCAACCCGAGTTGCGTGATTCCCGGACCCCACATGTGACCTTTTACCTCCCTGCATGGAGTGGGTCAACCTAGTGTATTGCTGTAATAATTGTTAACCGGGAGTCCGTGATTCGGCCGGGGTTATCTTCGCCACGCCGGGTGCGTGGAGGTAATGGTCCGAACCTCTTGGCGTTCATTTGCTTAGCTAGTATACGGTCTTTTGCCGCTGTCGAGAGCATAGGTACTAGCCCGTGTGTCCATGTCACCGCTGTGAGAGTGAGTGTGACCCGTCCCGTGACTCGATCCGAGTCCGGAAGTTGAGTCGGACTACCCTTGAACTCCGCCGGTTCCTTAACCGCGCACGGTCCGCGCTTTCCCTCGCTTGGGACGACGAGTGAGCTTCCACTTCTGTTAGCTACGTTTTGCCACTCGGAGCTCGTAGTGTCATGCTTAGTGTCTCCCTGGTGTGTGCTGCTGGTCGCGTCTTCATCTAGAGTCCGAGGGTGGCACCTATTAGTGTCGTCTCCCGTGTCCGTCCCGCATCAGTTTGGTATCAGAGCGGGTCGAGTCTAGGGTAGTCATTGCATCAGTCTTGCATGCATCATGGTCTAAGTCAAGTCTAGGATCATCATTTTCAAAAAAACAAAAAAAGAGTGTTTTAAAATTGCATTTCATCCCGATAATTCGGTATCTTAAAAGGTGTTGTCCGAACGTTAGGCTACGCCTATCGGGAAGACCGCACACTTGCGCGAGTGATCTTCGGATCGATTAACTCCGCCATGTACCGGATATTGATTTAGGTCTAGGAGCATTAGTCGGTGTTTGCATTAGTTAGTGCATTCCAACCTTGCATAGCCGGTCTAGTGTAGTGTCCAAGTGTCGGCATGTCCAACATATAGTCCCCCCCCAATTTCCCATGGATTCCCAATCACCCGGGCAATATGGCCGTTGGTCCACCCATGGGCTTGGCAACTATCCCCTCCACTTCTGTAGGCCCGAAGCCTCGGACTTTTATGGCTCCAATGACCCAGGCGACTACCTCAAGTGGGAAGCCGCCATGGACACATACTTTGATTGTTATACTATGTCTGATGCCATGCAAGTTAGTTTTGCCTGAGAGAGGCTTGTCCACAAAGCCGCCTGGAAATGGGAGAGCATTGAGCGCATGAGAGAGGTTAGGAAGCAAAGGCCCATCGAGTCGTGGCATGAGATGAAGGACGAACTTAGGAAGGTCTACCTACCCGGCCCGGTCACCTCCAATCGACCCCACCCAATCACATCCACCCAAGTGGGCCATAATCGGAGGCAACGCGCCGCGCATGTAGAAGAGCCTAGGTCCACAACTAGGCCGACTTCATACGGGGGAGTCCATCACATCGCTCATACTCCAAACCCCACCATTGCCGAACTCTTCCAAATCATTTTGGATAAGGTGGATAGGAAGTGTGATTATATTGAGTCCCTGCTTCCCCCTTGCCTACCTCCTAGCCGAGATAGAACCAAGCATGACCCTAAGGAGGTAGCAACCGGTAGTCCCAATCCAGTGTCATCTAGAGTGCCATCCCGAGGTCCTCTCCCCATCTTGGTGGATCCTCTTCCCCCACCCACGAGAGCCCCATTGCCTACACCCCCTGTCCGTCAGGAGGATAAGGGTAGGGACCCACTTATCAAGGAGCGTAGAGGATCACGACAACAGTGTTATCGC
Source organism: Amorphophallus konjac (assembly GCA_022559845.1). Taxonomy (NCBI): domain Eukaryota; kingdom Viridiplantae; phylum Streptophyta; class Magnoliopsida; order Alismatales; family Araceae; genus Amorphophallus; species Amorphophallus konjac. Next base: position 39,014,920 of record CM040122.1, read on the forward strand.
TGCCAGGGGTTTGGCCACTTTGTCGAACAGTGTCCCACTCGGACATCTCTAGCCCTAGGGGATAAAGGGGTTGGAGAAACCTCACCTTCCGATCTTATTTCGGAGCCCTCTCATTTGGAGCCGCCAAAGCCCGAGCCACCCGTGTTTCTAACGGGTACACTTTTCATAGTCGAACCACTTCTTAGATGGCTCAAGAACGGCTTGGCCCCATCTCTCCTCCCATCCATGGACCCTACCCTACCATTAGTGCCGGTCAACTCATTCCATACCACCTTCCGGTCTAGTCACCATGTGGATACATTAGATGATCTTCTTAAAGGATTAGACCGGCAGTTGACATTTACGCACTTGTTGGCCCCACGCTTCGACCGACCTACAGGTCGTAGCTTCACACATCCATCCCTAGGGTCCATCACCTCCGTGTACACTGTGGGTCATGTTACGACGGAGGTTCTTCTACTCCTCCCTTTGTCGGCCGAGTCCAACTTCATTCCCCTTTGCCCAATGGAGGAATCTTACTTTCTACCTATGACTGTCGTCCCATCTCTCGCAATGAATGAAGGTGATCATTTACACCTCCAAGATTTCCAAATGTGGGACAGTGATTTGTGGAAGCCTAGTCCGAGGGGTCATACCTTCTTTGATCCCTTCGACCCATTCTCTTATGGACTCCGTGACCCACCATATTTACACCACCTTTTCGAGAGAGTCCACCATCATACCCCCACCGTCTCATCTCCCTTCACGGATGAAGGTGACCATCAACACCTTCTAGAATTCCACACATGGGACCTTGAAATGAGGGAATCCATATCGAGGGGTCACACATTCTTTGATCCCTTCGATCCCTTTCTTCATGGGCCCTTTGGCCCACAACCTCCATTCCACCTCTTTAAGGAAGTCCACTATCACACCCCTCCTACTCGGGCCTGGCAACCTTTACATGGCAATAGGTCCGAACTGTCATTTGGGGGTAATGAGGACTTTGGTTTCCCCGGGCCACCTCAACCACCCAAACCTCCCGGACTTCCTACATCCAAACCCCATGTCCATGGTTGGTGCATCGTAGGATGTCTAGGAGTCCACCATGACATTAACCTCCGGTTATGTCAAATGCATGCATGGCACACATTCGGATGTCCTGGACCGCCTTGCATATGATTGGGTTTTACTAACTGTAGGGTTGTTTAGGGTCGTGTGTGCATCCGTGTGTTTCTTTTCTTTTGGTAAGCATGTTAGGTCGTGTGTGCATCCTGTGTTTCTTTTCTTTTGCTAAACATGTTAGGAGTCTGCATGACGATGTCCGTCGTCACAGTTGAGGCCAGCAATGCACGGTACAAGGAGTTAGCCGATGTCCATCGACACCACCGAGAGTTCCAAGAGGGTGAATATGTCATGATCAGGGTAAGACCTGAATGGTTTCCCTCTGGAACCGTTAAGAAGTTGCAAGCTCGCGGAGCCGGTCCCTTTAGAGTGTTGAAACGCGTTGGATCCAATGCGTATGTTGTGGACCTACCCGAGGAATATGGTATAAGCTCTACCTTCAATGTATCGGATCTTGTTGCATATAAGGACCCAGCGGTGATCCCTAGTGAGCCTTTTGAGCCATCTCCTCCCCTTGAGAGTGATCCCACACCTGAGTGTCCACTTCCACCTCTAGCCCCTTTTTCACGGCAGCGTGAGCATATAGATCGTATACTGGACGAGCAAGTGACAGTTACCAGGAGTGGATCTTACCCGCGCTACCTAGTGCGATGGAGAGGACGGCCCGCTACTGAGGACACATGGATCACACATGGCGAGTTGCAGCGGATTGATCCAGACCTTTTGGAGCGATACAGGAGCGATGCAGACCCTTACTCGACAGGGTCGAGTTTCTCCCACCCGGGGAGAATTGGTGCGGACACCCGAGCAGTTGATCGGCACGATACGTCGAGCCACCGGTACCGCACACGGAGCATGACACGAGCCACCTCAGCGTCCATCTGGCTAGGAGACAGCCTGGAGACTCCGCCTTGAGCCTCCCCACTTATTATATTTAGTTAGACTTTATGTGTGTTTAATTTGTGTTTATTTCGTTGCATTCAGTTTGACATTTTGATTGTAATAGGGGCTTATGTGCAATTCAGACCCCGTGGGCCCCACGGGCCCCCCAGGCCCCACCCCATTGGGCCACCTCAGCCTAGGGTCCCACGTGGGGTCAGTCAACATGCCACATGGGAGCATCTAGAAGTTTGAATGGGAATTGGACACATGGGGGACAATGGACTAGAAAAGTCCACATGGGAGGCCACCTACCCCCAGCAACTAGTCCACCCTCTCTCCTTGGTCCAAGGGCCGCCCACCCCTTTGTTTTTTTATATTATTTTGTGTGTGTGTGTCACACTCCATCCCAACCCTCCATTCCCATCCCCTAGATCCAATGGTTGTGGATGGATGTGAGATGTAACCTATATATGCTTATAATTTTCAATTTTGAAGAATTAATGCCATTTAAACTTGGAAAATTGCTTGAGCAAAGGCCTAGGCCGCCCCCCTCTCCCCCTTGAAGCTGTGAAGGCTTCCCTCTGGAGGTGTGACTCCTCCCCTTATCATTCCGGTTGCCGCCGCCGCCGCCACGAGCCGCCATCGCATCACCGCCGAGCTCGCCGGAGTTCTGCCTTCATCCGACCACAGAAGCTTCCACGAAATTCAGCCATCAGCCACGAGCTCAGATCGACCTGGGATTTTGAGGGGATGTTCCAGAGGTGTCAAGCACATCCCACAAATTGTGTCTGGTCATAAATATCCCATTTGATATTTTTTTATTTTCGTCCATCCTTAATTTTCAGATCTGTCTGCTTGCTGTTTCAATTTCCACCCGCCCTGTGTTTCCCATGTTCGGACCTCTTTCTGATTTTTTTTGGAATTCCTAATTTTACTGGGAGTTCTGTCCATCAACCCAACCTTCCCCACATTTGATTGAATTTTTTTGAGGTCATCCCATATTTTTCAAAAATCGACCTCAGAGATAGCTACAGTGCTGTCCACCTGTTCCCAAATCCGACCACTCTCCAGTAAACAAATCATATCAAATCACAGCCACCTCCAATCAGTCCACAAAAAATATCCCCGTTCTCCTTGTTTAAAATCCCACAAGTGTGATGAAGAGCTCAGGAGCTGAATCGGCAATCTTCCTTGCGGTCAAAGGCAGTCTTCAGACAACTCACCTGTAGATCTGAGGTTTCAGTTACTGTACAACAGGGACTTGTAAATTCATTAAAGTTCTGATCCGACCAGATCCAGTAGATCTCTCTGGGTTTAGATTGAAGCATTTGAAGAGAGCTTTCCAACGATAGCTCATGTGTCCCGATCCGACGTCGAGATTGATCACAGCGCCCATTTTCGCTGGAGCGCGCGCCTGAAAACAGCAACTAAAAATCCGTGGGCAGCAACTTCAAAGCTTGGGAATCGGGACCGATCGATCCCCGATCAGTGTTCCCGGCCGACCGCCGTCCGTGGAGGCGCGCCACCAGGGGTCCCCATCACAGTGGGTCCCACCCCCGCAGATCCGGAGGACAGCACCGTCCGTGGGCCCCGCGGGCCCGTAGAAGCCGCTGTTCGGAAAGCACGAAAATGCGGAGTTCGGCACCGCCGGGCGACATCAAGATGCTGCCCGTCAACCCGAGTTGCGTGATTCCCGGACCCCACATGTGACCTTTTACCTCCCTGCGTGGAGTGGGTCAACCTAGTGTATTGCTGTAATAATTGTTAACCGGGAGTCCGTGATTCGGCCGGGGTTGTCTTCGCCACGCCGGGTGCGTGGAGGTAATGGTCCGAACCTCTTGGCGTTCATTTGCTTAGCTAGTATACGGTCTTTTGCCGCTGCCGAGAGCATAGGTACTAGCCCGTGTGTCCATGTCACCGCTGTGAGAGTGAGTGTGACCCGTCCCGTGACTCGATCCGAGTCCGGAAGTTGAGTCGGACTACCCTTGACCTCCGCCGGTTCCTTAACCGCGCACGGTCCGCGCTTTCCCTCGCTTAGGACGACGAGTGAGCTTCCACGTCTGTTAGCTACGTTTTGCCACTCGGAGCTCGTAGTGTCGTGCTTAGTGTCTCCCTGGTGTGTGCTGCTGGTCGCGTCTTCATCTAGAGTCCGAGGGTGCCACCTATTAGTGTCGTCTCCCGTGTCCGTCCCGCATCACCTGGCCGGTGACTTGCCGATGGTGTTAACCTCCAAGAGGAGTGGAGAGTGGTATGAAGGCCCCGGAGGGAGGTGTTTAACAGAAGATCCCCAGAAAGCATCCAGCCAGTGAGAGTTGAAAAGCACACGGTTGAGCCTGGCCTTAATCGCCGCAAGCCCAGTTCTATTATTATGCCAAGTAAAAGGGGAGCAAGAATAACCAACAGCCAAAAGGCCAGCTGCCGAGATGAAGGATGTGAAGTCCAGCATTGAGTGCAATGTGGTCAGGCGACCCCCACATTTCTCTGATGGGGAAGTGATGCAGTTGAAATCACCGCCGACTACCCAAGGAATGGAAGCATCCGTAGAGAAATCCAGCAGGGAATCGAAGAGATCACGGTGATCAGCCGGAAGGCAGCTACCATAGACAGCCGTGATAAAGCAGGAGCGCGTGTCATTATTAAGAATAGCCACGGTAATGTGCTGAGAAGAAGTACTATGAACTCAAAGAGAAATATCCTGGCGCCAGAATAACCATATTTTAGAATCCTCTTCATTAATAGTAATAACAGAATCCATACGGATATATCGGCGAATAGAATCTGCTTGACTGGGCGGGAGCTTCGGCTCAGAGATAGCAACAAGTTTAATCCAGTAGTTACTAATAATATGCTTAAGGGTGCGCTTAGAGGCAGAGTTGGCAATGTCTCTAATATTCCAAAAGATGGCGGGACAAATCATGAGGAGGAATAACCCAACGAGTTCAAAGCAGCCTTAAGCTGTGATCTAGTTCGCATGCTTCTTTTAGATGCCAGCTGGCCAGTCTTGTTTAAAGGAACTGCAGGCATGAGAGCATTTTCAGTGGAGGCAACCCGGGAGACTTCTTCCAGAATTTTAGCATTCAGAGCAAGCAGCGTATCCGGACCTGCTCCATTAGACTCACTATGGTAGATTTGCTGAATGCATTGGGAGCCCTGTGCAGAAGAGCCCGAGGGCAATGTGCCATGCACGTCACCCGGCGACGGAATTACCACCGACTGAACATCGGGTCCAAGCAGCCTAGGACTGACCACTTCAGCTGAATTGCACTGCTTCTGAGCGTCACCAACTAGTTCTGTATGGGCACAACCATTGGAGTTCGAGGGAAACCCCTCCTCATGGGCATGTGGGACGATGGCCACGCCAGAAGAATCTTGATTCACCAGCGGCTCTTGAGAACATAAATGTGTGCCTTCCATCATATCATGAGGAATGCGCTCTTTAATACGCCAAACCTTGGCAGTCGGGGCAACAGGCTCCACCATCGTAGGTGAGTCCTCTTGTGGAATAGTGGTGACGGCTTGAGCTGCTGAGCCAATTTTCTTAAGCTTCTTATGGCACCTAGAATCCTTATGCCCCAACTTATGACAGAAAGAGCACAAAGAGGGAACTTTATGATAAATAATCTTCTGCCAAAACCCATTGCTCCCACAGCCAATCCATAGTCGATCAGGCTTGTGTTTAGAGATGTCTAATTCGACACAGACCAATGCTTCCTGGGTATGCGTTAGTGCAAGGGTCTGTTCATGTATTCGAAGGACTGGGCCAATATTGGTCGCAATAGAAACAAGAAAATCCACAGCATAATAATTCACCGGAAGCATAGGGAAACCGACCCAAGTGGGGAGGGAAGTAGGATCAGCCAGAAAATCAAACTGGGGGTCCCAGCGAAAGAAACGATATAGCAATCCTTTGATATAAAGATTTCTCCGGAGAAGAACCTTCAGGAAGTCTTCCTCCGATTCAAAGCGAAACAGAAGATGCCTGGAGTTAAGAACACTCCCAATAAAATCCTTCTTAATGTCAAGCCTCTGCATTAAGCACGCCTTGAGTTCAGGAATGGGGCAGCGACCATAGGAGCACCGAGCAATAATAGCAAACTGGAGTGCTTGTATAGACCTGTCAACTTCTTCATGCGAGAAGAACAACGCAGGCTCTCCCGAGTCTATGAAAGCTGGTGACTTTACGCTAATCCTAAAAGCAGGCGGGGGTCTCGTGGCAGCAATGACCTGGGCATAGGAGCAAAGAGGACGGCCATTCCCCGCGTCTGCAGGAGGCACCGAAACCATACTAGCATCTCCCGCCATGCTAGCATCGCCCGCCATGGCCGCCCTACAGGGACGGCCAGGGCCAAGGCCCCGAACGAGGAGAGACCAACTTCCGCAGGAGTCACTTCACTCTCACAGTGAGCATCTCCTATTCATGTTGAAGTTTATCATTGCATTTTGAATGCTTGAATGTGAAATGTCCGTGTATGGTGTGTGCTTTGTTAGAAAAACCCAAATATGCACTCCTTTTCACACAAGGTGTGTCGTTGTTTCTAGGTTACACATGCGTAGAAAATAATTCATAATTTCAAGTACAGAATCTTTGTGATCATGAAATTTCTACAGTAGGTTACCAACTTGGTTCTTTGTCATGTCCCAATTTGTTAGATTTTTCTGAATCAAAATGGCCCTTCAAAAATCTCTTTTTCCTAGCGTTCTTTCTAGGTTACACATGTGTAGAAAATAATTCATAATTTCAAGTACATAATTTCTATGATCATGAAATTTCTACAGAAGGTTACAAACTTCGTTCTTTGTCATTTTTTAATTTTTCAGATTTTTCTGAATCAAAATGGCCCATCACAAATCTCTTTTTCCTGGTTTCTATAATTTGGGACAGAATAGGTAGATTGCACATGGGTGAGTCGACTCCACCATTGGCAAAGTCGACTCCACCCTGCAGTTTTCAAAGGGCTGGGCCGACTCCACCATTGGTTGAGTCGACTCCACCCTATGTTATATCAATTAACTTGGAATAAAACTAGAAAGGGATACAATGAAACATGTTTTACGTCTATACGTATTTCTTTTGCCCTAAACCCACTGAAAGGAATTTAGAACATGAAAAAAAGGGGTTTTGAATCTTAGGAACTTGCATGGATGTGTTGACATATTGCATGGTATACTAGTTAAACAGAGATGAAAATTTGGAACTAAACCAAAACAAGTACCATGAGATATGTTTTAGGACTATGCATGCTTTCTTTTAATCCTAAGACCTCTGAAAGTAATTTAGAACATGCCAAAAGGATGTTTTGAACCTTAGGAACTTGCCTTAACGAAGAAAAATGACATATCAAAAGAACACGCTTCTCGATGTAGTCTCTTCTATCCAAGAGTCCTTCGAAAGACACCCTCACATAGCCTCCTCTTCTAACCTCTCTTGCTAACAACCGGACAGCAAGAGCGCTCACACCCTTCACTCTCAGAACAGAGGAAAAATAAAAACATCAATGCCTCCTATGACTTGCAGAGAAAATGAAGGAAAAGGACTGTCAACTGCCTTCCAATCCGACCATTTAAAGGGTCATACGGTTGTTATCAGGGGTTTTAAATCTCAACCCTTAATTCAAATTAACCTAAATCTAATGGCAAGGGGAAACTCTGAAACGATCAATCCCACGCCAGGATCCTGCTGTCGGTAAAACAAATTTCACGCACAATAACACATAAACAATTATCACTATTCATTAGCCACTTTGAAAATTGATATCTCACAATATAAAAAGAATTTAAAAAATATAATTGTTACCCATTAATCACCTCGATTTACTCTATCATAAAAAAATATAAAATAAAGAAAAATCAATGAAATGAAAATCGCTCCCAAAATGAATAGCAACCTCACCAAATTGAACAGTGGGGCATTTAAAACCCACTATTTCTCACCCATTTCTCCGGTTGTACCTATATGTATTTACGTGAGATTCCTTTAAAATCCACTATCTCTCATCCGTTTCTCCTATTATACCTATATTCATTTAAGTGAGCTTCATTTGAAACCCACCATCTCTCATCTATTCTCCTATTATACATATATGTATATACATGAGCTTTTCTTCACGCACGGTAACGTATAAACGATTATAACTATTCATTAGCCACTTTTAAAAATTGATATCTCACAATATAAAAATAATTTAAAAATTCTAATTGTTACCCATTAGTCACTTCGATTTACTCTATCATAGAAAATATAAAATAAATTTTTAGACGTAAAAATGAAATTGAGTGAATAGTAAAAAAGCATAAATGAATAGTAATTGCTATGAGTCACAAGCTATCCTAAACTTTATGAATTGTGTATATGCCTTTATGTGCTCTTCTCTTTTCATTTGAATAGGTATAACGCAGAAAACGTTTTAATCAAAAATTGACTTAAGTTAAAAAAATTTATTTGCTCAAATTTTTAAATTTACAATTATCAAAAATCTTTTATTTAATGCATTATCCATTTTATTTATTTAGTTGTAATTTAATATTTCATGCACTAAACAAAAATTTTATCAATTTAACCAATAGAAATATTTTATTAATTTCAAAAAATTCCCCAGACACTATAATTGCCCACAGCTTGGCACCTCAAACAAGTTTTAACAAATTCATAAGCATCCTTAAATAAGGTGGGCCAGTAAAATCCGCTCTGTAATACCTTCGTCGCAATTTTCTTTCCCGAAAAGTGTCCCCTACAAGCGAGAGTGTGATAAAAGTTCAAGACAGAATGTTGCTCTTCCTCGAGGACACACTGCCTAATAATGTGATATGGACCAATGTGGAACAGCTCAGGGTCCTCCCAAAAATAATGTTTTACCTTTGAAATTTGGCCAACAACCAGATAATTGACGATATGAGCATACCAGGGGGTTGAGGCATGAGAGATAGCGAGAAGATGTTCATCAGGGAAGGAATCAGACATTAGAGCACTTTCTGGGATCACAATTCTAGATAAATGGTCAGCAATGACATTCTCTAACCCCTTTTTGTCTCTGATTTCCAAATCAAATTCTTGAAACAACAAAATCCAGCGAATGAGATGGGGTTTAGCCTCCTTCTTGGAAAGTAGATATTTTAAAGCTGAGTGATCGGAATAGACAATGACCTTAGCCCCTAAAAGATATGATCAAAATTTTTCTAGGGCAAAAACAACAACTAGTAATTCCTTCTCCGTGGTGGTGTAGTTCAGCTAAGCATCCGCAAGGGTGCGACTTGCATAATAGATCACCATGGGTTTCTTATCAATCCTTTGTCCTAAGACAACTCCGATAGCGTAGTCGGAGGCGTCACACATGATTTCAAATGGAAGCGACCAATTAGGAGATTGCAGAATTAGGGCATGAGTAAGGGCCACTTTAAGAGAGTGAAACGCCTCTAAACAAGAATCATCAAGATGAAAAGGAGTGTCTTTGGCCAACAGTTGAGTAAGAGGGTGAGCAATGGTAGATAAGTTCTGGATGGATCTTCTATAAAAACTAGCATAGCCAAAAAAAGATCTAATTTGCTTAACAGATGTTGGGGGAGGAAGATTAAGAATCAAATCGACCTCAACTTTGTCGACCTCTATTCCCCTTTCAGAAACGATATGGCCTAACACTATTCCTTCTCCTTTCTCCGAACTAAGCACCAGATTCGAGTCTATGTATCTTTTTAGCACCTTCTCTAGATTCTTCAAACAATAATCAAATGAATCACCAAACACTGAGAAATCATCTATGAAGATCTCCAAAAATTCACCCACCATTTCTGAAAATAATGCCATCATACATCTCTGAAAAGTAGCATGGGTATTACAAAGCCCGAATGGCATTCTTCTAAAAGTAAACGTGCCATAAGGACACGTGAAGGTGGTTTTCTCCTGATCATCTGGGTAAATGGAAACCTAATTGCACCCAGAATATCCATCCAAAAAGAAAAAACACTTTTGTCTAGCCAGCTTCTCTAAAATTTGATCTACAAAGGGGAGAGGAAAATGATCTTTCTGTTGGGTCCCATGCGGTGTAATGGGATCTAGAGGGGGGGTTGAATAGATCTTTTCACGAACTATGTCCTATTTAAAAACTTGAGTACCAAAAACATAGACCACCCCTAAATACTTAGACACAATGCACAGCGGATTTAGACGGAATGGGTTAAGTGTAAACGGCGGTCTTAAGACTACACAGGTTGTGGTACAAGCTAAGGTGCATCTCAGCAAACCTATGATGTGCGTGTGAACAGATGCTCCCTAGTGCCTGAGTGCAAATATACAGCAGGCAGTCAAGGGAGTGCTAGTACCATCCAAGGATTGGATGGTGTATATGCAAGAATGCGCAGTCCACAAAGCTTAAGTGTGCGATGGTAATGAACCCGATTATATGTAATGAAGCAAGCACATCAACTTGCGAATGGGGATAGAATATATGGAGCAAGCCCACACGATGTTCAACCCACAACCCAAGGATTTTAAGGTGGTTCGGTTGTAGACCCACAACCTACGTCCACCCCTCACCAAACCCGGTGAGGCTTACCCTTGCAAAGTCAAGACCGTGGAGAACCTCCACAACATCCGCTGACTAACAGCTTGAATCGCTGACTAACAGCTTGCTATCCACCCAGAGGATCAGATCCTCTCTTCCTCTGAAAACCCAGAGGTACACCGGAGGGACCACCCTCCCCTCTTCTGATTGCTCAGAAGGAACCTGGTCCCCAAAATAGGGGATTGGAAGAACAAGAGGATTGTACTGAAAACACAAAAGAAAATACTGTAAATGTAGTGAAGAAACAAGAGTGACAATATAAACACTAGCTGAAATAATATATCAAGACAAGGATGCTGGTGACTGCAGCTACAAGGTTAGATCCAAGGATCCTTTTCTTCAAACACCGGTAGACTGTAGGGCTGCTCTCTCTCAAGGCTGATCTTCTTTTCTTCTTCTCTTATAGCACTGGACTTAGTCAAACTAGTGTTGGGCTGCTCTCACTCCCTTCTTTTCTTTCTCACAAGTTTTCTTCTTGGATGCTCAAGGGCATGTGATGCGGGACGGATGACGACCGGGTTAAGACGTACGACGGACTTGATGTGCGGCCAGCACTAACACGCTAAAGGTAAGCCGGGCGGCTGACCACCGTGGTGTTCTCCGGGTGGAGATGTCTCACAATAGCAACACTAGGTAGCCCGATGATCGTCCCTTGCGAGGGAAACGTGGGGATCGCGGCGGTTAAGGAACCACCGTCGCCTAGGGGTATCTAGTTCGGGTTCGGTGCTCGACAGGAGCTAAGGAACGGGCACTCTCAACTCACATTCACGGTGATTTATAGCTAGCTAATGGCCCTATTCTGACAAACGTAGTATGATAGAAAATATACTAAACCAGCAATGTGAGGGTGGAACGAAGCGCGTACCTCCACGACTAGGCGTGGAGAAGAATTCCCGGCCGAATCCAAACAACCCCAATACACACAACGGTTAAAATTACAATTGCAGAACTTAATGCCCACTCCACGCAGGGAGGTATAGGGTTACAATGGATAAATTTGGGATTACTGGAACCCAGGTTGACGGGCCACACTCGCAGGAGGCGAGGGACGCGAGCCGGAGCCGATCGGGTACGCCGAGGGGAAACCGACCCAGTTCTGTCCACGCTGGTCACCCTGCACAGCAAGCTTGCGGTGGCCGGTATGCCAATATCTAAAGGCGGATCAGAGCGCCGTTTATTGGAGAACGTCGGTGACAGGACGTAGTTTGTCCACTCCGAAGGGCGTGAGCAGATGTTTTCAGATCTGGGCGCAGCAGTAGTTACAATCGGCTTCTGGTTCTGTGCACCCAGAACTGCATAGAAACACGATTAAATAAGAGAAAATTAGTTTCCGATGTCGGATTGAGGCGCCGTTTGTGGGAGATCGTTGACGACATCCAGAGGAAGAAGTACTCCAAATATCTCGCACCGATCTTGAACGGGGAGGCGGGTCAGACTCTGAAAGTCTACTCTAGATCTGAGACGGACCTGCTCAGATCAGCTCACGCGATCTCACGAGAATCATCGTCACGATCAGTACAGATCTCGGATCGAGACAAGATCAGCGGCAACGCAAAGAGGATTTAAAATCCTACGATCACTCCAAGAATCAGCTCCAGAAGACTTGAGATGCGATCTGGGGAAATTTTTAATCAGGAAACTTCAGATATGGGCAGTAGGCTGGGGTAGATCTGCACGCCGTCACGAGAAAAATCGCCACCGGCGATCCTGAACTCCGATCGATGCGAAACCACCTCTGAAATCTTCTTGACTCGTAGAGGTATCAAGGATAAGTTTTGTGAAAGCAGATGATAAGGAGATGGGGGAGATATGGGGTGAGTCACACGCCCAAAGTCTGTCCCGTCACAGGACTGAACAGGGTATCACACCCAAGGGGGAAACAAGAGAATCACTCTCTAATTGCAACTTTCACTCAATAAAACTTCATTAGCCTTTAACCCATCATCATACAAGTCCTTATATAGGGGTTTGGCAAGGGAAGGGGCTGGGGAGGTTCGATGGAACCAAGGGGAGGGGGAGAGGGGTGCGCCCCTTTGACTAGAATAGGAAGGGAGGGGGAGACAAGGGGACATGGGACTTACCTACCTTTGAAATTCAAGTAAAGGGGGTAAGTGGCAGCCATTCCTTTTGGACCAGCAGCCATTTCCAAGTCCATGTGGTAAATGGGGAGGGGAAGAAAAGAAAACAAAAGAAAATTCAGCCTAATACAACCAAAATAGGGGGCGCCCCCTTCTTGGGCCAACATTGGGCCAAGTTGGGTCCGTGGCCAACCCAAGCCCAATCAACCATGGATGGCTTAAGGCCTTTCCATCCTAGATAGCCCATGAAGGAAGGAAGCCCAATTGGGCCTTCCATAGCTTATGTATCCATCATAATGGTCCAAGGCCACTCCTTCTTAATGAATTGTAAAGGGGCTTAACCAAGATGGCCCTTTAAGAGCCTTACAACCAGCCCAATATGAAAACACAAATACAATGACCATTACAAGCCCAATTTTCATGCAAAAAGGGTCCAAACTTAAGCCAAATTGCCCCATTTTAGAGGGAAGCCGATGTAGTCCCATTGGTGCTCCGCGTATGGTACCGTCGGTTCGCCGACTCGTGCTATTCGCTCGCTCTGGTGTCCGCACCAATTCTCCCCGGGTGGGAGGAACTCGACCCCGTCGAGTATGGGTCCTGAGGCTTGAGCTCTCCGCATGTGATCAAGGCGTTGTTCATCGTGGGGCATCCTCATCAACACACTAAGAAGTGTTGGTAGGCTCCATTCCTTGTGATGATCACCTGCTCATCCAGTATAAAATCTATATGCGTGCGTTGAGGCTGGAAGAGGTGGACTCTCGGGTGGTGTGTCACTCACAATAGAAGGATAAAGCCCGAAACTCACTAGGGATCACCGCGGGTTCCAATATGCTACCAGATTAGAAACATGGAACGTCGAACTGGCACCATAGTCATCCGATAGTTCAATAACGTACGCATTTGAACCCACTTGTTTCGTGACTCGGGAAGGGCGGGTATCGCGGGCCTAGAGTTGCTTTACGGCCCCAAGAGGAAACCGTTCAGGTATGACCCTGATCATGACGTACTCTCCCTTTTGAACTTACGGACGTGTAGCGTGTATCAGCTAACTCCTTATACGTGCATGGCTGGCCGTTTATTGGGACACGACTTAATGCAAACCATATGCATGAAAGAAAACAAACTAGAGAGACAAACAGACACACACATGACGTTAGACAAACCTATGGTTATGCAGACCATGCATATGCAATGGTGGACCAGGACACCCGAATGCGTGCCATGCATACACTAGATGCAACCAAAGGTAGGTAGGATTATGGACTCCGAGACACCCAAAAAGACACCATGCATGCAAGGACTTCCTATCAGATGTGGGTGTGGGTGGGCTAAGAGGTTCATCACCACTACATGTAGGTAAGGCATGCCATGCTTCCCAATAATTGGACCTATTGCTATGTGGAGTTTGATTGGCCCGAGTGGGAAGAGAGTGGTAGGGGACTTCCTCGACAAAGTAGAAGGGAAGTGGTGGATCACGAGGCCCACTAGAGAAGGGGTCGAATGGGTCAAAGAATGTATGACCCCCTGGTTCCTCCATTACATAGTCCCATGTTTGCAATTCATGAAGGTGATGGTCACCTCCATCCATCGTGGTAGATGGGACAGTGTATAGAAGATAGGGCTCCTCCCTCGGGATAAAAGGAGTGAAGTCGGGCTCGGCCGGTAGCGGGAGGAGTAGAAGAACCTCCGTGGTAACATGACCCACAGTGTACACGAAGGTAATGGACCCTAGGGTAGGATGGGTGAAGCTACGACCGGTGGGTCGGTCGAAGCCTGGGGCCAACAAGTGCGTAAATGCCAACTGCCGGTCTAGCCCTTTAAGAAGGTCATCCAATGTATCCACATAGTGACTAGACCAGAAGGTGGTGTGAAATGAGTTGCTTGGCACTAGAGGTAGTGTGGGGTTCATGGATGGGAAGGGAGGTGGGACCAAGCCATCTTTGAGCCAGCTAAGAAGTGGTTCGGCTACGAGTAGCTTTCCCGTTAAAAACATGGGTAGCTCTGGCTGAAGTGGCTCCGAATATGATGGCTCCGGATGAAGCTCGGAAGGAAAGGATGGCAACGGAGCATTCACAGGTGATGAAGGAGGGGTCTCCAAGATGGGGAGAGGGCTTGGGAATGCCGGAGGTAGGCAAAGGGAGACCAGCGATTCAATATAAGTACATCTCCTATCCACCCGATCCGAAATCATTTGCACAAGTTCGGTAACGGTGTGGGTTGGAGTAGGGAGATCATGGTGGACTCGCCCATAGTCAATCGGCCTAGGCTCATCAATGTGTGGGGGTCTTTGCTTCCGACTTGGACCCACTTGGTTGGAAGTGATTGGGTGGGGTCGGTTGGAGGTGACCGGTTGAGGAACGTATACCTTCCTAAGCTCTCTCTTCATGTCCCACCATGACTCGATGGGCCATTGCCTCCTAACCTCTCTCAAACGTTCAATGTAGTCCCACTTTTCGGCGGCCTCATGAAGAAGCCGCTCTTTGGCGAAAGAGAATTGCATTGCCTCGGACATAGTATAACACTCAAAATATGCGTCCATGGCAGCTTCCCACTTAAGGAAGTCGCTCGGGACCTTGGTTCCATAGAAGTCCGAGACTTCGGGCCTACGGATGTGGTGGGTTTGGATTCCCCATCCTTGGTGGTGTCGCCACCATTCATATGAACTAGGCGTTTGGGAACCCATGGGGCTCGGGGAGCTAATGGATGGCCATGCCGACACTTGCACACGACACTAGACACGACCCAAAAATATGATGTAAAGTTGAAATGAGACTCAACTAAACACCGAGACATGACTATGTTGGAATGCACTAACTAGGAACCTAGACTTAACCCACTATTCGGTACGTGGCGGAGCTAATCAATCTGAAGATCACTCGCGCAAGTGTGTGGCCTTCCCGATAGGCGTAACCTAACGATCGGACGACACCTTTTAATATACCGAATATTGGAATGCAAATGCAACCTTGGACTTAAATGACCCTAGACTTAAACCGATGCTCTGATACCAATTTGATGCGGGACGGATGACGACCGGGCTAAGACGTACGACGGACTTGATGTGCGGCCAGAACTAACACGCTAAAGGTAAGCCGGGCAGCTGACCACCGTGGTGTTCTCCGGGTGGAGACGTCTCTCAACAGCAACACTAGGTAGCCCGATGATCGTCCCTTGCGAGGGAAATGTGGGGATCGCGGCGGTTAAGGAACCACCGTCGCCTAGGGGTATCCAGTTCGGGTTCGGTGCTCGACTGGAGATAAGGAATAGGCACTCTCAACTCACATTCACGGTGATTTGTAGCTAGCTAACGGCCCTATTCTCACAAACGCAGCATGATAGAAAATATACTAAACCAGCAATGTGAGGGTGGAACGAAGTGCGTACCTCCACGACTAGGCGTGGGGAAGAATTCCCGGCCGAATCCAAACAACCCCAATACACACAACGGTTAAAATTACAATTGCAGAACTTAATGCCCACTCCACGCAGGGAGGTATAGGGTTATAATGGTTAAATTTGGGATTGCTGGAACCCGGGTTGACGGGCCACACTCGCAGGAGGCGAGGGACGCGAGCCGGAGCCGATCGGGTACGCCGAGGGGAAACCGACCCGGTTCTGTCCACGCTGGTCACCCTACGCAGCAAGCTTGCGGAGGCCGGTATGCCAAGATCTGAAGGCGGATCAGAGCACCGTTTTTTGTAGAACGTCGGAGATAGGACGTAGTTTATCCACTCCAAAGGGCGTGAGCAGATATTTTCAGATCTGGGCGCAGTAGCAGTTACAATCGGCTTCTGGTTCTGTGCACCCAGAACTGCACAAAAACACGATTAAATATAAGAAAATTAGTTGCCGATGTCGGATTGAGGCGCCGTCTATGGGAGATCGTTGATGACGTCGATAGGAAGAAGTACTCCAAAGATCTCGCACCGATCTTGATCGAGTGAGGCGGGGCAGACTCTGAAAGACAACTCTGGATCTTAACCGGACCTGCTCAGATCAGCTCGCGCGATCTCACGAGAATCATCGCCACGATCAGTACAAATCTCGGATCTAGACGAGATCAGCGGAAACGCAAAGAGGACTCAAAATCCTATGATCACTCCAAGAATCAGCTCTATAAACTGTGAGAGGCGATCTGGGGAAATTCGTAATCAGGAAACTTCAGATCTGGGCAGCCGGCTGGGGCAGATCTGCGCGCCGTCACGAGAAAAATCACCACCGGCGATCCCGAACTCCGATCGACGCGAAACCACCTCTGAAATCTTCTTGACTCATAGAGGTATCCAAGATAATTTTGGTGGAAGCAGATTATAAGGGGATGGGGGAGGTATGGGGGCGAGTCACATGCCCAAAGTCTATTCCGTCACAGGACTGAACAGGGTATCACACCCAAGGGGGAAACAAGAGAATCACTCTCTAATTTCAACTTTCACTCAATAAAACTTCATTAGCCTTTAACCCATCATCATACAAGTCCTTATATAGGGGTTTGGCATGGGGAGGGGCTGGGGAGGTTCGATGGAACCAAGGGGAGGGGGAGAGGGGTGCGCCCCTTTGACTAGAATAGGAAGGGAGGGGGAGACAAGGGGACATGGGACTTACCTACCTTTGAAATTCAAGTAAAGGGGGTAGGTGGCAGCCATTCCTTTTGGACCAGCAGCCATTTCCAAGTCCATGTGGTAAATGGGAAGGGGAAGAAAAGAAAACAAAAGAAAATTCAGCCTAATACAACCAAAATAGGGGGCGCCCCCTTCTTGGGCCAAGTTGGGTCCTTGGCCAACCCAAGCCCAATCAACCATGGATGGCTTAAGGCCTTTCCATCCTAGATAGCCCATGAAGGAAGGAAGCCCAATTGGGCCTTCCATAGCTTATGGATCCATCATAATGGTCTAAGGCCACTCCTTCTTAATGAATTCTAAAGGGTCTTAACCAAGATGGCCCTCTAAGAGCCTTACAATCAGCCCAATATGAAAACACAAATACAATGACCATTACAAGCCCAATTTTCATGCAAAAAGGGTCCAAACTTAAGCCAAATTGCCCCATTTTAGAGGGAACCCGATGTAGTCCGATTGGTGCTCCACGTATGGTACCGTCGGTTCGCCGACTCGTGCTATTCGCTCGCTCTGGTGTCCGCACCAGCATGGGTTTCTTCCAAGGCAGCAGCTGCTTCTTCTCTTGAAGAAGCTTCATATAAATAGAGGACCCCAGGGAAACTTTTCCCGCCAAAAGGTCTTCTCCCCTTGAAGCATGCGCCGATGTGAGCTTGAGTGCTTTTCCAAGGCAGTCCCATGGTCGGATGGTGGCGGCAGAGAAGAACAGAGACCGTTTCTTTCTTTAGATACTTTCCAAGTCTTCACATTAAATGACCTTTAGACATGTGGTCTTCTCATTGGTTGGAGTTTACTTTCTGTCTTGTTGAGGACGGTTGGGACAGGAGTCACATGGGGTGACAGTAAAAAGGTGGCAGATTGTGACGTATCCTTTCTCCAGCTAGATTTCTGACAAAGGTAACTCCAAGAAGGTAGATTAAAAGAGACAAGATGATAGGGACAAATGTCAAACCTGGGTACTCCATCCAGACCCTGAAATCCGTGTATTTGGACACTTACGGTACCTATTTTCTCTCTCTGGATTGCCCAATTGATTTGATAGACTTCTGGCTTGAGAGCTTCTAGAAGACCAACCTGTCGACCTGCTGAGAAGGAGGTGTCGACACTTCTTATGAAGTCTTCTTGTATAACTATCTCTGGAAGCCCAAAGTGTCGACCTGCGGTAACTAAGGTGTCGACACTTGTTTAAGGATCCGGTCTTCAATGCTTTCTAGAATAATCATGGTGTCGACCTCCTGTAAATGAGTGTCGATACTTCCTTGTAGAAGAATGTTTATAAAGCTCTCTGGAAGACCAATGTGGTGGCACACTGGAACAAGGTGTCGACACTTCTTTTAAGACTTCAACATGTGCACAGACTTTCAGCAATGTGCACAAACCTTGTAGTTCACATGTGCACAGACCTTTGGTTCTTCATTGAGGTGTTTCATCAAAACATGCACAGTCCTTGGTTTAGAGTATGCTTAGACCTTATCTTGCCAGAACGTAAACATGCACAGACCTTGTACTTCACATGTGCACAGACCTTGTAGTGTCAAAGGAAAATGTGCACCGGCCTTCACTTGTGCTGGCATGATATGCATCGACCTTGATTCAAAAAGTGCACAAACTTTATGTATGCAAGGACCTTGAAATATGCTCAGACTTGGCATGTACTCGGACCTTCATATATGCTCAGACTTGGTATGTGCTCGGACCTTGAAATGCACTCAGACTTGATTTGTGCTGTGACCTTGATATATGCACAGACTTGATTTCTTAGCTACATGAGTGCATGTGCATCGACCTTGTATAAGGGAACATGAATGTGCACAGACCCTCTATGCCTTAGATACGAATGTGCATCAACCTTAGGTTCACATGTGCACAGACATTGTGTGTTGAAGCAAAAACATGCATTGACCCTCGTTTGATGAATCACTAAAGGTGAACCGACCTTAGTAGTCTTGAAACCAAATGTGCACCGACCTTGTAAGCTATCGAGCAAATGTGCACCGACCTTAGTCTTTCAACTTTGGTATGTGCATCGAGCTTACTTCTCCAAAGACTGAATGTGCATCGACCTTAGTCCTTCAACTTTGGTATGTGCATCGACCTTACTTCAGTAGACAGCTTGATGTGCACCGACCTTGGTCTTGCATTGGTGAAATGTGCTCAGACCTTGGTTCAACATGTACATCGACCTTAGTTCTTCTGAGACCGAGGTGGCATAGACCTTGTATTTATATCAGCACCATGTGCATCGACCTTGGTTCTACACAGATTGGATGTGCATCGACCTTTGTTCTTGAAGTGCTGATGTGCATCGACCTCAGCAGTTGCACAGACCTGAACTGCATGGACTTCTGTAAAACCTATTGCCTTGAATTTTGTGTTGGCAGTTGCCTAGATTTCTGTGCACCTAGTATTATCATCTAACTTGATTTCTATGCACTTGATTTCTTTCGGTTATCAGATATGGCACAGAGATGTATCTTCTTGCTTTTGTTGTCATGACTTGAAATGTGTGAATATGTGTTTGTTAAATGCAGGTCAGACTTATCACTGAGTCATAGTCAGACATCATCAAAAAAATAGAATTAAGCACGTTACACACATGCCCAACATTCTCTTAACATTCTCCCCCTTTTTGATGATGGCAACTATCAGTCATTATGAGTCAAGGTGCGAAGAAATATAATCATGAATTGAAGCACAATGACTTTTATATAAATTCTCTCCCCATAGTAGACTCTCCCCTTTAAGCATTCCCTAGTTAATGACACATATAATTCTATCCCCCATTGACATCATCAAAATAACACAATAGAGAGAATATATGGCACAGTTACGAAGAAAGGAGTCAGGTAGAGACTATTAGCACAGGATGTACAGAGTGAAAGTAAGTAGATACCTGTAGGGAGCAATTAAACGCACAGCAACCTGAGATACCTTGTCAGTGTTCACAAATTCATGTGGAAATACATGCCAATGGTTGTACACTGATAAAAGTTTTCAATTGTTGAGTCCTTGAAGGTTCTCTTGTTGGGTCCCTCATGAATGCAAGTAATGCAAGTATTATGCAGAGAGAAGACCGTGCAGACAAGGAGATGATATCACTTGTTAGAGAGTGATGCTGAGTGTTTAGAGAGCAAGTAATACCAATTGTTAATGACCAGCACAATGTTAATTGTTAGATCCTTTGGCATGGCAGAACCATATTTACACAAATAGTCATCAAATGTCATGATGACATGGCAAGACAACCTGAACTGAGTCATGAGAAACAAATGTATGCAAGACATTTAACCATGGCAACATGATACAGCAAGAGAGAGGTACAACACCCAAATTCAAGAGCAGCTTGTTGGGTCCTTCGTTGATGTTGGATCCCTTGGTTTGGCATGAGAAGTTTACATAAGGTAGCATCGAATGCCATGAAGTCACATCAAAGCAATATGGACTGAAACACTATAGACATATATGTGCATGTGATTTGAGCATAATAAAACAATACAGTTCTTTTTGGTTTTCTATTTTTTAGATTTTTAAGATTTTCTATGCAATGCATGGAGATGGAAAATGCATACTAACCATATGCTTGACGAACTGAAGCCAGTAGCTTTAGGGACTTGATACCACTAGTTGATGAGCAATTATTGAACAAGGTTATCTCTCTTGGCATGGCAGAGGCAGATCATGACACAAGAGCAACATGAACTGAGTCGTAAGAGGCAAATAGACGCAGGAGATGTTATCATAGCAACATGATGCAATCCGAGAGTAATACAGCAGCCACATCACAAATTTGATTATCAGATTTATCTCTCTCTATAGACCGCTTTTGGCTTTGACCTAGAGTAGACCCCATGAAGGTGCTTTGACCTAGCTTTAATGGCGTCCTCGGGGGGGCCCGCTGTGGCCCCCTCCGCCGTGTCCCCCTCTGCTTTGGCAGTCGCTCGGTCGCCATGTCCCACCTTTGTTACCTCGCCGGCCGCTGTATCCCCTGCTGTCTCCGCGGGGGGAACCCGTACTTTTGCTGAAGCTCTCGCCGCGTCCCTATTGCCGCCTGTCGTCCCTGGCAAGATTCACGAGCCTGCGCTCACCGACGGCGGCGAACCAGCCGTGTTCTTCTCTGCTGAGGAACTTGCTGCATCCTTGAAGCCTTTTGCATTTGCGCAGGTAGCACGAACGCCCCATGGGAGACCGGCTTTCCCTGAGATCAGGGCTCATCTTTCTAACCGGTGCCGATTCAAGGAAGATTTCGTGATCAGTGCCCTGGACTCTAAGCATCTTCTTCTGAGATTCCGGAATCATGAGGACTATCTCCAGCTTCTTCTGAGAGAACAGCTTTACGTACATGGTAGAATTTTCCGCTTCTTCAAGTGGACGATGTTCTTTTCACCCAATGAAGACTCCTCCATAATGCCGGTATGGATTTCTTTCCCTGGGTTGCCTGCTAATCTTTTTGTGGAACCCATGTTGCGATCTATCGCAGGGAACATTGGGAAGGTGTTAAAAATTGACTCTTCCACTCTAAACCTTTCTAATACGGTGGCTGCCCGTGTTTGTGTTGAGCTGGACATCCTGAAGTCTCATCCCCATAGACTGTGGCTTGGCTTCCCTGGAGGAGGATCCTGGCAAGATATTATTTATCCCGAGCTACCTTCCTTCTGCTCGAATTGCTCCAGACTAGGCCACTCAGCGAATGATTGTAAAGAAAAAGCTATTCAGACAGTGGTGAACTCTGAATTGCTGCAGGGTACCTCTCGGCCTGTTCCAAAGGTTAAAAATTTTTGGAAGCTAGTGGCTCAGCAGAATACTAATATTCAAAGGACTGTTGACAATGATGTGCCTACTTCTGCTAAAGCTGTGATTTCATCGGACACTCCGGGTGGAAATGATGCTGGTGATAATCCAGATGTTCGACCAAATAGAGAAGGTGGTTTGGTAACTCTATCAAAGATTACGGGGGAAAAAGATTCTGATCAGACAGTACCTTCCCCTGTTCACCAGCAAACTCCTATGCATTGTCTAAGGAAACCAGCGTTCTAAGCTTGCATAATGACTCATTCTCTTCTGCCGCAGTTCAACTGGGTGGTGCTTCCTCCTCTACGTTTCATTCAGGCTCCTCTCTTCAGCCTCCAGTAGCTTCTATTGCTTCCAGTAGTGAGCTCCCTTCAGCACAAAGATTGGATGAAAATAATCTTATAGTCCCTGTTCCGGAATTAGCTGTTGTTGATCATTGTGTGATAACTCAACAGGCTCCCATGTTTGCCTTAAGCAATCGTCCGGATCCACTGCCCCTTAATCAGCAACAGAAGCAGAGTGAGGATTTGTCACTGTTAAGGCAGAAAATCGCTAACGCAGCAGTAATAGAAAATTCCAGGCTTATGTCAACTGATCTTACTGGTGTTAAAACCAGATCCATGACTAGGACTGGATCTTCCGGTAATCTCCCTCTATCAAACTCCTCATGAAGCTCATTATATGGAATATTAGAGGAATTGGAAACGATACCTCTGTTGGGAGGGTGAAACTTCTTATTAAGACATACAAAATTGATTGCATAGTTGTGTTGGAACCTAAAATTCCTGTCAGTAGAATGCACTTCATATGCAGGAAATTAGGTATGAATAACTGCTTTGCAAATGGTGATGACATGGCCCACATTTGGATTTTCTGCAGAGATTCCCTGAACTTTTCCATTCTCAATTCTGATGAGCAGGAAATTACACTCACTCAAACTGGTTCTGTTTGGCCGCTCTTTCATCTAACATTTGTTTATGCTAAATGCTCTATTCAGGAGAGACAACCTCTGTGGACATCCCTTATATCAGTCCATTCTCAAATTTCAGGGCCATGGCTAGTAGCTGGAGATTTCAATTGCATTATGTCAGTGGACGAAAAAATTGGTGGTAACCCACCCAATTTGGGTGCTATCTCAGAATTTCTTGATTGTGTATCAGATTGTGCTCTTTTTGATGCAGGTTTCATGGGCTCTCAGTATACATGGCATAATAACCAATCTGGGAGGCATGGTATTTGGGCTCGGCTGGACAGGGTTCTTATTAATTCCGAGTGGCAAACTACCTTTCCCATTTCAGTGGAACATTTATCCAGAGAAGCATCTGATCATTCACCCCTTCTGGTGAAACTGCTATCCAAGAATTTATTCAAGAGCCGTTTTTGTTTTCAGAAAATGTGGACTTTACATGACAGATTTCTCATGGATGTTAATACCTGTTGGAACACCAGTCCTTTGGCTTCCTCCCCTATGTCCACTCTATACTTGAAGCTTAAATACTTGAAGGGTATGCTTCGAAATTGGAACAAACAGACATTTGGCCACGTCCATCTTAATCTGTTGGCAGCAGAGGATGCAGTTCTAAAGGCTGAGCACTCTTATGATATGAAGCCAACCTTGGAAAATCACAACACTCTAGAGCAGGCCAAATCCCTCCTAGCAGGAAGATTGATTCATGAGGAATGTTTTTGGCGACAAAAGTCTGGAATTAGATGGCTAAAGGAGGGGGATAGAAACACTAAATTTTTCCATACTTCGACAAAGGTCAAAAGAAATAAACAATTTATTTCTCAACTCCGAAATTCAGATGGTATGCTAGTTTCAGACCATGAAGAAATGAAGAGCACTGCTGTAACTCACTTCCAATCTGCTTTCTCGTCCCAACAGCATGCTATTGAGGAATCCTTCCTAAACTGTATTCCAAACTTAGTTTCTCAGCAAGAAAATTCTAAACTGTGTGCTATACCCTCTGAATTGGAAATAAAGGATTCAGTCTTTGCTCTTTCTGCTGACAGTGCCCCAGGGTCGGATGGTTTCTCGGGTGCTTTTTTCCAAACAGCTTGGTCAATTATTTCTCAAGTGATTATCAGTGCTGTTCAAGAGGCATTCACAAGTTCTCAGCCTCTCCCAAGGTTTGTGTCATCAACTTTAATTGCTCTGATTCCAAAAAAACCAAATGCAGTGGAAATCTCAGATTACAGACCGATCAGCCTCTGCAATTTCTTTTATAAAGTCATCTCCTCCATTGTCAATAAAAGACTGGCTGCTATCCTTCCAAATATTATTTCTCAAGAACAGTCTGCTTTTGTTAAAGGGAGACACATAACCGAAAATATTGCTCTAGCTCAAGACTTGACTCAGGAACTAGGCAGGAAAACCAGAGGGAAGAACATCATTTTCAAATTAGACATGGCCAAAGCCTATGACAGACTTGAATGGGACTTCCTTTTTGCTGTTATGCAAAAATTTGGCTTCAGTCAGTCTTTCATCCAGCTGATTAGCAAGCTGATCAAGAACTGTTGGTTCTCTGTTCTACTGAATGGAGATATTGCTGGTTTTTTTCAGTCTTCTAGGGGTGTTCGACAGGGTGATCCAATTGCCCCATCTTTATTTATCATAGCAGAGGAATGTTTGAGCAGATCCTTGAAAGTAGCTCAGATAAACAGACAAATTGACAGCTTCCAAGGGCCAAGGAGATGCCCCACTGTGTCTCACTTACTATTTGCAGATGATACTTTGATTTTCAGTAAGGCAAGCATCACTTCTGTCAAGAATTTAATGAAGCTGCTACATTCTTATGAAAAGGGCTCCGGTCAGCTGATCAACACCAGTAAGAGTGGCTTTCTCCTGCATCCTAAGACTAATACATCCATTGCCAATCGGATAACCAGTCTCACTGGGTTCACCAGACACAGTTTTCCACTTAAATACTTGGGTTTCCCACTGGCCCTAGGTCGAAGCAAAAAAGTTCATTATGCTGGTATCATACATTCCATACAAAAAAGGATTTCAGGTTGGAAATCCAGTCTACTGTCCCAAGGTGCTAAGTTGATTCTGATTAAACATGTTCTCACTTCTATTCCCATTTACTCCATAACCACTGCACCTCTACACTCTGGTACACACCTTCTGCTGGAGCAGGCTTTTGCTAATTTTTTCTGGGGCTCTTCACCAAAAGGGAAAAAAAGACATTGGAGATCATGGGACTCTATTTGCAGACCCATATCCCAGGGAGGACTTGGTATCATGTCGCTTAGGCAGATGGACACAGCCCTAAGAGTAAAGATGCTGTGGCAAGCCTTGCACTCACACTCCTTGTGGGCAACTTTTTTCAGAGCTAAATATTTTGGGAAGAGTCATTTGAGTGATGTGCACTTTAATAACATGGCTGGTCATACTAGACGAAGCTGGCTAAAGGCAAAAGAGATTGTTCTACAATACCAAAAGGTAATCATTGGAGATGGGAAGATTGCAAATTTCTGGCATGATAACTGGATAGGTCAGCAATGTTTGTCAGAATTAGTCCCTACCAACAACATCCCAAATTCTAACTTGACTGTGAATGACTTTCTGCTGCACTCTCCAAGCGAGGAAACTGAACTACTGAACAGTTTTATGCCTGCCCATCTCCTTTCAGCTATTCTTCACACCACTCTTACCCCCTATGATGATTTCCCGGCTTGGAGCCTATCCTCCACAGGTAAATGCTCGGTGGCTTCTACATACAAAGTGCTCTCTGAAAATGCTATCAATCAGCCTTTCACTCTCTGGCCAAGACTTTGGTCTCCTTGGCTACCTATCAAAATATCGATTCACTTATGGAAATTGCTTCATAATAGTCTCCCTGTTGACATAAATATCCAACGTTTGGGTGTTCAAATGTGCTCCATGTGTGCTTGCTGCCAGGTTCATCAGGGAGAAACCCAAAATCATCTTTTTATTCACAGTGAATTAGCTTCCCATATTTGGTATTTCTTCAAATCTGAGGGGCTGCCAATAGAAGGAAACTCTGTTTTATCACTCATTTCAAATGCTGCCTCTCAAATTAAGTTGAATTCTGCTTTTGGCATTCTAATCCTAGCTGTGATTGGCTTTGGCTGCTGGGAAATATGGAGAGCTAGGAATCATGTGTGATATGAAGGCAGTGCTTTGTCCAAAAACAGCATCCTTCACCGAATCAAAGCAAAAGTGAAGCAGGCCTGTTCTTGTGCTTCTTACAAAGAGTATGATACTAATAACCGAAGGATTTTTGACTCACTAGGGATTGCTGTCTCAAGACCAAGCAGTGCACAACTGAAAGTTATCAAATGGGTGTTCCCTCCCTGGCCCTTCTTAAAATTAAATACCGATGGGGCGTGCAAGTCAGATGGAACATCAGGAGGAGGTGGTGTCATTAGAGATTACCATGGAAACGTTCTCCTAGCTTTTTCACATTTCTATGGACAGGCCAACAGTCTTGTTGCAGAGGCTAGAGCTCTTACTGATGGCATCCACTATTTGCATACTATTTCAGAACTTCCTGCCTATATAGAATGTGATTCACAAGTTCTGGTTAGAGTTATAAACAAGGACTTCCCTTGTCCTTGGTCCATTCTTTCATATGCAAGAGTGATTTGGAGATCTACTACTCAAGGAGACAAGATTATTCATACCTACAGAGAAGGAAACAAAGTTGCAGATCTTTTGGCTTCCTTAGCCTGCTCCACTAAATGTAATGTTTTTTTCTCCCACAATGAGTTACCCTCTTTTATAAAGGGAGAGGCTCGAATGGATAAGCTGGGTATGCCTAGCATCCGTATGATGTAATATCTATTCATTTTTTCAGCAATAAAATTCACCCCCTAGAGGTCGATGGCCCCCATCTACCTCTAGGTAGGGCTTCTTTGGATTAAAAAGATTATCAGATTTTTTAGGTTTTTAATGGTTTTCTGGTTTTCAGATTTTTAAAATTTTCTATGCAGTGCATGGAAAATGCAGACCACCCATGTATGTGAAGACTGAAACCAGCTGCATAGGAATCATGATACCAATTGTCCTGTTGCCAGTTGATGAGAAGGCTGATGCTAGATACCAATTATTAAGGAAATGGTGATGCTTTCATGACAGCTTGAGTGAAATATGCAGATTGGTCCAGAGAAGGCAAAAATCATTGGAGCATGAAGCGACAGGAGGCCAATTTGCCTTAATGGCAGATATCAGGACAGCTAGACCGAATTCTTGTTGCAAGGGGTCGACACTAGCAGATTTTTGAGGCAGAGAATCCAAGAACTGATAAGATAAGGTGGAGAGGGGGATTTCTATAGCCCATTCAAGAGCAGGCCGAACTAGGTCTAGCGAGACCAAACGAGGCCCAGCTCATCTAAGTGACCGCCCTACAGGGCCCGCTTAGCATAAAAACCCAATAAGTTCACTCGAACTCAAGCACTTCCTAGGCGGCCATTAGGCTCGGAAGGTCGAGCGTCGTTCTGGTCAGAGGAAGACCCACGCCCGATCTATTCCCCTCGCCGGGATAAGGGCTAGCACCCCACGCCCACTCCGATCGAGCTAGGCCTATCGCCCGGGACAGGGCTGACACTCTTCAAGCTTGGGTCAACCGACGAATTACTTATCCACGCTGCTGTTGAGAGCCCTTTCTGAGCATGAGTTACGAGGATGAGGGAACCCACGAATCCTCAAGGCTATAAAGAGCCCACGATGAGGACGTAAAGAGCCCACGTCGAGGACGTAACCCCCGCCTGAAACTCCTCAGCTTACGGGACTCATGAGGCTGGCACACTATTTAAACCGGGGACTGCCTCCAGCGAAAGGTATGGCCAACACACGCCTAAACTCCCTGAGCAAGAACCACTTCACCACCTTGGTGGAGAGGGATCTCGTGCATCTCCTTCCTCCTCTCTTCATAGCTTCCACCACTGCTCTACTGACTTAGGCATCGGAGGGTTTACCCCAGTGAACCATCCTTGGGCCCCCTGATCCATTTCCGTTCCTTGCAGTTCACTATTCGGTGATCATCTCCTCCAGCTCAGAACCAGTGCGAGATCGCCCCTCTTCATCTGGCGCCGTCTGTGGGAAACGATCAAAGAGCCAGTATGGTGCGAAGGAGTACATGGAGGAGGTTCATCGGTGATAGGGGAAATTCCATGGCGGTGTGGAGAGAGGGCCCTTCTCAGGCCACCCAAGACCCCCCCTCCAACGCCAGCGCCCCAACCGACGAACCGCCTCCGCCCGCTGCGGTGGAGAAACCACCCAATAGGGGGGCTGACTCTTTCCAAGCCCTCAACGTAAAACTAGACGTCCTCGTGGAACTCATGAGGACCCAGACGGCCAGGGAAGTAAAGTCACGCGCCCCTTCGAGAAGCCCTCCCCGCAGAGATGCATCCCAACACACTCTCGGAGGCCACTTCACCCTCCAAGGACGGTGGCTTATTCGCAACAGGTCAGGAGGACCTTCGCAAGCCCCTCCTCCAGAGCAAGAGGCCTCCTCCACGCCGAGAAGGGGAAAATCTGGGGCACGCCGTTCGCACCTAGAGACTGAAGTCCATGGGGAACGCCAGGACAGCCCCCCTAGCCCCACGGCGCAGCGACAGCCGGAGTTATCCGTCCGACTACGAGAGTTTGAGAGGCGCTTCGCAGAGCAGGAGCACGCCTTACGCGCTCTGCAGAAGAACTCCCCAGCAGAGGATGAGGATAAATCCCCATTCTCTTTTTTTAATAGAAAAACCTAACCTAGGGGTCAATGGGAGAGTGCACCCCTTACCAGAGGTAAGGAGAAAGCCACTCCACCATCAGACCACTAGGAGGCAAATTATATTCCATTGATGAAGAATAAAGAATTACATCAATCTGATACTAGGCAAGCCTAGTGAGTCCAGTCGAGCAGCACCTTTTATAATAGAAGGGAGCTCACTGTAAGAATAAAAAGAATTACATTTAGTGGTGCAAGCTAAAGAAGCAAGTAAATCTACTACTGTATTGCCTTCTCTGAATATATGAGAAATAGAATCATGCTGAGATATGGTGCTCCAGATATCCCTGACATAGCTGAGAATGGACCAGGGGCAATGAGTTTTCTTTTTGATAATCCGGACAAGGGTGAGGGAGTCACATTCAATAAGAGCTGGTTTGGGATCCACAGTCTTCAAATAGTTAATGCCATCAAGGAGGGCACGGGCTTCAGCTATTAAACTATTAGAATGTCCATAAAAGTGAGAGAAGGCAAGGATGACCTTGCCTCTAGAATCCCTGATAATTCCGCCTCCTCCAGTATCTCTAGATAGCTTGCAAGCACCATCAGTGTTTAATTTTAGAAAAGGCCAAGGAGGACAAAGCCATCTCACAATCTTCATCTGTTGTCTGCAAGGGGCTTGATTTTTGATTCCCAATTGATCCAAAATTTTCCGATTAATGGACTTTGGTTCCTTAAGAGCAGCAACCGAACAAGCCATCTTAACTTGGGAAATAATATGATGAATGATGTTGGTTTTGGATAATGATTTATCATCATATTTGACAGTGTTTCTGGCTCTCCAAATTTCCCACATTCCAAATCCAATAGAGGCAAGAGTGAAAAGAGCAAAAGCCGAACCTGGCTGAGAATGGCAGATGGAATTCAGGATGAATTCCCTAGTAGTGCGGCCTTCAAAGTGTAAACCTGCTGCTGTAAGGGCAGTCCAAATAGAAACTGCAATTTCACTGTGCAGAAATAAATGATTGGGGTCTTCCACCTGCGGCAGCCGACAGCATGAGCATTTAAAGCAGAGGACAACACCCACTCTTTGAATATTATCATCAGTCGGAAGACAGTTATGCATAATCTTCCATAAATGGACTGAGATTTTTGTTGGAACCCAATTAGACCACAGTCGACTCCAAGGAATATCATATTGTAGGTGACTGTTAGCCATTGATTTGTAGGTCGATGCTACTGAACACAGTCCAGATGGAGAAAGACTCCATACTCCCAAGTCCATTTCCTGGTTCAATTTAACAGATCTGACAGCTTGCTGGATACTGTTGGGAATCAATGCATTTAGTAGGGCAGATTCTTCAGAAGAAGGGTTCAGAAGGACATCTCTTACAGAAGCTTTAGGATTAGGGATAAGAACATCAGAAACATAAGTATTTAAGCATTGTTGACCCAGCCAGTTATCATACCAAAAGTTGGTATTTAAACCATTCCCAATAATAACCTTCTTAAACTGAATAATATAATCCTTAGCCTTCAACCAGCTTCTTCTTGCAAATCCCTTCATGTTTCTAAAGTTAGCATCTCGGATGTGGCATTGGTGCAGGTACTTGGCTCTAAAATAAGAAGCCCATAAAGAATTAGTGTAAATAGCATTCCACAGCATTTTAACTCGAAGAGCATTCTCCATGAGCCTAAGAGACATGATGCCAAGGCCACCCTTGGATTGAGGCCTACATAATGCCTGCCAAGACTTCCAATGTCTCTTTTTGCCAAGAGGGGAAGACCCCCAAAAAAAAATTAGCAAAGGCCTGCTCAATCAGATTGTGAATGCCAATATGCAATGGAGTAGAAGACAGTGAATAAATTGGCAAGGAAGTAAGAACATGCCTTATAAGAACCAATCTGGCAAGGAACCCATTCTCTGACTGCATCTTGAAGGTAGAGATGTCTCCCAGAATCTCCATTTCGGCCTTCAAGCCTTACGATGGCCAGGGCGACCCGGCCGACCACTTCGACAGCTTCGACGCCCTGATGACCCTTCACGGGGCGTCCGACGCCATTAAGTGTCGAGCCTTCGTGACCACCCTGGTCCAAGGTGCCCAAGCATGGTTCCAGGCCCTCGCCCCCGGATCCATCAGAGACTTCAAGCAATTTGGGCGAATGTTTAAGGAGAGTTTCACCGGCAGCGGCCCCCCAAGGTCGGTAGCAGGGCTATTGGCTCTCAAATAGGCACAGGGGGAGAGACTCCGGGCTTTCATCAACCGATTCAAGTCGGAAGCCCTAAGAATCCCCCACCTGGATGTTGCCTCGGCCATAATCGCGCTGACTGGAGGCACCCGTGACGAGAACCTCCACCGCGAACTTGTCTTCCACCCTCCCTCGACCCTTGCCGAGCTAGTGACTCTGGCTTTGCGCCATGCTGAGTGGGAAGAACTTCTCAGTGCATGCCGAGGCGCAACCGGCTCGGGTCGGGAGGGGGACAAGAAGCGAGCACCCGAGCCAAGCTCGGGCCAAGGAAAAAGGCGGAACCGAGACGGGGAGCCCAAAGAACCGTCTCGAAAGTACGAGCGGTACACTCCCTTAATCGCTCGGTATACGAGATCTACGAAGACATCAAAGGCTTGGGCCTCCTCCACCAACCCATGCCAATGAGATCGAAGAACCGCAATCGCAGCAAGCACTGCATGTTCCACAGCGACCACGGGCATCATACTGGCGACTGCCACCAGCTCCAGGATGAGATCGAGCGCCTCGTCCACCAGGGACACCTATCCCGATTCGTGGCCGGGCAAAAGGAAGACCGAGGTGCCCCAGAGGAGATCGACAATGCCCCTCGCAGGGTCCACATCAATGTCATCACTAGAGGAGCTGCATCAGGAGGAGACAGTAGCCGAGGAAGGAAGCGTCGTGCTGAGCAGGTAAGCAGAGCCATCGAGTCTCCCAAGGCCCCGCCAAGTGAGCCCCAGGTCATAGTCTTCTCCGACCAAGACCTGGAAGGGCTGACCACCCCGCATGACGACGCCCTAGTTATATCAGCTACGATAAACCATTGTAACGTAGATAGGATTCTAGTTGACAATGGAAGCGCCCCTGATGTATTGTCTTATGAGTGTTTTCTTAAGATGGGAGAGAATCCGTCTAAACTCCGCCCGATCTGAACCCCCCTTTGCGGGTTCAATGGCCAGGCCACTTATCCTGAGCGAGCACTGAGCCTGTCGGTTACTCTCGGCACCCCACCCAAAACTGTTACGGTTATGGTGGACTTTATAGTGATCAAGGGTATGATAGCATACAACGCAATCTTCAGTCGGGGGATCCTTAGCCGAACGAAAGCGGTGCCCTCTACCTATCACCAAAAGATGAAGTTCCCCACTAAACATGGGGTGGGGGAAGTCCAGGGCATCCAGGCGATGGCCAGAAGGTACTATAATATCTCGGTTGAAGCCACAAGTCCGGACGGGAAGAACAAGGGCCCCCGGGAAGTCGAGGAAAAACCCGCAACATCCGAGCCCAGAGGCGAGTTGCTAACGGTTTTCCTAAACGATGACCCGACCCTAAGAGTAAAGATTGGAGCCGACCTACCATCCGAAGTTCAGTAGCAATACAAAGAATTTCTTTCTGGGTACATCCGAGTCTTTGCATGGTCCGATGATCAACTTCCTGGGATACCGGGAGAGACGGTAATGCACAAACTCAACCTTGACCCGACCGTGAAGCCCGTACAACAACGCAGGAGGAAGCACGCACCAGAGAAGCAGGTGATCATGATGCGGAACAGATGACCGACTCGGGCTAAGACGTACGACCGACTCGTTGTGCGGCCAGCACTAGCACACTAAGACAAGCCAGGCGGCTGACCACCGTGGTATTCTCCAGGTGGAGACGTCTCTCAACAGCGACTCTCTTGAGCCCGACGATCGTCCCTTGCGAGGAAAACGTGGGGATCGCGGCGATTAAGAAACCACAGTCGCCTAGGGTGCTAATTCGCGCTCGGTGCTCGATTGGAGCCACGGAACGGGCGCTCACAACTCACAATCACGGTGAATTTGAAACTAGCTATCGGCCCTATTCTCACAAACGCAGCAATATAGAAAGCATACTAAATAGCAATGTGAGTGGGGAACGAATCGCGTACCTCCACGACAAGGCGTGGGGAAGACACCCCGGCCGATTTCCGAACAACCCCAATACACAATTGAATTAAATTTTACAAATTCAGAAGCTTGGCCCACTCCACATAGGGAGGTATCGGGCTACAATCGATAACTTTGGGGTTGCTGGAACCCGGGTTGACGGGCAGCACTCTTCGGAGCCGAGGGAGGCGAGTCGGGGCCGATCGGGTATGCCGAGGGTGAGCCGACCTGGTTCTGTCCACGCTGGTCTCCCTGCGCAGCGAACTTGCGAAGACCGGTACAGCTAGATCCGAGATCCGATCGGAGTGCCGTTTGTTGGAGAACGACGGTGACTGGACGTCGTTTCTCTGCTCCGAAGGGCGCGATCAGATCTTTTCAGATCTGAGCGCAGCAGTGGCTGCACCAAGCCTCTGGTTCTGCTCGCACAGAACTGCACAGGAACAGAAAGAATTAAGGGAAAAATGGTTTTCGAGGCCCGATCGAGGCGCCGCTTATGGGAGATCGTCGGTGACGTCCGGAGGAAGAAGCTCTCTGAAGATATCGCACAGATCTCAGCCGGATGAGGCGGGGCAGGCTCGGGAAGTCGGTGCTGGTTCTGAGCCGGATCTGCTCAGATCTCTTGCGCGATCTCCCGAGAATCGCCCCCACGGACAGGACGGTGATCGGATCGAGGCGAGATCAGCGGCAACACAAAGAGGACTCGAAATCCTACGATCTCTCTTCAGGAACCAGCTTCAGATAGCATCGGGGTTGGGCTGGAGAAATTAAAACACATTCATCTTCAGATCTGGGCAGCAATCAGGGACCGATCTGCGCGCCTCCACGAAAAGAAGTCTTTCCGTCGCTCACGGACTCCGATCGATGCAAAACCAGCGCTGAAATCTTCCTAACTCTCAGAGGTATCACTGGGATTTTTTATAGAAGAAGAAGGTAAGAGGAAGAGGGGGATACAAGGTCGAGTCACACGACCCAATTCTGTCCCGTCACAGGACAGAACCAAGGGAGTCACACCCAAGGAAACACAAGAGAATCTCTTTCCAATGCAATTTTCTCTCAACAAACTTTCATTAACTTCTTTACAAACAATATACATGGCTTTAAATAGGTAAATGCAAGGGGTAGGGGGAGGGGACTTGCGTGGGATACAAGGAGAGGGAGGGGGGCTGCGCCCCTTGACCATGAGATAAAGGGAGAGGGGGACAAGCCACATGTTGGCTCACCTACCTTTGAAATTCCTGTAAGAAGGTAGGTGGCAGCCATTTTATGCTACATGTGGTAAATGGGGAGGTGGAAGAAGAAAAAACATAATTTTTCTAGCCTAATACAACAAATAAGGGGGCGCCCCCTACTAGGGCCTCCAATTGGGCCAGATGGCCATGGCCATCCTCTTAAGCCCATTCATCCACTCTTGCTTAAGGCCTCTCCAACCTAGATAGCCCATGTAGGAAGGAAGCCCAATTGAGCCTTGCATGGCTTATGGATCCATCATAATGGACCAATGCCACTCCTTTCTTAAGGAATGCTTAAGGGCTTTAACCAATTGGCCCTTTAAGAGCCTTACAACTAGCCCATTATGAAAACCCAAGTAGAATGTTCATTACAAGCCCAATTTTCATGCAAAAAAGATCCAAATTGAAGCCAAATTGTCCCTAATTTGAAGGGAATCTGAAGTAGTCCACATGGTGCTCTGTGTATGGCACTGTCGGTTCGCTGACGTGTCACTGATCGCCCTGGTGTCCGCACCAGACCATCAACGAGCAAGTCACCAAGGGGCAGAAGACTGGTCTTTTTAGATCGGTCCTGTACCCAACGTGGCTGGCTAACGTCGTCCTAGTACCAAAAGCTTCAGGAAAGTGGTGAATGTGCGTGGACTTCACCGACTTGAACAAAGCCACACCAAAAGACTGCTATCCGTTGCCGAGCATCGACCAACTGGTTGATTCAACCTCGTGCAATGAGATACTCAGCTTCCTGGACGCCTATTCAGGCTACCACCAGATCAGAATGGATCCAGAAGATATCGAGAAGACCACCTTCATCACCGACTTTGGCATACACTACTACACCCGGATGCCCTTCGGGTTGAAGAACGCCAGAGCCACGTACCAGAGGCTAGTCAACCATATGTTCGAGGGACAGCTCGACTGAACGTCGAGGCCTATATTGACGACATGCTCGTCAAGACCCCCAAGGCCGAGGATCACTTCACCGACCTAGCTGAGACCTTCGACACTCTCCTAAGGTACAATATGAAGCTCAACCCCACCAAGTGTGCCTTCGGAGTACGGTCCAGAAAATTCTTGGGCTTCTTGGTGACCCAGCGTGGGATCGAGGCCAACCCCGACAAGGTCCAGGCCATCCTGGACATGCGGCCGCCCATCTGCATAAAGGACGTTCAACGCCTTACCAGGTGCACTGCTGCGCTCAACCGATTCCTGTCCCGTGTGGCCGAACGATGCCTACCCTTCTTCAAACTGTTGAGGGGGCCCAAAATGGCATCTGCTACATTCGCGTGGGACGAGGAATGCCAAAAGGCGTTCGCTGAGCTTAAGGAGTTCCTGGCTTCACCCCGGTGCTGTCCAAGCCCGTTCCAAGTTAAGCCCTACATCTCTACCTCTCGGCAACTCCATCCACAGTTAGCTCGGTCCTGGTCAGAAATGACTCGGGAGAGGAGAGATCGGTCTACTACACCAGCAAAGTGCTCAATGAGGCTGAAAGAAGGTACCCCGCAACCAAGAGACTCGTGCTAGCGTTGGTTACCTCGGCCAAGCACCTTCGACCCTACTTCCAAGGGCACTCCATCATCGTGTTGACCGACGAACCACTGAAGAGGATCCTCGCTCACCCTGAAGCCTCGGGATGCCTCGTCAAGTGGGCCATCATGCTCGAGGCCTACGATATATCGTACTCGCCTCACTCGACTATCAAAGGACAGGCGCTCGCCGACTTCATCGCCGAGAGCACCATCCCGACCGAAGAAAAATCTCCACCCGCGCCCGGGCCAACCTGGGAATTGTTCCTCGACGGATCCTCCAACTCCGTCGGGAGTGGCGCAGGTATCCTCCCGAAGTCCCCCGAAGGAGCAGAGCTACAATACGCCTTGAAGTTCAACTTCCAGGCATCCAACAACGCCTCCGAGTACGAAGCCCTTATCTCAGGAGCCTACATGGCCCGGCAGTTGGGGGCTGAGCGAGTCAGAATTCACACTGACTCCCAACTGGTCGCTAGCCAGGTCAACGATGATTACGAAGCTCGGGAGGAACCGATGGTTAAATACCTCAAGCTGGTCAAAACCGTGGCACAACAGTTCGAGAGTTTTGAGGTAGTCTGAATAGCTCGAGAGGAAATCTCCCGAGCAGATGCCCTCTCTCGGCTAGCCTCCTCTCTTGACCCCGAGGGTACTCGATCTGTCCTTCTCGAAGAGCTAGAGCAACCGAGCATTGATTCAGAGCTTATGGATGTTGACTCAGCCCCCCCAAGCGACTGGCGTACCCCCTATCTATCGTGGCTTCAAGACTCTCAGGAGCCTCCCGACCCTCTGGATGCCTGGAGATCGAAATATCAAGCTCAGGGCTTCGTCATTCTGGACGGCACTTTGTACCGCAGATCCTTCTCCGGTCCCCTCCTGAAGTGCATCAGTGCTGACGAAGCCAGCCGAGCGATTCAAGAAGTACACGAAGGCCTATGCGGAGGGCATCAAGGGGGAAGGTCGCTCGCTAGGATCTTGCTTCGGCAGGGTTACTGGTGGCCCACTCTGCAGCGCGACTGCTCGACCTACGTGCAACAATGTGACCGATGCAAGTGATTTGACCACTTGGTCCATCAGCCAGCAACGGAGCTCGTCACCCTAGTCGAGCCTTATCTCGGTGAGGGATCGACATCCTCGGGCCGTTTCCTACGGCTCAGGCCCAGAAGAAGTTCGTCATCATCGCCATCGACTACTTCACCAAATGGATCGAGACCGAAGCTACAGCTAGGATCACAGAGACAATCGTGTGGAGTTTCGTCTGGAAGTCAATCATTTGTCGCTACGGCATCCCCCGGGTGATAGTGAGCGATAACGGTAGGTAATTTGATTCTCGTTATTTCCAAGACAGCTGTGCCGACCTGAACATTCGCAATCACTTCACTTCGGTCACCCACCCTCAGGCTAACGGGCTGGTCGAAAATGCCAATAAGACTATCTTAAAAGGCATCAAGACTAGGCTCGGCAAAGCCAAGGGCAGTTGGCTTGAGGAACTGCTGAACGTACTTTGGTCGCACAGAACGAATCCCATAACGGCAATCGGTGAGTGTCCCTTCCAACTGGTGTACGGCACTGAGGCCATGATCCTGTTGGAGATTGGCAATCCCTCCCTCCGAGTCATCTGCTTCTAGCCCGAGGCAAACGACCAGAAACTGCTCGAAAACCTCGACCTAGCAGACGAAGTCCGAGAGATTGCCAGAATCCAAGCAATGGAATATCAACCCCGCCTCACTCGATACTACAATGCCAAAGTCTAGATAGACACTTCCAGTCGGGAGACTTCATTCTCAAAAAAGCCGAAGCCTCTCGACCACTTGAGACGGCGGGCAAGCTATCCCCTAATTGGGAAGGCCCTTACCAAGTGGTCGAGACGCTCGGGAAAGGAGCATACCGGCTATCTACTATGGAAGGACAACCCATCCCTCGGACGTGGAACGCGACTACACTACGCAAGTTCTACTTCTGAATACTTCAATCGTGTAAGCAATATGAAAATTTCCTTCCCTTTTTATTCAAATAATTGTTTGTACATCAGAAAGGCCAAAGCCAATACAATACATGTCAAAAAAGCAAGAATCCATCTGGCGCCACCATTCAAGCCCATCGCTCGGTTGACTCGGTTAACCTTCCTGCGTCCAGCCACTGACTCTGCCTCGTGCAGAAACTGGCTCGGATAAAGGGTAGTCGACCCCGTTGGCTCGGGTAACTCGGAACAAAGGTGATAGAGGTGGATGAAGGGAAAGAGAAAGCCAACTAATAGCAGAGAACGCCGAGAGGCATCCTGTAAAGAGCCAAAAAAAAAGAGGAGGGAATGCGAGTGAAGGCCTCCTCTCTGCCAACTCTTTGGAAGGCAGAGAATGCAGGCACCCTCCGAAGAGTGAAAGAAATGATGAGGGCAGAAGAGAGAGAAAGAGGCTGGGAGAAGGGAGGAGAAGCAGGAAGTGGAGAGGAATCTTGAGAGAGATCCCCTCCAGAGAGTGAGCGAGACGGGACGAGCAAAAGGGGTGCCTGATTCCCCCATCCGTCCGCCGTCACGCCCCTCCCCGCAAGCGCCGGCCAGAATTGATAAAAGAAGGCGACGTGCTTCTGCACGTCGAACCCCCTTTGAACCTGCCCGCCGGCCGTCGAACCCCCTTCAAACCCGAAGTAGTAAGGACTCTCTGCCCTCCGTAGTCGACAGCTTTGTCTTCCAGAGCGTCTTCCATGCTTCAAATTCTACGGCACAACACTTCGTGAAGAAGGAGAGAGGAAAGACTGTCAGAGAAAACCCTAAGCGATGGAGAGGGAGAGACGCCCTTCAGACCTTTTATAGGCGAAGGGAGGCTACTTACCTTAAATGATTCTCTCCTTGAAAACACGCTAATGGGACTTCTCCCTACGAACGGTCACCTCAGACTCCTTGGTTCCATCCTAGCGGGACACACGAAGCGGTTGGGCAGTTAAAGCATGAGAAAATGGAAAGACACCCTGTCAGACGCTCGCCCAACCATCATGTGAGATCCACGTAGAAAGTATCGGCACTTTCCAACTACTACGGATACGCTGGTCAGACCACGACAATGGCGGTAAAAGATAGTCAAGTCTTTATCATAACGCTATTGCCTTACGTTTTTGACCTTCCTTTACATAAAAAAAGAAGTTTTTTTTTGAAAAAGGAAAAATGTACAAGGAGAAAGAGAAAAATAGATACATCAGGCCCCGGGCCCATCCTGAGGCTCAGAAGTTGAAGGCTCGGACGGTCTGCCCCCGATATCCTCGGCGACAGCAGACCCTAGCACTGACCCCACCTGCGTGGGAACTGTCATGGTTGCGTGCCCTCCCGAGGCATTCAGAGTTGGTGACCCCTCGGATGAAGACGAGTCCCTCTCGTCTCCTTCTTCCCCCAATGTCGAATCAGAGGAATCGGAGGACGCTGAATCCGAGTCGTAGCATTGCCCGGACGGGAAATAGATTGTCCCGGACGCCTGCTCCTCCGCGTAGGAGATGGCCCGGCCATAGCCTTACTTGAACCTCTTGCGGATCCCTCGGTGATGTGCTGACTCGTAGTAGGGGAGGGTAGTCTCCTTAAGGTTGACCCGGTAGGCCTCCGAGCATTTGTATTGCTCGAGTGCCTCCACCCCGGCCGATCCCACCCTACTGGCAAGCTCGGCCTTCTCCCGCTTCACCTCGGCCAACCTCCACTCTGCCTCGGCTATCTGCTTCTCCACCTCGGCCCGATCTGCCTCGGCCTCCAACCGAAAATGCAGGGCTTCCTCCGCTCTGTCTAATAGCCCGGCGTGCTTGGCCTCCCACTGGCCATCTAGCTCGGCGTGGGCCACGTGCTCCTCCTCCAGAAGTCTACTCTTCCTTTCGAGCGACACGCGAGCCTGAGCCAGTTGCTCGGTCAACGTCCGGGCCTCCACTTGGCTCGCCCTCGCCAGCTCTCTAACCGAGGAGAGTTCTCGCCGAAGCCCGTCACGCTCCTCGGTGAGCCGAGCTACCTTCCTGTCGGACGCACCAAGGGTCCAGGCTAGGGTCGCCCGTTCTGACTTCGACCGAGCGTAGGCTTCAGCTAGAGAAGCCCCCATCTGGGCCAGGATCAGGCCACCCTCCATAACCATCTCAAGGGCCATGGGTGGAGAGCATTGCCTGTCTCCTCCCTTCACCACCTTCGCAGCTATGCTGCGACATTTCTGGTATAGAGGGCCCTGGATGCCCAGCCTCTCCAGATCCGCCAGCATAAGGCCCCCCCCTCCGAGCGGCATTCCCTCGGGAGCCCCGCTGGCCGGCCCAGATTGAGCCGCTTCTTCATCCGCCCCTCTTGCCTTGATCGATTGGGGCTGTGTCGCCTCTCCTTGTGACCCCCTAGTCTCGACCGGCTCGGCCCGGGTATCGCCACCCGAAGCGCCGCCTGCCTCGCTCAACACTCCAGTCTCGGCCGCAGTCCTGGAGTCGCCCGCTTCGGCCCCAGCCCCCTCGGCTCCTACGGAGGGGAGAGCCGGGCCATCATCACTGCCGACCATAGAAACGGCCCTGGCCGCCTCGGCCCCCTCTTGCCTGGCGGATGGGAGAGCTAGCCTAGTAAGGTCTGCCCCATCATGCTCGGCAGAGGGGAGAGCCAAGCCAGAGCCACCTTCGACCGCAAGGACGCCCCCGGCCTTTTTGGCCCGCTTCTTGGC
Organism: Amorphophallus konjac; assembly: GCA_022559845.1. Taxonomy (NCBI): domain Eukaryota; kingdom Viridiplantae; phylum Streptophyta; class Magnoliopsida; order Alismatales; family Araceae; genus Amorphophallus; species Amorphophallus konjac. The sequence goes on from CM040122.1 coordinate 39,055,163, forward strand.
CTTCACGGCGTCCCGTATCATCCCCTCCACGGGATCCTTACGCTTGGACCCCTGCGGCCTGGAAGACCCCTATCGGGTCACCCCCTTGCCCTTATCTCTGGCTCGGGAGTGACCCTCGGAAGTTCGCGACTCATCGGTAGCCGAGTCGCCGCCTAGATCGACCACTTCCTACTCGGTCACAGACTCCTCCTCTGCAGTCGGCCGCCAGAAGTCTGCGCAAAAGGAGATATGGTCAGGGAAAGACAAATGGCTTCATCATCCGATGATAAAATTGATTCATGGTGCCCGTACCTGTTGGCCGTAGCCGCGGGAGAAGGCATCGCTCGATGTTCTCCGGGGTCACCAGCTCCACCGTGGACTGGCGATGCTTCATCAGAATGGCCGCAAGCTCCTCCACATCGAAAAGAACTCATCTTGCCTCGGACGAATATTTGGGTGAAAATTGGGGATTACAGGACACCTCCAGGTCTCCTCCACCGAAAAAATCCCCACCCAGAAGAACTGAGTCTTCCACCCCTTGTGAGAAGAATCCTTCATGGCTAAGGAGACATAGCTCCTGTTCCGCCTCGCTTGAATGAAATAGCAGCCCTTCCCGGCCGAGGAATGCCCCTTCAACTCAAAAAAGTAGTGAAAGAGGTCCAAGGAAGGAGGAACCTCGCACTGGAGGCAGAGAGTGCGGAAGGCGGAAAGAAGAAGATAAGAGTTGGTTACCAACTATACGGGAGCCAACTAGAATAAATTGAGAAGCTTAATAACAAAAGGTTCGAAGGGAAGGCGGAACCCACCCTTCCACGACAGATGGAAGGAGCAGAAATGGCCCGTACGAGAATCCAAGCCTGTCTCGCTCGGAGTGGCCGCAGCAAAGTAATACTGATAGGGCAAGCGAAACTGGTGCTCCAGCCGCTTCACCTCCGCCTCCCCCAGCTCGCTGCAGTTCAGAGCCGGCGGTAACACCATCGCCCCCGTCTCAGGCTCACCCTCAAACTCCTCGATCTCCGGGCGCTGGTCCACCATGAAGTCTGAAGAGGAACTTAAAGGGGAAGGCTCCCGAGACTCTGAAGACTCTGGAGGAAGGGGAAGCTATCCAACCGCCTCCGCAGTTATCTCCGCCAACTCTATAAACGCCGCTGCAAGTCTCTGCTCTTCCGCCGTAACCCCACGGTGCATCAGAGAGCCCGAAAGCAAATACGAAGGATGGCAAAACCCTAAAGCAGAGGGAGCATGGAACGACAGCAAGTGCACAACGCTTATATCCCCACGCGGGAGGCGGCGCGTCGTTCCGACCTTCGAGAAAGGGGGGCCCCTTCATTTCAAATCCATCAGGATTATCATTATTACGGGCCCAAGTGACCACGACACGTGGCTTCTTAACACCGCCAGATTTCCACCCACCCGAGCCACGCTGGTCCAAAACCCCAACGGCTACTCTCCGAGCCTGGCAAGGCTCGGGAGTAGGAGGGGGACAAGTGGAGAGGGAGATTTCTATAGCCCATTCAAGAGCAGGCCGAACTAGGTCCAGCGAGACCAAACGAGACCCAGCTCATCTAAGTGACCGCCCTGCAGGGCCCGCTTAGCATAAAAGCATAATAAGTTCACTCGGACTCAAGCACTTCCTAGTCCGCCATTAGGCTCGGAAGGCCGAGCGTCGGTCCGGTCAGAGGAAGACCCACGCCCGATCTATTCCCCTCGCTGGGATAAGGGATAGCGCCTCGCGCCCACTCCGACTGAGCCTCACCCGAGCTAGGCCTATTGCCCGGGACAGGGCTGGCACTCTTCAAGCTTGGGTCAACCGACGAATTGCTTATCCACGCTGCCGTTGAGAGCTTTTTCTGAGCTGGAGTTACGAGGATGAGGGAACCCATGAATCCTCAAGGCTATAAATAGCCCATGATGAGGACGTAAAGAGCCCACGTCGAGGACGTAACCCCCGCCTAAAACTTCTCAGCTTACGGCACTCATGAGGCTGGCACACTATTTAAACTGGGGACTCCCTCCAGCGAAAGGTAAGGCCAACACATGCCTAAACTCCTTGAGTAGGAACCACTTCACCACCTTGGTGGAGAGGGATCTCGTGCATCTCTTTCCTCCTCCCTTCATAGCTTCCACCACTGCTCTACTGACTTAGGCATCGGAGAGTTTACGCCAAGGAACCATCCCTGGGCCCCCTGATCCGTTTCCCTTCCTTGCAGTTCACTGTTCGGTGATCATCTCCTCCAACTCAGGACCAGCGCGAGATCGCCCCTCTTCATAAGGGTTCCTCATTCTGAAGCCAAGTTCACAAATACAGAGTTACGGATTTTTCAGAACTTCCAGTGGTGGAACTTTAGTAAAGCAGCCCTTACAAAAAGATTGGTTTAACACTAATGAATTCTAAGCTTCTCAATAAAATCGCTTGAAAACATCTGCATTCAGTATTAATAGAAATGAACCAGAAATACATACTGAAATAATGTTAACCTCCTCTTACCTTACTCATTCAATTCCATTAGCTCCTTTGAGAGTTGCTATGAAAAGTATTGAGATTAAACAAGCATGAAGACTAAATGGAATTCTAGAATTTTAGTAGATTTACTTTTAACTTTTGCTATCACACTCATAATTTTCATTGAACACAAGTGGATTTTTATGAGCCTTTAAGTCCAGTCATGCCTTGTATCTTGAGGATACACGTTGGTTAGACGTCAGTATCCCTAGGTACTTGGTGTGACTGACTGTCATGCCATGAATGGAACAGAGATAGCATTGTCATCTCATGACATATCGAACCTCATTTTGTTGATGAGGGGACATATTTCTCAGCAATTTTGCCATTGCTCTGTCTTGATTTTTGTTTCACATTACTGCAGAGATAAGAAGGGCACTTCACGACATATCTTACCTCATTTCTTTTATGAGGAGACATATTTCTTAGTGAGCCAATGTCATTGCTCTGACAATTTTAGCTTTTATAAATTTTAGCAAAATAGATTGTTTAAAAACAATACTAGACTGAAGTTTCTCAATCAAAGATGCCTTTGTACTTAAAATAAACTTTTAGATTCAAGAAGGCATAACTCATCAAAACATGAAAAGCTAGTTTAAGTCTATTAAACTTGAGCACACATATTTTCAAGATCATTTAAGCAATAAGGCTCAAGAAATCATTATTTTTAAACCAACACCTTTCATGTTCAGGGCAGTCATAAAGCTCCATAAAGGAAGATTCTTCTAGAATATTTACTCTAATAAATGAATTCAACAACAGATCGAAAATCCTCCAGGAAGATCAAGGCATTCAAGGAATTCTGGAAACATTCAACTAATGGTTCAACGAACAGCAGATTCCAGACAATCCAAATCAATTTAGACCCAAGATGGAATATAGTGTAACAGCATTATGAAGTAGGGTCTGATTTCAGCAGGGAGGATAGAAGATTACACCGTGAGACGGAATAAGGAACACTCCCCCTGAGGACATGTAGTGAGCTTAGGCTGAATTAAGTGAGATAGGACCAGTAGCCTCAAAAGAGTGTCGACACTTGCTTTTCATGGTGTCGACACACTGAGCTCAGACAGAGAGCAGTTTTCGAACAGAATGAACAGAGAGTTTCACCTGAGTAGGTCTAAGGTCTACTTGATCAACTCTCCAAGAGGATGCAGTCTATACAAATGTCAACAAAGAGAGTGCATAAATGCAGACTGAATTTTGATGTTGACTCCCCCTAAGCATGTGCATGGGTTGACAAAGGTGTATGCAACCTATGACTTAAATGAACACATGATCCATTAAAAATGATACCATTTGATATGCAATTTTTGGGTCCCTTTAACATGGTGTGCATTGGCGTATATGAGAGCATAATATGATGCAATCATGGATTATTTGCAATGCATCCTAAACTGAAATGCAAATAGAATTTTTAATGTGCAGATGGATGCATGCTACTTACTCCCTCTTTTTGATGATTTCAATATGGTGTGCAATCAATTCTGAAATCAGTATATGCATGATAACAAATGCACATGGGTAAACTATGAAATACAGGAACTCCCCCTGACTTTGCATTGAATGTCTGAATTCTGAGTGCAGCATATGCAATGAAATCAATGGAGGGAATGTGATGAATTATTCATATGAACATCTAGACTATTCTAATGATTGGTTGACCCTTGGTACCTGGCGCAGAACTGAGGTCTTAAGACCACTTCACGCATGATGTGGGTTTCCAGACAGAAGAGATCTGCCCTTCTCCCAGCTTACCATTTTTATATACCAAGAGGTCATGCAGAGTTGGGTCCCTTGATCATGAAATGCATGATAATGAATGAAATTCCAAGATGATGCTTAGTGACCACAACATGTACAGATTAAACCATATGCCATGCATTTCTACACTTAGGTGCAAACTCTTAAACTCCCCCTTTGTTTAATGCTCATGGAAGTTAAGACAGACAATCAGCATATTATCAGTCCACATGAGTGATGAGTTGAGATGTGGGTGTGTAGCCATAGCCCATGTCAGACATCATCAAAAGTAATGATCATTAATGCTAAGCAAGAAGTTCACATGGCTACTAAAGGTAGCAGGAATCAAATAACAACTCATCATCATAGCAATTCCATCAGCATGACAAATTTTTCATGGATTACACAGCTGAATTAATTGATCTCTGGTACAAGGCGGAGGTTTGGATCTGAGACCCTGCTCACGCATAGTAAGAGTTCCAAGAAGGCTTGACTTGCCTTTCTATTCTACACCATTTAATATACCAGAGGTCAAACAAGGTGTAAGCAAGTAATCTATCTTAGATGTTCATCTTACACCTTGGGGGAATATAGATGGAGCATGGAAGTTTTCAGACATGCAGGATTTATTTAGAACAAGAAGGTAATTCTAAATGTAATGACTCATAATAACCCTAACATGCAGATTTAATATGAATTAAAAGGTTTATTTACATACCTGTGCCTTGAGCATTTATTTGTTGGTTGAGCTTTGCTCAGCTCCAAGGCACCTGCAACCACCATTCTTATTTAGACTTTTGTGGTACCCAAGCTTGCTTGGGTTGGTTAGCAGCACTTCTAGCAATTGACTTTATTTTCTTTGCTGCTTTCTGGTCACCCACTCTCGTCCAAGGACAATGATTGGATGTATGTCCATATTCACCACAATAGAAGCAATGCACAAGGAATTTACCATTCTTTCTGTGTGCAGGTGCATTAAGCCATTGTGAATGAGCATGGAAACCTACCTGTTGAGCATGAGAGTGGGTCTTACCATTTAGATGCCAACAGTCCTGGACTTTGTGGCCAATGTTTCCGCAATGGAAGCAGCAAGGCGTCGGATGTCTTCTTACAGCCATTGAGTGCGTCGACCTGTCCTAATGAGTGTGTTGACGTATAGGTTCATACCTGGGCTTCTGAACATGAGTGTGTAGAGGATACTTTCTCCCAGTGTTGACCTATCTTTTGCCTTGGCCTTTTACATTATTCCTTCTGTTTTGGCCTGCTCTTTGTTCATCATTCTTCAAGGTAAGGTAGTCATGCATGGTGTGACCAAGCATACCACAATAGAAGTAATAAACATTCATTTCATGGGAGGCATGGTAGTTATCATGGCCTTTCCTAGCATGCATGTCAAAACTAGCAAATTTATTTTTCTATTTTTGCATGGAAGCCTTCCTTTTCTATTTACCAATCTGTTTTTGGTTTTTCTAAGCAGCATGCGATTTTGGATGACCATAAGAGGTGCTGGCCTCAAGTGAGCCAGTGATAAACGAGATATACATCTTGTATCCAAGGGACTTTTTGTTCACAGGTTTGTACCCCAAACCTTCCCTTTGAAGGTTGACCCTAGTTCCCATAATTCTATCTAAATTATCTTTGCCCTAATCAAACTTTGACAGAGAATTCTTTAGGTCTTTGTTTTCACTCTCCAATGAGGAGACATGTAGTTCAGACTTAACAAGGTCCTCTTCGCATGCAGCCAATTGCTCATTGAGCATGGTATTCACACCCTTGTAGTTTTTAATTTCCAATTGAAGTTCATTCAATTTCTCAGGGCTATCATTAACAATGCCCTTGCCTTTTTCATAGATAGACAGTCTTTCAAGCAACATGTCAATTTGTTCTTTTAGACTTTTATTTACTTCAATCAACCTCTCATCATGGATTAACCCATCAAGCGTAGTTTCATCATTGGTGATTGGTTTAGGTTGGTTTTGAAGTTGTGTCACAATTTCTTCCAACCTAGTAATTTCAGCTTGAAGGATTCTATTTTCATCTTTAAAGCAGGCAATGCTTTCTTTATGCGCATGTACATCAATCATAAGAGTGTCGTTGAGCTCCTCAAATGCAGAACAGTTATTACAGAAAGAGCTCTCATTCTGACTATTTTTCTTAAGATCCCTTTTCAATTTTTTGTTATCAGATTTCACCTTTTTGTACTGCTTGATCAACTGATCATAGGCCTCCATAAGTTCTTCAAACGTAAAGTCCTCGGAGTCAGAGCTTACCTGAGATGAGGATGGATCACTGGACTGTTCAGGATGGTCGGCCATGAGACATTCATGCTCTAGTTCTTCTTCCTTCTCATGGATGGTCACCAGTCTGTCCAATATTTGCTTGGCTATGCTGTAGGTGGACACAAGATGAGATTTTTTTATAAACGAGACCAGAGAGAACTCTTGGGGGAAAGCACAGTTTGTGCTTGTTCCACCAAAGGTCTCCGGCCTAAATCTAATTGAAAATGATGAAAATCTTTACAATTGTACTGCAGGGCATACCCCTGGGTATGAAACAAAAGAAAGAGTAAATGAAATCAAAAATGCCATAGATCCTCATCTCCTTCAGCTAGGGAGACTGGCTGCATCTACTGTGGCACAGCCACGCGCTCTTCTAGGAGCTCCTTCCAACATGTAAAATCCTGGTTGATGCGAGCTGTGCAGGCTAATGCGCCAAGGCATCCGCAGCAGTGTTTCCTTCTCGATAAATATGCTGAATGCTCCATTTGTTTTTATTAATGATGTCCTTGATTTCTTCCCACCACCTGCAGATCCTCCAAGGAGGTTGTTGACTAGATTGCAACATGGTAACAAGAGCTTTAGAATCCGAATAGATGACAGCCACAGGAATCTCAGCCTTGACCAGAATTCTCAACCCATCTAAAAGTGCTCTGGCCTCAGCCACCATATTACTCCCCACGCCATAATAGTAAGAAAAGCCACGAATCAGTTCCCCTCTGCTGCCCCTAATGCAACCACCTCCACCTGCATGACCCGGGTTGCCTTTGGCAGCCCCATCCACATTTAAGACATATCCATGATTGGGGCAGAACCATTTGATCAGCTTTGAGAGATTCTCTTTGCAATTGTAGAGAAGATTGAAATGTGCCATCACCCTTTTTTCATTGGCAGTGGGAGATTTGCTGAATCGCACATCGCTCAAAGAGAATTCAATTTGCCCCATAATCCGTTGTTGTAGCACTCTACTTGAGGTGCCCTTATCTTCATATCTGAGTTTGCATCGAGCTTTCCAAGTTTCCCATACAATGAGAATCATAGTAGTGATGGCTACATAACCTGCAGGACCTTTGTTGTCAGCTGAACATAAGACGTCCCAACAAAATCCTGTGACAGTGTTCAGGGATCTACAACTAGAAGCAAAGAAAGGCCTGAACATCCTCCATAGGGGCTAAGCAATTTGACTGTCTCCAAACAAATGATTCAAGTTTTCCTCCTGATTATTGCTCTTACAACATACACACTTGGACGGGAGGCAAATACCAGTGTGTTTAACTGAACTGTCAACCGGGACTGCCATATTCAGAATCCGCCAGCAAAACATTGATGCTCTCGGGGGAATATGATCTCCCCAGATCTTCCTCAAGGCTTGCCTTCTGTTGCCCTGCCGTCTGATGGCATTGTAGTTAGATTTGCTGGTGAAGATACCATCAATGCTCACAGCCCATACACCCCTATCAGGTTGTTGATGAAGTTGAATGTTACCGCTGTTGATAGAAATGCTAGGTGGTATATGGGACCATACCATATGATTGGGATCATCAAATGCTTCCCTCAAAGTGACTTTTGGATAGTTAACATGAGGAGCCAGAACAAATCCATACGAATTATCCTTGACAATGTCAATAGAGTTCCCATCCATGGGGATCCACCGAGTGTTGGAGAGCACCACTTGCTTGGCCTGGTTGAATACATTCTTTCGGACACCAGCAGGGAAAGGCTTCTCGATGGTGTTTAGATGACCCTTAACATACTTAGTGGATGCAAACTTTGACCATAGAGATGTGCCATGAATAATTCTCCAGATCTGTTTGATGACCATAGTGACTTGAATATGTTGCAAGCGTTTGATGCCAAGCCCACCATCTTCAAATGGTTTGGTTATATTGGACCAATAAACCCAATGTCTCTTTGAGCTCTCTTTACCACTCCAAAAAAATCTGGCACACAGCTTATTTATGATGTCAATGAGAGTGGCAGGTAAGCAAGATGCACTGGCGGTATAGATTGGGATAGATTAGAGCACAGAGTTTATGAGACTTCTTCTGCCAGCTTGAGATAAATATTGTGACTGCCAGCACTCTAACCTGGAGCAGATTTTGTCAATTAGGTATTTATAATGTGATATTTTCTTTCTTCCTTCGTAAAGTTGAACTCCAAGGTAAGAATGCAGCCCATTCTTATGATGAAAACCTGTACTGTCAGAAAGTCTTCTAATCACAGCAAGTGATGCTTTGTTGGATACAATAAAATTGCTTTTACTGCTATTAACTTTTTGACCGGAAGATTCCTCATACACCCTTATGAAATCCAGCAGGCCCTTAATATTTTTTGCCATTCCATTAAGAAATACCAGAGTATCATCAGCGTAGAGAAGATGGGTTATCTGTTGGCATCCTCTGGGCACCTTAAAAAATTGAACTTGCCCACTGTAGAAGAGTCTAGTGATTCCCCTACTAAGTGTTTCCTATGCTATGATGAACAAGGTATGAGCGAGAGGGTCACCCTGTCTAACCCCCGTGGAGGACTTAAAGAAACCAGTGGGAGTCCCATTAAACAAGACGGAAAACTAGCAGTTACTTAGCATCATTGATATTAAGGAACAAAACCTACTAGAGAAGCCAAAAGCTTTCATGACAGTAATCAAAAAATCCCACTCCAATCTGTCGTATGCTTTAGCCATATCTAACTTGAGTATAATATTGTTACCCCTGACTTTCCTGCTCAGATCTATCATCAGTTCAGAGGCAAGAGAGATGGTGTCTGTTATGTTCCTCCCTTTGACAAAGGCCCCTTGATTATCTGAAATGATTTGAGGTAGAATGTCTACCATCCTGATGCTAATTATCCTGGAGATGATTTTGTAAGTGAAATTGCAGAGGCTAATAGGCCTCATGTCAGTGAATGAACTGGGGTCGGCCACTTTAGGGATCATGGCAATTAAAGAGGAGGTGATACCCTTCAGAAGGGGAAGCCCTTTAAAGAACCCCTGCATAGCTTTGATAACATCCATTGAGATAATATCCCAACAGGCTGTAAAAAACTTACCTGTATAACTGTCAGGACCAGGGGCACTGTCTGCAGATAGTGAATGGACAGCATTATGCACTTCCTCCTCCTCAGGTATGGCAGTGAGGACATTATTATCTTCTGCTGAAATGAGGCATGGAATGTGTTCCAGTATCTCTGGGTTGATCCGATGCTTAATAGAGGTAAATTGATTCTGGAAAAACTTAACAGCTTCCTCCTTCAAAACTGATTTCTCTTCACACCATTCACCACTCTCCAATTTCATTCTATGAATGGTCATTCTAGCTCTTCTTTGATTGACATGAAGATGATAAAACTTAGTGTTTCTATCACCCAGTTGCAGCCAGTTGGTTCTAGCTTTCTGGCCCCAAAAGATTTCCTCTAAATGGAGACATTTTCGGAGCTCAGCTTGAGCCTTTTTTAAAGAAGTTCTGTTGTGCTCATTTGGATCAGTATCAAAAGCAGCTTCTACCATCAATACTTCCTCCTCTACTTTTGTTTTATGTTCAAAAATATTGCCAAAGTGATCCCTGTTCCATTGCTTAATCACAGCTTTGACCGATTTAAGTTTATGCTGCAGAATGTAGGATGGGTTGTAATGATCCAATGAGGCTTCATCCCATGCATTCCTCACTATAGATTTGAAATTCGCATCTTCAAGCCACATATTTTGGAAAACAAATCTGCTAGGGCCAAAACTCAATTGAGGGTGATAGATCAGCAAGGGAGAATGATCTGATGGCTCTCTAATTAGGTGTTTAACAGTGATAGCTTTTGCTTTCTCTGCCCAGCAATCGTTATAGATAACTCTGTCCAGCCTAGTGTTGATGTTCCTCTTCCTTGTTTGATTATTAGAGCAAGTAAAAGGACTACCAACAAATCCAACATCCATAAATCCGTTCACTGCAGCAAAACCCTGAAAGTCAGTCATTGAGTTGAGAAAGCCCATAGTCCCTCCCTTCTTTTCCTCAGGTGACAAAATTGCATTGAAATCTCCCCCCAAAAGCCATGGTTGGTTGACAGCAGTCCCAAATTGACTGAGATCATCATACATCTACCAGCCACAATACATGATGCATAGATGAAAGTAACAAGGCATTCCTCACTGCCACCAATCTGAACCTGGACTGTAATAAATTATGAACTTCTCTGCACTACTGAAACAGAAACCTGATGTTGCCAGATCAACCATATTTTGGCATTCTCATCCTGATTCACACAAGCATAGTCAAACTTAAGTCTTTGTCTATGTATATCCAATCTATCAGTAGCGATTTTGGGTTCAATAACACAGGCCAAAGTTATACCATTCTTCCTAATATGATTTTTAAGGCTACACATAGACTTAGCATTGCCAATCCCTCGAATGTTCCATATCAGCATAGGCCCAATCATTGAGAAAGAGACTTGATGGATGACCACCAGCTAAATTTTTAACCTTAGCCCTAGTGAAAGGTTGCTGCTTTCTTTGGTCTGTTGCTTTCAACCCTCTTTCCTTGCATCCCAATAAACCATGACCATCCACCAATAAATCTTCCTGCATAAATATGTTATCAGCACTAGATTGTTCGGCCACAAACAACTCCACCCTACCACGATTAAAAGATGACAACAACTGCTTGATATTATTTAAGTTGGATGTCTCAGCATTGTCCTCAGCCTATTTATTAACCCTATGGCCTGTAACACCTTCCTGGCTGGCATCCTGGCATTTATTTGTAGCCTCCTGGCCTAAAGTCCCTGACCTGCTGGGTAGTTGGAGCCCAATAACAGCCTGGGCACTATTGTGTGTTCCGAGTGCACTATCCAAATCACCATTCCCCCCCTCATGTTGCTGGCTTACCATGTTAACAGCTCAGTTGTCAGTATCCATCTGGCATTGACTGCCAAATTTCCTCTTAGTAATTGTCATATCCGTTAAATTTTGGTCTGAAGGGAACTCTGTTGCAGCAGGCTGCTGGGTGATTGAGGAGATGTGAACACCATCTAAATTATCCTTCACCACACCATTCCCATCTTTATCCAGAGGATAATTGTCATTGTCTGGAATGACAATGGCCTTTAAGATCCCCTCACCAGTATTTTGCAACTTGGCCTTAGGACTATCAAATCTTCCCAGCATTGGATCATCCTTGCTCTGTAATGCATTAACTCTACTGATCTTTGGGGCATCCTGTCGAACAGGTCATGGTTCTTCAGTCCTGGCCTTGAAAACCTTCCTATTGCTCAAATGTTCTCCTCCTTTCTGCAGCTGAGAGCTTTTAGAATTCATCAACTACTTCTTGCACTCTGCTTCTACAAGGCCCAGTTTATGACACAATGCACATAAGTGAGGAACCCTATGATAGCTCACATTATGCCAGTAGCCTTCACCATCCAAATCTATCCAAATCCTCTCTTTCTTTGGAGCAGACAGATCCAGTTCGACACAAACAAGGGCCTCCGAAGTGTCAGACATCGCAATTGTTTGGTCATGAATTCTCAGAACCGGACCAAAATTTCCAGCTATAGATGAGATAACCTGAAATCAACTGCAACTTTTGTCAAGCTGAATGCAACAAGGTTGTCATTATGTTTGGTCTCGTGATCAGCTGACCATTCATCTGAACTCGATGGCAGCTCATGAGGACCAATGTATATAAGGCTCCACAATTGTGGATCTATGGAATTGACATAGACAAACATTCTCCCTAGCCAAATAGAAAAATATGAACCATCATAAATAGGCGGAGAAGCCAACGAAGCATGTGTAGCAAATGAAGCCATTTGATCAAACACACCGAGATCTTTCCCTGCAGATCGTAGGATCTAGGGAATGGCAGAGCTTGGCTCTGATACCGCTTGTTGGGTCCCGTGCAGTGCAATGGGATCTAGAAGGGGGGTTGAATATATCATTTCACGAACTATGACCTATTTAAAAACTTGAGTACCAAAAACATAGACCACCCTTAAATACTTAGACACAAAGCACAACGGATTTAGATGGAATGGGTTAAGTGTAAACGGTGGTCTTAAGACTACACAGGTTGTGGTACAAGCTAAGGTGCTTCTCAGCAAACCTCTTATGTGCGTGTGAACAGATGCTCCCTAGTGCCTGAGTGCAAAGATGCAACAGGCAGTCAAGGGAGTGCTAGTACCGTCCAAGGAATGGATGGTGTATATGTAAGAATTCGTAGTCCACAAAGCTTGAGTGTGCGATGGTAATGAACCCGATTATATGCAATGAAGCAAGCACACCGACCTGTGAATGGGGATAGAAGATATGGAGCAAGCCCACTCGATGTTCAACCCACAACCCAAGGATTTTAAGGTGGTTCGGTTGTAGACCCACAACCTACGTCCACCCCTCACCAAACCGGATGAGGCTTACCCATGCAAAAGCAAGACTATGGAGAACCTCCATAACATCTGCTGACTAACAGCTTGAACACCTAGATGATCAGATCCTCTCTTCCTCTGAAAACCCAGAGGAACACCGGAGGGATGACCCTCCCTTCTTCTGATTGCTCAGAAGGAACCTGGTCCCCAAAACAGGGGATCGGAAGAACAAGAGGATTGTACCGAAAACATAAAAGAAAATACTGCAAATGCAGTGAAGAAACAAGAGTGCCAATATAAACACCAGCTGAAACAATAGATCAAGACAAGGATGCTGGTGACTGCAGCTACAAGGTTAGATCCAAAGATCCTTTTCTTCAAACACAGGTAGACTGCAGGGCAACTCTCTCTCAAGGTTGATCTTCTTTTCTTCTTCTCTTACAACACTGGACTTAGTCAAACTAGTGTTGGGCTGCTCTCACTCCCTTCTTTTCTTTCTCACAAGTTTTCTTCTTGGATGCTCAAGGGCGTAGGTTTCTTCCAAGGCAGTAGCTGCTTCTTCTCTTGAAGAAGCTTCATATAAATAGAGGACCCCAGGGAAACTTTTCCCACCAGAAGGTCTTCTCCCCTTGAAGCATGCGCCGATGTGAGCTTGAGTGCTTTTCCAAGGCAGTCCCATGGTAGGACGGTGGCGGCAAAGAAGAACAGAGATTGTTTCTTTCTTTAGATACTTTCCAAGTCTTCACATTAAATGCCCTTTAGACATGTGGTCTTCTCATTGGTTGTAGTTTACTTTCTGTCTTGTTGAGGACGGTTGGAACAGGAGTCACATGGGGTGACAGTAAAAAGGTGGCAGACTGTGACGTATCCTTTCTCCAGCTAGATTTCTGACAAAGGTAACTCCAAGAATGTAGATTAAAAGAGACAAGATGACAGGGACAAAAGTCAAACCTGGGTACTCCATCTAGACCTCAAAATCTGTGTATTTGGACACTTGCGGTACCTATTTTCTCTCTCTATATTGCCCAATTGATTTGACAGACTTCTGGCTTGAGAGCTTCTGGAAGAGCGATGTGTCGACCTACTGAAAAGGAGGTGTCGACACTTCTTATGAAGTCTTCTTGTATAACTGTCTCTGGAAGCCCAAAGTGTCGACCGGTGGTAACTAAGGTGTCGACACTTCTTTAAGGATCCGGTCTTCAATGCTTTCTGGATGAATCATGGTGTCAACCTCCTGTAAATGAGTGTCGACACTTCCTTGTAGAAGAATGTTTATAATGCTCTCTGGAAGACCAATGTGTCGGCACGCTGGAACAAGGTGTTGACACTTCCTTTAAGACTTCAGCATGTGCACAGACTTTCAGCAACATGCACAGACCTTGTAGTTCACATGTGCACAGACCTTTGGTTCTTCATTGAGGCGTTTCATCAAAACATGCACAGTCCTTGGTTCGGAGTATGCTCAGACCTTATCTTGCCAGAAGGTAAACATGCAATGACCTTGTACTTCACATGTGCACAGACCTTGTAGTGTCAAAGGAAAATGTGCACTGACCTTCACTTGTGCTGGCATGATATGCATCGACCTTGATTCAAAAAGTGCACAAACTTTATGTATGCAAGGACCTTGAAATATGCTTAGACTTGGCATGTACTCGGACCTTCATATATGCTCAGACCTGGTATGTGCTCGGACCTTGAAATGCACTCAGACTTGATTTGTGCTCTGACCTTGATATATGCACAGACTTGATTTCTTAGCTACATGAGTGCATGTGCATCGACCTTGTATAAGGGAACATGAATGTGCACAGACCTTCTATGCCTTAGGTAAGAATGTGCATCAACCTTAGGTTCACATGTGCACAGACATTGTGTGTTGAAGCAAAAACATGCATTGACCCTCGTTTGATGAATCACTAAAGGTGCACCGACCTTAGTAGTCTTGAAACCAAATGTGCACCGACCTTGTAAGCTATCGAGCAAATGTGCACCGACCTTAGTCTTTCAACTTTGGTATGTGCATCTACCTTACCTCTCCAAAGACTGAATATGCGTCGACCTTAGTCCTTCAACTTTGGTATGTGCATCGACCTTACTTCAGTAGACAGCTTGATGTGCACCGACCTTGGTCTTGCGCTGGCGAAATGTGCTCAGACCTTGGTTCAGCATGTACATCGACCTTAGTTCTTCTGAGACTGAGGTAGCATCAACCTTGTGTTTATATCAGCACCATGTGCATCGACCTTGGTTCTGCACAGACTGGATGTGCATCAATCTTTGTTCTGCACAGACTGGATGTGCATCGACCTTTGTTCTTGAAGTGCTATGTGCATCGACCTCAGCAACTGCACAGACCTGACTGCATGGACTTCTGTAAAACCTGTTGCCTTGAATTTTGTGTTGCCAGTTGCCTAGATTTTCGTGCACCCAGTATTATCATCTACCTTGATTTTTGTGCACTTGATTTCTTCGCTTATCAGAGATGGCACAGAGATGTATCTTCTTGCTTATATTGTCATGACCTGAAATGTATGAATATGTGTTTGTTAAAAGTAGGTCAGACTTATCAATGAGTCATAGTCAGACATCATCAAAATAATAGAATTAAGCATGTTACACACATGCCCAACATTCTCCCAACACTTTCTTTATCATCGAATTCAGTTTTGTATAATCAATATAGACTCTCCACCACGTTTGTAGTCTTGTGGGCACTTCTTTACCTCGATCATTCTTTATGACGGTCAGCCCAGACTTCTTTGGAACCACTTGCGTTGGGCTGACCCACTTACTGTCAGAAATGGGATATATAATCTCAGCATCTAACCACTTCACCACTTCTTTCTTGACCACCCCTTTCATGTTAGGGTTCAATCTGCGTTGCATCTCTCTGCTCGGTTTTGCATTATCTTCCAAATATATGTAGTGCATGCACACATCCGGACTAATTTCCCTTAAGTCCGCCACAGACCAACCTATTGCTCCCTTATGCTCTTTAAGAACATCTAAGGGTTTGGATTCTTGAGCAAATGTCAAATTAGAGGCAATGATGATAGGAAGAGTGTGATCAGGGCCCAAAAAAGCATACTTGAGGGAGTCCGGGAGAGGTTTGAGTTCAAGAACAGGGGGATATTCTAGAGATGGAAGAATTGGTTTGGATTGCAATGCAAGAAGCGGCTCTACCCTAGACTAGGGTGCAAAAGAGAGAGGGGAATCCTGAAGCATGCTACCCTCCTCTAGGGTGTCCTTAACATCATCCAGACTTTTGTCAATCAAATCCTCAAATATATCAATGACATGACATTCTTCCTCTTGGTCCGAGTATTAAGATGCCTTAAAAACATTTAATGAAACTTTCTCTCCTTCAAACGATATGTCCATCATTCTTGTGGCACAATTAATATCGGCCTTTGCTGTAGCTAAAAATGGGCTTCCCAAAATAATTGGGGTGTGCTTGAGTTCCTGAGACGAGGCCATGTCCAAGATCAAGAAATCCACATGAAAGTAGCATTCATGAACTTTAACGATAACATCCTCCAATAAATCCCTTGGTGTCTTTACAGATCGATTCGCCAATTGAAGGATTATAGATGTAGGATTCAATTCCCCTAGATCAAACTGCTCATAGATGAAGGTGGGCAACAAATTCACACTTGCTCCTAAATCCAACAATGCTCGATCAAAAGTAACTCCACCTATATCAAATGAGATCAATAGAGCTCCGAGATCCTTCAATTTCTTTGGAAGATGATTCATTACTACAACACTTACATCCTCAGACAGACGGATCTTTTGAATAACTGCCTTAGGTTCCCTATTCGGTGTACAAAGCTCTTTCAAAAATTTTGCATATGCCGACACATGCTTTATGGCATCTAAAAGTGGAATATTGATATTTACTTGTTTGAATAATTCCATCAATTCTTCTTGTTGAACCGGCTACTTTTTGCTAGCTTTTGACTTTAACGCATCAGGAAAAGGGACCTTCGGCATGTATTCTTGGGGTCTCTCTTCAATTATTATTTTTCCTTTATTCAGTTCCTTCTTTTGCTCCTCTCCTTCTATCTTCTTCTTCTCCTTTATGATTATGGGCTCCTCCTCCTCACTATCACTTCCATCCTAGGCCTCGTAGCCCGAACTACTTCCCATCTCCCTAACCTTATAAGGATCTTCAAGCACCTTCCCACTCCTAAGGGTCAAAATTACTTTAGCATTCTCAAACTGAGGTCCTATAGGAGGGGGAAGTTGAGGTGGGACTGGCTGAGGAAGAAGGGGAGCTTTTTGGGGGAAACCAGGAGGTTGATTTCTCGGATTAGCCACGGGTTGGCTAGGGAGCTGACCTACCTCTCTCCTCATACTAGTTGTTGCTAACTGCCCTATCTGACCCTCCAACTTGGAAATGGATTGTTGCTGAGAGAGAATAAGTTGTTGGAATTGATCGAATTTCTCATCAAAGTTGGGCTAAGGGAGCGGTGGTTGATAAGAAACATGAGCTTTGATTGAATCTGTAAGGAGGATACTGCTGATATTGGTCTTGAAAGTGTTGAGCTTGAGGGTATGGGACCTGTGAATGCTGAATTGGAGGTTGATGATGTTGTTGTTGAAGAGGTGTGTAAGAAAATTTCTATTGAGATTGAGCTGGAACATGAAATGGTTGTTTTGAAACTGGCTGATTTGAGGGATTAGATGATGGCGATGGACCTTGCTAATTTTTCCAAGAAAAATTTGGTTGATTTCTCCAGCCTGGATTGTAAGTGTTATAGTAGGGATCATAAGTAGGCATGGAGACACCCTGAGAAACAAAAATATGTTCTTTGATGAAGGGGGGGAGTTGGGCCGCTGTAGGGCAATCAGAAACAGGATGATGTGGGCTTGAGCACAGAACATAAACTTCCTGATTATTGGAATCTGAGAAAGGTTAAGAATGAGAAGCAGCTGGGAAAGAGGGCTCCTGCCTATTCATAGCTAACAACTGATCTAGCTTCTAAGCCACTTGATCTACTTTCTCCATCTTCTAAGCTAGCATGTCCATTTTATTCAGCTTCTGAGTGAGGGCATTGATGTCCATTCTATTCTCAAACTCTCCCTGATTTTTCATCTCATAGAGCCCTGTCTTCTTAGATGATCCAATCATTCTTTCATATGATGATAGTGAGGCATGACTAATAGAGTTTTCACTAAGCATTTCAAACAACTTGTATGCCTCATCTTCACTCTTGCTCATGAAAGTCCCTCCACATGAGGCATCCACCATTTGTCTATAAATATTAGTCAATCTCTCATAAAATGCCTGGACAATTTGCCATCTTGATAGTCCATGATGTGGGCATTTTCTAACCAAATCTTTCAATCTCTCCCACGTCTCATGAATTTGTTCTCCAGGATTTTGTGTGAACCCGGTGATAGCCCTCCGCGTTGTATTGGTCCGTCCTATGGGATAGAACTTCTTAAGGAATTCCTTTTGCATATGTACCCAAGTTTCTATAGGTCTATCCAAGGCTCTTAACCAATATTTGGCTTTATCTTTTAATGAGAATAGAAATAGAGTCAATTGAAGGGCATCATCAGTAAAGTTTTAGATTTTGACAGTTGAACAAATCTGAGATGTTTGTAAGGATCTTCATTGGTATTGCCATAAAATGATGGCAACATCTGGATGTTGCTTGATTTGATTTCATACTGGATTGCCTGATTCTGAGGTGCTTGCACATAGAAGTGTAGACACGCCAAAATTGACGCTATGTTGATCAAATCTCATGTCACTATGTTGACGCCCCAAAGTGAACTTCAATATATTCATAATATGAAGTTTTTTTCTTATGTTTGTGTGTTTTTTTGATTTGTTCTTACATTTTTGTGATTCGCGACCTGAAGAGTGGCGTGTTTTTAATAGCGACCTTATCGAGGCCGTGTTCAAAGAAAGGACGATCAAATGTCAGGGCGTTAATTCTTGGTATTATCCGGTTTCAAAATAAATTCAAAATAAATTCAAATTATTGATTAACGTCCTTCCTCAGGGCGTGGTTTCAATTAACGCCTTCATCTCAGGCGTGTTCTCATAATTTTCAAATAAAGTAAGTTTTATTGCCAAAATTTAATCCAAGAAGTGACGCCCTTGGTCATGGTCGTATTTTGAGTAGCGTCTTGATGTAGGTCGTCAATTTGTGATTTGACGCCCTTCGCAAGGTCGTGTTTCACCTTTCGAGTCCTGCTTAAACTCAACTTTCTTGGAGAGTTCCCTGCCTCCGTTGGTCTCCTTGCTCGAATTGGAGTTAGAGTCCTGCCTTCTTTGATCATTGCCTATCCTTATCTTCCCGAATTTGAGCTTATCTTCGATTGAAATCCTATAAAAGGATGCTCTGGTCGATCTAGGCAGAGGTTGACGGGTCAGAGAGTTTACAGGTTTACGATTAGAGGTTTACGAGTTACAGAGCTTCATCTCCCTCCTGCGCGATCGTTTAAAGGCTCTGCTTCCTCTGCTTCCGATCAACCGCGTCCATCTTGTTTCCCTTTACTGTCGTCAGGGACAGCAAGGGTTCTTTTGTTCTGTTGTTGCTTTGTCTTCATAAACCGTTCATCATCACTGTGTCATTTTCTTTTTTTTACATTAGCTTCATCACGTCCACTGTGTTTTTCTTTTCTTTTACGTTTGAATTAGTTTTATCACACATCTCCTCCCTCCCTATTTTCTTTAGGGGTTTTAAAACAAAAAAAGAGGTAATCAATAAGCGAAAACCCCATTCATCGGCCGGCCGGTTGAAGGAGGAGGAGGAATTCACAATCCATCCCGCGTTCTATTTTTCACCAGGTATTCGCGATCTTCTTTGTTTCTTCTTGAGGTAACCCCTCTGGCGATCACCCTCCTTAGTAGCACCATGTGCTTCTTTCCCTTATTATTATACCATATCCCCCTTTATTTTTATTATGCTTTCTCATATTTAAATCTCTTCTTCGTGTGTGGATTTATCACGATCTACAAATTGGCGATCACGGTGGGACATCCACTGTTTTTCTTTTGATTACCATCTCCTATTGGCACCCACGTGTGCCCTTTCCTATTGGCACCCACGTGTGCCCTTTCCCCTTCGGCACCCACGTGTGCCCTTTCCCCTCGGTACTCTCGGTACCCCTCCTTTTGTGCCCCACGGGCACCCTCCATCATGCACGCTGCACACTCCCGAGATCAGCCAGTTTGTGATTGTTTGATTATTTTTCTGAATTAACGCCTCACCCAGAGGAGCTTTTTCTTTTCACGCCTTAGTTTAGGGCATCTATTTTCTGTGTTACGTCTTCCCATAAGGCGTCTTTTATCATATCTGCTGTCTTCTTGATTCTGTTTGATAATTCACGCCCTAACTTTGGGCGTCTTTTTATTTTCAGCGCCTCACACCAAGGCGCGTGTTTCCTCGACCGTGTGCACCACTGGTATTTGACGCCCTTTCTTAGAGGCGTCCTTTCATATTACGCGCCTCACACCAAGGCGCGTGTTTTGCACTATCTATGGGCCACCACAGTGATTCACGACAGCGACCCTGTCGTCTCTTTGGTTTATAGCGACCTGCCCCAGGTCGTCTCTTTCCTGCGTTTTATAGAAACCTGCTTCCTGTTGCTGCCTGTGATTGTTGGATTGATTATTACATTGCTTGCCTATATTGCTGTGATCTTATCATCTTATTTTGCATATTGTGGCATTTGGTTGAGAGACCTCCTCTCTCTACACTAGGATTCCACACACCTCTCTTGGAATCGGAACGACCCTCCATTGAGCATTCCGTCTCTTTGGACCGGAAATCCCTTTTCCAAGACCTCCGTAAGTCCCCGCACCCGTGGATTCCCTCACGGACACCGGGCTGGTTGTACCCTTGAAGTACCCAGAGTATAGAGAACCTATCGTTAGTGAGGAGAGAGAAAGAATCTAGTTGACCCGGAGGTTACACTTGGATCAACTAGGTTTCACATTGCAAACGGAAGTGAACTATTCAACAATTTAATCCACTCTAATCTCAAGCATAACACTAAAACCCTGCGTTCATCTCAACTTGGTTGCATACACTTGCTTGGATTGATTTGTTTAGACTTGTTTGGATTGAGTGGTTGTTTGTTTGATACTGCCTTTATAAAGCCGTCTCTCCTCTTAAACATGCAACTCCGTTCAGGAAAAATCATCAACATGGCAGGCTACGGGTATTCTTATGATGATTAGGATGAGAATGTTGTTGGTCAATATGAGACCCCCCTCCAGGATTCCATATATTATGAGGGAAATTACCCTCCTCCTCAGTCCCATCATCCTCAAATCCATGTGGTCAATACCACTCCTCAAGAGGCTGTGCCCTCTTCCCAAACTTTACCCTCCAACACCTCGGGAATTCTTCTCCATCCCTCAATGTCACGGTTTTAATTAATGCTTTATCTCAGTTAGACGATTCCCAGCGGCAGGCTATTCAGGCCGCTTTGAAAGGGAAGTTTGTTCCCTCTTCATCCTCCAATCCCCCTCCGGCCGAGAGTGGCCATCACCTCACTAATGACCAGGCGGTCTTACACAAACCCCCCTCTCATCCACCAACGCCCGGTGCGGCCATGCCGGCCCAACAGGCGAGCTATTCAGCGGTTAGGCCTCAGTTCCAACCTCCCCGAATTCTGCGGACACCTATACCACATTCTTTTACTCAAAATCCGGCCCCAGCCGAGTCCGACACTAATATGCTATTACTCCAGAAATTGGCCAGCATGGAGGAGCAACTAAAGAAGGTCACCACGGCTAAGAATGCCCCGGAAATTTAACTCTCTACATTGCCCGTCTTCCACTTACCACCATCTGAAATGCCGAACTTCCGGCGATATAATGGGACTGGTAATCCTTTTATTCATTTGAAGGACTTCAGGTACGAGACCTCCTTCTGGCAAGACAACAAGGCCTCTTTGGCCTACTTATTCAGGAGATCTCTGGAGGGGCCAGCCCTTGAATGGTTCTATTCACTGGATTCCGCTGATGCCCGCGACTTCGATATTGTTCAAAGGAAGTTCTTGCAAAAATACAAAGACTGGGTCGGACCATCCCTTTCGCTCACAGATCTGGTCGCGGAAAAGATGAAGCCCGAGGAGGACTTCATAATGTTTGCTGATAGATGGCGGTCTATGGCCGAAAAGTTGAAAGATACACTGTCTGAACCGGAACAAGTCAAGATGATAATTTCCAATGCCACTCCTCAGTTCCGGTACATACTGGCCATGAACCGATTAACCACCATGGAGGAGCTCTATGAGAGAGCTCGTTATATCCAGACGTAGATGAAGGATTCGCCCATTATGGGCATGTTTGAGCCGAAGTCACGGCTATTCAAGAAAACCACAACTGTCAACAACAGCGGGCCCACGACGGAGGGCACTATTGCAAATGAGCAGGTTGGCGTAGTTGGCCACCCCCATCAAGCTAACCCATGTCCTAACCCACCTCCACCACAAAGCCCCCATTTCAACTCCACCCCACAACGCCAATTCGCACCCCAACATTCCTTTGCTTCACCACCAAACCAAGCACCCCGCGCTAACCCTCCAGCTCCGCAACAGTACCACCAGGTACCACCACCTACCAACTATGGCCAACAACAACAACGGAGACCACCACTTGGCCCCAAAAGGGACCACTACCCTCCATTACCAGAAAGTCTCCCGGATATTTTCAATGCCTTAATGGCCGCCAATTTGCTCATATTACCAAGAGAAAGAACAGCGTGGCCCGCTAATGTTGACACATCCCGTTACTGCGCTTTCCATCGTGCACCTGGTCATAACCTTGATCGTTGCTTCCACTTCAGAGATTACATTTATGACCTAAATGACCAAGGTGACATCAATTGGGATGAAATGAGGCAATTCATCGCCACCATGAAAGAAAGAAGGTCTCCTCGGCAGCAACAGGCTCAGCAGCCACAGCAACCAGCTCCACAGCAGCAACAACAAGCTCCAGCGCCTCAGCACGACATGGGGATTGTCCACAATCCACTGCCGGAGCACCCGCCAAACCAGCACGTAAACCCTGTCACGTCTCTCTATGAGGTGGAGAGAGGGCAGGGATGGCATGAAGAAAACGCCTCTGTCGGGGCACTTTATCATAATCAAAATCAACCTCCGCGCCTCTTGCGCACCCCTTCTTCTTCTCCTACCCCTCAAGTGGGCCGATCTCTTCTGTGCCCCGTTAATTCACCTCCTACCGCCAATTCTCCGACCCTGCCGGTTCGCCCCCTTCTTACACGCTTATCACCTCTACAGCCTACGCCACAACAAAACCCATCCACCACCAACCCTTCGCCACTACCATCTAGGCCACTCCTCATCCGCCCATCACCAACGCCCACTGCACCCGCCACCACTACTCCTTCACCGGCAAGGATCCCCCCACCATCGGTTCCGCCACCTTTCATACCCAGAACCCTTCTCATTCCACCCCCCACCAATTCCCCCCGCATTCGGGTATCCCTTTCTACCTCTACGCCTCCTACCAGGACACCAGCACCCTCTACAGGGATTCCCTCTGCGGGAACTCCCACTCCACCACTTCTTAACACCAACACACCTTCTTCTTCTTCTAATCCCCCTCCCACACTTGTCCCGACAGAGGCACGTCAAGGCGTGGCGCCGCTCCGTAGTGAACGGATGTTCCACCGTATTTTTCCACAGAGAGAGCTAGAGCCTGCGCAGGGGCCGCAAGAGCAAGAACAAGAACAAGAACAAGAGTCAGTGCCAGGGACTCAGTATGATTTGCTAAGGCACTTGGACCGAACACCAGCAAGGATTTCAATCCTGGAACTAATTAAAAGGTCCACCACTCATCAGCTAGCTTTGAAAGAATACCTGCAAAAGGTGATGGTCAATGAGGACATCCTAGTTGAGTAGATAATCATGGTTTTAACGCCCGCTAGCAGTCAGCCGGCGATTACTTTCCATGAACATGAACTGGCACCACTCCCAGCAAGAAAGTACGCTCTATGCATCACAGTTGACATTAATAAGGTGGCTGTTAAGCAATGTCTGGTGACACTGGGGCATCCATCAATGTCTTGCCACCTAGCACCTTGAAGTTGTGCGGCATCCCGGAAAGCCAAATTCGGCCGTCCACTATCACAGTCACTGCCTATGATAACATGAAGAAACCTCCTCTAGGCATGATTACGTTAAAAGTAAGTTTGGGTCTTGTCGCCATCACAGCAGATTTTCTTATTCTGGATATGGATCCGACATTGAATGGCATTCTGGGACGCCCCTATATTCAGCAACTCGATGCGGTGCCCTCTACAAATCACCAATGCCTTAAATTCCCACACAAGGGCCGCATTATTAAAGTTACCAGTATGCCGATTCTGCCAGAGGAAGATATTCATGTAGCTTCATCAGTTCCATCCATGTGGCCGGCCAACAAGCCACTATTATCTGTGCTGGACGTCCCTTGTCCACGACCAATGCCAGAAAAAGTCACAACAGTTGCTATGACACCCCTACCTACCAAGGGGAAAAAGAAGAAAACAATGATGAACACCTTTGGCTGGAACATCTTAATGAAAATGGGGTATCAAAATGGCAAAGGTCTGGGTGCCAATTGTCAAGGCAGGATTAGGCCTGTTAAACCTCAGAAACTGATTACGCAAGGTGGCCTAGGTTACAAAGGGCCAGGTAAAAACAAAGATGAACCATGGGCATTTATGACCTCCACATTAAAAACAGATCGCCAACCGCTCACTTGGACATTGAAGACACATTTTGTCACAGGTGGCTTTCAAAATAATGAGCAAACTACCATAATCACTTCCATATTAGACTGTCAGGATGTTCATGCTAGACAGTTTGCTCGTCATATTGCCCCGTTGGCCACATACAAAGCCCTGGAGTCCTTAAGGCCTGACAAAAGAAGAAAAATGGATGATCCAGAATGTGACTGGTACAGGTGGTTCGATATGCAGGATATTACTATTTCTTTGAGCCGCCTCTTCATGCCGACTGACCCGGAATGGCCGCCACTTATTCATGAATTGATTGAGATGCCAGCTGCAATTACAGATAAGAGGCAGCTGCTGAGTGACTACACTGATACTGGAGAGCCAGATGTTCCGTTTGAAAAAGGATTCACTGTGGACAGGCTGTGGGCCGGCCTCTTTTCTCTCACTTCCATGCATCCATCGGTGCTTGCTTCTCTATATTCTCATCAAGGTCGCGTGCCAAGACCACCTCCGATTATAATCAATTTATCTCCAGATTCAATCCAAGTTTCTCTCACAATTCCTTCTTCGCTCCTCGAGTGATTTTCTAAACTCTCCATCACGCCCCCTCGCGGGCCATCACTGATTCAATCTTTCTCTAATCTGGCAATTTCCATTCCTCCTGCTATCCTCCCTTCACACTGCTTTCTTCTCAAAACAGAAAATAAAACTGAAGAAAAAGACAAAAATGAAAAAAAAACGCCAAATTCCCAAATTTCCAATCCTCCATTTATGTTGAGAAGACCTCCTATTTCTCTTCTGAGTGCGTCCCGACCCAGGGGCCGCTCCTTCAAGATTCATTGCTAAATCTTTTCTCCCCCTCTGGTGAGGGGACTTCCTCTGTATTACCTCCTGTATCCACTTTTTCACCTCCTTCCCTTCCTTTTTTCGATCAAGCTAGTTGCTCCTCCTCTTCTTCTAATAAAATTCAAGGGGTAGACTCACATAAGAAATCAAAGGGTAAGCAGATTCCCCATAGGTTTTTGTTGGAGTTAGCTATCAGATGCCAGGCTTGTTTAGCCCTTCCTGAATTTATAGAGAATCCAATCATCCTGCCAGAGTCAGAATATGAGGATGCTGTTGTTTCTTATGAGGGTTTGGGTGTCTATGAAATTATGAATGACGAGGACCCTATTGAAGAGGGGGATGAAAGTTATGAAGAATATGAGGACGAGGCTGATGCTTTTGCTAGTGGCATAAGACGATTTGATGAACCATCAGCCTCCGTAGAAGAGCCTACCAAAGAAATTAATCTGGGTACCGAGGAAGACCCTAGGATTGTCCTCATAAGCAAAAATTTGCCGCCCTCCGAAGAGGAGGCGCTCATTTTGGTCCTGCAAGAATACAAGGACACGTTCGCATGGAGTTATAAAGATATGCCTGGTTTAGACCCTGCGCTCATTGAACATCGCCTTACACTTAAGCCAGGGTCTGTGTCGGTCAAGCAACGGTTGAGGCGTTTCCACCCTAATATGGCCTTAAAGATGAAAGAAGAGGTCGACAAGCTCCATAAGGCTAGATTTGTTAGAGTGGTCCTCTACCCCAATTGGGTGGCTAACATCGTCCCGGTTATGAAGAAAGATGGAAAAGTTCAGATTTGCATAGACTTCCGGGATCTCAACCGCGCGTGTCCTAAAGATGACTTCCCCCTCCCTCATATTGATGTTTTGATTGATAACACGGCAGGATTCGAGACTCTCTCTTTTATGGATGGCTTCTCGGGTTACAATCAAATTCGTCTGGCTGAAGAAGATCAAGAGAAGACATCATTCACTACACCATGGGGGACTTATTGTTATGTGGTCATGCCTTTTGGACTTAAGAACGCTGGAGCCACCTATCAGAGGGCTATGATGGCGATTTTTCATGACATGATTCATATCTATATCGAGGTGTATGTGGACGACCTGGTTGTGAAATCAAGGATGAGGATTGAACATCATGGGGTTCTAGCTAAAGTCTTGCAAAGATCACGAGAGTATCAGTTGAAGATGAACCCCAAGAAGTGCGTGTTTGGTGTTTCTTCAGGGAAGTTGCTTGGTTTCATTGTTAGCAAGAGGGGAATTAAAGTTGATCCCAACAAGGCAAGGGCCATTAGAGATATGCCTCCTCCCAAGAATTTGAAGGAAGTTCGAGGATTGATCGGGAGGTTGCAATTCATTCGCCGCTTCGTCTCCCAGCATTCACAAAGATGTAGGCCGTTTTACGAGCTTACTAAGCCGAGAGTCAAGTTAAATTGGGATGACAAGTGTCAGGCAGCCTTTGACGGGTTGAAGGATTATTTGGCCAATCCTCCTGTCCTGAGGCCGCCGATTCCAGGCAAACCACTTATTCTCTATGTTTCTGTCCTGGATGACTCTGTAGGTGCTGTCTTAGCTCAGGTAGATGAAGAAGGTAAGGAGAGGGCAGCATACTATTTGTCTAAACTTCTTAACCCCTGTGAGCAGAGGTATTCCGCCATGGAGAAAACTTGCGCTGCTTTAGTCTGGGTAGTTCAAAAGTTAAAGCACTATTTCCTAGCTCACGAGGTTCACCTCATTGCTCGCATGAATCTGATTAAATTCCTCCTTGAAAAATCTGTCCTCACTGATCGATTAGCACGCTGGCAAAGCTTCCTCTCTCAGTTTGATATCACTTACATTCAACAGAAAGCTATCAAAGGTTACGCCATTGCCGAACATCTTGCTCACCACCCTCTACCTCGTTTTGATCCTGTCAAATCGAAGTTTCCAGATGAAGAACTAATGTCCATTAATCAACCCCACGATCCTATGTGGACATTACATTTTGATGGAGCTCTAAATTCCCAAGGAAGAGGGATCGGCATGGTTCTTTTAACACCAGAAGGGGTCACCATCCCATTTGCTGCTCGTCTCACTTTTCCGGCCACCAATAATATAGCTGAGTATGAAGCTCTTTTGGCCGGTCTTCAAACCGCTCATCGATATGGTGTCACCCATTTGAGGATTATAGGTGACAGTCAGCTCATTCTGCGCCAGGTGTTGGTCAAATGCCGCACTATCAATCCTAAGCTCAAACCCTACCAGGAACTTGCTTCAGCTTATGCCAAACTCTTCACCAAATT
Source organism: Amorphophallus konjac (assembly GCA_022559845.1). Classification (NCBI taxonomy): domain Eukaryota; kingdom Viridiplantae; phylum Streptophyta; class Magnoliopsida; order Alismatales; family Araceae; genus Amorphophallus; species Amorphophallus konjac. Next base: position 39,082,853 of record CM040122.1, read on the forward strand.
GATCTTCGTCCATGTTCCTCGTAGCCAAAATATCTTGGCCGACGCCCTTGCTTCTTTGGCCTCTGCTTTAGTCTTCCCTCCTGAGCGTGATTTTCATGTTCCTCTAATTCATCAGCGTGACACGCCAGCTATCAAGGATCGTGCATTCCTCGATATCAGGGATAAGGTGCTTGAAAAGATTAAGCAAAAGGAAGCTCTTAAAGGCAAAGAGGTCATGTTGTTAGACTGGGAAGAAGAATTGGCTGACGAAGAGAAGCCTTGGTATTATGAGATTGCCAGATATTGCAATGATCAGTCCTATCCCGAGGAAGCCACCGCAGAAGAAAAGAAAGCAATTAGAAGAGTGGCCCAGCGTTATGTTTTGGTTGGAGGTGTGCTCTATAGGAGAGGGCTCACCGGTGTTTTATTAAGATGCCTCGACGATGATGAATCATGGAAAGTTATGGAAGAGGTGCATTCTGGAGTGTGTGGTGGTCATGTGAATAGCCAGATGCTAGCTAAGAAGATCCTTAGGCTAGGTTTCTATTGGCCAACTCTAGAAGAGGATTGTCCCATCTATGTTCGAAGGTGTGTTAAGTGTCAACTGCACGCCGACAGGATTCATTCTCCTGCTTCTTCACTCCACCCTACATCCTCCCCATGGCCTTTCTCCATGTGGGCTTTTGATATCATTGGACCTCTTGGTGATTCGAACCTCCTGACCAAGCAAAAATCATTCATCCTCACGGCAACGGAGTACTTCACCAAGTGGGCGGAAGCAGAATCTTACGTGGAGATCAAAGCGTCGACCGTCTGCAAGTTTATAATGAAGAACATCATCACAAGGTTCGACATCCCAAGCACCATCGTCACCGACAATGGACCTCAATTTATCTCTCAAGAAATCAAGGATCTCTGCAACAGGTATAACATTACATTACATCATTCTTCTCCCTATTATTCGCAGGGCAATGGCCAAGCAGAGGCAACTAACAAAACTTTGATAAAAATTGTCAAAAAGACGTGTGAGGCTAATAAATTTTCGGATTGGCCAGACAAGCTAGTTGAAGCTCTCTGGGCCTACCGAACTTCCATTCGAACCCCCACTGGGCAAACCCCTTTCGCCCTTACTTATGGGATGGAGGCAGTAGTCCCTTATGAGATTCTCATTCCCTCTCTACGAGTACAATTGGATAAGGAATTTTCTATGGATGAACGTCGTGATTCACTCCTCGCCCAATTGGAACTCCTAGATGAGAAGCGTCTGGTCGCCGCTGAGCATGCGCGCGTTTATCAAAACAGGCTCTCGCGTTTTTATTAAAAGAAAGTAATTGAGAGAAAATTCAAAATCGGTGAGATGGTAATCAAGAGAATTTTCGTAAAGCCGGGTGGCCCTCGCTCAAAACTCCAACCCAATTGGGAAGGACCGTTTGTTATAAAAGACGTTTTTCCAGGCAATACTTATAAATTGATTAATGCTGAAGGAGAAGAGTTAACTCACCCTTGGAACGGTTTGTATCTTAAGAAATACTACCCTTGATTCAAAATCCAAACAAAATAAAAATTATTTCAAAAATCTAAAACAAAGTGGAATATTTCCAAAAACAAAAAAAAATAGAAATTCCAAAAAGCAAACAAAAAAAAAATAGAAGAGATCAAAATTGGTGCCATGGCACACGAAGGATCAAGGTCCGAAAGGTCAAAATTCAGAATTCATTCATCAGTCTTGCTAACTTAAAAGGTGGTTGACTCCCGCACACACTACACGCTTTATTCTTGAACTCAAGCAGTGCAAAATCCAATAGAAAGTCAAAAACCTGACTAAAAGTGAAAGGCAATACCCGTTCTTTTCTTCTTCGGCCCATAAGGGATGAAGGGAGACCTCGAGGTAGACACGCCAAGCCTATCCGCCGCCCTAGTAGGTGGAAGTCAGGGCCCAAAAGGGAGCAAATGCCATAAGCCCAAGTACAATTAGGTTTTTATTCACCAATGCAAATCAATTCCAAAGTGAAAGTCAAGTTGTGAAAAGAAAAGCATGTCAAGAGGGCAAAGTCCCCGCAAGGAAAACCTTGGGCGTATGCGTGCAATATAAAAGGGGCAAAAGGCAACAAATTTCCCTACGCCAAAGACCGAACCCCAACAGGCATAGGGTAGGGGAGGTAACTTTGCCTTGAGCATCTCAGAATCTCTTATGGGCTTCCCTTATATTTTCTTCCATCCTTTCTATGTGGTAAGTCACGAACTGGCAGGATGGTCAAGACGGACTAAAGAAATTGCACTGTGCGAAATCTCGAATACAAGTCAATTATGACCACGTCCACTCCCTTTTAATTACTCAAGAAAGGTTAATGAATTTTAGATGGTGACCGTGTAGGACCCGTGGTCTTGATAGCCTTGACAACCTTTTTGCAGAATAATTAAATTAACGCCTTTGGCTAAGGCACTTTTTATAGAATTAATGTCCTAGATTAGGTCGTCTCTTTCTGAATAATGTCTCTGATCTGGTCGTTACTTTTTCAAAAATCAGATTTCCTTTTCAAATTCACGCCGTCTTATAGGGCGTCTTTATGCGAATCACGACCTACTATAAGGCGCGTTTTTCAAGAAAAATAACAAAAAAAATATAAATGAGTGAAAAAAAATACATTTCTTCACGATGTATGCTTGCATGGGCATCTTTTATTTATGGTTTGCATATGCGTACTTTGCATGATGCATCTCCCCGCTATCAGCTATTTTATTTTGCCTTATTTGATTAAAGGCTTGGCCCCTTGACCCCTCATTAAGGTCAAAATATTGCTATATCTTGCTTATTGGGCAAGGGGCCAAGTCGAACAGATGAATTAACCTGTTTGTTCAATGTGTGGATTACAGTTGCATAAACAGGGCACAGTAAAGCAAACACGAAGAACGTGGAAAGAGGAAAGTACACAAACACAAGACCACAACTACACAAAGTGCTCAGATAACAAAGAAATCTCAATCATATATATATATACATCATGAATGTCTATCATGTACAAGTGTGAGGGTGGAGGAGTACAAGTAAGTCGCTCAGCTCTCGCCTCCACCCTCCACCCTCCTCTCTCCTACTCTCAACCTCCTCCTCGCCGTCCCGAGCTGGCGCTGGTGGAGGAGGCATGGGCCCCCGTGAAGAAGCTGGAACCCGAACCTGACCCCCTGCCTCGCTCCTCTCTCGGAGGGAAGTGCCCGCCACAAAAGTGGAGCTGGTGAAGGAGTATCCCGCAGCCCGTGCTCGCTCGCGCCCTCGCTGGAGACGCTCCTCGGACACTCGTAGCCGCTCCTTAGAAAGGATCAACTGGATCCTCGAGTCTGCCAGCTCTCGCTCGCGTGCTGCTACCTGCTCCTGGTACCGAGCACGCTCCGCCTGGTACTCCTCCCGCTCACGAGCCCGCTCCTCGCGCTCCCGGGCACGCTCCCGTCGCTCCAGCTCAAGAGCTACTCGTAGTTCGGCCACGTCCAGAGGAAGCTCCTCTCGTCACCTCAGGGACCTCTCAAGCTCTGAGATCCGCTGATCGTGGATCGCCAACTCGGTACGTGCCGCCCGTAGCTGTGTGCTCTGCAAACAGGTAACAAATCATCAACAATTCAACTTTTTTGAAATAAAGCAACACATGACTAAATAAAAACTCACCTGGGCAGTCATCGCCTGTTGTCCCTCGCAGACGCAAGTGAGAGCGGCTCGAAGCTCCTCAGTCTGTAAAATGAATTTCATCAGTGCACAATTATATAATCAATATTTGAATTTCATCAGTGCACAGTTATATAATCAATATTTGAATGGATCTGTGTTTTGGAATTTACCCGTGAAGCGAGATCGCGCTCTGCTGCCTCGGCTCGTGCGATCGCTCCGGCTAGCTGCCCTGCCAGTGCAGTCACCTCTGCACTGGGCCCTCTCGAGCTGGAGGCCTCTCCTGGGTCTCTCCTCACTGCTCCCTGCTGGGCACGCTGCATTCATTGAGATCGTCAGTGGCTAATCATCAATAACTCAACAAAAAAAAGAGATATACATGCATATAAGAATAATTTAAACACTCACCAGGGTCTCTAGGTCGGCCCGTGTGGCGGCCAGCTGGTCCTCCAGGCTGTGTAGGTGGGCCTGGGCATCCATCGCCGCTATGTCCCGCGCATCCTGCATTCATTACATATTAGTCACATGATAGAAACATAAGCATTTGCATTTAATTTAAAAATAATTGCATTCATACATACCCCTAAGACCCTCATCTGGGGTCGACCGGCGTAAACCTCCCAGTAGCGCCGGAGGTACTCGGAGCTGTCAGTCGCCCGGGAGGTGACTCTGGTCCCGCCTCGCTGCCAATCGGCGTACTGCTCCTCGAACCGCACCCTCCAGTCGGTCGCCTTCGTACGACCGCGCGTCTTCTTCCCGATGCCCCGCGGCTCGCCTACCTCTACCCACTCCTGGTGGAGGCCTAGTGTCCTCATCACCAACCTAAGCCGTAACGGCTCGATCTCGCTCAGGCAGTGAACCCAAAGCTCACGCTCAAAACGAGGACGACCCGCTACGACCCACGGCTGGCCCTCGTCCGTCATTCCCTCATAGGGTCTCCACTGAACCTGCATTCATAAACATACATGTCATTCCATCATCATCATAATAAATTCAAAATAAATGCAAAAGAAAGATGCATAACATTCATTCATACCAGCGAGGGAGGGAAATCGCGGAACTCTCTCCGCAGCACCCACAACTCATAGCCGAGTGGGGCTCCAAACACTATCGGCAGCCAGCGCCGTGCTAGAGGGAAAGCTCCCTCACCTCCAGGCCGTGGGTCAGCACGCCCCATCGGCATGTATAGATGGCTCCAAACCTGCATCCATGCATCATATTAGTGAAGCATTCACCAGCATGATAAAAATAAAAGAAAAGAAAAAATGAAAAATGCATACCTGAAGAAAAGGTGAGAAGCCACTGACGGTCGTCTCTCGACCTGTCCCCGTGGACAAGTCGGCCATCATGTGCGCCAGCAGCGCCGCTCCCCAGGCATAGCTGCCAACTGCCTCCAGGTCCTCGAGTATCCCCAGGAATCGGCAATTGATGACGTCGCCCTTTGTCCCGAGCAATAGCCTCCCTAGTAGCAGCAGCAGGAACCTCCTCAAGTCTCGGTCCGCTCTCTCTCTGTCGGCCGGGTCCTGGCAGTAGACTGCCCTAGCCCCGTCTATCAACCTCTGCGAGAACTGCTCTAAGGTCTCCCCGGACCTGTGCCTAGCATTCCCTAAGCCCATCACTGTAGTAAGGTCGGTGCGGAAGATAGTCCTACACTCGCTGGGTGTCTCGTAGACCATCTTTAGCCCTAGCAGCCTCTGGGCGAACTCAGTGTAGTCAGGGTAGGTGATCCCGCTCACAGCCTCACCGTCTACCCTCAACCCGGTGATCCTAGCCACATCCTCTAGGGTGGGAATCATGTGCCCCCATGGCATCAAGAATGCCCGGCTAGTCCTGTCCCATCTCTCCCGTAGAACCTGGATAAGTGGTAGGTCTGGCCTAACTGGCTCTATGCTAAGAAAGGCCCCAAACCCCATAGCATCTACCCTCGCTCTCTGAAACTCGGGGAGGCCGTAGTATGCTGCCCGGACCATAACCCAGGAGATCCGTGTCCTCATCAATCCCTGCAGAGAAAGAAGAGAATTTTCACTTAATTATGTTCATTACTTGTGCTGAATCTCATTTTGATTGCCTTGGATTATGTTGGTGTTTGATTTTAATTAACGACCATCCTCAGGTCGTGGTTTGTTAAATTAGCGCCCCTGAGGAGGGCGTGGTTCTAAATGTGCTTTGAATTTGCGACCTGTCCTAGGTCGTTGTTCATCTAAGAAACGCCTCTGTGTTGGGCGTGGTTTTATGGTTAAATTCTGAATTCCTAAAAAATATTTCAAATCACGCCCTTGGGTGGGGCGTTTTCCAAAATGGGTCCGTTAATTTAATCAGTAATTAATGAATGGACGACCTCTGGTTTGGTCGTCTGTTGTTGAATTAACGCCCTAGTGGGGGGCGTTGTTTTCAAGTTTTTCAGAAAATAAAAATAAAAATAATGGCATGCGAAACAAATTCATGGAAAAATATTTGAAATAATTAAAGCATGGGAATTAACGGAAATTGACAGCATGATATCAAAAATGATAAATTTAAATGGGCGACATGCTTTAGGGCGTGTTCTCATGGGGTTAATTATTCTTCAGGAAAATAATTTAATTAACGCCCTTGGGTCCGGCGTGTCATGTTTGAAACGTGACGCCCCTGAGGGCGCCTTCTTTCTGGGTTGCAGGGTTTATACCCGAGGGCTATGGAAATTACATAGAAATAAATTAAAATAAAAAAAATGGGAATTAGGGTCAGGGGCCTACCTTCTTGTGCTTGGGTTCCTGTGGCTGAGGCCGTGGTTGGCGAGGCCGTCAGAGCTGGCCGGCACAGGGAGGAGCCGCCGCCGTGGGCTATGGCTCATCGCCATCTTCTTCTTCTCTTGCTTCACCATCCTCGCCTTCTTCTCCCTCTTCATTTTCTCTCTCTTCCCCGGCATCTTCTTCACCTCCTTCGTTGGCCTCTTGGCCTCCTTCAGCCTCGTCGCCGGCCGCCACCGCTGGTGCGTCTTCAACCGCCACCACGGCGTCGTCTTCCTCGCCGTGGGCATCATCGCCCAGGTCAACGACTTCGGGGGCAGCCACCCTCTGCCGCTTCAAGCCTCCTCTGGCCATGGCTTAGGGTGTAGAAGGGTGTAGAAGGGAGAGAGATAGAGAGAGAGATTGAGAGAGAGAGGGAGGGAGTTTCTCGGTTAGGGTTGCAGAAGAGAGAAAGAGGGGAAATGGATGGAGGAAGAAGAAGAAAGGAGGGAAAGTTAAGTCGAACGGTCAAAAAAAATTAACGACTTAAGCAAGGCCACGTCTTGTGGAATCAACGACTGACATAAAGGCGTTTCTTAATAATTGACGACATTTCTTAAGGCGTTATTTTTGTTTGCATGGGGAATGATAACCGTCGTCAGACACATTTAATGGCAATTGATTGATTTGATGGGAATAATCATTACTGTTTTTGAGTAACGACTACGATTGAGGCGTTATTTATATTAAACGTGGCTGTCCTGAGGGCGTTACTTTTGGAATTTCAACGAATATATTTTGGAATATGAATCGTATTAACGCCTTGCCCTAGGACGTTTTTTTAGTTAACGCCCATTGGTGAAGGCGTCAAATTTGTGAACTGGAATGTTGAAGACGACCTGAGGTGAAGGCGTCCTTTTATTAATTCACGGCGTTGCTTGAGGCGTTATTTGCAACAGAATCAGAACGTTAGAAGAATTGATCAGAAACACAGTAAGATGGCTTAATAAAGGAAATATCATTGAGTTATTGGAAGGAAAAGATTACAATGCTTAATGAGTCATTTTGGGCCTCAATTTTCTAAGAGCTATTACATAAGATTTCCATTCATCTCTGTCTTCTTCCAAGCTCTCTACAGGTTGATGAGCCTTGTTGATTTTCCACAAAGCTTGGATAGTTGTGCACTCTTCTCCATCTTCATTACTGCCAAGGTCCCGTCTCTTGATAGGATGGAGGTGTGATGGGTCCTCGAATATTCGCCGTGGAAGCTCGAGTTGAAGAAGGCACCGATGTGAGTTGTACAAAATGAATTCTGAAGCGCCTATGAGATGAAGGTCCGTCCCGGGAGAAAATCTTGCACGGAGCTCTTGAGTCTTTAGTATTCCCGGGGCGCAAGTGAAGAGCTTCTTTGGCATTACTTTGAGGTGCTCTCTCCATTCCGCTCTCTTCTTGATTTGGGGAATCCGGTTCGTTACTCTATTGCTTATCCCAAGTGAACCGGTCATATAAGAGAGTGGGCTTTTTGAGAAGATTCTCGAGGATTGTTGGGCTTCGTTACATGGATCGAACTTGAAGTGGAAATCTACCCAACTAGAGAGTGCTAGCATGCATCCATAGATGGGCCTTCCCATCGCCGCCGAGGTAAGCCCACTATAGAGATAGGCTAGAATAGCCGGTCCCACTCTATCTCCTTCCCATAGGCTCACTACGGCGCTTAATTGTGCCTCTTCTAGGAAGTCCTCCGTGGATGGGAATAGGAGTGCTCCTGCCAAGCACACCACGAAAGCCTTTGCTACCCGCTCTATCTCTTCATCTTCTTTAGCTTGATCCGCTCTCTTGTACACCCATGAGGCGAGCTTTAGAAGATTGATTCCTTTAGTGGCCTTGATTTGATTCACTAGGTTGGGGCTAGATATCAAGCTTGTTAGTAGCTCATGAGAGGCAATTGGTTTTGGCATGATGGCCACCTTTTCCTCATCTCCTTGCTTCGTTCTCTTTAAGCCTAAGATTATCTCCAATTCTTCTAATAAGATCGTGGCTTCAAAAGTAGAGAAGAGAAAGGTATGGGTGGAAGGATGCCATATCTCTACAAGAGCCCCTATAGTAGCCCAATCAAGATGAATCTGATCATAATGTTTGGCATGGGTGACTAGACCCAGAAGATGCCATCTTGTTAAGTACACTCTCATATCTGAAGAAAATTTGGAGAGTATGAGAGGAAGCCACTTGATTTTTGTGAATCTCCTTGCTCCTGGGATATTTGGGAAGTCCTGTGGAAGAAAGAAAGAAAGAACATTTCAGAAAGAAGAATGAATATGCATACAGAAGAGAGTACAATGTTTCAGTAAAGACAAGAGAAGAAGACAAGAACATAAGGATTTTCTCTCTACCTGGTTCATAGAAATTCTACTGCTAATATGCCCGTTAATATCGGTCAACCTGGGAGTGGAGGACTTGGACCTCTTAATCGCCCTCTCCATCTTCTGTTGCAGGAAGAAGCTCGGACGATTGCGATGCCTGCAGAAGAACAGACAGAAGAAGTAGCAGAACAGAGCTCAGAGGTTGCTTTGATTGATTGGAATTGTCTTTCCTTTATAGGAGTCTGGGGAGTCTCGAGGCTGTTCGGAGTTAGCAAGTTGACTGCCATTAGGACTGGGGTTAGTTTGCGAATCGGAAACGGAAGTTCGTGCTTAATTAACGCCTTCTGTTAGGGCGTCAATTTTTGAATTGACGACCTGACTGAGGTCGTGTTTTGTGTAACGCCCTTTCCAGGGTCGTTTTCTTCTTGAACCCTTGGTGCAATTTAACGCCTCCGTGAAGGGCGTGTTTATCGTTTTGACGCCCTCTTTATAAGGCGCCTTCCATGTTTTGACGACGTTCCGTGCAGGCGTGAATTTGTGAACTTATGAATTTCCTTCCTTACGTGCTTTGATGAACTTAAGTGCTATTATTTCGTTAGGATTTTATCTTATTAAGCACTTATGATCATGTCATGCTTTGAATTGAGGATTATTTATATTGAATTTTTGAGAGAACTAATGAACTTTTGAGTGCAGAAGATTGCAGGTTTCGAAATGTCCGGACTAATGTGGAGGTAACATCATCTTGTTGTAAGCATTATTACTATATGGTATCTACGCTATTATAGCATATCAAGGACCTTGTGGTTCTGATGAACCTGGAATTTGAGTTCCCCTTCATCAAAAATAGTGATAGTTCCAGGAGAGTCTTGATCACACGGATAGGCCGTTGAGTCGTTAAAGGTCTGGGATGATGGTTCCACTTTTCTGAATTGATGCGTGGACAAACAGGCTTCGGCCTAGTGTCAGCTCAGAGACTTGGATTCTTGACCAAATCTAGATGGCTTAGCAATATTATCCTTGGTTATTTTCTATCTTTTAGTTTGTCTTATCTTTTCTTTTAGCCCAGCATGCATCATGTAGGACTTTGAGCTTCATGCTGAAAATTTTCATATTATGGTTGTAATGAAGGTCACTCTCTTGATTGAGTTGACATGAGATATTCCATTCCAAATTGAGTACTTTATTCTCTTTGAAGCCGCTCAGGCTGATTACTTGAAAATGTCCCTTTGTTGGATCTTCATCTCAATTCCCTTTATTTTTCTGCAAATCCACCTTGGTTGTAGCACGTCCACGTTGGCTGGTAACCGCTCTCCAATGGTATCTCCTTATCGTGCCATGCGCACATTTTTACTTGTTTAGTTTAATCTCCTTTATCCAGTAACCTTGGAATCACCCGGAGTTGTTTCACTTTGAATCTTGGAAAGATTTCCAAAGCTTAGTGTCTGAGGCGTGTCACATCACACCTTGGCATTTACTTATCAGTTCGCTCTACTTCATTCTGTTTGTTGCGCTCTCACTCCATTTTCATCTCACTCCCTTGCAAAGCAGACGCCAAGGCGGGGCAGCTGTAGACACGCCAAAATTGACGCTATGTTGATCAAATCTCATGTCACTATGTTGACGCCCCAAAGTGAACTTCAATATATTCATAATATGAAGTTTTTTTCTTATTTTGTGTGTTTTTTGATTTGTTCTTGCATTTTTGTGATTCGCAACCTGAAGAGGGGCGTGTTTTTAATAGCGACCTTATCGAGGGCGTGTTCAAAGAAAGGACGACCAAATGTCAGGGCGTCAATTCCTGGTATTATCCGGTTTCAAAATAAATTCAAAATAAATTCAAATTATTGATTAACGTCCTTCCTCAGGGCGTGGTTTCAATTAACGCCTTCATCTCAGGCGTGTTCTCATAATTTTCAAATAAAGTAAGTTTTATTGACAAAATTTAATCCAAGAAGTGACGCCCTTGGTCATGGTCATATTTTGAGTAGCGTCTTGATGTAGGTCGTCAATTTGTGATTTGACGCCCTTCGCAAGGTCGTGTTTCACCTTTCGAGTCCTGCTTAAACTCAACTTTCCTGGAGAGTTCCCTGCCTCTGTTGGTCTCCTTGCTCGAATTGGAGTTAGAGTCCTGCCTTCTTTGATCATTGCCTATCCTTATCTTCCCGAATTTGAGCTTATCTTCGATTGAAATCCTATAAAAGGATGCTCTGGTCGATCTAGGCAGAGGTTGACGGGTCAGAGAGTTTACAGGTTTACGATTATAGGTTTACGAGTTACAGAGCTTCATCTCCCTCCTGCGCGATCGTTTAAAGGCTCTGCTTCCTCTGCTTCCGATCAACCGCGTCCATCTTGTTTCCCTTTACTGTCGTCAGGGACAGCAAGGGTTCTTTTCTTCTGTTGTTGCTTTGTCTTCATAAACCGTTCATCATCACTGTGTCGTTTTCTTTTTTTTACATTAGCTTCATCACGTCCACTGTGTTTTTCTTTTCTTTTACGTTTGCATTAGTTTTATCACACATCTCTCCCTCCCTATTTTCTTTAGGGGTTTTAAAACAAAAAAAGAGGTAATCAATAAGGGAAAACCCCCTTCATCGGCCGACCGGTTGAAGGAGGAGGAGGAATTCACAATCCATCCCGCGTTCTATTTTTCACCAGGTATTCGCGATCTTCTTTGTTTCTTCTTGAGGTAACCCCTCTGGCGATCACCCTCCTTAGTAGCACCACGTGCTTCTTTCCCTTATTATTATACCATCTCCCCCTTTATTTTTATTATGCTTTCTCATATTTAAATCTCTTCTTCGTGTGTGGATTTATCACGATCTACAAGAAGGATGGTTGATATTGATTCGATAAGAAATAGTCCTTCATTTACTTTGGTGGGTCATTGTGATCCACCATTTGATGTTGATGATGATTTTTTCTAGAATGCACGAGTTGTTTAATCTCGCTAATGGGTCCAACAAAAGTGGGATGTAGGGATCTCCTACCTTGCATGCAATGTAATATGACTAAGAGAGATGAGAGTGTTTTTTTATTTTAATTTTTTTTTCAAATGATGCTTCGGCACCCGCTACAAGTTGGTCCACCGGTCAAGTAAGAGGTGGGACCGTGGGAGGTTCCCCTTATTTTTACAAGGTCCTAATTAGTGAACCACTTATCCTCTTAGGCATGAGCCACTTAACCTCTAGCCTAGACACCGATTTTCTAAAATAATAATAAGTCCTAAAACTCTTTTTTTATTATTTTATTATTTTTGTTTTAAACTTCCAAGGGCAAACTAACATCAGGATACTTCAATTGTACAACCGGCCTAGCTTCCGTGAGGGAATCCACAGGTGCGAGGACGTACGGAGGTCTTGGAGAAGGAATTTTTAGTCCAATGAGGTGGAATACTCAATTGGAGTGTCCTTCCAACTCCAAGAAGGGTATGCCTAAATTGCCCTTAAGAAGAAGAAAGAGAGAAGAAAAAGAAGAGGTTTTTTTTTAGGCACTGCAAGTAAATGAATCAATGGCTAGATAGATGGATGCATAAGCAAGATGTAACTAGCATGATGACAAGATGCATTTTTTTTTTGAGATTTTTGACTTTCTGATTTTTTTTGTTTGAAATTTTTCAGGGAATTTTCTATTTTTTTTGCAAAGATGGATAACGATAAATGCTTATTATCAAAGAAACTTGATGGGAATCAACTCTGAGCATGTACATTTTATTTTTGTATTTGTGTCCTTTTTATTTATTTTTATATCCTGGGGAAGTAGATTCGCAATTGTAAGACTTTATGAGCCTATTTGTTCTTCCTTAGGATTGTGTGGGTTTATGCGCAAAATGCCAGTAGGACTGCTAGGGGCCCCCACTCCTTCCCCATTGGTCCACCTCATCCATGTGGGGCTGGTCAAAAGCGAAGGTGGCATCTAGAAGGTTTGACAAGTCAATTGGACACATGGGGAGACAAGTGGTGTAAATTGTCAAAGTTGGCCACCTACCTTGTCTCTTGGTCAAGGGGGCGCCCCCCCTCTTTATGGGTTAATTTAATTTTTGAAAATTATGTCTATTAGAACTAATTAGTTCTATACCTTGTATACCCTTCCCAACCCTAGATCTGAGGGCATTAGTGGTCATTTTCCATTTATTATATAAGGCATGTATTTCCATTTTTCATGAATTAATGAGAAGAAAATATTATTGTATGCTTGGAGCAACCTGCGCCCCTCCCCTCTCTCCCTGGTGTTCTTCCTCCTCCTTCTGCATTTCAGGGTGGAAACCCCTTCTATCTTAGCCCCTCTATCTCTAGATTCATCTCTGGTGCCGCCACCGCCGTTCGTGTCGCCATCGAGCCGCCGTGAAGCCTCTTCCGAAGTTCTGTCCAAGGGTCTGTTTTGCTGGACAGAGGGTTACTCCGTGATTTTCAACTCCCAACTCCGACCGTATCTAGAGTTGATATTTTTAGGGTTAGTTCCTCTCTTGATTCTCAACCTCCAGTAAAAAAATCACGTCATTCAGAGTTCGTTTTATAGTTTTCTATTTTCGTGTCTTTCTATCTTCTTGATCTGTCCCTTTTCAGATCTGTGTAACAGAAGCTTAGATATTCCCCATTTCGACCCCCTTTTTGATTTTTTTTGGAACCCCCAAATTTATTGGAGGTTCTGTCCATCATCCCCACCCTCCTCAAATTTTCGTTGAATTTCTAAAGCCCTCTACATGTTTTTAACAATTCGGTCTTTCTCCAAATATTTGTTCAGTCCCTGCTGTCCAAATCCGACCCCCAGTCAGTGTCAAATCCACAAAAAATCCCAATCTCCACCAAACCTTTCATAAGATATATTCTCGTTTTCTTCTCTTCGGCCTCTACAACTTTCATGAAGAGCTAAAAGGCTGAATCGATGGTCTACTTTGTGGTCAATGCCAACTCTCAAGAAAACTCAAATCTGCCCTGAGTTTTTAGATCATGTGAGCCAGCAGCTTGAAAATTAGATAAAGGCCATCAACGGGAAATTCAAATTTCTTTCTCTGGACATAAATCGAAGGACTTCAAGTCAGCTTTCCATCGGTACCTCTTGGGCATCGATCAGACGTCGGGAGTGACCATAGCAGCAGATCTCGCCGGGTCACGCGCTGCAAAACAGAAGTGTAGATCCGTGGCCAGCAACTCCGGCGAGTGGAGATCGGAGCCGCCCGGCCTCCGACCGGCGAACCAGCACACCGCCATCCCAGGGAGCACCCTTCCATGCGTCCCCACCGCAGTGGTGCCACCCCGGTCCCATACGACCCCTCGGACCAGCACGTGGGCCCCACGGTCGTGAGTACGTGTGCCGCCGAAGCTACGCAAGAAGCCGCCCGTCAACCCGAACCCGCTACTCCCGGGTCCCGCTGTGTCACCCTTTACCTCCCTGCGTGGAGTGGGCATTCATATTTGCTGTAATACTTGTGTAATAATTATTCCGGGAGTACGAGATAGGCCGGGATCGTCTTCCCCACGCCAGGCGCGTGGAGGTATCGTATTCGCTCCTTTACCCGGCACCTGCTTTATTCGTATATGCTTTATATGCCACTGCTAGAGAGCATGTGTTAGGGCCATTAGCTCGATATCTTTTTATATCACCGCTGCTGCAAGAGAGAGCGAGACCCGTCCCGTGACCCGATCTGGGCACGAAACTGTGAGTTGACCACCCTAGCTCTTGCCGGTTTCTCAACCGCGCACATCCGACACTTCCCTCGAAAAGGGACGATCGTGAGCTTGTTTAGAGTCCGAGGGTGCATTCCCAATTGGAGTCGAGTCCGTGGTCCGTCCCGCATCAGTTTGGTATCAGAGCCAAGTTTGAGTCTAGGGTAGTCCTTGTGTCTAAAATAAAAAAAAAGTGTCATTTACGTCCAGTCATCGTCTAAGTCGGTCTAGGTTGCATTTGCATCCCTTTACTCGATATATAAAAAGGTGTTGTCTGAACGTTAGGCTACGCCTATCGGGAAGGCCGCACACTTTTGCGAGTGATCTTCGGATCGATTAACTCCGCCACGTACCGAGTCATGGTTAAGTCTAGGTGCATCACTTGTTTGCATTGGTCTGTGCCTCCTAGCCCTTGTGTCCTTTGCATGCCCACTCGGCGAGGTACCCAATACCATTGCTCTACACCTATGGCCAACCCACGGGATAACATCTCGGGAGACCTTCAGTCCTTGCGCGAGGTGATCATGACCCTCGTAGACCGGATGGACCAAACCGAGGCAACTTTTAAGAGCTTCTCGGACCGTATAGATGGTCGGTTTAACGCCATGGAGGAACGGATGGAGTCATCCAACAGATCCGTCCAAGGTCTGGTCGGACGGTTGGATAGGATGTCACACGGAGACCCTCCTACGGTGGCCCAGGGCCCAGCCGCACCCATTCAGGCGGCTGCCCAAGGCCAAGCCCTTCCCATAGCCCAGGCCCAACCCGCTGTTCTGGCCCAGGATCCGCCCGTACATGCTCCTCCGCCACCACAGGCTCCTCCGCCCGCCCTTCCTCGGGTTCCCGAATTACCGCGCCGTGACCTTGGTCTCGAGGACTATGGGTCCGATAACGCCTATGAGGGGTATGGTCAACGTCGTCGTGGCCTCCAGCCACAGAGAGATGAGGAGGACGATAGGGTCCTTAGGACTGTGCGAGCAGACCCTCCCATTTTTTACGGGTCTTTGGATCCGAAAGTCTATTTAGATTGGAAGTTCAGCATGGACCGATACTTCGATTGGTATGATATGTCGGAGCGTCGAAGAATCCGATTCGCCACCATGAAGCTCATGGGACAGGCACAAACCTATTGGAAGAATGTAGAGAGCCTGTTATTTCAGCGACCAGAGCCCCCGATTGATACATGGGGCGAAATGAAGCTTAAGCTTCGGTAAAAGTACCTTCCTCCCACGTACCATCAGCGACTCATCGATAGGTGGCAAAGTCTTAGCCAGGGAGACCGATCCGTCTCCGAATACATTGCTGAATTTGATGAGTACTTTCTATGATGTGGTGTCACAGAGGAGAGTACCATGCCCGTTTCCCGCTTTCAACGTGGTTTGCGGCCCCACTATCAGTATGAGCTTTTCCGCCGCAATGCCAAGATGTTGGAAGAAGCATATCAAGTTGCTCTCGAGTTGGAGCAATTTGAGGGAGAGTTCGAGCCTAGCCATCGGTCGGGTCCCACCCCTCTTCGTAGCACCGAGCCCCGCCACTCTTTAGGCCCACATCAGCGGCCTCCCATGGCTCGATCTCAGGATCCCACCCGTCAGGAGCACTTCACTCCTAGGCCTCGTCCTCCCCCGCCCCGGGATCTACCTCCATCCCAACCCCCGGCACCCATTGCCTGCCCTCAGGCACCAGCACCCCCACCCCTATTGCCCACAGCTCTTACACCCCCACCACTGTTGCCTACACCCCCAGCCTGACGGGAAGATAAGAGTAAAGGCCCTCTTATTGGAGAGACCAGTAGATCACGGGTGCAGTGTTTCCACTGTCATGGGTTTGGCCACATCGCCAGCCAATGTCCCACTCGTGCCACACTAGCCCTAGGGGTCGGAGAAGCCTCACCTTCTGGGCTTGTGTCCATCAGTTACGAGGCCGATCAGGAACTAGATGATGAGTACTATGCATTGGAAGGTCTAGAGGAGCCTACCGACGCTCAGGATGCGGCTCTCGGATGACGGCCACTTGGTGGGTGATGTCATTGCATGTCATGCATGAGTCAGTATTGTCTCTTCTTTGTGTGGTTTGTTTGCGTGGCTTGTTTGTGTGGTTTGTGTGTGCTTTGTTAGGAGTCTGCATGTGTCTTGTGCAAGCTCGTTGATGTCAATCCCTTAAGAGGTGAGTGGATTCATTCGAGGAGTATGGGATCGATTCTACATCTATACCCGGATCTAGTCACCTACAGGGACCAGCGGTGATTCCTAGTGAGTCTTCGAGCCGCCTCCTCCCATTTGAGAGTGCCCCACCCGGAGTGTCCACCTCTAGCCTCGTTCCCACAGCAGCTTGTTCATATCGAGTATATACGGAATGAGCAGGTGACGGTAACGTGGAGTGGAGCGTACCCGCGTTACTTGGCACGGTGACGGATCCGCCGGAGCGACTCGAGCAGCCGTACCCCTACTCGACGGGGTCGAGTTCTTCCCACCCAGGGAGAATTGATGGGAATCAACTCCGAGCATGTACATTTTATTTTTGTATTTGTGTCCTTTTTATTTATTTTTATATCCTGGGGGAAGTAGATTCACAAATGTAAGGCTTTACGAGCCTATTTGTTCTTCCTTAGGATTGTGTGGGTTTATGTGCAAAATGCCAGTAGGACCTGCTAGGGGGCCCCCACTCCTTCCCCATTGGTCCACCTCATCCATGTGGGGCTGGTCAAAAGCGAAGGTGGCATCTAGAAGGTTTTACAAGTCAATTGGACACATGGGGAGACAAGTGGTGTAAATTGTCAAAGTTGGCCACCTACCTTGTCTCTTGGTCAAGGGGGCGCCCCCCCTCTTTATGGGTTAATTTAATTTTTGAAAATTATGTCTATTAGAACTAATTAGTTCTATACCTTGTATACCCCTCCCAACCCTAGATCTGAGGGCATTAGTGGTCATTTTCCATTTATTATATAAGGCATGTATTTCCATTTTTCATGAATTAATGAGAAGAAAATATTGTTGTATGCTTGGAGCAACCTGCGCCCCTCCCCCCTCTCTCTGGTGTTCTTCCTCCTCCTTCTGCATTTCAGGGTGGAAACCCCTTCTATCTTAGCCCCTCTATCTCTAGATTCATCTCTGGTGCCGCCGCCGCCGCCGTTCGTGCCGCCATCGAGCCGCCGCAAAACCGCTTCCGAAGTTCTGTCCAAGGGTCTATTTTGCTGGACAGAGGGTTACTCCGTGATTTATAACTCCCAACTCCGACCTCATCTGGAGTTGAGATTTTCAGGGTTGGTTCCTCTATTGATTCCCAACCTCCAGTAAAAAAATCACGTCATTCAGAGTTTGTTTTATAGTGTTCTGTTTTCGTGTCTTTCTGTCTTCCTGATCTGTCCCTTTTCAGATCTGTGTAGTAGAAGCTTAGTTCTACCCCCTTTCGACCCCCTTTTTGATTTTTTTTGGAACCCCCAAATTTATTGGAGGTTCTGTCCATCATCCCCACCCACCGCAAATTTTCGTTGAATTTCTAAAGCCATCTAAATATTTTTAAAAATTCTGTCTTTCTCCCAAAATCTGTTCAGTCCCTGCTGTCTAGATCCGACCCCCAGTCATTGTAAAATCCACAAAAAATCGCAATCTCTACCAAACCTCTCATACAATATATCTCCGTTTTCCTCTCTTCGGCCTCTACAACTTTCATGAAGAGCTTAAAGGCTGAATCGAAGGTCTACTTCACGGTCAATGCCAACTCTCAGTAAAATTCAAATCTGCCCTGAGTTTTTAGATCTTGTGAGCCAGCAGCTTGAAAATTAGATAAAGGCCATCAACGGGAAATTCAAATTTCTTTCTCCAGCCATAGATCGAAGGACTTCGAGTCAGCTTTCCATCGGTACCTCTTGTGCATCGATCCGACGTCAGGAGTGACCACAGCAGTAGATCTTGCTGGGTCGCGCGCTACAAAATAGAACTACAGATCCGTGGCCAGCAACTCCGGCGAGTGGAGATCAGAGCCGCCCGGCCTCCGACCGGCGAACCAGCACACCGCCGTCCCAGGGAGCACCCTTCCAGGTGTCCCCACTGCAGTGGTGCCACCCCGGTCCCACACGGCCCCTCGGACCAGCACGTGGGCCCCACGGTCGTGAGTACGTGTGCCGCCGAAGCTACGCAAGAAGTCGCCCGTCAACCCGAACCCGCTACTCCCGGGTCCCGCTGTGTCGCCCTTTACCTCCCTGTGTGGAGTGGGCATTCATATTTGCTGTAATACTTGTGTAATAATTATTCCGGGAGTACGAGATCGGCCGAGATCATCTTCCCCACGCCAGGCGTGTGGAGGTATCGTATTCGCTCCTTTACCCGGCACATGCTTTATTCGTATATGCTTTATATGCCGCTGCTAGAGAGCATGTGTTAAGGCCGTTAGCTCGATATCTTTTTATATCACCGCTACTGCGACAGAGAGCGAGACCCGTCCCGTGACCCGATCCGGGCACGAAATTGTGAGTTGACCACCCTAGCTCTTGCCAGTTTCCCAACCACGCACGTCCGACGCTTCCCTCGAAAAGGGACGATCGTGAGCTTGTTTAGAGTCTGAGGGTGCATTCCCAATTGGAGTCGAGTCCGTGGTCCATCCCGCATCAAAACTAGCCACTAGGAACACTAAATAACATGGAAATCTACTCGGAAAATAAGGCCTAAAACTATTTTTTTCTGAGTTTTGGTTTTCTGATTTTTTTAGATTTTTCAAGAATTTTTTCTGATTTTTTCAATTTTCAGAACAGAACTTTTACCTTCAAATTTAGACCTATAGCGACGCTTCTTTTTTTTGAATTTTCCTGATTGTCTGATTTTCTGCTCCTTTTAGTGGTAATTTCAGCACCTTCAACGATGCTTTCTGTAACACTTAATTTTCTGGGATTTTCATGTCTGAATTTTAGCCTTTTTTAGCAAAATAAAAAGAAAATGAGTTAATATTATTATATTCACATGAAAAACAAGAAATTCTAACTTAAAAAGAAATCAATCCTCCCCGGCAACGGCGTCAAAAATTGATCGCACAAATCATTCGTCGTTGAAAAATGACGTGCTCAATTTCAAAATAATACTGCACTCACTCACAAATAAAATCTTAAATTAAGCATAAAGTGATGAGCATGGGTCGATCCTACGAGGAGGAAGATTTTTTTATTAAGTTGAAAAATCTTGTATTTTGAGATCAAAATCATAGAGTGAGTTTTGTGAAATGAAAAATTAAAATTACTTGAAATAAAATCTTGCTAAACAAAGTTGGAGGGTTGGAGAAGAGAAAATTGGAAGAAGCAATGAGAGAAAGAGAGAGAGAGAATTGCAAAAACTGAACTTTTATTGCTAGAAAAGAAAATTACAATGCTAGAAAAGTGAACGTTACATATCAAAACAACTAAAGAAAAGAGGAAGAAATAGAGCCGGGAAATGATGAAGAATGCCGCCGTCTCTTCCTCGTCGAGCCTATGAGAGGATCGCCTAGCCTTGAAGGAGAACACTGCCATGAAAGGTAGATGAAGAAGATGTCATTGTTCATACCTCCAAGCCTTGGAATGTCTCCCTGCCTTGGAGTGAACGTCACCGTGAAAATGAGATTGTAAAGGATAGATCTAAGAGAGAAATAGGGAGAGATGTTTAGAAAAATAAGGGCTAGCTAATGGATGTTTAGGGGGTGAGTTTGGAGTTCGCAAGAGGTGAAAGGAGTGGGAGAGGGAGAGGTCATCTACCTATGTGAATGAAGAGAAGAAGAGAGAGAGGTGTGAGGGCGCAAGAGGGAGATTAGGTGAAGAGAGAAAAGGGGTGGCTTAGGGTTTGTTGTAGACACCCATTTTCGGCCCATGAGTTGAGCCGTTTTCTTTTTCTCCTTAGTTGACGCCCCAATTGATCCTTAATTGGTTGATTCTTAGGTCTATTTGGGAGATATTTCTGTCCATTTTCAGCCCTTAATCCAACTTTCGTGCCCTGAATATCGGCCCGAGGTCTTGGCCAACTCATTAATAACGCGCCCCTCACTGATGTCGCGTTCATCATGAACGTGCAATATTATCTCACTGCGTTCCTAAAAGTGTTCCAAGGTGCCTGACATTAATTGTTGATATGCCGATTGTTCACAAAGGCGCTATTTCTTTTTGAATTAAATTCATTTAATTTAGCGCCAAGCACCTTGGCGTTAAATCTTTTCTGATATTTACGTAACGTGGCATATCTTGTTACCACTTATCGCGATCAAAGCTTAGGGCGCGTTATTAAAAGCTTTGACTCTTTGACCACCGGCTTTGACCAGTCAAGTTTAGTCATGGTATATCATGGCGGTGCGTTATTGTTGATCACAGTGGTTACCATGAGCGTGTTCTCAGTAGGAAACCCTGTCCGATCGAAACTCTCTCTTTCCGATTTTTGATCCTTATCTGGGTAGGTTTTGGAGGTCGTTTTGATCATGGAAGGTTCCTAATCCTCCTAGGAGTCTTTGACCCTCAATAATCGGCGGGATTATCTAATTTTGGGCCACCGATTCCTCATAACTCTTCGATCCCGACCTAGGGTTTCGAGGTTTCACCCTCTTCTATAAAATGGACCCATGGCCGACGAGTACAAAGGATGCGACTCTGGGACTTTGACCATAGGAGGGAGGGCGAGGCCGTGCTTCGTCGAGGGTCTTCGATCCCTCGCCCTCTTCTCCATCAGGGAGTTTTTTAGGGCTTTCATTTGTTCTTCCCCTTTCTTCATTTGCCCCCTTTTTTGTCTCTTTAAATCAGCTTTAATCTCTGCATATCATTGCATCTATTCTTCAAGTAACTCCTTTTCTCAAAATACATGTATACACACACACACCAAACCTATTTTTGGCCCTCCCATAGGGGTTAAAAACCACCAAACCCCCAGGTGATCTAACCCTCCTTTTGTATGCTTTTATTTAAAATAGGGATAGATTCTACACCTAATCACAGTCTAATGGGCTTTCTTTTGGTTGTTTTCACTATTTTGCAAGCATAAGAAGAAGAAGATGTGAGGCCCTTGCACCCTGGCCGGCCTTGGAGCAAGGAAGGAACTGATCCACACAATCCCACAGTTTCTTTGATAATGCGGCACACGTATTCAGTGCGTTCCTGAAGAACGTGACCATAAAAATATGCGCGTTAATACAGTAACGCGCTCGTATCTTCTACCGCGTTAAATAGCAGGCCTTTCCTTGGCCTCTCTTTCAATTTCTGAGGTAAGTAGTGTGTCCCCTCTTTCAGTCTTACACTATTTGGCATGCTATAGGCTTCGGTAGTGATCACGGATTTTTATTTCTTTATCTTATATTGCGTGCGTTGGCCCCTTTTTATCTATCATGCTTATATCATTGTTATTTTGACGGATGGTCGATTTTTCGATCTACATCTTTTGGCGATCATGGTGGGACCCTTTGTGCCCATCATGTCTATTCTTCTGCCTACCTACTTCTTAAGTTGTTCATGTGTGTGTGTGGTTGTTTGTTGTTTTTTTTTACTTGCATCAGTTTCTCCTCCTTGTAGTCATCGCGACCAGACCCAGGACCACGTCCATTGACGCGACATTCTGTGGAACCGCGTTGATTGTGTCTTTGTGCGTCGGCGTTGCATTCTATTCCTGTGTTTTTTTTCGTTTCCTTCTGTTGTTCTTTTGAGTTCTCAGAAGACGCGCCTGGTGTCTCTGTCGCGATAGTGTCGCGCTCCCTACTTGTGCCGCGTTCTACTAAGTCCCTACCCCTATTTTGTTATATCATTCATCGGGTTTCTGTTTGCCATCTTCCTTAGTCGCATCTTGTACATTTCTTGTATGTTGTTATGCATTCATTTTGCCATATTCTCCTTACTATCCTCTAGATCTAGCTTAGATTTTCTTGCATTCATCGCGCATTTGGGCACTCATCTCATTGGACCGAATCTCCTAAATCAAGGCCTCTGTAAGTCCTCGCATCCGTGGATTCCCTCATGGACGTCGGGCTGGTTGTACCTTTGAAGTTCCTGGAGTCTAGTTGGCCTTTACGTGGTGAGAATTAACCTAGTTGGCACTAGAGTTGAACCACATTGAAACGATGTTCCTACCTTGAGTGAATCGCATCCATTTGTTAAAAAATCATTTATTCACATCAAGGGATACATAGAAACAAGCATAAACACTCACTTGTTTGATATCTTTGCGAAGTTGATTGGAGTTGATTGATGCATGGTGTTTTGCTTTGATAATCAAACCAACATGTCTAATAATTTTCATAATCAAGAGGATAACCAACTAGCACATCTTATGATCCACGTTTTTATAATTCTCACCACAATCTTCCTATGGGATCACGTCCTCATTCTTATGGTCTTGCCCGACCCATGGGTAATGTACAATCTCATGGTCCCTCATATCCATCGCGAGCCACTATCCTCCCGGAACCATCTCCTCCCAACGATGAGAAGGTTTCCCAAATCCTGCATGCCATAGATCATCTCACCCCTCAACAAGTCTAAGCCCTTAAGTCTATTGTTGAGGGTGCATCTTCTTCATCTTATCCTCCAACTAATCCCGCACGGGTGGCCCATTACTCGCCTTCCTCACTTCATCTAGGGGTGGCCTATCACCTACCTTCTTCATCTCCTTCCCGGGTGGCTCACTACTTGCCTTCTTCTATACATACTCCTCCTCGGGTAATTCATCACCCACCTCCTTCTATTCCTCCTCGTTCACGGCCCCAAAGCCCTAACACTCCTTGCAATCCGGCCCGTCCGGGTCCTTCTATCGGCTGGCCCATTCACCCTCCTCCATGGCCTCAATGCCAACCCTCCACTTCTCAAGTTGCACCCCTCCAGCAAGTTCTCCTCGACAAAATCACTTTGATGGAGGAACAACTAAAGAGGGTCACAAGCCCGCAGCCTCCTCCTCCCCCTTCCCAAGTCAATCCTCTTCATGCATTCATGAACAACATCACCAAGATAGAGAAAGATTTGAAGGAGAGAAGAGAGGACGACGGCATCGACATACGTGAGAAAGAAGATTTTACAAGTTTTAATGATCAAGTGGACGTCGTCCGCCCTTCACCCGCATACCCCACTCATGCATTTGGCCCTCCGCCTCCACAAAACTCTCCATAACATTATGCACCTTATACTCCACCACCACACGTCAATACGCCTTCACCACGGCGTCCACTTGATCTTGTTGATTGTGAAGAGTTGGAGACAGCATGTGAAGATTTTGAAGTTCCTAAAGAAGCACTCACTCCGAGTTTCCTTCGCTTTCCTCTCCCTCCATTGCCACCCGAAGGACCCCCTACTCAGGATGACGCCACTGTCCCCAACCCTATCTCTGAAACCAATGGGGTTGATACTTCAATCACCCACGCCAGCACACCATGACCCATTGCCTACCCTTGAAACAACTCGCACTTCCAAAATCTGACGCTTCCTACGCACCAAACCCTCTCCTTTTACACCTCCAATTACACCTCCATCAACCTTCACTCTACCAGTCTCCGTCGAGCCGCCCATTGAACCTTCTCCTTGTTCGCCACTTTGGCCCTCCATTATCCAAAAACCATTTATTATCAACCCTCCACTTGACCCTTCACCCGAACCCGTGGCTGATCTTGAGCAGGGTCCACCCCCTTTTGCAGTCGTGTCAACCCCATCCGCTTCCAAGCATGGGGGGAAGCCCGACGTGTTTGAGCCTCCGCTTCCGCTTATCCTTCCGCTAACACCATCTATTAGACCTTCATTATACATTGAGCCTACCACCTCCACCTCATCTCTCATCACCCCTCGGAGTGGGTGTGTTTCTTTAAGTATATGTGCCGAGGATGTTCAAGAACCGGGCAAGAAGGAATTGGCCGCGGCTATGCTGCTCAAGGGTCAAGATTTTGTTCATCAGATGCCGATTCGCGTACTTGTGACGGGTAGTTTTGAAAAGTGTCCACCGAAGATCACTAAATAAAATTTTCAAAAATTGATGCCATTAAGGGCCAAGGCCGCGCTTACCAGTGTCACATTGCTCATTGACCAAGCTATTTTTGATGTCCTCATTACCCCTCATTCTGTTATGGTACATATGCCTAAGAAGGGGTTCTCCTCCAAAATCGTCATGACACATTTTATTGTCGAGGAGATGATAATTGAGGGCAGGCCAAGGCACCTCTTGCTAGAATCCCTCAAGTCTGCTTCATATTTGCTTCCGTGCAAGGGGCAGGCAGTTCCATCAATAAGCGTGCCAAAAGGAGAGCCCCTATACGTTGGCATTATGAATCTATCAAGGGGATTTATACAAGGAATTTGCTATGACAAGGGTATTACCCCAGAAGAAGATCTTCTCGACGCTCCCAGTGTTTGTTTGCCCAAGGAGGATGCTATGAATATCAAAGGCCAAGGGGCAACGACTGCACCAAACGTTTGTCTGAAAAGGGCTAGGCTTTTTGCACGATGTGCCCATTATGTGAAGAGACATTTGAAGACAAGAAGCTGAACTACTACAACAAGGCCGCCACGTTGTCAGATGGTAGGGAGGCTCAAGGCCTGAAGAGTGTATGATGGGCGTCCAGTTATACCATCTTCCCCTTATTCTACTCCATCCTCATTTATTTTGTTAAGCTCCTCTCCTTGGGTCATTTATCTTCCCTCCTCCAAATCAATTCTTTCATCTTTTTTAAATCATGCTCTTCTTCCTCGTTTTCCCGTGTAATCTAATCCATCCTCTCCTACTCAATCCTCTCATCATCTCTTCCAAGGGTTCTCGCATTCTTGCCCTCCTTTTTCCTCGGGACCTCCCAGTTGTCCAAGTTTTATACCATCTTTCCAATGCCCTCTGCTTCTAGACTCCACGAGTCATTCCAGCATCTTCTGGAATTCTTTCATAAATTTGTGTTACGTCATTCTTCATCTCTCTCCCAATCATGGTCTCCGCCTTTTCTCATGTTGCTTTCGAGGCTTTAGTCCCCCATGATCCCCTCTGATGCTGGCATCTTCTGTAGACCCTCATGTTTTCAGGGATTCATGCCCTAGCAAGGGAGTTCAAGTAATGCCTCTTTTTCTTTTTATCTTCCTTTGTCCGTGTCCGTCTACTCATCATTCTGTCATGTTGATTTACCTCCGACCTTCATCCTGTCCTTTATCTTGCTAGCTGCCAAGACAAGAAATGCAAGCACAAGGGGCAACATGCTGACCGCTTCAGGATTACAAGTTACCTTCATTAAAAGATGCAAGGTACGATTTAATTGCGCATCTTTGATTTTCATATTTCATTTCTACGCATGAGCATAAAAAGGTGAGGTTTTCAACATGATAATGAGTGATTAGTTCAAAAAAACAAAAAAACAAAACAAAACAAAAAATTTCATATCTCAGTCAAGGTTGTTTTTTACGTCTACAATGTTTAAAGGCATAATGAACTCTATGCCAAGAGTCTAACGTTCTCTCCCCAGTTGTTAAGGGCTATCCATTTGCACGGGTCGCACACACTACACGGCATCCTTAGCCGGCTCCCTTGGAAAACACCGTTCCTACTCTGGTCATGTCCGAGTGGCATGAAGGTCTTTTTCTCCTCCTCACTCGGCTTAGGTGTAGGGGCAAACGGCAGAATAGGTAAGACGACCAAACTAAGCACTCCCCGAAAGGAAGAAGTCTCAAATAGGTACAATCTATTAAGACCTTGTTCTCCATTATCAAAATTCTAAAAGTCAATGTTTTGATCAAAGTCCAAAGGACAAACCACAAAAAGATAAAAAAAATTAAAAAAAAAGAAAAAAACTGGCATGGCAAGAGTGGCAGTACAGTTTCCCCGTGAGACGTCATGAGCCCAGTCGTATACGTGCCACAAGGAGAAGTAAGGTTTGATGATATGACAAAAAGTCCTGACGCAACAGACCTAATCCCTAGGGGGTGCCGTGAGCGGAAGTCAAACTTTCGATACCCTTACAACCTACACCGAGCTTGTCTCAAAGCTTTCTTCCATTTCTCCCTCTAAGGCCGAAATATTCCTCGGGTATGGCCCTTGTTGGAGCACAGATGACCAGGGACAGTTGGTTTGGGGAGGCCACCCTCCAATGCACGCCTGGCTTTGGGCGATTCTTAGCGAAAGGGGAAGGAACAAAGATCCTTGGCTAGCAGCTTAATTAGCCTTGATTTTATAGTTTGCAAAGTTAAACCTAGCATTATGTTTCTTTATCAAAAACAAAAAAACAAAAAAAGAGAGAAGGGGAAGAGTGATCATGTGCATAGATTCTTATTTTTCTAGCATGTTGCATTTGCATTCTACCTTAATTGATATGGGCTTGGCCTTTTTATTGAGCAAGAGGCCAAGTCGGAACAGTGGAACTAATGCATTTTATGAAGTGTTCTATAGGGACAGGTACACAAGAAAAGCAAAGTAAAGAACAACCACAAGAAACGCAAGAAGCAACAAAATCTGTTCCATTCCACTAATATCTGTCAAATGTAAAAAAGTGAGGGTGGATGTACAAAAAAATCTCTCTAACTCTCTCCTCCACCCTCCTCATCTCCCCCTCTCCGTGAACTCTCAGCCTCTCCCTGTCCTTCATCCTAAGGAGGAAGCCTCGGTGGAGCCATCGAACCCCGCGAGGCCGCACTCCTGTCGCCCTGCGCTCTCCTCTCAACATCCACATTCCTCTGATGCTCAGAGGAGGTAACAAGATAGTCTGTGCTCGAGTAGGCACTAGCGCGCCCCTCACACTGAGCACGCTCATGCCCATGCCTATAGCACTCCTCTACGTCCCTCGCACGCTGCTCGGTAATCCCCAATCTGGTGCTCAACTGCACCCTCTCCATCTCTCGCTCTAACCTCTCTCTCTCCCTCTCTCTCCCTCTCACGCTCCTCCCTGTCTCTCGCCCTCTCGCCCCTCTCCGCGTCGAGGAGGATGTGCAACTCTATCGCATCTCGGGGCAGCTCCTCCGTGCCCCGACGCCTCAGCTCTGCCTCCGTGGTCCGTAACTCTAGCTCCTGCACCCGTCTTGGTCAGTGAACAATATGGATGAATATTTTTTAAAAAAAAACTAAGCTAAGGGAGTAAGTTGCTTACTCTCTCCTGGAGGGAGGCCTCTGCCGCCTCAGCACGAGCTAGTGCGCCGGTGAGCTGACTCTCAAGCTCGGTGTGGTCGCAGGCAGGCTGTGTCGAAGAAGAGGCACCGTGGGACACTCGGACCCTCTCTAGCTCCTCTCGCTGAAATAAAAGGATTAACAACAATTAACAAAGCTAAGCTCAAATCATTGTGAAGCTACAAGTGAGAATCTTACCAGCTCATCTACGGTGCGCTGGAGGTCATCGCGCTGCTGCACTATGGAGTCGAGGAGCCCCTGCAGCATGGCTAGTCTGCCCTCTAGATCAAAATGTGAAAACAACACAAAAATGTTAATCACACAATTATGAATCTTTAAGGTTTGGAGAATGCTTAATGAAGGAAATCACCTATCGGCGCATGCCGCGGTAGATCCGAGTGGCATAAGTCTGTGCGTAGGCCCGAAGGTAGGCCTCGTCTGAGTCTGCTCCCTCAGGGACTTGTCGTCCACGCCACTCCTAGTCAACCAACTGGTCGTGTGCTCTCTGACGCCAGTCACCCACTCCCTGAAGGCCACGGAACCTGTAGACGCCTAATTTCGGACATCCCACGGATCTCCAATTAGACCGTCATCTGAGTAACGCAGTCGTTTCACTCGGGTCTTCGTCGTTTCGTGCTTTAAGTCTAGCCAGAACACTTGTGTGTTCATGGGCCACTCTCACCTGAAGGGGCCAAGCCCCATGGGCTTGACGGCCAAACCCTTGGCCGTCAACCCCCCCTAGGCGACCCAACTGATGGCCGCCCTGAACCCCCTAGGTGGCAACTGAGTTGGCCGCCTACCCCAGTAGGAGGCCAACACCCTGGCCACCCTCCATCTTCTTGAAAGGCCACATACCTGGCCGCCCATGTCCTCAAACGTCCAGCTCCTTGGCCTCCTGTCCTGTAACTGCTGGTCAAAGATCGTGGCCCATTCTCCCGCCACACTCTGCCCTAACCCTGCCCTGTCATACACAATCTACTCCACGTCGTCCGACCCTTCCAGAGGGAAATCATGAAGATCAAAACTCTTCCCTCGACAGGGGGGACGGAAGAGGACGGGAGGTGGGACCTTTTTTTTTCTCTTAGAGGGAGAGCTCTTCAGGGAGAGAATTGACGTGGTGACTCGGCGGAGAGAGATCTTTCGAAGGAAGCCATCGAGGAGATGATTCTGGAGGCGCAATCGGAAGAAGACTTGACAACTGGGAAAACTAGAAAAGCTAGAGCTTCGGAGTAGGGAGACGGAGGAGATGGAGTTGCACTTTGAGGAGTGATCTCCGAGCTCTACCTCCGAGCATTCACGAGGGTGATCCCCCCCCCCCCCCCCGGGTTTGATTTTATGTTCTCCGTGTTTACTGTTTGCTTCTTGGAAAGTTCCCCTTCCCCATTTACATCCCATTGCATACTAGAATCCTTAGATCCTCATACAGAGGTTTCCATCTTAAAACAAACGGGAAGGCGGGTGGCCGAAAGTCTCGACCACCCCTCCTTCCCACCACCCCCAGGTAATCACGTCACCATTTTATTTATTTCATACGCATTTAGAATATGTACTGCACTTCCCAAAACTAATGGCATATCCTCTTGTGTTTTTGTGTACTTCGGTATTGTATATAGGACTTCGGCATCGTGGGACGTAACAGGGCTCTCCGCCCTTGGCCGGCCGTGGATGGAGAAGAAGGGACCCTATCATCTCCACGCTTAAAATCATTTGTGATCATATTCTCCCAGTGAGGTTCGGGTAATAACCTCTGGCAATCATGTTCTTTTATCATTCTAACTTTGTGTGTTGTAGGTGTCTGTGTTGCGGGAGGGAGAGGTACAACGTGAACACACATCGCCGATATACACACTTCTCCACATCACCCACATACTGATTCCAACGCCCACAGAAGGAAAGTGGCGATCACAGTGGGACCCTTCTACTGCCTATTGTGAGCTCCTAATGCCAGAAGTCCAAGGTTTTTTGAAGCTTACATCCTTTATTTTATGCATTAGTTTAGTATTTATTTAGGCTCTATTTTTAGAAATTGTAGAAGAAGGCCAACTTGTTTGCCGCCTAGCTCCCTGCGCATCCCACTAAGTGGCCCCCTAGGACCCTCGGTGAACGGCCAGTAGGCTGGTCGCCTACTAGCCTGGCCGGCCTTCGGTCTGGCCGCCTTTTCCCACTCCCAAACGGCCCTTTTGGTGGCCGCCCTCTCATCTGAATGGTTGTTGACTTGGTCGCCTAGGTCTGTGAACAGCCAGGGATCTGGCCGCCTCCTGCACATTTCCTATGATCAATCCATAGCTTGTTATTCACTCCTCTGTTTAGTTTTGTGTGTTACATGTGTGACATTCTCTACAGGTCTACGCGTGGGTGGGCTTAAGAAGAGCCGGCATCACATTTGATAGGAACACTCTCCCATTGGATTTGAACCCTTCACTTGAGGACTCCCACTCGGGTGTAACCGGTTCGGTTCAATCGGGAACCTCCATAAGTCCTCGCAAACCGTGGATTCCCACATGGTCGCCAAGCTGGCTGTACCATTCGAAGACCTATGTAGTTGACCTTGAGCATTGAGTGAGCTTTCTCTTAAGGTCCCAGAAGAACACCATCACACCACAAGATTGCTTCTCTCCTCCAAGTGAACAAAAAGAAAAGGAAACAAAAAACATTTTGGGTCGTTGCTTGCGGATAACCTGCTGTGTTCGCTTGCCATACACTCTCCCTCAATCTTCACTTCTCCTTTCTATACCAAGTGAGTTTGGTTAGGAATGGAGAGAATTTTCACTAACCCGAATTATGAGGAGGAGTTCGCTCCCTAATATGAGTCTGGGATTAGGGGAAACCCTCTATTTCAGATGGAGGATAGCCACCCGGCTGCCTTCATAGGCATGTTTTCCGCTATGCCGAACGAGGCCGCCCACGTCGAATCGGCATCTTCCCCAAGTGAACATGATCATGGTAGTCCTAGGGCTCCTACCTTATCTCCACACGAAGATCAAGAGTTGATCAACGTGCTATCTCACTACGCTCCCGAGGATTTGGTCACGATGGCCTCCCCAGGGAAGGCTCTTGCTATCCCACACATGTCCTTCCATGTCACACCTCCCCGGGTCCAAACTCTCTTTAAAGGGTCCACAAGCCGGCCCTCCCGAGAAATCCCATTCCAATCTAGCTACCCGATAGCTCCACAAGGGGATTCTCCACCCCCGATTCCACCAACTACGGTCACCCCATCAAAGGGGATAGACCCCACATTCAGGCAAGAGATCCAAAGCTACATTCGTCAAGCGGTGGCCGAAAGCATGCCAAATTCATGTCCCCACTCGCTAGCCCAATATTGCAAACTTCCTAATGCTTACTCCCCACATGGTTTCAAGGCTCCTAGGTATAGGAGATATGATGGTACCATCGATCCTCATCATCATCTTTCGGGTTTCCTTATGGATTCCCATCAATGGTTATACGATCGGGTCTTGTTGGTCCATTTATTCCAAATGTCCCTTGAGGGCTAGGCCCTATGTTGGTTCTCCTCCCTACCAGCCGTTGATCTCCTCAACTTTGATAAAGTCTCCGAGCGATTCCTCGCTCACTTTGGTCGCATGTCTTCCATCGCTCCTACCTTATTTGACCTGATCATGGAGAAGATGAAGCCCGACGAGGACTTCATTAATTTTGCCAATCGCTGGAGGGTCATGGCTTCTACGACAGAAGTTCCTATCCCCGAGTCTCAAGTCGTCACCATGCTAGTAAACAATGCCACTCCTCAGCTTAGGGCCATTCGAATGCTCATCGAGCCCCATACCTTCCCTCAACTCTACAATCGAGCTCGAATTGTCCATACTCAGGTAAAGGACTCCACCTTACCTCCTTTCTTTGAGCCCCGCCCGAAAGGTCGGAAGGCCCCAGCTGTCCCTACCACCGAAGGTGTCACGGTGAACGAACAAGTCAACACAGTTGGCCCATCCTTTAGGCCCAACAACCGTCAGGTCTCTCACCCCAACCAGGCTGGTTCGAATCAAGGCCAAGGCAATCTGAAGCCATACTCCAATGTCCCTCCGCCTCAGAATTACAACCGCACCGGGCCGAAAAGGGCTTCTTATCCTCCGTTGCCCGAAACTTTGGGCGACATATTCTTTGCCCTTATGTCTTCTCAGGCCATTCAGCTTCCCCCTCAAAGGGATTGGGTTCACCCCAACGTCGATACCTCTAGGTACTGTCCGTATCATCGAGCTCTCGGACATGATATTTTCAATTGCTTCCAATTTCGGGACTAGGTGTACAATATGAATGACGAGGGGAGAATTAATTGGTCCGATGTTAAGCTAGCCATTGTTAACCTCAAGAAACCCAATCGGGACCTTGGCATTGTGCAGAATCCATTGCCTACTCATCAACCAAACCAGGATCCTTCTATCTTGAGGCAAAATGGGCAAGTGAATATGGTGATCGGGATGGAACCTCACGTGTCTAGAAGGACGTAGATTTGGAGCATCGAAGGCTTTCTCGGGTGGTATGGGAAATTAGAAATAGAAGCCAATGAACCATGGACGGATGTCAACATGTTCACCCAGGAACCTCGGTCCTGGGATCTGATTGCACCTCCTAGCCAATCTTCGGTTACCACTCAAAGTCCTCTTACCTTGGTCAACCCCCCTTGACAAGGATCCCATGTTCCTTCGAAGGCTCAGTCGGGGCAAGAGCGCCCTTTGGTTCTTCTTAAGTCTCCCCAGCCAAAACCGGTCTCTCCTCCTGCTCTTGTCATCCCTGAGGAGGAATCAGCTTCCCTTTCATACATCCTCGGAGCCCCAGCTCCTTTGCAATTAATCCACCCAAAACCATCGGAGTCGGATAAACCAAAAGAAGCCTCCGTGAACGTCACTCTCCGCAACCGCATCATTCCCCCGTCCCTAAGACAATCTCAGCCTGAGGAAGGGGTCAATTCCCAAGGTCCCCCTGCGGAGTATGACATTCTCCAACACCTGGACAGAACATCGGCTAAAGTTTCCATCTTGGAACTCATAAAAAAGTCTCCTTCACATCAATCCACCTTGCTTCAATTCCTTCAAAAGATCATGGTCTACAAGGACCTTTAGGCAAGTGGTGTGACAGATGCCATCATGGCCCTTACATGTGGACCATCCATTTCATTCTCGGATAAGGACCTCGCTCCATCTGAAAGCAGATCACTCCCTTTGTGCCTTACCGTCACTCTCAACGGAGTCAAGGTCGACTCCACCCTCATTGATACGGGAGCTTCAATCAATGTGTGTCCCATGAAGACCATTCAAAACATTGGTCTCCAAGAAGAGAACTTAGAAGAAGTGTGCACCACAATCTTGGCCTACGACAATTCAAAGCGGTGGGCAAAAGGTAAAGTGACCTTGAAGCTCGGCTTAGGTCCAGTGGTCATGTCATCAGATTTCTTTGTCCTCGATGTCGACCCCACGTACAAGGCCATCTTAGGACGGCCATGGATTGAGCAAACTCTAGGGATTCCGTCAACAGCCTATCAATGCTTGAAGTTCCCTTACAATGGTAGGGTGATCAAGATCAAGATTATCCTATTAGTGGAAACTCTCAATGCCATCACTTCTGAACAGATCCCCTTCATGACCATTCCAGATAAGGGCAAGAAACCTGTTCTCTCCATAGGAGGTGCTATAGGGCCCTCTGCCCTAAATCCACCTAATTCTCATTCTCTTCCTTGGCCAGTCACACATTCCAACATCCCGTTCGGTAAAGGATGGGAGATCATGGCCAGGATGGGCTTTACCATGGGTAGAGGATTAGGTCAACATGAGCAAGGTCCTACACATAGGGCGGGGCTTAAGGTTGCTAAAGGCCACGCTGGTTTGGGCTACTCCACAGAGGAGCCATCCAAGACCACTCAAGCTAAGGGTCAGGTGTATGATCATTTTGTCATAGGCCCAACACAACCTGGAACTCGGCAGGAGCCGAGTGAAAGTTCTGAAGTTCCCCAAGAAAAAGAGGCCTCTCTCAGTTCCCCGCTTGAGGAAGATTTTGGGCTCCTTTCCCTATTTCACCTTGATAAACCTCCTGATGATGCCTCTTCTACAGGCACTTTCCTCACTCTTGACAGGTCTGCTCTTGTCTGTTTTATTCCCATCCAGTTCCATCCACCTTCTCTTTCGCTCCTCACTTATCCGGTCATGGGACAATCAACCCATGTTGTCTGCACAATCACCCATGACCACAAAAAAAACACCAATTCTCAAACGTGGGCCTGCGAGCTCACTATTGAGGAAACAATCTCTTTGGAACACGAATCCCTCGGCCAAGGGCTGACACTTTCCACCTTGAACTCTCTTCCACAAACTTCCCTTGTACATAGTAGGGTAGAGTCTAGCTCGAGTCAAGGTTTGTACATAGCTTCCCCTTCTACTTCCAAATAGTCTAGGGTTCGTCAGGTTCTCGCACGTTACCTCAGCCAGCTGGCCGATAAGTGCACACAACTTTTTCAGGTCTCTGAATTCACATCCATTCCCATTCCTCTAGGGGCTGTTGAAATAGAGGGGTCTTCAATAGACGATGGCCTAGGAGTATATGTTTTAGAAGAAGTTGTTGATGCTGAAGAAGAAGAAGATTCGCTAGAGGATGTCTGTGATCCCATAGCTTCCTTCATCTACGGAACCAACAGATTTGACGAACCCAGTGTCTCCATTGATGAATCCACCAAGGAAATTAATATCGGGACCAAGGATGACCCCAAGATCATATTGATAAGTGCCAATTTGAATAGTGAAGAGGAAGCTTCCCTTGTGGCGATTCTCAGGGAATTCCCCGATGCCTTCACTTGGTCCTACGAGGACATGCCAGGTTTAGACCCGTCATTGGTAGAACATCATTTGGTTCTGAAGCCCGACGCTGGAGCTGTCAAATAGAAGTTAAGACAACTTCACCCGAAGCTTGCACTCAAGGTCAAAGAGGAAGTTGACAAACTCCATAAGGCCAAGTTCATCAGGGTAGTCTTGTATCCACAATGTGTAGCTAATATCGTCCATGTTATGAAGAAGGACGGTAGGGTCTGTATCTGTATAGATTTTTGTGACCTCAATCGTGCTTGCCCAAAGGATGATTTTCCCCTTCCACACATAGATGTCCTGGTAGATAATACCACCGGCTATGATATGCTATCCTTCATGGACGGTTTCTCGGGGTACAACTAGATTCGCCTAGTGGAGGAAGACCAGGAGAAGACTTCTTTTACCACTCAATGGGGGGCCTATTGCTATGTCATCATGCCCTTCAGACTCAACAATGTAGGGGCAACATATCAAAGGGCGATGATGGCCATCTTCCACGACATGATGCACGTTCATATGGAAGTATATGTGGATGACATCCTGGTTAAATCCAAGACCAGGAGTGGCCATCCAGAGATCCTCCGGGCAGTTCTCCAACGGTCTCGAGGGCACCAACTCAAGATGAACCCCAAGAAATGTGTATTTGGGGTTGTTGTACTCGGACTATTTCCTCAACGAAATACCCAGAAATAAGGGTTCGAGAATTTCCTCGAACACCTTCAAGGCATGGGCTACCCGGCCCCTCCGACAACCTAGTGGGCCCGACCAACGGCCCTAGCACGTTGGTCGAGGTGCACGAAGGCTCTAGCAATCAATCGGGACCGCTCCCGATTCATAAGTCGTGAATTTCCTCCACACTCTACACGGTCACCCGGGCCGCCCCGGGGACACTCCGACTAGAAGCCATGCCACATGGCACTCAGTGAAAAGGCTAGGGGCCTACCCCGGAACGCCTTCCCTCAACCCTCCAAGGTCAAAGGGAGACCCAAATAGGTCAACCACAGGCTCAGGAGGCCCGTAGTACGCGTGTACGGCTCACACACGTGTGCTCGGCATTCTACCGAACACCTTGTCGGTGCACGTGTTTCAACCCTTCTACACCAGCCCATGGGCCACCCCATGGTCCCAGTACACCAATTGGGTCCTACAATGACCTCCCAACAAGTCGGGGCCACCCCCGACCCTCAGACACGTGGCGACAAGCCAATGAACTTAGCTCTCGGGGCAACCCGAGGCTACCCTGCCAACCCTCCGTACAACGCGGCATGCAACACGAGGCAAGGCCCATGGGCCCAAAATGCCTCCTTCCAACCCCTTACAGACTTCTACCCTTGGCCTTAGGCCAAATCCAAGGTCCGTCGGCCACTTGCGCGGCTCGTTCGGCAACCCGGGGTGTATTGGGCATTTGCCCGAACACCTTGCGAGCGGCTACTCTGACTCAAGGAACAACGGCCCCACGGGCCCATGTCAGCCTCCTGAAGGTCAAAGTCCATCAGAGGACATCCCCAGGCAACACAAGAAGATCCCCTGGGGGCCATCCCTCGGGGTTACGGCCGGCCCGGGGCCAATTCATCCCAGGGCGTGGCCACACCCCCGGGGAGGGCGAACTCCCTGGGGGGCCGCGCCCTCTCCTCAGCCCAGAGGCCCAACAACCCTCCCCAGCCCCTGTTCGTGTAGATGCGATCCGAGGTTCATGTAAAGCTTGTTCATAGTACCCGTACACGGAAGAATTTGCGAAGATGAAGTCCCGGGAATATGTGGAGTCGCTCACGTCAATCCCTCGGTCAACGTGCACAAGCAGCCAGTCTAAGCCTGTATCCTTTGTCTTCTAGCGTCCAAACGAGTCAAAGTGGGGCTAAATTAACCAAAAAACTGGGTTTTTATAGAAGGGGGACCACTCCCTCTCTCTCCCTCTACCTGGTCTGCCCAAACCCCCCCCTTGGGGAGGGGTTTAGGCGGACCAGCTTGGGCCTCCAAGCTGGTCCGCCTAAACCGCCAAGGGGGGAGGGGGGTTAGGCGACCAGCCTGGACCCCCAGGCTGGTCCGCCTAAACCCTTGGATAATAATAAAAAAAAGATTTTTAAACAAAAAAAGGGACCAACATGGTCCGCCCAAACCCCCTTGGGAGGGGGTTTAGGAGGACCAGCTTGGACCCCCAAGCTGGTCCGCCTAAACCCCATCTCTTCCACTCACGCACACACACAAAAAAACACACAAAAATTCAAATAAAATAAAAATAAAAACACTATTTGGGGGGTTTACCTGGACCAAGTTGGACCCCCAACTTGGTCCGCCTAAACCCCACCCCCCACCCCTCCAAACTTCTATAAATTGCCCCCCTTACCAACAAAGAACAACAACACAAACAAGAGGAGATACATACAGCACGTGAAGGAAGGAAGCAATGCACGGACGAGCTAACTTCCCCGGCCCGACATTCCCGTGCCATTCCGCCCCTTTCGACTTTCCGTAAAAGGAGAGTGCCCGGTACCGTCGTGAGAGGCATGCAACCGTAAGGAGGATACCCGAGATACATCAAACTCCCGTATTTTCCTTCCCCGTTGTATCCCTTCCTTCACCCCGATAATCGGCATAAAAACCCATGCAACAGAGAGGATGGCACGCCCGGTGGGACGTCTCCCACCTTCCTTCTTTTTGTTAAAGAAAAGTCTGTGCCAGCCCTGAAGCCCGGTGCCCTTTCCCTGTCCTTGCAGGAGAGGTAGAGGAGGGTACTCGTGTGCATTCTCCAGTAACTTCCGGTCCGCGTTCCGATCATCGGACCACTTTCGGCGACTGTCAGCGACCGTCGCCTCTGCAGCACTCAACTCTCCAGCAACCATGGCGGCTGTTACCTACGGCCCCAACGTCATTACCACTCATGCCCGGGTGGGCTACATAGCGACATCGATCGCTTTTGGTAGCTTCGCCCCGGTTATCGGATCACCCTACTTTCTGGGTGTGATCCCTGTGGCTGCTCCTCAGCCAACTCCAGTCTCTCCAGTGGCCCTTGCGCCCAACACGCCATGCCCGTCTCCAGCTCCAGTGTCCCGCCCGGGTGCCGGGCACCGGACTACCATTGCAGGCCCCTACAGGGCCCCCAGATCAATGCTGGCCCGGGTGAACATCAGCTCCCGACTCCATCCCCGTCCGATCTCCAACACGGTCCCCGTGCCCCGAACTTTGGTCACCTTCCCAGCATCTTCCTCGGGTCCTCAACCCCGAGCCGCAGCCAAGCCGGCACCTAACATGGGCTCCCTGCCCCGGGTTCACGGCTTCCCAACATCTTCCACGGGTCCTCAACCCCGAGTCCCAGCAAAGTCGGCACCCAACACAGGCTCCCTGCCCCGGGTTTATGACTTCTCAGCATCTGCATCGGGTCTCCAACCCCGAATCCTGGCAAGGCCGACACTCGACACGGGCTCACAGCCCCGAGTTTATGGCTCCCCAGTAGTGCACCCGGGACCCCGGTCCCGAGTTCCAGTCTAGCCTGCTCTCCCTGTGGATCTCCCCCCGAGAGGGCAGCTCTCCTCAGCACCTTCCTCGGGCGTCCCGACCCGAGCCCAGACTACGCCGGCACCTACCCCGGGTCCTCGACCCAGGGGCGTCGGCGCTCCGGCACTTCCACCGGCTATGCCTTCCGGCGCAAGAGTGTCATATCAAGCCTCGGCGACACTCTTATCGGCGCGGGCGAAGGCTTACACCCGAGTCACCCAGCCATCGACTCCCGGTGCGGGTTACTTACCACGGGGGCTGATCCCAACACTACGGACTGACGGCTTCATGTTGCCTGTTGGTCCGTGTCATGTCTTCTCGGTTTACCATCTTGGGGTGGAGTCTTCCTCGGCTCCTTAGAAGAAGTATTGCCAAGGCCGCAGAGGCAGGCGACTCGCTGCTGCAACCAGTAACTCCGGTAAGACGGTCCTTGTCGGTGACTTGCGGATCCGTCTCGACGGGGGTGAACCAATCATACCCCAGGAACGGACCGTTCCTGCCATCCCCACTTCCAATCGTTTTGACCTCTTGCGTCAAACACGAGAGGACGGGGCGAAGCTCAAAGGAGCGGGTTCCTCGGCGACAACCCGGGGACCCCCGCCGCAGCTAGACACGCGGCCTCCCAAGATAACTCGTCGTAAAAATGGCGACAGGGGAGACCAGTAATCGGACCTAAGAAGAATCTGGGTCACCCCAAAGGAAGCTCAAGCTGTTCGGAGGGCGCGGATCACCAACCCCCTGCGAGCACTTAGACGTGGCATCAGACGGGATGCGGCTGGCCTCGCAGTAGCCTCGTCTGACAATGCCCAGTCGTCCAATGTCCCCCTGTTGAGTCCCAAATGTGGCAATCAAGAGGGGAGGGGTGAATTGATTGGCTAATAAAATTTTGCTTCTCTTAAGAAAACAATGCTGATTAAACAAACAACCACTAATACTCGCACGAACAGGATCACACTCGTGAATGCGTGTGGAATGTGTTTGAAGTTGTTGTAGTGATCTCTCAACTCACCGTGAAGCCCACTTGAGAAGAATCGGAAAATCCACAGCACATGAGACACACGGATTTTTTAGGTGGTTCGGTTACACATCCGTGTCCCCTACGTCCACCCCTCACACTTGAGGATTAAAGCTTCACTAACGAGTGAATCACACACACACGCTGTTTAGAATAGCAAACACACACACACACACACACACACACACACACACACACACACACACACACACACACACACACACACACACACACACACACACACACACACACACACACACACACACACACACACACACACTCACACACACACACATACACACACACACACACACACACACACGGCTTCCGATCTGGTAGCCAAACGTGCACACGCGCACATACACACATGCGCGTTCGTGTTTCCGAACACAAACACCACACACAAGAATCTGAAGTTATGATTACACAAATATTCAAGATCAAGCAAAATGATTCAGAATGAGAAGTTTAGAAAGTGATTTATCCTGATCGGTGCTCCCCCTATCACTTCAGCAAATTTCGTCGAACACTTGGTGCAGCCCGACGATCGTTCTTGACGATTTTGCTAGGATGTGGTACGATCTTGAACTTCACGCAGCCAACCAGTAGGATATCGATTTGGAGGCTTGAATCCCTCTTCTTTCCTTCACTTTCACGCACACAACAAGGTGGAAGAAGGGTTGTGGCTGCTGGTTGCGACCTGCACTCACAAGGGTTAGAGCAAAAAACCCAAAATCAGAAGATACGAAAATCTCTTAGGGTTTTCATCTCAATAGGATTATATATATGCTAAGGGCGGTCAAGGGATGTCTAGGAGACAAGATCCGCACATCAAGGAGTGGTTTAGGGACAGCCACACAAGTGTGGTTTGACATTAGGCTCGCATGGACAAGAGTCCATAATCACGGCGCCGCCCAGACCAGAAAGGGTCGACCCTTGGGGTCGACCCTCGTGAGAGGCCAGAAGGGCCAGAAGGCATGGGTCGACCCTTGGGGTCGACCCTCTCAAGAACTCTTGCTGTTTTCACAAAACTGGCATCTGAAGTTTTCAGGGGTCGACCCTCGCTGGAGCCTAAACAAGTAGAGCAGAAAGGGTCGACCCTTGGGGTCGACCCATGATGAAACCCGTTGTGGAAATTAATTCCTCAAGCAGGGGTCGACCCTTGGGGTCGACCCATTTGATTGGGAACATGCCTGCCAGCAATGGGTCGACCCTTGGGGTCGACCCTTTTTCCTGCACTTCCTAATATGAAGATGTAATAAGGCTAAGTCTAGGGGGTTCAAGTTGGGGGATTAAAAAAAGAATGCTCCACATCTAGAAATAAGTTCTAACAGAGCAATTGAGGAGTTTGGATCGATCTCACCAATCGTCCTTCAGTCGTTAAGGAGCTTTGGCCATATTGTTTTGTCCTGTCAAAAACAAAGTCTGAATTATTTCCACATTTTTCACATTGAAACCAAAATACTTACAATGAGTTGCTATTCTTGAGCCTTCTTAAATACCATGTCTTCAAGTGATTTGTTCATTTCCAGAGCATAGTTATGCTCATTTTCAGTTCATACAAAACCATTTGATCATCATCAAAAATCATAAGTCATATACATGAGGAGGGGGTTCAACAATCTCCCCCTTTTTGATGATGACAAAATTCTATATCAAAAAAATGGAAACCACATTGTAAAGCATTCACATTTCATAATCATGAGTCAATCCATCAGTTCAAGGACATGGTCAAAGAGAAATCCAAATATAAGATTGATCATCATGTGGCATAATCCCAAAGTTTTCTTGCCGACAATCAGTGGAAAATGGAACAAGTTCTGTAATGCAAATAACAAGATGCAATGCATGAAAATTAAAAGGAAATGCAACAGGGCTGATGAACTAGAAAAATGATAAAGGCACACATTCATGCAAGCATACATCACACACTAACATATAGTAGCCGAGGCACATATAGGCCAAGAGTTCTCCCCCTTTGACATCATCAAAAAGGAGGGGGTGAAAGAGGAGTAGCAAAAACGCCAAGCTAG
Source organism: Amorphophallus konjac (assembly GCA_022559845.1). NCBI lineage: Eukaryota > Viridiplantae > Streptophyta > Magnoliopsida > Alismatales > Araceae > Amorphophallus > Amorphophallus konjac. The sequence continues at coordinate 39,123,607 of CM040122.1, forward strand.
AGGAGCAACGCTGTTTAGGCATCATCGTCATCCGGAGTGGAGGAACTAGGAGGATGCCTTATATATGCTAAGATTTCATCAAACATATGGGCTTGGTTGGCCAAGGCGTCGGTTACAAACTGAGAGTGCTCCTGGTGAGAGAGTTTCATATCAGAAAGCTCTTGTTGCATAGCCTCCATAGTCTCCCCATACGTGTCTAATCGGTCATCAATTGAATCCAAATGGTCCATGATTAGTTGTGCCTCCTCAGAAGGCATTCCTGCTGCAGGAACATGAGCATCTTCAGCCTGGTCTTCATTATCATCCTCAGTATCTTCTGAACTGTCTGTGGGTACTGCCCTTTTCATTTGACGAACTAACACGCCATCTTTCTCTTCAAACCCAATGTGGTGACAAATAGATTGATAGGTGTAGATGTCCGCGTCACGGATAGTTTGAGATGCTTCTTTTGACAAATCAATATCCATAAAAGTAAAGATGGCTGTCAAGGCCGCAGCATATGGCAGAGTACGGTGCTTGTGCTTCACGCTTGAACATATATGATCAAGAATAAGCTGTGGAAATTTAATGGGAATTCCACTGAATAAGTAGTAAAACAAGAACATATGTTTCTCCGTAACCTTGTCATGGCCTCCTCCATGTGGCAATAACATTGTTGTAATAATTCGGTGCAATATACGTTGCATAAGAGGGAAATGGTTTGCATTTAATCCGGTGACCGACCGGTCACCCATTTCTTCAGAAGTCATAAAGCTGTAAACAGTGGCATCCGAAACTTCTACATCACCAAATGCATACCCTTCATTTGGCAAGTCAAGGGCAAGTCCCAACAAGTGCGGTGATAAAACAATTTCCTGTCCATTAACCGTTGTAATTGGAACATCACCCGAAATACCCAAATTGCTATAAAATTAGTGTACCAGATTGGGGTAAATGCGGTGATGTGCAGACATGAAGGTTTCCAAATTCGGTTGGCTGTAAATGAGATCAACTAGTCCACGTAGATGGCGAGCGAGATTTACAAAGTTTACCACCCGGGGATGAAGAATAGTGCAGTCCAAGACCTTGCTTGCTGGCGGAGCTGCAGCCGCCTTAGATCGACGCCCACGGGCTGAGCTCGATGCTTCTCCTCGCTTAGAAGAATGCCTCTTCGGGGCCATCTAAAACATATACCGAATGAATCGCTTGATGCGGTATAGATCGAGATGGTTCAACAAGAGAAGAATGCTATATACGTAAGCCAAAAGATCCTCCACATACACCAAGAGCATACCTCAAGTGTTGGAAGAGAAAGAAACGACGCCCGGAGCCGCAAGATGAAGGTTTCGCGCGGATGGCCACCGGAGGAACCGCAACTAGCGCTTGAAGATTTTGATCCAAGAGTGGGTGTTTAGGGCTTCCAAGAGGTGGTGGCTAGGCTTTGAAGGGGTGTGGAGAGGGTATATATGCATTGGGGGGTCCAACTTAGGGTTAAGAACCCCATTTGCGAGCGGCGCGGCGCGGCGAGTCCGCCCGGCCGGTTTGGGTCGACCCAATGGGTCGACCCGTTTCACTCTCCACCCGGACAGAAACAGGGTTCGCGAGGGTTGACCCTTGGGGTCGACCCATTGTTTGGAACTACAAGGGTCGACCCTTGGGGTTGACCCATTTCCTGGTTTTTAGCACAAATAGATCAAAAAGATGGGGAAGATCAATGAAGGTTCGGCTCGAGTCCTCAATGACAAGAATTCATGGAAATCAAGAATATGAATAAATTTTGGTTTGAAATCAATTGGGGAGATGTTTGAAAAAAAATACTAAGAATATATAAGACATTTATGGTCCACTTAACCGGATTTCTGATTTTGAACAAATTAGCTCCTCTGTTGGCAAAGTAATTGTATCCAAGGTGATTTTGGCCATAGAAGTAACAATGAACATGGGTGAATACAATATACATAGTAGAAACACAAAAGCACACCAAAGTGATTTTTCATACGTTTTGATTTTTTTTTCACACAACATGATGCATATGCATGACAAGGGAATTACATTGTGCATGGAACTAATGCAATTACATGTAATGGAATGACCTGTATACACATGATGCACATGGTTATGAATCACTCTTCTATCCTACAAACCCCTAGTTCTCTTCTAAATGTAGTGAACTTATCTTCACTTAGAGGTTTGGTGAAAATGTCGGCAATTTGATGATCGATTTCAATGAAACTGATTTCTACATGACCCTTACTCACATGATCTCTAATGAAATGATGTCGAATTTCAATATGCTTGGTTCGAGAGTGATGAACGGGGTTTTTGGACAAGTTTATGGCAGAGGTGTTGTCACAAAGAATTTAGGTGTTTTTAAAAGAAATGCCATAATCAATCAATTGTTGTTCACTACCAAAAAAAGCGGGATTTCAGACGGATATTTCAGACTGATATTTTCCGTCTTAATATCCGTCTGTATTTGTGACGGATTAGTTTCTGTCACAAATTCCATCTCTATTAACGACAGACTACATTCGCTCTGAAGATCCGTCTATAATTATAGACGGAATATATTCCGTCTTTATATCCGTCATAAATTTAGGACGGATATTCAGACGGAAGTAATCCGTCTGAAATTTCAGACGGAAATAAGTTCCGTCCAAATTTCGTCTCAAAATTCCCCCTTTGCCGCCACCGTCGGCCCCTCCCTCCCACCCCTTCCACCCGACCCCATTTCCACCCCCCCACTCTCCCTCTCACTCTCTCCTTCTCCTCTGCCCTCTGCTTCCGGTCGTCGCCGCCGGAGCCGCCGGAGCCGCAAAGTCGTCAGAAGCCACCGTCGCCATCCTCGCCATCCTCAACGTCGACGTCCTTGCTATCGTGCCCACCGCCATTCGTGTTAGCTCGCAGCCGTGCCCACCTTCCTCGCCGAAGCTCAGACGATCGCCGCCGGTATGTCCCCCCTCACCCTCTGTCTTTTTTTAACCTGCATTTGTTCTCGCTGGGGGTGTGGGAGGGGTGTCGATGGGGAAGGGGAGAGGAGGGGCGTCGTTCCCGTGGCGGCGGCTGGCGGCGAGGGGAGGGGGGTCGGTTGGGGAGGGCAGTTGGGAAGGGGATGGGGGTTCCCATGGCGGCCGGGGGTGAGGGGATGGGGGTTTGGGAAGGGGAGGGGGGCCGGCGATGAGGGGACGGGTGTTTTGGAAGGGGAGGGGGTTCCTGCGGTGGCCGGCAGCGAGGGGACGGGGGGGTCGGTTGGGGAGAATACTCAGATGGGGAGGGGGGTTTCATATAGTGTGGGGGGTGGGGGTGGCTTACTCTGGTGAGAAGGGGGTAGGGTGGGGCAGGGTTACTCTGGTGGGTGAGGGGGGCTCACAGTGTGGGGGTGGGGGGGGCTAACTTCAGCGGGGAGGGGGGTAGGGTGTGGGGGCTACTCCAGTGGGGAGGGGGTCAAACAGGGTTGGTGGGGGGCTTACTCCCACCGGGAGGAGGCAGCATAGATGTGGGGTGTGTGGGGGGCTTACTCATGCAGGGAGGGGGGCTGCAACTACAAGGTGGGGTGATGGAGGGGGATTTACCTTGGTGGGGACTGGGGAGGGGGGGTTGTAGTGGCAGGGTGGGGTGGTGGAGGGGGCTTAACTCCGACGGGGATGGGGAGCATACGGTGGGGTGTGAGTGTGGGGGCATATTTCGGTGGGAGGTTGGGGAGGGTGTTACAAATTATTTTTATTTTATTTTATTTTATTTTATTTTAGTTAGGTATATGTTAATTTTTTCTCAATGTCTGGTTAAAATTAATCATGGTTAGATTCTCGGGCAATAACGAATAATTACGACAATGACATTTTTGCACAATTAGGGTTTATAGAGTAGGGCTGTCAATGGGGCAGGCCGATCCGACAGGCCCTCGGGTTTGGCTTGATTTCGGGCCGGGCCACAAGATTTTTTTCGGCCCGCGGGTTTTTAGTCGGACCTAAAAGCCCGGCCCGACTAGACCCGCGGGTCGGGCTCGAGCTTTGAGTTTGACCCGCGGGCCGGCCTGGCCCGTTCTCTTTTTTTATTCCCACTTTAAAATTTAAAAATTATTTAATTAAAATTATGTTATTTTACTTACTTAGAAAATTTAAAACTCTCTTTTCACATAAATTATGTAATTAATATCAATTTGTTAATTAATTTAGTGAGATTATAAACTTTATATTATTAAATATATTAATTTTTATTTTTTTTATTTTTCTATTTACGTTGTCGGGCCGAGCCAAGCCTTAGTCGGGCTTTATATTTTTTAAATAATATCGGGCCCAGCCCGAGCTCGAGCTTAATATTAACAAGTCGGGCTCGGGCCGGGTCAACTTAAGCTCAGCCCAGGCCCGGCCCATTGACAGCCCTTAATACAGAGTGATATAACTATTAATGTATTTTCACGAGTAATTTTTTTTTTACAAATTCACGTCTAACAATAATTTTCATGCAAAAAACCCGCGGTAAGTGGCCTCGCTCTCCCTCTCTCTCTCCCGATCATGTTCCCCTCCCTCAATCCCTCTCCCTCTCCCCTGTCCGGCTCCCTCACTCCCTCTCCCTCTCCCCTCTCGCGCTCCCTCACTCCCTCTGGCCGCCCTCCCCCACCCCCTCCACTGCCCTCTCTCCCCTGTCCGGCTCCCTCACTCCCTCTCCCTCTCCCCTCTCGCGCTCCCTCACTCCCTCTGGCCGCCCTCCCCCACCCCCTCCACTGCCCTCTCTCCCCTGTCCGGCTCCCTCACTCCCTCTCCCTCTCCCCTCTCGCGCTCCCTCACTCCCTCTGGCCGCCCTCCCCCACCCCCTCCACTGCCCTCTCTCCCCTGTCCGGCTCCCTCACTCCCTCTCCCTCTCACTCCCTCTGGCCGCCCTCCCCCACCCCCTCCACTGCCCTCTCTTCCCCTGTCCGTGGCCCCTCTCCCCCTCTCATTATGATGCTGTTCTTGTAAAATCTAGTTTGAACATTAGGTGGATGTATTTTAATTTGTAGAATCTATCTAAAAACTCGTTGGAGTGAGATATCGCAAATTCTGAAAATAGACTCAGTTTGAACATGTCTTATTCTCCTCCAAAAATCTATCAGGGCGCATAAGTCAAGATCTTAATACTACATTTGATTAAAATGATAGAGATGTCAGATATTTTAATGAGTAGAATTTTAAAACTCATCCCCACAAATCCAGCCAAACTCCACGTAACGGAGTCATAGATAATTTGGACCCGTGGCCTAAGTGACCGTCTCACTCCCTGCCCAAATTGGCCACTGTGAACAATTTCACATCACTTGGGATCTCCCTGGGTAGCTTCTTCCTGATTAATTTGGACTGAATTAGACTGGGGAGACTCGTCGGACCCACGGAGACTGATTTGGACTGAACAACCATGGGTTTAGTTTAACGATACACAGGTTATTTTTTTTAAAAAAAATAAATCGCTTGTGTGAAATGCTACACATGTTCCTAGTCTTGCCCCGGACAGAACTTGATGATAGCTGTATTTTTCCTTTCCTGGGCATGTGACATTCTAAACGCAATAAATAGCCAGAGTTTACAAGAACACCATCAAAGAACCTTCATTCAATCAACAATCATTAATTTTTAGTTCAGATGGTATGCAGGAAAGTGAAGTTCCAACTTCTGATCCGAGAAACAATGTCCTTTTTGGAGTTGACATTGATAACCCTCTTGGGATACCAATGCCTAGTGATCCTTTACTAGCAAAAAATATAAGCTCTGGCAAAGACTATCAGACTGATCTCACTTCAAACAACATTATTTCCAATTCCAGTGGCTCCAAGGAAACTCAAGCAGAATTCTCAACATCAATTGTTTCTCAATCTTTTGGGGTTCCAGATGTGGCATTTAATTCTAGTGACTCCACTAATGATAGCAGCTTTTTGATTGGTAGATCAATAGATATCACTCGGTCTTCGGGCAATGATGAGTTGAAGTAGGATCTTGCTCGACTGTTCAGCATACAGAGGAGAGGGGGGAGCTCTGTGGGAGGGGGGTGGAGCTTGGTGGGACGGGGAGCTCCGTGGGAGGGGGGAGGGGCATCCGAGAGGGTTCCAGTGGGGGGGAGCTCAGTGGGAGGGGGGAGGGGCATCCGAGAGGGTTCCAGTGGGGGGGGGGAGCTCTGTGGGAGGGGGGTGGGAGGGGGGGGAGCTCTGTGGGACGGGGCGCTCGGTGGGAGGGGGGAGGGGCATCCGAGAGGGTTCCAGTGGGGGGGAGCTCAGTGGGAGCAGGAGGGCGGGTGGGAGGAGGGGGAGCTTTGTGGGAGGGGCATCCGTACATGCTCCACTGAGGTTGAAAGTGATCCCATTTGAACCTTGTCTTATGATGATAAGAAGATATAGAGAAATGGAATGACCACATATCTTAAGTAGTACATATATACAAAGATGTGGATAAATGCAAAGAAATCAGAATTCTCTATAGCAATAGGTAAATACCCAAAAAATTCGTTTTGTGATTTAAAACTTTGTGGATTTTAATTGCATGTAAATATAATTTTAAATCTGATTTTAATAGAAATTTGATGTTAATTTAGCTCAAAAATGTAGATTGTTTTGCTTCGATGTTATTCATTTGAAAATTTTTGTAATTTGGGTGTTATTTAATTTGATATGTGCATAATGATAATTGCGTTGTTATTTAATTTTATGTTATATAAATGCATGGGGTATTCCCTGTGAGTTGAGGTGCGTGGGTGCGACCTAACATTACACGCACCTCAGGAGAGCGCGTTAAAACCGTGTCAATGTGCCTTCCCGTTCAAGACTTTGGGATTGATATGTATGTTCTCATTTATTTATGAGAATGTATATATCTACCTCAAAGTCTTGAATTGTCCCGTTTGGACAGTCTGTGAATGTTTGATCGCACTTAGGCAGTCATTTACTATATATGTTTGTATGGTTTGTTGAGAATTTCGGTTGCGTCTCCTCACTCTTCTCTGATATACCATTATTGATTTTGAGTGTTTTCTTAACCACTTACTTGTAAGTGTTTAAGAAAATTTCAAAATCAATAAATATATTTGGTATATCGGAGAAGTGTGGGGAGATGATGCCGAAATTTTTAGCAAATCGTGCAGCACATATAGTAAGTGATTGTGCGATCAAACCTTCATGGATGGGTTAAAAAGTGATAATCTAATCAATATTCCTCTTCCAACTGCAAATGGTCTATGATGAACGATGTGAGGAAAGGGTCGGGTGTAATATTATGAGTAATGATTTGAAAGTTAGGATGTGTATTGTCATTTATTGGGTGCAGGCAAAATGTCGACAGATCGTTCATGGATGTATCGTAGAATAGTTGACCGGGTGGTGTCAGATGACTTTAAGCTTGGGGTTGAGAGTTTCATTCAATTTGCATTGGGGAATCCAAATGCAGCAATAGATCGCGACGGTCACATTCGTTGCCCTTGTTCAAGTTGTAGAAACTTGAGGTGGTGTTCAACATGGGATGTGCAACATCATTTGTACACGAAAGGGTTCGTGGATGGTTATACGAATTGGACGTGTCATGGTGAGCAATTCGGGAGGTATGAGCCCGACAATATTGCAGGCACAAGTGGGTACGTGGATATGGTTGTAGATGCTGCTGGTCCTAGTTTTAATATTCACGATGAAGTGCCGAATAAGATAGCCGGAAGATTTTATGAACTACTTAGGGATGCTGATGAGCCGCTGTGGGATGGTTGTGAAAATCACACTCGATTGTCTGCAGTGTCACAGTTGTTGAACTTGAAATCTGAATTTCACATCAGTGAGACTTGTTTTGACCGTCTCCTCCTCTTGATCAAGAGTATGTTACCTCGAGACGAGAAGTTGCCAGAAACTTTTTACCGTGCAAAAAAGATGGTCAATGACTTAGGACTTGGATATGTGAAAATAGATGCATGTCCGAATCATTGTATGTTATATTACAAAGATGATGCAGATAAGATATCATGTTCAGTTTGTGGCCATGACAGATTCAAACCTAAGGGGGGGGGTCAATTCAAAGGCAAAAGATGTACCTTACAAGGCGTTGCGATACTTCCCTCTTGTGCCTAGGCTGCAGCGACTGTATATGTCCTCAAAGACGGCTCGGCATATGACATGGCACACCGAAAGAGTACGTCGTGCCGATGATATAATCAGTCATCCTGCCGATGGTGAAGCTTGGACTCACTTTAGTCGTACTCATCTTGCCTTTTCAAGGGAGTCACGTAATGTTCGATTGGGTTTATGCACAGATGGCTTTAATCCATTCGGTGGTTCAGTGGCAGCTTATTCTTGTTGGCCAGTGTTCATGACACCGTACAACCTTCCGCCGCACATGTGCATGAAGCGAGAAAATCTGTTTTTGTCCCTAGTAATTCCTGGTCCAAAAAGTCCCGGAAAAAATTTGGACATATATCTCAGGCCGTTGATTGATGAGCTCAAAGTTTTATGGACTGATGGAGTTGTTACTTATGATGCATATAGGAAGAAAAATTTTATTATGAAGGCTGCACTGATGTGGACAATAAGTGACTTCCCTGCATATGGAATGCTATCTGGTTGGAGCACACATGGGAGGCTAGCATGTCCTTACTGTATGGAAGATACCAAATCATTTGTATTGAAACATGGGGGGAAAAGCTGCTGGTTTGATTGCCATCGGCGGTTGCTACCAAGTGACCATCCTTTTCGAAGGCAAAAAGACTCGTTTAAAAAAAATACTGTTGAAATGGATGAAGCTGACTTGCAACGGGTGTCGGGTCTACATATGGCGTCACGGGTGCACAATTTACCAGATGTAGTTCAATTGTCTGGTAGCACACGGCAACTCCCTAATTTTGGAAAGGATCACAACTGGGTCAAGAAAAGTATTTTTTGGGAATTACCTTATTGGTCAACTCTTCTTGTACGACACAATCTGGATGTCATGCATACCGAGAAGAATTTTTTTGATAATGTGTTCAATACGATCATGAATGTTAAAGGGAAAACAAAGGACAACGCCAAAGCACGTATGGATTTAAAGATGCTTTGTAGACGTCCAGAATTGGAACTACAAAGTGTCAATGGCAAAACTGTGCAGCCTAAAGCAACTTATGTGCTTCATGATACACAGATCAAGGAAGTATGCCAGTGGTTGAAACAACTGAGATTCCCAGATGGATATGCATCCAACATAGCCCGTTGTGTGAATGTTAATGAGGGGAAAATATATGGTATGAAAAGTCACGACTGTCATGTGTTCATGGAGAGGCTACTGCCCATTGCATTTCGTGATTTGTTGCCAAAGCAGATATGGGGAGCACTAGCTGAGATGAGTCAATTTTTCAAGATTTTATGTGCATCTGAACTCAGACTTCGGGATGTACAAACTATCGAACAAGATGTTGTCACAACCATTTGCAAGCTAGAGAAGATATTTCCTCCGGCATTCTTTGATTCGATGGAGCACCTGGTAGTTCATTTGCCATATGAGGCTATCGTCGGAGGTCCAGTACAATTTCGATGGATGTATCCATTTGAGAGGTATGTGACAATTTTTGTTAACTTATAAGTCGTCCATAGCCGCTACATTTTGTTGCCATCTGACTTGTTGTTGTAGGTGCATGCATGAATTAAAAATGAAAGTTCGCAACAAGGCACAGGTGGAGGGTTCGATTGCTGAGGCATACATTCTTGAAGAAATTTCGAACTTCTGTTCTATGTACTTTGAGCCAGAGATTCAAACTCGTCGTACTCGACCTCCACGTAATGATGATGGGGGAGTGGATGAATCGTCCGATCGGCTCTCCATATTTAAACATCCTGGACGTGCGTTCGGACGTTGCTTGACTCGCACGCTCGAAGATAGAGAGTTGCACGCCGCTGAGATATATATTCTTTTGAATTGCCTCGAGATTGAACCTTATGTTGAGTAAGATATTAATTCACATTTCCAGCAACTCCATAAGTCTATACATCCTCAAAGTCTATACAACATTGACTTCACAAAGTCTATACATTGGCTTCCTCAAAGTCTATACATTGGCTTCCTCAAAGTCTATACAACATTGACTTCACAAAGTCTATACATTGGCTTTATCAATTTTTTTAATCATTTTTTTTACGGGGTGCTACATTTATATTGCAGACAATTTGATTCAGAATTAGCTGAAAAATGTCCAAATATCCAGGATGTGGAGATTGAAAAAGAACGCGACAAGTTTTTTTCCAAATGGCTAAGAAACCGAGTTAGTGTGAACTCTGAATATATATGTTTGTATTTACGTATGTTGAGGTAATTGTTATTATTTTAACTACTCTAATTTGAATATAGGTTGAACAAGGTCTCATTACTGATCAAAGAGTACAACAGATAAGTTATGGCCCCTCGAACCAGACACGTGCCTATCCGGGATATATTGTGAATGGATACAAATTTCATACAAGGGATTATGGGCGAAATAAGTCTACGATGAACAGCGGCGTATGTGTGAAGGGAAATTTATACAATGAAATGGAATTGGACTACTATGGTATTATTGAAGAAGTCTTAGAACTTCAGTATTTGGGACAAGACAATCATGTATATATATTTAAGTGTCAATGGTTTGATCCTAATTCTGTTCTACATGACACAAATTATGGGATTGTCAATGTCAAGCATAGGTTTAAACTTAAGACCTATGAACCGTTCATTTTAGCCGCACAAGCCCAGCAAGTGTACTATTCAAGCTATCCATCATCCAAGAATAGAGATTGGTGGGCAGTTTGCAGGGTTAACTCAAAACTCTTTCCCACTTATGAGTTAACTATGAGTGGAGATGTCTCAGAGGTTGCTCGTGCTGAATATTATCAATCAGACGAAGTTGGCGTTGTCGGTTCCTCTAGGTTTAATATGGACGAATCTGATGAGCCACTGTCATTACGTACGCGAGATGGCGTGGAAGAAGTCGATCCGACGGAGCTAAATGTTGATGTTAGAGGGGAGGAAGAATCAGATGAAGATGAAGATTTTGAATCTCATGAGACTACTATGGATGACGAAGATGATGAAGTTGAGCTAGATATATCAACATGAGGGAGGCATGTTTTGATAATTTAGTAAGAAGATTCTTACTTTTAAGCATAATTTTAAATAACATTTGTCTAGCCTTATATAATTGTGGATTAATATGTATTAATTGTTTTGTTATTAATAAGGAAATGGTGCGAGGAGGTCGTAGTAGGGGTGGGAGGAGATCTAGCAGTGAGAGGGGCACTACTATCTCCTCGCTACCATCTTCTTCAGACACAGGTATATTTGATCAATAAGTTAGCTATATAAATATTTTATTTATTTACAAACTTAAAAGAATTTATTTATAGGTGCAAGTGTCGGCTCACCACCACTTGTACATACGCCACCACCTCCCGCTACAGGTATGTATATTTTAATTTAAATTCTTGAACATTTGTTCTACTTATGAAAATAAGTTCTTGCAGGTCTCAGTGGCCTCCCACCTGTTGTGCATACGCCACTCCCACCACCTTCCGCTGCAGGTATGTATATTTTAATTATATGTTCGCAATATTTGTATCACTCCACATGACAATAAATTCTTGCAGGTCTCAGTGGCAAAAAGACTCGAGGATCATGTATGTATATTTTAATTTAAATTCTTCAATATTTGTTCTACTTATGACAATAAATTCTTGCAGGTCTCAGTGGCCTCCCACCTGTTGTGCATACGCCACCCCCACCACCTCCCGCTGCAGGTATGTATATTTTAATTATATGTTCGCATTATATGTATCACTCCACATGACAATAAATTCTTGCAGGTCTCTGTGGCCTCCCACCTGTTGTGCATACGCCACCCCCACCACCTCCCGCTGCAGGTATGTATATTTTAATTATATGTTCGCATTATATGTATCACTCCACATGACAATAAATTCTTGCAGGTCTCAGTGGCCTCCCACATGTTGTGCATACGCCAACCCCACCACCTCCCGCTGCAGGTATGTATATTTTAATTATATGTTCGCAGTATATGTATCACTCCACATGACAATAAATTCTTGCAGGTCTCAGTGGCCTCCCACATGTTGTGCATACGCCAACCCCACCACCTCCCGCTGCAGGTATGTATATTTTAATTATATGTTCGCAGTATATGTATCACTCCACATGACAATAAATTCTTGCAGGTCTCAGTGGCCTCCCACATGTTGTGCATACGCCAACCCCACCACCTCCCGCTGCAGGTATGTATATTTTAATTATATGTTCGCAGTATATGTATCACTCCACATGACAATAAATTCTTGCAGGTCTCAGTGCCCTCCCACCACCTCCCACTTGTACAGGGCCCACCCCCACCAGTCAGCCCCTTGACGATGTCGGCAGTTGTCACGAGGGAGGCACGACCCATGATAGACGTCGCCCGTGTTGGGTATCCGGGTAAATCTATAAGGTTATATTACATTAATTAGCCCTCAACTGTGTAATATGAATATTTTGACATTTGCAATTGCAGTATGAAATTTGAACCCCACGGCGCTGTCCATCATTCCACCGAACTCATGTTGGCACATGTGCCCGGGGCAGCTTCCACTTTCAGAGATTTTCCGATGTCCGTCCGCGATTCATTGTACAACATGTTCTTAGTAAGTAATTACGTCATTTAATTCAAGTATTTCCCAAAGTCTATTTACAACTTTATACTAAGTGTGAAAAGCAATTGATTTACAGCGGTCTTTTCAATTCACATGTGGACATGACGCGGCGAGATGTCGTCGTGCCTGGGAGTCTACTATGCTCTCAAGTTACAAGAGGAAAATACATGAGGCCCGAGCACACGCTAAAAAATTGAGTGGGGGGAGTGAAGACCGACAATTGTGGAAGGCGCATCGCCCTCTATGGATGAGGCAGGAGGATTGGGAGATATCTTGTGACCATTTTGCCGACCCCAAGTGGATAGAAAAGTCCGAAAAAGCCAAAGCAAACAGGGCGTCAAAACCAGGTTCAAATTTGCATACGAGTGGGTCCATCTCTTATGCGGCTCATAAACAAAAATTGGTAAGTAATATACCAATTTATCTTCTTACAATTTATCCCAATATTTGACTTTTTTTTACTATGAATTGTATAACAGGCTGTGGAGCTTAATCGACCTCCGTCGTTCCTCGAGGTGTTCGACAGAACACACAAAAAGAAGGGGACTAATGATTTTGTGAGTGACACAGCTAAGTCAGCAGCGGTAAGTTTATCTACATATGTAACTTGTACCGTTCATTTAAATCGGCATGTAATTCATATGAAATTGACTAGTTATTTTATTCAATTTGTAGGAAACATATAGCAAAGCAGTGACAGAGAAGTACGGGGAGGGAGACACGCAGCAGCCGGAGTTCGATCCGGTGGAGTGGGTGGCAGCAGCTGGCGTACCGAAGAAAGGCCGAATATATGGTTTTGGGGAGAGCCTAGACGCAAGCGCGGTGACATCAGCGTGTGCGAGTTCTAGCTATACTTCTTCCAGTGGCAGTGCCTTCACTATACCTTCCGTTGCCCCCAGCGCTTCTGCCAGCGACATGATGGACATGGTCCGATCGCAGATTTCTGATATGCAGCGGCAGCAGCAGCATTTCCAGCAAGAGATCTCTAGCCAAGTGTCAGTATTCTTGCAGGCAATTAGTGGCCTCCTCTCCCAGAGCGGAATGGTCCCTCAGAAATCAACCACCACCACAGCACAGCCCGCACAGGTGAGTCTCTAGCCAAGTTTTTATTTTGATGGAATTACTCAATTATGTTCATTATTAATTTTAAAACTCATTTACTTCAGAATAATTGAGAAAATCCGGGGGTCTAAAATTTGAAATACCGGTCGGACGGCCGTGCCAATCATTCCAACGCGACCGGGGAGATGAAAGTGACTTGACAGAACTGACGGAATCCAAATCGGATGCCCAGTTTGATCTCGGCGCTAAAAGTTCAGTTTTAAAATACACTTAGTTTAAATGAACTACCAGGTCGGGTCCGGGGGTCTAAAATTGGAAATACAAGTCGGACGGCCATGCCGATCATTCCAACGCGACCGGGGAGATGAAAGTGACTTGTCAGAACTGACGGAATCCAAATCGGATGCCCGGTTTGAGCTCGGCACTCAAAGTTCAGTTTTAAAATAAACTTAGCTTAAATGAACTCCCAGGTCAGGTCCGGGGGTCAAAAACTTGAAATACAAGTCGGACGGCCGTGCCGATCATTCCAACACAACCGGGGAGATGAAAGTGACTTGTCAGAACTGACGGAATCCAAATCGGATGCCCGGTTTGAGCTCGGCGCTAAAAGTTCAGTTTTAAAATACACTTAGTTTAAATGAACTACCAGGTCGGGTCCGGGGGTCTAAAATTGGAAATACAAGTCGGACGGCCGTGCCGATCATTCCAACGCGACCGGGGAGATGAAAGTGACTTGTCAGAACTGACGGAATCCAAATCGGATGTCCGGTTTGAGCTCGGCACTCAAAGTTCAGTTTTAAAATAAACTTAGCTTAAATGAACTCCCAGGTCAGGTCCGGGGGTCAAAAACTTGAAATACAAGTCGGACGGCCGTGCCGATCATTCCAACACAACCGGGGAGATGAAAGTGACTTGTCAGAACTGGCGGAATCTAAATCGGATGTCCGGTTTGAGCTCGGCGCTAAAAGCTCAGTTTTAAAATACACTTAGTTTAAATGAACTACCAGGTCGGGTCCGAGGGTCTAAAATTGGAAATACAAGTCGGACAGCCGTGCCGATCATTCCAACACAGCCGGGGAGATGAAAGTGACTTGTCAGAACTGGCGGAATCCAAATCGGATGTCTGATTTGAGCTCGGCGCTCAAAGTTCAGTTTTAAAATACACTTAGTTTAAATGAACTACCAGGTCGGGTCCGGGGGTCTAAAATTGGAAATACCGGTCGGACGACCATGCCGATCATTCCAACGCGACCGGGGAGATGAAAGTGACTTGTCAGAACTGACGGAATCCAAATCGGATGTCCGGTTTGAGCTCGGCGCTAAAAGTTCAGTTTTAAAATACACTTAGTTTAAATGAACTACCAGGTCGGGTCCGGGGGTCTAAAATTGGAAATACCGATCGGACGGCCGTGCCGATCATTCCAACACAACCGGGGAGATGAAAGTGACTTGTCAGAACTGACGGAATCCAAATCGGATGCCCGGTTTGAGCTCGGCGCTCAAAGTTTAGTTTTAAAATAAACTTAGTTTAAATGAACTACCAGGTCGGGTCCGGGGGTCTAAAATTGGAAATACAAGTCGGACGGCCATGCCGATCATTCCAACGCGACCGGGGAGATGAAAGTGACTTGTCAGAACTGACGAAATCCAAATCGGATGTCCGGTTTGAGCTCGGCGCTAAAAGTTCAGTTTTAAAATAAACTTAGTTTAAATGAACTACCAGGTCGGGTCCGGGGGTCTAAAATTGGAAATACCGGTCGGACGGCCATGCCGATCATTCCAACGCGACCGGGGAGATGAAAGTGACTTGTCAGAACTGACGGAATCCAAATCGGATGCCCGGTTTGAGCTCGGCGCTCAAAGTTCAGTTTTAAAATACACTTAGTTTAAATGAACTACCAGGTCGGGTCCGGGGGTCTAAAATTGGAAATACAAGTCGGACGGCCGTGCCGATCATTCCAACGCGACCGGGGAGATGAAAGTGACTTGTCAGAACTGACGGAATCTAAATCGGATGTCCGGTTTGAGCTCGGCGCTAAAAGTTCAGTTTTAAAATACACTTAGTTTAAATGAACTACCAGGTCGGGTCCGGGGGTCTAAAATTGGAAATACCGGTCGGACGGCCGTGCCGATCATTCCAACGCGACCGGGGAGATGAAAGTGACTTGTCAGAACTGACGGAATCCAAATCAGATGCCCGGTTTGAGCTCGGCGCTCAAAGTTCAGTTTTAAAATACACTTAGTTTAAATGAACTACCAGGTCGGGTCCGGGGGTCTAAAATTGGAAATACAAGTCGGACGGCCGTGCCGATCATTCCAACGCGACCGGGGAGATGAAAGTGACTTGTCAGAACTGACGGAATCCAAATCGGATGTCCGGTTTGAGCTCGGCACTCAAAGTTCAGTTTTAAAATAAACTTAGCTTAAATGAACTCCCAGGTCAGGTCCGGGGGTCAAAAACTTGAAATACAAGTCGGACGGCCGTGCCGATCATTCCAACACAACCGGGGAGATGAAAGTGACTTGTCAGAACTGGCGGAATCTAAATCGGATGTCCGGTTTGAGCTCGGCGCTAAAAGTTCAGTTTTAAAATACACTTAGTTTAAATGAACTACCAGGTCGGGTCCGAGGGTCTAAAATTGGAAATACAAGTCGGACGGCCGTGCCGATCATTCCAACACAGCCGGGGAGATGAAAGTGACTTGTCAGAACTGGCGGAATCCAAATCGGATGTCCGGTTTGAGCTCGGCGCTAAAAGTTCAGTTTTAAAATAAACTTAGCTTAAATGAACTCCCAGGTCAGGTCCGGGGGTCAAAAACTTGAAATACAAGTCGGACGGCCGTGCCGATCATTCCAACACAACCGGGGAGATGAAAGTGACTTGTCAGAACTGACGGAATCCAAATCGGATGCCCGGTTTGAGCTCGGCGCTAAAAGTTCAGTTTTAAAATACACTTAGTTTAAATGAACTACCAGGTCGGGTCCGGGGGTCTAAAATTGGAAATACCGGTCGGACGGCCGTGCCGATCATTCCAACGCGACCGGGGAGATGAAAGTGACTTGTCAGAACTGACGGAATCCAAATCGGATGTCCGGTTTGAGCTCGGCGCTAAAAGTTCAGTTTTAAAATACACTTAGTTTAAATGAACTACCAGGTCGGGTCCGGGGGTCTAAAATTGAAAATACCCGTCGGACGGCCGTGCCGATCATTCCAACGCGACCGGGGAGATGAAAGTGACTTGTCAGAACTGACGGAATCCAAATCGGATGCCCGGTTTGAGCTCGGCGCTCAAAGTTCAGTTTTAAAATATACTTAGTTTAAATGAACTACCAGGTCGGGTCCGGGGGTCTAAAATTGGAAATACCGGTCGGACGGCCGTGCCGATCATTCCAACGCGACCGGGGAGATGAAAGTGACTTGTCAGAACTGACGGAATCTAAATCGGATGTCCGGTTTGAGCTCGGCACTCAAAGTTCAGTTTTAAAATAAACTTAACTTAAATGAACTCCCAGGTCAAGTCCGGGGGTCAAAAACTTGAAATACAAGTCGGACGGCCGTGCCGATCATTCCAACACAACCGGGGAGATGAAAGTGACTTGTCAGAACTGACGGAATCCAAATCGGATGCCCGGTTTGAGCTCGGCGCTAAAAGTTCAGTTTTAAACTACACTTAGTTTAAATGAACTACCAGGTCTGGTCCGGGGGTCTAAAATTGGAAATACCGGTCGGACGGCCGTGCCGATCATTCCAATGCGACCGGGGAGATGAAAGTGACTTGTCAGAACTGACGGAATCTAAATCGGATGTCCGGTTTGAGCTCGGCGCTCAAAGTTCAGTTTTAAAATACACTTAGTTTAAATGAACTACCAGGTCGGGTCCGGGGGTCTAAAATTGGAAATACAAGTCGGACGGCCGTGCCGATCATTCCAACGCGACCGGGGAGATGAAAGTGACTTGTCAGAACTGACGGAATCCAAATCGGATGTCCGGTTTGAGCTCGGCGCTCAAAGCTCAGTTTTAAAATACACTTAGTTTAAATGAACTACCAGGTCGGGTCCGGGGGTCTAAAATTGGAAATACCGGTCGGACGGCCGTGCCGATCATTCCAACGCGACCGGGGAGATGAAAGTGACTTGTCAGAACTGACGGAATCCAAATCGGATGTCCGGTTTGAGCTCGGCACTCAAAGTTTAGTTTTAAAATAAACTTAGCTTAAATGAACTCCCAGGTCAGGTCCGGGGGTCTAAATATTGTTTCAAGCTAGTAGTTGATCTATAAAATCTGCAGTTATCAATTTGATATGTTTGATTTATATTTATGCTCATTTCTTCGCACTAATTTTTTTATCTATGAATGAATGTTATTATTTTTTTACTGTAGGGGGATCCTTCTGCGGGCAGCGACAGAGGAGATGAGCAGGGCAGTGACGATATGGATGATGAGGATATTGACGATGTACCAGATATTTCTTGATGTTTAATGATATTTGTTTTATGTTATTCAGACGGATCAGCAGGGTTAATGTGTTTTTCTTTGTATTTATTTTGTCAGCATGGTGTTGAATTTTTTTATTGGTGGTGTTTATTTATTTGAACATCTATGTTATGTTGAGATTTTTTCGGTGGTGTTTATTTATTTGGGTATGTTGATGTTGAGTTTTTTTTTGTGGTTAGTTCCAATAATTTTTTTTAACAGGTTTATTAGATAAATAAACTTAAATTTTTAAAAAAATATATTTTTTTTCAGACGGATTTATAATCCGTCTGAAATGACGTTTGTAATAGAGACGGTAATTTCAGACGGAATTTATATCCGTCGTGAATTACGTTTTAAACACCGACGGATTTAGACGAACAACATATGGAACCGTCGTTGGAAGTTACGACGACAAAGTAATCCGTCGTAATATCCGGCAGAAATAGAGACGGATTTCAGACAATATTTCAGACGGATTACGGACGGTATTTACAACGGATAATAAATCCGTCTTAAAAACCGTATGAAATACAGACGGAAATTTCAGACTGATAATTACATACGGAAATTTTATCGTGTGAGATTTAGACGGAATTTATGACCGAAATTATTTGTGTCTTAATTTCAGACGGAATTTCAGACCGAAAAGTTAACTGTCACAAATTTGTGACTAAGAATTTCAGACGGTCGAGTTCGGTCTTAAATCCGTCGGAAATCCGTTACAAATATGTGTTGCGACGGATTTTCAGACGGATTTGAGACGGATAACGTCCGTCTGAAATCCCGCTTTTTCTGGTTGTGGTTGGATCCATAACACCTGGGCTACACAACTACCGACATCCACATATTCGGCTTCGGCAGTAGACAATGCCACTGAATTTTGTTTCTTGGAGGCCCATGAGACCACGCATCCCCCAAGAAACTGACAATACCCACTGGTGCTTTTCCGATCCACTTTGCAACCCGCATAATCGGCGTCAGAATAAGCAATTAAATCAAGACTCGAATTACGCGGAAACCATAGTCCGAAATTAACTGAACCAGCAACATATCTGAAAATTCGTTTAATAGCCGACATGTGTGATTCTTTTGGGTTTGACTGAAATCTAGCACACATGCAAACAGCAAACTGTATGTCGGGCCTACTGGCAGTTAAATACAACAAAGAACCTATCATGCTTCTGAAAAGTTTTTGGTCCACGGTTTTACCTGTTTCATCTTGGTCAATTTTTATTGAAGTAGACATTGGAGTTGGTTATGGTTTAGTAGTTGTCAAATTGAAATTTTTCAGCAACTCCATTGCATACTTTCTTTGATGTATGAACATCCCATCAACCGTCTGGTTCACCTGCAATCCCAAGAAGAAAGTCAGCTCTCCCATAAGACTCATTTCAAACTCACTTTGCATTAATTTGGCGAAGTCTTTACTGAGAGCATCTTTAGTGGAGCCAAAGATAATGTCATCAACGTAAACTTGAACAATTAAGATTTCCTTACCATTCAATTTTGTAAAGAGGGTTTGATCAACATTACCTCGTTTGAATTCATGTTGAATGAGGAATTCACTTAACCGTTCATACCATGCACGGGGTACTTGTTTCAGACCGTAAAGTGCTTTGTCCAGCTTGTACACATGGTCTGGTTGCTTGGTATCTTCAAACCCCGGTGGTTGCTCCACGTACACGTCCTCCTGAATATAGCCATTCAAAAATGCACTCTTGACATCCATTTGAAACAGTTTAATATTGTTACAACAAGTAAATGATAAAAGAACTCTCACTGCCTCGAGTCTTGCTTCTGGAGCAAAAGACTCATCGAAGTCAACTCCTAATTCTTGGCTATAGCCCTTGGCTACAAGCCTGGCCTTGTTCCTAATTACCACTCCGTGATCGTTTGTTTTATTTCGAAACACCCATTTGGTTCCGATCACGGAGTGATTCTTAGGACATGGTACGAGGAACCACACTTTGTTCCTTTGGAACTGGTGTAGTTCTTCTTGCATGGCCATGATCCATGACTCATCTTTCAAGGCCTCTTCAATGGAGTGAGGTTCAGATTGAGAGAGCAAGGCTAATAAATCATGAGTTTCAACTTCCCTGAAGGAGGCTCGTGTCCTTATCCCTTCTTGTACATTTCTCAATACATTCTCCGACGGGTGATCCTTTGCAAATGTCCATTGCATTGGTAGCTCCTGTTCAAGTTGAGTTTCCTGATTTGCATCCTCTTCTTTTGGTTCTTCCACTTCTTGTTTTTTTTATTTTTCTTCCTTCTTCTCGATATTGTCATCTTTCAACTCATCATCCTGCAAAATAGATTTTTCATCAGTTCTAGATGGAGATGATTCATCAATAATAACATGTGGGCTTTCTTCAACTACAAGAGTTCTCAAGTTATACACTCGAAATGCCCTTGAATTGAGAGAGTACCCAAGCAATATGCCTTTGTCACTTTTGGGTTCAAATTTAGCCAAGTCCTTCTTACCATTGTTATGAATGTAGCATGTTGAGCCAAACGGTCTCAAGTATGAAATGTTTGGCTTCTTACCTCGGTATAGCTCATACGGGGTCTTACCATGGCTCGGTTTATGATGTAGCAGGCCGTGTTCACTGCTTCAGCCCAAAAGTACCTCGGTAGTTTATTCTCGTTCAGCATGGTTCTTGCCATCTCAATCAGCGTTCTGTTCTTCCTTTCCACAACTCCATTTTGTTCCGGAGTTCTTGGTGCGGAGAAGTCATGCATATATCCTTGAGCCCTGCAAAAATTGCTAAACTCATGGTTATCAAATTCTCGGCCGTGATCGCTCCGCACAGCTTTGATGCAATACCCTTTATCATTTTGAACAAATCTGCAAAATGCTTCAAATTCTATCAGGGCATCATTTTTATGAGAAAGGAAATAAACCTAGTAGAATCTTGAATAATCATCCACAATCACAAATCCATATAATTTACCACCCAAGCTGTGAGTTCTGCTTGGTCCGAAGAGATCAATGTGGATGAGTTCAAGAGGCCTTGATGTGGTCACATCTTGTTTGGACTTGAATGATGTCCTTGTTTGTTTGCCCATGTTGCAAGCTCCACAGATTCCATCATCGACGGCCTTCAACTTGGGCAGTCCAATAACCAAATCATTTCTAGATAATTTCAGCAAAATATTGAAACTAGCATGCCCAAGCCGGCGATGCCAGAGCCAAGCATCATCATTGTTCCTTGCAACTAAACATAAATTCTCATGAGAGGCATCATTCAAGTCTATCATATAAACATTGTTATTCCTGAAACCAATGAACTTTATCTCATGAGTATTTCTGTTCAAGACAGTGTAGTGGTTAGAATCAAAAATCACATTGCATCCTTTATCACAAAGTTGACTTATGCTTAAGAGATTATGATGCAAACCTTTCACAAGTAATACATTTTCAATGGTATGATTTTGATTCTTACCTATCTTACATTCTCCGATGATTTTACCTTTGTCCTTACCACCGAATGCTACCGTCCCACCATCCTTTTCATGCAGGTCCACAAACCATTCCTTGTTTCCCGTCATATGCCGAGAGCAACCACTGTCCAAATACCATTTGTTCCTTTGAGATCTCGAGTAGACCTGCAATTCAACCAAAGTGCTTATGGAGATTTTGGTACCCAAGCAAGCTTGGGTCCATGATGGTTAGAGGCATGATGCATATATGATCTATTTCTGAATCCAGCAGAATTTTCTTCATCATATTTCAGAATTCTACAATCATACATGTCATGACCCATTTTTTCACAATAGAAACAAGTGATGGCTCTATCTCTTTTTCTCCTTCTACCAACATTTGAAAAGGAGTTATGCATGTGTTTCTTTGGTTTGGAGGATGCTGAACTTATGGGGGCCCAATGGGTTGTTTGAACTTTTGATTTTTCAAGGATGGCAAGAGCATCCTTTAGCTCTTTTATTTGAGCCATTTGAGATTGACTTTGTTCTTCAGCCTTTACTTTGGCTTCATTGCAAGTAATGCTTTCAAGCTTTTCTTGTTCCATATCATTTTTCAATTCTTCATGCATTTTCAGAAGTGTGGATTGTTCTTCTCTCATGCATTAAATCTCTTCTTCAAACAGTTCAATTTTGGATGCAAGAATTTCATTTTCATGCTTCATGTTTTCATTTTCTGATTTTAAAGCATGGCACTCTTCACATGATTTTTTAGTATGCACAAAATGAGCAATTTTCTTTTTCAAATTTATATTTTCAGATTTGAATCTTTTACATTTTTCATATAAAGATTCATATGTAATTTGCCATTGTTCACAAGTAAGAGTTTCAGTTTCAGAATCTACCTTATCTCCTTCGTCGTCATTGGCCATGAGACATAGATTCTGGACTAGCTCATCTAGTTCATCTTCATTTCCTGACTCTTCTTGGTCTTCATCGCTCCATGTGGCCATCATGGCCTTGGGCTTTCTGAATTTTCCTTTCTTCACCTTCTTGATCAGATCGGGGCACTCACCCCGCATATGGCCGGGTTTCTTACATTCATAGCAAATCACTTCTTCTTTCTTGCTACTTTCTCCTCTGTTTGGTCCTTGCCTTCTCGGTCCTTTTCTGAACTGACCACCAAAATTTCTGGTTCGTTTCACAAACCATCATGCTCTTTGTGTGATCATGGCAACTAATTCCTCATCTTCAGTGTTGCCAATTGAATCATTTTCACTGCCCTCTGAATCGTGTGGATTCACCTTTAGGGCCATTGTGGTGATAGCTTTCTTTTTCTTGTGATCCTCCTCGCTCCTTTTGATGTTTATCTCGTAAGTCATCAGTGAGCCAATTAACTCGTCCAGAGTTAAAGTACTTAGATCCTTGGAGTCTTCAATTACAGTGGCCTTTGTGTGCCACTGTGGAGAAAGGGATCTTAGGACTTTTCTGACGAGTTCCTTGTTGGAATACTCCTTACCAAGTCCCTTTAGTCCATTGGTAATTTCTGTTAGCCTTGCAAACATATCAGAAATTGATTCTTCTGGCTTCATTGTGAACAGCTCATAGTCCCGAACTAAGAGGTTGGCCTTTATTTCCTTGACTTCCGATGTTCCTTCATATATAAGCCGCAGCTTATTCCACATCTCCTATGCAGAGGAACACGTAGAAATACGTGAGTATTCATTAGGATGAACAGCACATTGAATTATATTCATAGCTTTAAAATTCGCTGAACACTTCCTAATATCTTCTTCATCCCACTCATTCTCATTTTCAGATAATACATATGGACCCCTACTTATGACACGCCAAACATCGTAGTCCTGGGCACGTAGGAAAACATACATTCTATTTTTCCAGTAGGGGTAGTTTGATCCATCAAAGAACGGAGGTCTTTGAATAGAATGCCCTTCGGGCATCATCCCTTTATTTGCCATTCAGTGGGATCTAGCTCTGACGACCGTGTGGTCGAGATTAAACAGAGACCAACGCTCTAATACCAATTGTTGAGTCCCAAATGTGGCAATCAAGAGGGGAGGGGTGAATTGATTGGCTAATAAAATTTTGCTTCTCTTAAGAAAACAATGCTGATTAAACAAACAACCACTAATACTCGCACGAACAGGATCACACTCGTGAATGCGTGCGGAATGTGTTTGAAGCTATTGAAGTGATCTCTCAACTCACCGTGAAGCCCACTCGACAAGAATCGGAAAATCCACAGCACATGAGACACACGGATTTTTTAGGTGGTTCGGTTACACATCCGTGTCCCCTACGTCCACCCCTCACACTTGAGGATTAAAGCTTCACTAACGAGTGAATCACACACACACGCTGTTTAGAACAGCAAACACACACACACACACACACACACACACACACACACACACACACACACACACACACACACACACACACACACACACACAACAACACACACACACAAACACACACACACACACACACACACACACACACACACACACACACACACACACACACACACACACACACACACACACACACACACACACACACACACACACACACACACACACACACACACACACACGGCTTCCGATCTGGTAGCCAAACGCGCACACACGCACATACACACACGCGCGTTCACGTTTCCGAACACGAACACCACACATAAGAATCTGAAGTTATGATTACACAAATATTCAAGATCAAGCAAAATGATTCAGAATGAGAAGTTTAGAAAGTGATTTATCCTGATCGGTGCTCCCCCTATCACTTCAGCGAATTTCGTCGAACACTTAGTGCAGCCCGATGATCGTTCTTGATGATTTTGCTCGGATGTGGTACAATCTTGAACTTCACGCAGCCAACCAGTAGGATGTCGATTTGGAGGCTTGAATCCCTCTTCTTTCCTTCACTTTCACGCACACAACAAGGTGGAAGAAGGGTTGTGACTGCTGGTTGCGACCTGCACTCACAAGGGTTAGAGTAAAAAACCCAAAATCAGAAGATACGAAAATCTCTTAGGGTTTTCATCTCAATAGGATTATATATATGCTAAGGGCGGTCAATGGATGTCTAGGAGACAAGATCCGCACATCAAGGAGTGGTTTAGGGACAGCCACACAAGTGTGGTTTGACATTAGGCTCGCATGGACAAGAGTCCATAATCACGGCGCTGCCCAGACCAGAAAGGGTCGACCCTTGGGGTCGACCCTCGTGAGAGGCCAGAAGGGCCAGAAGGCATGGGTCGACCCTTGGGGTCGACCCTCTCAAGAACTCTTGCTATTTTCACAAAACTGGCATCTGGAGTTTTCAGGGGTCGACCCTTGGGGTCGACCCTCGCTGGAGCCTAAACAAGTAGAGCAGAAAGGGTCGACCCTTGGGGTCGACCCATGATGAAACCTGTTCTGGAAATTAATTCCTCAAGCAGGGGTCAACCCTTGGGGTCGACCCATTTGATTGGGAACATGCCTGCCAGCAATGGGTCGACCCTTGGGGTCGACCCTTTTTCCTGCACTTCCTAATATGAAGATGTAATAAGGCTAAGTCCAGGGGGTTCAAGTTGGGGGATTAAAACAAGAATGCTCCACATCTAGAAATAAGTTCTAACAGAGTAATTGAGGAGTTTGGATCGATCTCACCAATCGTCCTTCAGTCGTTAAGGAGCTTTGGCCATAATGTTTTGTCCTGTCAAAAACAAAGTCTGAATTATTTCCACATTTTGCACATTGAAACCTAAATACTTACAATGAGTTGCTGTTCTTGAGCCTTCTTAAATACCATGTCTTCAAGTGATGTGTTCATTTCCAGAGCGTAGTTATGCTCATTTTCAGTTCATACAAAACCATTTGATCATCATCAAAAATCATAAGTCATATACATGAGGAGGGGGTTCAACACCCCCGCACAAGCGAGCGGAGGCAAAGGTGAGCCCGTCCTCGGGCCATCCAGCAACCTGTCCCAGACTATCCTCTAACTGACATCAGGAGCGAGCCCCGTCCGCAACGCATCTCAGTCTTTGACAGACTAGGGATGCCTGTTCGCCCTGAGCGACATCCGTGAAGGAAGCGGACGGTCCGGTTTATCAATGATGCGGTTTGAGTGTTTGCGTGCTACACCATCGGACATCAGCCAGACACCTAGTCTGACGACTTGAACCAGCCTCTGTCCCACTTCAGGAGGCCACGCCACTTGGCTCCGCCGCCTCCTCCAACAGGTCATATCGGCACTTCTGCCAAACCGCAAGCGTCGGAACTCGTGGAAGAGGTCCCAGCAGAAGACCGTGACCCTCCTATCAATGCAGAGCCGGTCAACAATGACCCTCCTACGAACGAGGTTCAGGAAGTGACCCTTGACACCCTGATGAAGGAGAACCAACATCTGAAGGCCCTCCTGCAGGACCTCCTCTAGGAGCGAGACCTTCACCCTCAGCAACTTGCTAGGCCTCAGGCCGAGGCACCGGTACCCCCGGTGGCTCGCGATGCTGCCAACATCTCAGTGGTGATTGCATGAACTCCGTTAGCAACTGGGTTTGGCACGCCCCCGGTTGAGACTCAACAATGAGCCTCCAACACGCCAGTGTCGAAAAATCTCTTGGCACAACGCCAGATGATCGAGCACATTGTCGAGACAAAGCTAGCCCAGTATGGTGAAGGGACGGTCACGGTAGACCTCTACAGTGTACCCTACCTGCTTCACCACCAGTTGAAGAAGCTTCCTCCAGAATGCTCCAAGCCCCTGAAGCTGCAAAAGTTCGACGGGCAGGGGTCGCCACATGAACACTTGGCCTACTATGTTACGATCATGGGCGAGTTAGCGTTGGATGAATCATATCTCCTCTGCTACTTTGCCACTTCGCTCACAGGAACGGCCTTCCAATGGTATTCCCTCCTGAAGCCCAACTCAGTCATCGACTGGGTTGTTGGGTTTTGTGCGCCCCCTCGTTGTCTTTGACAATGGTTTTGATGATTCCAATATATTGTGTGTTTTATGTTAAATGACATCTTGATGATAAACAATCTAACATGATGGTATCTTGGTTTGCAGGTTGATATTTCATGGTCCTTCACGAACACAATCCTAATGCTGTCTCATGCGTGCCATGCATGAGACCTTGTACAAACATGTGAAACTTTGTGTTTTGATAATCTGTTCATGGGGTTTTTGATGAACTCACATAAATGTTTGACATTGTGTGTGTTATGTTGTGAAGGTTCAGTTTGTTCTAGACTGAAGTTGTAATCCATGTGGATCCTCATGATATGATTTTTCATGCTATCTTAAATGGTATGTTGAGATTAGTGTTCTTGCCTTGATGCCCATACTAGTGTGGAATGATTGAGTGATTTGTAGCTATGAAATTGGTTGCATGGCATTGTGTAAATGCATTGCCATTTCATTTCAACTTTTGTGCAATGATCATCATCTTCCTTGGGCTCATGTAAAATCATGCCTCAATGTTATATGCAGCTTTAGATGCTTAAGGTGATCATCCTTCACACTTCTTTTCTAACTGGTGAGGTGTCGACCCCTAGGGTCGACCCTCCCTTGGCCATGGGATGTCTGTGCAGCAGACGGTCCAGCCAGTCAAGAGTGTCGACACTAAGTGTTGACACTTCCACTGGTAATGTCTCACGAATGATATTTGTTCGTGTTTGGTCATGTTGAAATACTCATATTTGGCATTCTTATATTACTTGGTGGATGGTAAATTAAACTAACCTTACATTTGTGAAACATGGTTTCTTAATGCAGAAATGTGTTTAAACTTGTATTCATGAATGACTTTCAATGAGGAAGCATATCATTTACATGTGTTGAAACAAGCTCTGATTTGGCTCTCTATACCTGCATGTGGACAATGTGTTAAGGCTTAACTTGTCTGAACTGGGAGGTTTATTTCTGAACTGAACTTTGAGTTATTGGACTGAATTTGGAACCTTTCGACTTATCGTCATAGTCTTGGTTTCCCATTGCACTTGGTTAAGGTTTCTACATAAACCTTGTTAAATTGGCTTCATCATGCTCACACTCCCTCAATGCCAATGGCTCTATGTGAATTAACTCTCAAGTTTTGAAAATGGTGGTAAGAACAGATGCGTAGCTTGACTTCAAAGTGGATTTAATGCTAGTGGTTCAAAACTGGTAGATATGTTCAAATCTAGAAAAATCTGGTACATTGTGGAGTTTTTCATTCAAATACTCAAGGCCATGGTAAGAATGTTTGATTAATTGGTTTTGAATGTGAATGCATTGATCAATGTTGAAATCAGGTTTTGAATATGTCAATCTGAGTTGTAAGTGCATATTGATTGATCTTGATACCATGTTCCTCGATTTGTGGAGTTTCAAGATTTTTAATTGAGCTTTTACACTGTCAGAAAAAGTGTCGACCCATGGGGTCAACACTTTATATTGGGTTATGTTGTTTTAACTAAAACAAAACCCCCGGTAAAAAAGGTCGACCCCATGGGTCGACACTTTTTACCCTGGGTCCTAATTTCGTCTCAGGACAGAACCTCGTGAAAAAAAGGTCGACCCCATGGGTCGAAACTTTTGACTAGGTTCTGGATTTTATACTTTTGGGCAGAAATAGATGATACGAGTGTCGACCCTAGAGGTCGGCACTTTGTCTGCTACGTCCGGATCGGATTTGCCGGTTTGGTTTCGAACTGTGGGTTTCAAGGTCCGATTGGCTTGGGGTTTTACCCTAATGCCCTTAGGGTTATACCCTACCATTAGGAGTGCATGTGAGAGGGTTTTATGAGGGGCTTATATGTCTTTTATGCTTCCTTGTCTTGAGTATATACAAGCTGCGATCTCCATCGTAAAGGACTCCTCCATGCGCTAACACTCTCTATTCGGTTTTGCAGTAAAAGAAGAACGTGGAGGAAAGAAGAAGGAGAGGACCGGTGCTTCTGCTGGGGAAGGAAGAATATGCCGCCAATCTCTATATCCTTCGTCTTGGAGCTCAAAGCTAGAAGGGAGTTGCTACGGATCTCCACCATCTCCTTGCTTGGACGGACTTCATCAAAGGGGGCTGACTTCTTTCTCTCCTATATTTCTATTCTATAGTACCTTTCCATTTGATCTCCTTGTTGCGTGAATATCAAAGGGCTAACTAGTTCTATTCTTTGTAGGAAAAGAAAGAGAAGGGCGGCCACAAGGTGGAGAGGAGAGGGCTTTGAAAGATTTACTAGTTCTTCATCAGAGAGGATGGCCGACTGCTACAACTAGCTGCGGATTAAACTCCCTCCGACTGATGCTTCAAGGAATACAAGCAAATGGCCTTTCAAGATCAAAGGGGAAACATTCTTTATCTTCTATCTATCATTTTATGATGTTCTTCTTAGGGAAAAACTGTTGTGAGCATTTACTGTAGATCTTTCTTGTCTCTCTGAACATCGATATATCCTTGTGTGTGTACGGAGCTGCGTCTCCGTGTGGGATTCGTGTGCGGGGCGTGTTCCCCGACTGTGTGTGTGTGAGTGCTACGGTGGCAACGTCTTGGGGCCAGGCCCCGTGTGTGTATTGCTGCGGAAGCAGCGTGTGTGTTGTTGGGGTTCGTCCCCGTGTTGCTACGAAAGTAGCGTGTAGTGAAGCCTCACCCGATCGGGTGAGGGGTGGACGTAGGGAGCCCGTCGTGGTCCCGAACCACCTAAAAATCCTTGTGCCTTGTGTGATTGCCTGTATGACTGTCATTTCTTCTATCTCCGTTCACAGTTACATTATATATATATTTTTACTCACTGCACCACTGCACATTGCTACCTCCGTTATCCATGTTAGACATAAATTCATCTGTCTGTTGCACTATTATTACGAGTGAGATCAGAAAGATCGAGAGAACTTTTTAGATCTCATGCTTGTTTAGGCTAATCAATGTTAGTTAATTTTATTTTCATTGCTATTAGTTGGAGTTGTTTTTAAAATCCGCCATCTCGGCAAGGGGACAATTCAACCCCCCTTTCTGTCCGCCATCTCTCTCGACCAACAATTGGTATCAGAGCCTCGTCTCTGATTTTTTAGTCGACCTTGCGGTCGTAGAGAAAAGATCGTTTCATGATGGCTAGTGTATGCCTTTGATGGTTTTGATTATGCTCTATGGCTTGAAAAATTCTGTGTGTGGATTACTAATACTAATCCGAAGCTTATGAATCTAATCACTCATGGTCCTCACAGTCTTCCTAAAAATGAGTCAAAGTGGACCGATGAGGATAAGAAAAAGAATTCTGATAATTTGTTTATCTTGAATACTCTTAGGGCTGCTGTGGACCCTAATCGATTTACTTTTGTTTCATCTTGTAGGTCAGCCAAAGGGATATGGGATGGGCTAATCGAAGCCCAAGAAGAAAGCCTAAATAGTGCTGATGAGTGCCTCGCGGCAAACAACGGCAATGAACGTCAAAGTGAGGAAAGTTCCAAGGTAAACTCTGATTCCGATGAGGAAGAAGAATTGAGTTACGATGAATTGATGAATGCCTATGATGAGCTATATGATAGATATAAATCCCTAAAATCTGAAAACCAAAAATTGAAAAAGAAAATTGAAAATACTTATGTTGATAATTCCTCATGTGTGACATGCTCTGAACTTAGGAATTTGAATGAAAATCTATTGCATGATGTTGATGTACACAAAGATATTATTTCAATTCTGAAAATTGAAAATAAAAATTTGATGGGTAAAATTTTAGAATTTGAAAACATTGAAAGACAAACCAAAGGCAAATTGAATTGTTCAGAGAGTGATCAGTTTTTACTTGATGAGCTTGTTCAGAATGCAAAGCTTGCTGAAGAAATTGAGAGATTAAAGAATCAAAACAATTTGTTGGTTGACAAACTCAATACACTTGAAAAGGGAAAACATGTTGTTGTTGATGATTATGAAAATCTTCATGCTATGGAATAAGAGATTGCTAGCTCATAAAACTGTAAAGTCTCTCTTGAATGAAAAGGTAACTTCATGTGAAAAAGAAATTGCTGATCTTGAAATACACATCACAACATTGGAAAAGGAAATCGAAAGTTTGAATGAATCATTATCTTTGAGTGATAAAGAAAATGAAAAACAAGAAGACATTGTTGATTGCTCATGTGTGCATAAAAAACCCCCAAAGGTTAAACATGTTCATGCACCAAGAAAAAGAAGAAATGTCTTTTGTGACTATTGTGGCAAATTTGGCCACGAAATGTATGATTGCTTCCTAATGAAATTTGATGATGATGTGGCATTAAAATCAAGAATGAAAGTAGTTGATGGCTCTAAAGATCATGTGAAACCCATTAGGAAAATATTTAACTCTCATTGCTTTTATTGTGGGTTGCATGGTCATGCTTTTGAAAATTATTTCACGAAAGAAAATGATGATAATTGGTTTGTCAACAAAAATGTTTCATGTCATTATTGTGGTAAATCGAGACATGTAATGAATGATTGTTATGTGATGAAAGAAGATGATAATCGGTTCAAGAAAAAAAAACTCTTCTCATTGTTTTTACTGTGGCCTGAATGGATACTCAATGGATGATTGCTCCATGATGAGGGCCGATGATGAATGGTATGAGAAGAAAAATAAGCAAAATACATTTGGTTATGATAGGACTAACCCCTCGGGACCCAAGATGGCTTGGGTACCCAAATCGCCAAAATGAGAATTTATTTTACAGGGGTGCCTTGAGAACAAAGAAAATGTCAATAAATAAAAGGATCTCAAGGTGAGAAAGAAAATTAGTTTTGTCTTGAAAATCACATTGCTCTGGTTCTCCTTGAAAAACTGCAAAGGTAAAAATTTTGTTTGGAAGAAAAAGTTTTCAATTAAAAAGTTGCATCTCTGTTTTACTGACTCTTGTTAATCTTTGGAAATGTTGAGAAATTTTGTTCTCCATGATGAAATGACTTGAGCACTTCTAATTCCACATCGTGTGAATAAACTTAGTTTTCAAATACCTTACTCTGCACATATATAGCTGTTCATACACGCTTCTCTTTTGTTCTTGCAAATAACAATTCAGTTCTTGAATCCTTCAGTTTGAACATAAAAGTTTTCATACTTTCAATCACTTCTTGTAAATAATGGTTCACATGTGCATAAATAGTTCACTTATGCATACACATGTTGCATACTTACTTTCATGCACATATCATACACATCTTTGCATACTTGTGAATAGGAATAATTTTTCAATCATCTTTTCAAGTTACATGCATATACTTGCATATACTTCATACTCGTGTGCTTGAATGCCATGATTATTCGGTATATAAAATGGTGTTAGTGGAAGGTTGGATTATGTTCAGCCGGAAGCTTTCACTACGCGTGATGGTGGTCTTCGGACCTACGTCCTCCGCCAAGTACCGATAATCAACTTGCTTGAAAATTTCAGTTCAGTACATGATTGACTGTAAATAATATACAACCACTTTTTGACTCCTTCTATGACTCATCCCTTGCTAAATGAATTACATTGATTTAGACATGTTTGTTACATGGCATATATTAAGGGGGAGATTTTTTATAACCGTGCATACATTTAGGGGGAGACATTACTGTGATGAGACTAATTCATCTTTTACATTCAATACAACCACCCACACAAATGCACCTTTTTGAGATGATGATTCAATCTAATAAGGATTACTATTTTCTATTCTATACTTTAGAGGGCTATTGATTCTCTACATAGAAATCACATGTCTCATGAGGAAAAAGCTGTTTACCCCTTCAAAAATCGTATAAGTGGAACGTGGATCTGAGTAGCCAGGAATCCCCCCTGAAATAAAGGAGGAAACTCGCGTCGAAAGGAGACACTAATCCATATCAAAATAAGTGTGATTTGCCACCGAGTAGCCGGGAAGTGCCCCTGAGATAAAGGGTACAACTCGCGTCGAAAAGTGTCTCATCCACATCATAAAAAGTGATGAAACTGAGTAACCGGGAATTGCCCCTGAAACAAAGGGCATGACTTGTGTCAAAAGGTTAGTCACACCATTTTTAGTAATTAAAAATTGGGTGTAGACACGCCAAAATTGACGTTTTGTTGATCAAATCTCATGTCATTATGTAAACGCCCCAAGTGGACTTCAATATTCCTATAACATGAAGTTTTTCTATTTTTGAGAATTTTATGCATTTTTTTCTGCATCCTTCGTGATTCACGACCTGACGAAGGGCGTTACTTTCGAAAGTAACGACCTGTGATAGGGCGTTTCAAAAGAAAGGACGACCATAGATGAGGGCGTCAATTCCTGGTATTATCCGTTAATTTCTGGAATTATCTATTTTCAAAATAAAAAGCGTTTTCTGTGTAACGTCCTACCTCAGGGCATGTTTTTAAGCAACGCCGTTATCTTAGGCGTGTTCCATTAATGTCTAAACAAAGAAAGTTTTATTTCCAAAATTAAATCCAGGAAGAAACGGCCTTTCTTAGGTCGTGTTTCAAGAAACGTCTCTGTGCAGGTCGTCAATTCATAAATCGACGCCCTGGATTAAGTCGTGTTTCACTCCAGAGTCCTTCCTTTTTTTATCTTTCTCTCACAGTTCCCTACCATCCTTGGGACTCTTGCTCGATCTTGATCCTTCCCTGGATGCCTCATTACCCATTCTTATCATTTCCTTGTTTGATCACATCCGATTGAAGCTATAAAAGAAAATATCATTCGATCGTGGAAAAGGTTAAGATGTTAAGTATTCAACAAGCACGTTAAGCATTCAGAAGGAAAAAAGGCATTCGAAGCATTGAGCATTGGCTTGCACTCCATCCTTTCTGCATCCAATCAAACGCCTGCTTCCTCCTTCAGCTACTGCTTTCTCCATCCTTCTGCATCCGTTCAGCATCTTCACGGTTTCCCTTTACTCTCGTCAGGGAGAGCAGGGCTATATATTGTGCTTGTTTTGTTCATCTCGTTCTTAGCATATTATCATTGTCACCCTGTCGTTAGTTCTTTTATTGCATTAAGCATCATCTTATCATATCCTTTCCCTAGTTCTCTGCTAGGGGTTAAAAAAAAACAAAAAAAGAGGTGCGCACGTTGATGTCTTTTCATCATTTTATGTTAGTTTTGGATTGATACTATTGCACTTTGGCTGATCCCCCTCTCTTTTGTTTATTTTTCATTGTCTTTTTTTTACAAGGTAATCAACCAAGAAAACCCGCTTCATCGGCCGGCCGATTGAAGTTGGAGGAAGAAATCCACATCCATCCCGCATCCCAATTTTCACCAGGTACACGCGATCTCCTTTTCTTCTTATTGAGGTAACCCCTCTGGCGATCACACCATCTCCACTTTAGCACCTCGTGCTATTTTTATTACATTCTTTTTGCATTATTTATTTATCTCCTTTTGGTCATATTTTAATCTCCTCTCAAAAAAGAGCGGATTTTAATCCGATCAACAAATTGGCGATCACGGTGGGACTTCCACTGTTTTCTTTATTGATTACCATCTCCATTGGCACCTTCGTGTGCCCTTTCCCCTTGGCACCCTCGTGTGCCCTTTCCCCTTGACACCCTCGTGTGTCCTTTCCCCTTAGGCACCCTCGCGTGCCCTTTCCCCTCGGTACCCTCGGTACCCTTTCCCTTGTGCCCCTTGGGCACCCTCCATTGTGCACCCTGCACACTCCCCGGATCAGTCAATTGCTGCTTATTAACGCCTTCAACAAGGGCGTCTTTTGATTTAACGCCCCTCACAGGGACGTGTTTTGTTGATTAACGCCCCCTTCCAGGGCGTGTGTTTATTGCACCTGCTGGCGTTTTGTTTGCTCATTTTATCGTCTGCTATTTAACGCCCCTCTCAGGGACGTGTTTCGTTGAGTAACGCCCACTTCCAGGGCGTCTTTTACCATAACTGCTGTCTGCTGCATGCTTATCATATTGTCTGTGGATTAACGCCCCTCTCCGAGGCGTTTCATTTCTTATCAACGCCTGTCATTAGGGCGTTTCTCTTTATCATAACTGCTGCTGCTGCTTATCATATTGCCTGTGGATTAACGCCCCTCCCCGAGGCGTTTCATTTATTATCAGCGCCTATCATCAGGGCGTTTTCCCTGAGTTTTGACGCCCTCCTGTGGAGGCGTCCTTTCTTTATAACGCCTCACCTAAAGGTGTGTTTTCCTACCGTCTGTGAGCCCCTCACAGAGTTTAACGACAGCCACGCTGCCGTGTTTTCATTTTGTCACGACCTACCGCAGGGCGTGTCTTTCCTCCTGCTGTGAAAACGACCTTTCCCAGGGCGTTTCTTTACTGTTCTTTTTCACATATTAGCTCTTATTCATTGCTTGGCATTTGTCTTGATATTACATTGCTGCTTGGATTGTCTTGATTTGTTGGCTTGGTTGAGAGACCTCCTCTCTCTACCCTAGGATCCACACACCCTTCTTGGAATCGGGACGACCCTCCATTGAGCATTCCGTCTCTTTGGACCGGAAATCCCTTTTCCAAGACCTCCATAAGTCCCCGCACCCGTGGATTCCCTCACGGACACCGGGCTGGTTGTACCCTTGAAGTACCTGGAGTTTAGAGAACCTATGCGTTGTTAAAGAGAGAGAAAAACTTAGTTTACCCGGAGGTTACACTTGGATCAAACTAGGTCTCATTTGGCAAAAGAGTGAACTTTCACAAATAATCCACCCTAATTCAAACATCAAACATTAAAATCTTGCGTTTCTTGCCAACCTTGTTTGCATAAACATAGTTGGGTGATTTGATTGCCTTGTTTGGATTAAATATTTTGTGATAGTTCCTTCATTAAACACTCTCTCTCTTAAGAATGAAACTCCGTTCAGGTAAAACCATCAACATGTCAGGCAACGGGTACTCTTATGATGATGAGAATGAGAACATATTTGGTCAATATGAGGACCCTCTCCAAGATTCTGTTTATTATGAGGGGAACTACCTTCCTCCTCACCCCCA
This sequence comes from Amorphophallus konjac, assembly GCA_022559845.1. NCBI lineage: Eukaryota > Viridiplantae > Streptophyta > Magnoliopsida > Alismatales > Araceae > Amorphophallus > Amorphophallus konjac. The sequence goes on from CM040122.1 coordinate 39,159,126, forward strand.
TTACTCACAAGTTCATGTGGTTGATACCACTATTCATGAGGCGGACCCTTCGTCTCAAGTTCCATCTTCCAACACTTCGGGGAACCCTTCCCCATCCATTAATGTCACGGATTTGATCCAGGCTCTCTCCCAGTTGGATGACTCCCAGCGGCAAGCCATTCAGGCCGCTTTAAAAGGGAAGTCGGTTCTTTCTTCTTCTTCTAATCCCCCTCCGGCCGTGAGTGGCCATCAGATTGTTAATGACCAGGCGGTCTTGCATCCCCCCTCCTCTCGTCCACAAACGCCTACTGCGGCCATGCCGGCCCAGCAGGCGAGCTATTCAGCGGTTAGGCATCAATCCTTCCAACCTCCTCGGATTCTACGAACGCCTATACTGCCTTCTTTTGCTCAGAATCAGGCCCCGGTCGAGCCCGATACCAACACTCTCTTGCTTCAGAAGCTGGCCAGCATGGAGGAACAGCTCAAGAAGGTTACAACGACTAAGAATGCTCCGGAAATTTCTCTTCCTACGTTGCCGGTGTTCCATTTACCACCTTCTGAAATGCCGAATTTCCGGCGATATAATGGGACGGGCAACCCATTCATTCATTTAAAGGATTTCCGATATGAGACTTCCTTTTGGCAGGACAATAAGGCCTCCCTGGCCTACTTATTCAGGAGGTCTCTTGAGGGGCCAGCCCTCGAATGGTTTTATTCTCTGGAGCCAGCTGATGCCGGCGATTTTGATGTTATTCAAAGAAAATTCCTGCAAAAGTACAGAGACCGGGTGGGACCTTCCCTTTCTGTTACAGATTTAGTTGCCGAGAAAATGAAGCCCGAGGAGGACTTCATTGTATTTGCTGATAGGTGGCGGTCTATGGCCGAGAAATTAAAGGACACATTGTCGGAACAGGAGTAAGTGAAAATGGTCATTTCTAATGCAACCCCCCAATTCCGGCACATTTTGGCCATGAATCGGCTAACAACTATGGAAGAGCTCTATGAAAGAGCTCGTTATATACAAACACAAATGAAGGACTCGCCCATCATGGGCATGTTTGAGCCGAAGCCTCGGCTATTTAAAAAGAATACAAATGTCAACAGCGGGCCCACGACTGAAGGCACTGTCACAAATGAGCAGGTTGGCGTAGTTGGCAACCCCCATAATCAAGCTAACCCACGTCCACCACCACCTCCACGACAGAACCCTCATTTTAACCCTACTCCACCACCCCAATTCGCGCCTCAACGCTCCTTCGCTCCACCGCAAAACCAAGCCCCCCGCATAGATCCTCCAGCTCCACCACAATACCATCAAGTGCCCCCACCAGCCAACTACGGCCAACAACAACAACGGAGACCGCCACTTGGCCCCAACAGGGAACACTATCCCCCACTTCCTGAAAGTCTCCCCGATATTTTTAATGCCCTGATGGCCGCCAACTTGCTCGCATTACCAAAGGAAAGAACTGTGTGGCCCGCTAATGTTGACACATCCCGTTATTGTGCCTTTCATCGCGGCCCTGGTCACAACCTGGATCGTTGCTTCCACTTCAGAGATTACATCTACGATCTAAATGACCAGGGTGACATCAATTGGGATGAGATGAGACAATTCATAGCCGCTATGAAAGAAAGAAGGGCTTCTCGGCAACAACAAAATCAGCAACAACAGCAGCCAGCTCCGCAACAAGTTCAGCCACAGCAAGCTCCAGCACCCCAGCAAGATATGGGGATCGTCCGTAATCCATTGCCGGAGCACGCTCCTAATCAACATGTGAACCCTGTCACGTCTCTCTACGAGGTGGAGAGAGGGCAGGGATGGCACGAAGAAAACGCCTCTGTCGGGGCATTTCACCATGATCCAACTCAAAATCAAACTCCGCGCCTTTTGCGCACACCTCCTTCTTCTTCTATTCTCCTATCGGGACGTCCCCTTCTACGCCCCGTCAATCCTTCTACCTCCACCAATTTCACGGCCTTGCCGGCTCGCTCTCTTCTTACCCGCCTACCACCTCCACAACCTACCATTCCACCTTCCACCACCAATCCCACACACGCGCCATCCAGGCCACTCCTACTCCGCTCACCGCCAGCACCCGCTACCCCCTCTACCACTCCTACACCGGCAAGAGTTCCTCCGTCATCAGTTCAACCACCTTTTGTGCCACGATCTCTCCTTATTCCACCACCTGCCAATGCTCCTCGCATTCGGATATCCCTCTCTTCTCCCACGCCTCCTGCGAGGGCACCTTCATCAAATACTCCTCCCATGCCTCCCGCGGGGGCATCTTTGTTAAACACCACTACCACGTCTCCTACGGGGGTGCCCCTTTCATTGAATTCCCCTTTGATATCCCCTAGCAGGGTTTCTGCTACCAACATTCCTTCTTCTTCTTCCAACCCTCCTCCTAATATTGCGCCGACAGAGGCGCGTCAAGGCGTAGCGCCGCTCCGCAGTGGACGGATATTCCACCGTGTTTTCCCACAGAGAGAGTTAGAGCCTGTGCAGGGGCCACAAGAGCAGGAGCAGGAACAAGATTCAGTGCCGAGAACTCAGTATGATTTATTAAAGCACTTGGATCGCACTCCAGCCAGAATCTCCATTCTTGAATTAATCAAGAGGTCCACCACTCATCAGCTGGCCCTGAAGGAATACCTGCAGAAGGTCATGGTCAATGAGGACCTTCCGGTTGAACAGATAATTACAGTCTTGACCCCTGCCAGCAGTCAGCCGGCAATCACATTCCATGAACATGAGTTAGCACCTCTACCGGCAAGAAAATATGCCCTATGTATTACGGTTGATATCAACAAAGTGGCCGTTAAGCAGTGTTTGGTAGACACCGGTGCATCTATCAATGTGTTGCCTCCGAGCACTCTGAAGTTATGCGGTATCCCTGAGAGCCAGATTCGGCCATCTACCATTACTGTCACGGCATATGACAATACAAAGAAACCCCCTCTGGGTATGATTACTCTTAAAGTCAGCTTGGGTCCAGCCACCATTACAGCAGATTTTCATATTCTGGATATGGATCCGACCTTTAATGGCATCCTGGGTCGCCCTTATATTCAGCAGCTTGACGCAGTGCCCTCTACAAACCATCAGTGCCTCAAGTTTCCGCACAAGGGCCGCATTATCAAGGTGACCAGCGTGCCGATCTTGCCAGAGGAAAACATTCATGTAGCTTCATCAGTTCCTTCCATATGGCCTGCCAACAAGCCGTTATTATCTGTGCTGGACGTTCCCCGTCCACGGCCGATGCTATCTGAGACTGTTACCACAGTTGCTATGACACCCCTGCCTTCTAAGGGGAAGAAGAAAAAGAAAAATATGATGAATACCCCCGGCTGGAACATTCTGATAAGAATGGGATATCAAGATGGCAAGGGCCTGGGCGCCAAACTCCAGGGCAGGATTAGGCCCATTAAGCCTCAAAAGGTGATTGCACGAGGCGGCTTAGGCTACAAAGCACCGGGCAAGAATGAAGGAGAGCCGTGGGCTGTTATGACGTCCACCTTCAAACCAGACCGCCAGCCGCTCACCTGGACTTTAAAGACACATTTTGTCACCGGTGGCATTCAGAACAATGAGCAGACTACCGTCATTACTTCATTGCTTGATTGTCAAGATGTGCACGCCAGACAGTTTGCTCGTCACATTGCCCCACTAGCTACCTACAAAGCCCTGGAGTCTTTAAGGCCAGATAAAAGAAGAAAAATGGGTGATCCGGAATGTGACTGGTACAGGTGGTTTGACATGAATGACATCACGATCTCTCTGAGCCGCCTGTTCATGCCGACAGATCCAGAGTGGCCGCCGCTGATTCAAGAACTGATTGAAATGCCAGCAGTAATCACAGATAAAAGGCAGATGTTAAGTGACTACACAGATACGGGGGAGCCAGATGTCCCCTTTGAAGAAGGATTTTCCGTGGATAGGCTGTGGGCCGGCCTTTTCTCCCTCACTTCTGTGCATCCATCTGTGTTGGCTTCTCTCTATTCCCGTTGGTTTGGTCACGTGCCGCGACCACCATCGATTACCATCAACTTGTCTCTCGATTCAATTCAGATTTCCCTCCCGATTGCTCCTTCGCTCCTCGAGCGATTTTCTAAAATCTCCATCTCGCCCCCACGTGGGCCATCTTTGATTAAATCTTTCTCCAATCTTGCAATCTCCACTCCTCCTGCTATTCTCCCTTCACATTGCTTTTTACTTGAAGAAGAAAATAAAAACAAAGGAAAAGCTAAAAACGAAAAAAAAAACGCCAAATCTCCAACATTCCAATCCTTCATTTCTATTGAGGAGACCTCCTATTTTTCTCCCGAGTGCGTCCCAACCCAGGGGCCGCTCTTCCAAGATTCCTTGGTAAGACTCTTCTCCCCCTCTGGTGAGGGGCCCTCCTCTGTATCACCTCCTGTATCCGCTTTTTCATCTCCTTCCCCTGGTCAAGCTAGTTGTTTCTATTCTTCCTCCTTTCCTTCTAATAATAAAAATCAGGGGATAGTTCCACATAAGAAGGCCAAGGGTAAGCAGATTCCCCGAAGATTTTTGTTGGAGTTGGCTGTCAGATGCCAAGCTTGTTTAGCAATCCCTGAGTTTGTGGAAGAACCGATCATCCTACCGGAATTAGAATATGAGGATTCTGTTGCTGCTTATGAGGGTTTGGGCGTTTATGAAATCATGAATGATGAAGACCCTATTGAAGAGGGGGAAGAAAGTTATGAAGACTATGAGGACGAGGCGGATGCCTTTGCTAGTGGCATGAGGCGATTCGACGAACCATCAGCCTCGGTAGAAGAGCCAACCAAAGAAATCAATCTGGGTACCGAGGAAGACCCTAGGATTGTCCTCATCAGTAAGAATTTACCGCCCTCCGAGGAGGAGGCGCTCATTTTGGTTCTGCAAGAATACAAGGACACGTTCACGTGGAGCTATAAAGATATGCCTGGATTAGACCCTGCGCTCGTTGAACACTGCCTTACACTTAAGCCAGGGTCTATCCCGGTCAAACAACGGTTGAGGCGTTTCCACCCTAACATGGCTTTGAAGATGAAAGAAGAGGTCGATAAACTCCATAAGGCTAGATTTGTTAGAGTCATCCTCTATCCCAATTGGGTGGCTAACATTATCCCGGTTATGAAGAAAGATGGAAAAGTTTGAATTTGCATAGATTTCTGGGACCTCAACCGGGCGTGTCCTAAAGACGACTTCCCCCTCCCTCATATTGATGTTCTGATCAACAACACGGCAGGATTTGAAACTCTTTCATTTATGGATGGCTTTTCAGGTTACAATCAAATTCGTCTGTCTGAAGAGGATCAAGAGAAAACCTCATTCACTACACCATGGGGTACATATTGCTATGTGGTCATGCCCTTTGGACTTAAGAATGCTGGAGCCACCTACCAGAGGGCTATGATGGCGATTTTTCATGACATGATTCATATTTACGTCGAGGTGTATGTGGATGACCTGGTAGTGAAATCAAGGACAAGGATTGAGCATCCTGGGGTTCTAGCTAAGGTTCTACAGAGGTCGCGAGAATATCAATTAAAAATGAACCCCAAGAAGTGCGTATTTGGCGTTTCTTCAGGAAAGTTGCTTGGATTCATTGTCAGTAAGAGGGGAATTGAAGTCGATCCCAACAAGGCGAGAGCCATTAGAGATATGCCTCCTCCCAAGAATTTGAAGGAAGTTCGAGGATTAATAGGGAGGTTGCAATTCATTCGCCGCTTCGTCTCCCAGCATTTACAAAGATGCAGGCCGTTTTACGAGCTTACCAAGCCGGGAGTCAAGTTTAATTGGGATGACAAGTGTCAGGCAGCCTTTGACGGATTGAAAGATTATTTGGCCAATCCCCATGTCCTGAGGCCGCCAATTCCAGGCAAACCACTTATTCTGTATGTTTCAGTCCTGGATGACTCTGTAGGTGCTGTCTTAGCTCAAGTGGATGAAGAAAGTAAGAAGAGGGCAGCATACTACTTGTCTAAACTTCTTAACCCCTGTGAGCAGAGGTACTCAGCCATGGAGAAGACTTGTGTAGCTTTGGTTTGGGTAGTTCAGAAATTAAAACACTATTTCCTAGCTCACGAGGTTCACCTCATTGCACGCATGAATCCAATCAAATTCCTCCTTGAAAAATCTATCCTCACTGATCGGTTAGCACGTTGGCAAAGCTTCCTCTCCCAGTTTGATATCACTTACATTCAACAAAAAGCTATCAAAGGTTATGCCATCGCCGAACATCTTGCTCATCACCCTCTACCTCATTTTGATCCTGTCAATTCTGAGTTCCCAGATGAAGAATTAATGTCCATTAATCAACCCCTTGATCCTATGTGGACGTTACATTTTGATGGAGCTCTTAATTCTCAAGGAAGAGGGATCGGCATGGTTCTTTTAACACCTGAAGGAGTCACCATTCCATTTGCTGCTCGGCTTACTTTCCCCGTTACCAATAATATAGCCGAGTATGAAGCTCTTTTGGCCGGTCTACAAACCGCTCATCGATATGGTGTCACTCACTTGCGGATTGTCGGTGATAGTCAACTCATTCTGCGCCAGGTGTTGGTCAAGTGCCGCACTATCAATCCTAAGCTTAAACCCTACCAGGAACTCGCTTCAGCTTATGCCAAACTCTTTACCAAGTTAATCTTCGTTCATGTGCCTCGCAGTCAGAACATTCTAGCTGACGCTCTTGCTTCTTTAGCTTCTGCTTTAGTCTTCCCCCCTGAGCGTGATTTCCATGTCCCTCTGATTCATCAGCGTGACACTCCAGCTATTAAGGATCGTGCTTTCCTTGATATTAGGGATCAGGTGCTCGAGAAGGCCAAGTAGAAAGAAACTCTTAAAGGCAAAGAAGTCATGCTTTTGGACTGGGAAGAAGAATTGGCTAACGAAGAGAAGCCTTGGTATTATGAGATTGCCAGATACTGTAATGATCAGTCTTATCCCGAGGAAGCCACATCAGAAGAAAAGAAAGCAATTAGAAGAGTGGCTCAACGTTATACTTTGGTTGGAGGTGTGCTCTACAGAAGAGGGCTCACCGGTGTTTTATTGAGATGCCTCGATGATGATGAATCTTGGAAAGTCGTGGAAGAGGCGCATTCTGGTGTGTGTGGTGGTCATGTGAACAGCCAGATGCTAGCTAAGAAAATCCTTAGGCTAGGTTTCTATTGGCCAACTCTAGAAGAGGATTGCTCTATCTACGTTCGTAGGTGTGTTAAGTGCCAACTGCACGCCGACAAGATTCATTCTCCTGCTTCTTCACTCCATCCTACGTCCTCCCCATGGCCTTTTTCTATGTGGGCTTTTGACATCATTGGACCTCTTGGTGACTCGAACCTCCTGACCAAGCAAAAATCATTCATTCTCACGGCAACGGAGTACTTCACCAAGTGGGCGGAAGCAGAAGCTTACGTGGAAATTAAAGCATCAACCGTTTGCAAATTTATCATGAAGAACATCATCACGAGGTTCGGCATCCCGAGCACCATCGTCACCGACAATGGACCTCAATTTATCTCTCAAGATCTCAAGGATCTCTGCAACAGGTATAACATTGCATTGCATCATTCTTCTCCCTATTATCCGCAGGGTAATGGCCAAGCAGAAGCAACTAACAAAACTTTGATCAAGATCGTTAAAAAGACGTGTGAGGCTAATAAATTTTCAGACTGGCCAGACAAGCTGGTTAAAGCTCTTTGGGCCTACCGCACTTCCATTCGCACTCCCACTGGGCAAACCCCTTTCGCCCTCACTTATGGGATGGAGGCAGTAGTCCCTTATGAGATTCTTATTCCCTCTCTGCGAGTACAATTGGATGAGGAACTTTCTATTGATGAACGTCGTGATTCACTCCTTGCCCAATTGGAACTCCTAGATGAGAAGCGTCTGGTCGCCGCTGAGCATGCGCACGTTTATCAAAATAGGCTCTCACGTTTTTACCAAAAGAAATTAATTGAGAGAAAATTTAAAGTCGGTGAAATGGTAATGAAGAGAATTTTTGTTAAGCCGGGTGGCCCCCGTTCAAAACTCCAACCAAATTGGGAGGGACCGTTCGTTATAAAAGAAGTTTTTCCTGGCAATGCTTATAAATTAACTAATGTTGAAGGTGAAGAGTTAACTCACCCTTGGAACGGTTTATATCTTAAGAAATACTACCCCTGATTTTCCAAAATCCAACAAAAAATGAATATTTTCCCAAAATCCAACAAAAAATGAATATTTTCTCAAAATCCACAAAAAATGAATATTTTCCAAAATCCAACAAAAAAATGAATATTTTCCAAAATCCCACAAAACAAAAAAAATGAATATTTTCCAAATCCAAAAAAATTAGAATATTTGCCAAAATCCAAAAAAAACAAAAAAAGAAAAGAGAGAAATTTCAAACAAACAAAAAGGCTTTTGTCATGGCACACAAAAGTTCAAGGCCTGAAAGGTCAAAATTCAGAATTCATTTATCAGTCTTGGTAACTTAAAAATGGGGTTGACACCCGCACACACTACACGCTTTATTCTTGAACTCAAGCAGTGCAAAATCTGATAGAAAGTCAAAAACCTGACTAAAAGTGAAAGACAATACCTGTTCTTTTCTTCTTCGGCCCATAAGGGGGGAAGGGAGACCTCGAGGCAGAGGCGCCAAGCCTGTCCGCCGCCCTAGTAGGTGGAAGTCAAGGCCCAAAAGGGAGCAAATGTCACAAAAGCCCAAGTACAATTAGGTTTATTTTTTTCATCAATGCAAATCAATTCCAAAGTGAAAGTCAAGTTATGAAAAGAAAAGCATGTCAAGAGGGCAAAGTCCCCGCAAGGAAAACCTTGGGCGTATGCATGCATTATAAAGGGGCAAAAAGGCAACAATTTCCTACGCCAAAGACCTAACCCCAACAGGCATAGGGCAGGGGAGGTAACTTTACTTTGAGCATCCCAGAACCCCTTATGGGCTTCCCTTATATTTTCTTCCATCCTTTCTATATGGTAAAGTCACGAACTGGCAGGATGGTCAAGACGAACTTAAGAAATTGCACTGTGCGAAATTTCGAATATAAGTCAACTTTGAGCACGTCGACTCCCTTTTAATTATTCAAGAAAGATTAATGAATCCTAGATGGTGACCGTGTAGGGCCCGCGATCTGGATAGCCTTGTCAATCTTTTTTGAAAATTCATATAATTCACGCCTCTCACTAAGGCGTTTTTAATTTAACTCACGCCCTCGTGAGGGTCGTCTTTATCAAATTAACGCCCTTATGCAGGTCGTCTTTTCACCAAATTCCAAAATCCTTTTAAAATGCACGCCGTCTGAGGGGGCATCTTTCACCCGAGTCACAACCTAATCTAAGGCGCGTTTTTAAGGAAAATAACAAAAAAAAATTTATATAATGCCTTCTTCATTCGTATGCCTGCATTTTGCCTGTGCATATTTTGATTTATTGTTTGCATGTGTGTGCTTACATGATGCATCTCCCCTTTATTGGTTATTTCACTTTACCTTATTTGATTAAAGGCTTGGCCCCTTGACCCGTCATTAAGGTCAGAATATTGCCACCCCTTGCTCATTGGGCAAGGGGCCAAGTCGAACAGATGAATTAACCTGTTTTATTCAAGTGAAAACCGCAGCTGCAGATACAGGGCAAAAGCAAAGTAAACATGAAGAACGTGGAGAGAAGAAAAGTACACAAACACAAGCCCACAACCACACAAAGTGCTCAGGTAACAAAAGAAATCTCAATCTCATATATATATACATCATGAATGTCAAAGTACAGGTGTGAGGGTGGAGGAGTACAAGTAAGTCTCTCAGCTCTCACCTCCACCCTCCTCTCTCCTACTCTCAACCTCCTCCTCGCCATCCCGAGCTGGTGCTGGTGGAGGAGGCATGGGCCCCCGTGAAGAAGCCGGAACTCGAGCCTGGCCCCCTGCCTCACTCCTCTCTCGAAGAGAAGAACCCGCAACAAAAGTGGAGCTAGTAAAGGAGTACCCTGCAGCCCGTGCTCGCTCACGTCCTCGCTGGAGATGCTCCTCGGACACTCGTAGCCGCTCCTGAGAAAGGATCAACTGGGTCCTCGAGTCGGCTAGCTCTCGCTCACGTGCTGCTATCTGCGTCTGATACTCCCTGCGCTCTCGAGCACGCTCACGTCTCTCCATCTCATGAGCCACCCGCAGCTCGGCCACGTCCTGAGGAAGCTCCTCTCGTCGCCTCTGGGACCTCTCAAGCTCTGAGATCCGCTGGTCACGGATCGCCAACTCGGTACGTACGGCCTGGAGCTGAGCCACCTGCAAAAGGGTAAGCAAATCATCACAATAAATGCAATAATTCAATAATTTAACGATGCATGATTGAATTACTCACATGTGAGCTCGTCACTCGGAAGCCCTCGTCTACGCAGATAAGAGCGGCTCGAAGCTCTTCAGTCTGTAAAAATGAATTTTTATCAGTACACAATGCTATATTTAATCAATAAATTGAACTGACTGAGTTTGAGTTCAGAATTTACCCGTGAAGCAAGGTCATGCTCCGCTGCCTCGGCTCGTGCAACCGCTCCAGCTAGCTGCTCTGATAGCGCGGTCACCTCCGCGCTAGGTCCCCTCGAGCTGGAGGCCTCCCCTGGATCTCGCCCCACTATTCCCTGCTGAGCACGCTGCATTCATTGAGATCGTCAGTGGCTAATCATCAATAATTCAACAAAAAGATTCATTTGCATATAGAAGTAATTTAAACACTCACCAGGGTCTCTAGGTCAGCCCGTGTGGCGGCTAGCTGGTCCTCCAGGCTGTGTAGGTGGGCCTGGGCGTCTATCGCCGCTATGTCCCTCGCATCCTGCATCCATTGCATGTTAGTCACATGATAGTCACATAAGCATTTGCATTCAATTTAGAAATAAGTGCATTCATACATACCCCTAAGACCCTCATCTCGGGTCGGCCGGCGTGTACCTCCCAGTAGCGCCGGAGGTACTCGGAGCTGTCAGTCGCTCGAGAGGTGACTCTGGTCCCGCCACGCTGCCAGTCGGCGTACTGCTCCTCGAAACGTACCCTCCAGTCGGTCGTCTTGGTGCGACCACGGGTCTTCTTTCCTATGCCTCGAGGCTCTCCGACCTCGATCCACTCCTGGGGCAGGCCCAGGGTCCTCATCACCAACCGGAGCCGTAACGGCTCGATCTCGCTCAGGCAATGCAGCCACAGCTCACGCCCAAAGCGAGGTCGTCCCGATACGACCCAAGGTTGGCCCTCATCTGTCATATCCTCGTAAGGCCTCCACCGCACCTGCATTCATACATACCATTATCATTTCATCATAATCAATTCAAATCAATTCAAAAGAAATGCATATCATTCATTCATACATACCAGCGAGGGAGGGAAGTCGCGGAACTCTCTCCGTAGAACCCACAACTCGTAGTCAAGTGGGGCACCGAAGACGACTGGTAACCAGCGTCGCGCCAGAGGAAAGGATCCCTCAGCTCCGGGCCGTGGGTCAACGCGCCCCATCGGCATGTATAGGTGGCTCCACACCTGCATCCATGCATTGCATTAGTAAGGCATTCACATGCATCATAATAAGAAGAAAAGAAAAAGAAAAAAAGACATGAAAATGAGAAAATTGCATACCTGAAGAAAAGGTGAGAAGCCACTGACGGTCGTCTCTCGCCCCGTCCCCGTGGACAAATCAGCTATCAAATGCGCCAACAGCGCTGCACCCCAAGCGTAAGTGCCAACGGTCTCCAGGTCCTCAAGGATGCCCAAGAAGCGGCAGTTGATGACGTCGGCTTTCGTCCCCAGCAATAATCTACCGAGCAGCAGCAGCAGGAACCTCCTCAGGTCTCGATCCGCTCTCTCACGGTCAGTCGGGTCCTGGCAGCATGCCGCTCTCACCCCGTCGGTCAGCCTCTGTGCAAACTCACCTAGGGTCTCCCCTGACCTATGCCTGGCATCCCCTAAACCCATCACCGTAGTCAAGTCTGTACGGAAGATGGTCCTACACTCGCTCGGCACCACATAGACCATATCCAGCCCTAGTAACCTCTGGGCCATCTCCGTGTAGTCAGGGTAGGTGAACCCGCTCACAGCCTCACCATCCACCCTCAACCCTGTAATCCTAGTCACATCCTCTAGGGTAGGAACCATGTGCCCCCAGGGCATCAGGAAGGACCGGCTCACCCTATCCCAACGCTCCCGTAGAACCTGGATAAGTGCTAGGTCGGGTCTAAATGGCTCGATGGATAGGAAAGCCCCGAACCCCATAGCATCTACCCTAACCCTCTGGAAGTCGGGGAGACCCTGGTATGCTGCCCAGACCATGACCCATGAGATACGGGTCCTCATCAGCCCCTGCACGCATTAAAAGAAAGAACTTTGCTTAATTGTTTGATTAATCATGTGTAATTGCATTTGGTTTTGCTTGGGCTTGTTTTGGAAGTCACGCCCCTCCTCAGGTCGTCTCTTAGTGAATTCACGCCCCTAAAAGGGGCGTTTTCTTTTGAAGTAACGTCCTGTCTGAGGGCGTTTTTCATCTTTGAAACGCCGCTGTGTAGGGCGTGAACATGTGGTTAATTTCTAAAAATCCTAAAATGTTTTCAAATCACACCGTCAGCTGGGGCGTTTTCCATTTAGGACCGTTCAGCTTAAACGAGAATTAATGAAGAGACGCCCTCTGGTTTGGGCGTTGCTTGTTACAACACGCCGTGGTGAGGGGCGTGGCTTTCATGATTTTCAGATAATTCAAATAAAAATGGCAGCATGCGAAATAATTAATGAAAACATTTAATGGGCATGGAATTAATGAAAAATCATAATTTTTGGAGAAACGACATACTTCAGGGCGTTTTTCATGGAGGTTAATTGATTTTCAGAAAATAAAAGAAATTTATGCCCTGGGTCAGGGCGTTTCGTTTGTGATTAACGCCCCCGTGGGGGGCGTTTCTTTTCTGAGTTGCAGGTTTCGCACCCGAGGGCTATGAAAAATTAGGAAAAATGCAAATAAAATAAAAAAAATGGAATTGGGGAGGGGGAACTTACCTTTTTGTGCTTCTGGGGTTATGGCCGAGGCAGTGGCCGTCTGGGCCGTCGGAGTTGGCCCCGGGGAGCGACCGCCGCCGTGGGCGGTGGTCCTTCTTCTTCTCCATCTCCCTCTTCTTCATCTTCTTCTTCTTCTTCTCCACCTTCGTCTTCTCCTCCTTCTTCTGTTGCTGCTTCACCGGCTTCGTCGCCGCCGACAACCACCGCCGGTTCTTCAACCGCAGCAATGGCGAGCTCCTCCACGGCGGGTTCCTCTTGGGCGTGGGCAGCGTCGAGGTCGACGACCTCTGGGGCACTCACCCTCTGGCGTTTGGCCATGGCTCGGCCTAGGAGAGAAAGAGAGATAGAGGGAGATTGAGAGAGTGAGAGAAGAGAACGAGAGAGGGAGATCGAAAGAGGGGGGGTTTCGGTTAGGGTTTGCAGAAGGGGGGAAATGAGAACGGAAGGAGGAAGAAGAAAGGGGCCGATGACTTTTGGGTTTCGAAAAAAGACACGCCCTTAAGCAAGGCGTTTATAATAGAATTCACGCCCAGGACTTGGGCGTTTTATAAAATCAGACGACGTCTATTAGGGCGTTAATTTGTTTTGCATGGGGAACGATAACCGTCGTCAGACGCATTGAATGAGCGTTGATTGATGTGATGAAAGTCATCATTGCTGGCTTAGAGTAACGCCTCAGTCGAGGGCGTGTTATTTTTAAGGAGTGACTAAGGAAACGACGTTACTTTTGATGAGTCAACGATTATATTCTTTGGGGTTTGAATCTATTCACGCCTTGTCTGAAGTCGTTATTTAAGTCACGCCCACTGGTGCAGGCGTTAACTGTGGAAGATGGGCCGATTGAGATGCCTTGAGGTAAGGCGTGTATTTTTGAATTCACGGCATTCTTTGAGGCGTTATTTACAACAGAAACACAGGTTTTGGATGATTTTGTTCATAATCACAGTAATAGTGGACTCAATCAGAAAGCAATCTTCATTATTTTGAAAGAAAGAAACTACAATGACTAATGAGCCACTTTGGGCCTTAATTTTCTCAATGAGATTACATAATTTTTCCACTGTTCCTTGTCTTCATCCAAGTCTTCTACAGGTTGACGAAGCTTGCTTAGCCTCCACAGAGCTTGAATGGTGATAACCTCCTCACCATCTTCATTACTGCCTAGGTCTCTTGATTTGATTGGAGGGAGATGGGAGATGTCTTCTAAGTGTTGCCTTGAAAGTCCAATTTGAGGAAGGCACCTGTGAGAGTTGTACAAAACGAAGTCCGAAGCGCCAATAAGACGAAGGTCCGTCCCGATGGAGAAGCGTGCATGAAGTTCCTGCATTTTGAATACACCCGGGGCACAAGTAAAGAGATTCTTTGGCATTACCTTTAAGTGCTCCCTCCAATCTCCTCTCTTCTTGATTTGAGGAATCCGGTTAGTCACTCTATTGCTTATACCTAATGAGCCGGTTATATAGGAGAGTGGGCTCTTTGAGAAAATTCTTGAGGGTTGTTGGGCTTCGTGGCATGAATCGAATTTGAAGTGTAGATCAACCCAACTTGAGAGTGCTAGCATGCACCCGTAGATGGGCCTTCCCATGGCCGCCGATGTAAGCCCGCTATAGAGATATGCTAGGATCGCCGGTCCAACTCTTTCTTCTTCCCATAAGCTCACCACTGAGCTCAATTGGGACTCCTCTAGAAAGTCCTCCGTGGATGGGAATAGGAGTGCTCCTGCTAAGCACACCACGAAGGCTTTGGTCACTCTTTCTATCTCCTCTTCCTCTTTAGCTTGACCCGCTCTCTTGTACACCCACGAGGCGAGCTTCAAGAGGTTAACTCCTTTAGTGACCTTGATTTGGTTCACTATATTTGGGCTAGGTATTAACGAGGTTAGCAACTCATGGGAGGAGATTGGCCTTGGCATGATGGCCATCTTTTCTTCTTCTCCGTGTTTCATCCTTTTCAAGCCTAGGATCATCTCTACTTCTTCCAGCAAGATGGTGGCCTCAAATGTGGAAAATAAGAAAGTATGGGTGGAAGGATGCCATGTTTCAATCAATGCTCCTATGGCAGCCCAATCTATGTGGATTTGATCATAATGCTTGGCATGGGTTATCAACCCCAAGAGATGCCATCTAGCTACATATACCCTCATATCTGAAGTGAATTTGGAGAGGATGAGGGGCAACCATTTGATTTGGACATATCTTCTAGCTCCTGGAAGGGTTGGGTAATCCTGTGAGAAGAACAGAACACATGCAGTAATAAGCATAAGTATATGAAATGTGAGATGAGAGTTCGGCAGAAGGAACAGCACAAAGCAATTAGCAGAAGAAAAGCTTACCTGATTCAAAGCAATTCGATTGCTTATGTGCCCTGGTATTTCAGTAATTCTGGGAGTAGAAAACCTAGGTTTCTTCATCATCTTGTCCATCGCCGCCTGCAGTTGAAGAAGAACAGAAGTAGAACAAAGGCCTGCAGATGAAGAAGGAAAAGAAGCAGTTCGGTTGCAGAGAAAAATTTTGATTGGTTTGTGAAAGAAAGTCTTCCTTTTTATAAGGATTTGAAGAGACCTGAAGAGTCCCGAAGATAGAAGTTTGATTAGGTTAAGGACTGTGTTCTTGATTTAGAAACGGAGGTTCGTGCTGAATTAACGCCTTGTGTAAGGGCGTCGCTTTTTGATTTGACGACCTGACCAGTGGTCGTGTTTTATGTAACGCCCTTGATGAGGTCGTGTTTCTTCTAAGCTTCCGTTATTGGTTACGCCTTTGAGTAGGGCGTGTTTTAAGTGTTTAACGACCTATGGTCCAGGCGTCTTTCATGCTGTTAACGCCCTGTTCTTAGGCATGTTTTATTGGCCTACGGATTTTTGACCTCTCCATGCTTTTGATGAACTTAAGTGCTATTATTTGGTGAAATTGTTTATGATTAAGCACTTATGATCATGTCATGTTCTGAATTGATAAATGAAGGATAATAAGTTTCAAAGTGCAGAAGTTTGCAGGATTCGAGGCGTTTGGACCGCTCATGGGAGTAACATCTTGTCACCTTGTATCTGTTTCTTGTAAGCATTGTTATTATATGATATCTACGCTATTATAGTATGTCAAGGATCTTGTGGTTCTGATAAACCTGAAATTTGAGTTCCCCTTCATCAAAAACGATGACGATTTCAGGAGAATCTTGATCACACGGATAGGCCGTTGAGTTGTTAAAGGTTTGGGACGATAGTTCTACTTTCTG
The DNA here is from genome assembly GCA_022559845.1 of Amorphophallus konjac. NCBI lineage: Eukaryota > Viridiplantae > Streptophyta > Magnoliopsida > Alismatales > Araceae > Amorphophallus > Amorphophallus konjac. The sequence goes on from CM040122.1 coordinate 39,175,361, forward strand.
AGTTAATGCGCGGACAAACGGGCCTCGGCTTAGTGTTAGCTCAGAGATATGGATTCTTGACCAGATCTAAATGGCTTAACAATATTATCCTTGATTATTTTCTATTTTTAGTTTGTTTTAATCTTTTCTTTTAGCCCAGCATGCATCATGTAGGACTTTGAGTTTCATGCGGAAAATCTTCATATTATGGCAATAATGAAGTTCACTCGCTCTTGATTGAGTTGACATGAGATATTCCACTTCAAATCAAGTACTTCGTTCTATTTGAAGCCGTTCAGGCTGATTCCTTGAAAGTATCCCTTTTGTTGGATCTCTATCCCAATTCTCTTTACTTTTCTGCAAAATTTACCTTGGTTGTAGCACGTCCACGTTGGCTGGTAATCGCTCTCCAATGGTCTTTCCATGTCGTGCCCACGCGCACATCCCTTTATTTGCTTAGTTTAATCTCCATTTATCCAACAAATCGATGTTTCCTTGGAACCACTCAGAGTTGTTTCACTCAGAATCTTGGAAAGATTTCAAATGCTTAATGTTCTGAGGTGTGTCACATCACACCTTGGCGTCTCCTTATCAGTTCATTCCACTTCATTTCTTTCATTACACTTCATTCCATTTCCGTCTCACTCCCTTGCAAAACAGACGCCAAGGCGGGGCAGCTGTAGACACGCCAAAATTGACGTTTTGTTGATCAAATCTCATGTCATTATGTAAACGCCCCAAGTGGACTTCAATATTCCTATAACATGAAGTTTTTCTATTTTTGAGAATTTTATGCATTTTTTTCTGCATCCTTCGTGATTCACGACCTGACGAAGGGCGTTACTTTCGAAAGTAACGACCTGTGATAGGGCGTTTCAAAAGAAATGACGACCATAGATGAGGGCGTCAATTCCTGGTATTATTCGTTAATTTCTGGAATTATCTATTTTCAAAATAAAAAGCATTTTCTGTGTAACGTCCTACCTCAGGGCATGTTTTTAAGCAACGCCGTTATCTTAGGCGTGTTCCATTAATGTCTAAACAAAGAAAGTTTTATTTCTAAAATTAAATCCAGGAAGAAACGGCCTTTCTTAGGTCGTGTTTCAAGAAACGTCTCTGTGCAGGTCGTCAATTCATAAATCGACGCCCTGGATTAAGTCGTGTTTCACTCCAGAGTCCTTCCTTTTTTTATCTTTCTCTCACAGTTCCCTACCATCCTTGGGACTCTTGCTCGATCTTGATCCTTCCCTGGATGCCTCATTACCCATTCTTATCATTTCCTTGTTTGATCACATCCGATTGAAGCTATAAAAGAAAATATCATTCGATCGTGGAAAAGGTTAAGATGTTAAGTATTCAACAAGCACGTTAAGCATTCAGAAGGAAAAAAGGCATTCGAAGCATTGAGCATTGGCTTGCACTCCATCCTTTCTGCATCCAATCAAACGCCTGCTTCCTCCTTCAGCTACTGCTTTCTCCATCCTTCTGCATCCGTTCAGCATCTTCACGGTTTCCCTTTACTCTCGTCAGGGAGAGCAGGGCTATATATTGTGCTTGTTTTGTTCATCTCGTTCTTAGCATATTATCATTGTCACCCTGTCGTTAGTTCTTTTATTGCATTAAGCATCATGTTATCATATCCTTTCCCTAGTTCTCTACTAGGGGTTTAAAAAAAACAAAAAAAGAGGTGCACACGTTGATGTCTTTTCATCATTTTATGTTAGTTTTGGATTGATACTATTGCACTTTGGCTGATCCCCCTCTCTTTTGTTTGTTTTTCATTGTCTTTTTTTTACAAGGTAATCAACCAAGAAAACCTGCTTCATCGGCCGGCCGATTGAAGTTGGAGGAAGAAATCCACATCCATCCCGCATCCCAATTTTCACCAGGTACACGCGATCTCCTTTTCTTCTTATTGAGGTAACCCCTCTGGCGATCACACCATCTCCACTTTAGCACCTCGTGCTATTTTTATTACATTCTTTTTGCATTATTTATTTATCTCCTTTTTGTCATATTTTAATCTCCTCTCAAAAAAGAGCGGATTTTAATCCAATCAACATTGGGGTCATACGTAGCTACCAATATTCAAGCATTGTGTATGAAAGTGTATGGATGAGAAGTTCTTTTCAGTGTTCTTTAAAAAATCTAATTTTCCATATTGACTTGATTTTCATTGCTCAATCTTCACTTATGCACCTTGGGTTTGATTGTTTGAATGTCGCTTATGAATCAGTCATCTTTCATGGTTAATGTAGTACTTTATTTATGTAAGCACGACCTTCTTAGTATTGTTCATGCACTTCATGTTCAACGATCAATTACATTATCCTTACACCCGTCCCGAAGGGACTTGCATGAGTCTATACTTAATTATGCATGTTTGAGTGCCTGAATACTTAATCTGTCTATTCACATCGTACTTCATTCCATAGTTTGCATCTATAGGATATACTTGTATATAACAGGTTAAATAACCCATTGTCAATTGATTTTTGGTACTTGACAATCTGGGGAAAATAACGTGCTTTTTAGCACTATACATTTTGTGCATACTTAGGTTTCACTTTTGCATATAGTTTTTTTATACTACTTGTGTATAATTAGTTACACATAAACCAAAAATTACAAAAATTGAGCAGTTGCACTTATCTCACACATCTACTGATTGTACATCAAATTCCAAATTGTTGCTTGCTTCTTAGTTTATACACCTTCCCTTAAAGGGAGGTTAATTGCTGGGTTCATGTGCGCATGTCTTATTCATGTTTGGAATCTACATTGTTGCCTCTTATCTCCCATTTTTTTGATAATGCCAAAGGGGGAGAGATATTTGTTGAATAGTCACAATATATTGTCATCATCAAAAAGGGGGAGATTGTTGGGTTCTGTGCGTCCCCTCGTTGTCTTTGACAATGGTTTTGATGATTCTAATATATTGTGTATTTTATGTTAAATGGCATCTTGATGATAAACAAGCTAACATTATGGTAGCTTGGTTTGCAGGTTGATATTTCATGGTCCTTCACGAACACAATCCTAATGCTTCCTCATGCGTGCTATGCATGAGGCCTTGTACAAACATGTGAAACTTTGTGTTTTGATAATCTGTTCATGGGGTTTTTGATGAACTCACATAAATGTTTGACATTGTGTGTGTTATGTTGTGAAGGTTCAGTTTGTTCTAGACTGAACTTGTAATCCATGTGGATCCTCATGATATGATTTTTCATGCTATCTTAAATGGTATGTTGAGATTAGTGTTCTTGCCTTGATGCCCATACTGGTGTGGAATGATTTAGTAATTTGTAGCTATGAAATTGGTTGCATGGCATTGTGTAAATGCATTGCCATTTCATTTCAACTTTTGTGCAATGATCATCATCTTCCTTGGGCTCATGTAAAATCATGCCTCAATGTTATATGCAGCTTTAGATGCTTAAGGTGATCATCCTTCACACTTCTTTTCTAACTGGTGAGGTGTCGACCCCTGGGGTCGACCCTCCCTTGGCCATGGGCTGTCTGTACAGCAGACGGTCCAGCCAGTCAAGAGTGTCGACACTAACTGTTGACACTTCCACTGGTGATGTCTCACGAATGATATTTGTTCGTGTTTGGTCATGATGAAATACTCATATTTGGCATTCTTATATTGCTTGGTGGATGGTAAATTGAACAAACCTTCCATTTGTGAAACATGGTTTCTTAATGCAGAAATGTGTTTAAACTTGTATTCATGAATGACTTTCAATGAGGAAGCATATCATTTACACGTGTTGAAACAAGCTCTGATTTGGCTCTCTATACCTGCATGTGGACAATGTGTTAAGGCTTAACTTGTCTGAACTGGGAGGTTTATTTCTGAACTGAACTTTGAGTTATTGGACTGAATTTGGAACCTTTGGACTTATCTTCATAGTCTTGGTTTCCCATTGCACTTGGTTAAGGTTTCTACATAAACCTTATTAAATTGGCTTCATCATGCTCACACTCCCTCAATGCCAATGGCTCTATGTGAATTAACTCTCAAGTTTTGAAAATGGTGGTAAGAACAGATGCGTAGCTTGACTTCAAAGTGGATTTAATGCTAGTGGTTCAAAACTGGTAGATATGTTCAAATATGGAAAAATCAGGTACATTATGGAGTTTTTCATTCAAATACTCAAGGCCATGGTAAGAATGTTTGATTAATTGGTTTTGAATGTGAATGGATTGATCAATGTTGAAATCAGGTTTTGAATATGTCAATCTGAGTTGTAAGTGCATATTGATTGATCTTGATACCATGTTCCTCGATTTGTGGAGTTTCAAGTGATTTTTAATTGAGCTTTTCCACTGTCAGGTATATTGGGTTATGCTGTTTTAACTAAAACAAAACCCCCGGTAAAAAAGGTCGACCCCATGGGTCAACACTTTTTACCCTGGGTCCTGATTTCGTCTCAGGACAGAACCTCGTGAAAAAAAGGTCGACCCCATGGGTCGACACTTTTGACTAGGTTCTGGATTTTATGCTTTTGGGCAGAAATCGATGATACGAGTGTCAAGCCTAGAGGTCGACACTTTGTCTGCTACGTCCGGATCGGGTTTGCCGGTTTGGTTTCGAACTGTGGGTTTCAAGGTCCGATTGGCTTGGGGTTTTACCCTAATACCCTTAGGGTTATACCCTACCATTAGGAGTGCATGTGAAAGGGTTTTATTAGGGGCTTATATGTCTTTTATGCTTCCTTGTCTTGAGTATATACAAGCTACGATCTCCATCGTAAAGGACTCCTCCCTGCGCTAACACTCTCTATTCGATTTTGCAGGAAAAGAAGAACGTGGAGAAAAGAAGAAGGGGAGGACCGGTGCTTCTGCTGGGGAAGGAAGAATCTGCCGCCAATCTCTATATCCTTCGTCCTCGAGCTCGAAGCTGGAAGGGAGTCGCTACGGATCTCCACCATCTCCTTGCTTGGACGGACTTCATCAAAGGGGGCTGACTTCTTTCTCTCCTATATTTCCATTCTATTGTACCTTTCCATTTGATCTTCTTGTTGCGTGAATATCAAAGGGATAACTAGTTCTATTTTTTGTAGGAAAAGAAAGAGAAGGGCGGCCACAAGGTGGAGAGGAGAGGGCTTTGAAAGATTTACTAGTTCTTCATTAGAGAGGACGACCGACTGCTACAACTAGCTGCGGATTAAACTCCCTCCGACTGATGCTTCAAAGAATACAATCAAATGGCCTTTCAAGATCAAAGGGGAAACATTCTTTATCTTCTATCTATCAATTTATGATGTTCTTCTTGGGTATAAACTGCTGTGAGTATTTACTGTAGATCTTTCTTGTCTCTCTAAACATCGATATATCCGTGTGTGTGTACGGAGCTGCGTCTCCATGTGGGATTCGTGTGTGGGGCGTGTTCCCCGACTGTGTGTGTGTGAGTGCTACGGTGGCAGCATCTTGGGGCCAGGCCCCGTGTGTGTATTGCTGTGGAAGTAGCGTGTGTGTTGTTGGGGTTCGTCCCCGTGTTGCTACGAAAGTAGCGTGTAGTGAAGCCTCACCCGGTCGGGTGAGGGATGGACATAGGGAGCCCGTCGTGGTCCCGAACCACCTAAAAATCTTTGTGCCTTGTGTGATTGCCTGTGTGACTGTCATTTCTTCTATCTCCGTTCACAGGTACATTATATAGATTTTTACTCACTGCACCATTGCACATTACTACCTCCGTTATCCGTGTTAGACATAAATTCATCTGTCTGTTGCACTGTTATTACGAGTGAGATTGGAAAGATTGAGAGAACTTTTTAGATCTCATGCTTGTTTAGGCTAATCAACGTTAGTTAATTTTATTTCCGTTGCTATTAGTTGGAGTTATTTTTAAAATCCGCCATCTCGGCAAGGGGACAATTCAACCCCCCTTCTTGTCCGCCATCTCTCTGGGCCAACAGGGCGGATCTCCAGAAGAAGTTCCTCGACCGATTTCAAATGGCCGAATGAAAGGTCTCCCTATCCGAACTTTGTTCCCTTTGGCAGAAAAAGGGTGAGAGCGCCCTCGACTTCATCAAGAAATGGTGAGACCTCAGCATGAGGTGTGTCAATCCACCCGTTCAAGAGGATGCCATCACCATATGTCACTGATGTCTGGCGGCCGAGGTCAGCGAAAAGCTTCTCGGCAGCAATATCAAAGGCTTCGACCAACTCAATTCGACAGTCGTCGAGATAGAGATGTTCTTCGCCGATAACCCGAGCTATACCGCAGCAAAGGGTAAACAAGCGAGAGAACGCCAGTCCGGCAAGGAGGTGAACACCATAGAGTTCACCCCTGCCACTAAGGCTAGTAAAGCGCCCGAGTCCAGCAGCTCCGACAAAAAGCCAGCGGACAAGCCGGCTGTTCCCTCCTTCTCGGAGTGCATGAAGACACCCTTCTCCTTCAAGAAGGAACATACGAAGATGCTCTTCGACCTCTACATGGCTCAGACGATCGTCGAACTGCCAAACATCCGCAAGCCGGACGAGGCGCTGAAGACCGATGGCCCCAGTTATTGCCTGTACCTCGCATGCTGGGTCATTCAATTGAAGATTGCAACGTCTTCAAGACTCAGGCGCAGAAGCTGATCAGAGACGGCCTCATCAAGATGAAGAGCGGTCTCGTCGATCCTCCGCAACCACATACGTGGGCCAGGCCGGCTAAAGCAGCACGCGTGGCTCACCCCTCGGCCAATGTCATCCACATGATGGCCGCATTCTCTCTTTCTGACGACGAATCAGAGGAGCCCAGCACCAGTCGAAGGGAACGTTCGATCTGGTACCTAGGGTGGAGGCCTTGGCATGATCAGAGACCTCTCTCCTTCCCCAGAGAGAGAACCCGGTGACTCTTTGATATCCTCATCGAGAGTGGGCAAATCATGCCCCGCGACTCACCTCCTGACTACACCCATTGGGATCGTAGTCACCCCCGGTATTGCCACTTCCACGCCAGAATCTGCCACCCGATCGAGTCCTGTGAGGAAGTCCAATACCTCATCCAGGAACAGATCCAATGGGAGCAGATCGATGTGGAAGGAAACTCCATGTCGCTCGTCAGGCTTCGGCAAGCTGTTGAAGAGACCCTGAGCATCGCCAGGGATGCACTAGAGCGGCCAGACTCTCCCCAAGAAAATGGGCACGGGCTTCCTTACCAGCATCCTCCAGAGTGGCTCGAGTTCCGGACTGACAACCAAGAGGCGCTCGAGCGACTGCGAGGGCGTAGAGAGCAGGATGCCAGCCAAGAGACGGATCCGACTAACTTTTCGGTCAATGTCATCCATTCTCTTGCTCCTCCGGCCCCTTCGGGCTCCTAGATATCAGCACCTAGCCAGCCAACCCCAGCCGCCTCGGCCGTGCAATGGCGGTCCTGGCGGGAGCTGAAGTCTCTCCCTTTTCCTGAAGAAGACACTGCCAGGCTCCTCCGGGTCCTTCTCGGTCAAGAGGACGTTCTGGTTGGTGAGATGACGGCAAGTTCTTCGGCTCTTTCTCATCCTCCTCCCGTCCTATCTCCGCCACCGGCAGCCGCGGATAGGAAGGGAAAGCAAAAATAGGGTGAGTCCCCGCCTCACCTTCGGTGTACCTCCTCAGCGGAGGGGCCATTGGGTCTATCCCGCCTACCTGTTGACACAATCCGGAGTATGAAGAAGTCATCTTCGGAGTCTTCAGTCGCTTCACTTCAAGTGGCGGGCCCACCGTCACAAGGCTCCTTCACTCTGTAGAGTCGGGATAACTGTGCAGAACCACAACGTCTTGTAACGCCGTCAGCCATCGCTAGGCCTAGCTCTCAGCATGGTTGCAAAGGCAAGGCTAAGGAGCGGAACGACCAGTGCCCCTCTCTGTCCGCTCCTCAACAAAAGCCACCGCCACCGCAGGTAAGGTATCAAACCGCGCATATGTCCTCCAACGCCGGTCCCAATGCACTGGCTCAACAGAAGACATCTTCATCGCCACCGCGGTTAAGGCATCAAACCGCGCATACGTCTTCAGACGCCAGCACTAGCCTACCGACTCCTCGTAGGCTCCCGTCGCCATCGCGGGTAAGGCATTAAACCATGCATACGTCATCGGACGCCAGTCCCAGCATTCCGGCATACCAGGAATTGCCGCTCGAGGTAATCGAGCAGGCAATTAATGCCACCTTCCAGATACAACAAGCGGAAGGCGCCTAGATTGAAATCTGTGTGAGGAAGAGTCAACGACCTCGCCCTGTAAAGACACCAACTCGGAGATATCCTCACCAGGATTTATCAACTCTGGCTCAAGCACCTCTCCCTCCTACTCCCTTGGAGACGGCTATCGCCAAGAGACAAGAGAAAAACAGGAGGAGGAACCTCAGAAGGTGGCTCAAGAAACAAGCCGAACAAGCCGCCGCCCTGCAATCCCCAGCCGAACCAACGCCTCTCCAAAACCTTCAGCGGCTCATTGATGACCTGGAGGAATACGTCCCTCCTCGTCCTACTGGGGCTCTCCCACTCGATAGCTACATCCTGTGGTAAGAGATGCAGGAACGAGCCCGCCTCAGAAATTGGGTCCAAGAAATGATCCAAAAGCTCAAGAACGGCGAAAGACTCGTGATCCCGGACGAGCTCTCCTTGTGCTATAAAGACAAGGCGATCACCACAGAGCAGCTGGAAGGAATGCTTCGGCACTGCACCTGCAACATGGTGACCATCCCACCTCCTGACAATCTCAATGTTTCTCGGCGAGGCGAGCCAATGGCCTCTCGGACAAGACAAAGGGCTATCGCCCCTCTTGGGCTATAGCCAGCTCCAGAACACACCGGTCGCGGCCAAGGTCATGGCCGGGGACGTGGCAGAGGTCGTGGGAGAATCCCCGAGTTACCCCTCTCCCCGTCCACATTTGACCCAGAGCGAATTATCCTCTTTCGAGGAGAGGAACCAGCTCCCATTCTGGAAGTAGAAATTCAGGGCAGACCCGGCATCTTCGATCCTTCTGGCAGCGAAGAGGCTATTTCCAGCCTCCCAGCCCCTACACCAGTACCGAATTCGGCAGCAGAGCAAGCGGGACCGTCCGGTAAGGACGAGCCAACCCACCAATCACCCCCAGAAGGGCCGTCATTGGCATCCCTGTTCCAAGAGCCCACTGGTGATCAAGGTCGATCTGGTCCCAGTGATAAGGGCAAGGCAGTGCAACTTCCCGATGGGGAACGGCACGGCAGCTCGCAGAAGGTTCAACCTGACATATTACCTTCTATGGAGGATGCTCGAGCCCGAGCTGACCGGAAGGTCCTCCACCAGATGAAGCGCTTCACCGCCATCATTTCAATTTGGGAAGCCATCGCTTGGAGTAAGGATCTGAGGGAGACCCTTATTAAATACTCCAAGAGCTAGAAGTTTATGAAGCACATGCCGTGGAACTGAAGGCGGCTACCTATGGGGCCTTCGCAGCCACCATCACCTTCACGGAGAAAGACATGCTGCTGTCCCCTCCGTGCCACAATCGTCCTCTCTACATGAAGGGGAAGATCAACGGGCATGATGTGAACCGGATCCTGGTGGACGCTGGTGCCGCTGTTAACATCTTGCCGCTCAAGACATTCAAGTCTCGATATCTAACCCCATACCTCCTGAAGGTCCAGGTGGTCAAGATATCCGGTTTCAACCAGAACACCGAGGACGTCCTCGGCCGGGTAGACGTTGATCTGGTGCTCGATGATTTCACCTCCAAGGTGACATTCTACATCATCGACTCTAACACGTCTTACAAGATGCCATTGGGCAAACCCTGGCTTCATGAAAACTGGGTCGTCCCATCGACTCTCCACCAATGCATCAAGTATGCCAAGCACGAGGAGAAACATAAGGTCTTCGCAGACCTGTCGCCATTTACACCAGCAGAATGCAACCTAGCCGACGCTGCGCTCTATTTCAAGGGGATTAGTCCCTACCCCGTGATCAAGAGCAAAAGCAACGGCTGGCTCTGAGAGGATGATGATGATGACCTCTTCTCTGTTGACGAGGAAAAGGCCAAGCTTCACCAAATGCGCCTCAGCTCCAAGTCAACCCCAGATCACCCTGAGAGGCGCCAGATCAACTTCGAGGCTAATCTCATTAGCCGAGCTATCGGCAAGAGTATATGCTTGCCACCAGACTACTTCCAGCTCCCGTGTGTATCCGAGGAGCACAGCGTCGAGTCGCTGACAACATTCATTGTCACCTTCAAGCGACAACGTCGGAACAAGAAGAAGGCTAATAGGGACAAACCCATTGTCTTCTATAAAGAAGACATAGTCCCTCAAGCCCCGCCGGATGATGACTTTGACTGGTCTAGGCAAGCCGATAACACCCCTGAAGCAGTTCAGGTGTGGGGCGACCTGTCACCGCATATTCAAGAGATGTGTCTGAAGCAACACATTCCCCTGTGGCAGACTCCTGCCCAACAAAGATATTTCCGTCGACTGTGGGACCCTTCCCAGGGCCGAGGGCAACCCCCGTCCTTCCATAAGGATACCAGGGGGCTTGGTTACGACTAGGACCCGGGCTTCCGTGTCCACCATGTAGTTAACGTCGTAGGCTTGGCACTACCGGCCCACGACCAAACAAGAGTCGAGGCTAAATTCGACAACTCTGGGGATGAGGGAGAGAAAATTCGGATTCCGATCTCCGCCAAGGCCAGAACCCCGGCCCAGGCCATCGGGAAACCTTCTTCGCCTCCCAGCCAAGATGAAGGGGCGAAAGGAGCCCCTCCAGCTTCTCAGCCAGTCGAGGGACCCAGTACAATAAACCCGCCTGAGGGGGGGGATCTTGCTGGTCCTAGATGCGAAAGATTGTCAGCTTCACCAGGCAACCCCAGAAAGACCTCAGCAACTCCAGTTGACAACCGCTGGCCAAAATCCGGCGGTCCAGATCAATCCTCGGTGAATTCCAGCGACAACTACTCTCCAGTCCCTTCAGCATCGACTGGTGGCTTCGAGAACCAAGAGATGCACGAAGCCGACACTGATGATGATGATTTCATCGACCTCCAACCCGCTCCTCCCGAGCTGGAGGACAGCGGCCAGGCGACCGTCGATGACCTCGTGGAGATCAACCTGGGCGACGATGAAGCCCCTCAGCCTATATTCGTCAGTGCTCTCCTTACCAAGGCGGAGAAGCAAGACTACAAGCAACTCTTGCTCGAGTACAAGGACTGCTTCGCCTGGACGTACAAGGAAATGCCAGGGATAGACCCCTCCGTAACAGAGCATGATCTAGCCATTTCTCCCTCAATCGCTCCGGTCAAGCAACCACAACGGCGCATGCGCCATGAGCTGGAGCTCTAGGTTTCCGTCGAAGTCCACAAAATGGCGGAGGTTGACTTTATCGAGCCATGCATCTACCCGATCTGGCTCGCCAATATAGTTCCAGTCAAGAAGAAGAATGGTCAACTCTGCATCTGCGTCGACTTCCGGGACCTCAATAAAGCTTATCCGAAGGATGACTTTCCAGTCCCAATCACAGAAACGATGGTCGATATGACCATCGGTCACGAAGCCCTGTCCTTCATGGACGGGTCATCCGGTTATAATCAAATCTGGATGTCCCTCAAAGACAAGAATCATACAGCCTTCAGATCCCCCAAGGGGATTTTCAACTATAAGCGCATGCCCTTTGGTTTGAAAAATGCCGGTGCTACTTACCAAAGGGCCATGACCAAAATATTCGACGAGATGTTGCACAACACCGTCGAATGCTATGTCGATGACCTCGTCGTCAAGACCAAAAGGCGAGAAGACCATTTGCGTGACCTCTGCCAAGTCTTCGAGCGTCTCCGGTAATACAGGCTCAAGATGAACCCCATGAAATGCGCCTTTGGCGTATCCAGTGGCAAATTTCTCAGCTTCGTCGTCAGGTACCGAGGAATCGAGGTGGATCCCAGCAAGATCAAAGTGATCCGAGAGATTCCACCACCTAGTAACATCACTGAACTTAGGTCCTTCCAAGGGAGGCTGACCTATATTCGGAGGTTTATCTATAACCTCTCCAGTCGGTGCACGCCTTTCAGCAAGCTAATGAAGAAAGACGCCCCATTCACATGGGACTCGGAATGCCAAGCGGCTTTCGAGCAAATCAAGGAGTATCACCTTACTCCCCCAGTCCTGGGGGCACCCATCAAGGGTAAACCCCTCATCCTTTACATTGCTGTCATGGACGCTTCGTTGGGAGCTCTATTTGCGCAAATCAATGAGGAAGGTAAAGAGCAGCCCCTCTATTACCTCAGTCGGAAGCTAATCGGTGCTGAATACCGCTACTCCCCTATGGAGAAGGTCTACTTGGCACTGGTGTTCACAGTTAAAAAGCTGCAGCATTACCTCCTGTCTCATCGAGTCGAGCTTATCTCCAAGCACGACCCTCTGAAGTATCTCTTTCGGTGACCTGTCCTCTCAGGCAGATTGGGAAGGTGGGCTCTCCTGTTGATGGAGTACGACATTACCTATGTCCCCAGGAATGCAATCAAGGGACAGGGCATGGCTGAATTCTTGGCAGCCCATCCAGTGCCAGACGATTCACCCTTCAACTCAGAACTCCCGGACGAGGAGTCCCTTGCTGCTCAATCAGAACCACCTGTTGAACAGAGTGGAGATGTCTTGCATTATTGGCAGCAAAGCGCTCTCACAACCAGCGTGCCTTGCTGGGAGCTCTACTTCGACGGTGCTTCCCGAGGGATCACACGGAGCAACCAAGATCCAGCTACTATGGCAGGTGCTGGCATTGTCTTTCTGACTCCTCAGGGTGGAGTTTTATACAACTCTTGCGCCCTCATGAAGTCCCTGACCAACAATGAAGCCGAGTATGAAGCTCTACTCATTAGGCTCCAGATGGCTCTCCACATGGGTGTTAAATGCCTCAAAGCCTACGGGGACTCCCAGCTAATAGTTCGGCAAGTCCTCGGTGTCTACATCGTGCGGAAGCTAGAATTGGTTCCATACCATACCGCTATCACCAGATTGATCCAGAAGTTCTATTTCTTCGAAATAGATCACATTCCCAGAAGTAGCAACGCTCAGGCGGATGCCTTAGCCAAATTGGCCGCGGCCATCAAGCTCCCACTTGAGGGCGAGGTCGACATCGTCATCAAGCACCAAAGATTGATGCCGAGCTCACTCGAAGGCAACACCGGTCTCACCATTTACGGGGTCCACGACCTTGACCAAAGCACACCTCCGGAAGAAGATGGTTGGCGTGCGCCCATCATCAAATTCAAGAAAGGGTGGCTTCCCCCTGACCGGGCTCAAAGGGTCCAGCTACTCCACCGATCAACCTCTTAAGAGCTGATCCACGCCTCCCTGTATCGACTAGTCCATGAGAAGGACAAGTCGATTCTCCTGAGATGTGTCACTCTGGCGGAAGCTCGAGCCATCATGCAGGAGGTCCACTCCGGATTGTGCGGTGCACACCAGGCCGGAGATCGGATGAAGCACAACATCAAGCTCAAAGGCTTCTACTAGCCAACCATGTATGCGGATTGCATCCAGTATGCCCGTACATGTCACTAATGCCAAGCCTTTGGCCCAGTACCCAGAAGACCTCCTAATCCACTGCGTCCTACAGCCCCCACCTGGCCATTCGCTGAGTGGAGCATGGACATCGCGGGGCCTTTCCCGCCATCTTCCAAGGGCCATAAATTCATTTTGGCCTCCACCGACTACTTCTCTCGCTGGGTGGAGGCTCTACCCTTGCGAGAGGTCACCGACGAAATTATTGCTAGGTTTGTCCGACACAACATCGTATACCGATTCGGTACTCCCAGTCGCATAGTGTCCGACAACAGAACACCCTTCAAGAATAAGGCCGTATACCAGTTAGCGGCCAAATTCCACATCGACTGGAGAACCTCTTCAATCTATAACCCTCAGGCTAATGGCTTGGCGGAAGCCTTCAATAAAACCCTCTGTAAGCTCCTGGCTAAGATGGTTAGTCACCGAAGCGTGACTGGGGTGAAAAGGTCCTTGAAGCGTTATGGGCCTATCGGACGGTCTATAAAACACCCACGGGGTGCTCGCCGTTCTCCCTTGCTTACGGGACAGAAGCAGTTATCCCTGTCGAAATCCAATTAGCTTCTTACCGTGTGGCAATCCACACCGGCCTTGCCGGCTCTGATGAAGACGAGTACTAGAGAAGGTTAGAAGAGCTCGCCGATCTAGAAGGCAAGCAACTTGAAGCCTACAAACACCTACAAGTATATCAGGCTCGCATGGCTCGGGCCTATGACAAGCTCGTCAGGCAGCGAGCTTTCAAACAAGGCGACCTTGTCATGATCAAGGAAAATGAAGTCATGGCAGGGCGCTCCAGTGGAAAACTACAGCCAAACTGGTAAGGTCCATAAATCATCCAGAATTTCTACGAGTGTGGGGCTTACACGGTTGTTGATCACAAAGGTCACAGACCATTCCCGCCTCTCAACGGCAAACACATGAAGCTATATTATGCACCAGAACACGAGTTCGCGCGCCAATCAGGCTAAGGCGCACGTCCCAGCTACCACCAATAAGGCCGGTCTTCCCCCCTGGAGGATCTCACCGACCAGTCCTCCCGGTCTACAATTCCCAGTCAACCAGCCAGCTCGGCTCCTCGGAATCACCGCCAGGGATCCGGGGGAACCGGTCTCCTGCCCTCGTTCCTATCACTATGGGAGCACGAGCACCTCTGCACCGACACCAGTCTAGCCGCCAGGCTCTCAGGTAAGTCAAAAAAAACAATAAGAAATGGGGTTAAAAATAGAGATGCCCCGGCAGACCCAGTCATCCTCACCATAATGGGGTGGCTGGGGGCAAAAAGGCCAACAACCCGGCTGAGGTAGAAACCCGAAAGGGCACCTCGGGTAAAATTGGGAAACCCCTCGACGTGAAAACCCGCAAGAGCGCGTCGAAAAAAGCTAAAGGGGGTTGGCTCTGGCGAAAACTCGAAAGGGCGGTAGAGCCGATAACGAGAAAATCTTCTTCTCCCTACCGGTCAACACGGCCTTCCACCTATCCTTTGGTGGCCGATAGCTTCACCCAGAACCAGTCTCCAATACACTTGCACCGCTACGGTGCCAAACTTCCCAATCCCCAGTTAACCTTGTGTTACTCCTGCTCAGCTCGGCCAACCTTTGGCCCTCACCTCAATGTCACAGTTCAACCAGTCCCTGTGACAGTCAAACTTCCAGTCATCATCTTGGTAAACTTACATCTCAACACATTCCCAGACATTTACTATTCCCTGCCCCGACATCCCACGTATCCAGTAAATCCAGAGCCCTCCAATACAGTATAATCCCAGTTTCCCCGATACAATCCCAGATTCACTAGTCATAACCCCAGTCATACCTTGCCATGGCAAAGTGGCCTTTCGCCACCATGGCTTAAGGATTTCTAAAAACTCTTGTGAATGGTCGAACAATATTCGGCTATCCACACCTACAGTCTCAGGTTACGTCCCCTGACAACAATATGCTATGGACGGCAGTCTCAAAAAAAATAATATAAAAAAATGGGGTTAAGAATAGAGATACCCCGGCGGCCTCAATCAACTCTCTCCACGAGACGACTGGGGGCAAAAATTGCCACCAACCCTGCTGAGGTGAAAACCCAAAAGGGCACCTCAGGCAAAATACGGTAACCCCTCGGTGTGAAAACCTGCAAGGGCGCACCGGAAAAAGCTAAAGGGGGCCAGCTCTGGCGAAAACCTGCAAGGGCGGTAGAGCTGGTAAAGAGAAAAAAAAACTCTCTCCCACTTCACTTTTCACTCACAAAGCCATCGGCCACGACACGTCCCGATCGCGAGTTCAACATCACTTCATGACAATGGTGGCCACTGCACCCCCGAAGGTCGGTCATCGCCAGCTTCCAATTTTCAATCTTGGCTACAACACCTTCGCAGGCCAGCCGCCAGTCTCCAGTTTCCAGTCTCGGCTACAACGCCTTCACAGGCCAGCCGCTAGCCTCCAGCTTTCAGTCTCAGCTACAACACCTTCACAAGCCAGCCACCAGTCTCCAGCTTCCAGTCTCGGCAACAACGCCTTCACAGGCCAGCCGCCAGTCTCCACTTTCCAGTTTTGGCTACAACGCCTTCACAGGCCAGTCGCCAACCTCCACTTTCCAGTCTCGACTACAACGCCTTCACAGGCCAGCCGCAAGCCTCCATCTTCCAGTCTCGGCTACAACGCCTTCACAGGCCAGCCGCCAGTCTCCAATTTCTAGTTTCGGCTACAACGCCTTCACAGGCCAGCCGCTAGTCTCCAGTTTCCAATTTCGGCTACAACCCCTTCATAGGCCAGCCGCCAGCCTCCAGCTTCCAGTCTCGGCTACAACACCTTCACAGGCCAGCCGCCAGCCTCCAGCTCCATCCTCGCTACAACGCCCTCACAGGCTAGCCACCCAGCTTCCGGTGCCAGCCTCGGCTACAACGCCTTCACAGGCCTAGCCACCAGTTTTTGACTCCAGCCTCGGCTATGACGCCTTTGTGGTCTAGCTGCCCAGCCCCCAGTTCCAGTCTTGGTTATAACGCCCTCTCGGGTTAGCCACCTGGCTCAGTTCCAGTTCTTAGTCATTGCACCTTTCTAGGTCACCCAGCTGGTTTCAGCTCCAGTCCCCATTCCCAGTCACAGTCCCAGCTTCAATTTCCAGTTCCGGTCTTGGTTGCCATGTCCGCCTAGGCCGTCCAGCTAGTTCGATCCTAGTTTCCTAGACACATACGAGTCCCATTTTCTTTGGCCAACGGCACAATGTTAGCCAATATTCCACCATCCAGTTCAGGGTCAATATACACCCTCCAGAATCACCTCTGCAACCCTAAATCACACGAGTTGTCCCGTTCTTACGGGCCTACATTGGTTCCCCAGTATGTGGGCTTTTATCCCCCAGGAAGATTGGCCCCCACATATAGCCTTCCTTTCCTCTACTACCCAGTACTCAACCTCCAGCTTCTAACACCGAGTTCCTTAAACTCGGTTCCTGTCATCACTCATGGCGATGCGTCATAGGACAAGCAAGCACGACTAACACTAAGTGGTCGTCAGCTCACGCGCATCATTCCATTCCATCAAAGAAGGGAGGGAACAGCCCAGTAAACAAAGGATCTGGAGTTCATTAATACTCTGGAAAAGGAGCCCAAGACATGCCCTTAGAGTAACAAAATCTACACACTCCAGACATCAAAAAAAGAGAGGGGAAAGATACAATCAGGGCCCCGGCTCAATCCCCTCTAGCGCCGCAAGGTGAGAGTCCGCTGCTGCAAGCTCCGCCTCTAGGGTGGACAAGAGCTGAGCACTGGCTCCGACTGTAGCCTCAGCCACCTGCCACTCAGATCGAACGCGCTCAGCAACTACCTGTCGCTCCTCCCAGGCCTTTCTCAAGGCCTCGGCCTGGCTCTCCACCTCCCTCAGCTGTGCGGCTCGCTCCTGAGATGCTGACGCGATCGCTTCGGCGTGATTCCTCTGCTCGGCTATGGCTGACACAAGAAGAGCCCGCTGCTCCTGCGCCTCTCGGATCGCCGCTAGCCTCCGAGCCCTCTGCTCTTGAGCCTCATAGAGTCGCAGGTACTCGGCCCAGATCCCAGCGAACCTGGACATCCAGAGCTCGCTTGGGAAGCCAAGTGCGTGATAGCCCAGGGTGCACTCCCGCAGCCGCTGCCTCAGGTCCTCCGGAGAAGGGAGGGGCTCGCTCAGTGAGTAGCCTCGCGCCCGCTGGAGCAGGGCAGCACCTACACTCGCCTCCAGCAACGGCTCTGGTGGAGAGGCGAATGGAGGCCACTCGACCCCTAAACCTAGGGAGAGGTCTCCGGATGCAGCCAACACTCCAGTGGAGCCTGCATAGTCCCAATGAACACCAAAGGGAGTAAGCAATACATAAAAGGCTTCCTTCGACAAACAAGGTGAAAAAACCTGAGAAAAGGAAGGAGATAAGTCTTGACTCCTTACCTGGAGCAAGCCCAGCTGTCCCTATGGCATCAGCTGTCAGGGTCGGGGAAGGCAACCGCACCTCCGCCTCCATGGCGTCACCTGCCGAGGTCGGAGAGGGCAATGGTTCCTCCACCATCCGGTCATCTCCAGCAATCACGGGTGGGACAGGAGACTCCTCCTGCCCGCCCTCACCAGGAGCCGACGCATGCTCCTCCCTAGAATGATGTGACACGACCTCGGACCTAATGCAAGCAAGCACAATCGTAATCTAAATGGGCCAATTTGGGCCGCCGCTCTCTCGTCGCTCACCCAAGCCTAGGGTAACTTGGCAATGCCAAGGTGAGGTTGAGGGGTTGGGCCCTTGCTGGTAGAGGGCCAGCAAGGCCAAAATTTGATTCCCAATGGATTTGGAAGCCCAATTCAATGGGGCCGACGAAGTGCCGAAGGAACCGGTTGCACTCTTCCCACGGTGATCACTCAAGACAATGAGGCTTGAGGATCGGGCTCTCACTCGCATAACCAGCGGAATTAGAACTAATATTGAAAGACAAGCACTAAGTGGAGTGAAGGTTTGAGCACTTACTCGACCGGTTTGAAGAAACCGGTCCCGGTCGGAGACGAGGGCGAGCGGGGAGGCGAGTGGATCCCCACACGCCGCGGCGGTGTCGCTTGACCTACCCAAACAAATTACACCACTACACCTCTCGCAGGAGGGGGAACTTGGGGTGGGGTTAATGATATTACATCAATACTACCTCCACGCAGGGAGGGGCCTTCAGCCGACCAAGCGGGGTGGGGAAACCAAAGCAAAGAACGAGGAACAAGGGTGGACGCCGAATCTGCCTGCTGTATGCGAACCAGGATAGAGGGTCGGTGTTTCTATTGTAGATCTTGCTCAAGAATTTCTCTGATGGCGAGACCGGAGGCAAAATCTTCGAGACAGGAAGGGGAATGCCTCAGAATTTTTGTAAATTCTTCTGGAGTCGCTGCAGGTCGGGGCAGGAGCTTGAACAGGGCCTCTGTTTCTTGGACTAGCAGGGGCAGGTCACCAACAGTAGGATGCAGAGGCTGTCCTGGCCGCTCCCGAACTCCAAATTTGATGCCGTCAGTGCCATTAGAACCATGGGTGAGTCCTCTTTGTAGCAAAAGAAACAGCGATGCCAGAAGATAAAGGAGACAATCTGTGGAGCCAGAAGAGTGAGGAGGTATCGATGCAGACTGGGGAAGGCAGAGCCGCGCGACCATGGAAGAAAATTGGTAACGTCTGTTCCCGGATGCTGAATGGGCTTCCGCTTCTTCATTCTGAAAGTAGACAGGCCGATGAAGAACTTTGAAAAAGAACTTAAGGACTGATTCCTTCGGGGTTCGTCGTGGCAGAGCTTCTAATCTGGCTCAGGTCCTCAGCCGAGGCAGAACCGCGCATCTGTGGCAGAATGGACCTCCTGGACGACTCGGAGATCGGAAGTAGACGAAACCACTTCGGCTGCGAAGGCGACTGGCAGACGCTTCCGACGATGGCTCTTGGGTCTTGAAACTCGTCCGGAGGAGGTAGTGGTGGCCGCTGCAAGTTGCTGGTCTGCTATAGATCTTCAGTTGAGAGCTGTAGGTTGATGATGATGGGGGGGAATGGGGTATATGGGAGGGGAAATGGGGGTGGATGAGTGTGGGGAAAGCCCGGGCTGTGAGGGGGTCTAGGAGGGGGTGTTCTAAGGTGGGGGAAGGGAAGAATGGGGTCTGGAAGGGGGTCTAACAGGTGGTGGGAGGAGGAGCTACGAATTTGGGAAGGTGGGTGAGAGGAGAAAGTGAGGGGGGGGCACAAGTGAGTGGAGGGAAGGGTGGATTTCAAATTTGAAATGGCCTTGGAAGTTGTGGGGTTGTGTGGGGAAGGGGTTTATTGTGTTGGAATGGGGAAAGTGGTGTTGGAATGTGGAAGATGGTGTTGGAATGGTGAGGGATCTTCTTGGGACTAGGGGGGTGGAGTAATGGAGGCCATGGGGAAGTGGAGGGCTTTAATGATGGTAGGTGGGGGTTGAGGTGGTTGGGAAGGGAGGAGAGAGAAGAAAATTTGAAATTGGGTGTTGAGGAGAGAGAAAGTGGAGTAAAAAAAGAGGGATTAAGAGAGGGAAGGGTGGGGAATCTCTCCCCTAGGGTTTCTCACCCAAAGAATGTTGGAATCACTCCACTAAACTAAGCTTTGGAGTCTCAAATGACATTTTTTTCATTGATTGATTCATTAAGTTGAAATGGGGGGAATGGGGTCCTATATATAGGCAACCCACATTTTACAATAAGTCCTTGACAAAAGACTCAATGACAAATAATCGAGGGGGTAGGGGGTGCACTTGGGCCAAACCCAATGAATTGGGCCCAATAACTAACTAAACAACATAATGACTCTCAAACTTAGGGAAATAAACACAAGACCTAGGAACATGACTCAAATAAAAGGGAAAATACATCAAATGACTCAAATAAAAATTACATAGGACTCGAAATTAAATAATTAGACCATGCCGGATGCAACCGGGGCGAGGAGACGAGCTGTGAACGTGGGCATGGGAGGTGATGTCCCCATCATACTCCCGGGGTGCGGAGAACTCGACTCCGTCGAGTAAGTGTCCTTTCCTCCTTGGAGGGTGTAGAAGTGGTACTGCCCTCAAGTCTTCCGAACGAGACTGATCCATCCACCTGCCGAGATAGCGCTCGTATACCTTGCTCCGAGTGGTAGTGACTTGTTCATCCAATATTTGTTCAGTTTGTTCACGCTGGGCTCTCTTGGCTGGTGGTCTCTCCTCACGGGTGGGTGCTCTCTCAAGGGAAGAAGTAGGCTCAATCTCCTCACTAGGTACCACCGTGGGTCCCTTATATGGCACTAGGTCGGCAACATTGAATGTGGGACTTATTCCATACTCCTCAGGGAGATCTAACTCAAAGACATTTGCACCAATGTGCCTCAGGACCGGGAAGGGACCAGCCCCACGTGGCCTCAATTTGGAGATGGCTCCCGGGGAGAGTCTCTCCGTCCTTACCATCACAAAGTCACCCTCATGGAATTCTTGGTGACGTCGATGAGAGTCGGCTTGCCTTTTATAAGTCACATTCTTCTTGCTAATGTGCTTGCGGATCTCTTTATGCAATGTTGTGAATGTAGACATTCTAGGGGTGATGGGTGGACCGGGGCAACCAAAAGTAGACCTATCGTGTAATGATGCAGTGTAGACTTTGGTTATCCTAGGTGGGCCGGGGCACCCGTAGGCGGCCCTATCATGCAAATTGGTGATAAATATCGGGGGACCCGGACATCCGTAGATGCCTTTGACATGCTTAAGATCCATGATGAATGAAGGAGGACCATGACATCCGAATATGGACCACTCATACTTTCTACTTGACATGTGGGTGATATGAATGAATGGACCCAACATAGTGTTCATGCCAAGGGGTGTGGTAAGCCTAGACACATGCATACTTTTCCCAAAGGTGACTTCCATGTGTATAGGTGTGGGACAACCTTTGAACTCCCATTGGAAAGGATCGAATAGATCTAAGAAGGTGGTCATCATGGGGTGGGGCACAACCTTATTACCTATGGATATGTGGCCCAAGGTCATGGCTCCCAAGGTGTAACCCGGGTCATGGATGAGGTTGGTTTGGCCCAATATGGTGGGTGAGGGTAGGAAAGGGTGGGTGGTGGGTAAGATGGTTGGGCCACATGGGTATCCGTACTCCCATTGGAATGGGTCAAAGGGATCATGGTAAGGGCTACCTAGAGAGAGGAACTCTATGTTCCCAAGGTCCTTACAAGGTGGTGAGTCATCCTCCTCCCAAGTAGTTGGTCCAAGGTCTCTAGTGGGTTGACCGTTCAAGGTACTTGGGATCTCAAGGGGTGGGGAGTAGACCGGGATGGGTTCTTCCTCTAAGGGGAGAAATAGGAGGATCTCACTAGTACAATGCCCACTTGTGCAAAGGGAGGTGATGGAACCGATGGATGGGTGGACAAAGTTGACGGTGCTAGGCTCCAATGGTCCCATGGCTAGTAGGCCGGTTAAGTGGGCTTGCCAATGTAGGCAATCCACAAGGTCTCCCAAGTCTTCCACAGAGTAGAAGTTTTGATAAGTGACATGGGGAGGTCGGGTGGGAACAATTTGGGATTTATATCCCAATGGTTGTGAGCTAGGGAGGGTGGGACATTGCTTGAGCCATTGGAGTATGGACTCATCTATGGTGAGGGTGCCATGTGTGATGGTGCATGGCCTTTGAGGATCCGGACCATGAGGGGTGGGGGAAGATTGAGGCTCTTCTTCTTTATTGGTGGGATCTTGGGCTTCCTCTATGGTGATAGGAGGGTCCATATGGGCATAAATCTTCCTAAGTTCATTTCTCATCTCAACCCAAGAGTCAATTGGCTCTTGCCTTCCAACTTCCCTTAAGCCTACAATGTTTTGCCATTCATTCCTAGCTTGGCGCCATAGCAAACTTTTGGCATAGTTGACTTGCATAGACCCTGACAGGGTGAACCTCCCAAAGTGGTGATCTATGGAGCTTTCCCATTCTAGATATAAACTAGGGTGGGATCCATCAAACACAAAGGCATCTATTGGGTCCAAGCGAGACGAGTAGGCTAAGTAGGAAGTGGCCATGATGATCGAGTGATAAATGCAATGGCCCTAGGACAAGACTTAGTAGAGACAAGTCTAGAACTTGCTCTGATACCAATTGATGTGACACGACCTCGGACCTAATGCAAGCAAGCACAATCGCAATCTAAATGGCCCAATTTGGGCCGCCGCTCTCTCGTCGCTCACCCAAGCCCGGGGTAACTTGGCAATGCCAAGGTGAGGTTGAGGGGTTGGGCCCTTGCTGGTAGAGGGCCAGCAAGGCCAAGATTTGATTCCTAATGGATTTGGAAGCCCAATTCAATGGGGCCGACGAAGTGCCGAAGGAACCGGTTGCACTCTTCCCACGGTGATCACTCAAGGCAATGGGGCTTGAGGATCGGGCTCTCACTCGCATAACCAGCGAAATTAGAACTAATATTGAAAGACAAGCACTAAGTGGAGTGAAGGTTTGAGCACTTACTTGACCGGTTTGAAGAAACCGGTCCCGGTCGGAGACGAGGGCGAGCGGGGAGGCGAGTGGATCCCCACACGCCGCGGCGGTGTTGCTTGACCTGCCCAAACAAATTACACCACTACACCTCTCGCAGGAGGGGGAACTTGGGGTGGGGTTAATGATATTACATCAATACTACCTCCACGCAGGGAGGGACCTTCAGCCGACCAAGCGGGGTGGGGAAACCGAAGCAAAGAACGAGGAACAAGAGTGGACGCCGAATCTGCCTGCTGTCTGCGAACCAGGATAGAGGGTCGGTGTTGCTGTTGTAGATCTTGCTCAAGAATTTCTCTGATGGCGAGACTGGCGGCAAAATCTTCGTGACAGGAAGGGGAATGCCTCAGAATTTTTGTAAATTCTTCTGGAGTCGCTGCAGGTCGGGGCAGGAGCTTGAACAGGGCCTTTGTTTCTTGGACTAGCAGGGGCAGGTCACCAACAGTAGGATGCAGAGGCTGTCCTGGCCGCTCCCGAACTCCAAATTTGATGCCGTCAGTGCCGTTAGAACCGTGGGTGAGTCCTCTTTGTAGCAAAAGAAACAGGGATGCCAGAAGAGAAAGGAGACGATCTATGGGGCCAGAAGAGTGAGGAGGTATCGATGCAGACTGGGGAAGGCAGAGCCGCGTGACCGTGGAAGAAAATTGGTAACGTCTGTTCCCGGATGCTAAATGGGCTTCCGCTTCTTGATTCTGAAAGTAGACAGGCCGATGAAGAACTTTGAAACAGAACTTAAGGACTGATTCCTTCGGAGTTCGTCGTGGCAGAGCTTCTAATGTGGCTCAGGTCCTCAGCCAAGGCAGAACCGCGCATCTGTGGGAGAATGGACCTCCTGGACGACTCGGAGATCGGAAGTAGACGAAACCACTTCGGCTGCGAAGGCGACTGGCAGACGCTTCCGACGATGGCTCTTGGGTCTTGAAACTCGTCCGGAGGAGGTCGTGATGGCCGCTGCAATTTGCTGGTCTGCTGTAGATCTTCAGTTGAGAGCTGTAGGTTGATGATGATGGGGGGGAATGGGGTATATGGGAGGGGAAATGGGGGTGGATGAGTGTGGGGAAAGCCCGGGCTGTGAGGGGGTCTAGGAGGGGGTGTTCTAAGGTGGGGGAAGGGAAGAATGGGGTCTGGAAGGGGGTCTAACAGGTGGTGGGAGGAGGAGCTACGAATTTGGGAAGGTGGGTGAGAGGAGAAAGTGAGGGGGGGGCACAAGTGAGTGGAGGGAAGGGTGGATTTCAAATTTGAAATGGCCTTGGAAGTTGTGGGGTTGTGTGGGGAAGGGGTTTATTGTGTTGGAATGGGGAAAGTGGTGTTGGAATGTGGAAGATGGTGTTGGAATGGTGAGGGATCTTCTTGGGACTAGGGGGGTGGAGTAATGGAGGCCATGGGGAAGTGGAGGGCTTTAATGATGGTAGGTGGGGGTTGAGGTGGTTGGGAAGGGAGGAGAGAGAAGAAAATTCGAAATTGGGTGTTGAGGAGAGAGAACGTGAAGTAAAAAAAGAGAGATTAAGAGAGGGAAGGGTGGGGAATCTCTCCCCTAGGGTTTCTCACCCAAAGAATGTTGGAATCACTCCACTAAACTAAGCTTTGGACTCTCAAATGACATTTTTTTCATTGATTGATTCATTAAGTTGAAATGGGGGAATGGGGTCCAATATATAGGCAACCCACATTTTACAATAAGTCCTTGACAAAAGACTCAATGACAAATAACCGAGGGGGTAGGGGGTGCACTTGGGCCAAACCCAATGAATTGGGCCCAATAACTAACTAAACAACATAATGACTCTCAAACTTAGGGAAATAAACACAAGACCTAGGAACATGACTCAAATAAAAGGGAAAATACATCAAATGACTCAAATAAAAATTACATAGGACTCGAAATTAAATAATTAGACCATGCCGGATGCAACCGGGGCGAGGAGACGAGCTGTGAACGTGGGCATGGGAGGTGATGTCCCCATCATAGAATCTGATGCTGCAAGTAACTCAAGAACGTCAGCACTCTGCCTTATAGAGTTAACAAACACCAAACAAGGATGGAAAGGACCACTACATACCTCTAGAAGGGGTCCCCGTCGGAACCTCCCTACCAGCCGAGACCCCGGAGGATGAAGAGCTCGAGCTCGAACTCTCCCACGTCTCCATCTCTAAGCCGCCGTCATCTGAAGAGCTCGACGAGGTCCCCGACGAACTCCCCGAGGTTGCCGAACCTGAAGCTCCTACAAGCCAACACAGCAAACAAGGTCATCACCTGACCCAGCTCCATATAAGAGTGGTTCTCCAGCTAAGAGTGGCAAACAAAAAACTCACCGGCCGGAGCACTCCCCTCCGAAACCTTTTCGATGTCGACGATCTCCTCGTCGCCCTCAGTAGGGGCCACTTCGGTGGACCCCTCCTCCACCATCTTGGCCCCGTTGCGAGGCAGCTCACCTTCTTCCAGAGGTGAAGGTACACCTATAAACAATACCAACAGGACCTCAGCACTAGAAGACAATCAACAACAATAGGCTTAACAGAAATGATTAAGTCCCCAGCTACGCACCTGAGGGTCCCATGCTCGAGGACCCGACCAGCCCCACAGTGCAGGCCGACACCACAGCTGACTGGGAAACCTGCTCCACCCCCGCCAATAGCTGCGGCAACAAGCTAGACACTTCCTCGATCGTGGGCGCCATTGAAGCACTCCTCCCCTCAGGGTCCCCCTCAAAGGAGGGAAGATACACTGAAGGGCCAGTGCGGACCAGCTCCTGAATCGTCTCCAGAGTGGCGGTTGGATCCTCACCTGAAAAATGACATCATAAAGTCAGTCAGTATCGGCATCCCCGCAACTCTACAATGGAAGGGCAATGCCCTCCGCAGCGATTTAGTGCTCAGCCGAGCCATCCTGGGTCACATCGGGCACTTGCCCGTCAATGGATGGGGGCACCTCGCCTTGCATCTATGAAGAAGCGGCAGTCTCTGATACCCCGGCCATCTTTGCATGACACCAGCAACAATGTCAACTCCCAGAATCAACTATAGCCATGAACGCAACACGCTTGGTTCCAGAATTGTTTACCTGGCTGGGCATCCTTTGAAGCCTTCCATGGCTCAAAATCAGGGAAGATCTCAACATTGGGGGCAGTCTCGTCCATCATACGAAGGAGCCCCTCCATATGTATCTCATGATCGACCCCATCCGCCGGAAGGGGGTCGACCTCCTGAGGTGGCGAGAAGGCCACATCAGCCCCGGTCTCCAGTGGCGCTGTGAAAAGCAAATCCAATTGCACCAGGTTAGCCAATCGTCAAGGCTGAATCAACAAAAAGCAAGTAGGTGGATATGATACTTACTAAGAGCCGGCTCTGCCTCGATATGCTCCTCGGCAGCGGGTCCCCGAGAGGACTCACCAACCTCCCTGACTCCGGTCTCCATCCGGGGGTGCTTCCTCCGGGGCTGAAGGGCCCTGTCACCATCCCCAGAAGATGTCCCTGTGGAAGGATGATCCATGTCCGCCGCAGAACCTGCTAATAAACACAACCACACAGGATCTCTCAGTCATATGCCCTAGAAAACCATAAAGCAGGGCCAGCAGGCTAATGAAGAGGTCTTACCTGAAGTCACGAAGGGGGTCAGCGGCAGAGGAACTAACTGCTTCGGCTTCAAGCCCACAACCCGTGCGGCCTTCGCGATCGCCTCCTCACGTCCCTCAAGGTGTAGGCACACTCGATGAGGGACACGAGCTCCATGGGTCCGGCCAACCCGATCGCATGGGCGATGTGACGCCTCCAATCAGTAGCCGCCATATCTGCAGAGCTCCCCTCAGGGAGCACTCGGTCCAACGAACCCCACTGCTCAAACCCGCAGTTCGCCAGAAACTAGGTCCACCAAGTCCTCGACGACTCAGGTCGAGGTGCCCTGACTCTGGTGCCTCCAGGCGCCGCCTGTGCCAGCTTGAGGGGCTTCAGTGCCCCGTTGCCGCTCCACCCCATCGACAAAGAGCCTCGGCTCCGCCGGGGCACCTGCTGCACCAGCCTCTCTACCTCCCAGCGGATCCGAGTAAACTTAGTCCGTAGATACCCATCATCTAGTAGGATGAGAGGCAGGTCCTCCCTCAAGAGACGGGTCTCCTCAGCTTTCCAGATCGCCGAGGCCTTCTTTCGGTACTGGTGACTATGCTCGAACCACCACCTGGCGTAGTGGGCGTCAAACCATCCCCTGCGTCCCGGCACCGGCGTCGGCAGCCGCTCCGGCTCTCGGCGATAATAGAAGTCCCACCACGCCGCGGCTAGCAAATGTGTGTCCCGACCTTTGTACTGACGACCCGCTAAAGGGAACTCCTGGTTCGGTGGGATCCCCTGGTCGTACCTGAAGTTCCGAGTGAACCTGTGCGGGTAGTACGGCTCCAAGAAGCTCGTCACGGACCGGTGTAAAGGCAGCACCACTAGTCGAGTGCTCATCACCCACTCTATATACAATGACGCGTCCGGCTCCGGCTGGTAAGGTAGGGCACAGGCCGCCCCACCATTCAAAGGCACCATGACCAAGTGGGAGTCCCTGGTAGCACCGTCAAAAGGAACACCCTCCTCGCCCCTACCGGGCAAGTAACACAAAACCCTCCTGGCTTCCTCCAGCTGCATCACTGCGTCCCCATCAGGCTGTCCGGTGAAGCTGAACAACAACGGTGCCGCCTGGTTCATCACAGACCCTGGGAACAGTAACCCAGCCCATGCACTGAGGTAGTGAGTCGGTAGGAGCAGGCTCCGCTCACGTGGCGCCGGGTGCGCCGCCAGTACTCCCAGTCCCTGGTAAACATTGGCCAAAGCTGCTGGGGCTAAGGCCAGTCTCCGTCCCTCTGCCAATTGGCAGGCAGGCCACAACAGCTCTACTCGCAGTAGGCCGTCCTCCCCATGGGGGACCACGAACGTCGCCAGCCAGTACGCCAAGTACGTGGCCAAGTGCGTCACATATGGCAGTCGGTGGGGGTTCCACCCCTCCCGTGGAGTGTAGATACACCTCGGATGCGTCTTGAATCGCAGCTCCACATCTATATACTCCTCCCAGGGAGTCTGGTCTCTAGCGAACTCCTGGTGAAAATAGAAAGGCCTGTTGTAGAAATGACGGACCCATGCATTCAGCGGCACTCTCGGAGTCTGCGCTACTTTCTCTCTCCCAGCCAGGGCCAGGTCCCTCCAGGTCTTCAATAAATATCGATAGCTATAAGGAACCCGGTATCTCCCATGTTCGTCAGTATGGCTGCGATGGAGGTCATCCAACACTATCTCCTCGTACCCCTCGCCGCTGATCGGCAACCCAGAGATCCTCCACAGAGACCACAAGTCTAATGAGGTCTCTCCCTCAGCCGTTGGCACGGTGTTCCACCTGCGGTTGAAGTGCTCTGTCAGCGCCTGTAAAAGTCATGTATAACAAGGATACCCATACAGAGTCGCAGTCACAGCATATCGGATGTCAGCTCAGTCTAGCAGCACCCGGTAGTGGTGTACTATGCCCATCAACCACTCAGTCGCCCCCTAGCGGTATCTGTGTGACGGAATCACCGCCCAGCGGCCATACCAACTGACTGCACTCTGTCGTAAAATCTCGAAAAGGAGGCTGTGGTCGTCGTAGCCCTCCCCAGTGTACTCCAGCCCTGAAGGCTCCACCACCAATCCTGGACTGCCCTCTGTCTCTGCTCGATGGTGTCCATGCAAATCCCAGAAGACGGGACCCATCACTCCAGCTCGGACTCCAAACTGGTCTACTCTGCTGAAGAAGCCCAGGCACTGAGAACTGGGAAACTGACTCTGTCTCTAATAATCCACAGAGAAACTCAGGAAGCGGTAAAGGATGATCCTGTGCAAGCTATCTCGACCCACCAAGATCGCTCGCTCCAGTCAGCGACGGGCGCCAGCAACCCAAGAGTCACTCTCCTCTATGCCTGGCGGGACGAAGTGCTTGATAAACGCAAACAAGTGACGGTCCAGAGGGAACTCCATTAAATAGCCACCACTACGGTCATAAGTGTAAATTCTGCCCGTCTCCGACGCGCGGGCCAGCTCCACGACCCCAACCCCGTTGCTGCGCTCGCCGACGGGGCCCTCTGCCACAACTGCTTGCCCACCATCAAGCTGCTCCATGCTGGCCGCGGTGACAACTGGCGGGCCCAAAGGGGGCATGGGCCGCTCGGTCCTCCTCACCTAGTGGTCCTCTTCCCGGACCACACACCTCGGGACCCTCTCATCCCTGCCAAATCGGGCCATAGCTGCAAGACATAGCACAAAAATGGTCAGTACTCCAGAAATTCAACACATATAATACAACAAATCATAAACATATGAAGCGTTGAAATGCAACTAAAACAACTCAGAAGGAGAGGTTCACGAGCCGTACGCCCTCGTCTCCGCCTCCAACGCACGACCCATGGGGGGCATTTGTTGTACTCGGACTATTTCCTCAGTGAAATACCAAGAAATAAGGGTTCGAGAATTTCCTCGAACACCTTCAAGGCATGGGCTACCCGGCCCCTCCGATAACCCAGTGGGCCCGACCAATGGCCCTAGCACGTTGGCCTAGGTGCACGATGGCTCTAGCAATCAATCGGGACCGCTCCCGATTCATAAGTCATGAATTTCCTCAGCACTCTACACGGTCACCCTGGCTGCCCCAGGGACACTCCGACTACAAGCCATGCCACATGGCACTCAATGAAACGGCTAGGGGCCTACCCCGGAATGCCTTCCCTCAACCCTCCAAGGTCAAAGGGAAACCCAAATAGGTCAACCACAGGCTCAGGAGGCCCGTAGTACGCGTGTACGGCTCACACATGTGTGTTCGGCATTCTGCCGAACACCTTGTGGGCGCACGTGTTTCAACCCTTCTACACCAGCCCATGGGCCACCCCATGGTCCCAGTATACCAATTGGGTCCTACAACGACCCCCCAGCAAGTCGGGGCCAACCCCGACCCTCAGACACGTGGCGACAAGCCACTGAACTTAGCTCTCGGGACAACCCGAGGCTACCCTGCCAACCCGCCGTACAACACGGTATGCAACACGAGGCAAGGCCCATGGGCCCAAAATGCCTTCTTCCAACCCCTACAGACTTCTACCCTTGGCCTTAGGCCAAATCCAAGGTCCGTCGGCCACTTACGCGGCTCGTTCGGCAACCCGGGGTGTGTTCGGCATTTACCCGAACACCTTGCGAGCGGCTACTCCGACTCAAGGAACAACGGCCCCATGGGCCCATGTCAGCCTCCTGAAGGTTAAAGACCATCAGAGGACGTCCCCAGGCAACATAAGAAGATCCCTCGGGGTCCATCCCCCGGGGTTACGGCTGGCCCGGGGCCAATTCGCCCCAGGGCGTGGCCTCCTCAGCCAGGAGGCCCGACAGCCCTCCCCAGCCCCTGTTCGTGCAGATGCGGTCCGAGGTTTGTGTAAAGCTCATTCGTCGTACCCGTAAACGGAAGAATTCGTGAAGACGAAGTCCCGGGAATACGTGGAGTCGCTCACGTCAATCCCTCGGTCAACGGGCACAAGCAGCCAGTCAGCTAGTCCAAGCCCGTATCCTTTGTCTTCTAGCGTCCAAACGAGTCAAAGTGGGGCTAAATTAACCAAAAAAACCGGGTTTTTATAGAAGGGGGACCACTCCCTCTCTCTCCCTCTACCTGGTCCGCCCAAACCCCCCCTTGGGGAGGGGTTTAGGCGGACCAGCTTGGGCCTCCAAGCTGGTCCGCCTAAACCGCAAGGGGGGGGGGGTTAGGCGACCAGCCTGGACGCCCAGGCTGGTCCGCCTAAACCCTTGGATAATAATAAAAAAAAAGATGTTTAAACAAAAAAAGGGACCAACATGGCCTGCCCAAACCCCCTTGGGAGGGGGTTTAGGCGGACCAGCTTGGACCCCCAAGCTGGTCCGCCTAAACCCCATCTCTTCTACTCACGCACACATAAAAAAAAACACATAAAAATTTCAAATAAAATAAAAAAAATACTATTTGGGGGGTTCACCCAGACCAAGTTGGACCCCCAACTTGGTCCGCCTAAACCCCACCCCCCACCCCTCCAAACTTCTATAAATTGCCCCCCTTACCAACAAAGAACAACAACACAAACAAGAGGAGATACATACAGTGCATGAAGGAAGGAAGCAATGCACGGACGAGCTAACTTCCCTGGCCTAATTGTCGCACCCTCCGACTCCCGAGGCCTTCGGCAAGGGTCGGGAACGCAAGAAGACAAGTGCGCGCGCGATTGACTTGCTAGTCGGCTCACGCACGCCGAGGGTATGTCTCACGTACTCCCCTCATGCGGTGTCTAGCCGTCTCATGCCAAGTCCATCCCCGCCTCGTGTAAGATGACCGTACCAACGGCGAATACGCCCGCGCCCCGGGTCCGCCCATGTACATCGACTTACGACACGTACAACGGTGATAAAGGGTACCGTGTAAAGACATCGTCAGCCCTCGACA
The DNA here is from genome assembly GCA_022559845.1 of Amorphophallus konjac. Lineage (NCBI taxonomy): Eukaryota > Viridiplantae > Streptophyta > Magnoliopsida > Alismatales > Araceae > Amorphophallus > Amorphophallus konjac. Next base: position 39,206,778 of record CM040122.1, read on the forward strand.
CGGATCCGCGTGCCCACCGTTCATCTTCCAGTTGGCCGTTGGCCCCTCAGATTGAAAAATCAAGTCTAGTCGGACCTCTAGCCTGGGAATTACAGTCCTGGGGCCGACCTTGACTCTCCAGCGCGACAGCACTCACCGTCTGAGACCCAGACCCGATCGCTCACCTCGAGCCGCGTCTGACCTCCGCTAGGTGCCAGCCATGTCCGGCCTGACCACCAAGGCAGTCTGACCCACACCCACTCCTCTGTAAAGAGTTCCAATAAAACACACGGACATCCGCTTTGTCACGCAATGACCCGGGGGCCGACTCACCTGTCGGAAATGTCTCGCGGCTTGTGCCCGTTGTACTTCGGCCACTCAGGCCCACTTGTAATGCCCATGTGGCGCATCATAATACCAGTGAAACACATATGCTCGTATTCGGGCCCCCAGCTTCCTACCACACCACTCGGTGTCCGCGCCCGATACCCTAACCCCAGTGAACATCCCCCAGTCAAATGTGTACTCCTAGCTACTGAACGCACCCGGCCCACCACCCACGGCTTCAGACAGATATACAGACTTTTCTTTAGCATGGAACGAAGGTATTTGGATTCAATCTGATGTAAATAAACACCGGTTGCTTGCGGTCAGTGGGGAAAGACGTCATGTACATGATTCCTGCAATCGCCTACGCACTCGCACCCATGGAACCCCTTCTCTCCACGTGTCGCCTGATCGCCTGAGCCCACGTGCCACGCCCTGGTGGCGCTTCCCCGGTCAAACCTTGGTTCCATGAGTGATTGTCGAGAGATCGACTAGCACGCCCCACCCTGTCCGGTTAACCCTTAGCCCGACATTCCCATGCCATTTCGCCCCTTTCGACTTTCCGTAAAAGGAGAGTACCCGGTACCGCCGTGAGAGGCATGCAACCGTAAGGAGGATACCCGAGATACATCAAACTCCCGTATTTTCCTTCCCCGCTGTATCCCTTCCTTCACCCCGGTAATCAGCATAAAAACCCGTGCATCAAGGGTATCTTTAGGAAAGCTTTTAGGGTTCATAGTCAGCAAAAGAGGAATTGATATTGACCCTAACAACGCTAAGGCCATCACCGAAATGCCTCCTCCCAAGAACATTAAAGAAGTCCGGGGTCTAATCGGGCAATTGCAATTCATTAGGAGATTTATAACTCACCACTCTCAGTGATGCAAGCCCTTTTATGACATGTTAAAAGGAGAGGCCAAGTTTGAATGGAGCGATAAATGTCAAAAGGCCTTTGATGACCTGAAGAGTTATCTTCTAAATCCTCTTGTTCTGGCACCCCAAGTCCCGGGTTAGCCTCTACTGCTCTACGTATCCACCACGGAAGAATCTATCAGAGCAGTGTTGGCCCAATATGACGATGCAAAGAGAGAACGCACAGTCTATTATCTGTCCAAATTATTCAATGAAGCTGAGCAGAAGTACACTATCATGGAGAAGACTTGCACAGCTATCATCTGGGTCGCCCAAAAGCTAAAGCACTATTTTTTAGCACATGAGGTGAAGCTCTTGGCGTGAATGGACCCATTAAATACTTGCTGGAAAAGCCTGCTTTGAGTAATCGGTTGGTGAGATGGCAAAGTTTCCTCAACCAATTTGACATCACCTACGTCAGTCAGAAGGCGGTCAAGGGGCACGCCATCACCGAGCACCTTGCCCATCATCCACTCCCTACATTCTCCCATGTCGACGAGAGTTTCCCGGATGAAGAGTTAGGAGCCATCATAGATGGTGAACCTTCGTGGGTTCTTTACTTCGACGGTGCACTCAATTCCAAGGGATGTGGAATTGGAGCCATTCCCCAATCTCCAGAGGGTGTTGTCATCCCCTGTGCTTGTCAACTAACCTTCCATGCCACGAATAACGTGGCAGAGTATGAGGCACTCCTCACGAGCTTAAAAATGGCGTTGGCACTCGGAGTTAAGGAGCACCAGATCATTGGAGACTCCCAGCTTATACTCTATCAATCCCTCAGCAAGTACCAAACCAGGGACCCGAAGCTAAAACCATACCAAGATTTAGTCAACAGGGTAGTCTTGCGGTTTAGGAAGCTAACCTTAGTTCACACTCCTCGGGCTCAGAACATTCTAGCCGATGCTCTGGCTTCTCTGGCATCCTCTCTCCCAATTCCCGGTGAAAAGCCGTCAGCTACTATCATGGTGCAAAGGGCGCACATTCCTTCACACTCAGATCCTTGGTTCCAACAATTCTCAGAGTCCTCTCTTCGAGTCCATGCCATCTCTCACGAGCCCGAGGTCGACCTTGAGGACGGCAATCCCTGGTTCTTCGACATCGAGAACTATCTCTGGGATGGATCCTTCCCTGATTATGCTACTGCCCCCGATCGATGAGCTATTCGTCGAGCCGCGGAGCGCTTTTCCATCATAGGCGGTCTCTTGCATCGCAAATCTCTTAGTGGAGTTTACCTCCGCTGTCTCGATGAGACCGAATCTCGTGCAGTTGTCGAAGCTGCACACTCTAGTGAATGTGGTGGCCATGTAAATGGTCGCATGCTTGCTCAAAAACTCCTTCGGCAATACTATTGGCCTATCATGAACGAGGAATGTGCCCGTTATGTCCGCCATTGCGCCAAATGCCAACTCCATGCGGACAAGGTTCACACTCCTTCATCCTCACTTCACCCTCTCATAGCTCCTTGGCCTTTCGCCATGTGGGTATTCGATGTGGTCGGTCCCCTGGAGGATAGAACTGGAGAAGTCCAAAGAAAATCCTTCATCCTCACCGCTATAGAGTATTTCACAAAGTTGGTAGAAGTTAAGGCATTCACGAAAGTCAAGGCATTGACGGTGGTGAAGTTCATCAAACGCAACATCCTCGCCAGGTTCGGCATCCCTTGTGACATCGTCACCGACAATGGACCGCAGTTCACATCTCAGGAGCTCCGCGACATGTGTGGTAAATATGGCATTAACTTGCATCATTCATCACTGTTGATATGTTATTCCTCCTCGAGTTAAATAATATTGAAGAGATAAAAAACAGGAGGAAAGATGAAGCTGTTGACCGTGATCGCCACCCGGTGAAAGCGCCGGGACTCGGAAGCTACGGGAGAATGCGGGTCCGTTCCTCCACTCCTCCTGGCCGGCCAGAAGGTGCGGGCCTCGTGCTTTTGGTTGTTGACCTGAAAGCAAACGGTGAAACACACAGATAAACGGAGATTAGCTAAATGATAGTGTAGTAGGTGTACTAATTGAAATAAAGCAAAGGAAGAACATGGCCCGGCGATACCTGGAGGTTTTGAAACCCCGTTTAGGGCGCCGGAAACAGTAGGAAAGATAATAAATGCCAACGAAATGATGTATGTGATGTGTGATGCAGTGGAGAAAAAAACGTGTGTGTGGTGAGCAAACAGAGAAGGACTAGAAACACAGAAACATGAAGCGTGAAGTTCCCTGCACCGGGGGCCTGCGAGGGATGTAGAAGGCCCCCACTCCCTGACGAACGGGCGGATGCTGTATGAGATTTGGCGATGGAATTCGACAGCACTTCGTGATGGTCCCCCCCTTTCCTCTGTCAGAACGGACGGACGCTGTATGAGATTTGGCGATGGAGTTCGACAGCACTTCGTGATGGTCCCCCCCTTTTTGTCAGAACCCGTGAGCTATATATATAGAGCCCAGGGCTTCGAGCTTAATCAGGGGTTAAGGGGAATGACGGTCGGTCAAAGGCCGGTAAATGAGAGCATCGTGTCAATATTGCCAACGACATTCTCCTCTTAATCCGCCTGGAATCACGGGGGTCTAATCTGGGTGGCCTTAACAATGACGGTCTTACGAAGGCCGCCAAACATGTATGACGGTCTGGGAGGGGCCGTTCAATATACATGACGGTCCTGGAAAAACCGTTATACGTAAAGAGGAGTCAACGCCCAGACAAACAACTTTTCGTGAAGCACGTGGCTATGACCGACTGTCGGGCCTCTGAACCCTTTTCTTGTCGGCAAACAATGACGGCCCAGGGACGACCGCTATATTGACTATAACGGTTGGCATTGAGCCGCTATACAAAGCGTATCACGAGATACAAATAACCCGGGGCAGCGGAACACAACGGCCCAGTGGGGACCGTTCTATTGAGAAAAACGGTTTATAACAGACCGTTAAATCCAATGAGAGGGAGGGAGGCCTTCTTTGCTGGGAAGAGCCCAAAATACTGCCAGAGGAATAATCTTTCATGTGATTGACTGTTCGGGACATCAATAACTGAGACGCAGGAACTGATTCGATTCATCGGTAAAAAACGGGTGTCAACAGATGCCCCTCCTTAACGTCCGCCTTGCAAGGGAACGAGCGGAGGTGTAGTGGAGGCGTCATGGAACATGGAGTTGTAGCGGAGATGAAGCGGAGTGGACTGCAAAAGCGGGCGTTAAGGCAATACGACACCCGTTTCATACCAATAAGCCATAGAAATCTTCCGGCAACCTTCGAACCAATTTGCAAGGTACTGTGGGACTGAGTGTTAAACCTGAATCTGGAGGAACTAAGGTAAAAGAGCAAGGAGCGGCCTCGTCGGCGGACAAGCTGTGGTCCTAAATGAGGCGATATAGAAGCTGGTAATAGCGAAATTAAAAGGATTTTAAAACTCCAGACGAGGGAAACACTTAATTCATCAGAACCGAACAATTAGGTCCAAAGAAATACCTTCTAATTTTGGAGTGGAATTATTCCTTCGGTGGGACATGGAACACAGAAAACAGTCAATCATACGCAAGATCATTTCTCAGGCAGACCGTAGGTCGTGAATGCTCAAAAGGTGCTTGTGATGCATGCTGGGCTAAAAGAAAGAAACATGTAAAATCGAATGCAAACAAAGGATAAAAATATAAAATACTCGAGAATATTATTGCAGAACTGAATGAGTCAGGGTCAGGACACTTCTTGCAACCACGGCGTGCAAGAGAGAACCGTCGTCCCCTGACTTCTTCCAACTTAGCGGCCTTTCCGAAGATTAGACACGCATACCTAGATCATCATGTGTTTTTGTTGACGGGGAACGTCAGATCCTGGAATGCGTGAAGAATCGACTGGTTCTCGAGATAGATGTTTATTACCATATAGTAATGCAATAAGAGTTTTGAGGGATTGAGGGCCATACCTGACTTACCTGTGCAGGCGTAACGGCGGGACATTGATGTTGTTTAGCTTTAACTGCAATCAAAACTCATTGGCACATGAATTTCACAATAATGATACATTCAACAGTTCAACGGCTCAGAGGGGACCGTTCTTAAATTGGACGGCTCATGGTAAACCGCCATATGGATCTTTAACGGTCATAGGAAGGCCGTTCAATGCTAAGTAACCGTTTGCAGAATAACGGCCCTCAGGTAGCCGTTCTTATGGTATGGCGGTCTATCGCTAGACCGCCATTCTCAACGTCGGTTCAAAAATATAAACCCCTTCCCCTTCCCTCCTCCTACCGTAACGGCAGGAAGAGAGGAGGAGAAGAGGAAGGATAGCAGCAGCGGCGCCCCTTCTCCCATACTCTCATTCTCTCTCTCTTTCTCTCTCTCTCTCGCTCACGATGGCCTCCCCGGCTCTCTCTCTCTCATTCTCTATCATCCTCCTCTTCATTCTCTCTCGGGCGATGGTGACCGGCGGTGGTAACGGCGGCGAGCGGCCGGTAGACGTGACGGATTCCTCGCCAGAGACGACCCCCTCGGCGGCCGAGGAGACGGCGGGAGCGGCGGCAGAGGCGACCTCGGCCGGAGAGGACTTCTCCGTCGACGACCTCGCCCTCATGCTCGTGGAGGAGGGCGCGACCGGCACCGACGGCGATCGTGCGGGAGGCGGCGAGGCGGCGGCGGAAGCACCACGCCCGGCCAAGAGGCGTCGGGGCTCGGAGGTAGGTCCCTCTCGCCTTCTTTTTGCATAGCATGGGGGAATGGGGGGCTGTCCACGGCGTGCGGGGCGGAACTCGCCGTCGTCGGAAGAGATGACGGAATGACGGTCCCCATCGGGCCGCCAATCAGACCAAAACGGCCCAGGAGAGGCCGTTAAACACACCCGGTCTTCGAGGTCACCTCAGAACAAAACGGCCCCCAACGGACCGTCAAACAGAACAGCGGCCCAGGAGTGGCCGTTGACCCTAACGTAGCAACCCTTGGCATTCAGAACAATACGGTCCCCAACGGACCGTTCAAAATAGCACCGCGGCCCAGGAGTGGCCGTTGACCCTAACGTAGCAACCCTTGGCATTCAGAACAATACGGTCCCCATTGGGCCGTTGAATGATTCACAAACCTCAGAACAACGGTTCACGGACAACCGTTGTGAATGGAACAGCGGCCCAGGAATGGCCGTTTTATTCAAAACATCACAGGATAGGACGGTCCATGGACGGCCGTCATAGGCAACAAAACGGCCAGGGGAAGGCCGTTGAACACTCAACAACTAAAATGATGAACATCACAGGGTAACCCCCCCTTCTTTTGGTTATTAAGAAATATGAAACTAATGAGATGAATGAATGAATGCAGGGAAAGCGTCGGACCCGTATCTCTTGGCTGCAGGTTCGGTCAGTGTATCTTGCACTGCCGGACTTTCAGCGGGAGAGGCTGGCTGCCATGGGGTTCGCCCCATTCCTCAGTGTTGAGGTGTGTCGCTTTGACACACCTCTTCTCTATGCCCTGCACGACCGCTGGGATCCGGCGAGTCGCACGTTCCTCTTCCCGTGGGGTCACATGGTCCCCACGCTAGAGGACGTGGCCAGGCTCACTGGTTTGCAGGTGCACGGTCTACCGGTGACTGGGATCTCCTTCCCCGATTACCGCGGCATGGCCGAGAGGCTGTTGGGGCTTGCACTCCAGACGACACGTCGGCAGACCACGCTTCTTCCGCGGGCAGCTCTCCAGGACAGCCTAGGGCTGCGACGGGCCGGACTTGCAGTGGGCGAGCGTCCAGAGGAGCACTTGGACCGGCTGGTGACGCGCGTGCGGCCTCGAGTAGCAGCAGGACCGGGTGCAGAGGCGGACACGGTTCTTCGGCGGTTCCTGATGTTCTTGTTCGGGCGACTCCTCTTCTCTACGCGTGCGGACGTCATCCACTGCCGACTTCTTCCGTTCCTCGAGGACCTAGAGCACGTGGGAGACTACGCGTGGGGTGCTGGTGTACTCGCCTTCCTTTTTGAGAGCCTCAGCTCGACGTCCCGACGGACGATGTTGGGGGGCTTCTCTCCCCTTCTCCAGGTACGACTCTGACTCAGAACTCATGCAATTTCCTAGGACCTAGACTCTAGATGCTGACGACTTGTGCATGATGCAGGCATGGGCTTACGTGCGGCTGCCTTCTCTGTACAGGGGACTAGAGTCCCGCCCTGGGCTCTTCCCCATTCTGCGACGGTGGGAGCCGACTCGGGGGTCAGGGACCCTGACACGGCAGGTGCGCGACCTGCAGGACGATGTCGACATGCTTCCTCGCGCCTCGGTACGACTTCTAAACCTTAGCCTTTATTTGGAAAATGCTTGTTTTATATGATGTTGATGTGATTGCTGATGTATGCAGGTGCAGTGGACTCCTTATGCACATGAGGACGTGACAGAGCAGCCGTGGGTGGTGAGAGCTCTCACCTTCTCCGGGCGTGATGTGTGGTTACACTGCATGAATGTAGTGGAGCCCCTTTACTCCCGGCTGGTGATGAGGACGACCGGCGTCTCTCAGCCCGTGGTAGACTTCCCGGCGCAGGAGAGCGCGAGGGAGAGGGTGACGCGGAGCACCCGAGGGCTGACTCAGCAGTGCGATTGGGCGGCGCGGAACGCCGAGCAGGTTGCCGACTGGCAGGCAGGTGGGCGTGTGGTGACCGCTCGTGCTGACAGTGATGCGGCGTACGTGACTGCGTACGTCAGGCATTACGGAGACCGCGTGTTCCGAGGATCACGCCGACCGGTACAATTCTAAACTCAGACTTAATCTACATGCTTTATGATTTCTATATGCTGTACTGACTTCCTTTCGACATGCAGATTGACCCTGAGGGACGCTTAGCGGAGCTGCAGGGGCTCCTTCATGCCACCATCCAGGAGAGGGATGAGGCTCGCCGAGCCCTCGAGTTACTGGTATGTTCCTAAACTCTGGACTCTTACATTTCTATATGATGTTTATGCATGTGACTGTCCTGGGATATTTGGGTGCAGCGAGCTGAGGCTGCTCAGAGGCGTGGAGCGGAGGCTCCTTCTTCTTCTTCTGTTGAGACACCGGCCGACCGAGCAGCCCGGGATGCCGAGTTCCAGCGGATGGTGGAGCGGGCCGAGGCAGCGGAGAGCGAGCTTGCCGTGCGGGTACACTTCTGACGCTTTCCTTTGTTTATTTGTGCATGATATGAATGGAATGTGCTAATGTTTGATGCATGCAGGTGGACGACGTGAGGGTTGCTATGGAGGAGGCTACCCGTGCCAGAGAGGAGGTGGCCCACCTACGGGCTGAGTTGGTGCAGGTTGAGGCTCGGGCCCAGGAGGCGACTGTGAGCGCCCAGAGGTCGGCGTCTCGAGCCAGGGCGGAGTTAGCCGAGGCTCAGGAGGAGGTGAGGCGGCTCCAGTCGGCAGAGGCTGCCGAGTTCCGGGAGAAGGTGAGAGGACTTCATCCTATGCTGACTGCCGAGCTGGAGCAGTCACAGGCAGAGCTGGAGCGAGAGCGAGCAGCGTCTCAGGAGCGAGAGGTGCTGCGGCTCGTGGCTGAGAGGGAGGCGGCCCATTTGCGTGAGCAGCTTGCGCGAGCTCAGCCGGCCGACGCTCTTGAGACGGGACTTCTCCGGGCGGAGGTGGAGCGCTACCGAGCGGAGGTGGAGCGCTACCGAGAGGAGGTGGAGCGCCACCGAGTGACGATAGCGGAGCTGGAGCCTTTCAGGACCGAGGCCCTTGTGCTGCGGGGCCAGGTTCAGGGTATGACGATGAGCCGTTCGAGGAGCCGATCGGTCGTACCGAGTGGCAGCCAGGCTACTCACACCTCGGTGAGACGTTACATGGCGAGTTCCTCTCAGCGGGAGAGGAACGAGAGTGATGAGCGACGACGACGTCGCGATGATGCTGAGACTTCTTCGATGGCCCCGCCAGCGAAGAGACAGGAGGGAGGTGGAGACAGTGACAGGCCAGAGGGTGAGGCCTGATTTTGTACTTTTTCCTCTCTTTTTTTCTTTTTTTTTATGAGATTTTTATGTTTTTGGGATGATGATATGTATATATGATGCACCCCTTTTTTAGTTTTTGTATGGATGTATGAATGTATGCAAATGGATGAGTGTATGTATGAATGACAATGGGTGAGGGAGGCGATGACAGACTCGGGTGAGCTGCGTGAGAGGTAGCGAGGTACGCCGACTCAGGGTGAGCGACGCGAGCGGAGGTGAGGCACGCCGACTCAGGGTGAGCGACGCGAGCGGAGGTGAGGCACGCCGACTCGGGGCGAGTGACGCGAGCGGAGGTGAGGCACGCCGACTCGAGGTGAGTGACGCGAGCGGAGGTGAGGTACGCCGACTCAGGGTGAGTGACGCGAGTGGAGGTGAGGCACGCCGACTCAGGGTGAGTGACGCGAGTGGAGGTGAGGCACGCCGACTCAGGGTGAGTGACGCGAGTAGAGGTGAGGCACGCCGACTCAGGGCGAGCGACGCGAGTGGAGGTGAGGCAGCTCATGAGTTTAGAGAACAACGGCCAGGCAAAAACCGTTTTGGCAAGAATGACGGCCAAGACAGGGCCGTGGGTTGCTTAAGAATGACGGCTACGCCATAGCCGTCATTGAATATAACGGTCAAGTGTAGACCGTTAATTGGCGCAGGCCGACTAAAAATGACGGTCCAGGGTAGACCGTGGACATGAGAATGACGGTCTCCCTTGGGCCGTTCAAAAAATGAATGACGGTCTATCGTACGACCGCCAATCAGCACGATCTTAGAAGCCAAATTGAATTCCCTTAAGCCCATTCAATCCTGGTGTGCTCTCGTGCATCATGCGTTCCAGTGGAGCGAAACACGGGATGAGACCTCCTATAAGTAAGGGGTGCTCTGCCTTCAGCCTGAACCCAACCTCTTCTTCTTCTTCTTAAGTTTCTTCCCTCTAAATCACCACCAAATCATCATGAAGAGGAGTTTTGGTGAGCATTCTTTGGGTGAGGGAGACCATTCAGGCCCTAAGGCTGCGAGGAAGGAGCGAGAGGAGATTGCGCGTTTGGGTTCTATTCCTCGACATCTCAGTTCAAATCCTTCTAGAGAGGTATGTTTAAATCACTTCAAACTTGGTTCATTTGATTCTGTTTCGTCTAATATCTCTTTCTTTCTGCATTACTTTCCTCGTTTTCTCCTTTTTAGCTCCTTCCTGGCTCTCGCCGATACTCTTCTCTTAAGTGGGTGGCTCCCATGGTTCGTGCCTTGCCCCTAGGGGTAACCCACATCCTTAGTTCTTGGCACTTACAATCCTTGCTGTTCTTAGGTCGTAACTTCCAAAAGATTTCCTTTGACTGGCACAGTATTTCAGCCCTTGTAGAAATGTGGCACCCACAGACCCACACTTTTATCTTTCCATCCTTTGAGGCCACCGTCCTTTTAGAGGAAGTAGAGGCTTATCTGTCTCTCCCTAAGTCTAGGGTTGGGGAGGAGGATCTAGTGTGTCACACAGTTGCCCCTATAGATCCAGTTGCCATCTTTAGCGAGTTCATAGAAGACCCGAGTGAGATCAAGACCTTTGTGGGAGCCCGTCATATTCACCTTCTTCCTCTCAGCCAGTGGGTGGTGGCACATTGTAAGAACAAATGCGGGTGGCATGAGGCTATTGCCAAGGCTGCATCCATTTGCTTGTGTGGTGCTATCCTCTTTCCGTCAGCCGACCACGTGCTAGATCTTCCCGTCCTTAGCACCATCAGTGGTTTATGGAGAGGGCTTTCTATTTCCCAGGCTATCTTAGCCTATTTTTATGAAGGGCTTAGCTCTGCTGCCCTGAGTGGTCCACTGTTTGGTTCTATGATTCTCTTAGAGTGTTGGGTGGGCGTGAGACTGAAGTTTATCCCTAGGGCAGGCATAGAGACTGAGAGTAGGATCTTCGGGAGCCATCCACTTTCCTTTATCGGTGGCGGGTTTGGTTTCTCTTCGCAGGTGGAGTGCCGTACGGGGGATATGCGGACCAGAGAAGAATGGCGCAGGTACCTGAGTCGGCTACCTGTGGAGAGGCTCGTGATGCGGCCTAACTTCTTGGTGACTACGGAGATCAGACTGCCCAGAGGACAGGGTCTGGATTTGAGGCTAGTGAGTGATACCGTACTGGCCGTGTATTATCCACACAGGTGCCATTTGCAGGTCGGGGTACCGCGGACCCTGCTTCCTCCGTTGTCGCACTTCCCTTCTCTTCAGGCTAGACAGATTGGCACTGAGCACGATGAGCAGAGTGTGAGGAGTGCACTAGCGATGTGGGGAATCAGCAAGGTGCGTGCCTTGCCAGCAGAGGTGGAAGAGGCGACCGAGACTCGCCAGGCGTATATCAGAGAACTGAGAGAGATGTGCCCCTGCGGGAATGCCCAGCGGAGGATTGAGTGATTGTACTTTCCCTTCCTTTTTATGATGCTTGATAAGTGAGAGTGCCTTGTTTGAGAGTGAGAATTGTTTGTATCAGGAATAAAAGTTGGAGTGACTGATTTTGCCCCTTGCAGTTGTTCTGTTGTTACTTCGTCTTCTTGCTCCATCGTCCTGCACATTATTAGCAATGAAACAGGTTAAATCTGTTTTAGGCTTAGCCCCTTGCCTTGTGACAAGTGCGGAGGTAACCAGTGCTTGATTTTTGGTCAAGGGGCAAGCCTTATTAAATAAGCGAAGGAAAAGAGAAATGATAACAATGCAATGCATGCATGCCATGAATGCAAGTCATGAATATTTTTGGATTTTTTTTTAATGTTTTCAATATTTTTGGATTTTGAAATATTCAATGTTTTTGGGTTTTAAGTTTTTTTTTAAAATATTTGTTGTTTTTGGATTTTGAAATATTTGTTGTTTTTGGATTTTGAAATATTTGTTGTTTTTGGGTTTTGAAATATTTGATTTTTTTTTGGATTTTGAAATATTCAATGTTTTTGGATTTTGAAATATTCATTGTTTTGGGTTTTGAAAACCGATGCTTCCGTAACAAGACATGCCTCCCTCGTAACCTGAGGATTCCTCCTGAGATTGGCGTGTGATTGAAGGGACCCTCCTGGTCCGAACTTATATTTGCCTGACGGTGTTCTGCCAGGGCCACCCCCAGGGTACTCAGCTTTGTCCTGAAAAGAAAAAGAATATGGAGACAAGCTTACACCCGTCATGTGAGTTTTTAAGACTTGAATTCTTTCCTGGGTGCCCCTCAAAGCTTCGGTCTGTTGTGTCGGGGTTTTGGTGTTCGTCATCGAACCTTAAGCCACCACATTTGTCATTCTTGCTATGCCTAGTTGTTCCAATTTCCCAAATATTTTCATTTATTCATTTTTTTCTTTTTGTTCTTCTTCTCTCTTTTTCTTTCTTTTTCTTGTGGCTTCAGGTCATAACGAACTGCCCCTATTTGAGACTTATCTCGTATTAGGGTACCCAGGTCAGGCATCGCCTCCTTTTTTACTCCTCATTCTTGGGTTCAGCCGAAGCAAGAAACGTACAGGGACTACAACTTTCCTCCAGAGTGTGGCCCCGGGAAACGGTGTTTGGCGGAACTGGGGACAGGACCAAAGGGTCGTGTTTGTGTGTTCAGCTTCTCTCAGTGATTCTTATGAACAGGGGAAGCTTGCATTGCTAGGGAAGCACGTGGTTAGACTCTTTTTTTAGGGATAGAAGCGTTTGAGATATAACCCGTTCCACGGATTTGCCAGTTCTTCTCCTTCTGAGTTCGTCAACCGATAGGCATTACCTGGATAGACTTCCTTGATGACGAACGGCCCTTCCCAGTTTGGCTGCAACTTAGCCCTTGGACCACCTGTTCGGATGAATTTCCTTTTCAAAACCATATTACCTATTACAAACTTTCTTTCGATTACCTTCTTTTGAAAATGACGTGAGACCCGCTTTTGATAAACAGAAGCGTGATTGGCCGCATTTAACCTCTTCTCATCTAACAGTTCCAGCTGTGCTAGTAACGCCTCTCGACGCTCGTCGAGATTAAGTTCCTTATCTAGCTGCACTCTTAGGGAAGGGATGAGAATCTCATACGGGAGTACCGCCTCCATCCCATAGGTGAGGGCAAAGGGAGTCTGCCCTGTGGGAGTTCGGACAGAGGTGCGATAAGCCCATAGAGCGTCTATCAATTTATCAGCCCAATCAGCGTGCCGGTGGGATTCACACGTTTTCTTGATGATTTTAAGAAGGGTTTTATTGGTGGCTTCGGCTTGACCGTTGCCTTGTGGATAATATGGTGATGAATGATGCAATGCAATACCAAATTTCTTACAGAGGTCCTGGAGTTCTTGAGACACAAATTGTGGCCCATTGTCGGTGACAATGTCGCTTGGTACCCCGAACCGCGAGATGATGTTCTTTGTGATGAAGCGGCAAACTGTGGTAGCTTTGATCTCTGCATAGGCTTCAGCTTCCGCCCACTTCGTGAAATACTCTGTAGCGGTGAGGATGAAGGATTTCTGTTTTACTTGGGCGTTAGGGTCACCTAACGGACCGACAATATCAAAGGCCCACATGGAGAAAGGCCATGGGGCGGATAGTGGGCGAAGAGATGAAGCAGGGGCGTGGATTTTGTCAGCATGGAGCTGGCACTGAAGGCACCTACGGACGTAGGTAGAGCAATCTTCCTCTAGGGTTGGCCAGTAGTAGCCCTGCCTAAGGATCTTCTTAGCCAATGCCTGTCCATTCACGTGACCTCCACATTCACCGGAGTGAGCAGCTTCCACTACTTTCCAAGCTTCATCGTCATCTAAACACCGCATCAGAACTCCATTGAGAGCGCGCCTGTACAATTCTCCTGCAACGATTGTATACCTCGAGGCGACTCTTCTGATGGCTTTTCTTTGTGTCGCATTGGCTTCCTCCGGGAGAGAACCATCCCGACAATATTGCTCAATCTCATGGAACCATGGCAACTCATCTTCGTCCAAGATTTCTTCCAATTCTGCTAAGGATACTTCCTTAACCTCTTCTTTAGCCGCTTTCTCTTCCATAATCTTCCTAAGGTTAGCAAACCAAGGATCTTGCAGAGAGGGAGCGTCCATCCGTTGGACCACAATGGTCTCAGTGGAACGACTAAGGGAGAAGGATAAAGAGGAAGCGAGAGATGCTAATGAATCAGCAAGAATATTTTGAGATCGGGGAACATGAACGTAGATGAGTTTGCTAAATTGTCTAGCCAAGAGTGTGACCAAATCTTGATATGGCTTTAGTTTGGGGTCACGGGTGCGATAAGTTGACAGAACTTGACGCAGCACCAATTGAGAATCTCCCATGATGTTGAGGTATCGTGCGCCTAAGAGATAGGCGTGCTTTAGTCCAGCTAGGAGAGCCTCATACTCGGCTATGTTGTTGGTGGCAGAGAAAGAGAGCTGGTAGGCAAAAGGGACGGTGATACCTTCGGGAGTAAGGAGGACAGCGCCGATGCCACGGCCCTGGGAATTGAGCGCGCCATCGAAATGTAGAGACCAAAAGGGAGGCGGATGAGAGATAACTGCAAGGTGTTCATCAGGGAATTCGTCCTGGATTGAATCAGTGTAGGGGATAGGAGAATGAGCAAGATGCTCAGCAATAGCATACCCCTTGATGGCCTTCTGGACGACGAAGGTGATATCAAATTGAGAGAGAAAGCTCTGCCAGCGAGCTAATCGACTAGAGAGGACGGGTTTCTCGAGGAGGTAGCGGATTGGGTTCATTCTAGAGATCAACCTTACCTCATGGGCTAGGAAATAGTGTTTTAACTTCTGAACTACCCATACCAATGCTGCACCAGTCTTCTCCATGGCAGTGTACCGGGATTCGGCAGAATTGAACAATCGGGAGAGATAATATGCTGCCCTCTCTCTTCCTTCATCATCCACTTGTGCCAGGACAGCACCTAGGGAATCCTCAGCGACAGAAATGTATAGGATCAAAGGCTTTCCGGGGACAGGAGGTTGCAAGACAGGAGGGTTGGACAGATAAACCTTAAGCTCCTCATAGGCCTTCTGACATTGTTCGTTCCATTTAAACTCGGCCCCCGCCTTTAATAAGTCGTAGAATGGGCGGCATCTTTGAGAGTGTTGAGATATGAATCTTCTAACGAACTGCAAACGCCCAATCAGACCACGAAGCTCCTTAAGATTCTTAGGCGGTGGCATTTCCATTACGGCCTTTGCCTTATTAGGATCAATCTGAATCCCTCGTTTGCTAACCATGAACCCAAGTAATTTCCCGGATGCGACTCCAAAGACACATTTCTTAGGATTCATCTTCAATTGGTATTCCCTAGCCCTTTGCAACACTTTGGCTAAAATGGCGGGGTGTTCTTCTTTTGTCCTCGACTTCACCAGAATATCATCCACATAGGCCTCCATGTAGACGTGCATCATGTCGTGGAAGATGGCCACCATTGCCCGTTGATAGGTAGCACCTGCGTTCTTCAATCCAAATGGCATGACGACATAGCAGTAGGTGCCCCAAGGCGTGGTGAAGGAGGTTTTCTCTTGATCTTCTAGAGCAAGACGGATTTGGTTGTATCCTGAATACCCGTCCATGAACGAGAGAGCCTCAAACCCAGCGGTATTATCTACCAAAACATCGATGTGAGGAAGCGGGAAATCGTCTTTCGGACATGCTTTGTTTAAGTCCCTGAAATCAATACAAATTCTGACTTTGCCATCCTTTTTTATTACCGGGACTATATTGGCCACCCACTGTGGATAAAGCACAACCCTGATGAATCTGGCCTTATGTAATTTGTCCACCTCTTCTTTCATTCTCAAGGCCATATGTGGGTGGAATCTTCTGAGCTTTTGTTTAACAGGAATCGCCCCTGGCTTTAAGATTAACCTGTGTTCCACTAAAGCGGGGTCGAGACCCGGCATGTCCTCGTAGGACCAGGCAAAAGAATCGCTGTACTCTCTCAAAACCTTGATGAGCTCCTCTTCTACCTTAGGAGGGAGATCAGCTGCAATAGATATGGGCCTGGGATCCTCTTCGGTTCCTAAATTGATTTCTTTAGTGGGTTCATCCACTGCTGACGAGGGTTCGTCGAATCTTCTCAATCCTTGTGCGTATAGGTCAGCAATGTCCTCCACATCACTTTCCTCATCATCCGCTGGGTCTTTCTCGTCTACAATTTCATACACTCCTAGTCCGTCATTGCTCCACACCCGGCCTTCTGAATCCTCATCCTCTTTCAAGGAGACGGTGGTGGCTATGAATTCTGGGCATCTGAGGAGGGCCTGGCATCTCAAGGCCAGATCCTGTAGGAACCTATCGGGAATGGAACGGGAGTGACATGCCAGTGGTGGCGTTGCAGAGGTGGATGGGCTATCTAAGGGAGAACATGCTTCTACCCTGACTGACTCGACTAACCTAGGAGACTCAACTACCTGTACATCTACCCTAGGAGACAGAAAATCTAGTGGAAAAGGAGCAGGGGTTTGGTGCCCCTGGGGAGTGGATGAGCAGAAGACAGCATAGTCTTCGACTGAAATGTAAGTTTGAAAGTTGACGTTTTTTTTTGGGTATCTTCTACTACCAGAAGAGAGCAAGAAGAATCAGAAGGTGGAGGCAGAGGAAGGAGTTGTTTTGTGAAGAATTGAGGAAAGAGAGAGAAGAAGGTATCGGGGGAGAACCACATCCCGTGAACTCGGGGATTAGGAGAAGGAGGTGAAGATAGATCGAGTAGATCAATGGGCGGACAGTGCCCGCAATTGGAGGGAATGAATAGAATTTTTGACGGTCTCCCCGTGAAACACGGTTTGACCAGTATTGGAGGGGATCGAATCACAAAGTTTGGGTAAACTGTTGAGGCCAAATGAGCAGGAGGAATAAAGAAGGAAATGTCGGAGCTTCCTGCCTCTCGTATCTTCTGTGGCCTTATCAGAGCATGCCTAACCATGGGCATCTCTGTCTCCTTCATTTGAGTGGCTGGATCAGTAAACAGACTTGACATTTCAGCAAAATAATCTTCAAGATCTCCCACCAACCCCTGCAGAGGCGGCGGTGGGTCAGCAACAATATTAACAATGGGAGCATCTTTCTTTTCTTCCTTGGGTTGTGGCTTATTTGCGGTGCCGGGCTGTAGTGGACCCTTTACAAAGTGTTGCCGGTAGTCCCAGGTTAGTGGCCCAGAATCTGCCTGAATGGTAGTGTTATGATAGCCTAAGCCCTGACGACCCATCTTCTTGCTTTCAGAGATGGGTTTGGTCTTTCCCTGTAACCGCGCGCCGAGACCAAGGCCTGGCTGATAGCCTAGCTTCATGATCATGTCCCAGCCTTTAGAATTTTTGGGTTTAGACTTAGCTCCGGCATTCTTGCGTGTTGTAATGGGTTTGCCTGCCGCATAAGCCCATGGGTAATTTATGTCCATGACTGACAATACTGGCCTATTGCTCGGCCATAGAGTGGGGAGAACCTGGTCAGTGATGGCGTCCACTGCCTGGACGGTGGAAACACTCTTGACTTTGACCACCCGCCCCTGGAAGGAGAATTTCAGGCACTGATGGGCGGTGGAAGGTACCGCTTGCAGAGCATTTATCCATGGACGACCCAGAATAGCCTTGAACATCGGATCTATGTCTAGGACGTAGAATTCCACCTCTATTTGTAACGGCCCTAGCTCAGCCTGTAATGTGATGACCCCGTGACATGCCCTTCTGGAATTGTCATAGGCGGCAATGGTTGTCGGTGTCGGCTTCAGCATACTTTCAGAAATGTTGCAGGCACGCAGAGTACTTAATGGACAAACATTTATTGAAGCCCCAGTGTCCACTAGCACTGAGTCTACCACTACCTGGTTCAAGGTGATGGTGACGCATAGCGGCATTTGGCGTGCTTCAGGGGGCGCGAGTTCGGCCTCAGAGAATGTGATAGCGGGCCCCTTGGTAACAGTAGCCAACACTGACGGCAAGCTGTCTACCGCCACATCTTCGTTCACTATGACCTTTTGCAGAAACGTCCTTAATGCTTCTTGGTGTAGAGGTGAACGTCTGATCAACTCCAAGACAGAGATCTTTGCCGGCATCCGGTCAAGATGTTGCAACAGGTCGTATGTGGAACCGGGCGCGGGGTCAACTTCATTGTCTTGTGCTGCTGATGCTGAGATGGAGGGTATTTGGGGAGGTGCACTGGTAGAGGGGTAAGTCCTTTGAAATAACCGCCCGCTCCTGAGGGCAAGGTTTTGTGCTGGCATGGCTGTAGGTGGGCTCCCGCTTGACCCAGTGGGGTGAATGAGAATGGAAGGGATGGCAGTCTTGGTGATGGGGGATATGATAGGCATAGTAAGCGAAGGTTGTGGTGAAGGTAAAATGGGCGATGGGTGAGGTAAAGGGGCGGTTAGTGGACTGCAGTGATTGGTGGACAAGATAGTGGAAGGTATAGTAGGTGGGGAAGTATAATGTTGTGGGGGGATAGGCGAGAGAATATGGCTTCTCGGAGTGGTAAGTATGGTGGAAGGATGGATGACGGGGGAAGTTGTGGAAGGCATGGAAGGCCGAAGGATGGAAAAGACGGCGGGTGAGGTAGAGTGCGTAGGGATGTGGCGTAAGGTTAACAGGTGTGCGGGATCGTCAATGGTCCACCCTGCGTCAGGAGCCGGGTGGCGTAACATGTTGACTTGGGCCGGTGCCGGCGGCTGCTGTTGTTGTTGAGGAGCGGGTGCATGTACTGGCATGGGATTTTGGTGGATCCCTAAGTTTGGCTGCTGCTGCTGTTGCTGTGGCTGCTGTGGCTGGAATTGCTGAGGTTGTTGCTGAAACTGCTGTTGCTGTGGTGCTGCCTGTTGCGGCCTTGCTGGCCCTCTTCTCAGATCTTCAATCAGCTTCCTCATCTGAGCCCAATCGATCCTGTGACCTTCGTGCAGGTCGTATACCAGGTCCCTAAAATGATAACACCTCTCAATGGTGTGCCCCGGCTGCCGGTGATATACACAATATCGGGACAGATCGGCGGCCGGATTCATGTTCGGGCGCTCAGGTGGCAATTGTAAATCGCCAGTATGCATCAGCGCTGCAAAGACATTAGTGAGCGTCTCTGGGAGAGGAGGATAGTTGGCTCTTTTAGCAACCGGACGAGCAGGTGCGTAGGTAGCAGGCGGGGGAGTGTTATGGTATTGCAGTGGTTGCTGGGGCTGTTGTGGTGGTGGCGGAGATTGTTGTTGAGGGTGTTGCTGCGTGGGAAAGGAAGGGCGAGGTGATGCGGAGAAATGGGGGTTGCTTTGCTGGGGGAAGTGGGAGGTGGCAGTCTGGCTAACTACCTGCACCTGCTCGTTTGTTTGGACTCCCTCGGTAACAGGGCCCTGTGGTTTTCTGGAACTCTTGGGCTTCTGGGCTTCGAAGAGAGAATGAATGGGGGAATCCTTAAACTGGGTCTGGATAAACCGGGCCCGACTGTACAGTTGATGCATACTGGTGATGTCATTCAACATTAGGACATTCCGGAAGAGAGGGGTTGCATTAGAAATGAGCAGTTTGATCTTTTCTTCTTCCGGAATCTGCCCGGGCACACGGGAGGCTATCTGCCTCCACCTATCGGCATAGGTAGCGAAGTCTTCATCAGCTTTCATCTTCTCGGCCACTAAGTCCGTGAATGAGTATTCGGGTCCGACCCGATCTTGGAATCTTTGCACGAATTTCTCCTTGATCGTCTTGAAGCTCCCAACCTCCTCCAGTGGCAGAGCGTAAAACCATTCGAGTGCCACCCCGTCCAGGGATCGCCGGAATAGATATGCAAGGAGGTGATCGTCATGCTGGTATGGTCCCGACTCGTACAGGAATTCCTTGATGTGGATGAACGGGTTGCCGTTCCCGTTGTACTTTCGGTATGTCGGGAGCTCTGACTGAGAAGGGAATCGGATGTCCCGGAAATTAGGAGTGAGAGCATCTGCGAAGGATGGTGGGCCAACCCTCTTATTGAGGAGATCGATCTGCTGTTGGAGAACTGCCAAGCGATCGTCACTTCCTTGTTGAGGTAGAGGGACTTGAGGTGGAACTGAAGGGTAGTGAGAGGCAGCTGGATGGACAGTAGAAGCCGAGGGATAATGGGAGACAGCCGGATGGATAGTGGGGGCCATGAGCCCGTAAGATGGATGTTGAGTCCAAAAAGGACCCACATCAGCGTAAGCGAGTTGAGCTATTCCGGGCTGCAGCCGAGTAGAATCCACTTGGGCCAGAGGGGCCGGTGGTGCTGATGAGACGGCCGCGTGGGCACTAGCACGAGGAGATAAGGGAATTTGACTCTTCCCTTTATCTGCAGGAGGGTGGGCTGAGGTAGAAGCCTGGCCAGATTGATATATTGGAAACTGGAGGACCTGTGGGCGAAGAGGGGTATGGTCCACTGGGGCAACAGACGGTGCTCCGGACCTCTCAGCAGGATGGGTGGAAGAGACAGGAAGGGTTACAGCGGGCGGGACCTCTGCCCCGAGGGCTTGCTTGAATATCTGGAGTTGATCCTGGTCAAGTTGGGACATGAGTTGGAGTAGTTGGCTCGCCGAAGGGGAGCCAAACTGAGGGAGCGTGGGTGGCGCAACCTCAGCGATGGAGGAAGGGGGAACAAAGACGAACCCCTCCCCATTCAGGGAGGAGGCGACCCCGGAGACGTCCTCGAGGAGCCCCTGAGGAAGAGAATCCTCGCGGGCGGGGATGGACCCGAAAGAAGACATGCTGGATGATGATGAGTTGAATAAAGGGTTGCAATAGAGGGAGAGTAGAGAACCGTCCCTAGGAGATGATCCCGAGGGAGGGGAACAATGCTGCATGCAATGGGATGCACAAACTAGAGAGACTTAAGACCAAAGTACACAAGTAGAAGCAAAACAATCACACAATGAAAGGTGGAGACGAGAAGGGAGTCAACCAAGTATGCACACACTTTGAATGATACCGCAAGTTTTCAGAATTCTTTTCTCTTAGGCTTAGTGTTTTGATTAAAATGTAGAGTTCGCTCGGACACTTGGGAGCCTAATAACGGTATGATGGGGGAACTGGCTGACTCTAAGGGGGATCACTCTCCACGTATGCGGAACCTAGACACGGTGTGGCGATGGTACAACCGGCCCGGCGTCCGTGTGGGAATCCACGGCTCACGGGGGCTTACGGAGGTCCTCGGCAAGATTCCCTAGTCGGCTCCAAGGAATATGGAGACGAGAGGAAATCCTACTTCGGTAGGAAATGCAACTACAGTATGAAGTGAATGATCCTAGGTGCACCGGAGTGCATGCAAAGCCTAACCTAGAAATCTAGCAATCACATATGAAATCAAATGATAAAATCATGAAGCAATCAATAATATGATAGAAAATAACAAGTGGACAGCAGGGGGACCAATGCTGGGAACAACAATTAGGGATAACAAGTGCCAGCCGCAGACTCTGCGCCACAATAACGGTCTACTGGAGACCGCGGAAGTGACTATAACGGCTCTGGAAGAGCCGCTAAAGTACAGAGCTGCAGAACGGGAATGGCGGCCTGATGATGACCGCTACACAAGTATGACGGCACTATGAAGGCCGTTAAATGAGCAGAGCACGGCAGTGATAATTGCGGAGAATACCAGATAACGACGGCTGGAAGAGAACCGTTGTACACAGAATGACGGCTGATACAGAACCGCTGAACTTCACAGAGACAGAGATTGGTCAGCAAACCAGAAGCACGACGGGCATCAGAAGTCCCACCGTGATCGCCAAAAAAGGAGAGGTGTTGATATGTTATTCCTCCTCGAGTTAAATAATATTGAAGAGATAAAAAACAGGAGGAAAGATGAAGCTGTTGACCGTGATCGCCACCCGGTGAAAGCGCCGGGACTCGGAAGCTACGGGAGAATGCGGGTCCGTTCCTCCACTCCTCCTGGCCGGCCAGAAGGTGCGGGCCTCGTGCTTTTGGTTGCTGACCTGAAAGCAAACGGTGAAACACACAGATAAACGGAGATTAGCTAAATGATAGTGTAGTAGGTGTACTAATTGAAATAAAGCAAAGGAAGAACATGGCCCGGCGATACCTGGAGGTTTTGAAACCCCGTTTAGGGCGCCGGAAACAGTAGGAAAGATAATAAATGCCAACGAAATGATGTATGTGATGTGTGATGCAGTGGAGAAAAAACGTGTGTGTGGTGAGCAAACAGAGAAGGACTAGAAACACAGAAACATGAAGCGTGAAGTTCCCTGCACCGGGGGCCTGCGAGGGATGTAGAAGGCCCCCACTCCCTGACGAACGGGCGGATGCTGTATGAGATTTGGCGATGGAATTCGACAGCACTTCGTGATGGTCCCCCCCTTTCCTCTGTCAGAACGGACGGACGCTGTATGAGATTTGGCGATGGAGTTCGACAGCACTTCGTGATGGTCCCCCCCTTTTTGTCAGAACCCGTGAGCTATATATATAGAGCCCAGGGCTTCGAGCTTAATCAGGGGTTAAGGGGAATGACGGTCGGTCAAAGGCCGGTAAATGAGAGCATCGTGTCAATATTGCCAACGACATTCTCCTCTTAATCCGCCTGGAATCACGGGGGTCTAATCTGGGTGGCCTTAACAATGACGGTCTTACGAAGGCCGCCAAACATGTATGACGGTCTGGGAGGGGCCGTTCAATATACATGACGGTCCTGGAAAAACCGTTATACGTAAAGAGGAGTCAACGCCCAGACAAACAACTTTTCGTGAAGCACGTGGCTATGACCGACTGTCGGGCCTCTGAACCCTTTTCTTGTCGGCAAACAATGACGGCCCAGGGACGACCGCTATATTGACTATAACGGTTGGCATTGAGCCGCTATACAAAGCGTATCACGAGATACAAATAAACTTGGGGCAGCGGAACACAACGGCCCAGTGGGGACCGTTCTATTGAGAAAAACGGTTTATAACAGACCGTTAAATCCAATGAGAGGGAGGGAGGCCTTCTTTGCTGGGAAGAGCCCAAAATACTGCCAGAGGAATAATCTTTCATGTGATTGACTGTTCGGGACATCAATAACTGAGACGCAGGAACTGAATCGATTCATCGGTAAAAAACGGGTGTCAACAATCACCTTACTACCAACAAAGAAACAGACAAGTTGAAGCTACAAATAAAACTCTCATCAGAATTATCAAGAAAAATTGCATGTCTCATCACTATTCAAATTGGCCAGATCGCCTCGTTGAGGCCCTTTGGGCTTACCGTACGCACTTCTGTCCGAACTCCCACGGGTCAAATCCCGTATGCACTCACTTTTGGGACAGAAGTGGTACTACCATATGAAATATTCGTTCGTTCACTAAGAGTACAGTTGGATCCCGAGCTCGATCCGGAGCAACGCTAAGAAAATCTGTTGGCCCAGCTAGAGCTATTAGATGAGAAGCGAATGATTGTGGCTGATCATGCTCAAGTTTATCGCCAAAGAATTGCACGTTATTATGCAAAGAAAGTTCTTGAGAGAAAATTTGAAGTAGGAGAACTGGTTCTAAAGAGGAAACTCACTAAAGCCACCGGTCTTAAAGTGAAACTACAAGAAAATTGGGAAGGCCCGTTTGTCGTCAAAGAAGTCTACTCAGGTAACGCCTATAAACTAGCGGATGCCAACGGAGTAGAACTCACATATCAATGGAATGGGGTTTATCTAAAGAAATTTTATTCATGAGACATTGTACACAGCTATTCCAAAATCCAAAAAAAAATGTGAAAACCTCACAAAACCATACAAAAATCTAGAAAATTCCAAAATGCTGACGCCTAGTGGTCACCATGAAATCTAAATCATTTGCATCCATCCTTCATGCTAGGATAGGGCCCGTCAAGGTTGGTAAGTTTCGGGTCCTGGTCTGCCAGAGCCGTGGAGATCCCTGTCCGGCCATGTCGGCCTATGCCTACTAAAGGAAAACAACCTGCACAGACGCACATGTTTTGTCAAAATGGATAGCATCTTGATGCAGGACAGACATGTGACTTGGGACTCTAGCTCACGATCGTCCCTACGCGAGGGAAACGTTGGACCGTGCGCGGTTGAGAAACCGGCAGTGAGTCTCGGGTATCGACCTTTCCGTGTTAACTCGGGTCGAGTCACGGGACGGTCACTCACTCTCGCTCTCGCAGCGGTGATAAAATGATAACAAGCTAGATAATCTATCACTCATGCAGCGGCATATACAAAAATATACGAGTAAAGCAATACCTACGAGGAGGGTACCGAGTGTACCTCCACGCTCCGGGCGTGGGGAAGACGTTCCCGGCCAAGTACGGTAACTCTCGATAACAACTGTAAAAGTTAATTACAATAGTGAATTTTATTGTACACTCCACGTAAGGAGATAAAGGGCTACAAGTGGGGCCCGGGAGGACCGACCCTGAGTTGACGGGCAGCAATCTGGAGGTGCGTACGGCATGAACTCGGCCTGCTGGTCCGACTCGGTACTATTCCAACTCGGTTGCTGACTCGCTGGACAGCAAACAACAGTTTCCAAAGGAACGCTGCCTTCCTGAGATCTTCGGGAGGCGTCGCTTGGCTGGGACGATGGCGGGATGTCCCTGATCGACTCTCTGAAGGGGCGGTCGCTGAAGTTGACCTTCGATATTTGTTTCTGAATTTTCTCCCGGACTGAGTTGTGCTGGCTGAACTCGGATCTGCTCTGAACACCTTCACAAAAAGAATTCCTACGACCAGATCCGATGTTGGATTGATGCACAAGAGGTACCGATGGATAGAGGACTCAGAGATATACAACATATATTTTGGGTGGCTCCATCCACAGAACGGATTAAAAATAAAAACAACTGGAAACTGCTATTTTTTTCTGACCCGGACTGACAGACAGACAGGGCAGAGATAGATCTGCCTGAAACAGACCTTTGACCGAGGCCTCAATGATGTTTTTGGACTCAACGAAAATTATGGTGGAAGGGGGTATACGTGAGGAACACTAGGGAATTTTTGTGGATTTTCTAAAATTTTGTAAGTGGGTGGGGAAATTATAACAAAGAGACTCTGTCCCGTAGGTCTGCAAAAGGGCAGATTACTGAGAGGGCAAACGAAAATATGGAAAAATTATCAAATGGACTCCAAATGACATGAAATTTTAACTGGAGGTTAGGGGAGATGGACAGAACAAACCCTCAAAATTAGGGCTTGATCAGAAAATAAGAAAAGAAGATAAAAATCCGTAGGTGGGGTTCTGTCCTGATGGAGATTGAACTTCGACGATGGCGATGGCGGCGCGTTGGCGGCACGAATGGAAGGCGGCGGCCGGAAGTCGCATCCAGCAGAGGTTGGAGATCTTAGAGTCACACCAAGATGAGGGCTTCACACCCTAGAATGGGCATCAATCACTGCTGCAAGGGGGAGTGGAGAGACACAAGGGGTGCCCTTGGGCTTGCTCTTAGTAAAAATGTTTAATTCTTCATTAATTCTTCTAATGACACTATACATAGGCTTATATAAAGAATGGAAAGGGGTGGGGGATGGGAATTTCGTGGGAGAGAGGCCATTTTCTTCCCCCATGTGGTCAAAAACTCAAAATAAATAAATTACATATGGAGGGGACACTCCTTTGAAAGGAAGGAAGGCATCTTGGACTTTTTAGTCCATTTGTCCCCTTTGAATGTCAAACCATCTAGAAGCCCACCTTGGACCTTTGACTAGCCCCACATGGACCTCTAGGGCTTAGGTGGACCAATGGGAAAGGGTATGGGGGCCCCTTGATGGTCCTACTGGACTTTTACACAAAAACGCAAAGAATCCTAAGGAATGACAAAGTGGCTTATAAAGCCTTACAATTGCACATGTGTTTTCCCAAGGATATAAAAGTAAACTAAAGGACACAAATACAACAATAAAAGTTAGTGCCCGGTGTTGATTCCCATCAATTCTCCTCGGGTGGGAAGAACTCGACCCCGTCGAGTAGGGGTGCGGCTGCTTGAGTAGCTCCGGCGGATCCGTCATCGAACCTGGAAGCGTGGAGTACGCTCCACTCCAAGTAATCGACACATGCTCATCCCATATAGATTCGATATGCACACGCTGCTGTGGGTATGAGGCTAGAGGTGGACACTCCGGGGTGGGGTCACTCTCAAAAGAGGGGAAGGTGGCTCGAAGACTCACTAGGAATCACCGTTGGGTCCCTTTATGTGACTAGATCCGATATATGAGGTAGAACCGATCCCAAAGTCCGACAAGTCTCGCACTCGAAAGGGACTGACAACGCGAGCGTACAAAGGACCGACTCGACTCGATGTATGCACAGACACACAATGCACTCGACAAACAAACCAGACGAAACAAAGACTCACACATGACCCTAAACAAACCTAATATTAGTCTGACCTACGCATAGGCGATGGTGGACCAGGACACCCGAATATGTGCCATGCATGCATTTGACGTAACCGGAGGTTAACACCATGGGGAACTCTTAGACATCCTACGATGCACCACTCATGGACATTGGGCTTGGATGTGGGAAGTCTGGGAGGTTCGGATGGTTTAGGTGGGCCGGGGGAACCAAAGTCTTCATTACCCCCAAATGATGGTTCGGACCTATTGCTATGTGGAGGTTGTTTGGCCTGAGTGGAAAAGGTGTGATAGTGAACTCCACGAAAAAGTGGAGTGAAGATGATAGCTCGGGAGATTCACTAGTGAAGGGGTCAAAAGGGTCAAAGAAGGTATGACCCCGAGAGATGGATTCCAACATGACATGGTCCCAAGTTTGAAATTCATAGTCACCGTCATACATTATGATCGGTGGGACGACGGTCATGTGTAGAAAATATGATTCCTCCCTCGGGCAAAAGGGTATGAAGTCGGGCTCGGCCGACATGGGGAGGAATAAGAGAATCTCCGTGGTGACACAACCCACAGTGCACACGGAGGTAATGGACCCTAAGGCCGGATGGGTGAAGCTAAGACTAGCGGGTTGGTCGAAGCCTCGGGCCAATGAGTGCGTCAACTTCCATTGCGAGTCTAATCCCACAATAAGGTCATCCAAGGTGTCAACATGGTGACTAGACCGGAATGTGGTATGGAATGAGTTGACCGGCACTAATAGTAGGGTGGGGTCCATTGATGGATAAGGAGGCGGGACCAAGCCATCCTTGAGCCAACTAAGAAGCGGCTCGGCTATGAAAAGCATACCCGTTAGAAACACGGGTGGCTCGGAATGAAGTGGCTCCAAATGCGATGATTCCGAATAAAGATCGGAAGTAGATGGTGGTGGCATTGGAGCTCTCGTGGGTGGTGAAGGAGCACGCGTCCTTTCCATCCTATCCAACCAATCTAAAGCATTTTCTTGATTTCATCTAAGGTGCGGGTTGGAGTAGGGGCCTCGGGATGGACTCGCTCCTCATCTCTCGACCTGGGGGTGGGCCTAGGCTCGGTTACCGGTGGGGCTTCTTACCTCCGACTATATCCCACTTGGTTGGAGGTGAGGGTGTGGGGTCGACTGGAGGTGTGACCCACTTGTTTGGAGATGATTTGGCAGGGTTGGCTGGAGGTGACCGGATGGGACTCGTTGGAGGGAACCGGTTGGGGAACGTAGACCTTCCTAAGTTCTCTCTTCATGTCCCACCATGATTCGAGGGGCCATTGCCTCCTAACCTGCCTTAAGCCTTCGATGGTTCTCCATTTTTCGGCAACCCGGTCATGAAGCCTATCCTTGGCAAAATAGAATTGTCTAGCCTCGGACATGGGATAGCAAGCGAAGTATTTTTCCATGGCGGCTTCCCAACGTAGGTAATCGCCCGGGTCGTTGGAGCCATAAAAATCTGAGGCTTCGGGCCTACAGAAGTGGAGAGGATGGTTGCCCAACCCATGGGTAGGCCAACGGTCAGATCGCCTGGGCGATCGAGATTCCATTGGGAATGGGGAATTACAAGGCGGACATGCCGACACACGGAGACAAGACACTAGACACGGCGATAATGCAAGTTGGAATGCACTAACTAATGCACACTAAGGACCCTAGACGTAAACCAAGACTCGGTACGTGGCGGAGTTAATCGATCCGAAGATCACTCGCGCAAGTGTGCGGCCTTCCCGATAGGCGTAGCCTAATGCTCGGACAACACCTTTTAATATACCGATTAATGGTATGCAAAGGTGACACTTAGACCGACTTAGACTCGACTTAAACGACACTTTTTTTTATTTTGTTTCATCCAGACTACCCTAGACTCAACTGGCGCTCTGATACCAAATTGAAGCGGGATGGACACGCGACCTGGGACTCTAGCTCGCGATCGTCCCTATGCAAGGGAAACACTGGACCGTGCGCGGTTGAGAAACCGACAGTGACTCTCGGGTACCGGCCTTTCCGCGTTAACTCGGCTCGAGTCACGGGACTGTCACTCACTCTCGCTCTCGCAGCGGTGATAAAATGATAACAAGCTAGATAATCTATCACTCATGCAGTGGCATATACAAAAATATATGAGTAAAGCAATGCCTACGAGGAGGGTAGCGAGTGTACCTCCACGCTCCGGGCGTGGGGCAGACGTTCCCGGCCAAGTACGGTAACTCCCGGTAACAACGTTTAAAGTTAATTACAACAGTGAATTTTATTACCCACTCCACGTAGGGAGGTAAAGGGCTACAAGTGGGGCCCGGGAGGACCGACCCTAGGTTGACGGGCAGCAACCTGGAGGTGCGTACGGCATGAACTCGGCCTGCTGGTCCGACTCGGTACTATTCTAACTCGGTGCTGCGCCAACTCGGTTGCTGACTCGTTGGACAGCAAACAACGGTTTCCAAAGGAACGCTGTCTTCCTGAGATCTTCGAGAGGCACCGCTTGGCTGGGACGATGACAGGATGTCCTGATCGACTCTCTGAAGGGGCGGTCGCTGAAGTTGACCTTTGATATTTGTTTCTGAATTTTCTCATGGACTGAGTTATGCTGGCTGAACTCGGATCTACTCTGCACACCTTCACAAAAAGAATTCCTACGACCAGATCTGATGTCGGATTGATGCACAAGAGGTACCGATGGATAGAGGACTCAGAGATCTAGAACATATAGTTTTGGTGGCTCTATCCACAGAACGGATTAAAAATAAAAACAACTACAAACTACCTTTTGTTTCTGACCCGGACTGACAGACACACATGGCAGAGATGGATCTACCTGAAACAGAGCTTTGACTGAGGGCTCAATGATTTTTTTGGACTCAACGAAAATTATGGTGAAAGGGGGTATACGTGAGGAACACTAGGGAAGTTTTGTGTATTTTCTAAAATTTTGTAAGTGGGTAGAGAAATTGCAACAAGGAGATTCTGTCCCATAGGTCTGCAAAAGGACAGATTACTGAGAGGGCAAACGAAAATATGGGAAAATTATCAAATAGACTCCAAATGACACGAAATTTTAACTGGAGGTTAGGGGAGATGGACAGAACAAACCTTCAAAATTAGGGCTTGATCAAATAACAAGAAAAGAAGATAAAAATCCAGAGGTGGGGTTCTATCCTGATGGAGATAGAACTCCGACGATGGCGGTGGCGGCACGTTGGCGGCACGAACGAAAGGCGGCGGCCGGAAGTCGCATCCAACAGAGGTTGGAGATCTTGGAGTCACACCAAGATGAGGGCTTCACACCCTAGAATGGGCAGCAATCACTGCTGCAAGGGGGAGAGGAGTGACACAAGGGGTGCCCTTGGGCTTGCTCTTGGCAAAAATACTTAATTCTTCATTAATTCTTCTAATGACACTATACATAGGCTTATATAAAGAATGGAAAGGGGTGGGGGATGGGAATTTCATGGGAGAGAGGCCATTTTCTTCCCCCATGTGGTCAAAAACTCAAAATAAATAAATTACATATGGAGGGGACACTCCTTTGGAAGGAAGGAAGATATCTTGGACTTTTTAGTCCATTTGTCCCCTTTGAATATCAAACCATCTAGAAGCCCACCTTGGACCTTTGACTAGCCCCACATGGACCCCTAGGGCTTAGGTGGACCAATGGGAAAGGGTATGGGGGCCCCTTGATGGTCCTACTGGACTTTTGCACAAAAACCCAAAGAATCCTGAGGAATGACAAAGTGGCTTATAAAGCCTTACAATTGCACATGTGTTTTCCCAAGGATATAAAAGTAAACCAAAGGACACAAATACAAAAATAAAAGTTAGTGCTCAATGTTGATTCCCATCACATTTCCTTTAGTGGGGCTCCACCCCAAAGGTCTTCAGAAAAGCAGCAATCTTTGTTCTCTTCCCCTTTTACCAAATGAGACAGTCGGCACCCTTAAAATGTTGAGCACCGGAACCGAAGTACGATCCCCTCAAGGTGAGAGTAAGATTCATCCCCTCGAGCTAGGTTAAAGCACGAGAGGAGGGCAGTGTCTTCGCATACACACAAAAGGGGGAATCCAAAAGCCAAAATGATGATATTTTTTCCCCGAAAAAAAAATGAATGATGTGTGACAAAGCCACATAAAGAGCCTGGAAGTAACCATGCCTGATCTCAGTAAATGGAACCCCTCTCAAAGTCAAAAGTCAAAATTCTACAAAAGGAGCATCGAAACATCAAATACTCGAGGATTGGTTCGAAATCGCCCAAACGAGAAAGTCGGGTAGGTCCCCAACCAGCTCGTTGGGTTAACGGTTTTGCCGGTCCTCTCAGGAGGTTTATCCCCTACATTCTTCCTTCTCCCTCCAAAGATGAAAGCTCAATGGAGTTCCTGAAGGGTGAACACCATTAAGGCTGCAACCTTGTTTAGTAAAAACACATATACGGTTGTCCACTGCCGAAAGCAAAAGCCATTGCCGCGAAGGGATCTCTGTGTTTCTAGCTGGTCAAGACCTCTATTTACTATCTTGATGTTCTTATTTTAACCTCAGGCTTAGGCCAATACCATCATATACCATCTATGGTTGTGAGAAAATAGACCCGAGTCGAGCAAATCATTTACCTTGAACACTTTTTGGGTATATCCCTGTGGTCGAAAGTAACTGAGAGCCTAAGCGTGGCATGACGGTATTGTCATCAAGATAAGACTTAACTGCAGGACTATCATTCGAGGAGTCTAAAGGCCCAAATCAACCTAGATGTGCGCTCAGGATATCTGGGAGGTTAATAAGAAAACCCAATTTTCATGTAGGTCAGGTGCTATATGGGTGGTCACCAAGCATTGACAACAAAATAACAACAACTTTAAAAAAAATCAAAAATGTTCAAAAATATAAAAAAATCATATAAAAGTAAAACTCCACAAAAAGTATAAAACAACTAAAAGAAAAAAAATAAAAATATGTATATGTATATATATATATATATATATATGAGAAATCCCCCAAAACCCAAAAAATATATTTTACATCCGCTTGTGCATTTGCATGATCATATTCTTTCTGTTTGCATTTTGCTTGCATGCATATGCATCTCACGTTTACTTTCTTTGTCAATCTGGTTAATAAGATTTAGCCCTCTGACCCTGCATCGAGGAAGGTACTATCTATCTCGGGTAGGGGGCTAAAATCATACTACACTAACCTTTTTCCCTTTTTAAGTGTAGTTGAAACATGTAAAAAGGGAAGACGACGTCAACCAAACCAAGCCAAGTACACTGAAGAAAGCACACTTCATTTCCAAAACATGTCCACCATATCCCATTACTATAGCAGACTAGGGGCATACCCCCCAGTGTACAAAAGCAACTGCTATCCAGCTCTCTCTAATCTCCATCAGTGCGAGGTCGGCTATGCCGACTATCAGCCTCATCCCCATCCCCACTTCCCCTATCTCGCAACCTCGATGGCCGCAAAGCTCTCAAGCCTGACACTGCTAGCTGGGCCGCTCTATGCTCTGCGGGAGACTGCGTCATACCCATGAGCTCCTCCACTATAAACTCAATTCCCCAAGTAGACTGCAGTGACTCCGAGGGAGTCACATGTCTCGCTCCCTCTCCTGGAGCACCTCTGCCCTGGTACCTTCGCAGTACTCGCCGTCTCAGAGTCTCCAACTGGTCAACAGCTCGCTGCTCTCGTATCACCATCGCCTTCTCGCGAGCACGTGCATCGGCCTCCCTCTCCTTCGCCTCAGCAAGGCGACCCTCAATTCTCTCCACCGTACTCAGGCGGCGTGTCAGCTTCTCAATGTGTGCGTCCTGCTCCCGCCGAGAGGCTAGGGAAGCCTCTAGCTTCTTCTTCTGCAAAACATTCACAAAACGAGTAAATTAGGCAGGAGAAGAAGAGAAGAGCTGCTTCTAGTTCAGGTGCGTGGCTCTCACCGTCTCCGCTAACTCAGCCTCCCGCTCCTCAGCTCGTTCGAGAGCTCCCGCCTGGCGATCCGCCAACTCCTCTCCAGTATCTACCTGGGACGAAGGTCCGGCTTCCCCGGCCATTCCCTCCCTCATACGGACATACACAAACTTGCCTCGCTTGGTGAGCCAGAAGCAAATGGTCAGTCAAGATTCAAGAGTTCTCAAAGCCTCAAATCAATCAAGTCAATCTTTTGCTTACCATCTCTTGAATCTCGTGCCTCAAGTTCACGATTGTTAGATCAAGGACGACAATCCGATTGTGAAGAACCCGGACGGCCTCGGCCTCTGGCATCTGCACATCAAATCCATAAACTCATTCAGCTACATTGTTTTAATGAAATGATTCATTTTAGGAAGCTAAGAGTAACTCACTGCTCGGGTGTCGAGGCGGAGTCGCCCGACGTACCACTCCTGGTAGTCCACTAAATAGGTCTCGCTGCTCCTCACGGTCCTATCCTGCTCTAGGTTGGGTCCCCTCTGTAACGCCTCTGCTTCTGCACGATAGCGGGAGGCCCAATCCTGGTTGTTGTGCCCCTGCCATCATTTGACTATTTGTAGTTTTGATAATGCCTAACACTATGAGTCATTTAACTCCATGACACTATGAGTTCAATTCTAAGTCTCATTCTCAGATGGTTGATGTGTTCTCTTGACAGATAAATCCAAAGGAGCAAGCCATCCAAGGTTGAAAGTCACTCAAGGTGTAAGTGCACAGAAAACAAGGTAAAAGTCACTCAAGATGTAAGTGCACAGAAAATAAGGCAAAAGTCACTCAAGAAGGCAATGATGAAAATCCCTTCAAATCGCTTCTTTCATATGTGAAGAGTCACGGCTATCAGAACAACAGGCTGGTATCAAGAAGTGCTGACACTTCTCACAGAAGTGTTGACACTTCGCACAGAAGTGTTGACACTTCGCACAGAAGAGCTGACACTTCAGACACCGTGGCACCTAGAAGTGTTGACACATCATCTTGAAGTGTCGACCTGTCGGCCAAACAGAATGCAATGTAAACATAGTGAAGCTGAGAAGTGTCGACACTTCATCTCGAAGTGTCGACCTGTCTGCGAAACAGAAGCATTGTAAATGATGTGAAGCTAAGAAGTGTCGACACTTCATCTCGAAGTGTCGACTTGTCTACCAAACAGAAGCAGCTATTGTTGACTTCGTGTTTCTCAGGGCAGCCCCTTTTCTTGGATTTGTTTAATCCTAAAGTCACCCAACCTACCATGATTTGTGGATCTGGTCTGCAGCTTGTCTATGGACCACTCAAAGAGATATAGAAACAACACAAAAGGGTTAGAAACCCTAATGAATCAAGGGAGATCAAGAGGATGCTGGCCAAGGGAAGAAGAAGAGGGTACTGTAACCATGAACAGTACTTTGTGTAGAAGTTCTTCATCCATTCCAAGGTGTTTCAAGCTCATATCCAAGCTAGCAACCTCCAAGGCAGTGTACAAGCAAGCAAGGCTATCAAGGTGATCCAAGGAAGCTGATTTCACAAGAAGCCATTGCTGTTGAATCAAGAGGGATCAAGGAAGATCAAAGGAGGCTAGAGGAGGTCCAAAGAAGAAGAGGTATTGTAGCCGTGAACAGTACTTCGTGCAGAAGTTCTTCTTCCATTCCAAGGTGATTCAAGGTTATATCTCAAGCAAGCAACCTCCAAGGAAGTCTACAAGCAAGCAAGGTTCTCAAGGGTGATCAAAGCTACATCCATAGTCTTCTTCATCAACTCAAAGGGATCCAAGGAAGCCCATTTCACAAGGAAGAAGAAGCTTTTGTTGCTGAATCAAGAGGAGAGCTTTGTGAAGAAGAAAGAAGCCTCTATTGGTGATCTACATCGTGTGAAGAAAAGAAGATTCAGGCTCTCGCATTTCAGACAAGATCTATTTAATTTTAGCATATCTCCATATATTATTTGAGCATTTTCATCTTGTTCTCTTGCCATTTTGTTCAAACTATTGAAACTATGAATCGTCCCTACCGTAGTTAGTAGGAAGGCAGTTGGAAGGTGTTCTAATCTGCGGTGTTGTCATCCCTACCAGTGGTTAGTAGGAAGGCCGTTGGAAGGTGATCGAATCTGCGGTGTTGTCGTCCCTACCGGCGGTTATTAGGAAGGCAATCGAAAGTTCTCTGATTTACGGTTTGGTGCGCTGCACTAGTGGAGCCTCACTGGGTTTGGTGAGGGGTGGACGCAGGACTGGGGATTCAGTCTGAACCACCTTAAAATCTCATGTGTTGTGGTTTGATTGTGCGATTGCTTTGTGCTAGATGCAAGCTTAGGTTCAATCGTTAATTTACTTGTTCATCTTGCTAAGCAAATCATTGTGTTCTTAGTTAAGCTAGTTGTATTCCGCTGCAATTCTCTTTACCTAGCTTTAAAGAGGGGTGTTCTGTGAAAAGAGGGGTAGATCTATTCAGCCCTCCCCTCTAGATCCACCATCCACTACTCAACAAGTGGTATCAGAGCCTAATATTTCATTATGGGGTCCAACGACCTTGAGAAAAATGGTGGATTGTCGTCTAAGGGTTTGTTACCTGAAGGACATTCTATGAATAGGCCTCCTTACTTCACTGGATCTAATTATCCTTATTGGAAACAACGCATGCAGGTGTTCATTCGCGCCCAAGATTACGAACTCTGGCGAGTGATCAGCAAAGGTCCGTATGAGCTTACGGATGATGAGGAATTGTGGACCAAAGAACAAATAAGAAAATCTACTGTCAACTGGAGTGCTAGACACTTCATGCAATGCTCACTCCATCCAGTAGAATTCTCAAGAGTAGCTACCTACGTAACTGCAAAAGAAATGTGGGACAGGTTAGAAATGATTTATGAAGGAACCTCTCAGGTACGAGAAACAAACGCCAACATTTTAGTTTCTGAATATGAAATGTTCAGGATGAGGCCTGATGAGTCAATTCAAGACATGTATGCTCGCTTAACTGTGCTTACTAATAGTCTAATTGATCTTGGAAAGAAATATTCAGAGCAAGAAATTGTAAAAAAGATTCTCAGATCACTAACCCCAGCATGACACACGAAGGCTACCGTGGTTGAAGAATCTAGAGATCTCGCAACTACTAAGGTAGATGAACTCATCAGGTCATTGATGACCTATGAGATCAACCTAAAGAACAAAGAGGCTGAGGTACCTAAGAAAAAGTCCCTAGCTCTTAAAGCAGGATCTAGTGGTCAAAGCACTTCTGATGAAGGTGAGGCTTCTGCAAGTGCGCGAGATGAAGATGACATAGCCATGCTCACTCGTAAGTTCAGAAAATTTCTGAGAAAGGAAGGTAAGAGCTTCATGAGAGGAAGGTCACAGGTAAGGAAAGGTTTCAAATCCAAATCTAAAAATTTTAAGAAAGCTGACAAGATCATTTGTTATTCTTGCAACAAACCAGGGCATTTCAAGACTGAATGTCCTGAAAAATTTAGAAAAGCAGACAAATGGAAGGGCAAGAAGAAGAACAAGGCCATGGTGTCCACATGGAGCGACGAAGAAGAAAGCGATGATGGAACCAGCTCCTCGGACAAAGAAAAAGAAGATCTTTGTCTCATGGCCGGAGGTGACAAAGAAACTGAGGTACACTCTCCGTTTGATAATTTCACAATTGATGATTGGGAGGAAGCATATATACAGCTCATGGAGAAATATGACATGTACAAAAAGGAGAATAAATTTTTGAAAAAAAAAATTAACTCGTTTGTACATGATCATGATATGAATCATAAGACTGCTTCACTTGAAACTGAAATTGAAGACCTTAAGAAAATGATTGAGAACTTGGAAGAGGGAAGAAAAGAAATGGCTGACTTGGAAACTGAAAATGAAGACTTGAGAAATGAGATTGATAGCATGAAGCTAAAAATGTAAATCTATGAAAAGGACAGCAAATTGAGTAATGAGAAATATGAAGTTGTCAAATAAGTCAACACTCAACTCCTTCAAAATATTGAAAGCCTACAAAAAGAGTTGAAGGATAAACAACAATCATTTGAAATGTTTGTAGATGGAAGAGAAAACCTAGATGCATTGCGAGGTACTAGAATGAATTTCAACAAGGAAGGGTTGGGTTTTGATCCCACAAACAAAAGGTCAATTGGGTTAAAAACTGTCACATTTGGTTCCTCTTCTGATGCTTCTACCTCAAACACAACACCCAAAGGAAAAGAATGTTAGGACCGGTGCGATAGATTCAGAGGGGGGGTGAATGAATCCCTCTTAAAAATTTTCTCCCAATTAAGATATATAACAATCAGAGATGCAGAATTAAAGCATAATAGAGCCTAGATAGACTTGGGTCTTCACTTCAAGCAGATGAATTAACCTCTAGATCTACCCTATGTAAGTTACATAGAATACTCAGCTCATCTAGACAAATTGGTTCTCATGGAACCAGAATCAAGTGTTCAGTGTGCAAACCAAATTCCCACTAGACTTAAGAAACAGAATGTGCCTATGCATACATCTATCGAATCAAATAAGGCAATCAAACCATAGTAGACAAGGGAATATTTAGGTGGTTCGGTCTGTAGACCTACGTCCACCGCACACTCAAACCCGAGTGTGGCTTCCGCTGATACACAACTTAAACCGTTGGGCCTCACAGCTTGCCTACAAACTGCTGAGCATCACAGCTTACTTCTGCTAGGCAATACAGCTTATTCGACCAGAGGAATCCTCCTCTGCAACCGCTGGGCAATACAGCTTGGCCGTCCAGAGGAACCGATCCTCTACTACTACTGAGCAACAAGCTTGCTTTGCTGACTAACAGCTTGAAATAAAGAGTGTAAAGGAAAAACAAGAAATGAGAAATCACAGCGACAGAGAGCTGTATACAATGATAGCACAAAAGTGGCTCTCAGGGAGTAGACTGGCCTGGATTTGATCAAAGGTCCAGTGAAACTAATCTTTCGAAAAAATCTTCTATCTTCTTCTCCTCGAGCTCTTTCTTCACTCTCTCTCTCCTTCTCTCGATCTCACGAGCTTTTTCACTTTCACATCTTCTCTGCTCTCTCTTTTCTCTTCTCCTCTCTGGATCGTGTTGGCTCTAGATCATTCTGCTTCGATCCACCTTCTCCAGAAGGAGAGGCTTCCTTTTTATATGAGCATCAGATGTAGGGCGTGTGCTTTCCACGGTTCCCACCCAAATGTCTTGGTCCACGTGGCAGCATCCTAGCTCAATGCTTTCCACGTGTCACGATCCGGGCACCTCCTCCACTCTTGGATCACGTGCCATTCTTATTCTTCTCAAAAAAATATCTATCATACAGTTAGAAAGAAATATCAGCTCGAGACAATTATACATATAGTAAAGGATTAAACATGACCGCACGGAGTCAATAAGTGAATGAGCCAGATGATGTATACATATTCATGCACGAGTTCAGTACAGTCACACTAGCATATGCACAGACCTATTTGCAGCACAAGCCTAACGGATGCACTAGCTATGTGTATGCAATGTGCAAGCATTGCATAGACCTGCTCTGGTCGTAAGTAGCCTTGCATGGACTCCGTGTGTGCAAGTATGAGAGAGATGCACAAACTCAAAGTGCTTGGTGCAAGTGTTACACAGACTCAGTGAATGCTATGAGAAATATTGCACAGATATACCTGATGCGCCAAAGGTTTAGCACCGACTTGGTTTTTGCACCGGCTTCAACGAATGCATGCAACTACGGTTATTGCACCGACTCACCTAACGCATTGTTAGATGCTTTCACGACCAATCCATGTGCAATGACTAAGTTTGCACAGACTTAAATGTGCATGCAGGAACTTTAGCGCATGAGATGCAACCTATGCACAGACTCTATTCGGACTTAGTTGCGTGCTACAGCTAAGGTTTGCACCGATGCAATGCAGACTAGACGAATGTTGCACCGAGTCAAACTTATGCATGTACTGACTTTGTATATACAATGAGCGATATGCACTAACCTAGTATGAACGTTGCACTGAGGTAAAAGTCAAATGAGACGCAATGCAACATGCTCAGTCAAAACATTGCACTTACCTTGGACATAGCATGAGACGCAAGCTGAGACGCATCACATGCACTGAGGTAATCTTGCACCGAGTCTGAGCCAAACTACACACATGCACTTAAGTAATACATGCACTGACTATGCTATATAAGACGCAAAGTAAGACGCAAAATTTGCACCGAGACAGAAAATGCACTGACAAACACATGGTGACTTATAGTGTTTTCTATCATCAAAATCACAGAGGCACAACAATCTCCCCCTCTTGATGATGGCAACACTATGAGTCAACATAGACTCTCATGGCAAATTATTCTCCCCCTTTGACTTCAGCAAAAAGAAAATAGTTTGAGAGAGAAATATAAGCATGCATGAAATGATTGAAGTAAAAACTCCCCCTTTGATTAAATCATGAAAGCATAGAAAAACTATTCTCCCCCTTTGAAAAACAGTCCTCCCCTTTTGACATAACCATGAATATCTATAATGCCCAGAACTCCCCTTGAGAGCGTGAAAAGTATCGAAAATGCAAGCATAGGATGTATCTTCAGGGATGAACTCTGGTTATCCAATGAATCAATCTGGAATCCACCACCACAAGAATTCTAAAGCAAAATTGTTTGTGGCACCTTACATTTGTATGGATAGAACAATGCAGGTGAAAGGCCCACAGAACCAGAACCGGTTACAAGAGTCATTTGACAGGAATACAGAAACAAGATGGAAGATTCCAACAGTGTGGAGAATGAACTAATGATGTTAATGAAGTAGATGTGGCCAAGGGTAGGAGTGAATAACAGCAAGCAAGGCACAGGATCTCCAATAGGTCAGTTAGCATGATGATTTAGTTGTCAAAGGTGAACCTGATCAGAGGAAATTGTATGGCAGGTACCACAGTAATAAGTCCTCACAAGAAAAGACGCTCCTATCATAGGGGGTTATGAATTAACCGACATGACCCAACAGATTTAACCATGATGTATACCAAATTTGTCAATTAAATTCAATACTCATATCTGAAGGTAGGTTTTAATAAAGGTGAACCAATTAATCAAGCAATACTCAAGAACAATCACCTTCCATCTTACTCAAATGAACTCGATGACTCCTTTGAGAGTCACATAGAGCAGTATTGAGATTAAACACCCTTACAAGAATGTGAGTAGATTGTTTTTGCAAGATATTTACTTTTGATTAGCACATTATTTTTCCTGAGTAATTTAAGTTGATCAACACTTTTTTACATGAGGCACAACATGTCTTAGGTGAAGTGACCCAGTTACTCAGTGTGATTACTTTCATTACCTCTCAACTTTGAGAGTAGAGTTAGCAATAGAAGTATATTTTTACATGAGGAGACACCTTGATCAGAGGTCAGACTCCCCAGTTACTCAACACAGACATGCTATTGCTCTGTCAGATTTTCAATAAATTTTCACTATAGATAACTATGGCACTTCATGACATAGGATTACTCTATTTCATTGATATAGAACCCAGTTTCTCAGTGACCAAGTCATTACTCTGAATACAATTTTTCCTTTTAGTCAACAATTTTCAGGTTAATGTTTAAAAACAATGCTCACTCTATGTGTCTCTACCAAAGTGGCCTTGATATTACATTTTCAGATTACAGATGAGTGAGTCTAGGGTATTCATGACACAGTTGGTTAAAATTTATTAAAACTCATTATTCAGATACTTTCAATACATTTGAATGCAAATCTGAGAATATATTTAACTTATATCAGTCTGAATCAGTAGACATTCTTAAACCTATATGATAGGAATTTCTTTTAAGAATTCTGACTAAAATAGGTACACAACATAAGGATCACAGATCAATCCAAACAATGCAACTGAACAACTTATCATTCCTGGAACAAGAACCCGATTAATCAGACCAGCTTGAAAGGATGTGAGTGTTGGATAGGTACAAGCTGGTAGAGCAAATAACAACAGGAGGGAAGAGCATTAAATATATGCAGAGCAGAATCAGTTTTAGTAGCTGAGTCTGGAATACAGACAGACCAGCTTATACAAGTAGAGAATGCAGAGAATTTTGGTGAACCACCTAAATGCAGAGAATGGATCAGATTGCTAGACAGAAAAAGTTCAAGAGGTGAAGAAGTGATGAACCAGGAATGCTCCCCCGGCCTAGAAGCAATATGTAATAAAACTACACATGAGCAGCATGAAGATAAAACGAAAGCAGTCAATCTCCCCCTGACTAAGTGCTTGGTATGCAAAGAAAACGTAACACATGGTTTAATGATGAAATTTCATGAACAGACATGCAATTCAATCAAAAGGAGATTATCATAAGCATTATGTGCAATTCAAATTTTCAAAAGATTTCAATTTAGCATAAACCGAATCAACATGATATTCAAACCTTTCAAGCTCATAATTTCAGATGACAGAATTCGAAATAAGTGCTCAGAACAGACCTGAAGAGCAGGATCATGTGGTCTTTCAATTTTTGATTGCCTTGGTTTATTGGCCCCTCTTTATTCATTACAAGACACACCTGTAGTAAAGTAATCATTTTGATCATGCAGGAATCCAAGCAGCCTTAGGTCCTGTATTAGCCCTAACAGGAGTTATGAACAGTTCTTAGCAACATTGTCATCAAAATCCATCAGATAACAATTGGCCATGAGGTGACCGAATTTACCACAATATCTACATGAAACAGCATATTTTCTGGTCCTATGATGCATAACAACAGCAGCATGAGACTTACGAAACTGAACATGAAATGTTCTGTTGTTTTCATGAACATTTTATTTCTTATTCTTAATCAGCCAACAATCAGTAGATTTGTGACCTGGCTTACCACAGTTAAAACATGAAAAGTTCACAGGTCATTTTGCAGAGAATTTGACACAATAAGGATTAACAGAATTTTCCTGAGAATGCCAACAGTCCTCGACTGTATGGCCATGCTTCCCACACTCGAAGCACCTGATGTGCTTACCTTTAAAACCATTTTTACCCCAAGTAGATCTAGACCAGCACTCAATGGCTTTGTGACCACGTTTGTTACAGTTAAAACAAATAATGTGCTGGTTTGAAGCAAATGGGTTTCTTTTGGGGCCATGATAATTAGCAGAAGACCTAGCATGCATTTTATCATCTTGTTTCATGACGAGACATGCACTCATGAGATGACCACGCCTACCACAGTAACGACAAGATGCACTAAACTTCCTAGTAGCATGGTTTCTACCAAATGAATTTCTAGAATGCAATGTTTCACTTGCATGCTCATCTTCTATCAATAATTTGCAATCATCCATTACGTGGCCTACCATGCCACAATAATGGCATGAAACACTCTTATCAAATGCATACGAATAAGTAAATGAGTTATGAGCAGTATGCATTGACCCATCAGATGCACCAGAGCTAGCAGATTTCAAGACACAAGTAGGGACATTTTTGACCTTATTTTTCTTACCATTGTTGTTCAATTGTTTACCCTTGTTCACAACTTTTGTTTGTTTTTCAGTTTTCTGGGCCTTGAATTGAAATACAGATGATGAAGGTGTTTTTAGATTTTTATTTTATTTTGGGGATTGACTTGAGGTACCAGCTACATCAGAGCTTTGCACAAAAGTGGTGTATAACTGGTTTCTAGTAATTTCCTTAACATCGGAACTGTAACTTATACCCTTTCCTGAATTGTCATCTTCACCTTTTATGACAACTTTCATTTTTCCTTCATTTTTAGCAGACTTAGTTGCTGAGTTTTTCAAATCATGAATTTTATTTTCCAAAGAGACAATGTGGATTTCGTAACTAGCAATCTCATGTTCATTACAATTAACACATTTACTTAGTACTTTGTTTGCAGTTTTATATTTCTCAATTTCTTGTTCCAGATTGCTCAAATGTTTAGATTCTTCATTGCAAGTAGTTTTTCCATTTTCTAATGTGAGAAGTTTCTCGGACATACTAGTGTTTAATCGTTTTAGTTTTTCAATTTTAGCTTTCAATTCAATATTTTCCTCCTCAAGTTTTTCTGCTTGAATTTCCTTATTTGCAAGTCTTTCTCTCTCCATAGCCAGAAGCCTCTCTGAAATAACAGTATTTAGGACCATGAGTTTCTTGTTTTGTTCTTTCAGTTCTTTGTTCTCTTTGATCAGCTTCTCAATTTCTTCATCACATTTTTCATTACTGGACTTCAACTCCAGTTTCTCAATTAGTTCCTCTTCTCTTTCTTCCACTTTAATTTTCTCAACAAGCAAATTTTTGTGATCCTCTTTAAACGAAGTAATTTATTTATTCAGCCATTCATTTTCACTGTAGAGTTCCTCATTACATTCTCGCAGAACCGAGCACTTGTTGCAGCTTGACTCTACAGAAGAAATATGTACAGCTTCCTTATTGACTTCATTCAGTCTAGCCTTGAGATTTTCATTGTCTTTTTGAACTTCAGCATTTTCAAACTTCAGTTTGTCCATTACAGATTTAATCTCGATCAATTCTTGCATGCTTTTTAGATGCTCATCTTTCTTCTTATTCAGCTGATTCTCAAGTTCTGATATCTTGTTCAAACATGTTTGATTTTAAATTTTTAAAGAACTATTTTGTTCCTTAAAATTTTGAACATCTATTAAGCAAGTATCATAAGACTGTTTCAATGTAGGATAAACATCACAAATGATTTCAGATTTACGTTGTTCAATCTTTTTCTTTAGCCTTTTATTCTCAGATTTTAGTGTCTTAGAGACTTCTAACAGTTCTTCATACATCACAACCAATTTATCAAACGAAGGTTCTTCTGATCCGGAGCTTACCTGAGAATTTGTATCATCATCATTCTCTCTCCGATTGGCCATCAAGCATTTTTCTTCCTGCCCCTTATTTGCAGCAGTGATTCTGTCCAAAATTTCTTTTCCAGATGCACACCTGAGGACGAAGGGAAATTTGTCAGTGTTAACCGCAGCTTTAAAAATGTTAAGAACTGTGACATTATCACGGTTCTTTGCTCTGTCCTCTCTAGACCACTTGGTCTTATCATGAGGTAATTGGTATAGGCCTTTTGAAAGTAAACTCCATAGATTAGGGTCAATGGAATTCATGTAGACACATAGGCCACCTACCCACTTACTGAAATTAGAACCATCAAACGCAAAAGGATGAGCCATTAAGCCAGATAGCAAATTCACAGCAATGAGCAATCGATGAGCGAGACACCAAAAGTAATAGCAGGATCCTCTGCAGACCGTTGG
Source organism: Amorphophallus konjac (assembly GCA_022559845.1). Taxonomy (NCBI): domain Eukaryota; kingdom Viridiplantae; phylum Streptophyta; class Magnoliopsida; order Alismatales; family Araceae; genus Amorphophallus; species Amorphophallus konjac. The sequence continues at coordinate 39,250,371 of CM040122.1, forward strand.
ATCTGGACAATCAGAGACCCGCTCTAATACCAACTGTTAGGACCGGTGCGATGGATTCAGAGGGGGGGTGAATGAATCCCTCTTAAAAATTTTCTCCCAATTAAGATCTATAACAATCAGAGATGCGGAATTAAAGCATAATGGAGCCTAGATAGACTTGGGTCTTCACTTCAAGCAACGAGAAATAGATCAAATGAATTAACCTCTAGATCTACTCTATGTAAACTACATAGAATACTCAGCTCATCTAGATAAATTGGTTCTCATGGAACCGGAATCAAGTGTTAAGTGTGCAAACCAAATTCCCACTAGACTTAAGAAACAGAACGTGCCTATGCATACATCTATCGAATCGAATAAGGCAATCAAACCACAGTAGACAAGGGAATATTTAGGTGGTTCGGTCCGTAGACCTACGTCCACCCTACACTCAAGCTCGAGTGTGGCTTCCGCTGATACACAACTTAAACCGTTGGGCCTCACAGCTTGCCTACAAACCGCTGAGCATCACAGCTTGCTTCCGCTGGACAATACAGCTTAGCCGACCAGAGGAATCCTCCTCTGCAACCGCTGGGCAATATAGCTTGGCCGTCCAGAGGAACCGATCCTCTGCTACTGCTGAGCAACACAGCTTGCTCTGCTGACTAACAGCTTGAAATAAAGAGTGTAAAGAAAAAATAAGAAATGAGAAATCACAGCGACAGAAAGCTGTATACGATGATAGCACAAAAGTGGCTCTCAGGGAGCAGACTGGCCTGGATTTGATCCAAGGTCCAGTGAAACTAATCTTTCATAAAAATTGTCTATCTTCTTCTCCTCGAGCTCTTTCTTCACTCTCTCTCTATCTCTCTCTCCTTCTCTCGATCTTACGAGCTTTTTCACTTTCACTTCTGCTCTGCTCTCTCTTTTCTCTTCTCCTCTCTGGATCGTGCTGGCTCTAGATCTTTCTGCTTCGATCCACCTTCTCCAGGAGGAGAGGCTTCCTTTTTATATGAGCATCAGATGTAGGGCGTGTGCTTTCCATGGTTCCCGCCCGAATGCCTTGGCCCACGTGGCAGCATCCTAGGTCAATGCTTTCCACGTGTCACAATCCTGGCACCTCCTCCACTCTTGGATTACGTGCCATTCTTATTCTTCTCAAAAAAATACCTGTCATACAGTCAGAAAGAAATATCAGCTCGAGACAGTTATACATATAGTAAAGGATTAAACAGGACTGCACGGAGTCAATAGGCGAATGAGCCAGATGATGTATACATATTCTTGCCTGAGTTCAGTACAGTCACACTAGCATATGCACAGACTTATTTGCAGCACAAGCCTAACGGATGCACTAGCTATGTGTATGCAATGTGCAAGCATTGCACATACCTGTTCGGGTCGTGAGCAGCCTTGCATGGACTCCGTGTGTGCAAGTATGAGAGAGATGCACAAACTCAAAGTGCTTGGTGCAAGTGTTACACCGACTCAGTGAATGCTATGAGAAATATTGCATAGATATACCTGATGCGCCAAAGGTTTAGCACCGACTTGGTTATTGCACCGGCTTCAACGAATGCATGCGACTACGGTTATTGCACCGACTCACCTAATGTATTGTTAGATGCTTTCACAACCTATCCATGTGCAATGACTAAGTTTGCACAGACTTAAATGTGCATGCAAGAACTTTAGCGCATGAGATGCAACCTATGCACAGACTCTGTTCGGACTTAGTTACGTGCTACAGCTAAGGTTTGCACCGATGCAATGCAGAGTAGATGAATGTTGCACCGAGTCTAACTTATGCATGTACTGACTCTGTATATACAATGAGCGATATGCACTGACCTAGTATGGACGTTGCACCGAGGCAAAAGTCAAATGAGACGCAATGCAATGTGCTCAGTCAAAACATTACACTGACCTTGGACATAGCATGAGACGCAAGTTGAGACGCATCACATGCACTGAGGTAATCTTGCACCGAGTCTGAGCCAAACTACAAACATGCACTTGAGTAATACATGCACTGACTATGCTATATAAGACACAAAGTAAGATGCAAAGTTTGCACCGAGACAGAAAATGCACTGACCTTCTTCAGTGTGATGCATGCACAAGCATACCCATGAAATGCTCATCAAAGCATACAATAATTGTTCAACTGTACTGACTAAAGCAATGCACAGCAACCGATCCTCATTAATACATAGTGCAAAGAGCAGATGCATAAACATTCAATCTTTCATACAATCTTTCATGCAAACACATGGTGACTTATAGTGTTTGCTATCATCAAAATCACAGAGTCACAGAGGCACAACAAAGAAAAGGTTGAAGAGGAAGCTACTGAAATCCCCAAAAAGATTGCTCAAAAGCCTAAGAAAAGCCAACCTTCCCCACAGCACAGGTCAAAACTTCCTTGGCCATCACCCGCTCAGCCATCCAGAAGCCACTATAACTGGGTTGCATATTCATACAGGTCGACACCACCTTGCTTTTGGGGGAATTGTGATTCCTTTGTGCACCAATCCTATAAGCCTCAATCCCCTAGGTGGCAAAACAATCAATTTCAACCCAAAACCAACCAGTGGCCTCAATGGTTTAAGAAGCAAACTTCCTCAAACTTCCACAAAATCTAACAAAGAGCTTCTAAACAAAAAGTGAATGTCAAAGCTGAAAAGAAAAATCAAATTCCTGCACTAAGCAAAGAGAACATGAATGCTAGGAAGGTTTGGATTCCAAAAGAGATGGTATCATATTTTGAAAATCTGAAGAAGGTGGGACCCAAGTTTTGTTGGGTTCCAAACCCCATTGCTTAATTCCTTGTGTAGGAGTGTCTTGTAGCCATGCATAACCGATGGTCCCTTGATAGCGGCTGTTCAAGACACATGACAAGAGACAAAATAAAATTTTATCTCTTGGAGAAAAGGGAAGGAGGACACGTCACATTTGGAGGCAACAACAAAGGAAGAATCATTGGAACATGTAATGTAGGTAAGAACCTCTCCAACTCCATTGGAAACGTGTTGCTAGTTGAAGGTTTGAAATACAACTTGCTCAGTATAAGTCAATTGTGTGATAAAGGTCACAAAGTGTTGTTTGACTCTCATGAATGTAGAATCCTTGAACCAAAATCTGACAAGGTAAAATTTTCTGGTAAAAGAGTCAACAATGTTTACATGATTGACTTAGATGATCCTGCTCACATAAACCTCTATCTTGCTGTACCAAAGTCTGAGTTTGCATGGTTATGACATCGTAGACTAGGACATGCTAGCTACAATGTCTTACATAAGCTTTTGAAGCATTCAATGGTGAAAGGTTTGCCTGAACTATCTTTTAAACAAGAAAAAAATTGTGTGATGCATGTGCCCTAGGTAAACAAACAAGAAAATCCTTCAAGGCTAGATCTGTAAATATGTCATCCAAACCACTTGAGCTGATTCATATGGACTTATTTGGTCCAACCAGAACTGCTAGTTTAAGCGGTAGAAAATATGGATATGTCTTGGTGGATGATTTCTCTAGGTTCACATGAGTTTTCTTTCTCACACATAAACATGATGCTTTTGCTGAGTTTCAGGCACTCTATATGAAGATAAAGCAAGATGGTGAGTTCAAAATCTCCAACCTTCAATCTGATCATGGTGGTGAATTTGAGAATACTGAATTCTATAATCTTTGCTGGGCTGAAGGCATTTCACATCGATTTTCATCACCAAGAACCCCTGAGCAAAATGGTGTGGTTGAAAGAAGGAATCGAACACTCATAGAGATGGCTAGAACAATGCTTGCTGAAGGGCAACTCCCAAGGAAGTTTTGGGCTGAGACGGTAAACACAGCTTGTTACATTATCAACCGATCTATGGTAAGGCCACACACCAAAAAGACTCCTTATGAGTTGCTGAAAGGTAATAAGCCCTCTCTCTCACACATGAAAGTGTTTGGGTCTAAATGCTTCATCCACAATAATGACAAAAGAGAATTAGATAAATTTGAGCCCAAGAGTGATGAAGGTATATTCTTTGGATATTCTGATAGATCTAGGGCTTATAGAATTTATAACATTAAGAGTCAACATCTTCACCAAGCCCTTGTGTATTGACAGGTTTACAACACTTAGAAGGGAGCTTGGTCTTTGCAGACCTCGGGCCAATAAAAATTGATATGATGATCTTGTTCAATTTGGTTGTGTTTTGCTGATTGGTATCCATGCATTATTTATATGTCATTTTGCATGTGGTGTAGCATTGCATGTAGTTGCATAATAAAGTTGAATTCATGTTCACGATGCATTGCATGTGGTGTAGCATCATTCTTGCTTGGCCATGGTATATTAAATGATGAAGTGTGGAAAGACAGGTTATGCTTGTCTAGAAGCACTCACCATGCGTGAGGATACACCTCCGCCAAGTACCATGCGTCACGGTCACATGTAGGCCATACAGTAAGGGGGAGTTATTTCTTTGAAGCATTCATGCATATGTTTCATCTTCATTCAGTTACCATCAATAAGTGTATAACCATGGGCCGGGTCATGCATTTCATTTCTGCCAACTTCATAAGTGACCAGGTCGATCTCTCCTTGGCCCTCATGTCATCATTTGATCATTCCCCTTGATTATAAACATAAATCCTTGAATGCATCCACTGCATATCCTTAGGGGGAGTCTTTCTGCTACTCTTAATCTCTTACAATCTGAACTTCAATGGCTTCCAGTCTGAAACTGGGATCATGAAACAGACAGAACTATGGCGTAAGAGCTTTCTATTATATGAATTGATGATTGTCTATCCCATAAGAATGGTTCAGATTTAATGATTTCCTTGAAGCTCTGATATTTTTTTTTGAAATCATCTATGTTTCGTGGTGTTAATAGACTTTAACTAGAGATTGCATGTTGTGCCTTGAATGACTATCCTGAAATCTGAAAATTAAAACGTCATAGCAACGTTGGTTGAGATGCTAAAGCTTAGTATTGTTGTTAAACACCTTGATGAGCTGGAATTCTTGAAAATCAATTAGCCAAAGCAATGATATTGTTGCACGGAGAAATATATCACGTCCTCCAAACAAGTGACGAATGATATGTCATAATATGCCCCTGTTATCTCTGTCTTAATTAAATTGGACTCTAGGCAGAGCAATAGCATAATTACTGAGAAATATATCTCCTCGTCAAAGAAATGAGGTAAGATATGTCATGACGTGACTTTGCTATCTCTGTTCACACTGAAGCATAATAGTCAGTCTTACCAAATACCTAGGAATACTGGCATCTAAACAACGTGTATTCAAACGAGACATGTACTAGACTCGATTGCTCGTAAAATATGAGTCATGTGCATACAAATGCAAAAGATCATGAAAAACAGTGCTCAAATCATAAATTTCCATGCTTTAGTCATGCTTGTTTAATCTCAATACTAGTTTGTGCTATTCCCGATGAAGTTATTGAATATGGATGTATAAGCCAGAGGAAGGTTAACCACTGCCATGATATGCACTTCTGGTTCATTTCTATTAAAACATGGATGTAGATCCTTTTCGAACTCTATTGTTGATCTCAGATTTCATTAGCTTTGAACCATGTATATTGCTCAAGGCATGTTTCAGATCTGCATATAATGGCTTGCTCTAAACTCCTATTCAGCTCTGATCTCTAAGACATTTGTCACCGTCTCTACCTTTTCCCTCCTTTTTGCTGATGTCAAAGGGGGAGACTACCTTTGTGAGATGGGGTTGTGAGACGAGGGAGAATAACTTTATGAGACGGGGGAACCCTCATCATGCATACACTCACGGGGGAGAGCAGCATTACTGCCAGATAATGACTCATAGTGTTGCCATCATCAAAATGGGGGAGAATGTTGTGCCCCTACCGTCATTTGACTATTTGTAGTTTTGATAATGCCTAACACTATGAGTCATTTAACTCCATGACACTATGAGTTCAATTCTAAGTCTCATTCTCAGATGGTTGATGTGTTCTCTTGACAGATAAATCCAAAGGAGCAAGCCATCCAAGGTTGAAAGTCACTCAAGATGTAAGTGCACGGAAAACAAGGCAAAAGTCACTCAAGTTGTAAGTGCACGAAAAATAAGGCAAAAGTCACTCAAGATGTAAGTGCATGGAAAGCAAGGTAAAAGTCACTCAAGATGCAAGTGCACGGAAAACAAGGCAATGATGAAAATCCCTTCAAATCACTTCTTTCATATGTGAAGAGTCACAGCTATCAGAACAACATGCTGGCTTTAAGAAGTGCTGACACTTCGCACAGAAGTGTTGACACTTTGCATAGAAGAGCTGACACTTCAGACACCCTGGCACCCAGAAGTGTCGACACTTCATCTTGAAGTGTCGACTTGTCTGCCAAACAGAATGCATTGTAAACACAGTGAAGCTGAGAAGTGTCAACACTTCATCTTGAAGTGTCGACCTATCTGCCAAACAGAAGCATTGTAAATGCTGTGAAGCAGAGAAGTGTCGACATTTCATCTCGAAGTGTCGACCTGTCTTCCAAACAGAAGCAGCTATTGTTGACTTCGTGTTTCTCAACGTGGGTAGCCCCTTTTCTTAGATTTGTTTAATCCTAAAGTCACCCAACCTACCATGATTTGTGGATCTGGTCTGGGGCTTGTCTATGGACCATTCAAAGAGATATAAAAATAACACAAAGGGGTTAGAAACCCTAATGAATCAAGGGAGATCAAGAGGATGCTGGCCAAGGGAAGAAGAAGAGGGTACTGTAGCCATGAACAGTACTTCGTGCAGAAGTTTTTCATCCATTCCAAGGTGTTTCAAGCTCATATCCAAGCTAGCAACCTCCAAGGCAGTGTACAAGCAAGCAAGGCTATCAAGATGATCCACGGAAGCTAATTTCACAAGAAGCCATTACTGCTGAATCAAGAGGGATCAAGGGAGATCAAAGGAGGCTAGAGGAGGTCCAAGAAAGAAGAGGTACTGTAGCCGTGAACAGTACTTCGTGCAGAAGTTCTTCTTCCATTCCAAGGTGATTCAAGGTTATATCTCAAGCAAGCAACCTCCAAGGAAGTCTACAAGCATGCAAGATTCTCAAGGGTCATCAAAGCTACATCCATAGTCTTCTTCATCAACTCAAAGGGATCCAAGGAAGCCCATTTCACAAGGAAGAAGAAGCTTTTGTTGCTAAATCAAGATGAGAGCTTTGTGAAGAAGAAAGAAGCCTCTATTGGTGATCTACATCGTGTGAAGAAAAGAAGATTCAGGCTCTCGCATTTCAGACAAGATCTATTTGATTTTAGCATATCTCCATATCTTGTTTGAACATTTTTATCTTGTTCTCTTTCCATTTTGTTCAAACTATTGAAACCGTGAATCATCCCTACTGCAGTTAGTAGGAAGGCAGTTGGAAGGTGTTCCAATCTGCGGTGTTGTCATCCCTACCAGTGGTTAGTAGGAAGGCAGTTGGAAGGTGATCCAATCTGCGATGTTGTCATCCCTACCGGCGGCTAGTAGGAAGGCAATCGAAAGTTCTCTGTTTTGCGGTTTGGTGCACTACACTAGTGGAGGCTCACCGAGTTTGGTGAGGGGTGGACGTAGGACTGGGGATTCAGTCCGAACCACCTTAAAATCTCGTGTGTTGTGTTTTGATTGTGCGATTACTTTGTGCTAGATGTATGCTTAGGTTCAATCGTTAATTTTTTTTTTATCAAGCCCAGTCATCTAATGGAATAAAAGGGAGAGTGCATCCCCATTCTAGAGGAAGGGAACGTTCTCACTCCACCTAACAACCATTAGACGCTTATTTTATTGCTTATTCAAAAAGAATACATCATCAGAGAGAGGCATACCTCTTATCTACAAGTATGTAAGAAAACTAGAAACAAAACCTATACATGTTTCACCCTAAAATTGGGTAAGCCTCTAGCATCAGCTATAACATAACCCCTTGCTAACAGTGGTAGCTCACGGGTGTGAGAACATTCCCTTACTAAGCAAATCATTATGTCCTTAGTTAAGCTAGTTGTATTCTCCTGCAATTCTCTTTATCTAGCTTTAAAGAGGGGTGTTCTGTGAAAAGAGGGGCAGATCTATTGACCCCTCTCCTCTAGATCCGCCATCCACTACTCAACACTGGTCGGTCGCCGAGGTCCGTCGTCGCCCACTGTCTGACCCATGTTAAGCGGGTACCGCCACGGGAGGTTGGTTCCACCCTAGCGTCCTCTGCACCAAATGTAGGTAAAGTGGCTCCCACAGGTTCACGCAGAACAACACTGTATCCATGCGGAACCAATCTCACCCCTCCCTCACCCAAGGCTGAGGGGTGGTGTCTTCTGCTGTATATGGCGTCCAAATCACCTGCCACAATAAATTGAAAGTTTTGCTAAAATTGAGTTCATAACGAATGCTGAAAACATCACGCAACTCTTTCTAGCCAAACACTCACCTGGTGGGGTGGAAACTCATCCAAGGCTATCCGAAGGTCGGAGAGCCTAGTTGCTACCAGTCGTCGGTCCTGAACCATATCCCATCTCGCCATAAGCAGGACCGCCTGTATCTGAGCTCGCGGGATCGTGCCGCGAGCTAGAGGGAATCGGGTGTACCCCCAAATCTGAAAATACTTAAAGCAATAATCAATCAATCAAACCAAGCATCAAAAAGTTTGAAGGGTAGACTCGTACCTTTAGAAAAGGTGTGAAGCCGCCCAGGTTCACCCAACCTGGGTGAATAGGGTCCATGTGGGCAAAGAGGTGCACCAGCATCGCTCTCCCCCAGGCAAATTGGGGTCTCCGCTCGAGATCACGTATCAGCAGTAGGTACTTTAGATTCACCTTGTTCGAAGCAGTCGCGAACAGTAGCCTCCCGAAGAAGTAGAGGAGGAGGAGTCGTACCTCCTGCGCATCACTCCTCTCTCATACCCGAAGCTTCTAATTTACCCATTCTAGATACACATCTAGATCCTCTAGCGGTCCTCGGACCACTCTGGCTAACCCCATCGCGGCACTGATCCTCCCTAGAGGGAGGGTAGTCACTGGCCTCCTGGTTCGGGTCAGTTGCGGCCCGACTAAGCTCTCAACTTCCTGCTGATAATTTTTGAGCTCCTGACCCAACACTTGAACCCTGGCTACTGGCAATCCAGTCAAATAGGCCACGTCTTCGAGCGTGGGGATCATGTGTCCTCATGGCATCACGAAGGCCCTACATCCATCCACCCACCGCTCGCGTAGTGCCGCCAGGAAGGTCGCGTCAACAGGAAAGGGTCGGATCCTAAAGAATGGACCAAATCCCATTCGGTCCACTTTCCACCAGTGATCGTGAGGTAAGGCATGGTACCAAGCCCACACTAAATCCCATGGCACCCAGGCTCTCATTCTCCATCGGCCCTACATACACAACATAAAAGAAAACAAAATCTAATTAAATTTCCAAATTCCCGAACCATCTCAACCCACAATCAATCCCCACAAACTAAAAATCCACTGCCTTGAGAGGAGGGCGGCCAAGGTCTTGGTCGCCTGACTCCTTGGGCGGCAAGGTCGCTGGCCGCCTAGTTCTCCTATGGACGGCCAGGACCCTGGCCGCCCAGGGCCATGGACGGCCACAACCTTGGCCGCCCACAGGTCAATTCCACATTTTCCACTCCTCCTTTCAACACAATCATCCCACCAAACATCACCCATCTCACACACTTTTCAAATCAGCTAGAGGAGCATTAAAGGGTCATGGAACTTACATGTTTACGTGGTGCTTCCCCTTCCTCATTGGCTTCAACCCCATCAAAGGTGGAACCCTCTTCCTCCTCCACATTTTCCTCATCCTCACCTCGATCGGTCGGCCCCTCCTCTGGAGCAACCGCACCTTCATCGTCTCCCTCTTCTTCTCCTTCTTCACCACCATGAGAGGAGGAGGCCGAGGTAGAAAGACTTGCAGAAGCCTCCACTTGCTCATCTTCTTCATCCTCGCTCAAAGATGGAGGATCATCAACAACTCCAAACCGAGCTTGCCGTGGCCCCATCTCTTGGATCTCGATGCTCGGGCAACCCAAACCTCACTCACGGCGGCGAAGATCCCTTGGGAACTACTCTCTCCAAGCTCTGGCTCTTGTGAGCTCAGTGAAACGTCAACCCCGATGGCCATCCGAATGAAGAAGCCGGCCACTCTTTTTAACCCCTCCAAAGAGGAGGGCGGCCAAGTAATTGGCCGCCCACTAAAGTTGGAGGCGGCCAACACCTTGGCCGCCCTCCCCCTGTTCAGCAAAAAAAAAAAGATCCACGATTCATGTTCATTCAGCTAGATGCATCCATTTGGTATTCAAGCATTCATTCATTTCATCAAGCATTCACCATCAAAAACAACAAAAACAAAAACATTTTATTCCCATCCATCTATTTCCTTCACAAGCAAATCAAGATAAAATGTTGAACAGGCACTGATACAATCAAGTGCGCCATCTCATAAAGAATTCATTCATAGTTGGCCGAAAACCCCACAAGTAGCCTACATAACACTCCAATTCTTCTTTGTCTTCTTCTATGTCAATTCAAGCATTCACAACGGTGGCATGGCGTCTCCACGTCTTTATGACCCTCTGAAGCCACCGTCTATCTGCATCGGTTCCTAGAAGACGCTTCGTGATTAAAGTTCCCCTTGAAGCGGCCCATGCGACCCATTTGGGCAATCCCACCTGGCGATGGCAGCGGTGGGCCTGGTACAGCACCAAGTCCATAGCCCCTACAAGCCATAACTCCTGCTCTTGCAATCCTCGTACTCTGAATTCCTCACGTCGATACATCATCGGCACGAATACAAACTGATCCCTGGGTAGGAAGTTCAAGTAGTCCCGCCGGTCATCTCTGGTCTTCAGCAGTGCCGTCCTGCATATCACCTAATCCTTAGGACCAAAGATGGCCCTCACTGGGTATAGTGCGCTCTTCTCGAAGATTCGGGAAGTAGTAGTCACCGCGTCATCGAAATCAAAGCTCAAGTGCATCTTCATCCACATCTACAGTCGGTAGAGGCTCCACATGGTGCTACCACCCATGCTCATCTGAGTAAGTCCACAGTACAAGTGAGCTAGCACCGCCTGAGAGAGGGAGTGCCCAGTCCATAGGAGAGTAAGTGGCCCCACATACTCTCACCTCAGCACGTTTCCTGACATGGGGAAGAGCAACACCCCGCCTAAGCACAATGTCACACCACGCAGCAGCCTATCCGCCTCCATTGCTTTGTCTTTCACTTGGCCTAGGAGACAGCCGGCTAGGCGGTCGACTAGAATTCCCTGCTGATCTGTCATCCGCCGAACCTCACGTTTGTCTCTCATGATCTTGGCCACAATCTCCTCCTAGGGAGGGAGGTCAATCAGCTCGCCCACCTCCACGTCACTCCACCGGAAGAGGAAGTCGAGTTCTTCCACCAGCACCGAGGCCTCGAACTCGGGAAAAACAAAGGTATGGGTATCCGGATGTCACAGCTCAATCAAGGCACCCAAGGATTCCCAATTCCATTTCATGCCGTTGAAACGCATTGCCACGATGACCAGGCGGATGAGATGCCACTAGTGCATAAACACTCTCATGGCGGGTGTGATTGCCACCAATAAATCTTGAAGCCAGCCGTAGCGGCGAACATGCCTTGCCCCAGGATAGGTAGGAACAGGCTGCACCATGTAGAAAAGAGAAGGGGAAACAAAAATAATAGAAATAAATAAATCAAATCCTTTTTGGAATTTAATCAGAGATTTCACACGCACAAACCATACCTCGTCGCGCTTCACAAGGCCACTTAGATGGCCGGGCACATCGGAGAGGACACTCAGCTCGTGACTTCCCGACGTAGTAGAGGAAGAAGATGCCATTCCTGAATTTCTCCCTAGGACCTTCTTCTCGACTTCAAACCCTTAGTTCGATGGCGGAAAAGGGCCACCTTAGTTGGTGTTTTAAAGACAAGAGTCCCATCTGGCTTGGACTCCCAGATCACTCGGGATAAGAGCAGATGGGAGGCCAAATTGATGGCCGTCCATCACTCCCTAAGCGGCCACCACTGTGGCCACCCAGCTCATGGAGAAGGCCATTGACATGGCCACCCTCTTCTCCTACTTGTGAACGATGTGTCTTGGGTTGTGTATGGTTCATGGTTCATTAAATGTAATGCTCATTGTTCCTCACTATTATCATTTATGAACTTGATTAATGTGTGTTAATGCAGCTGCAGGTCTCCACAGTGATGCGAGCATGAGGCAATGTTGCCACATAACTATTGCATTGTAGGTAGAATGGCGGAGGCTAATAGCTTCGGGCGTATAAATCCCGAGTTCCTTTTTAACAAAAACTGTGAAGGGTTTATACTCCTTAAGCTATTCGATAGCCACCCGCTGCCCATTATGGGAGGACGGACTTCCCAAATTCTGGACTATGCTTAAGGATAATGTGGAACGATGGATCCCCATCAGGTTCCGGACCACGTTTGTCATCAAGCATAGAATGATAGACCTCTCGAATGCTTGACTGATCAGTTCGGAGGCAGGTAAATAAACCCTCCGACTTTACATTAGAATAGGGTTTTTTTCTCTTTCAACCCAGCATACATCATATAGGCTTTTTAGTCCCACCATTAAAATAATAAAAACAAAAAAATAGAAAAGATCAAGTGAAATGTCAAAAAAAATGCACACATGCATATCATTAGGGAAATTTGCAGGCAAAATAGTGAACGTCACGTTATTTTGACCACCCCATGGTCCTTTGACCCCACGCCGATTCCCCGTGTTTCTCGACATTGTCGAACTTATGTGATGAGTCTACGTGATTCCACTCCGATTCAGCCAGCAGAGAATGCATTTTTTGTATGACTGTTTTGAGTACTCTGGGATTCGACGAGTCATTGATTCTCATATCCTGATTTTTCTTATCCTTGTTTTAGGTCTTGTATCTCCTTGAGCCTGGATTGTGTTCATCCCCTCAAGTCCCGCGCAACGCCATGCTAGGGGGTCCCATGCGACCGCAGATACAAGCCCTCTTAGTTTAATTATCCTTCTCCCCTTTGCCAATGGCTTATCGTATCGCTTAATTGATGCGGGACGGACACGCGACCTGGGACTCTAGCTCGCGGGCGTCCCTAGCGAGGGAAGACGTGGGACCGTGCGTGGTTGAGAAACTGGCAGTGAGTCTCGGGTATCGGCCTTTCTGCGTTAACTCAGGTCGAGTCACGGGACGGTCACTCACTCTCGCTCTCACAGCGGTGATAAAATGATAACAAGCTAGATAATCTATCACTCATGTAGCGGCATATATAAAAATATACGAGTAAAGTAATGCCTATGAGGAGGGTGGCGAGTGTACCTCCACGCTCCGGGTGTGGGGAAGACGTTCCCGGCCAAGTACGGTAACACCCGGTACAACGGTAAAACTTAATTACAATAGTGAATTTTATTGCCCACTCCACGCAGGGAGGTAAAGGGCTACAAGTGGGGCCCGGGAGGACCGACCCTGGGTTGACGGGCAGCAATCTGGAGGTACGTTCGGCATGAACTCGGCCTGCTGGTCCGACTCGGTACTATTCCAACTCGGTGCTGCGCCAACTCGGTTGCTGACTCGCTGGACAGCAAACAACGGTTTCCAAAGGAACGCTGCCTTCCTGAGATCTTCGGGAGGCGCCGCTTGGCTGGGACGATGGCGGGATGTCCCTGATCGACTCTCTGAAGGGGCGGTCGCTGAAGTTGACCTTTGATATTTATTTCTGAATTTTCTCCTGGACTGAGTTGTGTTGGCTGAACTCGGATCTGCTCTGCTCACCTTCACGAAAAGAATTCCTACGACCAGATCCAATGTTGGATTGATGCACAAGAGGTACCGATGGATAGTAGACTCAGAGATATACAACATATATTTTTGGTGGCTCCATCCACTGAACGGATTAAAAATAAAAACGACTGTAAACTACCTTTTTTCTGACCTGTACTGACAGACACACAGGGCAGAGATGGATCTGCCTGAAACAGACCTTTGACCGAGGGCTAAATGATTTTTTTTGACTCAACGAAAATTATGGTGGAAGGGGGTATACGTGAGGAGCACTATAGAATTTGTGTGGATTTTTTAAAATTTTCTAAGTGGGTGAGGAAATTTCAAAGAGGAGACTCTGTCCCGTAGATCTACAAAAGGGTAGATTACTGAGAGGACAAACAAAAATATGAGAAAATTATCAAATGGACTCCAAATGACACGAAATTTTAACTGTAGGTTAGGGGAGATGGACAGAACAAACCCTCAGAATTAGGGCTCGATCAGAGAACAAGAACCAGAGATACAATTTTGGAGAAGAGGTTCTATCCTGATGGAGACAGAACTGCAATGACGATGGCGGTGGCGCGACGGCGGTGCGATGGCGGCGGCAGCAGAAAGAGAACTCAGAGGGGCTAAGGAGAAGGGGCTTCACACCCTAGAGGGTTGGAGGAGGAAGAAGAACTAGGGAGAGAGGAGAGAGGAGAGAGGAGCGCACCCTTCCTTGGAGGCAAATGCCAATTTTCACTTCATTTCTTCATTAAATCTCTAATGACACTATACATAGGCTTATATAGAGAATGGCAAGGGGTGTGGGGCTGAGAATTTCGTGGGAAAGAGGCCATTTTCTTCTCCCATGTGGTCAAAAACCCAAAATAAATAAATTACATAAGGTAGGTGGCCTCCCTTTGACATTTTCAACCACTTATCTCCCATGTGTCCAATTGACCTTCTAGATGCCACCTAGGACTTTGACCAGCCCCACATGCACCCATATGGCTTATGTGGACCAATGGGGAAGGAGTGAGGGCCCCCTTGCTGGACGTACTAACATTTTGCACAAAAACCCAAACAATCCAAGAGAATGACACATTCGCTTATAAAGCCTTACAATTGCACATATACTTTCCCAAGGATATAAAAGCAAATAAAAGGACTCAAATGTAAAATAAAAAGTCAGTGCTCGGCGTCGATTCCCATCAACTCGCCCCGGGTGGGAAGAACTCGACCCCGTCGAGTAAGGGGTGCGGCTGCTCGAGTAGCTCCGGCGGATGCGTCACCGAACCTGGAAGCGCAGAGTACGCTCCACTCCAAGTAATCGACACCTGCTCATCCCGTATAGATTTGATATGCGCACGCTGCCATGGGAATGAGGATAGAGGTGGACACTCCGGGGTGGGGTCACTCTCAAATAAGGGAGGCGGCTCAAAGACTCACTAGAAATCACTGCGGGTCCCTTATGTGACTAGATCCGATATGTGGAGTAGAACCGATCTCAATAGTCCGACAAGTCTCATACTCGAAAGGGACTAACAACGCGAGCATACAAAACGACTCGACTCGATGTATGCACATGCACTCGACAGACAACCAGTACGAAACAAGGACCCACAAAGTGATGTGACACCAAATGCAGCGGAGACTTTGATTCCTTGGACCTAATTCGCAATCACAATTACAAGGCGCCGAGAATAAGTTAAAGCTACCAACGCACCGTGCGCACACGATTCCTGTGGTGACCCGGTGATGCCGAGTCGAGGTGATGGAGATAGCCCCTGACTGGTTAGAGGACCAGCACCACTTTAGTTAGCCCTCCCGAAGGTTTGAAAGCCCACAAACAAGGGCGGCCGGATGCCCTAAGGGCACGGGGTCACTCGCTCACTTATAGCCACGGTGACCACACTGAAAGGTGGCGCCGGGATCGGGCACTCGCTCTCCTACCGGCCGATATGTTTCGCAGATATTAAATAAACAAGTATAAGGAGGCAAGGGCAGGAGGCTCACCTGGTTGGTTTGAGGAAACCAACCCCGGTCGGAGACGAGGGCGAGCGGGGAAGTGTGGGTTCCCCGCACACTGCGCCGATGAAGCTTCGAACCTGTTTAAGTGTACACTCACTACACCTCACGCAGGAGGGTGATCTCGGGGATGGGAATTGATAGATTACAACAAACACTACCTCCCGCAGGGAGGGGTGGTAAGCCGGCCAGGCAAGAGGGGGAAGATAAGCTTAGTAGCCCACGAGGAGGGACCGCTTCCGAATTGGACTGCTGGCTGTGGACGTTGATAGGCAGTCGGTGTAGTCCCTGTAGATCTTGGTCAAGAATTATGCCGATGACGAGCCCAGGGGGGTTCTTCTCGTAACAGGAACCCAAAGGCCTCTGATTTACTTCAATTTATTCTGACATCGTCGATGGCTGTAGTGGAGGTCTGAGTAGAGCAACAGATTCTGGGGCGGGTGGCTCCCTGTTTCTGTCTGCAACTTGCAGAAGTTGCCCCGGTCGGTCCTGGATGCCGAATCACTAACCGTCAGAGTCGCTGGAACTGTGGACAAAGCCTCTACACAGCAAAACTGACGGAAACACCTTCTGAGGTCGGGGTGGACAGGGGGACGCTGACGAGTGGAACTGGTCGCTGCAGACTGCAGAAGGCAGACCCGTGCGACTGTAGGGGAAAAATCTGAACTCTGACTCCCGGATGCCGAATGTGGTTCTACTTCTTGCTCCTGGACGGGGACAGGTGGAGGAAGATATTCGTAGAAGAACTTGTGGCTTGAATCGTCCAGTGGCTGGTCCGGGTAGATCTTCGAACAAGGTGGCAGCTTCTGGCCGCAACAGCTACCTGGCACGAACAGTGACTTGCAGAAGTTGTCCCGGCCGCTCCCGGACACCAAATCTTGAACCGTCAAAGTTGTTTGAACCTTGGATGAACCCTCTTTGCAGGAAAACTAGTGGGGAAGCCTTCTGATGTCAGGGCGGACTGAGGGATGCCGATGAGTGGAGGCAGGTCACTGCCACCTGTGGGAGACAGACCCGACCAGTCGAGGTAGAAAGACCATAACTCTGACCTCTGGATGCCGAATGCGATTCCGCTTCCTGATCCTGGAAGAGGATAGGACGTGGAAGAACTTTGTTGAAGAACTCTTGGTCTGAATCCTCTGCCGTTGGTCGTGCAGTTGCTTCCAACCGGGTTCAGGAACTCTGCAGAGGGAGCCCAGCGCAGTCAGGGGAGAATGGTTCTCCCCGACAGCCCCGAACTCAGAATGGGACGAGATCGCCTCGCCTGCAAAGATAACTGGACGACCTTTCCAGAATGGCATGGTAAGCCTTCAGACGACGCCGTATGAATCTGTGGATTCTTCAGCAAGTCGACCCTTTCTCTGCCACCTGCAGACTTGGGCAAAGGGAAAGAGATAGTGGTGGAACTAGGCTAATGGAAGAACAATGGGGAAGGGGGTTCGGGGGGGGGGGGGGGGGGGGCTGCGACCTAGGGAGGTGAAGGGGCTGGGAATGAAAGGGGTGCAGTCCCCAAAAGGAGGAAAATTCGAATTTTAGCTTGGGAGGGGTGAAGGGTGTGCTTGGGGAAGTGAGGGGGTGTATGGGGAATGCCAAGGGGTGCCTTGGAAGAGGGAGAGGTGCCTAGGAGAAAGGGATTCCACCTAGGGGTTGGAGGGGACTTAAATGGGAGGTATGGGGAAGGGGGAGGGGTCTTAATTAGAGGTGAATAGGGAAGAGAGAGAGTGAATTTCGAATTTGGGGTGGGGAGGAGAGAGAGAGAGAGAATGAGAGAGCTAGAGAGAGAGAGAGGGGGGCACTTATGCTCAAATATTCAATTCTTCATTAGCTTCAATAGAGGGGGTTTGGGGTCCTATATATAGGAAAACCCAATTTACAAAGAAGTCCTCATGAAATGGACAAATGACGGAAGACCAAGGGGTGGGGAGAGGGGCGCCCATGGGCCAGACCAAAGAAATGGCCCAATAAGACCTACTAGCCCCATTAGCCCACTAGCCTACATACAAGCATAAGTAAATAACATGATAACCTAGTAACATGACTCAAAACATAGGCAAATACATCAAAATGACTCAAGAAAATAGGAAAATGTAATAGGATGATAAGCACCAATGTTCCGTCTGAAGAAGGGCTGCTCCCTAGCTGCCTCCGGGAGGGAGAGAAGTGCCAAGCCAGAGGGTATGTGGTGTGATGCCCTCATCAATTCTCCCGGGCGGCGAAGAGCTCGACTCTGTCGAGTAAAGCCCTCCCTGCTGCGGTACTTCTCTAGGAGATCGGGGGACAGCTGCTGGAGATCCTCCCGGCTCACCCAGGTATCGTCCGAGGGTGGTCGTCCCTTCCACCTGACCAGGTAGCGCTCATACGCCTTGCTCCTTGTGATGGTAACCTGTTCATCTAATATCTGCTCCACTTCATCACGCCGGTTTCTCAAATGGGGTTGAGCTCTCTGGGGTGTGGGGGCGCTCTCAAAGGAGGGAGTAGGCTGGATTTCCTCACCGGGTGTCACCGTGGGGCCCTTGTAGGGCACCAGGTCAACCACATTGAATGTGGGGCTTACTCCGTACTCTTCAGGGAGGTCCAACACGTAAGCATTGGTGCCAAGGCGTCTCAGCACCTGGAAGGGGCCAGCTCCACGCGACCTCAACTTCGAAGTATTCCCAGGGAACAACCTCTCAGTTCTCACCATCACAAAATCACCAATCTGGAATTCTTGGTGGCGGCGGTGGGAGTCAGCAGACTTCTTGTAAATCTCGTTGCTCTTGTTGATGTTTTTGTGAATGTTTCCATGCAACTCTGTGAATGTTGATTCACTAGTGGATAATGGGGGTCCTGGACAACCAAATGTAAACCTATCATGCTTAGGAGTCATGTGGACCTTGATGCACTTAGGTGGACCGGGGCAGCCACAAATGGCCCTATCATGCCTGAGGTGGATGAAGAGTGGGGGAGGACCAGTATGTCCAAATGTGGCTCTATCAGGTATGGGTGCAATGAATGCCGGAGGACCTGGACTTCCATGTAGACTCTATCATGCATAAGATGGATGATGAATGGGGGTGGACCTACATATCCAAATGTGAACCTGTCATGCACCGGACCTAGTGTGTATGAGACACAAATGAGATGACTATCCCTACCAGGTGGGGTAAAATGTTGTGGCCCATGCATTACAATCAAGATGGTCCCATCTTTAGGTGGGGGTGGATTTGGGGGTTTCCACTCATAGGGGTCGAAGGGGTCCAAGAAGGTGGACATTTTGGGATAGGTCACTTCCTCATTTCTTAGGTGGACGTCACCCTCGGTCATGGCTCTCATAGTGTGAACTAAGTAGTGGAATGGGTGGGTTGGGTTCAACATGGTGGATGAGGGTAGGAGGGAGTGGGTGGTGGGTAAGGCGGTTAGGTCCCATGGGTTCAATGTCTTCCATAGGGAGGGATCAAAGGGGTCATGGAATGCGTTACCAAGGAAGGGGTATTCTATCTCCTCAAGGTCTTCAAATGATGGTGAGTCCTCCTCCTCAAATGTGATATTTGAACCGAAGTCCTTGGCGGGTTGGTTGGCCATGAATGGAGGGTTTGGCATCCTACCCGAAATAAGCAACTCTAATTTGTGGAGAGCATCGGGCTCCTCGGGTGGAGGGAGGAATAACAGAAGGTCACTAGTGTAACAACCCATAGTGTAAGTGGAGGAGATGGATCCGACACATAAGTGTAGGAGGTCAAGGCTCCTAGGTTGGTCAGTTACAGTGGTCAACAGGTCAGTTAGCTCCATTTGCCAAGCTATACCCTTAAGAAAGTCCCCTAGTGTCTCCACCAGATAGGATGATTGGATTGTGGTGTGGTAGGTGGGTAAGGGTACTATAGGGAGGTTTTGTTCCATAGGAGGGCAAACATGGGCCATGAGATCTCTAAATGGGTTCTCCTTTAGCCAATGTGAAAGGGGTTCTCCTAAGATGAGCTCGGCCCCTACTAGGGAGGGTGGTGTAAGGTGAAGTCCACCATGTGAAGTTTCTTCTTCTTTCAGGACATGGGTGATCTCCATGGCGGGGGTTGGGTCCGGAGTACTCACCACTATGGGGTTGGGTATGGGGATCATGGTTTCCTTCACCAAGGAGGTGAGTAAGTCCATTGCTTGTGGGGTGATGATGACTGGCATGTGGCTCTTTTGGGGTGGTGAGTAATGGGGGACTTGGGATAGGATGGGGAGGGGTAGGAGTGGAGGCCTAGGTTGGGCATCTTGTAACTCATGGGGGAGGGTGCACCCCATTTGGCTCACTGGGTCTTCTTTGGGTAGGAATGAGTTCTCTTGACCTATTTGGGCCTCATATTCTTCTTCCCAATCTAGGGGAGCCTTATAGTCTTCGGTCACCTCCGTAAGTTCCTTTTGGAAATGGGTGGGATGAGGATTTGTGGAAGCTTGTGGGGTGTGGGTTTGATGGGGAATGTTGGGTTGGGTGGTGGCCAATTCGGTTTGAATGGTGGTGGTGATCGGGATAGGAGTCATTTGGGGTGGTGGAGTTTGGGCCCTAAGGGAAGTGAAGATCTTCCTGATCTCAACCCTTATCTCTTCCAATGAATCTAGGGGTCCTTTGGGTGGTGGGGTTTGGGTCCTAATGGAGGCCTTGGGTTGACTGGGAGAAAAAGGGGGAGTGGGAGTGCTCCTCGGGTTATGGTCCTCACGGTAGGAGTGGGACGGTCGGGGAGCGTACATCTTCCTGAGCTCACTCTTCATCTCTTCCCATGAGTGGATGGGCTCTTGTCCCCAAACCTTTCTGAATCTCTCTTTGTGTTCCCATATTTTCTTAGCTAGACCCCGAAGTCGTGCCTTGGCCCTGCGGACTCTCTCGTACCCATATACCCAAGTACTTTCAAAGTCCCTTTCCATGGTATTCTCCCACCTAAGATAGGCATGAGGATAAATTCCATCAAAATGAAGGTCCTCATCTACAATGTAGTCCATGTGGAGGGGGTCAATCGGACCATGTGACCAGCGAGGGGTATGCATGAGGATCGGGTGATGAATGCAAATGCCCTAGGACAAGACTTAGTAGAGACAAGTCTAGAACTTACTCTGATACCAAATTGATGTGACACCAAATGCAGCGGAGACTTTGATTCCTTGGACCTAATTTGCAATCACAATTACAAGGCGCCGAGAATAAGTTAAAGCTACCAACGCACCGTGCGCACACGATTCCCGTGGTGACCCGGTGATGCCGAGTCGAGGTGATGGAGATAGCCCCTGACTGGTTAGAGGACCAGCACCACTTTAGTTAGCCCTCCCGAAGGTTTGAAAGCCCACAAACAAGGGCGGCCGGATGCCTTAAGGGCACGGGGTCACTCGCTCACTTATAGCCACGGTGACCACACTGAAAGGTGGCGTCGGGATCGGGCACTCGCTCTCCTACCGGCCGATATGTTTCGCAGATATTAAATAAACAAGTATAAGGAGGCAAGGGCAGGAGGCTCACCTGGTTGGTTTGAGGAAACCAACCCCGGTCGGAGACGAGGGCGAGCGGGGAAGTGTGGGTTCCCCACACACTGCGCCGATGAAGCTTCGAACCTGTTTAAGTGTACACTCACTACACCTCACGCAGGAGGGTGATCTCGGGGATGGGAATTGATAGATTACAACAAACACTACCTCCCGCAGGGAGGGGCGGTAAGCCGGCCAGGCAAGAGGGGGAAGATAAGCTTAGTAGCCCACGAGGAGGGACCGCTTCCGAATTGGACCGCTGGCTGTGGACGTTGATAGGCAGTCGGTGTAGTCCCTGTAGATCTTGGTCAGGAATTATGCCGATGACGAGCCTAAGGGGGTTCTTCTCGTAACAGGAACCCAAACGCCTCTGATTTACTTCAATTTATTCTGACGTCGTCGATGGCTGCAGTGGAGGTCTGAGTAGAGCAATAGATTCTGGGGCGGGTGGCTCCCTGTTTCTGTCTGCAACTTACAGAAGTTGCCCCGGTCGCTCCTGGATGCCGAATCAGTAACCGTTGGAGTCGCTGGAACCGTGGACAAAGCCTCTACACAGAAAAACTTACGGCAACACCTTCTGAGGTCGGGGTGGACAGGGGGACGCTGACGAGTGGGAACTGGTCGCTGCAGACTGTAGAAGGCAGACCCGCGCGACTGTAGGGGAAAAATCAGAACTCTGACTCCCGGATGCCGAATGTGGTTCTACTTCTTGCTCCTGGACGGGGACAGGTGGAGGAAGATATTCTTAGAAGAACTTGTGGCTTGAATCGTCTAGTGGCTGCCGGGTAGATCTTCGAACAAGGTGCCAGCTTCTGGCCGCAACAGCTACCTGGCATGAACAGTGACTTGCAGAAGTTGTCCCGGCCACTCCCGGACACCAAATCTCGAACCGTCAAAGTTGTTGGAACCTTGGATGAACCCTCTTTGCAGGAAAACTGGTGGGGAAGCCGTCTGATGTCGGGGCGGACTGAGGGATGCCGATGAGTGGAGGCAGGTCACTGCGACCTGTGGGAGATAGACCCGACCAGTTGAGGTAGAAAGACCATAACTCTGACCTCTGGATGCCGAATGCAATTCTGCTTCCTGATCCTGGAAGAGGATAGGACGTGGAAGAACTTTGTTGAAGAACTCTCGGTCTGAATCCTCTGCCGTTGGTCGTGCAGTTGCTTCCAACCGGGTTCAGGAACTCTGCAGAGGGAGCCCAGTGCAGTCGGGGGAGAATGGTTCTCCCCGACATCCCCGAACTCAGAATGGGACGAGATCACCTCGCCTGCAAAGATAACTGGACGACCTTTCCAGAATGGTATGGTACGCCTTCAGACGACCCCGTATGAATCCGTGGATTCTTCAGCAAGTCGACCCTTTCTCTGCCACCTGCAGACTTGGGCAAAGGAAAGAGATAGTGGTGGAACTAGGCTAATGGAAGAACAATGGGGAAGGGGGTTGGGGGGGGGGCTGCGACCTAGGGAGGTGAAGGGGCTGGGAATGAAAGGGGTGCAGTCCCCAAAGGGAGGAAAATTTGAATTTTAGCTTGGGAGAGGTGAAGGGTGTGCTTGGGGAAGTGAGGGGGTGTATGGGGAATGCCAAGGGGTGCCTTGGAAGAGGGAGAGGTGCCTAGGAGAAAGGGATTCCACCTAGGGGTTGGAGGGGACTTAAATGGGAGGTATGGGGAAGGGGGAGGGGTCTTAATTAGAGGTGAATAGGGAGGAGAGAGAGTGAATTTCGAATTTAGGGTGGGGAGGAGAGAGAGAGAGAGAGAGAGAGAGAGAGTGAGAGAGCTAGAGAGAGAGAGAGGGGGGCACTTATGCTCAAATATTCAATTCTTCATTAGCTTCAAAAGAGGTGGTTTGGGGTCCTATATATAGGAAAACCGAATTTATAAAGAAGTCCTCATGAAATGGACAAATGACGGAAGACCAAGGGGTGGGGAGAGGGGCGCCCATGGGCCAGACCAAAGAAATGGCCCAATAAGACCTACTAGCCCCATTAGCCCACTAGCCTACATACAAGCATAAGTAAATAACATGATAACCTAGTAACATGACTCAAAACATAGGCAAATACATCAAAATGACTCAAGAAAATAGGAAAATGTAATAGGATGATAAGCACCAATGTTCCGTCTGAAGAAGGGCTGCTCCCTAGCTGCCTCCGGGAGGGAGAGAAGTGCCAAGCCAGAGGGTATGTGGTGTGATGCCCTCATCACAAAGACCCTAAACAAACCTAATGTTAGTCCGACCTACACATAGGCGATGGTGGACCAGGACACCCGAACATGTGCCATGCATACACTAGTGGCAACCGGTGGTTGGCGGAAAGTGGGACTCCTAGACACCCTACTTTGTCCCTAGCATGCGGCTTCCTATGGGATTTGGGAGACTTGGGAGGGCTAGGAGGGCCGAATGTAGGTGGATCGGGCTTGATGGGCGTAGATTGCCCATCCCGTGGGGAATGGGTGTGGTAGTGGACTCCCTCAAAGAAGTGAAGTATATATGGTGGGTCACGGGGTCCACTAGGGAATGGGTCAAAGGGATCAAAGAAGGTATGAGCCTTTCTGGTGGGTTCCCACAAGTCACGGTCCCCGATGTAGAAGTCTTGAAGGTGTGGATAGTCACCTTCATGCATTGTAGGTGGGACGGTGATCATGTGTAGGATGTATGGTTCCTCCCTCGGGCAAAAGGGTATGAAGTTGGGTTCGGCCGGCATGGGGAGGAATAAGAGGATTTCCGTAGTGACACAACCCACGGTGCATACAGAGGTAATGGACCCTATGGCCGGATGGGTGAAGCTACGACTAGTAAGTTGGTCAAAGCTTCGGGCCAAGGAGTGCGTCAACTGCCATTGTGAATCTAATCCCATAACAAGGTCATCCAATGTGTCAACATGGTGACTAGACCGGAATATGGTATGGAATGAGTTGACCAGCACTAATGGTAGGGTGGGGTCCATGGATGGGTAAGGAGGCGGGATCAAGCCATCCTTGAGCCAACTAAGAAGCGGCTCGGCTATGAAAAGCGTACCCGTTATAAACACGGGTGGCTCGGGCTTGGGTGGCTCCAAATAAGAGGGTTCCGAATAAAGTTCGGAAGTAGAAAGTGGCAATGGAGCACTCACGGGTGGTGAAGAAGCACGTGTCCTTTCCAACCAATCCGAAAACATTTTCTTGACTTCATCAAAGGAGCGGGTTGGAGTGGGGACCTTGGAGTGGACTTGCTCCTCGGCTCTCGGCTCAAGTGTGGACCTAGACTCGACTAGAAGCGAGGCTTCCACTTGGTTGGAGGCGATGGGGTGGGATTGGATGGAGATGCCAAGGGGAGGTTGGTTGGAGGTGACTGGGCGGACCACTTGATTGGGGTTGCTTTGGAGGGCTTGGATGGGGATGAAGGGGCGGGGTTGGTTGGAGGTGTGGCCCACTTGATTGTGGGTGAGTTGGTGGGGATGGCTAGTGGTATGACCCCCGTAGTTGGAGGTAGGTGGACGGGGAAGGTAGACCCTCCTAAGCGCTCTCTTCATATCCCACCATGACTCGATGGGCCTTAGCCTCCTATCTTCCCGGAAGTACTTGATGTGCCTCCATGTTTCAGCGGCTTCATAGAAAAGTCACCTTTTGGCTAAGTCGACTTGCGCGGGACTGGACATAAGATAACACTCAAAGTAGTCTTCCATAACGGCTTCCCACTCTAAGTAGTCACTTGGGTTTTCGGAGCCATAGAAGTCCCGGGCTTCGGGCCTTTTGGGGTGGTTCGAGTGGTCCTTCCATTTTAGATAGTATCGCCACCATGCAGAAGATGCAGCCCCTTGGTCGTCCATGGGACACGGGGACACTAGTGAATGGACATGCAAACACGTGGAGACAAGACAAACCAACTAGACAATGGACTAAACATGACCCTAAACGATAATGCAAGTTGGAATGCCGACTTGACTACCAACCTAGACACGACCCTAACTAATGCAAAGTGGGAATGCACTAACTAATGCACACTAAGGACCCTAGACTTAAACCAAGACTCGGTACGTGGCGGAGTTAATCGATCTGAAGATCACTCGCGCAAGTGTGCGGCCTTCCCGATAGGCGTAGCCTAACGATCGAACAACACCTTTTTATATACCGAACAATGGTTTGCGGATGCAACCTTAGACCGACTTAGACGATGACTAGACGTAAATGACACTTTTTTTTGTTTTAAACACCCTAGACTCAACCTGGCTCTGATACCAAATTGATGCGGGACGGACACGCGACCTGGGACTCTAGCTCGCGGGCATCCCTAGTGAGGGAAGACGTGGGACCATGCACGGTTGAGAAACCGGCAGTGAGTCTCGGGTATCGACCTTTCCGCGTTAACTCGGGTCGAGTCACGGGACGGTCACTCACTCTCGCTCTCGCAGCGGTGATAAAATGATAACAAGCTAGATAATCTATCACTCATGCAGCGGCATATACAAAAATATACGAGTAAAGCAATGCCTATGAGGAGGGTGGCGAGTGTACCTCCACGCTCCGGGCGTGGGGAAGACGTTCCCGGCCAAGTACGGTAACTCCCGGTACAACGGTAAAAGTTAATTACAACAGTGAATTTTATTGCCCACTCCACACAGGGAGGTAAAGGGCTACAAGTGGGGCCCGGGAGGACCGACCTTGGGTTGACGAGCAGCAATCTGGAGGTACGTTTGGCACGAACTCGGCCTGCTGGTCCGACTCGGTACTATTCCAACTCGGTGGTGTGCCAACTCGGTTGCTGACTCACTGGATAGCAAACAATGGTTTCCAAAGGAACACTACCTTCCTGAGACTTCGGGAGGCGCCGCTTGGCTGGGACGATGGCGGGATGTCCCTGATCGACTCTCTGAAGGGGCGGTCGCTGAAGTTGACCTTTGATATTTATTTCTGAATTTTCTCACGGACTGAGTTGTGCTGGCTAAACTCAGATCTGCTCTGCACACCTTCATGAAAAGAATTCCTACGATCAGATCCGATGTCGGATTGATGCACAAGAGGTACCGATGGATAGAGGACTCAGAGATATACAACATATATATTTGGTGGCTCCATCTACTGAACGGATTAAAAATAAAAATGACTGCAAAGTGCCTTTTTTTCTGACCTGTACTGACAGACACACAGGGCAGAGATGGATCTGCCTGAAACAGACCTTTGACCGAGGGCTAAATGATGTTTTTTGACTCAACGAAAATTATGGTGGAAGGGGGTATACGTGAGGAGCACTATAGAATTTGTGTGGATTTTTTAAAATTTTCTAAGTGGGTGAGGAAATTTCAAAGAGGAGACTCTGTCCTGTAGATCTACAAAAGGGCAGATTACTGAGAGGACAAACAAAAATATGAGAAAATTATCAAATGGACTCCAAATGACACGAAATTTTAACTGTAGGTTAGGGGAGATGGACAGAACAAACCCTCAAAATTATGGCTCGATCAGACAACAAGAACTAGAGATACAATTTTGGAGAAGAGGTTATGTCTGATGGAGACAGAACTTCGATGACGGTGGCAGCGGTGCGACGGTGGTGGGATGGCGGCGGCAGTAGAAAGAGAACTCAGAGGGGCTAAGGAGAAGGGGCTTCACACCCTAGAGGGTTGGAGGAGGAAGAAGAAACAGGGAGAGAGGAGAGAGGGGCGCACCCTTCCTTGGAGGCAAATGCCAATTTTCACTTCATTTCTTCATTAAATCTCTAATGACACTATACATAGGCTTCTATAGAGAATGGCAAGGGGTGGGGGGCTGAGAATTTCGTGGGAAAGATGCCATTTTCTTCCCCCATATGGTCAAAAACCCGAAATAAATAAATTACATATGGAGGGGGCACTCCTTTGACTAAGTAGGTAAGGTAGGTGGCCTCCCTTCGACATTTTCAACCACTTATCTCCCATGTGTCCAATTGACCTTCTAAATGCCACCTAGGACTTTGACCAGCCCCAGATGGACCCATATGACTTATGTGGACCAATGGGGAAGGACTGAGGGCCCCCTTGCTGGACCTACTGACATTTCTCACAAAAACCCAAACAATCCAAGGGAATGACACATTGGCTTATAAAGCCTTACAATTGCACATATACTTTCCCAAGGATATAAAAGTAAATAAAAAGACTCAAATGCAAAATAAAAAGTCAGTGCTCGGCGTCGATTCCCATCATTAATGCTCATGCGACCCTGCATGAAGCTCGTTTTCCGCTCAAGAATCTTTTTGTGCGTGCTATCCTTATGAGGCTTGTTTCTTTTCCGAAACACCCATTTATCAGTCCGCCGGGCTCCCTTGCAAAACGGGCGTTCCGGAGGGGAATTTGTAGACGCTTAATTTCGGACATCCCGCGGATCTCCAATTA
Organism: Amorphophallus konjac; assembly: GCA_022559845.1. Lineage (NCBI taxonomy): Eukaryota > Viridiplantae > Streptophyta > Magnoliopsida > Alismatales > Araceae > Amorphophallus > Amorphophallus konjac. The sequence goes on from CM040122.1 coordinate 39,277,957, forward strand.
GACCGTCATCTGACTAACGATGTCGTTTCACTCGAGTTTTCGTTGTTTCGTGCTTTAAGTCTAACCAGAACACGTGTGTGTTCATGGGCCACCCTCACCTGAAGGGGCCAAGGCCCATGGGCTGGGCGGCCAAACCCTTGGCTGTCCACCCCCCCCTAGGCTACCCAACCGATGGTCGCCCTGAACCCCCTAGGTGGCAACTGAGTTGGTTGCCTACCCCAGTAGGAGGCCAACACCTTGGCCCCCCTCCATCTTCTTGAAAGGCCACATACCTGGCCACCCATGTCCTCAATTGGCCAGCTCCTTGGCCGCCTGTCCTGTAACTGCTGGTCAAAGATCGTGGCCCATTCTACCGCGACACTCTGCACTAACCCGGCCATGTCACACATGATCTACTCCACGTCATCCGACCCTTCCAGAGGGAGGTCATGAAGATCAAAACTCTTCCCTCGACTGGGGCGGCGGAAGAGGACGAGGGGTGGGACCTTTTTTTTCTCTTGGAGGGAGAGCTCTTTGGGGAGAGAATTGACGTGGTGACTCGGCGAAGAGAGATCTTTAGAAGGAAGCCATCCAGGAGGTGATTCTGGAGGCACAATCGGAAGAAGACTCGATGACCGAGAAAACTGGAAAAGCTAGAGCTTCGGTGTAGGGAGACGGAGGAGATGGAGTTGCACTTCGGGGAGTGATCTCCGAGCTCTACCTCCGGGCATTCACGAGGGTGATCCCCTTTCGGGTTTGATTTTCTATTCTACGTGTTTACTGTTTGCTTCTTGCAAATTTCCCCTTCCCCATTTACATCCCATTGCATACTAGAATCCTTAGATCCTCATATAGTGGTTTCCATCTTAAAATAAACGGGAAGGCAGGTGGCCGAAAGTCTCGATCACCCCTCCTTCCCACCACCCCCAGGTAATCACGCCACCATTTTATTTCTTTCTACGCATTTAGAATATGTACTGCACTTCCCAGAACTAATGGCATATCCTCTTGTGTTTTTGTGTGCTTCGGTATTGTATACAGGACTTCGACATCGTGGGACGTAACATGGCTCTCCGCCCTTGGCCGGCCGAGGATGGAGAAGAAGGGACCCCATCATCCCCCCGCTTAAAATCATTTGCGATCATATTCTCCCTATGAGGTTCAGGTAATAACCTCTAGCGATCACATTCGTTTATCATTCTAACTTTGTGTGTTGCAGGTGTCTGTGTTGCAGGAAGGAGAGGTACAATGTGAACGCGCATCGCGGATATACACACTTCTCCGGATCACCCACATACTGATTCCAACGCCCACAGAACCTCCGCCAGGTTTGAGGTACTGTCGCCCGAGTCAGGAACTCAACTGCTGCCTGGTAGACCCCTAATGTCCTCATGATCAATCTGTAGTGTAGCGGCTCCACCAGGTTGAGGGCGTGTAACTAGTTCTCTCTCCCGAAGTAGGGTACGGCGGGCTCCACCCATGGCATCTCCCCGATCTCCCTCTGATAGAGAGTCCACATCACCTGCAAGGAAGATTATTAGTGTTCATGCCATCATAATATAAAAAAATTTGAAATTTTGATTCTAAAAAAAAATCTTACCTCTACATGTGGCATCACATCTATCATGTCCTGGATCCGGGTGACCTGGTCCTTCAGAGACCGACTGTCTCGTCGTGGGGACCACCATCGCGCCAAGGGAAGTAGCTCTCCTCGATCCTCCCAGCCGCGCTCAAGGGTGGGTAAGTATAGGTAGCTCCAAACCTGAAATGCATTTTACATTTTGATTAACACAAGAAATAAGTGCAATATTCACAAGTTTGAGGGTTTAGAATTTACCTGAAGTAGAGGGTAGAAACCACCAAGATAGGATAGGCAGGTAGAGATACCCAAACTGTCGAATAGGTGGGCTAGCACTACCGCACCCCAGGCGTACTCACCAACTCTCTCTAAGTCCTCGAATAGGGGATGGAACCGGCAGCTCACAGCATCACCTCGTTATCCTAGTAGCAATCTCCCAATCAATAGCACGAGGAACCGGTGTAGCTCCCCATCAGCCTGTGGTCCCGCCTCGGTAGCAAAGCTCCTTCTCACCTCGCTCACTAGCCTCCTCAAGTAGTCTGCTGTGGACTCCCCTACCTCCCTCTATGTATGGAACAAACCCTGACTCTCCTGTAGGGCTACCCTGGGAACTAGAGAGGTCCGCCCTGTACCCTCCAACTCCAATCCTATCAACCTACGGGCCATATCTCGATAGCTGGGATATGTGAACCCGCTCACGGCCACTCCGTGCACCCGCAACCCTGTGATGCGAGTGATATACTCTAAGGTTGGGATCATATGACCCCAAGAGAAGATGAGGGCCTTGCACTCCACATCGCACCTGGCCTTTAGAGCCTGAATCAAGTCGACATCTATCGTCAGCACCTCTATGTCTATAAACTCACCGAAACCCATGCGGCGGAGGCGAGTCTACTGAAACTCCAGCAACGCGAGGAAGGCGGCCCGGATGAGAGTCCATGAAATCTGGGTACGCGTTGCGCCCTGCATCATTCAAAATGAAAGAGAGAGAGAGAGAGAGTCAGTATTTTTTTAAAGTGAATTTTCATTGCATAATAGATAAGGAGGGTTATAAGTGGCCGTAAAATGGGGGGGGGGGAGTTTCCCAAACTAAAAGAGACGAATGGGATAGGAACAACAAAGGGGGGCACACCCTAAAAGGGTGCAAAACCAAACAACCATACACGGGCAAAAGAGAAGGCCAACCAAAGACAACAAAGGAAAAGCAACCAGCACAGTCCGTCAGCGGTCCCAAGATGAATTGGTCGAGTTGGATCTGCGGTAAGAACTCCGGGTAGCAACACCCTCGGGTCTCGAGGTCGGCCTCGAACGCTCCTTCTCAAGTGGACCAACAAATGCTGCATGACCACGGTGGAGGTCAAAAGAGCCAGACAGGATAGGCTGTAGGCCCGGGAAGGAGAGGATCTGAAAAGGGGAGCTGAACTGTAGACCTCCCCCGGCTGTAGAGGGCGGCACCTCGACCCCAACTGAGGGGGGAATGTAGCCACCAACAATGGGGATCCCTGCAGCATCCACAGGAGCCCCCCAGACGGGAGTCTTGGCAGGCGAGACACGCACGGGCGGTGGAGATGAGCCACGAGCTAGAGACATGGCCACCCTCTTCAAGGCTTGAGTGAAGGAGACACAAGGCTTAGCAGGAGCACCCATAGAAGTCCACTGCACACTGGCATCCTCAAGAGCACTAGGAGGAGACCAGGCCACAACAGCAGCATTAAGGCCAGCACTGAGGGATGGGGAAGGTGGCTCTGCACAGGAGGCGGTGGGATCGACTAGCAGCGGAGGTGGCGAGGGAGTAACACCCGGAGGCACAGCATCGGGCGCAGGTTGACCGAAGACCAGCGAGGCTGTAGGCCGAGACTGGTCAGCGACACCCTTTGGCGAAAGGGTCGTAGATGAAGCAGGGCAGCTAGCAGCCGTAGAAGAGATAGGAGGGCACCAGCAAAGCGCTAGCCCAGTGAGGTGGGCTCCAACCCAGGGACGGCGAGGACCCTTGCGGAATCCTCAGCGGCCACGTCGTCAGCACAAGGTTGACAGAGCACAGCAGAGGGTGGGGTAACCCCTAGGGGAGGGGGGATTGATGTGGCCTGAAGCAGGTAGGCTGTGGGCAGTCGAACATGGGTCGACACCCTGGCAGAGGGGGTCGTGCCCCAAGGTGGGAATAGCTCCACTAGCAGGTGGTTGGGCAGGGGGCCCAAATAAACGACAGAAAGATTGTTGGCCCGCCGAAGGAGGCACTACAGTTGGGCCCAGGTCTACTAGAAGCGTACGAGTAAGAGCTTGAATGGGAAGGCCAGGCTGCACCACGACACCTATATAAATTGCTACAATAGGATAATCTCTTTTCGGAAACCAGGTCCTCCAAGATTTTCCTTCCTGGGTATCAAATATAGGAAGCATCCTACCATTATTTCATCTCTTCACGCTTACAAACTCATTTCGTAAGGATGTGAAGCTTTTCTTGCCTCCATAATCATCACTAAGTCCAAAGAGATCATCTTAGAGGATATTCCCATTGTGAATGAGTTTTTCGATGTGTTCCCATTGGATTTACCTGATTTACCACCCGAAAAGGAAGTAATCTTCTCCATTGAACTCGTTCCTGGAGCAGCACCTGTTTCAATAGCTCCCTACAGGATGTCCCCTTCAGAACTTAAAGAATTGAAGAAGCAACTTCAGAAGTTATTGGACAAGGGTTTCATTCGACCTAGCACATCCCCTTGGGGTGCGCCAGTTTTATTCGTCAAGAAGAAGGATGGATCTCTCAGGCTATGCATCGACTACCGGTGACTAGATCAACTCACTATCAAGAACAAATATCCATTGCCGCGTATCGATGAGCTCTTCGATCAAATTTCGGGAGCAGAATATTTCTCTAAGATAGACCTCAGGTCGGGTTATCATCAGCTCAAGATCAAAGATGAAGACATATACAAGACTGCTTTCCAGAGCAGATATGGGCACTATGAATTTGTGGTAATGTTGTTCGGGTTAACTAATGCCCCAGCAGCATTTATGCAACTTATGAATAATGTCTTCAGACCTTATCTCGACCAATTTGTGGTCGTCTTCATTGATAATATTCTGATATACTCTAAGACTAAGGAGGAACATGAAGAGCACTTGAGAATAGCCTTGCAAACCCTAAGAGATCATCAACTCTACGCAAAGCTTAGCAAGTGTGAGTTCTGGCTAAAGGAGGTCTCTTTCCTCGGCCATATTATTTCAAAGGAAGGTATCGTCATCGATCCTTATTCTAAGGTGGAAGCTGTTAAGAATTGGAGTCGGTTGATGACCGTGTCAGAAGTTAGAAGTTTTCTAGGTCTGGCTGGGTATTATAGGCGATTCATCAAGGATTTCTCAAAAATCGCCATCCCTTTGACTAGACTTACAAGAAAGGAGAACCCTTTTATATGGTCGAAGGATTGCGAAGAAAGTTTCCTAACACTTAAAGATCACCTTACTACATCCCCTATTCTGGCACTACCTATTGAAGGTGGCGGCTTTGAAGTCTATACCGATGCATCTGACATTGGCCTGGGATGCGCTCTTATGCAAAATAGAAAGGCAATTTGCTATTCATCAAGGTAGTTGAAGCGTCATGAAGAAAACTACCTTGTGCATGATCTGGAGCTTACTACGGTTATATTTGCCTTGAAAATTTAGTGACACTACGTTTATGGGGAGAAATTCACTATATTTTCATATCATAAAAGTCTGAAATACCTCTTCACCCGAAAGGAATTGAACATGATGCAACGCAGATGGCTGGAGTATCTCAAGGACTTTGACTTTACTATCCAATAGCATCCAAGCAAAGCAAATGTTGTAGCTGACGCTCTTAGCAGAAGACCAATGGCAACCCTAGCAAGCCTCAGGAAAGGTATGACATATCTTATCGAGGATTTTGCTCGTTTGAATCTGGATGCTGATAAAGAAGAGGAAGGATGTATGATTGTTAATATCAGGTCACAACCTATATTAATCAAAGATCTAGTCAAATTACAAGAAAATGACCCTACATTGATGGAGATCAAGGCTAATATTGATCAAAGGATGGAATTCTCCATTTCAACTGATGGGAGAATATTGTTTAAAGATCAAATCTGTGTGCCCAATCATGTCGACACTAAGAAATTGATCATAGAGGAAGCTCATAAATCAAGGTATGCTATTCACCCTGGTGCTACCAAGATGTACCAAGACTTAAAAAGAAACTTCTGGTGGCCCAACATGAAAAGAGAAGTAGCAAACTATGTATCTCGCTGTCTCACTTGTCAGCAAGTAAAAGCAGAACATTTAAAGCCCGCCGGTAAACTACGTCCCTTGGATATTCCCGAGTGGAAATAGAAAAGTATAGGGATGGATTTCATCATGGGTTTACCTAAGACAAGAGGTGGAGACGACGGTATATGGGAGATTATAGACTGATTGACTAAATCTGCACATTTTCTACAAATCAAAAGTCGATGGTCTGTAGATGCATTAGCAGCGCTATACATGAAGGAAGTTTTCAAACTACATGGTGTCCCTGTCACCATTATATCTGACCGAGACCCTCGATTCACATCACAATTCTGGAAGGGTCTACAACATTCATTAGGGACCCGACTTAGCTTTAGCACTACGTTCCATCCATAAACTGATGGTCAAACTGAAATGACAAATCAAGTAGTAGAAGATATGCTCAGGGCATATGCTATTGGCTTTGGAGGAAGTTGGCACGACCACTTGCCTCTAGTGGAATTCTCATACAACAATAGCTACCAAGCTAGTATACAAATGGCTCCGTTCGAGACTCTGTATGGAACAAGTTGTTGCTCACTGATATGTTGGAATGAAGTAGGAGAAAGGTAATTTCTCGGCCCTGACATCATCAGGGATACTACAGAGAAGATAAAGCTTATTCGGGAAAGACTCCAGATGGCACAAGATAGACATAAATCATATGCTGATAACAAAAGGCGCGACCCGGGATTCCTAGTAGGAGACCATATATTCCTTAAGGTTTCTCCAGGTTGAAGTATTCGAAGATTCGGTATCAAAGGCAAGCTAACTCCAAGATTCATTGGCCCCTTTGAAATTCTCAAAAGGGTTGGTGAAGTCGCATATCGAATAGCTTTACCCCCTCAATTAGTTGTAGTTCATGATGTATTCACGTCTCAATGCTCAAAAAGTATGTCTCCGATCCATTCCATGTCATAACCTATGACAACCTAGAGATTAAGAAGGATTTGATGTACGAGCAAAAGCCAATCAGAATAGTTGAACAGGAAGTACGATAACTTCGGAATAAAACCATTCCCATGGTCAAAATCCAATGGACCAAATTATGTCCACATGAAGCAACATGGGAAACCGAAGAGGCTATGCGCAAAAGATTTACAGAGATATTTGAATGTAAGTGATGATAGTTTTTTTGTTTTGTTGTGTGATGTGATGAATGATAAATGATATGAATATGAATGTGAGGGAGAAATATGTGAAAGTGTGTGAGCAAGTAATAACCTAACTCAACCAATCACAAAATCAAGAGCATGGGCATGTCATCAATGCTTATAAGGAGAAAAAAATAAAAACACACGCTAGGGCATGAAGCAAAGGAATAAAATAAAAAAACACACACCGTAGGTGTGGAGCAAATGAAGTAAAAGAAAGTAAGCAAGGATGATGACAAAGATGAACAATACCCAAATAAAGATGTGTGATCGCCACCAAAGTAATTAAATTAGTAAAAACCACAATAATACCTTGGAAAGAGCTGGTTGAAGTCACCCGCCAGCGGGAGAGTAAACCAGGTGCAGCGAATGAAAATTGGTCTTTCAGACGACCGCGATCCAGCAGACAATGGTCTTACGATAGACCGCCTTATACCTGAAAATGGCCTTTCAGATGACCGCTAGGGCACCCAGAGCATTAGTTTAGAACTTTGATCTCCACCCCTCCTAGTCGGCTAGAAAGGTTGGGCCTCGTGCAGTGAGTCCTGTAAATCTGCAAAAGAGTGTAGACAACAAAAGAAACAACCCAATTAGCCCTTGGGAGAAGTGTAGTATCTATAATGCAATTAAGGTAAGATGCATAAAAGAAGGGTGAATACTTGGGAGGTTTGGTGGTTTTTTAACCCCTGTGGGGCGTGAAAAAGATAGGAGGATGTTTGGAAAAAAGTGATTGAATGCAAAGAACGTGGAGAAAAGAAGTGGGGGATACTATGGATGCCAGGAAGCAATAGACAAAACCACAGACCAAAGAACACAAACTAGAACAAAGAACTTTGTACTCCCTTAACTAGAAACTTGGTGGACATGGAAGCAGCTTCTCCTTGGATGGAAGTGGCTCTAGAACACAGCTTCACTTCGTGACAAACTCCAGAAATCTCCTCTTCCTAAGCCATGAAGTCAAAGGCTCTATTTATAGACCCTTAAACCCTAGGTCGAGTAGGAGAGAATCCAGTAATAAAATAGGCCAAAACTCATCAAACTCTCGAAGATAATACTCCCAAGAGTCCCCAGAAACAAACCAAAGGTTCTGGGAGTTTCTAGTGAGAGAGAAATCAAAGGATGAAGGACTCTAGTTCGACCACTGCCGAAAAGAGAAAGAATAGGCAGAGCAGGACTCTCTGTTCCACTAGCAGTCTTGCGATAGACCGCCAGCCCCAAGAAACGGTCGTTCTATAAACCGCTAGGCACATGCGTCCAGAAGAAGATAAGATCAAAGAGACCCAACAGGACTCTCTGCCCGTTAGCGATCTAGCGATGGACCGCCAACGTCCACCTTGTAGTCGTACGATAGACCGCTAGGGGAGAGGACGTTGATAGGTTCGGTGCTGTATTCAGAGGGGGGGGTGAATGAATATGGCTTTTAAAAAACAATTCGCCCAGTTAAAATTTCGCTCACTAAAAATGCTCGCTCGCAAACTAAACAAACTTGAAGGCTAATTGGGAGTAGAGAAACAAACAAGCACACAGTGAGATCACTAGAGAGCTAACAAGACAGATTTAGTCAAACTGAAAACTAATTAACTCTTCTGCACAACCAGAAGCCAAACACATGGAGCGCCCCTATGCAATCACCTAGCGGAAGCACAAATAGACAAGATAAACCACAGTGCACAAGAGGTTTTTAGGTGGTTCGGTCCAACAGACCTACATCCACCCCACACTCAACCCGAGTGTGGCTTCCACTAGCTCACGCTAGAAACCGCAGACTCAGTCTGCAACAAATGCTGCCTAACAGCTTGACCAGGGGAACAGCCTCCCCTCTTCCTCCCAACCGGAGGGAACCACTAGTGACACCAGTCACTAGCAAACCAGAGACACACGGTCTCTCTTCCTCCAGACCTGGAGGGAACCCCTGGACTTGAATCCACAAGCCCAGAACCGGAGACAAGTCTCCCTTCCTCCAACCTGGAGGGAAACCTAGAGACCCAAGTCTCTCTTCCTCTGAACCCCAGAGGGAAGCACAACCGGAGATAAATCTCCCTTCCTCCAACCCGGAGGGAACCCACAAGCAGCCCACCTGCTGCTTGCAACCGGAGGTATCAATCTCCCTTCTCCTGAACTAACAGGAGGAACCCCGACCTCTCTACAGAGTATCGGAAACACAGCAAACCAGAAAACAAAGGAAAAACAATAAACGAAAAATAACTTCAGCAAAACAGAAAGCTGAAAAATGAAACACATAATGTGGCTCTCAACGGAGCTGACTGGCCTGGATTTGATCCACGGTCCAGTAGACGGATCTTCAGGTAAGCTTTTCTTCCTCTTCTCATCTCTTCTTCTTCTTCTTCTTCTCTTTCACTCTCTCAATCTCTGCTCTTCTCTCTCTCTTTCTTCTACTCTCCTAATCTCTCACTCTCTCTGCTGCACTTCTTCTTTTTTACTCTTTCTTCTTTCTTCACTCTTTCTTCTTCTCCTTCTGCTCTTCTATTCCTCCTTTTCTTTTTCTATCTGGATCGTGGCTCTCTGTATGAGCTTTTCTTTTTTGCCAACTCGATCTATTTCATCTATGGATGAAGGTCTCATATATATAGCAGCAGCAGCAGCATCAGCCACGACGTGTGACCTCCACATTTCCAGCCCTAAGAATTCGGACCACGTGGCAGTCTCTCAGCAGGCTTTATTCCAGCCTCGGATCACGTGCCCTCCTTAAGCTTCACGATCAAAGCACCTGTAAAATAGGGTATCGGATAAGTCATCAGTTTAAAGAACAACTCTGTATAGACTTATCAGAAGAACAGCGTTTTAGAAGAAACCTGGACGAGGTTAGAACGAAACAACACGGAGACAACACGAAGACAGAATAAGGAAACGACACGAGGTACATACGAAGATAAGATAGAAACCAATCATGAAGTATGGTTTCAACAAACGAAAGACACAATGTGGTATACAGAAAGTAACACGAGGTGCTGCAATGTTCTGCACGTAGTGGAACAAAAATGACACGAAGACACAGAAACAATAGTAACTGACACGAAGTAAGTACGACACCAAGACGAGGTTGACACGAAATGAAAACAACACGAGGTGAAGTTGACACGAAATGAAAACAACACGAAGTGAAAACAACAGTAACCGACACGAAGTACATGAGAGGAAAAATGACACGAAGTCATGAAAACAACAGTAACCGACACGAGGTGAGGTTACTAAAGTGACAACGACACGCGGTGTGGAAAACACGACACGAAGACCTGAGACGGAGAAACGACACGAAGTGTAACAGGAACGACACGAAGTAAAAACAGTGATCGACACGGGTTGAAAACAACACGAAGTCGAAACAGTAATCGACACGGGTTGAAAACAACATGAAGACGAAATACAAAGAGTTGACACGAAGTGAAAACAACACTAAGTGAAAAACAATAATCGACACGCGGTGAAAACAACACGACGACAGTGAGAACAGCACGAGGTGAAATGACACGGGGTGTAGAAAACCAAGAATCGACACGAAGTGTGGTCAAGGCGAAAAAGACACTAAGTCAAAAAACGAAAGACCAACACTCAGACAGAAACATAAAAACAACACGGAGACGTAGACACTAAAACAACACGAAGATGAAGACAAGGGAAACGACACGAAGTCTAACCTCATACAAGGTTTCCTGTCACGCATGGAAATCACCACGAAGTGTTGTAAGCTCATACGACATGAGATCTTTTCGTGTTAGTGAGGGGAAACAACACGAAAACTCAAGTACAGAAACAGCACGAAGATGATGTACAATCTGATGTACAGACTTTGAAGAACAGTCCAAGGTATAGACTTGCACGAGCAAGCTACAGTGCCAAAGTATAGACTTCACGCTGTACAGACTTGGAAATGTGAACCCAATGTACAGACTTGATAGTGAGCTCTGCAGCGAATGTAGACTTTCAATGAAGGGCGTTGTGTAGACTTTGGCTTTGAACGAAGGTAAGAATGAGGCTGTATAGACTTGGCCAGAACATAGGAAAAAAACACCAATGTGCAGACATGTACATCCAGCAGTGTATAGACTTCGTGAACACAATGCAATGCTGACTGATGTATACACTTGGCAAAATAGAGTAATGCGTGAACAAACAATTAGCCACTACGTTAACCCAATCTAGCCATATTCATGAATTAACTATTCAAGCAAGCAATCAGATAAAACAATCAGATATTCAAGCAGTCAATCAGCCATCTATATTAATTAGCACACCTCAGTGTGACTCATGGTGTGTCAGTCATCATCAAAACCACACAGGGGCACAACAATCTCCCCCTTTTTGATGATGGCAACACTATGAGTTACACTGACTCAGATCTCAGATTAGATTCTTCTCCCCCTTTGCCTTCAGCAAAAAAAAGACATGAGTTGAAGAGTGAATTAAAACTAATTGTTAATTAAAAACTCCCCCTTTTGACTAAGCTGCCCCTTCTACTTTAGCAAAACGAATAAACCAGAGATGTCATATGAGACACTCATGATAGTTCAGCAGAAGATGGCAACACAATATCAGAAGCAATTAAAAACAATTCTCCCCCTTAGTCAAACAACTTATGCAGTCATGCAACAATACTCCCCCTTTGACATGGCAGAAGATATAGAGCTAATGCAGACAAATAACACCATCAGACAATCTAGCACATTGCCTCCTTATGCATGTAGTCTCTCAAACAGACCAGAGAATTCTACCCTTATGATCCTTGATGCAAGAGAAATCTACAAGGATGAACTCTGGTTATCCAGAGACAACAACTCTCATATGTGACAACCAGTCTGAATCAAATCTCAGTGATAAAGGGCAATAGGATGAGCAGATTCAATGATTTGTGAAAATTGAGATAATGAACTTTTTCAGCAAGATACCAACTTCATAAAATCAAAGTCTTAAATTCTGGATTCCTCCATCATAAAAGCTTATGAACCCTTGATTGCCAGATATGGTTTAAGAATGATGTAAACTGAAATTTTTTCAAAAGAAATTATACTCATATCTGAACCAACACTTAATAAAAAATGAACTACAAGCTCATATAAGATTCTAGTTCAACCAACTTCTATCTTAATTAGTTTACTTTCCATGACAGCTTTAAGAGAAACATAAGTGAATGCTCCTGAATTTTACTTGTTCTTTCAGAATTTGATTTACACTTGTTCAAATCTTTCTTTAATGAACACTTTTGGTTTATCAGCACCTTTTGACGTGGAGAGACACCTTGATCAGAGGTCAGAGTCCCCAGTTACTCAGTGTGACAACCGTATTGTTTCTCCCATTTTAGAGAACAGAGGTAGCATTAAAAGTATCTTTGGCATGAAGATACACCTTGATCAGAGGCCAGAGTCCCCAGTTACTCAATACAACTATGCCATTGCTCTGCCATATTTTCACAATAGTTTCCAATCATCTCTTTAAACAGAGTTAACCATGGTACTTCATGACACAATCCTTTGGACAGGTTTCTCAGTAGCCACAGTCATTGCTCTGTCCAACTTTTTCTTAAAAAGGATTCAGAACTAGTTAGTTGTTTAGGAACAACCACATACACTATATATCTCAGTCAATGCAGACATGGATATCAACTTTTCAGATTTCAGAAAGTCTTACATGAATTTACATGGAGCAGACAGTTCAAGTTTATTAAGAGGTTGAAACAGATATTTTTCAAGTTTCTTGTAACCAAACAAGAGTACATAAGACTTAAACCACTTCCAGTTAACAAATGTTCTTAAGCATGTATAATGGAAGTTTCCTCATTAACGATATTTTAACTTTTATGAAGTAGTATTCAGGCTGAAGGTTTACTTCATGTCTCAGCAGAGTAATTCAAGTGAGAATAATCACTAAACAGCATGATTCTGAAGAATTGTAGCAATGAGCTGCTCTTGAGCAAGGAGGTTCAAAGTTGACTGAATAGAGGAAAAGCTCTCATTCAGCATGTTTAGGAGATACAAACAGATACCAATAAGGTATGCAATCAGATTTTGAACAACTTCAGAAGTAGTCAAGAAATCATTTGATACCAGTTTAAATGATGGAATCACTGACACTTCAGATATGACAAGATGAATCATATAGCTGGAGAAGAACGGATTAAGCAAGCCCCCCCCTATCTATATGCAGTGATATTTCCCTTCCTTTTTTTTTTTGATTTTTCAAAGAAGTGATATGCTATGCAATGATTCCCTTTAACTAAAAAACACTGAATCATCCTATATGTCATGCAGACAATGTAGGTGATGAATGACTATGCAAACAACAGATTTAACATGCTATGCAGTAAATCTAAAAACAGTTGAGTGATTTCAGATGTATGAATAATGCTCCCCCTAAATATATGCATTCGGATTTATCTTTTTGACATTTTCAATGGAAAGAAATGCAATGCAATTAACTTCTTGTATGCAGGGGCATGAAGTAAAATATTCACATGAAAATGCAGACATTCTCTGAAATGCAGATTTGACCCTTGGTACTTGGCGGAGAACTTGGCCTAAAAGACCATCTCACACATAGTAAGAACCTCTAGACAGATTTCCTCTGCCCTTTAGTAGCTTTCCATTTATATACCAAGTGGTCATGCATGATAATGCAATACAAACAGTCCTATATGCATCAGATTTTCAATGAATGTATGTCATGTGCATGTTTATGCCATTCTCATATATGCACACAGCTCATAGTACAAACAAGAAAGCCCACAAAGATCACTGCAAGAGTCAAACCAATTAAAATAAAACATGTATGCATGAAGCTATGACTTCTCAACTCAACCATAATTTTCATTTGAACAGATTTGAGAAATTTACCTGAATGGGGTTTTATCAACTTGGGTGCCTTGGTTTATTTCCCCCTTTTTATTCTTCAGCTTCCAAGGCACACCTGCAAGTTAGCACACTATCTTGCATGGGCAGGTACCCAAACAGTCTTGGGTCCTGCATGGTTAATAGTGACACCTTTGGTAGGTGTTCTAAACAACCTCTTAGCATGTAGGTCATCAGATCTCATCAGATGGCAATTATTCATTGAATGACCTAATATACCACAGTAATAGCAAGAGGCAGCAGATTTCAGATTTAATTTATGCACACTCTGATTAGTATGAGTTCTATGTGCATATGCATGAAATTTTCTGTTAACAGAATTAAGATTCTGTTTACCAACATAAGCCAGCCAACAGTCAGAAGCTCTATGGCCTGGCTTCCCACATTCAAAACATGTAAGTGTTTTCTTTTCAAACACAAATTCATTTCTATCATAAATATTTCTATTGACAGGGAATTTACCAGATTTATTGTTAAACTTCCTTCCCTGAGCATGCCAACATTGGGCTGCAATGTGGCCCATCTTGCCACAGTGAAAGCATGAATTAGGATTTCTTCCACCAGCCCTCAGCCAACATTCAATAGCCCTATGGCCTGTCTTTCCACACTCAAAGCATGTAATGAGCTTATCTTTAAAAACAAATTTGTTCTTATTAGGACCATGTTGGCTTGCAGGAGATTTATTATGATATGAATGAGATGTTTTCTTATCACTTGCAAACCAGCATTGTGCAATTGTGTGTCCTAATTTACCACAGTGAAAACATTCAATTTTCTCTTTCTGAAATGAAAGATTTTTATCATTAAGGTTCATAGCAGTCATATCATCCTTCTTCATCAGTTTACATTCATGCATCAGATGACCAAATTTATGACAATAATGGCATGATACTTTCTTTTTAGATGCATGTGAATGTGTGTGTGAGCTTTGATCAATATGCCCTAATGAACCCCTTTTATTTAATTTCTGTTTTCCAATCTTTTTCTGATTTTTGTTCTGTTCTTCAGTTTTCTGAACGATGGGCTGTTTATCTTTTGAAGTGGTGGCTACATTTGAAATTTTTACAAAAGATGTCATCAACTTGCTCTGAAATTCTTTCTTGTTACCATTATTGTAGCCCAGCCCTTCCTTCCTAGTGTTGATTGTTACACCTAGTAGCTTGTCTAGGTTTTTCTGCCCACTTACAAATTTTGACAAAGTATTGTTCAGATCATTTATTTATATTGAAGAGAAGAAATCTGATGTTCATAGTTGACTATATCTTCTTCACAGACCAGAATCTGTTGATGTATCACATCATTCAAATTTTTAAGAGTTTCAATCTCTTGTTTCAATTTGAGCTCATTTTGATTTTCATCAACAGATTTTCCTTTTTCAAATGTCAGCAATCTCTCTGACATGGTGGAGTTCAACTGTTTCAGTTTCTCAATTTCTTCTTTTAGACTAGTGTTTTCCTGCTCAAGTTTATCATCATCAAATATTGCATCAGTTAGGAAACTTGGATATTCTGATGTACAGTTTTCAAAGTTTTCCTGAGATTTTAAGTTTGCGACACTAACTGCCTTGAACTCTTCATTGATCAATCTGTTTTCTTTTTCAAGACTAATTAGTTTTTGGTCAGATTCCTGACATTGTTTTCTAAGTTTAGTGTTTTCAGATTTAACATGATCAAGTTCTGATTGGATTCCATCTAGTTTAGACAATTGTCTTCTGAGTATTTCATTTTCAGTTTTCAAAACTTCAGGTTTTTCAAAATTTTCAGTCTCAGAAGCTGGATCCCCTAGATTTGTTATCTTCTTTATCAGACTTGTATTCTTCTTCCTTAGTTTTTCATGGGAGTGTAACAGATTAGCATATGCATCTTCCCAGTCATCTAAAGTGAAATTCTCGAAAGGGTTTACCTCCACAGCATCTTCAAATTCATCTTGTTCACTGCTATGGTCACTCTTATCAGCCATCAGAAAGCTGTCCTCATTCATCCTCTGAGCTAGCTTCAACTGATCCAGAATGTCTTTTGCAGACCTGCAGTCATAAAAATAAGAATGTAGAGCCTTGTCAGTAGCTTCTTTCATTAATCTCAAAACTTTCTGATTCTCTCTATTTCTTGATCTATCACTTTTAGTCGATTCGGACTCTTCCTTTGGCAGTCTATGAGGACCATGTGAAATTAACTTCCACAGATCCGGATCCATCAAATCCACATAATTGTGTAGACTGCTAACCCATGAGTTAAAGTTAGAACCATTGTAAACCGGTGGAGAACCCATGGATTAGATTGGCACGTAGATATATGCAGCAAAGAGTAAAGACAGAAAAGCACCAAGGGACAATAGGATCCTCTGCAGATCGTTGGATCTGATCAATCAGAGAACTGCTCTGATACCAACTGATAGGTTCGGTGCTGTATTCAGAGGGGGGGTGAATGAATATGGCTTTTAAAAAACAATTCGCCCAGTTAAAATTTCGCTCACTAAAAATGCTCGCTCGCAAACTAAACAAACTTGAAGGCTAATTGGGAGTAGAGAAACAAACAAGCACACAGTGAGATCACTAGAGAGCTAACAAGACAGATTTAGTCAAACTGAAAACTAATTAACTCTTCTGCACAACCAGAAGCCAAACACATGGAGCGCCCCTATGCAATCACCTAGCGGAAGCACAAATAGACAAGATAAACCACAGTGCACAAGAGGTTTTTAGGTGGTTCGGTCCAACAGACCTACATCCACCCCACACTCAACCCGAGTGTGGCTTCCACTAGCTCACGCTAGAAACCGCAGACTCAGTCTGCAACAAATGCTGCCTAACAGCTTGACCAGGGGAACAGCCTCCCCTCTTCCTCCCAACCGGAGGGAACCACTAGTGACACCAGTCACTAGCAAACCAGAGACACACGGTCTCTCTTCCTCCAGACCTGGAGGGAACCCCTGGACTTGAATCCACAAGCCCAGAACCGGAGACAAGTCTCCCTTCCTCCAACCTGGAGGGAAACCTAGAGACCCAAGTCTCTCTTCCTCTGAACCCCAGAGGGAAGCACAACCGGAGATAAATCTCCCTTCCTCCAACCCGGAGGGAACCCACAAGCAGCCCACCTGCTGCTTGCAACCGGAGGTATCAATCTCCCTTCTCCTGAACTAACAGGAGGAACCCCGACCTCTCTACAGAGTATCGGAAACACAGCAAACCAGAAAACAAAGGAAAAACAATAAACGAAAAATAACTTCAGCAAAACAGAAAGCTGAAAAACGAAACACATAATGTGGCTCTCAACGGAGCTGACTGGCCTGGATTTGATCCACGGTCCAGTAGACGGATCTTCAGGTAAGCTTTTCTTCCTCTTCTCATCTCTTCTTCTTCTTCTTCTTCTCTTTCACTCTCTCAATCTCTGCTCTTCTCTCTCTCTTTCTTCTACTCTCCTAATCTCTCACTCTCTCTGCTGCACTTCTTCTTTTTTACTCTTTCTTCTTTCTTCACTCTTTCTTCTTCTCCTTCTGCTCTTCTATTCCTTCTTTTCTTTTTCTATCTGGATCGTGGCTCTCTGTATGAGCTTTTCTTTTTTGCCAACTCGATCTATTTCATCTATGAATGAAGGTCTCATATATATAGCAGCAGCAGCAGCATCAGCCACGACGTGTGACCTCCACATTTCCAGCCCTAAGAATTCGGACCACGTGGCAGTCTCTCAGCAGGCTTTATTCCAGCCTCGGATCACGTGCCCTCCTTAAGCTTCACGATCAAAGCACCTGTAAAATAGGGTATCGGATAAGTCATCAGTTTAAAGAACAACTCTGTATAGACTTATCAGAAGAACAGCGTTTTAGAAGAAACCTGGACGAGGTTAGAACGAAACAACACGGAGACAACACGAAGACAGAATAAGGAAACGACACGAGGTACATACGAAGATAAGACAGAAACCAATCATGAAGTATGGTTTCAACAAACGAAAGACACAAGGTGGTATACAGAAAGCAACACGAGGTGCTGCAATGTTCTGCACGTAGTGGAACAAAAATGACACGAAGACACAGAAACAACAGTAACTGACACGAAGTAAGTACGACACCAAGACGAGGTTGACACGAAATGAAAACAACACGAGGTGAAGTTGACACGAAATGAAAACAACACGAAGTGAAAACAACAGTAACCGACACGAAGTACATGAGAGGAAAAACGACACGAAGTCATGAAAACAACAGTAACCGACACGAGGTGAGGTTACTAAAGCGACAACGACACGCGGTGTGGAAAACACGACACGAAGACCTGAGACGGAGAAATGACACGAAGTGTAACAGGAACGACACGAAGTAAAAACAGTGATCGACACGGGTTGAAAACAACACGAAGTCGAAACAGTAATCGACACGGGTTGAAAACAACATGAAGACAAAATACAAAGAGACGACACGAAGTGAAGTTGACACGAAGTGAAAACAACACTAAGTGAAAAACAATAATCGACACGCGGTGAAAACAACACGACGACAGTGAGAACAGCACGAGGTGAAATGACACGGGGTGTAGAAAACCAAGAATCGACACGAAGTGTGGTCAAGGCGAAAAAGACACTAAGTCAAAAAACGAAAGACCAACACTCAGACAGAAACATAAAAACAACACGGAGACGTAGACACTAAAACAACACGAAGATGAAGACAAGGGAAACGACACGAAGTCTAACCTCATACAAGGTTTCCTGTCACGCATGGAAATCAACACGAAGTGTTGTAAGCTCATACGACACGAGATCTTTTCGTGTTAGTGAGGGGAAACAACACGAAAACTCAAGTACAGAAACAGCACGAAGATGATGTACAATCTGATGTACAGACTTTGAAGAACAGTCCAAGGTATAGACTTGCACGAGCAAGCTACAGTGCCAAAGTATAGACTTCACGCTGTACAGACTTGGAAATGTGAACCCAATGTACAGACTTGATAGTGAGCTCTGCAGCGAATGTAGACTTTCAATGAAGGGCGTTGTGTAGACTTTGGCTTTGAACGAAGGTAAGAATGAGGCTGTATAGACTTGGCCAGAACATAGGAAAAAAACACCAATGTGCAGACATGTACATCCAGCAGTGTATAGACTTCGTGAACACAATGCAATGCTGACTGATGTATACACTTGGCAAAATAGAGTAATGCGTGAACAAACAATTAGCCACTACGTTAACCCAATCTAGCCATATTCATGAATTAACTATTCAAGCA
Organism: Amorphophallus konjac; assembly: GCA_022559845.1. Classification (NCBI taxonomy): domain Eukaryota; kingdom Viridiplantae; phylum Streptophyta; class Magnoliopsida; order Alismatales; family Araceae; genus Amorphophallus; species Amorphophallus konjac. The sequence goes on from CM040122.1 coordinate 39,297,031, forward strand.
AGCAATCAGATAAAACAATCAGATATTCAAGCAGTCAATCAGCCATCTATATTAATTAGCACACCTCAGTGTGACTCATGGTGTGTCAGTCATCATCAAAACCACACAGGGGCACAACAGACGTGGCAAAGAAGATAAAGGCTAATAAATCTACAACTTAATCCACAAAATAATCTTCATTAGCCCTTATCTAGGCTCAATAAGTTTGCAAATCATGAGAAATCAATGGAGCTAAGTCCAACCAAGGAGAATGACCCAAAAAATTAGGCCCAAGAATGACCAAAAATGGCCCAATAAGCGGTAAATAACTCAGGACATCATAATAGATAAGGAGATGACCCAACTCATTGGTCATAAAACGGGTGTCAATAGATACCCCTCCTTAACGTCCTCTTTGCAGGGGAACGAGCGGAGGTGAAGCGAAAGCGACATGGAACATGGAGGTGAAGCGGAAATGAAGCAGAGTGGACTGAAAAGCGGGCGTTAAGGTAAACCGACACCCGTCCTTAACCAACGAGCGATAGGAATGTTCCGGAAAACTTCAAACTAATCACAAGGAATGGCAAACCTGAACGACGCATGCCTGGAGGAACTAAGGAAAATAAAAACATGACCAACCTCCTCACTGGAACGTACAGCTGATAGGCGGTCGGAGCAAGCGAAGAAATAAAGAGACGAGTAACTAAACTCCAGACAGGAATCCTCAGCTAACCAAACTGAGCAAATAGACCGAAGGAGACCTTCCAACTTAGAGTGGACTGATTCCCCTAACTCAAGACCTTGGATACACAGTTATCCACCATTACTGAGACACTTCAGACAAATGAGGGCGCATGAATGCTCAAAGATGCGCATGATGCATGCTGGGCTAAAATAAAAGAAATCATCAAAACGAATGCAAAGAAAGGATAAAATAGCATGATACTCGAGAATAGTATTGCTAGACCAGATAGATTAGGGTAAGGATACTATCTGCAATCACGGCGTGCAAGATAGAACCATCGTCCCCCAACTCTTCCAACATAACGGCCTATCCAATGATTAAACATGTGCACCTAGATCATCATCATTTTTGTTAGAGGGGAACATCATATCCTAGAACACATGAATGACCAGCCGGTTCTCGAGGTAATATATCCTAGATACCATATAATAATGCATTAAGGGACTAGGGATCGAGATACTTACCTGACTTACCTGCTTTACGAGATGTGATGTGACGACTTTCATGATTTTGGCAATGAAAAGGTTGGCCATCAATAATCATATTCTTAAGAGATAATCATTAAGCATAAACAAGACATGAACCATGCCAAGAGTAGAACGTTTCAAATCATTTCAAACTATCAGCAATAAAACGGTCTAGGGGAGGACCGCGAGCATAACTCTAACGGTCTAGCGATAGACCGCTAGCCAACGGCGGTTCACATTCTATGATTACAATGGCTCAGATAAGCAACGGTCTAGGGAACGATCGCAAAGAACCGGATAATGGTCTAGCGATAGACCGCTAGGACCTGGGAGATTTCAAAAATAGAAGATGCCTGTTCGCTCTCCCATTTCGTTCCATTCGCTCAAACTAACCACTGCACCCTCCGGCAAGACTTTCACTGGTGACCACCGTAATCTCCTCCCCCATACTCCTAGAGATGGTGAAACGGCGGGCCTTACGTCGTCTCCAACAGCGCTTGGCGGAAGAAGATTCTCCTCCGGCTGCGGCGAACCCACCAGAGAGAGACGAAGGGCCATCGGCCCAAACAGAGGGAGAATGATGGGGACATCACCTCCCGTGCCCACACTCACGGCTCGTCTCCTCGCCCCGGAAGCGTTCGACATGGTCTAGTCATTTATCTTGAGTCATATGTTGTATTTCCTCATTTTTATTTGAGTCATATCATTGTAATTTTCTTTTTATTTGAGTCATGTACCTAGGTTAATGAGTCATCTACCTAAGTTAAGTGTCATAGGGTTGATTAGTTTGGTTATTGGGCCCAATTCTATTGGCTAGGCCCAGGGGCGCCGCCTACCCCCTTGGTTATTTGTCATTGTAGCAAGAGTCAGGGACTTTTTGTAAAATATGGATTGCCTATATATAGGACCCCATTCCCCCCATTTGAAGTTAATGAAAATTTGCCATTTGAGAGTTCAAATTTCAGATTCCTTGGGGAGTGAATCCATTAGTGGGTGAGAAACCCTAGGGAGAGAATCCCACCACATCCCTCTCTTATTCTCTCTCTTCATCTCCCCTCCCTCTCTTGGCCGCCCCCCTCTCTCTCTCCTCCACCTCACCCTCCACATCAGCCTCACTTGCCACCTCAGCAGCCACCTAAGCCACCTTTTCATCTCCCAAGGAGCATTCATTACCCCTCCACCACTCCCCACCAAATCTCCTCCCTCCATAGGAGAATCTTGATCCACCCAACACAATCTCCCTCTCCCCAACACAATCCACCCTAGTCCCCACAGAATCTTGCAGCTCCCAAGGGGAATTTGAATTGTTTCCCTCCACTCTCTCCACCCCATGCCCTAGGCCGCCCCCAAGTAGGGAGCATTGGGGCTGGTCGCCCCATTCCTCCTCCCCCCTTCTTCCATTGGAGCTACTCCCAGCTAGCCAGTTCACGGCTCAGGATCTACAGAGGACCAGCAGCTTTCAGAAGAGACCCCAACTTCATCCTGGCATCCCTGGAGGCCCAAGTGGTACCGTCGGAAGTGTCTCCCTGTCTACTTCACAACGGCAGTGGTCTCGTCCCAACCTGAGCTCGTGGATGCCCGGGATAGCCGTTCTTCACCGACTGCGCAGAATAGGTCCGGCCAGCAACCTGAAGCAACTTTCAGAAGCTCCTGCAGCCACATCCTTGGTCTCCTTGATGTGCCATTTGACCGGGACGAGCTACTACAAGTCCCCTGTCCAACGCAGCAAGCGGAGCATCGTTCCGAGTTCGGAGTTCCCCGTTCCATTTTATCTCCCCCGGGTGCGCAGGTCAGTCTAGTCAGGGTCTGAACCGACACCCCTCCACTCAATGGATTCTATCTCTCTGCTCCGACCTCGTCTGGTGTTCTTTCTGGTTGCTGCTAGAATAGGACCCTCCCACGGTCGTATCGATATAAGATACGTCACCTTCGGAGCTTGGAGTTACTCGGAGCAAGGACATCTCCCAGTGCCTTCGATTCTGGAACAGATAGAAGCTGAACCAAGGAGTCCAATTCAAGAGCCTTCTTCAGCCTCCGGCGACCACGCTAAATTCTCCAAAAATTCTGAAGCCTTCCTGGGCCAACCCAAGAAGTTTTGGTGTTGGTCTCGCCCACTTATGATATCGTCCGGATCAGTGGCGGCTTCTACAGCGAACCCCTGTCCTGCCAAGGTTGAGCGGACAGAACCGCGGGCTCTCTTCTACTTCGGCATTCCCCACCCCGCCTGGCCGGCTTAAAGCCCCTCCCTGCGGGAGGTAGTGTTTGAATGTAATATTGGCTTCCCTTCCCCAACTTTAACCCCCTTGCATGGGGCATAGTGATGTAAAACCTTGAACAAGTCGAAGCTACACTGGGGCGGCATGTGGGGAACCCACGCTTCCCGGCTCGCCCTCGTCTCGGAACGGGACCGGTTTCTTCAAACCGGTCGAGTAAGTTCTCTACCCTTGCTCTCTTTTGAATGCCTTGTTCCTTCAATATTAGTTCATAAGCTCCGCTGGTCCGTGAGAGTGAGCGCCCGGTCCTCAAGCCTCATTGCTTCGAGTGACCACCGTGGCAGAGAGTGCGACCCGTGCCCATTGGCACCCGGTCAGCCCCTTTGAATTGGGCCTCCATACCCTTGGGAAGTCCCTTAGCCCTGCTGGCCCTATACCAGCAAGGGTTCAGCCCACACAACCTCGACTCGGCATCGCCGAGTTACCCCCGGGTTTGGGTGAATGCCGGGTGAGTAGGCCGCCGATATCGGCCCGTTCGACTTCCGAATTGTGCTTGCTTGTTTAGGTCCAAGGGTGTGTCACATCAATTGGTATCAGAGACAGGTTCTAGACTTGTCTCTATTAAGTCTTGTCCTAGGGCCATTGCATTTATCTCCCCGATCATCATGGTCATTTCCTACTTAGCCTACTCGCCACCCATGGACTTTATTCTAGACAAGGATATTACCTTTGACGGATCTCGTTCTAGTGATTACCTTAGGTGGGAGGCTACCATGGAAAGGTACTTTGAAAATACTTGGGTATATGGACCCGCGAGAGTCCGTAAGGCCAAGGGACGACTTCGGGGTCAAGGCAAGAGTAAGTGGGAACTCATAGAGGGATTAAGAAGGGGTAGGAGGCAAGAGCCCATTTCCTCATGGTATGATATGAAGGAGGAACTTAGAAAGATCTATGCTCCCCGACATTCCCCTTCCTATCTGAGGAGCACTACCACTCCTCCGTCCCTACCCGGCCAACTTGAGACCACCCCTTAGGTCTCCACCCCCACCACTCCCAACAAATCCCCTCTCAACCATCATCACTACACTTCGCCACCAAGTCCTCTCCATTAAGACCCAAATGATCCCAGCATCCACATCTCCACCTAACCCCATGAGGGCTCCCACACCCCAACCAAAACCCCCTTCCACAACCCTCAATATCCAAACCAAATTGGCCCCCACTCCCACCCCTCCACAATCGGTCGATCCCAAGGGGAAGAGACCCCTAACCGACCCGATTTCCCCAATGAGGACCACCACTTCCCCATCTAAAGTCACTCACCCAACCTTCACCATTCAAACCCAAGTGGACCCCATGTTCACTCACCCCTCCACCTAGGCCCATGACGGCCACCACCCCTAAACCCACTCTCCCTAATCCAATCACACCCACACCCAATTGACCTCTGCCCCTCCACCTTCCCCCATAAGGGATATCCCCACCGAGACCCACCCAACCCATCTTCCACTTCCAACTCCAATCCTACCCCAACTTAAGCCTCCACTACTTCCCCTACCAATCCCAAACCAAGTTTCCCTTTACCCTCCACCCCGGGTGCACCATACACCAACCCTCATCACCCCACCCTCAAAAGACCCTCTCACCTCCTTGGTAGAGGAACCCATACCTAAAGTGGTGAACACAACGTACCCTATTTCCCCCATGAAGACCACTCATGTCTAAGATGAATGAAAGGCCTTGCACGGTGGTCTTCACATTACACCTCCCTCTCAAATTGGGGCCAAGCTCATCCTAGGAGAACCCCTTGTTAGTTGGCTAAAAAAGAGCCCAATTAGAGATATCACGGCCCATGTTTGCCCTCCCGTGAAGCAAATCCTTCCCATAGTGCCCATCTTCTCCCATCACACCACCATCCAATCCTCTTACCAAGTAGAGAACCTAGGGGAACTTCTCATGGGCTTCGCTTGGCAAATGGAGTTGACTGGCATGTTGGCCACAATGGACAACCAACCAAGGAGTCTTGACCTCCTACACCTATGTGTCGGGTCCATCACCTTGGTATACACCATTGGTTGCTACACTAGTGACCTCCTTCTATTCCTCTCCACACACGATGGGCCCAACCTTCTCTTCAATTTGGAGCTTCTTATATCGGGTAGAAAGCCAAACTCTCCCCTCATGGCCGACCCACCCACCAAGAACTTCGGCCCAATTGTTTCATTAGAGGGGGATGACCCACCACCATTTGAGGATCCTGAGGACATAGAGCCCCTCCCCCTTGGTAACCCTTTTCATGATCCCTTTGATCCCTTCCACTGGAAACCGTGGAACCCATATGGCCCAACCACCTTACCCACCACCCACCCTTTCCTACCCCCACCCACCATTTTGGGCCAAGCTCACCTCATCTATGACCCAGGTTACACCAAAGGAACCATGACCTTAGGCAACACCCACCTAGAGATCGAGGAAGTGCCCCACCCCATATCCACCTTCCTAGATCCCTTCGACCCTTTCACATGGAAGTTCAAAAGTCGTCCCACATCTATGCACATGGAAGTCACCTTTAGGATAAGCATGCATGTGTCTAGGCTTACCACCCCACTTGGCATGAACACTATGTTGGGTCTATTCATTCACATCACCCACATGTCAAGTAGGAAACAAGAGTGGTCCATATTCGGGTGTAATGGTCCTCCTTCATTCATCATGGGTCGTAGGCATGATAGGAGTATTCATGGATGTCCCGGTCCCCCGGCATTTGTCACCCCCATGCATGACCAGATCACCTATGGATGCCCCGATCCTCCCCATTCCATCAAAGTCTTCTTGGCGTCAAAGCATGATTGGTCTACTTTTGGTTGCCCAGGTCCACCCATCACCCCTAGAATGTCAGCATTCACAAAATTACATGAAAACCTTAGCAACCACATCAGCAAGGAAAATGAAATTTATAAAAGGCAGGCTGACTCCCATCGGCGTCACCAAGAATTACACGTGGGTGACTTTATGATGGTGAGGACGGAGAGGCTCTCCCCAGGAGCCATCTCCAAATTGAGGCCTCGTGGGGCTGGTCCCTTCCAGGTTCTAAGGCGCATTGGCACTAATGCCTATGAGTTAGATCTTCTCGAGGAGTACGGAGTGAGCCCCACATTCAACGTGGCCGACCTAGTGGATAAGGGTCCCATGGTGGTACCTAGTGAGGATATTGAGCCCACTCCCCTCATTGAGAGAGCACCCACCCGTGAGAAGAGTCCACTAGCCAGGAGAGCCTAGCATGAGCGAATTGAGCGAATATTGGATGAACAGGTCACCGCCACCAGGAGCAAGGTGTATGAGCACTATCTCGTCGGGGGGATGGATCGGTCTCCTTCGGAAGACTTGTGGGCGGTACCACTTCTACACCCTCCAAGGAGGGAAGGACTCTTACTCGACGTAGTCGAGTTCTCCTCACCCTGGGAGTATGATGGGGACATCACCTCCCGTGCCCACACTCACGGCTCGTCTCCTCGTCCTGGAAGCGTCCGACATGGTCTAGTCATTTATCTTGAGTCATATGTTGTATTTCCTCATTTTTATTTGAGTAATATAATTGTAATTTTCCTTTTATTTAAGTCATGTACCTAGTTTAATGAGTCATCTACCTAAGTTAAGTGTCATAGGGTTGATTAGTTTGGTTATTGGGCCCAATTCTATGGGCTAGGCCCAGGGGCGCCCCCTACCCCCTTGGTTATTTGTCATTGTAGCAAGAGTCGGGGACTTTTTGTAAAATGTGGGTTACCTATGTATAGCACCCCATTCCCCCCCCATTTGAAGTTAATGAAAATTTGCCATTTGAGAGTTCAAATTTCAGATTTCTTGTGGAGTGAATCCATTAGTGGGTGAGAAGCCCTAGGGAGAGAATCCCACCCCATCCCTCTATTACTCTCTCTCTTCATCTCCCCTCCCTCTCTTGGTCGCCCCCCTCTCTCTCTCCTCCACTTCACCCTCCACATCAGCCTCACTTGCCACCTCAGCATCCACCTAAGCCACCTTTTCAGCTCCCTAGGAGCATTCATTACCCCTCCACCACTCCCCACCAAATCTCCTCCCTCCCTAAGAGAATCTTGATCTACCCAACATAATCTCCCTCTCCCCAACACAATCCACCCTAGTCCCCACACAATCTTGCAGCACCCAAGGGGAATTTGAATTGTTTCCCTCCACTCTCTCCACCCCATGCCCTAGGCCGCCCCCAAGTAGGGAGCATTGGGGCTGGTCGCCCCATTCCTCCTCCCCCCTTCTTTCATTGGAGCTACTCCCAGCTAGCCAGTTCGCAGCTCAGGATCTGCAGAGGATGAGCAGCTTGCAGAGGTGACCCTGACTTCATCCTGACGTCCCTGAAGGCCCAAGTGGTACCGTCAGAAGCGTCTCACTGTCTTCTTCGTAACGGCAGTGGTCTCGTCCCAACCTGAGCTCGTGGCTCCCCGGGAGAGCCGTTCTTCACCGACTGCGCAGAATAGGTCTGGCCAGCAACTTGAATCAACTTTCAGAAGCTCCTGTGGCCACATCCTTGGTCTCCTTGGTGTACCATTTGACCGGGACGAGCTACTATCAGTCCCCCGTCCAACGCAGCAAGCGGAGCATAGTTCGCAGTTCGGAGTTCCCCGTTTCATTTTATCTCCTCCGGGTGCGCAGGTCAGTCTAGTCAGGGTCTGAACCGACACCCCTCCACTCAACGGGTTCTATCTCTCTTCTCTGACCTCCTCTGGTTTTCTTTCTAGTTGCTGCTCGAAGAGGACCCTCCCATGGTCATATTGATATAAGCTACGTTGCCTTCAGATCTTGTAGTTTCTCGGAGCAAGGACATCTCCCAGCACCTTCGATTCTGGAACAAACAGAAGCTGGACCAAGGAGTCCAATTCAAGAGCCTTCTTCAGCCTCCGGTGACCACGCTAAATTCTCCAAAAATTGTGAAGCCTTCCTGGGCCAACCTAGGATGTTTTGGTGTTAGTCTCACCCACTTCTGACTTCGGCCGGATCCATGGTGGCTTCTACAGCAAACCCCTATCCTACCAAGGCTGAGCGGACAGAACCACGGGCTCTCTTCTACTTCGGCATTCCCCACCCCGCCTGGCCGGCTTAAAGCCCCTCCCTGTGGGAGGTAGTGTTTGAATGTAATATTGGCTTCCCTTCCCCAATTTCAACCCCCTTGCATGGGGCGTAGTGATGTAAAACCTTGAACAGGTAGAAGCTACACCGGCACGGCGTGTGGGGAACCCACGCTTCCCCGCTCGCCCTCGTCTCGGAACGGGATCAGTTTCTTCAAACTGGTCGAGTAAGTTCTCTACCCTTGCTCTCCTTTGAATGTCATGTTCCTTCAATATTAGTTCATAAGTTCCGCTGGTCCATGAGAGTGAGCACCAAGTCCTCAAGCCCCATTGCTTCGAGTGACCGCCGTGGGAGAGAGTGCGACCCATGCCCATTGGCACCCGGTCGGCCCCTTTGAATTGGGCCTCCATACCCTTGGGAAGTCCCTTAGCCCTGCTGGCCCTCTACCAGCAAGGGTTTATCCCACACAACCTCGACTCGGCATCGCCGAGTTACCCCCGGGTTTGGGTGAATGCCGGGTGAGTAGGCCGCCGATATCGGCCCATTCGACTTGCGAATTATGCTTGCTTGTTTAGGTCCAAGGGTGTGTCACATCAGAGAAGAGGCCCCAGAGGTTGAGGAAGGACCTGATGATGGTGAAGAGGTAGAGGGGGAGGCTCCCATGGCGGAGGAGGCTCAGGCGGCGGCGGCGGCCGGGCGCTCATCGGAGGTAGGCAGTGAGCCTTAGAAATTCAATTTTTGATGTAAAAAGTCCATGCATGTGTGTGAATGGGTGAAGAAATGGGTCTGGGGACCCATTTGGTCAATTTGTAGGCCCTTTGAGGCCATTTCAGAGCCTGAGGAAATGAGGCAAACATTGCCCGTTCTCTGGGTTCCTAGCGGTCCTTCCAGTGACCGCTAGGGAATCTGGCGGTCTAGGGACAACCGCTAAGGGGTAAGAAACGGTCTAAGGGTGACCGCTAGTGAAACAGAGAGATTTCTAAGTTTTGATTTTAATGTTCAATGCAATGCTTGATGCATGAATTTTTATGAATGACTGACTCTAATCTTCTTTAAATGAATGCAGGGGAAGAGGAGGATCGGCATTTCGTGGCTGCAAGTTCGGGGAGTCTATTTAGCACTACCGGATTACCAGAGGGAGAGACTAGCAGCAATGGGCTTTGGGGAACTACTCATCATTGAAGTGATGTGGATCGACACAGCACTACTGTACGCACTCCACGAGAGATGGGACTAGATTAGCAGGGAGTTCTTGTTTCCATGGGGACATATGATCCCGACTTTAGAGGATGTCGCCCGGATCGCGGGTTTGAGAGTATATGGAGCGCCAGTGACCGGATGGACATACACGGACTATCGGGAGCAGGCACATGAGCTTTTGGGATTGGAGCTGATGAGGCCGGATCGACACTCTTCGATGCTAGCACGGGCGACTCTCCAGGAGAGTCTTGGATTGAGAGGAGCAGGGATCAGCGTCGGCGAGCTGCCAGAGGAGCACTAAGGGAGATTGACTGATCGGGCACGAGAGAGAGTGTCCGCGGGACCAGGGCCAGAGGGGGACATCACCCTCCGCCGCTTCCTGATACTACTATTCGAGAAGCTCCTTTTTGTGACGAGGGTAGACAGAGTGAGCTGCAGGCTCCTCCCTCTTTTGAGAGATTTGGACAGGGTAGGCAGATATTATTGGGGAGCTGTGGTGTTGGCATTTTTGTTTGACTCCCTCAGCATGACCGACCGGCAGACCATGCTAGGCGGGTTCACACCTCTACTCTAGGTAAATGCTGAATTCTAAATGCTTATGATTATGAATATGCTTATGCTCATGATTATGATATGCTGACCTCTAACTCATGTAGGTTTGGAGCTACCTGTACCTCACGGGCCTAGGGTGGGGCAAGGAGGTACATCCGGACTGGGTACCCATCGCGCAGCTATGGATGGTGGTTCGGGACATAGGATCGCTACGACGCCTAGCGCGGGCGATCCAGGATGATCTAGACACATTCCCGTATGCATCGGTGAGTTTCTAAACTTAACCCTTCTAAATGTAATTAAATGATCCTTATATGCTTATGAATGCTGATATCGAATGTTGACTTTTCAGGTGCGCTGGACACCGTACCGGGATGAGGGCCATGACGGGCAGGCTTAGGTAAGGGCGGCCCAGGCATATGGGGGCCGAGAGATCTGGCTGCACTGCCTCAACATCATCGACCCTCTGCACTTCCGATTGATCATGAGGATGCGCGGGGTTCATCAGCCCGAGGTAGAGTTCCCGGCCAGAGATGACGAGTGGATCAGATGATCCTCTAGGGGCATGAGCAGCGATATCGATTGGGTGACGAGAGCAGTGAACCAGATCAGCCATTGGACCCGCCGAGGCAGAGAGGTCCGAGCCAAGGCGATGAGCGATGAGGTGTACCTGAGGGCCTACGCCCGAAGGTATGGCGATCAGGTGTTTCGCGGTGCTCGACGACCAGTAAGATTCTCTAAACCATGCTTCATTAATTAATTCTAAATGTACGGACTCATGGACTTTCTATATGTAGCTAGACCCGCAAGGGCGCATAGCCGAGCTCTAGGGTCTCCTCCACTCCACTGTCCAGCAGAGGGACGAGTTCCAGCGCGCGCTGGAGCTCCTGGTGAGTTATAAACCTTAGACTTAATTATGCAAATGATTATGAATGCGACTGACTATGACTTCTAAAACACAGAGAGTTGAGGGAGCGCAACGGACGGGACCAGATGCTCCAACATCATCCTCGCAGCCAGCGGCAGGCCGGGTCAAGAGGGACGTTGACTTCGCTCGGGCGATTGCTCGGGCCGAGGAGGCCGAGGCCACGCTCACAGAGCTGACCACGGCCATTACTTTCTATTAAATGCTTATGATATGCAAATGGCTAACTAATCATGAATGAATGCTTCTGCAGGATAAGGAGCTAACCACGGCGCTGGCTGAGGCTGAGCGAGCCCGAGTAGAGGCAGATCGTCTCCGAGCAGAGGTGGAGCGACTCCGAGCCAAGACAGTGGACTTGGAGCGGTATAGGACCGAGGCGAGGGAGGTGCGGCACCTGGCCCATGATTTAAAGATAGAGCTGCGGGCAGTGGAGCGGACCATCCAGATGATTGGCCGTAGACCAAAGCGAAGCGCGTCCCAAAGCGGAGCACGGATGTCACGCCCCGACGTAGAATATCAGGACTGGCAGTAGAAACAATTAATAGTAATATGTTGATTTCCAGACATGATATGGTAAAGCTAAGGATCAACACAACACCATGAATAGAAAATAACTCCATTCACTAAATATCATTAAACAATCCATGTTCCAAACACATAAACTCACTTAAACATCGTTTTGACATAACAACCACTCGTCAATACTACATTTGCTGACTTTGAATTACAATTCTTTCAAACACACACTCTAAAACATAAATAGACACAAAACTACGACTAGAACCACAGGCTTCTAGCAGGTTCGCTCCATTGCCATCACTCTTGCCCGTCCCCATCGGTCTGTGAATCCACACCTGAGCTACCTAAAAAGGAGGGGAACAACTGGGTGAGTGAACGCTCAGTAGATAATAACATGCAAGTTTAAGTGATTAACCAATTAATTACAATTTATATGCAAGAAAAATAAGGAACGAAGTTAAATGACGATACGACGAAATCACATAATAAAGAGAAGGCAAGATCATGATATAACTGGGAATTTTGCCAACAAGCAAGAATTTACCAAGTCAAGAAAAGATTCAAGTAATAGATTATTGTCGTAGACATCACGCTAGTCATGCACTCGGTGCAATGTCTCACCATGTCATTCAAACTCCCCGGGGCACAAGTACTTTTCGGGCGCTCTTCCCAGGACCAGACCGTGCCCTTTTGATGCGTTGGCAGTAATTTAATGGATCCAAGATCCCAAGCTATGTCTAGACATTAATCAATTTAAAAGGCCAATAATTTCAAGTGTAGAACTTACCTCGGAGAATTCCAAGGGTAAGTGAAGAGATACTTTGTCCAAAAAGTTCAAGTTATCAAGAACCGACGGGTCCTTGGGTTCAAACACAATAATCATGAAAATCATTTGCAGAAGATACACGGTCCATCTCGGGCCGTTCAAAGAATTGGACGGTCAATACTGGGCCGCTCATGGCTAGAAGAGCTGGAAGCCAAAGAACGAGGTAAACGGTCCTTATAGGGATGCTCAATTGATGGACGGTCCAATAAGATCCGCTCTAGCATATGGACGGTTCAAATCGGGCCGCTTAACTGGGCCTAACTAGAAGACTATAAATCCACCCAAAATGGGCTCTGGGCCGCCATAAGTGGGGCAAAACTGAATCAGGGTCCAGCCCACTCTCCATTGGTCAGCCTAGGGCTTTATTGGGTCGATCCAAGCATGGTTTGGTCGAAGATAGAATAAGGTTAATCGACCAATGTAAGTGGCACTTGACCAGAATTGCACGGTTCATAATGGGCCGCCTATTGAGTCAAATGGTTCGATTCTAACCGTTCAAAACTCAGTCAGTCCAAAAATTGAGCCGTGACTCACAGCATGACAATCCAAGCGATTCGATCACGTAAAAAGGTTCAGGTCTTGGTGGTACAACCTGCCCGGCGTCCTAGTGAGAATCCCAGGCTCGCGGGGGCTTACGGAGGTCCCGTAATGAAGGTCCTAGTCCGACGGAAGAAATATCCGGCGGAGAGTCCCAACCATTAGAAGGAAATGAGGCTATCAATCAACGGAAACCGAATATAGCGGTCAGTCAATCCTACCGGAGTAGAACGACCGTCAAACAATCCTAATAGCATAGTTTTATGAAATCATGTTTGAATTTAACATATTGAAATAAGCTAAGGCCCTGAAGAATCAAGATCAAGTGAAGACAAACTAGTAAAATTCATGATTGTTTACTTTAATAAGTTCCAATTATCATGTGGGTTGCTATCTTACCAATTAAGCAATAACCTACTAAGATAAATCATGCCAAAATAAAACAAGCAGTTCTGAATAGTTGGGTGGTTCTGGAAGAGCTGCTCAGACGCCTCGGCGGTCGCCCGACAGGCCGTTCACCCCCTTTCAGGTCCGAAGGCTTGCTAGGGATGAGCGGTCTGTAGGGTGGGAGATGGGGGATTAGAACGGTCTGGAACTAGCCGCATAAAGATAGTGCGGTTAGGGATTTGCCGCGCATTCTACAAAACCGATCAAAATAAAATACATGGGCGGTCAGGAACTAGCCGCCTGCCATGGATGGGCGGTCAGGAACTAGCCGCCTGCCCTGGATGGGCGGTCTATCATGAGGCCACGCAAATCAAGTCAGTCCACCTCCCCTTCGCCTTGCCCGTCACCGGCGGGGTTGGCTAGGGTTGGGAACAAAAGTTAAATATGCACAATATAAAGCATGAAAATTAGGGCTTTTATAGTCAATAGAACGAGCATGAAAAGTTTTACAAGATAGCATGGTCAATTTAATGTTTAATGCCTGAAATCCCTACCTAAATCGAGATGGAACATAGTTAACCCTAATTATGACATGCTTGCACTAAAACTAGAAATTCTCTCAGGATACTACAATAAAATTAGGGCTTTTTAGATCAACGGAAAGAGGACATGACAACGCTTCTATTGATGTATAATAGTTAGGGTTTGTCTTGCTATCACCTACCTTAATCGAAGGATGAAGGAAGAAGAGGGTGTTGTGCCCCTGTGGTTTTGATGTCAGCAAGCACTATGAGTATGAATGATTGATCACCATGTGTCTGCATATGAATGATTGATTGTCATGCATAAAGAGTCATATGGGTTCTGGAATATAGAGTGCATTGTTAGTTCTCCTGCACATTACATCGGTGCAATATCTGCCATATGCATACACTGCATCGGTCCATTCATCAGTTGATTCAATACAAAGTCGATGCATGTTCATTATGCATACAAAATCAGTGCATAGTTCATTGCTAAGTCTGTACAACTTTTGTTCCATACATACGTAAAGTTCGTGCAATTTAAATACTAAGTCTGCACACGGTTGCCTTGATGACTTAGCAAGTCTATACATTCTCGAACCAACTCAGTACATCGCAAAGTCAGTGCACTCGTTTGCTTAATGCATATACATAGTCAGTACATTCATTTGTTTCATGTATACACAAAGTTTGTACACTCTCTGTTGATATGTCCGTGCATCATTTCACAAGTCTGTACAACCGTTGTTGATACTAGCATTTAAGTTCATCATTTCATAAGTCTGTACAACCGTTGTTGATACTAGCATTTAAGTTCATGCATCATTTCACAAGTCTGTACAACCTCTGTTGATTCGAGTGTTTAAGTTCGTACATCATTTCATTAGAGTCTATACATTAGGAAGTCATGCTTAAACTGTTGGCACAGCAAGTCGATGCATCGTTTGTACATTGCACACAAAGTTTGCACATTCCTCGGTGGCATATCTGTGCATCGTTTGTACATTGCACACAAAGTCTGCACATTCCTCGGTGGCATATATGTGCATCATTTGTACATCGCACACAAAGTATGTACACTCGTTGGTGGCATGTCCGTGCATTCATCTTCAATGTGCATACTTTCCTATATGCATACTGCATTACACACCATCAAGTCTGTACATGCTTTGCATCAAGTCTGTACATGCTTAGTTCAACTCTCGAACTAACTCGGTGCATCTTTCTTTCTTTCCTTTCAGATTAACTCAAACTAATAACAAGTCTGATCTGACAGGATTGCTGGTCGAGGAACTTAAGAAGAGCACGTGATCCAAGAATGGAGGATGTGCCAGGATCGTGACACGTGTAAAGCAGTGAGCTGAAATGCTGCCACGTGGTCTAGGCTCTAGGGCGGGAAATTGTGGAGGACACACACCCACCTTTCTGCTACTGCTATAAAAAGAAGACTTCTCCATCTGGAGAAGATGATCATGCAGTGTGAGGATCGAAATAGGGAACTTACTTGAAAGAGCAGAAGCAGAAAGAGCCTACACGATCCGAAAGAAGAGAAAGAGAGAAGAAGAGAAGGAGAGAGAAAAAAAAAGAGAGAGAGTAGCAAAGAAGAAAAGAAACGAAGAAGAAGAAGAAAGATATAGAGAGAGATAGAGAGTTAGAGGAGAAGAAGAGAAGCTTCATCTGAAGATCTGTCCCTACTGGAATCTGGATCATATCCAATCCAGTCAGCTCCATGAGAGCCACATTTATGTTGCTATCTTTTACAGCTTTCAATCGCTGTGTTTTATCATCTTTTGTTTTCATTTGAACTCTATTTCGAGCTGTTAGTCAGCAGAGCTAAGCTGTATTGCTCAGTGGTTGCGGAGGAGGATTCCTCTGGTCAGCAAGCTATGTTGCTCAACGGGCGAGGTGGATACCTCGGACAGCAAGCTGTGTTGCTCAGCGGTTGTAGGCAAGCTACGAGGCCAAGCTATTTAAGCTGAGTATCAGAGGAAGCCACACTCGGGTTTGAGTGTGGGGTGGACGTAGGTCTGCAGACTGAACCACCTAAAAACTCCCTTGTCTTCTGTGGTTTGATTGCCTTATTTGACTTGCTAGATGTATGCATAGGTCGATCTATTTCTTCAGTCTAGTGGAAATTTGGTTTGCACACTAAACACTTGATTCTGGTTCCATGAGAACCAATTTGTTTAGACAAACTGAGTATCTTATGTAGCTTGCATAGCTTGCATAGGGTAGATCTAGAGGTTAATTCATCTGATCTATTTCTCGTTGTTTGAAGTGAGGACCCAAGTCTATCGAGGCTCCATTTTGCTTTAATTCTGCATCTCTGATTGTTATAGATTTTAATTGGGAGAAATTTTTAAAGAGGGATTCATTCACCCCCCTCTGAATTCATTGCACCAGTCCTAACAGTTGGTATCAGAGCGGGTCTCTGTGCATTTAGATCCAACGATCTACAGAGGATCCTGCTACTTCCGTGGTGCATTTCAGAGTGGGTCTGGTTTTGTTGTTTTCTATGCTTTAGTCTCACTGAGCTGGTGGCTTGCTGTATCCCTGTTATTTCTGGAGCATTTCTCATCTTATTCAATTGATTAAGTCATTTCTCGATGGCTCATCCACTGATCTTCAGAGGTGAAAATTTTGATCTATGGTTGGAAAAGTTGCGTCGCTATGTAAGGACAACCGATCCTGATCTTTGGAAGGTAATGACTCACGGTCCACACAAATTATCGAGAGATAAATCCAAATGGACCGAGAAGGATAAATTAAAAAATTCTGTTAATGCTAGAGCACTAAACTTGATGAAGGGATCTCTTGACAGAGCTCTAATTTCATGTGTTTCATCCTGCAGGTCTGCCAAGGAAATCCTGGATAAATTGAAGACTGCTTGCGGTAGAGATGATAATCGATGCATGATGGCTCAAGGGAGCGAACAAAGTAGCAATCAAGATGAAGAACAGGACGATGATAAGGTAAACATCTTCGAAAATTACACCCTGGATGATTGGATTGCTGCATATAATGAATTGTTGGAGTCTTATGATCATTTAAGAAAACAGCATAAGAAAATTGATAAAAATGATTCTAATTCATCATGTGAAAAGTGCTTGAAGATTAATGAATTATATGATGAATGTTTACCTGAGACTCACTTGAATATGAAGCAAATGTGCTTGCTGAAAAATGAAAACCAAGAATGTGCCAATAAAATTTTTGAATTAGAAAGTCAGTTGAAGGTGAAAACTGATGAACATCTGATAAATCTGGAAGAGTTGGAAAAGATTAATTCTGATCTGAAGAAATTGAAAGCTGAGAACAGTGAAATTCAGAGGAATAATAAAAATCTTGAAGCTGAAATAGAGAAAGTTAACAAGGAAGGTGTGCATGTTTCCTCTCTAAAATCAAGCTGCAATAAGTGCTCGGCTCTAAAAGAACGAAATGAAGATCTTTATGATGAAAATGAGTGGCAGAGAAAATTGATTGTTTTTCTAAAAGAGGAAAACAAAGACTTGTTGAATGAGAAACTCAAAGTTGAACAAAGAGAAGAAAAATTGATTAAAAGACTGGACTCAATATCCAGTAGTGAAAAATATGATGAAGAAAATGAGAAGTTGATAAAAGAAAATGAAAAACTGAAACAGTTGAATAATGCTATATCTGAAAGACTTCTTGCATTAGAAAAGGGAAAATCTATCGGTATAGAAGAAACTGAAAGACTGTGCAATCTGGAACAAGAAATTGAGAAATATAAAACTGTAAATAAGGTGCTAAGTGAGTGTCTTAATTGTAGTGAACATGAGATTACTAGTTATGAACTTCACATTACTTCTTTGGAAGATAAAATTCATGATCTGGAAAACTCTGCATCCGAGTCTGCTAAAATTAAAGGAAAAATGAAAGCTATCATGGAAGGTGAGGATGATAATTCAAGAAAGGGGATAAGTTGCAGTTCTGATGTTAAGGAAACTATTAGAAAATAGCTATACACCACTTTTGTGCAAAACTCTAATGTAGTTGGTACCACAAATCAATCCCCAAAATAAAGTAAAAATCAGAAATCACCTTCATCATCTGTATTTCAATTCAATGCTCAGAAAAATAAAAAACAAATGAAAATTGAGAAAAACATGAAGAATTTAAAAAGGAATGCTCAAACTAATAAGATTAAATTTGTCCCTATTCGTGCTAGAATTTTGATGGTTGCGTGGATTATGATAGTGAATTGCATGTCACTTACAAATCACCTACTCACTCGCATGCATCTGAGAAGGAAGCCTCATGTTATTATTGTGGCAAAGCATGTCATATCATGGACGATTGCAGACTATTAAAAGAAGATGAGCATGCAAATAAAACACTGCATTCTAGGAATTCATCTGATAAAAACCACACCACTAAGAAATCTGATGCATCATGTCATTACTGTGGTAGGCGTGGTCATCTAATGAATGCATGTTTTATCATGAAAGAAGACAATAAATTGCATGCTAGAATTTCCTCACATGCTCATGGCCCATATAGATATAAATCTACTTCAGGCCATCACATTATTTGTTGCACTTGCAACAAGCCTGAGCACAAGGCAGATGAGTGCTGGTCAGGAAATTATTGGGGCAACAATGACTCAAGAGGCAAGCACCTTAGATGCCTTGAATGTGGTAAGTATGCGCATGCAATCAAGGACTGCTGGTATGCTCAGGGAAATCGTGCCAACTCCAAATCTGCTAAGTTCCCTAGAATAAGACCTGTAAATATTTCGTGCTTCAACTGTGATAAACCAGGTCATAAGTCTGCAAATTGTTGGTTATTAGGTAATAAGAAACAAACTGTCCATGCATACAACAGAACATTTCATGCTTATGTTCATGGGTCTCAGACTGCTGTTGATATGCATTATAGGACCAGAAAATATGTTGTTTCATGTAAATATTGTGGAAAATCTGGTCACTCCATGGATAGTTGTTACCTAATTGATTATTATGATAATGTTGCTAAGAGACTATTCAGAACACTTGTCAGGGTTAACGCAGGACCCAAGGTTGTTTGGGTCCCTGCAGGATTAAAATGATTAATGTGTTGCAGGTCTGCCTTGGAAGTTGATGAATAAAGGGGTTAATAATCCAAGGCACTCAAGAATGAAACCCCCAGGATTGCACTATTCAGGTCAGTTCTGAAAATCTGTTCTAAATTCTGTTATCAGAAATTATTTGCTTTAGATGTTTGCATATCATATTAATCTATCTGTGCTTAATTGAAATCTTTTGAAAATTTGATTGATTTCGCAATATGTTCTTGCTGCTCATGACCAGTCTCGTTGCATAGTGCATATATACAGTGTGATGCATTGCATATCATCTAAATTGAAAAATCCAAAAAGGAATAACTCATTGCATCTAGACAGGGGGAGTATTTTAGACTCACTAGTCGTTCACCTCTTGAACCCTTCCTGTCTAGTTATTCGGCTCACTTTCATATTCATGTGTGTTGATTTAATTCTGATTTGAGAGTTGAATTGTTTGAAAAATTATCCTGTGTCAGCCTGTCATTGATTTCTGAATAAAGAATGCTCTGATGTTTGAACATGATCCATGAGCACAAATCATAAAACCATGTGTTAGGTTTTCATTGAATACAATGCATTCAGTCAGGGGGAGTAGATGGATGTCTTTCAAAAAATTCATTTAATAAGATGACCCATTGCATCCAGACAGGAGGAGCATTTTTGACATATTAATCCTTTTCAATCTAGACTCTTCATGTCCAAATATTTGAATTCCTCTCTTACTCCTGTGTATTTCACTCGAATTCTTAACTATAATTACATGACAAGCTGATCCGTCTGTACTCCAGACTCAGCTACCATATTTTGAAATGCATAACTTTGATGCTTTCTTCTTGGTTGTTGTTATTTGGATGGCCAGCTTTTCCCACTCACTCACATTCATTCAAGCTGGTCTAGCTGGTTTGGTTCCATGCTGTGAATATCATAGAATTCTTCTCTCTTGACTAATCATCTGCTGAAATCCTTGTAAATCTGTGTATGATGCGGGACGGACACGGGAGACGACACTATTAGGTGCCACCCTCGGACTCTAGATGAAGACGCGACTAGCAGCACACACCAGGGAGACACTAAGCCCGACACTACGAGCTCCTAGTGGCAAAATGTCGCTAACAGAAGTGGAAGCTCACTCGTCGTCCCAAGCGAGGGAAAGCGCGGACCGTGCGCGGTTAAGGAACCGGCGGAGGTCAAGGGTAGTCCGACTCAACTTCCGGACTCGGATCGAGTCACGGGACGGGTCACACTCACTCTCACTGCGGTGACATGGACACACGGGCTAGTACCTACACTCTCGGCAGCGGCAGAAGACCGTATACTAGCTAAGCAAATGAACGCCAAGAAGTTAAGACTTTACCTCCACGCACCCGGCGTGGCGAAGACAACCCCGGCCAATCGCGGACTCCCGGTTAACACAATTTTACAGAAATACAATAATTTGACCCACTCCACGCAGGGAGGTAAAAGGTCACATGCGGGGCCCGGGAATCACGCAAATTGGGTTGACGGGCAGCATCTTGATGTCGCCCGACGGTGCCGAACTCCGCATTTTCGTGCTTTCCGAACGGCGGGTTCTGCGGGCCCGTGGGGCCCACGGGTGGCGCTGGCCTCCGGATCTGCAGGAGTGGGTCCCACTGTGGTGGGGACCCCTGGTGGCGCGCCTCCACGGAAGGCGGTCGGCCGGGAACACCGACCGGTGGCCGAACAACTCCGATCTCCAAGCTTTTGGAATGCTACCCACGGATTTTTAGTTGCTGTTTTTAGGCGCGCGCTCCGGCGAAAACGGCCGCTGCGATCAATCCCGACGTCAGATCGGGACACATGAGCTATCGCTGGAAAGCTCTCTTCAAATTCTTCAATATAGACCCAGAGAGATCTGCTGGATCTGGTCGGATCAGAACTTTAATGAATTTATAAGCCCCTGTTGTACAGTAACCAAAACCTCAGATTTGTAGGGTACTTGTCTAAGAACCACCATTGACCGCCTAGTAAACCTTTGATTCAGATCTTGAGCTCTTCTTCAAAGTTGTAGGAAATCAAACCACGAAACGGGGACAATTTTTGGAATTGGATTTGGAGGTGGTGGCGATTTGATATGATTTGTGGAGTGACTAGTGGTCGGATCTAGGAACAGGTGGACAGAACTGTAGCTGGGACTGAGAATGATTTTTAGAAAATATGAAATGGACGAACCAAAACTTGATAAAAATTTTGAATGAAGGGGTGGATGCAAGGAACATCCAGTAAAATTGGACGAACCAAAGAAAATCAAAAAGTGGACCTAAGACTTGAAACTCATGGCGGATGGGAACCTGGACAGAACTTTGGCAGAACTGGAATGAAAGAGGGAACGAAAATCAAAAATTATGAAACGGGATCTGAATGACAAACCAATTTTTTTGGGACATCCTTGACACCTATGGAACCTCCAGGAAAATCTCCAGGTCGATCAGAGCTCTTGGATGAGTTGGGAATTTCGTGGAAGTTGATGTGGTACTGCGCGGGTAGAACTCCGATGAAGACGATGGCGGTGCGGTGGCGGCTCGTGGCGGCGGCGGCGGCGACCGAAACTGATAGAGTGGAGTCTCACCACCAGAAGGAAGCCTTCACAGCTTCTAGGGGAGAGGGAGGGGCGGCCTAAGCCTTGCTCAAGGGATTTTCTTCCAATTCAAATGCATTACTTCCTCAAAATGGGAAAATACAAGCATATATAGGTCACCCATCTAATCCATCCTCCACCGTTGGATCTAGGGGTGTGAGATGGAGGGTTGGGATGGCTTGTGACCATTCCACAAAAATACAATTAAAAAAATAAGGGGGGGACAGCCTATTGACTAGGGGGGGAACAAGCTTGACATGGTAGGTGGGTGTTGGTTGGAAATGTTGACTATTTTGGTCCCTTGTCCCCCATGTGGACAATTGACCATTCAAACTTCTAGATGCCCCATGTGGCATGTTGACTGACCCCACGTGGGACCCTAGGCTGAGGTGGCCCAATGTGGTGGGGCCCGGGGGGCCCGTGGGGCCCACGGGGTCTGAAATGCTCGTAAGTCCCTATTATACTCAAAATGGCAAACCGAATGCAACGAAATAAATACAAATTACACACACATAAAGTCTAGCTAAATATAATAAATGGGGAGGCTCAAGGCGGAGTCTTCAGGCTGTCTCCGAGCCAGATGGACGCTGAGGTGGCTCGTGTCGTGCTCCGTGTGCGGTACCGGTGGCTCGGTGTGTCGTGCCGATCAACTGCTCGGGTGTCCGCACCAGTGTACCTCAGTTATAAATCTAATATCTTAAAAGAAACTCCTATTATACAGGTTTAAGAATGACTGATTGATCTACGTTGGTGTAAGTCTAATGTATTCATGAATTTGGATTTGAACGACTTGAAAGTATCTGAATCACAAGTTTTAATAAACTTTAACCAACTGTTTCATGTAATCTCTGGACAAAACCTTCTGAAATCTGAAAATTTGAAATCAATGTTATTTTGGTTGAGATACATGTTAGTAGTATTATTCTTAAACATTAAATCTGTCTGAAGTTGACTAAAAAGAAAAGCAAAATTCAGAGCAATGACTTTGATCATAGAGAAACTAGGTGCTCCCTCAAAGAAATGGAGTAAACCTATGTCATGAAATGTCACAGTTATCTCTGGTATAAAAATAATTGAAAAGTCTGACAGAGCAATGGCATGGTTGTGTTGAGTAACTGGGGATCCCGGCCTCTGATCAAGGTGTTTCTTCATGTAAAAAGACACTCCAATTGCTAACTATGTTCTCATGTTCGAGAGGCAATGCGGTTATCACACTGAGTAACTGGGTCATTTCACCTGAGACGTGTTTTGCCTCATGTAAAAAGGAGTTAATCAATCAAGATTGCTCAAGAAAAATAAAGTGAAGTTCAAAAGTAAAATCTAAAAATGGATATCATAAAATTTCGGCCAACGAAGTCAACTTTAAATACTATTAAAGGTGTTTAATCTCAATACTACAATGTGTAACTCCTAAAGGAGTCATTGAGATTAATTGAGTAAGATGGAAGAGCATTGAACTGGAATGCTATATGAATAATTGGTTCACCTTTATTAAAACTCAGATATGAGTATTGTATACAATTGTCAAATTTGGTATACATCATGCTTAAACCCATTTTGTCATGCAGTTTAATTCATAACCCCTTATGATAGGAGAGTCTATCCTTAATTGGACTTATAACAGTGGTACCTGGAATAAAATTTCGTCTGATCAGTTATATCCTTAACTGCTCCATCATCTTGCACATCTATTTCCTGATCATTACTTGAAAATACTTAATCTTTCTACTGAACTGTTACTGAAAGATCATGTGCTCTGTATGTTGCCTTGACATTCTTCCTCAATCTACTTCTTGTTGCTGTGACACACTCCTCACATATCCTCTTGAAACTTTTACTTTATTCTGTGCAAGGACTGTTGTACAGATTTCATTTATTGCTTCTTAAAGGGGGAGATTGATACTTGATTGTCTAACTGCCCATGTGCTTGTTGATTGTATTCCTTTATTGAGGGGGAGTTTCATGTAGGGTTGTTCTTCCTTTTTATCCAGGGAGAATATGTGGTGTCATACTACATTTTGGGGGAGAATAGCTAGCTCTAATGTGCTTTCATGTAGTTAAAGGGGGAGATGTTATATCAATCTTTTCATACCTACTTAATTTTTTCTATCTCAAACTATTTTTATTTTGATGAAGTCAAAGGGGGAGAATAGTTTGGGTCGGTGTGACTCATAGTGTTACCATCATCAAAAAGGGGGAGATTGTTGTGCCCCTGTGGTTTTGATGTCAGCAAGCACTATGAGTATGAATGATTGATCACCATGTGTCTGCATATGAATGATTGATTGTCATGCATAAAGAGTCATATGGGTTCTGGTATATAGAGTGCATTGTTAGTTCTCCTGCACATTACATCGGTGCAATATCTGCCATATGCATACACTGCATCGGTGCATTCATCAGTTGATTCAATACAAAGTCGATGCATGTTCATTATGCATACAAAATCAGTGCATAGTTCATTGCTAAGTCTGTACAACTTTTGTTCCATACATACGTAAAGTTCGTGCAATTTAAATACTAAGTCTGCACATGGTTGCCTTGATGACTTAGCAAGTCTATACATTCTCGAACCAACTCAGTGCATCGCAAAGTCAGTGCACTCGTTTGCTTAATGCATATACATAGTCAGTACATTCGTTTGTTTCATGTATACACAAAGTCTGCACACTCTCTGTTGATATGTCCGTGCATCATTTCACAAGTCTGTACAACCGTTGTTGATACTAGCATTTAAGTTCATCATTTCATAAGTCTGTACAACCGTTGTTGATACTAGCATTTAAGTTCATGCATCATTTCACAAGTCTGTATAACCTCTGTTGATTCGAGCGTTTAAGTTCGTACATCATTTCATCAGAGTCTGTACATTAGGAAGTCATGCTTAAACTGTTGGCACAGCAAGTCGATGCATCGTTTGTACATTGCACACAAAGTCTGCACATTCCTCAGTGGCATATCTGTGCATCGTTTGTACATTGCACACAAAGTCTGCACATTCCTCGGTGGCATATCTGTGCATCATTTGTACATCGCACACAAAGTATGTACACTCGTTGGTGGCATGTTCGTGCATTCATCTTCAATGTGCATACTTTCCTATATGCATACTGCATTACACACCATCAAGTCTGTACATGCTTTGCATCAAGTCTGTACATGCTTAGTTCAACTCTCGAACTAACTCGGTGCGTCTTTCTTTCTTTCCTTTCAGATTAACTCAAACTGATAACAAGTCTGATCTGACAGGACTAATGGTCGAGGAACTTAAGAAGAGCACGTGATCCAAGAATGGAGGATGTGCCAAGATCGTGACACGTGTAAAGTAGTGATCTGAAATGCTGCCACGTGGTCTAGGCTCTAGGGTGGGAAATCGTGGAGGACACACGCCCACCTATCTGCTACTGCTATAAAAAGAAGACTTCTCCATCTGGAGAAGATGATCATGTAGTCTGAGGATCGAAATAGGGAACTTACTTGAAAGAGTAGAAGCAGAAAGAACCTGCACGATCCGAAAGAAGAGAAAGATAGAAGAAGAGAAGGAGAGAGGAAAAAAAAAGAGAGAAAGTAGCAGAGAAGAAAAGAAACGAAGAAGAAGAAGAAAGATAGAGAGAGAGATAGAGAGTTAGAGGAGAAGAAGAGAAGCTTCATCTGAAGATCTGTCCCTACTGGAATCTGGATCATATCCAATCCAGTCAGCTCCTGAGAGCCACATTTATGTTGCTATCTTTTACAGCTTTCAGTCGATGTGTTTTATCATCTTTTGTTTTCATTTGAACTCTATTTCAAGCTGTTAGTCAGCAGAGCTAAGCTGTATTGCTCAGCGGTTGTGGAGGAGGATTCCTCTGGTCAGTGTAGACACGTCAAAATTGACGTTACTGTGAGTACATCTCGTATTACCTCGCAATGCCCCAATTTGACCCTCAAGTTAACTTTATTTGAGTGGTTTTTCTCACTTTTCTTGGATTTCTCCCTTTTTTCTCCCTATTCTTCTTTCCTTCTTCTTTCCTTTTAATTGTTCTAAGTGGATTTCTTAGAATCTACAAATTGGTGATCACGGTGGAACCCCTTTTATTTTTCTTTTGATTACCCTTCCCCTTGGGCACCCACGTGTGCCATCTCCCCATTTGCACCCACGGTGCGCCTCCCTTTGTGCTCCACGTAGCACTCTCTCTATGTGATTGGTTAGTTTGATAGATTTTTAGAAATTCCATTTATCCATCTCTTAAAAAAAATGATGAGCATGCTATATCCCCTTTCATGTTTTTATTGATTGCCATGATTCTTATCTTGTGATTGTGAGTGTTTTCATTCCTTCCTATTGGTATTTTTAGCACCGTTTGAGCTTTCTGGCTGCTGGAGTGTTACAGAAGGAATTAGCGCCCCTCACAGAGGCGTCATTTCAGAATATAGCGACCGTTTGAACAGGCGTCGCTTCCATTTTTATTGCTAGGATTTTTCATTATTTTATAATTAACGCCCCTCACAGAGGCGTCATTTTCCAGTATAACACCTCATACCAAGGCGTCATTTTCTTTGACATTACATTCTGACACCCCTGTCAGAGGCGTCTTTCACTCGTACAGCGCCTTACTGGAAGGCGTCATTTTGATTATCATTGTTTATTCTTGTTGATTACTGCTATTTGACGTCCATGTGCACAGGCGTCCATTCTAGATACAGCGCCTCACCTTAACGCGCTATTTTACTCTGCTTGCACTATTCACAGTGATTAGCGACTGACACTCAGGTGCTGCTTCTTGATATAGCGACCTTTCCCAGGTCGTCATTTTGTTCTGTGATGTTCATGCTGATACTGTCTGCTTGATATTGCCTGCTTGCATTCATCTTTGCATTTGGTTTGGGAGACCTCCTCTCCTCACACTTTTAGGAGTCACACCCCCCTCTTGGTGAAGGAAGGACCCTCCTTTGAGCATTCCGTCTCATTGGACCGGAAATTCCTAAACCAAGCCTCCGTAAGTCCCCGCACCCATGGATTCTCGCACAGATGCTGGGCAGGTTGTACCTTTGAAGTCCCGAGTTTAGTTGGCCTATGCATGGTGAGAGAGTGTTCTTAGTTGGCATCGAAGTGAACTTACATTGAAACTAGGTTCCTCCCTTGTGTGAATCACTCCGAAAGTTTGTTAAAAGTCATTAATTCACCAAGGTTCAAATAAATAAAAAAAATCAACGGTAACCATTCCAACTTGTGTGCTTCTTTACAAATTGTTTTTCTTGAACTTTGATTGCATAATGGCTTACCTTGATAGACAAAATACCATGTTTAATCTTAATTATGTTCATGAGGATGCACAACCTAGCACATCCTATACTCCTCAATTTCAACCTGTTCATCATAATTCTCACCACAATCATCCTAGGGAACCACATCCTCATTCTTATGGTGTTACCCGACCCATGGGCAATGTCCAATCTCATGGTCCCTGGCCTCAATCACGAGCCACTACACCCTCGGGACCGTCTCCTCCCAACGACGAGAAGGTCTCTCAATTCATCCGTGCATTGGATCATCTCACCCCTCAACAAATCCAAGCCTTTAAGGCTATTGTTGAGGGCACATCCTCTCCTCATCCTCCTCCGTCCACACCTACTCCTATTCGGGTGGCCCATCACCCGCCTCCTTCATCCACACCTACTCTTATTCGGGTGGCCCATCACCCACCTCCTTCATCAACACATACTCCTATTAGAGTGGCCCATCACCCGCCTCCTTCTATTTCTCATCCTTCACGGCCCCAAGGTCCATTTATTCCTTGTAATCTGGCCCGTCTGGGTCCTTTAGCAGGTCGTCCTATTAACCCTCCTCCACGGCCGTCATATCAAGCCACCCCTCCAAGGCAATCATGCCAACCTTCCAATGTTCATGTTACACTCCTCCAGCAAAGTATCTTTGATAGAATTGCTTCCATGGAGGAACAACTTAAGAGGCTCACCAGCCCGCGGCCCGCTCCTCCTCCATCTCAAGTCAATCCTCTTCATGATTTCATGAATAACATCGCTAAGTTAGAAAAAGATTGGAAGGAGATGAGAGAGAATGGCATCAATAACACGTGTGAGCAAGATATCAAAAATCAAGTGGACGTCGTTCACCCTCCACTCATCCACCCTGCTCATTTATCTGGCCCTCCGTCTCCACCTTCACATTTACCTCCACAGAATTTTTCACAATATCATGACCATCTGCCTCCACTTTCACATGATCCTCCACAAAATCCTCCACCATCTACTATTATGCCTCCACCACGGTGTCCACTTGATGTTTTTGATGAAGATGAAGATTTGGAGATGGCACGAAATGTTGAAATTCCACAAGCACCCCTTTCAAGTTTCCTTCGTTTCCCACTCCCTCCATTGCCACCCGATGAACCCCTTGCTCAGGATGAAGCCACTATCCCTAACCCCATTTATGAGACCAATTGGTGCTATGATGATGGTTCGATACTCCAGTCACCCACACTGGTGCATCATGCGCCTTCCTCTGTACCTAATACTTCTCGCATCATCCGACGCTTCCTACGCACTAAACCCTCTCCTTTTACACCTTCGACCTCTACTCCATCGGCCTCCGCCGAACCTCCACTAATCTCCACTCCACTAACTCCTGCCAAGCCATCCAAGCTTATCTCCACTCCACCAGCCTCCGCCGAGCCTTCCACTAAACCTCCACCCAATCCGCCATTAGCCTCTACCCCATCGGCTTCCACCGAGCCCACCATCGAACCTTCCCCAATTAACCTTCCATCACCGCCACCTCAGCCCTCCATTATCCCTTTAACCCCAAAACCCACTTTGCCTATTCCTTCATCTATCCATTCACCCTTACTCATGGCTAGTCCTGAGCAGGATCCACCCTTTTTTGCACTCGAGCCAACCTCGACTACTTCTGGGCAAAGGGAGAAGCTCGACGTGTTTGAACCTCTGTTTCCACTCACCCTTTCTCCAACACCTTCCATTACACCTCCACCATCCATGGAGCCTTCCACCTCCGCTTCCTCTACCACTCAGAATGGGAGTACTTCTGCAAGTACTTGTGCCGAAGATGGTCAAGAGCCGGGCAAGAAGGATTTGGCCACGGCCATGCTATTCAAGATACAAGAATTTATCTGCCGGATGCCGATCCGTGTTGTCGTGCCGTGTGACGGCCCAGAGCTTCGGATACCGATATACCAATAGCATCGATACACCGATACCAAGAACTGGGGACGCACCTAAGAGGCTGATGAGGCCCCCGAAGGGTTAGTGGAGTTTGCTGAGGAGTTGCATAACGAATTGAGACCGCAGGCGCGCAATATTAATTAGAACAGCAATTAATAAATAAGTGCGGAAGCAATTAAAATATCAGAGTGGTAGAATATATACAATAGTCCAGATTTTTCTCAATAAAAAGAGGTCCACTGAACAACTACACGGGGCATACCCCGGCACAACAGAACAAAAGACAAACCAACACAGCAGGCACTCTAACGACGCTCGGCACAACCACGAGAAGGACCGGTGGACGACTGGGGCGGCTCACCTGAAAGAAGGAAGGGTGAGTCACAGCCAGACTCAGTAGGGGTCACGCGGATCCCTACCTCAAACTAAACAAACAAGCAAGCAAATATAAAAGCAATTAGAGCATGCATTTAAATAATAACCAGGCAAGTGCACAATTTAATAAATAAATGATAACGACAGGAAATAGCGTCAGGAGCTAAATCTACCAACAGAATAAACCATCACTAACGAAGTGAAGTGAGAGACGGAACAACCCACTAGAAGAATAAGACCAGACGCGTCCCCTGACGACTTACACTGCGTCTCGACAACTCGCAAGTCTGGCTCACGACAAGCGAGAGGCGTAACAGGACCAAACCAAGTACTAGTCAGAGCAACACTCGTCAGTGTCAGTCCAAGTCGTCGACCACGTGTGCACACACTGACTCCTGCCTAGAGCCAGGCCTCTAGCTAGTTCCCCCCCCCGTTAAACGCAATGGTAACCGCAGGGGCCCACGGTAACTAGCTTACAAACCGTGCAATGGGAACACCCCTCCACCTCTCCCGGGTGGGACGACAGCTCAGTCGCTGGGCGATGACTAGTGGTTCCATCACAAGGAAGTGGAAGCAACTCTATTGGAATCTACTAAATACGGCGCATGCATAACTTAGAAAGCATTAAAGAATGAACGGGCAACTTTGAAAACCCCAGGGGATGTAACGGTCTACTGCCGTCGCGTCACAGTGGTGTGACGGTCGAGGGGTAGTGCGTTACATGAACTGTAACGCGCCCCCGCACGGCCGTTATAGCCACCCATGACAGAAAACACCCACGGTCAAACGGGACGTAACGCGCTCGCGCAGGCGCGTTACGGCGCCCTGGCAGCTACCCGACAGGCCGTCAGGCCAATCGCCTGACCGGGTCAACGAAAACCAAGAGGAGTGTAACGGTCAGGGGCCTGACCATTACACACACTGTGACGCCCCCTCGTAGGGCCGTTACAGTGCTGTAACGCATCCCGTGAGGGCCGTTACGCGTGTGACGGTTCTTGGTAGGACCGTCACACCGACTGGGAGCTAAAACCGAACCGCTTAAAACCGAGCCCCCTCCCGGTCGAGCCGGATCGATGGGGAAACATAGAAAAACTATAAAACCTACCAAACCACAACATTCTACAACTAAAGCATGCATCAAAACATAAAAATAATGCCCATGGAGTGATTTTCAAGGATTTAGCCTAAATTACCCTAACATGGAATTTTGCATGGAAATTGAAGAAAACAACGTCAGATGGGCGTGCATGCTATGCCAATGCGATCCTAACGAGACAAGGATTCCATCCCCCTACCTTAATCACGACGAAAACTGGATTTGGGCCGCATGCAAGCAAAGGGTCGCCGCGGCTCCTCTCGCCCCGTCTCACCTCCACGCCCCACGAATCGCGACGAGGTCAGCACCTACGCGTTCCTCGGGATGAGACGGTTCCAAAGACACCTCCCACGCCTCGATCCGCGGCCGTCCGGACCGAAACTGAGATAGTGGGAGAGGAGGGATCGTGAGAGGGAGAGAGGGTGAGAGAGAACGAGTGAGGGAGAGAGAGAATTGGGGAGAGAGAGAGATAAATATATATATATATATAATCCAATAAATCTATAACTAATTCAAATAATTACCAACTGTGACGGCCCAGAGCTCCGGATATCGGTGTATCGATGCTATCGGTATCTGGAGCTCTGGGCCATCACATGCCGAGCATGGTTGAAGAGGCCGAGTCCCCGCCACTGCTCGCCAGAAGAGAATGCCAAGCGTTGATGCCGCCCAAGAGCGGGGCAGGGCACCCCTTGTTCCAACTTTCAAATCTTGAACCTTTTCTTCCATACAAGGGGCGAACGCCCATCTTGATCAATATTCTTCATACGCTACAATCCCTGGGCAACACGATGCTTCCTATCTCAACTTTCCAACTCTCTCACACTATTGCTTTTCACTCTCCGAGGAAGTTGTTGTTTACCATTGAAGCTTCGTCACGGGCTCTTGCTTTATCCATTGGGCCAATTGGCTATACACTTTCACTGCCATGGAGGGGCAGTTATCTTGGTGCTAAAGGGGTTTCCACTATTCTACCCACCTTCCATTCAACTCCACCCATATTTCCATCTATCACCGATTCTTCATGGGCCACTCCAGGGGTAAGGAGGAGGATCTCATCCTCTCGCCCTTCATGTTCTTTACATTCTTTACATTTTATGCATCCATCGCATCCGTTGCATTGCATCCACATGCATTTGCACTTCTTCTTTCCCGAGTTTCCAAACCCGTATCTTCCCCGCCTTCCAAAATCTCCGGATCCCCCACGTTTCCTATATCTTTCGCCCCTATCTTCGGGATCTCCAGGTCCCCTTACACTCGCCGGGCATTGTGCCCCCTCTGATCTTCCCTCAGGGCATCGCGCCCCTTTCAGCTCTTGCATCCGGACTCCCCGAATTTCTCTCTTGTCCTCTTGGGGCATCACACCCCATGGTGTCTCATCCCTCCGGAACCTCCGAATCCTTCATCCTCTTCTAATCCACTCCCCCTAGGGCATCGCGTCCTTCCAAGTTTTTCCTCCCTAATTCTCTCAGGGCATCGCGCCCCCTTTCTTGCTATTTCCCTGGAACTTCCAGGTGTTTCATCCCTCCTTTTAGGGCATCACGCCCTTTCTGATTCCACTCCTCCGGAACCTCCGGATCTTGCTCTTTGAGCATCGCGCCTCTCTGCACCATCATGCCCTTTCTGATTCTACTCCTCCGGAACCTCCGGACTTTCACCCAGGGCATCGCACCCTTTTCTACCTTCTTCCTCCGGAACCTCCGGATCCTTCATCCTCTTCTAATCCACTCCCTCCAGGGCATCGCGTCCTTCCAAGTTTTTCCTCCCTAATTCTCTCGGGGCATCGCGCCCCCTTTCCTGCTATTTCCCTGGAACTTCCAAGTGTTTCATCCCTCCTTTTAGGGCATCACGCCCTTTCTGATTCCACTCCTCCGGAACCTCCAGATTCTCTTTCCTTCTTCTTATGGCATCGCGTCCCTTCCCATCTCATTCCTCCGGAACCTCTGGATCCTTCATCCATCTCTCTATCCCTTGGGCATGACGCCCCTTTCCATTTTCTACCCCCGGAACCTCCGGACCCTCCATATTTCCTCCGTTTCATCTTCCTACTCCTCCGGGACATCACGTCCTTTATCCTCTTCTTCCTTTTTCATCACCTTTTTGCATATTTCTTCCTAGGGCATTGCGTCCCTTCTGATTCCATCCCTCCGAAACCTCCGGATTCCCCTTCCCATCATGATTCTCCTCCTTCGCCTCTGGATGATTCCTCCTATCAGGATTCTCCCCCTCCGAATCCGCCTCTTTCCATCTATCAATTTCTTATTCTAATTCATCCTGATCCCGGGTCCGACCCAACTTCTTCCACATCCACTGCCTTGGGCATCTACCCTTTCTCCCACTGCTTTCGAGGCTTTAGTCTTCACCCCTCCTTCTAATTCTCCGCTTCTTCTGTAAATCGTTCCTTGTGATCAAGGTCTCTGCGCCTTAGCGAGGGAGTTCTAGCCCTCACCACTCTTCCTTTTCTCCTTATTCGTCTGAGTCTGGTCTAAATATCACTCCTTCTTGTTAAGCCACTTCAAACCTTTGCTTCCAATCCTTTTGTCTGCTACTTGAGGACAAATCCCATGTTGATCAACGTCGCCCCTACAACTGCTTAAACAAAGATTACAAGGTAATATGTTGGTGTAAGTATGCACTCTTATGCATTTTCGTCACGTTCTTCACGCATGATTTTCAAAATAAAGTGCTTCTTAACAAGATTAAAAGTGGTCTTTTAGTCCTTTATCTTAGGTCGTATCTTTATCTTTACTAAATCTCATAAAAAAAGTCTTTAGGCTTGTTTTTACAGCACCTTTGGTTAATAAGAACCCTGCACTGGGAGTTCGACTGCCTCTCCCTGCTTGTTAAGAGCAACCCCTAGCTGGGTACCGCACACACTTCACGGCGTCCTTATCCGGCTCCTTGATAAAACACCGTTGCTACTTTGGCCATGCCATGAGTATATCGAAAGTCTTTTCTCTTCTTTACTCGGCCGCATGCAGAAGCAAGAGGTTGACAGATGAGATGACCAACTTAGGTAATTCCCAATACGAGAGAAGTCTCAAATAGGGGCAGTCTTGACCCAAAATAATGAAATTAGTTTTCATAATACATCTAGCCAAAAGGGCTATTATGAAAATCAAGTCAAAATTTTGATAATTACAAAATTGTGAATTATGGCATGACAAGAGTGGAAAAGTCCCCGCAGGGAAAACCCTGGTCGTATGCATGTCAAGGGTCTAAAAATCAAAGGCACAAAGCTCCGGCGCAACAGACCACCTCTTTGAGGGATAATACCTTGGAAGAAATTCAAGTCCCGACATCTCCCATCCTGCATAAAGCTTATCCTCAATTATTCTTCTCTTCTCCCTCCAAGACCGAATGTTTCTCAGGTATGGCCTTAGTAGGGGCACCGTTATACAAGAGTAGCCGGTTATAGGGCGCCACCTTTCAATCCACGCCCGGCTTTGGACAGTTTTTAGCGATAAGGGAAGGAACAAGGACCCATAGCCAGTGGTTCAAAAACACCCTTTGATGCTGCATTAACAAAGTCTAAACCAAAAAAAAAAGTTAAATATTGTCTAAACCAAAATCCAAAAAAAAAGTTGAATATTTCCTAAACCAAAATCCAAAAAAGTTGAATATTTTCGGATCAAAATCCAAAAAAAATTGAATATTTCATAAAAATTCAAAAAAAAGTGAATGTTTTCAAAATTTCTAAAAAAAATTTGAATTTCTTTTTCAAAACCCATAAAAATTGGCATATTTCAAAATCAAAAAAAATTGCATTGTATTTTTCTGATTGTGCTTTTGCAGGAACAACAACTTTGCAAGGACCAAGAGCACGGGATGAGTCCTCTCCATTCATTGCTATCTACCTTTTGATTCTCCCCATATTCACAATGATCACATCTTCATGATTTACTGGGCAAAATCTTTTAATAAACTCCTGCTAATTTCACTTGATCACTTCGCCAGTGGGCATTATCAGATCCTGATCATTCAACTCCAAATCTTGATTTGCCAAGATTGTCATCCTCATGACTTTAAAAGAAACAATGCTCTGATGACATATATGTTGTACATGCTTTAATGCTATGCTCATATACTTCACATGCTTTGATGATTTATATGCTTCAGGCTATCCATGCTTTGCCTTACTATGTGTGTTCGATGCTTTGCTTCATGCTATTCTTGCTATGCTTAAATGCCTTATTCATTGCTTGTTACATTCCTTATATCTTGGCTAATAAAATTTTAAGTGCAGGATAAGAAGCTCTTAGTCCCACCGACTAGGCATCATCCAAGCCCCACGGTGCTTGCACCTCATCTCAGTTCACCACATGCTCGTTGCTATCACCATCCCCTTGTATGCATTTTTACTATATGTTACATACGCTACTAGCTTATATCAAGGATCTTGTGACTTTGGTAAATCTAGAATTTGAGTTCCCCTTCATCAAAAACAATGATGATTCCAAAGGAATCTTAGTCACACGGATAGGTCGTTGAGCCGTCCAAGACTGGGGACGATGGTTCCCTTTTGCGAGTTGGTGCACGGATAAATGGGCTTCAGCTCAGTATCAACTCGCAAAATCAGTTTCTTGACTCAGTCTTGGCAGCTTAGCAATATTATCCTTGATTATTTTATATTTTAATTTGTTTTAAGTTTTCCTTTTAACCCAGCATGCATTCATGTAGGACTTTGAATCAACGTTGAAACATCATTCTGATAAGCTGATTGGAGAGTCAAATTGATCTTAATCTTTCCAGATATGACATATTCATTGCTGAATGGAATCCTCAGTTCGTTTTGTCGTTGTTTCGGGTTATTTTATCGAAAGCTCCTTGTTTGGATTTCTATCCTCTTATTTCAATCCTTTTCCTTTGATCCACCTTGGTTGCAGCACGTCCACATTAGTTGGTAACCGCTCCCCAATGGTGAAACCTACAGGTTTGTGACGTGGGGTACTTCCACCGCGCTGGAAGTTGATCGCCATTCCTTTATCTTATTCGTGCCCGCGTGCACACTCCCTCTTTTATCCAAACATCGTTGATTTCATTGAATATCCCGAGATTGTCTCATCTCGAGTTTTGGATTCAATTCTCATTAGGTGATGTTGATCGCGTGTCTCATCACACCATGGCATCTACTTTTCAGTTCACTCTGCTCCCTTGCAAAGCAGATGCCAAGGCGGGGCAGCTGTAGACACGCCAAAATTGACGTTACTGTGAGTACATCTCGTATTACCTCACAATGCCCCAATTTGCCCCTCAAATTAACTTTGTTTGAGTGGTTTTTCTCACTTTTCTTGGATTTCTCTCCTTTTTCTCCATTTTCTTATTTTTTCCTATTTTTTTGGATTTTCTAGATATTTTTCTCCATTTTTTGGATTTTTCAATAATTAACGGCGTGAGAGGGGACGTCATTTGTTTTTAAGAAAATTAAAGAAAATAAAAAAGAAAATGATGCCTCTTTGAGGAGGCGTCCGTTCTG
Source organism: Amorphophallus konjac (assembly GCA_022559845.1). Classification (NCBI taxonomy): domain Eukaryota; kingdom Viridiplantae; phylum Streptophyta; class Magnoliopsida; order Alismatales; family Araceae; genus Amorphophallus; species Amorphophallus konjac. The sequence goes on from CM040122.1 coordinate 39,332,780, forward strand.
TCTCATTTTCCCATTTTTCTGGATTTTTGTGGGTTTTTTTCGGTTTTTTTTCTCAATTGACGACATGAAAGAGGACGTTAATTGATTTTAAATAAAATAAAAAAGGGAAAATGACGACATTGTAAATGTCGTCAATTTCAAATTGAAATATTTTAATATTATTTCTCGCCCTCTTTCAGGGGTGATTTGGTGGCCTTCTGGGTGTCAGAAAAATACGAAAAAACAGTAATTGGAATCAGCACAGTTAGATGCACGTCCACCTAAAAAATGAGAAAATAATATTGAGAAATGAAAAATGGCCCTGTTTTGCATGTTTTGAAATAACGTCCCTCACACGGGCGTCAATTCAATTGACGCCCGAATGCGCGGTCGTCATTTCCTTTTGGTTTTTTTATTATCTTGATTTACGACGGTGTGCATGTCATCATTTTAAATTGACGCCCCTAGTCAGGTCGTCATTTTCATTGCTACATTTTGAGATTTTAAATCTGACCGAAATTCGTATTAATTCTAAATAGCTCCCCCCTGTAAGTCGTCAATTCTTTAAGTGATGACGCCTCCGCGGGCATCATTTTAAAAAGCGACTGTTTATCCGGTCGTCAATTCTTGTTCAATTCCGAACTCTCGCAGGACCTCCTTCTTTCCTCATTTTGAGCCCTTTTCATTTCGGAAAGGACTCTAATGACTTTCCATAACTGGAGGGACTCCTTCCAATATTTATCTCTTGCTAAAATCAACTATCCTAATTATTCTTGGAATTAAAACTCTAATCTTCCCTATAAATAGAGCCCTGCGGCTCATGCTAAAGAGAGGCCGAATTCGATTAAGAGGGGAGGTGCTGCCGTGTGTTGATTAAAGGGGGAAGCTCTCCTGCACTTCACCGCTTCATCCGATAGAGTCTTCCTCCCGAGCGTTGATCTATTGCCAGGAACATTCACAGGCTTTCCTAACTTTTCTTAAACTTTTCTCTATTCTTTTTACTGCACCTGCATGCATCATTTTTATTCTGTTACTTCACCTTCTCAACCACGTTCAGCCTCCTCCAGTGCAACACTTGCACTTATTTTATTTTTTTATATATCATTCATCATATTATATCCTTCCCTTTACATTGGGGTTTAAAAGGGCAACACCCACAAGGTGTGTTCTAGTCTATATTTTCATGTTTATATTCATATTGTGGATTTGATACTACACCTTGGGTTTACTAATTCCTATTTTCATTGGTTGTTGTCTTTGATCTTTGCAAGGGTAATCAACAAGAGAAACTCTCTTCATCGGCCGGTCGATAGCAAGAGAAGGTGTACTCACAATCTCCCCCGCATCCTTTTTGAGGTATTTATATTCGTGATCCCTCCTTTTATTATTTTTTATATCTTTGAGGCCCTCGCGTCTCTGGTGATCACACATTCCCCTTAGCATCCTCGCATGCTCCCCTCTTTTCCCATTCTTCTTTCCTTCTTTTTTCCTTTTAATTGTTCTAAGTGGATTTCTTAGAATCTACAGTCAGCAAGCTATGTTGCTCAATGGGCGAGGTGGATACCTCGGACAGCAAGCTGTGTTGCTCAGCGGTTGTAGGCAAGCTGTGAGGCCCAGCTGTTTAAGCTGTGTATCAGCGGAAGCCACACTCAGGTTTGAGTGTGGGGTGGACGTAGGTCTGCGGACTGAACCACCTAAAAACTCCCTTGTCTTCTGTGGTTTGATTGCCTTATTTGACTCGCTAGATGTATGCATAGGTCGATCTATTTCTTCAGTCTAGTGGAAATTTGGTTTGCACACTAAACACTTGATTCCGGTTCCATGAGAACCAATTTGTTTAGACAAACTGAGTATCTTGTGTAGCTTGCATAGCTTGCATAGGGTAGATCTAGAGGTTAATTCATCTGATCTATTTCTCGTTGTTTGAAGTGAGGACCCAAGTCTATCGATGCTCTATTTTGCTTTAATTCCGCATCTCTGATTGTTATAGATTTTAATTGGGAGAAATTTTTAAAGAGGGATTCATTCACCCCCCTCTGAATTCTTCGCACCAGTCCTAACAGAGGGAAGCCGATCGCGCTAGGTACACACCGCCGATGATCGTCGAAATCCTCCTTCAATCGAGCTCCTCTGCGGCCACCACAGCTTCTAAATGATTCTAGGGTGGCTTAGGATCATTTTTATAGGTTCGATTGGGTGTAGGGAGTCCTAATCGTGAAGATAGAGTCCTTGCACCACGGACGTGCGAGATTTGTGTGAGACCAAGTCAATCCGCCACTCCGCCGCCAAATATAGCTCCTAGGGTTAAGGTTTCGGAGATTAACCAGAGGGGAAACGAAGAGTTAATCCTAACCTTTCATTTGCATCAGTTTTAGCTTAAATGGTCGGGTATTGGGCTCGAATTTCACGTTTTAAGGTCTAATTAGATTAAGTGTGATTTTGGGCCTTAATCTGATAATTCGGCTTGTTTACAAATTTTATTTGGGCTGGTCATAGAAAACAAATTTACTAATCGTTTTATCCTCTACAAGAATCTCATTTTTCCAAATTATTATAAGATGGTTGAAAATTTACTTATCCTATTTCTTAAGGAATTTCTTATTAATTCTCGAAATTTTAACCATTAATAATTCGGGTTGCTACACCCTCCCCCACTTAAAAGAATTTGGTCTTCCAAATTCACTGCACTTAATAAAAATGGGGAGTGAGATAACTCACCTAAAATAAGTCGGGATACTGCTTCCGGATAGCATCTTCTGATTCCCAAGTAGCCTCTTCGGTTCCACGCCGACTCCATTGCACTTTAACCATGGGTATGGAACGATTCCTGAGTTGCTGTTGTTTACGATCCAGAATCTTGATGGTCTCTCTTCATAAGTCAAGTCTTTCTTCAGTTCCAAATCCGCATGTTGAAGGACATGAGTGGGGTCATATACATATTTCCGCAGCATAGACACATGGAACACATTATGTACTCCTGATAACTGAGGCGGTAGTGCTAAACGGTAAGCAACCTCCCCCACTCTTTCCAGAATTTTGAATGGGCCAACATATCTTGGACTCAACTTACCTTGAATGCCAAACCTGCGAATCCCTCTCATGGGAGAAACCTTCAAGAACACATGTTCACCGACCTGAAATTCCTAGGCTCTCCTTCTGTTGTCGGCATAGCTCTTCTGTCTTGATTGTGCTACTTGCAATCGATCTCTGATAACACGGATATTCTTGGATGATTCAGAAATGAGATCTGGTCCCAGCCATTGCTTCTCTCCTACCTCATCCCAACACAAAGGTGATCGACAGCTTCTTCCATACAAAGCTTCAAACGGAGCCATCTGAATGCTGGACTGATAACTGTTATTGTAGGCGAATTCAATCAAAGCCAAGTGATCACTCCAACCTCCTCGAAAATCAATCATGCAGGCTCTAAGCATATCTTCCACTATCTGGTTGGTTCTTTCAGTCTGTCCGTCTATTTGTGGATGGAAAGCAGTACTGAAATTCAGACGGGTTCCCAAAGATTCTTGCAATCCTTTCTAAAAATGTGAGGTGAATCTGGGATCTCTATCAGACACAATGCTAATTGGAATACCATGGAGTCTTACAACTTCCTTCATATATAGAGCAGCTAAGACGTCAACTATCCACTTAGACTTAACGGACAAGAAATGAGCGGACTTCATCAATCTGTCAACAATAACCCAAATTGCATCAAATCCACTACGAGTCCTAGGTAGACCCATAATAAAATCCATGCCAATACTCTCCCACTTTCATTGGGGTATATCAAGTGGTTTCAACTTCCCTGCAGGTTTGAAATGCTCAGCCTTAACTTGCTGGCACACCAAGCATCTACTCACAAATTCTACAATTTCCTTCTTCATATTCGGCCACCAAAAGGATCGTTTCAAATCCTTAAACATCTTGGTACCTCCCAGATGAATAGTGTATCTGGATCTATGATCCTCTTCAAGAATCTTATTCTTTACTTCAGCTACATCAGGCACACAGGTCCTCCCTTGAAACAACAATCTGCCATCATCGGCTACCATGAAATCAGGTCTATTACTCAAACTCTCCTTGATCTCTACCAACTCTGGGTCATTGTCATGCAAGGACTTAATTTCCATTAACAATTCTGGTCTGAGTTGAATCTGAGTGATCGTAACCCGATCCTTGTCAATATTGAGATCCAAACTAGCTAATTATTCCAACAGTCTCCATTCTTGCAATATAAGATATGACAACTTGGCTATTGTCTTGCGACTCAAAGCATCTGCTACTACATTCCCTTTTCCAGGATGATATTCTATGTAGAAGTCAAAGTCCTTTAAATACTCAAGCCATCTTCTCTACCTCATATTAAGTTCTTTCTGAGAAAACAAATACTTCAGACTCTTATGATCTGAGAACACCGTAAATGACTCTCCATATAAGTAATACCTCCAAATCTTTAAGGCAAACACCACCACTGCCAGTTCCAAATCATGAACAGGATAGTTCTCTTCATGCTTCCTCAACTGTCTAGAAGAATAAGCGATCACTTTCTCATGCTGCATGAGCACACAACCTAGACCAATGCCTAAAGCATCAGTGTACACCACAAACCCTCCTTCTCCAGATGGTAAAGCCAAAAGAGGGGCAGTAGTTAGACACTCCTCCAAGGTCTGAAAGCTTCGCTTGCAATCCTCTGACCAATCAAATTTGTTCTCCTTGCGGGTTAATCTTGTCAAAGGCACCGCAATCTTGGAAAAATCCTTAATAAACCTCCGGTAATAACCTGCTAGGCCTAAGAAACTTTTAACTTTAGTTACATTAGTAGGCCTATCCCAATTCTTCACTGCCTCTACCTTCGAAGGGTCAACAGAAATACCTTCCTTTGTAATAATATGCCCGAGAAAGGATACCTCTTGCAACCAGAATTCACACTTACTAAACTTGGCGTATAATTGATGGTCTTTCAATATTTGCAATGCCATCCTCAGATGTTCAGCATGCTCCTTCTCGCTCTTAGAATAAATCAAGATGTCATCAATAAACACCACGACCCACTGATCAAGATAGGGTCGGAACACATTGTTCATCAACTGCATGAAAGCTGTAGGTGCATTCGTTAGTCCAAAAGGCATTACTACAAATTCGAAATGCTCATACCTGCTACGAAATGTCATTTTATAAATATCCTCATCCTTGATCCGCAATTGATGGTATCCAGATCGAAGATCAATCTTAGAAAAATACTGAGCTCCTGCTATCTGATCAAATAACTCATCAATCCTCGGCAACAGATATTTGTTCTTGATAGTCAGTTGATTCAATTGTCGATAATCAATACACAATCTCGAGCCATCCTTCTTCCGGACAAATAATACTGGAGCTCCCCACAGGGATGTACTTGGACGAATGAACCCTTTCTCGAGTAATTCCATTAACTGCTGCTTTAATTCCCTCAGCTCCGCAGGGGACATATGATAAGGAGCCTTAGAAACAGGGGTCGCGCCAGGAATTAAATCAATAGAAAAGATAACTTCCCTCTCCTGTGGAAGTCTTGGCAATTCCTCAGGAAAAACATCCAGAAAATCTCGGACAATAGGAATGTCCTGAATCTCAATCTTCTTCTCAGGGGTCACATAAACAAAGGCCAGAAAAGCCTGACATCCTTTCCTCATCAACTTATCAGCTCGAAGGGCCGAAATAAGTTGCACGGACTTATGGTGCCTAAACCCTATAAAACAAAGTTCAGGGTGTCTAGAAAAAGACACATAACTCGAAGTGCAATGAACATTGGCCTCATACTTAGCCAACCAATCTGCTCCTAGAATTACATCATAGTCTTTCATATCCATGCATATTAAATCAGCCAACAAGTTATGTTCATTAATCATAACCTTACTAGAAGGATAGAAATACTTAATTGCTGAACTAGAACCAATAGGGGTTGAAATCTCTAATGAAGAATTCATCAAGACCGGCTTCACAGCAAAAGACTTAGCAAACTTCCGAGAAACAAAAGAATGAGTGGCACCGGTATCAAAGAGAACGAATGCTGGCTTATCATGTATAATAAGAGTACCTTCAATGAGTCCACCCTCCTCGGTGGTTCCTACATCATCATCTTCCTGTAGGGCTTGGAGCTTGCCCTACTGCTTCTTGTTTTCTTGGGGCTTAGTCGGGGTAGCTTGATCTGACAAAAGGGGACACTCAGGGATGTGATGGTCCTATTACCACAACGCAAACAGGCGCCAAGCTTGCGCCAGCACTCCTCCATCCTGTGACCTGGACGGTCACAATACTTGCACACGCCCTTAAATGGCACAATCGGGACAGGCTTCTTGTCTTCATTCTTCGGCATTTTGTTCTTCCATGATCCAGACCCGCCATTGGGCCTCTTCTTGACATTTCCGGGTTTGGCACTCCCGGATCTAGTAGGTTGTTCCTTCTTGACATTCTTCCCACGGATTCTCTCCGTCATCTCCAAAGTGTCTTCCAAGACTTGAGCTTTCCTCACCATCTCTGCATACGTCAGAATTTCCAATGGCGCTAACTGATTGATATAATGTAACTTCAGCCCGATGAGAAAACGCTTGGCCTTCATCTTTTCTGAAGATATCAAGTGAGTGGCATAACGAGATAATCGAGAGAACTGAGCTTCGTATTCAGCCACAGATAGATTCCGCTGCTTCAAAGCAGCAAACTCGGCCGCTTTCCTCTCTTGTACTCTATCAGAAAAATATTTACCATTAAAGAGCTCCTCAAATTCCTTCCATGAAACTTGTATGTCGCCAAGGGTAGCCTTCACTGCCTCCCACCATGTTCTCACATCACGTTCCAGCTGGAAGGTCGTTAAAAGAACACGCTCCTGGTCGCTGCACCGCATCACTTCGAAAATCCTCTCCATCTCCTTTAGCCAATGCTCGGCTTCATCGGGATCGATCGAGCCTCCAAAACGCGGGGGATTCAACCCACGAAAATTCTGGTGAAGATCGCCAGCTCCGTGGTTCGCTGCTCCTCCTTGGGCCACTTACTGCAAGGCCCGAGTAAGTCCTTGAACTGTTCGCTGCATATCTCGCCATTGCGCACGTTCGGCTGCCATTAGAACGTCCTACACGTAGAATAAATTATTTTAGGATCATTTAGAAGGAATAGTTTTTGAATTAGGTTATTAACTCAACCCAAGTCTCTACCCAAATCTCGCTGGGTTGGATTCTTAGACTTATAACAAGGTTATAGGTTCTATGACATCACTTAAGATCCTAGAGCTTAGAAAACCTAGGAATATTAGAAACCTAGGCTCTGATACCACCTAACTGTCACGCCCCGACGTGAAATATCGGGACTGGCAGTAGAAATAATTAATAGTAATATGTTGATTTGCAGACATGATATGGTAAAGCTAAGGATCAATACAACACCATGAACAGAAAATAACTCCATTCACTAAATATCATTAAACAATCCATGTTCCAAACACATAAACTCACTTAAACATCCTTTTGACATAACAACCACTCGTCAATACTACATTTACTGACTTTGAATTACAATTCTTTCAAACACACACTCTAAAACATAAATAGACACAAAACTACGACTAGAACCACAGGCTTCTAGCAGGTTCGCTCCATTGCCATCACTCTTGCCCGTCCCCATCGGTCTGTGAATCCTCACCTGAGCTACCTAAAAAGGAGGGGAACAACTGGGTGAGTGAACGCTTAGTAGGTAATAACATGCAAGTTTAAGTGATTAACCAATTAATTACAATTTATATGCAAGAAAAATAAGGAACGAAATTAAATGACGATACGACGAAATCACATAATAAAGAGAAGGCAAGATCATGATATAACTAGGAATTTTGCCAACAAGCAAGAATTTACCAAGTCAAGAAAAGATTCAAGTAATAGATTATTGTCGTAGACATCACGCTAGTCATGCACTCGGTGCAATGCCTCACCATGTCATTCAAACTCCCCGGGACACAAGTACTTTTCGGGCGCTCTTCCCAGGACCAGACCGTGCCCTTTTGATGCGTTGCCATTGATTTAATGGATCCAAGATCCCAAGCTATGTCTAGACATTAATCAATTTAAAAGGCCAATAATTTCAAGTGTAGAACTTACCTCGGAGAATTCCAAGGGTAAGTGAAGAGATACTTTGTCCAAAAAGTTCAAGTTATCAAGAACCGACGGGTCCTTGGGTTCAAACACAATAATCACGAAAATCATTTGCAGAAGATACACGGTCCATCTCGGGCCGTTCAAAGAATTGGACGGTCAATACTGGGCCGCTCATGGCTAGAAGAGCTGGAAGCCAAAGAACGAGGTAAACGGTCCTTATAGGGCCGCTCAATTGATGGACGGTCCAGTAAGATCCGCTCTAGCATATGGACGGTTCAAATCGGGCCGCTCAACTGGGCCTAACTAGAAGACTATAAATCCACCCAAAATGGGCTCCGGGCCGCCATAAGTGGGGCAGAACTGAACCAGGGTCCAGCCCACTCTCCACTGGTCAGCCTAGGGCTTTATTGGGTCGATCCAAGTATGGTTTGGTCGAAGATAGAACAAGGTTAATCGACCAATGTAAGTGGCTCTTGGCCAGAATTGCACGGTTCATAATGGGCTGCCTATTGAGTCAAACGGTTCAATTCTAACTGTTCAAAACTTAGTCAGTCCAAAAAATGAGCCGTGACTCACAGCATGACAATCCAAGCGATTCGATCACGTAAACAGGTTCAGGTCTTGGTGGTACAACCTGCCCGGCGTCCTAGTGAGAATCCCAGGCTCGCGAGGGCTTACGGAGGTCCCGTAATGAAGGTCCTAGTCCGACGGAAGGAATATCCGACGGAGAGTCCCAACCATTACAAGGAAATAAGGCTATCAATCAACGGAAACCGAATATAGCGGTCAGTCAATCCTACCGGAGTAGAACGACCGTCAAACAATCCTAATAGCATAGTTTTATGAAATCATGTTTGAATTTAACATATTGAAATAAGCTAAGGCCCCGAAGAATCAAGATCAAGTGAAGACAAACTAGTAAAATTCGTGATTGTTTACTTTAATAAGTTCCAATTATCATGAGGGTTGCTAACTTACCAATTAAGCAATAACCTACTAAGATAAATCATGCCAAAATAAAACAACCAGTTCTGAATAGTTGGGCGGTTCTGGAAGAGCCGCTCAGACGCCTCGGCGGTCGCACGACAGGCCGTTCACCCCCTTTCAGGTCCGAAGGCTTGCTAGGGATGAGCGGTCTGTAGGGGGGCCGCTGGGGGATTAGAACGGTCTAGAACTAGCCGCGTAAAGACAGGGCGGTTAGGGATTTGCCGTGCATTCTACGAAACTGATCAAAATAAAATACATGGGTAGTCAGGAACTAGCCGCCTGCCATGGATGGGCGATCAGGAACTAGCCGCTTGCCTTGGCTGGGCGGTCTATCGTGAGGCCGCACAAATCAAGTCAGTCCGCCTCCCCTTCGCCGACGGGGTTGGCTTGGGTTGGGAACAAAAGTTAAATACGCACAATATAAAGCATGAAAATTAGGGCTTTTATAGTCAATAGAACGAGCATGAAAAGTTTTACAAGATAGCATGGTCAATTTAATGTTTAATGCCTGAAATCCCTACCTAAATCGAGATGGAACATAGTTAACCCTAATTACGACATGCTTACACTAAAATTAGAAATTCTCTCAGGATACTACAATAAAATTAGGGCTTTTTAGGTCAACGGAAAGAGGACAGGACAACGCTTCTATTGATATATAATAGTTAGGGTTTGGCTTGCTATCACCTACCTTAATCGAAAGATGAAGAAGAAGAGGGAAGCTGATCGCGCTAGGTACACACCGCTGATGATCGTCGAAATACTCTTTCGATCGAGCTCCTCTCCGGCCGCCACAGCTTCTAAACGATTCTAGGGTGGCTTAGGATCATTTTTATAGGTTCAATTGGGTCTGGGGAGTCCTAATCACGAAGATAGAGTCCTTGCACCGCGGACGTGCGAGATTCGTGTGAGACCAAGTCAATCCGCCACTCCGCCGCCAAATACACCTCCTAGGGTTAAGGTTTCAGAGATTAACCAGAGGGGAAACGAAGAGTTAATCCTAACCTTTCATTTGCATCTGGTTTTAGCTTAAATGGTCAGGTATTGGGCTCGAATTTCATGTTTTAAAGTCCAATTAGATTAAGTGTGGTTTTGGGCCTTAATCTAATAATTCGGCTTGTTTGCGAATTTTATTTGGACTGGTCAAAGAAGACAAATTTACTAATCATTTTATCCTCTACAAGATTCTCATTTTCCAGATTTTTATAAGATGGTCAAAAATTTACTCATCCTATTTCTTAAGGAATTTCTTATTAATTCTCAAAATTTTAACCATTAATAATTCGGGTTGCTACAACGGAGCAGCGGACTCCCGGACTTCCTTACCGGCTCCTCCGGCCAACGGAGGAATGAGGAGGGAGAGAGATGATGCCAATGAGAGGAGGGGAGCATAGCCATGGGCCCACCGGAGAAGAAGCGTGAGGAGATCGGCGACAACGAGGGCCCAGGAGAGGGACGGGCTTGAGAGCCTGACTGTAATTTTCTTTTTTCTTTTACGGACAGATGTACATGACTTTTGTTAGTGATATATGAGTTTTTTTGTTCTTTTTTATGTGCAAATGTGCGCAATGCAAATGTGTGAAATACGTGGATGCTGACTCGCTATCAAGGACTCCTAGGACTATGATAGAAATTGAGAGAGAGAGAGAGAGAGAGAGAGAGAAAGTTTTGGGCAAAATAGAGAAAATAGGTGAAAAACGGTCGTTTGGACGACCGCCATGATGAAGAAATGGTCAAGACACGACCGTTTGGGGATTGGCAGATAAGGCGGTGGAAGGAAGTGAAAAACGGTCGCCTGGCGATCACATACGGGAGGTTAGTGGTCGTTCAACAGACCGCTAAGGAGAAAACTCAGAGAACTCCGAACGGGACTCTCCGTGAGAGTCCCAATCCGGGGCAAAAGACACCTAATCTGTTCTAAGACCCATCCTAACTTGAATTGAGACTAACTAGCCTCAATCCAAGTGCATTAGAACTAGAATTAGAGCCCTATAACTAGGAATACACCCAAAATTTGTAGCTCACAGATTTCTGCTTAAGAAAACCTTGAAAACTTCCTCAAAATCATCCAAGTCAACATGAAGAGAAGCCTTGAGGCTAGCACCATGGGAGAGGTGGCCTACACCGGGCCAAAGCCAGCTAGAAGGGAACATGGGGAGGTGCAAAGGCTTTCATCTATCCCCAAGCACATGAGTACAAGCTCTTCAAGAGAGGTAAGTTCAAAATCAAGTTCAAAATTCATGAATTTCTTTCAATTCCCTCTCATGGCATCTCTTCTTCTCTTTCCTTTTCTTATTACTTCTTATTTCTAGCTCCTTCCTGACCTAAGGTGCTACTCTAACCTGAAGTGGGTGGCTCCCTTGATAAAAGAACTCCTGTTAGAGGTCACTTCCATCCTAAGGGCATGGAACCTACAATCTTTGTTAGTCTTGGCCAAGATTTTCCATAAACTCTCATATGATTGGCCTAGCATCTCAGTCCTTGTGGAGTTGTGGCACCCCCAAACTCACACATTCATATTCCCATCTTTTGAGGCCACCATCCTTATAGAAGAGGTAGAGACCTACCTAGCCCTTCCTAAGACTAAGGTGGGGGATGAAGACTTAGTGTGTCACACGGTTGAGCCCATAGACCCTTCTCTTATTCTAGGGGATTTCATTTACAACCCAAAGGATGTTAGGACAATGATTAGCCCATGCCACATTCATTTGATCCCTATGGCTCAATGGATAGTCTCCCATTATAAGAATAAGTGGGGGAGATACGAAGGCTACCTCGGTTTGCTTGTGCGGGGTTTTTCTTTTTTCTACCACAGACCACCTTTTAGATATCCAAAATCTTAGCATCATTAGTGGCTTGTGGTGGGGTTTGTCTATTTCTCAGGCCATTCTTTCATACCTTTATGAGGGCCTTAGCTCAGCTTGTTTAGGAGGGCCTCTCTTCGGGTCCATGATTGTCCTTGAGTGTTGGTTGGGAGTTAGATTGAAGTTCTTACCCAAGGAGAACGTTCCTTCAGCTAGCCGCATATTTGGGAGCCACCCACTCTTCTACATAGAAGGCATATTTGGGTTCTCTTCACATGTTGAGTGTCGGACGGCAGATAAGAAGACAAGGGACGAATGTCGCCTCTTCCTCAACACTTTGCCAATTGATAAGTTCATGATGTGGCCCCAGCTTCTTCAAGGCACTACTCTGAGATTACCCCAGCGACTAGGCCTAGACCTGCAGCTGGTGGGGAATATTGTCTTGACGATCTACAACCCGCACCGATGCTATTTACAAGTTGGGCTACCTCGCACTAAGGTTCCAGCACTATCACACCATCCTCCCCTTCAAGCTAGGAAGATCGGGACCGAGGAGGACGAGCGGGTAGTCCGGAGCGCTCTGACTATGTGGGAGATCAGCCGCGTCCGTACCTTACCAGCGGAGGTGACAGAGAAGGAAGAGGAGTACCAAGCTTATGTGAAGGAATTGCGCAAGATCTGGCCGTGCGCGGATAGGAAATTGAATGCATTTTGATCTTTATGATGCAAACTTTGCATTTTTATTGATAGAATGATGTATGATGAACCTTGGATGAATAGTTTGTTTGAAAAGATGTGCAATGGACTCATGTTTTAGCATGATTAATTTAATGAAGCAGAATTCTCTATCTGATAAACGGTCTAGCAAATGATCGCTATGAAAAGAAAAACGGTCTAGTGATAGACCGCTAAGAATAGGGCTCAGAAAAAACTCAGTTTTCTGGTTCTCGGGAATGGCTAGCGGTTGCCATTAGACCGCCAGGAAAGGATAAACAGTCTATCGAAGGACCGCTAAGGAGGAGAAACAGAGAAACGTGAGAATTTAGTCCTCGGGTGAGAATAGCGGTCTTCTCCATGACCGCAAGTGTATGGTTAGTGGTCTAACAAAGGACCGCAAGGGACATGAGATGAAGAAACTTGAGAGCTTTGAATCCTGGGGAATTAAACTTGTATTTGCACACACTTAAAACAAAAAACAAGTTAGATCTATTCTTAGGCTCACCCCTTGCCTACAGCAAATTAGAGAACGACCAATTCTTGATATTTGGTCAAGGGGTGGAGCCTTATTAAATAGGTAGAAAATGCAATAAATATGAATGCAAATGCATGCTATGTTATGTTATGCAATGATGATGGTATTTTTGGAATTTTGAAAATATTTGATTTTTGTGAGTTTTAAAATATCTGATTTTTTATGGATTTTAAAATATCTGATTTTTTTAGATTTTGGAATATCGGATTTTTTTTAACTTTGGAGGCTAATTTCATCCCGGCAATAAGAGCCCTACCTGTATCACTAAGAATCTCCTGAGGTCGGCGTCTTTTGAGGTGACAATCCTTGGCCAAAGCCAACCTGTATGATGGTGCTTCTACCGAGGCCATACCCAGGGTACTGTCTGGTCCTAAAAGAAAAATAGAATTCAGGGGATAAGCTTAGGCCAAGTATAGAGGTTTTTAGGGCTTAAGTCCTTCTCACAATAACCGTTTCAGGGATTCGGTCTGTTGCACCGGGGCTTTGTGTCCGTCATCGAACCTTTATCCACCCTAGGCACGCGTACGACCGGGCTCATAACGTCCTGCGGGAAAACTGTACTTCCAGTCTTGCCATACCTAGCTTTATATTTTTGGATCTTCGGACCTCAAGATACGAACTTTTTAAAATAGATCTTTTTGTCTGCCGTGACTGTTGCTCCTTCTTTTTCTTTCATTTAATGTATTGTTCTTTCTTATGGAATCAGGTCATAACGGACTGCCCCTATTTGAGACCTCCTCTCATCAGGGTGTCTAGGTTAGTTGTCGCCCCCTTATTCACCTCTTGCCCCTAGATTCAACCGAGGAGAGAAACAGACAGGGACTATGACTTTCCCCCAAGCATGGCCAAGGAGCAACGGTATTTACGTAACTGGGGAACCCGACCAGGGACATCGTGAAGTGTGTGATTTGCCAAACTCAGGGTCCTCCTTCGTGATCGTGGAAAGGGACAACTTGTTACCGGGCCTTCATTAGCTTGACTCTATGGATAGAAGTGCTTAAGATACAACCCATTCCAAGCATGAGACAGCTCTTCACCTTCTACGTTGACTAATCGATATGCGTTCCCTGGATAAGCCTCTCTAACGACAAACGGCCCTTCCCAGTTAGGTTGCAATTTGGACCTAGGACCTCCAGACCTAATAAATTTACGTTTCAAAACCATATCACCTACTTGGAATTTTCGTTCGATTACCTTCTTTTGAAAATAACACGAAACTCTCTTTTGATAAACGGACACGTGATCGGCCGCATTCATCCTCTTCTCATCCAAGAGTTCCAACTGGACGAGCAACGCCTCTCGACGTTCATCGAGATTAAGTTCCTTATCGAGCCGTACCCGTAGGGAAGGGATCAAGATCCCATATGGGAGCACCGCCTCCATCCCGTAAGTAAGAGCATAGGGGTTTGCCCCGTAGGAGTACAAACAGAGGTACGGTAAGCCCATAGAGCTTCTGTAGACACGCCAAATTTGACATCATTTTGAGCATATCTCCTATTACACTGCGATGCCCCATTTGACCCTCAAATCGACTTATTTGAGTGATTTTCCTCATTTTTCTTGAATATCCAACTTCCCTAAACTTTCACACATGTTTTCCTTTTTTTCCAGATTTTTCTCCATTTTTCCATGGGCTTTTCAAATTAGTGGCAGCAACCCTGCCGCTATTTAACGAATTGGTGGCAGCCTGCCTACCGCTATTTAAATAGCGCCCAGGAAGGGGGTGCCAATTCTAGCAGGCTTCCGTTTTGCTGTTTTCGGATTATTTGAAATAGTGGCACTGCGTGAAATTACCAATTCATTAAATAGCGACTGTTCGGAAGGTCATCAATTCTTTTCTTCATATTTTGAGCTAAAATCGGATTATTTTTGATTCCACGACTTCCTGGAAGGTCGCTATTTTGTGAAATAGCGCCCGTGTGTAAAGTCGCCAATTTCATTGCCA
The DNA here is from genome assembly GCA_022559845.1 of Amorphophallus konjac. Taxonomy (NCBI): domain Eukaryota; kingdom Viridiplantae; phylum Streptophyta; class Magnoliopsida; order Alismatales; family Araceae; genus Amorphophallus; species Amorphophallus konjac. The sequence goes on from CM040122.1 coordinate 39,347,864, forward strand.
TATTTTAAGGTTTTAACTCCGTCCAAAATTTGTATTAAATTCTAAATAGCGACCACCTCATCGTCGCCAATTCTTTTCAAATTTTGGAAAGTCCGAATCCGTCTCGAAATTCCTCAGAATTAGCGACGCTTTGCACGGGCGTTATTTTAAATAGCGACCATCTGTCTGGTCGCCATTTCCTTCAGAGATCCGAAGTCTGACGGAACCTCATTCTTTCTCTCTTTTGAGCCCTCTTTCACTTGGGAAAGGTCTCCTAAGGCTTTCTAAGGATGAAGGGACACATAGCCATGGTTTATCACCTTCCAAATCTAACTAAAACATGATTTCCTAATTTTCCTTGGATTTAACTCTGAATTTTGGCCCTATAAATAGGACCCCCCTCTCCCTTGTGTAAAAATCACCAATATCACTCTAAGGGGAGGTGTTGTTGGATTGAAGGCTCATAGAGGAGACTCCCATGTACCTACAAGCTTCATCCATGGAGTTCTTCTTCCTCCCTTGAAGATTTGGAGCCTCTTCATCCTTTAGAGCTTTTTCCTCTTTTGAAGATCTTGGAGCAAATTGGAGAAAACCACTAAGCTTTCCTTCCCCTTTCTCTTATTATTGCTTTAGTTAATTGCATGTATCATATCATATTCTTCTTTTATTTCTTTTTATCACAATATTGAGATCTTCCCATGTTGTGCACTCTAGCACATCTCCCTTGGTGCAACACTTGCACACTCCTTTTCATCATATTCATCATCTTTTACCCACCCTTTTGCATAGGGGTTTAAGAGCCAACACCCAACAAGGTGTGTTCTATTTCATGCTTTCATGCTTATTTCCATTAAGAACTTGATGCTACACACTATTGTTTTCTAATCCATATCTTTTCTTGTTGGTGTTTTCTTTGATGTTTTGCAAGGGTAATCAAGCTAAAGGAAAACTCTCTTCATCGGCCGGCCGATAGCAAGAGAAGGTGCACTCACAATCTCCCCCGCACTTCAAAGCTATTTTTCCCGATCCCTCCATATTCTTTATTGTTATATCTTTGAGGCCCTCGCGTCTCTGGCGATCACCTTTCCCCTTAGCATCCTCGCATGCTCCCCTTCCTCTCTCGTCCCATGCTTTTCTAGTCATATGATCCTTTTCTTTTCTTAAGTTGATTTTCTTAGATCTACAAATTGGCGATCACGGTGGGACATCTTTTTTTTTTTTTGATTACCCTTTCCCTTGGGCACCCACGTGTGCCATCTCCCCTTTGCACCCACGGTGCGCCTCCCTTTGTGCTCCACGTAGCACTCTCCCTATGTGATTGGTTAGTTTGATAGATTTTTAGAAATTCCATTTATCTATCCATTCTAAAAAAAAAAGTGAGCATGTCATGCTTTATTTCATGATCTTATTGATTGCCATGATTTATAGTGTGATTGTGAGTGTTCTTTCTTCTCCTTCCATTGGTTTTTCCTCACCATTTAGCTCTCTGGCGGTTGATTTGCTTCTGGGACAGAAGTAATTGGCGCCCATCATCAGGGCGCCCATTCTCCAATTGGTGGCAGGGTGCAGGGCACCAATTCCCTGCCCCCTCTGAAAAAAAAAATAGCACAAGAATTAGCGCCCATCCATAAGGGCGCCCATTCCTCAATTGGTGGCCGGGGTCAGGGCGCCAATTCCCTTTGTTTTTCACCAAAACCCCATCTTTGTAACTTGTTCTGCATTGTTTTCTCATATATCTTGTTCATGCAAGTATATTATCTTTATTTTATATTAGTTTTGCATTCATAGTGCATTTGGCTTGGGAGACCTCCTCTCTCTACACTTTCTAGGATCCATTCCCCCCTCTTAGTTAAGGAAGGACCTTCCATTGAGCACTCCATCTCTTTGGACTGAAAATTCCTAAACCAAAGCCTCCATAAGTCCCCGCACCTGTGGATTCCCTCACGGACGCCGGGCAAGTTGTACCCTGGGTTTAGTTGGCCTATGCATGGTGAGAGAGTGTACCTAGTTGGCATTGAAGAAAATTCATATTGAAAATAGGTTCCTACCTTGTGTGAATCATATTAAATCACCTAATTCATCAAGGTATCAACTAAAAGCAAGCGTAAGCATCCAACTTGTGTGATATCTTTGCAAATTGTTTTGATTGAACTATGGCTTAAATTTGCATAATGTTTCGCTTGAATACTCAATTTGTCATGTCTAATCCAAGTTATATTCATGAGGATGATAAACCTAGCACATCATATGATCCTTGATGTTATAATTCTCACCAAAATTTTTCTAAGGGACCACGTCTTCACTCTTATGGTCTTGCCCGACCCATGCGCAATGTCCAATCCCATGGCCCCTTGAATCAATCGCCCGCCATTACTCCCCCGAGACCATCTCCTCCTTATGATGAGAAGGTTTCCCAAGTCCTTCATACATTAGATCATCTTACCCCTCAAAAAATCCAAGCTCTTAAGGCTTTTGTTGAGGGTGCACCTTCATCATATGCTTCTTCCAATCCCTCACGGGTGGCCCATCACCCACCTCCCTCTCTTGTTCACACTCCCGTTCGAGAAGTTCATCCACCTTCCTCTACACAAACTCCTCCTCGGGTGAGCCATCACCCGCCTCCTTCTATTCCTTTATCACCACGGCCCCAAGGCCCATACGTTCCTTGCAACTCGGCTCATCCGAGTTCTTTTATGGGTCGGCCCATTAACCCTCCTCCACGACCTTCATATCAAGCTGCCCCTCCACGGCCGCCTTGCCAACCATCCGCTGTTCGTGTCACACCCCTCCAATAAAATCTTCTTGACAAAATCGCTTCGATGGAGGAACAACTTAAGAGGGTCACGAGCCCACGGCCCACTCCTCCTCCTCCTTCTCAAGTCCATCCTCTTCATGATTTCATGAATAACATCACCAAGATGGAAAGAGATTGGAAGGAGAGGAGAGATAATGGCATTACAGATTCAAGTGAACAAGATATTGATGATCAAGTGGACACCGTTCACCCTCCACTCATCCACCCCACTCATTCATATGGCCCTCCGCCTTTGCCTTTGCATTTACCTCCATAAAATTCTCCACAATACGATGATCCTCCGCCTCCGTTTTTACTTAATCCTCCACATCACGCTCCTCCACTACCCATTATTATGCCTCCGCCACGGCGTCCACTTGATATTTTTGATGAAGAATAAGATTTGGAGATGGCACAAAATCTTGAAATTCCACAGGCACCTCTTCCGAGTTTCCTTCGTTTTCCACTCCCTCCATTACCTGATGAACCCCCTGCTCCGGACAAAGCCACCGACCTTAACCCGAACCCCGTTTATGAGACCAATTGGTGCTACGATGATGGGTCGATACTTCAATCACCCACACCGGCTCACCATGACCCTTCTCCTATCCCTAATACCGCTCGCCCCATCCGGCGTTTCCTACGCACCAAACCTTTTCCTTTTATCCCTCCAATTACCACTACATTAACCTCCACACCACCAGCCTCCGCCGAGCCTCCCGTTAAACTCCAAGCCATTGCACCTGCATTAGCCTCCACACCACCGGCCTCCGCTGAACCTACCATCACACCTTCACCATGCTCGAAGCCAAATAACCCCCTATTGTCACCACCTCGCCCCTCCATTATCCCCACTACCCAAAGGCCAATCCTTCCTATTCCACAACTTAAACCCATACCCGAAGTCGCGGCTAGTCCTAAGCAGGATTCACCTATTTTTGCACGCGAGCCAATCTCGTCCGCTTCCGAGCAAGGGGAGAAGCCCGATTGGTGTGGACACCAGAGCGAGCGAGAAGCACGAACCGGCGAGCCGTCGGTACCGTACGCAAAGCACCACTCAGGCTACATCGGCTTCCCTTTAGCTCAGAGATAGTCTGGAGACTCCGCCATGAGTTTGGACACTTTTTAGCATTTATTTGCATTGTATTTAGGCTTGTGATATGTGTTTTACTTGGGTTTTCATGTTGGGCTCTTTGTAAAGCTCTTAATAAGCCATTTGGATTAAGCCCTTTAGAGTCCATTAAGGAGAGTGGCCATATTGGACTACTAGGCTTCATAATGGATTTTTAAATGACGTAAGGCCCAATTGGGCTTCTCCTTCTCATAGGCCACCTAGGTTGGAAGGCCTATAGGCTATCATGGGCTTGTGGATGGCCTTTTGATGGCCATGGACCAACTTGGCTCAAGAATGGCCCATGAAGGGGGTGCCCCCTATTTTGGCTCTATTAGGCTAGTTTTTTTCTTTTCTTTCCTCTCTTTGACCACATGGGAAATATGTAATCTTGACTTTCCTAAGATGCCCCTCATCAACCCTAGATCTGAGGGCATGTCTAGTCATTTACCATGGGAGGTCATTTCATATAAAAGGTTGTAATTTTCATTTCTATCACAATTTAATGCAAAGAAAATCTGGAATTTCTTCCACAAGGCAAGGGCCGCCTCCTATCTCTCTCCTCTCTCCCCCTTCTTCAGCTAGGAAGGTTGTGATTCAGAGGTGTGAAGCCTCATCTATCAGGTGTGAAGTTCGTCGTCGCCGCCACCGCCGCCATCGTGCCGCCATCGCACCACCGCCATCGACGCCGGAGTTCTGTCCACCTAGGACAGCCCCCTGATCCCAGAATTTCTACTCTCAACCTTGAGATCTTTTGGAACCCAAACTTTCAGGGTGAGTTCTAGAGGTTCAACCCACGTCCCACAAAAATTGGTGGAGCTTCTAGCATTTGTTTTACATTTTTCCATTTTCGTTCTCCCCCTCCTTCCAGATCTGCCTACAGTCTATCCAATTTTCCAGAAACCAAATGGATCGTTCATTAACCCACCTTCCTCTGGTCTGAATGACTTGATATTTTTATTGGAGGTTCTGTCCACCACCCCTATCACCCACGAATTTTCGTGGAATTTTTAGAATCCTCTACCTATTTTTAAAAATCATGGTCAGATCCTAAATTCAGTTCTATCTATGCTGTCCAGATCCGACCACCTGGCACTAATAAATACATTTCCCAATCCAAATCTCCACCAAATCCTTCACAAAAATTATCCCCGTCTTCCTATCTCTCCCCTCTACAACTTTCGTGAAGAGCTCAAAATCTAATTCGGAGGTCTACATCTCAGTCAACGCTGGTTCTTAGTCAGATCTCAGTATGCCTGACCAGATCTGAGACTGAGCACGGTCCTATTGTAAAATCTGCCATCAAAATTGCAGCCGCGACGAAATTTCAGGGACCACAGAGGGTCGAAGGATTTTGCTTCAGCGTTCCAACGGCACTAGTTTCGTGCCGATCCGACATCAGTGCTGATCGCAACAACAGATCTCGCCGGGTCACGCGCTGTAAAACAGAAGCAGCAGATCCGTGGACAGCAACCCCGACAAGTGAAGATCGGAGCCACCCGGCCTCCGACCGGTGTTCCTGTCCAACCGCCGTCCAGGGGAGCGCACCACCAGGCGTTACCATCGCAGTGGGACCCTCCCCGTCAGATCCGGAGGACTGAGAAGCACGTGGGCTCCACGAACCCGCAGATGTCGCCGTCCGGACAGCACTAAAACGTGGATTTCGGCACCGACGGAGCGACATCAAGATGCTGTCCGTCAACCCAATTCCCAATGCTCCCGGGCCCCACATGTGACCTATTACCTCCCTGCGTGGAGTGGGTCAAACATTTGTACTGCAGTAAACTTTGTTAACCGAGAGTACGGATTTGGCTGGGGTTGTCTTCCCCACGCCGGGAGCGTGGAGGTACGGTCATAACTCCTTGGCATTACATTTGCTTAGGTAGTATATGGTCATGTGCCATTGTGAGTGTGTAGAAATCTAGCTCGTGAGTTCATGTCACCGCTGTGAGCAAGAGACTGACCTATCCCGTGGCTCGATCCGAGCACGGAAGTGAGTCGACCACCCTTGACTCTGTCGGTTTCTCAACCGCGCGGATCCACGCTTTCCCTCGCTTGGGACGACGAGTGCCCTTGCATTTCTGTTAGCAACGTATAGCCCATAGGAACTCTTAGTGTCAGGCCAAAGTGTCTCCATTGTTCGTATGTTGCTGGTCGCGTCTGCATTTAGAGTCCGAGGTTCGCATCACTTAGAGTCGGTCCCCGTGTCCGTCCTGCATCAGTTTGGTATCAGAGCGAGTAGAGTCTAGGGTAGTCACCATAGCATGGTCTAAGTCGAGTCTAGGATCATCATTGTTTTTTTAAAAAAAGTGTTTTTGGGTTGCATTTCATCCCGATAACCCGGTATATTAAAAGGTGTCGCCCGAGCGTTAGCTTACACCTATCGGGAAGGCCACACACTCGCGTAGAGGAGATCTTCGGGTCGACCCTCCGCCACATACTGGATATTGGCTAGGTCTAGGTGCATCATCTTTGTATTAGTCTGTGTTTGCATTAGTCGGTGTCACCTAGTCCGTGTGTCTTTGCATGCCCACCCGTCGAGGCACCCAATACTCGCCACCACCACCTATGGCAGATTCCCGAGCCCGTAGTTCCGATGAGCCCTCGACGGTCGAGATGTTCCGAGCCATCATGGATCATCTCAATACGGGTATGGATGGCCTTAGTACACATCTAGATGGCATAGGAATGCGTCTAAAAGGGAGGATGAAAGCCCTAGAGGATCGGGCCGAAGCATCGGACCAGTCCATATAGGCTCTTGTAGGGAGGATTGCTATCCTTGAGAGGGCCCCAGTGGCGGTGCAACCCGCACCGTCGAATGGTCAACAAGAGCCGGCTCAGCAACCCCATGCGCCAAGGGCTCATGGGGTAGATGTTGGGAGGCAGCAGGTGCACGAGGTGGATGACTATGCATCTGATAATGAACAAGGGGGTTATGGTCGTCGAAACCAACGACGGAATCGTGATGATGATGACGACCGCATTCTGAGGAGCGTGCGTGCGGACCCTCCCCTATTTGATGGATCTTTGGACCCGAAGGTCAATTTAGATTGGGAGGTCGGCATGGACCGGTACTTCGAGTGGTTTGAGATGACGGACCACCGAAGAGTTCGGTACGTGAAGATGAAGTTGCATGGGCAGGCCCAAACTTATTGGATAAATGTGGAGAGCCTATTAATGCAGCGACATCAACCCCCGATCGGTACTTGGGATGTCATGAAAATCAAGTTGAGGTAGAAATACCTTCCTACCACATACCGCCAGCGTCTCATAGATAAATGGCAAAGTCTCTCCCAAGCGAGCCGATCCGTGACTGAGTACACTGCCGAGTTTGATGAGTATTATTTGCGGTGTGGAGTTACGGAAGAGAGCACCATGACCATCTCGCACTTTCAAAGAGGTCTGCGGCCAAACTACCAATATGAACTTTTCCGCCGTAATGTGACCACTTTGGAACAGGCGTATCAGGTTGCTCTCGAATTGGAGCAATTCGAGGCCGAGTTTGAGCCTACCCATCGGTTGGGCCCCTTTCCCCCTCGTAGTGTCGAGCCCCGTGGCTCTTTAGGCACGTATCCGAGGGCCCCCATGGCTCGACCTCAGGAGCCCACTCGTCTCGAGCCATTCGCTCCTTGGCCTCGGCCTCCACCTCCGAGGGATATCCCTCCTCGTCCCCAACCCACGGCACCCACGGCCCATCCACCGGCACCCGCACCCGTTGCTCGTCCTTTGTTGCCTACACCTCCTATCCGTCGGGAGGATAAGGGGAAAGGACCTTTGATCGGGGAGCCTAGTGGATCACGACAGCAGTGTTATCGCTGCAATGGGTTTGGCCATTTTGCCAATCAGTGTCCCACTCGCTAGTCTCTTGTCATTGGGGACACACAGGTCAGGGACGCAACCTCTTCAAATCTTGTGTTAGTTAGCTATGAAGCAGATTAGGAGCTAGCTGACGAGTTCTATGAGATCGAAGGTGATGGTCAGGATGCCCAGCATTCGGACGATACCCACTTGGGGGTCGTCAGGTGTATTCTCACCTAGCCACAGGCCAGTGATGACTGGCGTCGGACCACCATCTTTCATACATACTGTAGGCTGGGCGGGCAAGTGTGTAAGGTGATTATCGATAGTGGGAGTTGTATCAATGCAATCTCCACGGGCGCTATCTCACGTCTTGGTCTTACTCCCGTGGACCATCCTTGCCCCTATAGAGTATCATGGGTGGATTCCACCTCTATTCCGATCAGGCTGCGGTGTTTGGTCCCACTGCAGTTTCATGCCTACCGTGATGAGATCTGGTGTGATGTCCTCCCCATGGAGGTGGATAGTATTATTCTTGGTAGGCCGTGGTTATTTGATCGGGATGTCACACTCCATGGCCGATCGAACACCTATACCTTCGACCATGGTGGCCAGCAGATTACACTTCACCCCTCGCAGCCCAAGAAGCCTTCAGTTAGGGGTCCTACTGGTCCTAGTACTTCGGAACCTTCCGTCCCGGAACCAAGTACCCCATCCCCGGCTAGGGCCATGACCGTTACATCGAGCACATGCGAACCCTCTTCTAGGAGGTTGATGATGATTAGCTCCCGAGAAATGGAGTGGGAGGCTAGTAGGGGCAGCCTTGTGTTTGCTATTACGGTCCGAGAGGTGGAGCCAAAGTCCGAGGGTGAACTCCCACCCGATGTCATTCCTATTCTGCAGGAATTCACTGATATTTTTCCAGAGGAGCTTCCCGAGGGACTCCCACCCATGCGGGATATTCAGCATGCTATCGACCTGATTCCGGGCTCCTCATTGCCCAATCTTCCTCACTATCGCATGAGTCCCACGGAACATGCCGAGCTAAAGCGGCAGGTCGATGAGCTGATGCAGAGAGGGTCTGTTCAGGACAACATGAGTCCGTGTGCTGTTCCCGCATTACTCGCCCCAAAGAAGGATGGCACGTGGAGAATGTGCATTGATAGTCATGTCATCAACAAAATCACCGTGAAGTACAGGTTCCCTATTCTTCGCCTAGATGATATGCTAGACATGATGGCTGGTGCCACTATCTTCTCGAAGATCGATCTAAAGAGTGGCTACCACCAGGTGAGGATTAGGCTAGGTGATGAGTGGAAGACCACATTTAAGACCAAAGATGGTCTATATGAGTGGTTGGTTATGCCCTTTGGGTTGACCAATGCCCCTAGCACCTTCATGCGACTCATGCCTCAGGTCCTTTGACCATTCATTGGAGTCATTGTGGTTGTGTGTTTTGATGATATCCTTATATATAGTCGCACTAAAGGGGACCCCTTGGACCATCTATGGTAGGTCTGTCTGCTTTTGAGGCGAGAGCAGTTGTATGCGAACCCACAGAAGTGTGCCTTCTTGACACCTCAGCTTACCTTCTTGGGTTTTATTGTGTCTAGTATTGGGGTCTCCGCTGATCCGGAGAAGGTCCGGGCCATTGTTGAGTGACCGAAACCCCGTACGGTCCATGATGTCTGCAGCTTCCATGGCCTCACGACGTTTTATCGTCATTTCATCTGCGGATTTAGCTCTGTCACTGCCCCGATCACGGACTGTATTCGGAAGGGCACGTTTGTATGGACGAAGGCCGCTGCTGCTGCCTTCAAGGACATCAAGGAGCGCATGACCCAGACACCGATCCTTCGATTGCCAGATTTCTCGAAGGTGTTTGAGGTCTCTTGTGATGCGTCGGGTGTAGGGATTGGAGGAGTATTGAGTCAGGAGACCCACCCGGTCGCATATTTCAGTGAGAAGCTGAATGACGCGAAACTGCGATACTCCACTTATGATAAAGAATTCTACGCAGTTGTTCAGACTCTTAGGCATTAGAGGCACTATCTTTTACATCAGGAGTTTATCTTGTACTCCGATCAAGAGGCTTTGAGGTTCCTCCATTCCCAAAAGAAGCTTAATGTGCGTCACAGTAGATGGGTTGAGTATCTCCAGCAGTACACATTTATGCTTAAACATAAGGCTGGAGTAGAGAACAAGGTGGCTGATGCCTTGAGTCGGCGTGCATATCTGCTGACTACCATGAGTGCCGAGGTCATTGGGCTAGAGAAGATGAGAGAGGCCTATGTTGACTGTCCTGATTTCGGTCAGATCTATGCCACTCTCCAGGCCGGACCCTCGAGAGACCACGATGACTATGTGCTTCAGGAGGATTACCTCTTTCGAGGAGGTAGGCTTTGTATTCCCCGAACTTCGGTTCGTGACTTCTTAATCTGGGAACTACATGCCGGAGGTCTAGCCGGCCAATTTGGTCATAACGGACTGCCCCTATTTGAGACCTCCTCTCATCAGGGTGTCGAGGTTAGGCGTCGCACCCTTATTCACCTCTTGCCCCTAGATTCAACCGAGGAGAGAAACAGACAAGGACCTTGACTTTCCCTCAAGCATGGCTAAGGAGAAACGGTGTTTACGTAACTGGGGAACCCAACTAGGGACGTTGTGAAGTGTGTGATTTGCCAAACTCTGGGTCCTCCTTTGTGATCGAGGAAAGGGACAGCTTGTTACCAGGCCTTCATTAGCCTAACTCTATGGATAGAAGTGCTTAAGATACAACCTATTCCAAGCATGAGACAGCTCTTCACTTCTGCGTTGACTAAGCGATATGCGTTCCCTGGATAAGCCTCTCTAACGACAAACGACCCTTCCCAGTTAGGTTGCAATTTGGACCTAGGACCTCCAGACCTAATAAATTTACGTTTCAAAACCATATCACCTACTTGGAATTTTCGTTCGATTATCTTCTTTTGAAAATAACGCGAAACTCTCTTTTGATAAACGGACACGTGATCGACCACATTCATCCTCTTCTCATCCAAGAGTTCCAACTGGACGAGCAACGCCTCTCGACGTTCATCGAGATTAAGTTCCTTATCGAGCCGTACCTTAGGGAAGGGATCAAGATCCCATATGGGAGCACCGCCTCCATCCCGTAAGTAAGAGCATAGGGGGTTTACCCCGTAGGAGTACGGACGGAGGTACGGTAAGCCCATAGAGCTTCTATAGACACACCAAATTTGACATCATTTTGAGCATATCTCCTATTGGACTGTGATGTCCCATTTGACCCTCAAATCGATTTATTTGAGTGATTTTCTTCATTTTTTTTTAATATCCAACTTCCCCAAACTTTCACTCATGTTTTTCTTTTTTTCCAGATTTTTCTGAGATTTTTCTCCATTTTTCCGTGGGCTTTTCAAATTAGTGGCAGTCACCCTGCCACTATTTAACGAATTGGTGGCAGCCTACGTGCCGCTATTTAAATAGTGCCCAGGAAGGGGATGCCAATTCTCGCAGGCTTTCGTTTTGCTGTTTTCAGATTATTTGAAATAGTGGCAATGCGTGAAGTCGCCAATTCATTAAATAGCGACTGTTCGGAAGGTCGTCAATTCTTTTCTTCATATTTTGAGCCAAAATAAAATTATTTTTGATTCCACGACTTCCTGGAAGGTCGCTATTTTATGAAATAGCGCCCGTGTGTAAAGTCGCCAATTCATTGCCATATTTTGAGGTTTTAACTCCGTCCAAAATTCGTATTAAATTCTAAATAGCGACCACCTCATCGTCGCCAATTCTTTTCAAATTTTAGAAAGTCCGAATCCATCTCGAAATGCCTCAGAATTAGCGACGCTTCACATGGGCGTTATTTTAAATAGCGACCATCTGCCTGGTCGCCATTTCCTTCAGAGATCCGAAGTTCGACGGAACCTCATTCTTTCTCTCTTTTGAGCCCTCTTTCACTTGGGGAAGGTCTCCTAAGGCTTTCTAATGATGAAGGGACACATGGCCATGGTTTATCACCTTCCAAATCTAACTAAAACATGATTTCCTAATTTTCTTGGATTTAACTCCGAATTTTGGCCCTATAAATAGGACCCCTCTCTACCTTGTGTAAAAATCATCAATATCACTCTAAGGGGAGGTGCTGTTGGATTGAAGGCTCAAGGAGGAGACTCCCATGTACCTACAAGCTTCATCCATGGAGTTCTTCTTCCTCCCTTGAAGATTTGGAGCCTCTTCATCCTTTAGAGCTTCTTCCTCTTTTGAAGATCTTGGAGCAAATTGGAGAAAACCACTAAACTTTCCTTCCCCTTTCTCTTATTATTGCTTTAGTTAATTGCACACATCATATCATATTCTTCTTTTATTTCTTTTTATCTCAATATTAAGATCTTCCCATGTTGTGCACTCTAGCACATCTCCCTTAGTGCAACACTTGCACACTCCTTTTCATCATATTCATCATCTTTTACCCACCCTTTTGCATAGGGGTTTAAGGGCCAACACCCAACAAGGTGTGTTCTATTTCATGCTTTCATGCTTATTTCCATTAAGAACTTGATGCTACACACTATTGTTTTCTAATCCATATCTTTTCTTGTTGGTGTTTTCTTTGATGTTTTGCAAGGGTAATCAAGCTAAAGGAAAACTCTCTTCATCGGCCGGCCGATAGCAAGAGAAGGTGCACTCACAATCTCCCCCACACTTAAAAGGTATTTTTCACGATCCCTCCATATTCTTTATTGTTATATCTTTGAGGCCCTCGCGTCTCTGGCGATCACCTTTCCCCTTAGCATCCTCGCATGCTCCCCTTCCTCTCTCGTCCCATGCTTTTCTAGTCAAATGATGCTTTTCTTTTCTTAAGTTGATTTTCTTAGATCTAGAAATTGGCGATCACGGTGGGACACCTTTTGTTTTTCTTTTGATTACCCTTTCTCTTGGGCACCCACGTGTGCCATCTCCCCTTTGCACCCACGGTGCGCCTCCCTTTGTACTCCACATAGCACTCTCCCTATGTGATTGGTTAGTTTGATAGATTTTTAGAAATTCCATTTATCTATCCATTCTAAAAGAAAAAAAAAGTGAGCATGCCATGCTTTATTTCATGATCTTATTGATTGCCATGATTTATAGTGTGATTGTGCGTGTTCTTTCTTCTCCTTCATTGGTTTTTCCTCACCATGTAGCTCTCTGGTAGTTGATTTGCTTCTGGGACAGAGGGAATTGGCGCCCATCATCAGGGCGCCGATTCTCCAATTGGTGGCAGGGTGCAGGGCGCCAATTCCTTGCCCCCTCTGAAAAAAAAATAGCACAGGAATTAGCGCCCATCCACAGGGGCGCCCATTCCTCAATTGGCGGCAGGGGTCAGGGCGCCAATTCCCTATGTTTTTCATCGAAACCCCATCTTTGTGACTTGTTCTGCATTGTTTTCTCATATATCTTGTTCATGCATGTATATTGTCTTTATTTTACATTAGTTTTACATTCATAGTGCATTTGGCTTGGGAGACCTTCTCTCTCTACACTTTCTAGGATCCATTCCCCCCTCTTGGTTAAGGAAGGACCCTCCATTGAGCACTCCGTCTCTTTGGACTGGAAATTCCTAAACCAAAGCCTCCATACGTCCCCGCACCCATAGATTCCCTCACGAATGCCGGACAGGTTGTACCCTTGAAGTACCCTAGGTTTAGTTGGCCTATGCATGGTGAGAGAGTGTACCTAGTTGGCATTGAAGAAAATTCATATTGAAAATAGGTTGCTACCTTGTGTGAATCATATTAAATCACCTAATTCATCAAGGTATCAACTAAAAGCAAGCGTAAGCATCCAACTTGTGTGATATCTTTGCAAATTGTTTTGATTGAACTATGGCTTAAATTTGCATAATGTTTCGCTTGAATAATCAATTTGTCATGTCTAATCCAAGTTATATTCATGAGGATGATAAACCTAGCACATCATATGATCCTCGATGTTATAATTCTCACCAAAAATTTTCTAAGGGACCACGTCTTCACTCTTATGGTCTTGCTCGACCCATGGGCAATGTCCAATCCCATGGCCCCTTGAATCAATCGCCCGCAATTACTCCCCCGCGACCATCTCCTCCTTATGATGAGAAGGTTTCCCAAGTCCTTCATGCATTAGATCATCTTACCCCTCAACAAATCCAAGCCCTTAAGGCTTTTGTTGAGGGTGTACCTTCATCATATGCTCCTTCCAATCCCTCACGGGTGGCCCATCACCCACCTCCCTCTCTTGTTCACACTCCCGTTCGGGAAGTTCATCCACCTTCCTCTACACAAACTCCTCCTCGGGTGAGCCATCACCCGCCTCCTTCTATTCCTCCTTCACCACGGCCCCAAGGCCCACACGTTCCTTGCAACTCGGCTCATCCGGGTTCTTTTATGGGTCGGCCCATTAACCCTCCTCCACGGCCTTCATATCAAGCCGCCCCTCCACGGCCGCCTTGCCAACCCTTCGCTGTTCATGTCACACCCCTCCAACAAAATCTTCTTGACAAAATCACTTCGATGGAGGAACAACTTAAGAGGGTCACGAGCCCACGGCCCACTCCTCCTCCTCCTTCTCAAGTCCATCCTCTTCATGATTTCATGAATAGCATCACCAAGATGGAAAGAGATTGGAAGGAGAGGAGAGATAATGGCATTACAGATTCAAGTGAACAAGATATTAATGATCAAGTGGACACGGTTCACCCTCCACTCATCCACCCCACTCATTCATATGGCCCTCCGCCTTCGCCTTCGCATTTACCTCCACAAAATTCTCCACAATATGATGATCCTCCGCCTCCATTTTTACTCAATCCTCCACATCACGCTCCTCCACTACCCATTATTATGCCTCCGCCACGGCGTCCACTTGATATTTTTGATGAAGAAGAAGATTTGGAGATGGTACAAAATGTTGAAATTCCGCAGGCACCCCTTCCGAGTTTCCTTCGTTTTCCACTCCCTCCATTACCTGATGAACCCCCTGCTCAGGACGAAGCCACCGACCTTAACCCTAACTCTGTTTACGAGACTAATTGGTGCTACGATGATGGGTCGATACTTCAATCACCCACACCGGCTCACCATGACCCTTCTCCTATCCCTAATACCGCTCGCCCCATCCGGCGTTTCCTACACACCAAACCTTTTCCTTTTATCCCTTCAATTACCACTCCATTAACCTCCACACCACCAGCCTCTGCCGAGCCTCCCGTTAAACTCCAAGCCATTGCACATGCATTAGCTCCACACCACCGGCCTCCGCCGAACCTACCATCACACCTTCACCATGCTCTAAGCCAGATAACCCCCTATTGTCACCCCCTCGCCCCTCCATTATCCCCACTACCCAAAGGCCAATCCTTCCTATTCCACCACTTAAACCCATACCCGAAGTCGCGGCTAGTCCTAAGCAGGATTCACCTATTTTTGCACGCGAGCCAATCCCGTCCACTTCCGAGCAAGGGGAGAAGCCCGATGTGTTCAAACCCCCGCTTCCACTTATACTTCCGTTAACACTTTCCATTAAACCTCCATCAAATACTAAGCCTACCGATTCCATCTCGCCTTCTATCACCCCTCGGAATGGGTGTATTTCTACAAGTATTTATGCCAAGGATGAGAATCGAGAGCCAGACAATAAGGATTCGGCCACGGCCATGCCGCTCAAGGTTCAAGAGTTCATTTGCAGGATGCCAATCCATGTCATTGTGTCGGGCATACTTGAGAAGTCTCCATCAAGGTTCACCATGATAAATTCTTCCAAGTTGATGCCATAACGACATTTCATCATTTTTACCTTGCTCATTAGTCGATACTCATTCAATGCTCTCATTACCCTCTATTCTATTGTCATACGATTTCTTAAGAGGTTTTCTTGCATCACAATAACATATCCTTCTAATGAGAGCTCATGGGCGCTATTGCCTCTTTTTGAGCTATTTGGCTGGGCACCTTGTTTACCACAGAGGGGTGGGCAATCTTGCATTATTAGGCCTTCTACCAAATTGTTCACTTCTCTTCCATCCATATTTTCGTGGGCCATTCCATGGGAAAGGAAGAGGATCCCATCATCTCATTCTTTACATCATATGCAACCCTTGCATCCCATGCACCCTTTGCATTCCATGCGTCTGATGCATTCACGGCATTGCATCTATTTGCACTCTTCTTTTCCCGGGTTTCTGAACCCGTATCTTCCCCGCCTTTCGGAACCTCCGGACCCTCTAGGGCATCGTGCCCACTCTGATTTTCACCTTCCGGAACCTCTTGACCTTCTAGGGCATCACACCCCTTTCGGCTTTCCTCTCCCGGAACCTCCGGACTTCCCTCTTTGGGCATCGCACCCCTATATACTCCAATGTTCAGATCTCTCATTGATTCTCCCAGGACATCGCATCCCTTCTAAATCTATTCCTCTGGAACCTCTGGATCTCAAAGGGCATCGCGCCCCTTTCCATCTTCTTCCTCCGGAACCTCCGGATCCCAAAGGGCATCGCGCCACCTTACGTCTCCACTCGGGACCTCCGGATTTTCCATCTTACTCTCTCTATCTTCTTCCCGGGCATCACGACCCTTCTGATTCTATACGTCCGAAGCCTCCAGACCTCCTTCACTTTCTCTGATTTATCTTCTTTTTCCTTCAGGACACTGCGTCCTTTATCCTTTTCTTCCTCTTGAATCATCTTTTCCCATACCTTTTCCCAGGGCACCGCGTCCCTTGGAATTTTCCTCCTCCGGAACCTCCAGATCCATCCCATCATGATTCTCCTCCTTTACCTTCGAACCCTCCGGATCCTCCTCTCTCGATTTAACAATTCTTTCTCTTAATCCCTCCTGATCCCGGGTCCGACCCGACTTCTTCTGCATCCATCGCTCTGGGCATCAGCCCGTTCTCCCACTGCTTCCGAGGCTTTAGTCCTCACTCCACCTCTTGATTTTTTCTTTCATTCTGTACACCTTTCCATGTGATCAGGATCTATGCACCTTAGTGAGGGAGTTCTAGCCCTCGCCTCTTTTCCTTTTCTTCATATTCGTCTGAGTCTGGCCTAAGCACCGCTCTTTCTTGTTAAGCCACTTTCAAAGCTTTGCTTCCTTTCCTTTCTGCCAAAAGAGGACGACAAATCCCACACTTATCCAGATTGCCTCCGGCAGCTGCTGCTTCTTCTACAGGGTTACAAGGTAACATTGGTGCGTAAGTATGCATTCTTATGCATTTTCGTCACGTTATTCACACACGGTTTTCAAATGAAGTGCTTCTTAACATGATTAAAAGTTGTGTTTTAGACCTTTATCTTAGGCTTTTGTTTAATTAAATCATTGTCAAAAGAGTCTTTAGGCTTGCTATGCAGCACTTTGGTAATAAGAACCTCGTGCTGGGAGTTTGGCGTTCTCTCCCCGCTCATTAAGGGCAACCCTTAGTTGGACATTCCACACACTTCACGGCGTCCTTAGCCGTCTCCCTTAGTAAAACATTGTTGCTACTAGGGCCATGCTTGAGGGCACGAGGTCTTTTTCTCTTCTTTACTCGGCCAAATTGCAGGAGTAAGAGGTTGACGGGTGAGATGACCAACCTAGGTAATCCCCAATACGAGAGAAGTCTCAAATAGGGGTAGTCTTGACCCAAATTAAAGTGAATTTTCATGATACATCTAGCCAAAAAGGGCTATTATGAAGATCAAGTCAAAATTTTGATAAAAGTAAAATTATAATAAAGGCATGTCAAGAGAGGCAAAGTCCCCACAGGGAAAACCCTGGTCGTATGCATGTCAAGCTTCTAAAAATCAAAGGCACAAAGTCCCGACGCAACAGACTACCTCTTTGAGGGGTAATATCCCGGAAGAAATTCAAGTCCTGACATCTCCCATCCTGCATAAAGCTTATCCTCAACTTTTCTTCTCTTCTCCCTCCAAGACCAAGCGTTTCTCGGGTATGGCCTTGGTAGGGGCACCGTTAACCATGGACAGTCAACTGTAGGACGCCACCTTTAAATCCACGCCTGGCTTTGGGTAGTTTTTTTAGTAAAAGGGGAAGGAACAAGGACCCCTAGCCTGTGGTTAAAAACACCCATGATGTTGCATTAGCATGTCTAAGCCAAAATTTCATAAAAATTTGAATATCTCCAAAATTCCAAAAAAAAAAATCAAATATCCTTAAAATCCAAAAAAAATCCAAATATCTTCTGAAATCCATAAAAATTTGAATACTTTTCAAAATCCATAAAAATTTACATATTTCAAAAATCCAAAAAAATGCATTGTATTTTCTAATGGTGTCATTGCATGAACAAATTTTACAAGGACCAAGAACATGGGATCGGTCCTCTCCATTCATTGCTATCTACCTTTTGATTCTCCCCTATGTTCTTAACAATGCTCACATCTTCATGGTTTGCCCTTGGGCACCGTCACTCTGATCTCTCTAAATAAACTCTTGTTGATTTCACTTGATCACTCTGCCACTGGGCATTACTTGATCCTGATCATCCGATCTCAATCTCACATGCCAAGATTGGCATCCTCATAACAAATAACAAATAACGATGCTTTACAATGCTATGCTTCAACTCATGCTATTCATGCTAAACATGCTTCGCCTTGTTAATACATGCTTGAATGCTATCCACACCAAGCTTTGATTGCTTTGATGTCTATGTTGTGATTACTTATTGATGCTTTGATTCATGCTATACTTGCTATGCTTAAATGCCTTATTCATTGCTTGTTATCTTTTATATCTTGGCTGATGAATCTTTGAGCGCAGAAAAAAGCACTAGGTCCCACCGTCCGGGCATCAACATTCAAGTCCCACGATGTTTACATCTCATTTCTCATTCCCTCATGCTTATTGCTATCATTATCTCTTCATGTATGCATTTTACTATGTACTATTACGCTATTAGATTATATCAAGGACCTTGTGGCTTTCATAAATCTGAAATTTGAGCTCCCCTTCATCAAAAATAATGATGATTCCAGAGGCATCTTAGTCGCACGGATAGGCCGTTGAGCCATCCAAGACCGGGGACGATGGTTCCCTTTTGTGAGTTGGTGCGCGGATAAACGGGCTTCGGCTTAGTATCAGCTCACATAATGGGTTTCTTGACTCAGTCTGGATAGCTTAACAATATTAGCATTGATTATCTTATATTTTTGTTTGCTTTATATTTTCTCTTTAAACCCAGCAAGCATTCATATAGGAATTTGAAACAACTAGGGAAAACCTTTCTGATAAGTTGATTTTGAAGGTAAAGATAATTCTGATTGTCCATGATATGAGATATTCCATGCTGAATTGTGTCCTCAGTTCACCTTGCTGCCATTTTGGGCCGCTTCCCTGAAAACTCCTTTGTTTGGATTTCTATCTCTCGTTCAATTCCTTTTCCTTTGATCCACCTTGGCTGCAGCACGTCCACATTGGCTTGTAATCGCTCCCCAATGGTGAAACCTACAGGTTTGTGACCTGGGGTACTTCCATTGCGCTGGAAGTTGATCACTCCTTTTATCTCCTTCGTGCCGGCACGCACACTCCTCTTATCCGAACAATTGTTGCTTTCATTGAACTTCCCAAGATTACTTCATTCCGAGCTTTTGATTCAATTCCTATCAGGTGGTGTTGATTGTGTGTCTCATCACACCTTGGCGTCTACTTTTCAATTCGCTCTGATTCCATTCCATTTCATTCCATATTGCTTCACTTCATTTTATTCCATTCCACTCCGCGTCACTCCCTTGCAAAGTAGACGCCAAGGCGGGCCAGCTGTAGACACGTCAAATTTGACATCATTTTGAGTATATCTTCTATTGCACTGTGATGCCCCATTTGACCCTCAAATCGACTTATTTGAGTGATTTTCTTCATTTTTCTTGAATATCCAACTTCCCCAAACTTTCACACATGTTTTCCTTTTTTTTCCAGATTTTTCTGATATTTTTCTCCATTTTTTCGTGGACTTTTCGAATTAGTGGCAGCCACCCTGCCGCTATTTAACGAATTGGTGGCGGCCACCCTGCCGCTATTTAATGAATTGGTGGCAGCCTGCCTGCCGCTATTTAAATAACGCCCAGGAAGGGGGCGCCAATTCTAGCAGGCTTCCGTTTTACTATTTTCGGATTATTTGAAATAGTGGCACTGCGTGAAGTCACCAATTCATTAAATAGCAACCGTTCGGAAGGTCGTCAATTCTTTTCTTCATATTTTGAGCCAAAATCAGATTATTTTTGATTCCACGACTTCCTGGAAGGTCGCTACTTTGTGAAATAGCGCCCGTGTGCAAAGTCGCCAATTTCATTGTCATATTTTGAGGTTTTAACTCCGTCCAAAATTCGTATTAAATTCTAAAAAGTGACCACCTCATCATCGCCAATTCTTTTCAAATTTCGAAAAGTCCGAATCTGTCTCGAAATGCCCCAGAATTAGCGACGCTTCGCACGGGCGTTATTTTAAATAGCGACCATCTGCCTGGTCGCCATTTCCTTCAGAGATCCGAAGTCCAACGGAACCTCCTTCTTTCTCTCTTTTGAGCCCTTTTTCACTTGGGAAAGCTCTCCTAAGGCTTTCTAAGGTTGAAGGGACACATGGCCGTGGTTTATCACCTTCCAAATCTAACTAAAACATGATTTCTTAATTTTCCTTGGATTTAACTCCGAATTTTGGCCCTATAAATCGGACCCCTCTCTCCCTTGTGTAAAAATCATCAATATCACTCTAAGGGGAGGTGATGTTGGATTGAAGGCTCAAGGAGGAGACTCACATGTACCTACAAGCTTCATCCATGGAGTTCTTCTTCCTCCCTTGAAGATTTTGAGCCTCTTCATCCTTTAGAGCTTCTTCCTCTTTTGAAGATCTTGGAGCAAATTGGAGAAAACCACTAAGCTTTCCTTCCCCTTTCTCTTATTATTGCTTTAGTTAATTGCATGCATCATATCATATTCTTTTTTTATTTCTTTTTATCTCAATATTGAGATCTTCCCATGTTGTGCACTCTAGCACATCTCCCTTAGTGCAACACTTGCACACTCCTTTTCACCATATTCATCATCTTTTACCCACCCTTTTGCATAGAGGTTTAAGGGCCAACACCCAACAAGGTGTGTTCTATTTCATGCTTTCATGCTTATTTCCATTAAGAACTTGATGCTACACACTATTGTTTTCTAATCCATATCTTTTCTTGTTGGTATTTTCTTTGATGTTTTGCAAAGGTAATCAAGCTAAAGGAAAACTCTCTTCATCGACCGGCCAATAGCAAGAGAAGGTGCACTCACAATCTCCCCCGCACTTAAAAGGTATTTTTCGCGATCCCTCCATATTCTTTATTGTTATATGTTTGAGTCCATCGCGTCTCTGGCGATCACCTTTCCCCTTAGCATCCTCGCACGCTCCCCTTCCTCTCTCGTCCCATGCTTTTCTAGTCATATGATCCTTTTCTTTTCTTAAGTGGATTTTCTTAGATCTACAGCTTCCACTAGACGTTTAGGCCAATCAGAGATTTTGTGAGATTCGCATGTTTTCTTTATGATTTTAAGAAGGGTTTTATTATTGGCCTCGACTTGGCCGTTGCCTTGAGGATAATATGGAGATGAATGATGCAATGCAATATTAAACTTCTTACAGAGGTCTTGGAGCTCTTGAGAGATGAACTGGGGTCCGTTGTCGGTGACGATGCAGCTTGGCACTCCGAACCGCGCGATGATATTCTTCAAGATGAAGCAACACACCGTGGTAGCTTTGATCTCCGTGTACGCCTCCGCTTTGGCCCACTTGGTGAAGTACTCAGTGGCGGTGAGGATAAAGGATTTCTGTTGAGTCTGAGAGTTGGGATCACCGAGCGGGCCGACGATGTCGAAAGCCCACATAGAGAATGGCCAAGGAGCAGAGAGAGGATGAAGGGATGAAGCAGGAGCATGGATTTTATCAGCGAGGAGTTATCATTTAAGACACCTTCAGACATAGAGGGCCCAATCTTCCTCTAGAGTGGGCCAATGATAACGCTGCCTAAGGATCTTCTTCGCTAGAGCCTGGCCATTAACATGACCTCCACACTCACTAGAATGGGCTGCTTCGGCCACTTTCCAAGCTTCATCATCATCAAGACATCTCATAACCATCCCATTAAGAGCGCGCCTATATAATTCTCCAGCAATGATGGTGTACCTCGAGGCGGCTCTTTTGATAGCCTTACGATGTTCGGCATTTACCCCTTCTGGGAACAATCTGTCTCTGCAGTACAGCTCGATTTCGTGGTACCATGGAAATTCTTCTTCTTCTAGAATTTCCTCTAACTCAGTTAGAGATACTTCCTTCAAATCTTCCTTCTCAGCCCTAGCCTCTACAGTCTTCCTAAGGTTGGCGAACCAAGGATCCTGAAGAGAGGGGGCATCTAATCTCCGAATGACGATAGTCTCAGTGCTCCGACTGAGAGGGAAAGATAGGGAGGAAGTGAGTGATGCCAATGCATCAGCGAGGATGTTCTGAGATCGAGGAGTATGGATGTAGATCAACTTACGGAATTGCCTAGCCAAGAGAGTAACCAAATCCTGATATGGCTTGAGCTTCAGGTCACGAGTGCGGTAAGTGGACAGAACTTGCCGTAGGATGAGCTGAGAGTCTCCTATGATATTCAAGTAGTGCGCGTCCAAGAGATAGGGGTGCTTCAATCTAGCCAGGAGAGCCTCATACTCAGCGATATTGTTAGTAGCAGGAAAACGAAGCTGATAAGCAAAGGGAATCGTCACCCCCTCCGGAGTGAGCAGAACAGTGCCTATCCCTCGGCCTTGAGAATTGAACGCACCGTCGAAGTGTAGAGACCAGAAAGGATGATGAGTGAGAACAGAGAGATGCTCATTAGGGAAATCATCCTGAATAGAGTCCGTGCAGGGGATAAGAAGATGGGCAAGATGCTCCGCGATGACATACCATTTGATTGCCTTCTGAACAACGAATGTGATATCAAACTGAGAGAGGAAGCTCTGCTAGCGAGCTAACCTACTAGAAATGACAAGCTTTTGTAAGAGATAGCGAATTGGGTCCATTCTAGAGATTTACCTAACTGGGTGGGCTAGAAAATAGTGTTTTAGTTTCTGAGCTACCAACACTAAGGCGGTAGAAGTTTTCTCCATGGCAGTGTACTTTGCCTCTGCCGAGTTAACCTGGAGAGGTAATAAGCTGCCCGCTCTTTGCCTTCGTCATCTACTTGTGCTAAGACCGCCCCTAGGGAGTCCTCAATGATAGAAATGTATAGGATTAGGGGTTTTCCAGGGATAGGAGGCTGCAAAACCGGGGGTTTAGACAAATAAACTTTCAGATCTTCGTAGGCCTTTTGACAATCTTCATTCCATTCAAACTTGACCCCCGCCTTTAGCAGTTCATAGAACGGGCGGCACCTTTGAGAATGCTGAGATATGAATCTTCTAATGAATTGCAAACGTCCAATCAATCCTCAAAGTTCCGTGATGTTCTTAGGCGGAGGCATGTCCATGACGGCCTTTGCTTTGTTAGGATCAATCTGAATCCCCCTCTTACTAACTATGAAGCCTAGCAACTTCCCTGAAGAGACTCTAAAAACACACTTCTTTGGATTCATTTTTAACTGGTACTCCCTAGGTCTCTGAAGCACTTTAGCTAGGATAGCGGGGTGTTCCTTTTTAGTCCTTGACTTCACCAAAATGTCATCCATGTAAGCTTCCATGGAAACATGCATCATGTCGTGGAATATAGCCATCATCGCCCTTTGATAAGTGGCACCCGCGTTCTTCAAACCAAACGGCATGACCACATAGCAATACGTACCCTAGGGCGTGGTGAAGGAGGTTTTCTCTTGATCCTCGAGAGCGAGACAGATTTGGTTGTAGCCAGAATAACCATCCATGAATGACAATGCTTCGTACCCGGCGGTGTTATCCACCAAGACATCTATGTGAGGTAGCGGGAAATTGTCCTTGGGACTGTTGAGTACGGACTGAATAGATCTAGAGGGGGGGTGAATAGATCTTTCCCCCTTTTTCGATTTAATATCTATTGACTAAATGAGTTGCAGGTGATTGACGAATTACAGAACTAATGTTGATATCAATGAAGAAAACAAACACATAGAGAAGCACGCACACACATAAGCAAACCACAAGATAGGATTTTTAAGGTGGTTCAGTCTCTTCCCGAGACTTACATCCACCCCTTGCTTAACTCAAGCAAGGCTTCACTTATGAGAACCTCTGATCTTAATCCAAAACACAAGACACCGCTGTCACACAGCTTGTTCCTGCTGACACACAGCTTGTACCAGCTGACACACAACTTGAATCCGCTGCCTCACAGCTTGACACTTGGTGTAAGGATGAATAGAAATGATGAGAAGGTGGGATGATGCAACAGGACTGAATATAGACTTTTGTAACAAAGTAAAGAATTCAGCCTGGGACTTAATCACATAAATAACAAGAGTAGACTCCCTGTAGAACTTCCAATCGGATGCCTTCAGCTGCTTTGCTGCTGGAGGTCGCACAGCTTCAAGCCCAGTCTTCCTTCTGCAGCAATGAGAATGCCTTTAGTCTTCTGCAGATTTCTGATTGATGGAGAGCCACTTCGTCCTGTGATGTAGGTGTGTTTCTTAGCTTCTGTTCTATGCTCTCTCTGTGTGCTTGCCTCCGCGATCAGTTGCCTTCTACTTTTTATGCAGATACTTTTTCAAGCCTGAAGCTCTTCCCGCTCAAATTCCAGATCGAGCGTCAATCTGCTAGAAAGCAGGGAGAAGGTTAAATCCGATCACTACAATAAGTTTGACTGCTTCTAAGCAAGATTCTCTCCTTGATTCCCGTGCGGAATCTCATCATTTGAACTACCCAACAACCTGCAACAACAATCTGCAGGTTTTAAGGAACCAAAACAGAATTCGGTTAGAGTTCGGTTCTGGACGCTATAACACCCGTGGTCGACCATGACACTGTCCCTGGTCGACAACGAGCAGTGTCCTGATGGCGGTTTCATTCTGGCTGACACTCGCGTCCCGTGGTCGACCACAGCCTTGTCGCTGGTCGACAAGGGGCAAATTCCAGATGGCCGTCAGTTCTGTCTGATGCTCTGTCTGTTCTGTGGTCGACCAGAAGTGGGGCTTTGGTCGACAGCCAAGGCACATGCAGAAGACGGATGACTTGAAGTGTTTCTGGCTGGGTTCGTTGGTCGACCATAACCACTTCCCTGGTCGACAAGCGGCCTTTGACACTTCTTCTGATTTGTTGATTCCACTTGGATTTCAGTGGACCTGAAATTACTTAACATATCAGAAGTAACTTGAACTATCAGATTTATATTGAGTTAATCAAAAACATTGTTTGTCATCATCAAATAGTCATGAGTCCATTACTTTGAAGGAACAATCAAACCACTTGTATTTGTTATGAAACAAGATAGAACTTGATTAATCAAACATATCCTATTGTCATCATCAAAACCAAGGGATGCACAACATTCTCCCCCTTTTTGATGATGACAACCATGAGTCATTGTGACAAACAACAGATTATAAAATTCATTTGATATTGCATTCAAGGCTATCATAGCACAGATTTCATTCAGACAATTCGTTTGATGTGCCTTTCAAAAACTATAGCACTAATTACATGAGTGACTCAAAAAGGATAAAGACACTAAGGACACGTAGACAAAGTAAACTTGACATCTAGACACACATCTAGACACACAACTAGACACACAATGACACATAAAGTCCTATCTCCCCCTTTGTCAACAGCAAAAAGAAGATCATAAAAAAACTAGGATAGTGAACCATCACGATGCAGAAAACGAGCGGTCAGGATTTAATCAGCATAACTCAAATTTTTGGAAGATATTAAAGTGTACTCCCTTTCTTTAATAGAACACTTATGGAACCTTTCCACCCTTATGCAAAGACCACCTTGTGACCAAATAGAGTGGGTATTGTGGTTCAATGAATTTGAAAGTATTGCACCAATAAATTGACTCCCCATATCCAATTTCTTTCACATGGCTCCTTGAACTTATAATATATTTCAAGAGATAATTTGACTAACTATGCTAGCTGAACAGTGTTTTGTACTTTTATTTGCATGCTATGCTTTAGGTCAACCATTTTCTCTGCCTTTGTGATAACTTTTTGAATCATTTGAGAGCTGTGGTCAGGTTTATCACATGCTTTTCTACACGAGGAGACACGCTTTTTACACGCCAGAAACCCCGGCTACTTAGCATGCCTAACCATTCCACTAATAACTGGGACACACCTTTTATCCGTGAGGATATACGTTTATCAGACGCCAATATCCCCAGTTACTCAGTATGCCCAATCAATATTTTTGAAAGCAGCAGAGTTAGATTGGATCTTCATGACACACTTGTCTCCCATCTATTGTTCAGCCAATTTTTTTGCTTTGAGATGGAGAACAGTAGTTTCTCAGAACTCAATCCATTGCTCTACCAAGAAGGCAGAATTATGGCGTATTCCATGTACATACATGTTATATTTGAGTTTATTTTTACTGTCCAACACAGACACAGGTAGAGAAACAGTCTCATTACTAAAAATCATAAGTCCTCAAAATCTTGTGACAGAGTCATAGTTATGGTTTGAATTTATTGCAGTAGTACAGTTCAAATTCTCATTACTACACTCAACCTCTACTCTTAATGATTACCTTGGTGATTTTATTGAAAGATATGGTTAGGTTTTTCAATGTTTTATCAAGGAATGAGTTTACACTTTTTCTCCCCCTCAATTTGTGAGTCCTTGCTGAAGATAAAAAAATGTTGGCCATGAAGAGATATAGAGACACAAGGGATGGGAAGTATGGATAAGGATGAATGAGTGAAGAATCTGAGCACAAAAGTTCACTTAGTTCAGAGGATTTCCTAGCAGAGCCAGCAGCCTTTTTAGATCCATTTTCCCTTGTTCAGATCCTCTGTCGACCATAGAGTTGCCTTTGGTCGACCTCTGTGCTGTCACAGAAACTGCCTGATGAGTAGTCACCTGTGGTCTGCTTTCTGACAATTCTGTTGTCGACCATGGGACCGCCTGTGGTCGACAGCTGCGAAGTCACAGAACCAACTATTTCCTGTCCTGATGCCTTGGTCGACCAGCGCCTTGCCTGTGGTCGACCACAAGAGATAATCCGTAGTAGAACCAGGATTCTGCAGAACTTGCTGAAGTAGCAACCGACACTAGACCTCCAAACTCAAAACTTGACCAGTACTAGAGACCTAGTTGACATAACTTAGTACAGAAATGACAGAATCTATACAGTGAACACATGAATATGATTATTTCAAGAATTTTCAGGAGAAATTCTACAAATTCCTAACTCCCTTCTTAGAGTTGAAAATCTGTCATTGTTAAGGGGTTTTGTGAAAATGTCTGCCAGTTGTTTTTCAGTTTCTACAAAATGAAGCATGAAATTTCCTTTGGAGACCTCATCTCTTAGAAAGTGATGACGGATCTCAATGTGTTTTGTCCTAGAGTGTTGAATGGGGTTTTTAGACAAATTAATAGCACTAGTGTTGTCACAGAAAATAGGTGCACATCCAAGATCTACATTGTAGTCTTGGAGTTGATGTTTTATCCACATAACCTGTGTACCACAGCTCCCTACTGCGACATACTCAGCCTCAGCAGTGGAGAGTGCCACAGAATGCTGCTTTTTAGAAGCCCATGATATTAAACATCCACCTAATATTTGACAATAACCACTAGTACTCTTCCTATCAATTTTGCAACCAGCATAATCAGCATCTGAATATGAAATCAAATCTAGTTTGCAGTATGTAGGATACCATAAACCCAATTCTTGGGTGCCGGCAAGGTATCGAAGGATACGCTTGACAGCCCCTAAATGTGATTCTCTAGGGCTAGACTGATATCTAGCACACATGCATACACTAAACTGAATATCTGGCCTTGAAGCAGTTAAATATAGCAGGGACCCGATCATACCTCTGTATTTCTTGGCATCTACCATGTTACCTTTTACATCAGCTTCCAATGTTGCATTTGTACCCATGGGTGACTCGATTGGTTTGCAGCTTTCCATGCCAAACTTCTTCAACATCTCCTTTATGTACTTGGATTGATTTATGAAGTATCCTTCTCTACATTGTACGATCTGCAATCCAAGAAAAAACTGTAAATCACCCATTAAACTCATTTCAAACTCATTGGTCATTAAGTTTGCAAATTCAGTACATAAAGAAGCTTCGGTAGACCCAAACACAATATCATCCACATAGATTTGTACAACTAGTATATGCTTACCTTGGGTCTTGGAAAATAATGTTTGATCAATTTTACCTCTTATGTATCCCTTCTTGGTGAGGAAGGAGCTCAACCTTTCATACCAGGCCCGAGGAGCCTGCTTTAATCCATACAAAGCTTTATGCAATTTGAAAACATGATTAGCAAGTTCATCATTTTCAAATCCAGGGGGTTGTTCCACATAGACTTCTTCTTTTATTATTCCATTTAGAAATGCACTTTTTACATCCATTTGTTGTAGTTTGATTCCATGAGATGCTGCAAAGGCTAACAATATCCTGATGGCTTCTAATCTAGCAACTGGAGCATATGATTCTTCAAAATCAACCCCAAATTCCTGGTTGTACCCTTTAGCCACCAGCCGAGCCTTGTTTCTCATTACAACCCCTTCTTCACTTAGCTTGTTTTTATAGACCCACTTGGTTCCAATAACGGGGTGAGATGAAGGTCTAGGGACAAGACTCCACACCTGATTTCTTTCAAATTGATTTAGTTCTTCATGCATAGCATTTATCCATGAGTCATCTTTTAATGCTTCCTCTACTGATTTGGGCTCTATTTGGGACACAAGTGCAAGCTGATCTAGTTCATTGATTTCTTTTAACTGAGATCTAGTCTTCCTAGGATCATGAATTCCACCAATGATGTTTTCTATGGGATGATCTCTAAGAAGTCTTAAGTTCTCAAGATTGTTACCTGAGATGCCTTCTCCTTCGGGTGGAGCATTAGTAATACCTTGATCTCTTTCCTGAGATTGTTCTTCTTCATTTGGTTCTTCGTTGTCTTCTAGAAATTCCCTATCTTCTTCTTCCTTGCTGACCTGCTCATTTTTGCCAAGATCATTAATTTCATCAAATGTAATATGAGGGGATTCTTCAACAATTTGATCTTTGGTGTTAAAAACTCTATAGGCTCTTGATCGGTCGGAATAGCCCAAGAATATTCCTGGATCACTCTTCGGTTCAAATTTGTCCAAGACCCTTTTATCATTGTTATGAATAAAGCATTTTGACCCGAAAATTCTAAAATGAGCTAGGGATGGTTTCTTACCTTTGAACATTTCATATGGTGTATTTTCACTAGCCGGTCTTACCATTGCTCGGTTTACAATGTAGCATGCTGTGTTGACTGCCTCTGCCCAAAATCTCCTTGGAAGTTTAGC
The DNA here is from genome assembly GCA_022559845.1 of Amorphophallus konjac. Lineage (NCBI taxonomy): Eukaryota > Viridiplantae > Streptophyta > Magnoliopsida > Alismatales > Araceae > Amorphophallus > Amorphophallus konjac. The sequence continues at coordinate 39,377,006 of CM040122.1, forward strand.
TTCAACCAGCATGGTTCTAGCCATCTCGACAAGAGTGCGGTTCCTTCTCTCCACAACACCATTTTGTTCTGGAGTCCTTGGTGAGGAAAATCTGTGGGTTATGCCCTTGTTTCTGCAGAATAAGTCAAAGTCAGAATTTTCAAACTCCCCCCATGGTCAGATATGATTGTACACACTTTGGACTTGCCATCCTGCTTCATTCTTTTGTAGAATTCCTGAAACTCAGAAAAAGCATCACTTTTATGAGATAGAAATATTACCCATGTGAATCTAGAGAAATCATCAACTAGTACATAACCGTATCTCTTACCACTAAGACTAGCAGTTCTTGTTGGGCCAAAAAGGTCCATGTGCACAAGTTCTAGTGGTCTAGAAGATTGACTTTCAGTTCTACCTTTGAATGATTTTCTTGTTTGCTTACCTTGGGTACATGATTCACATACTTTGACATTTTGAGCAAACGAAATTTCAGGCATACCAAGAACCATTTTATTCTTCACAAGTTTATGCAACACCCTATAGCTAACATGCCCTAGCCTTCGGTGCCACAGCCAGGTCAGGTCCTCTTTCTTGGCGGTTAGGCACAGGTTGGAGTGGGCTGGATCATCCAAGTCTATTATGTAGACATTGTTTACTCTCTGGCCCATAAACTTGACTGTATCTGAATTTGGTTCAATAATCTTGCAGATCTTGGAGTCAAATATTACTTTATGGCCTTTGTCGCAAAGCTGACTGATGCTCAGCAAGTTATATTCCAGTCCATCTACCAGCAGTACATTTTCAATACTGTTTGAGGAGTTCTTACCTATTTTACCTGTCCCGATGATCTTACCTTTGTTATTTCCTCCAAAGGTCACATAACCTCCATCTTTTGAGCTTAGTTGGGAGAACTTGGTCTTGTCTCCCGTCATGTGTCTTGAGCAACCACTATCTAAGTACCACTTATTGTGCATGGCTGCCAGACATTCCTGCATCATGAATTACACAGAAATTTTTGGACCCCAATGGTACCCGGGTCCAAGATAACTTGTAAAATTGTGAAATTGCTGTAACAATCCTTTGGGAACCCAGATTTTCTTAGAGCAGTTTAATTTTTCGTCTCTGAACTTGTTCAGATTGGGTGGCTTTTGTTCTAATGTTTCTTTAATCTGAATCCACCTTTTTGATTTCCAATTTTCATTTTGTTTCACCTGAGAAAATCTGTGGTTTCTGTTTGCGTGTCTGGTCATGGTCGACATCTGGTGTGTCTGTGGTCGACCATTGCTTTTCCAGAAGCCAGCGCTTGTTCTGGCAGTTCCTCTGGTCGACATCTGGTATGTCTGTGGTCGACCACTGCTTCTCCAGACGCCAGCGCCTGTTCTGGCAGATCCTCTGGTCGACAGAGGAGGGGTCGGTTGTCGACCAGCCTGTCTCCAGACACCTTGTTTTCCAGATTTATGTCCTTTAACTTGATTTAGTACTTGGTTTGTTTGGTTATTTCTGTGAATTTGAGTTTCTTGTCTATTATTTTTAAGCTTATGTTGATTGACTATTTTCTCTTTAATGTTTCTCTCTTCCTTGGTGACATTATTCCTTTTGGAGGAGCATTCAGCTACATCCTCTTGTTTGTCTTGGTATAGATTGATTAGGGGCCCTTTTCCTTTTGAGTCAGCAATCCCAGTTACGGTTTTTATTTGGAATTCCTTTTTAGCCGTAGGATTGTATCCTAACCCTTCTTTTTGAAAGTTTACTTTTATTCCCAAGACAGCATTTAAGTTTTCTTGACCTTTAGTCATTTTTTCCAAGGTTTCCTGTTTGTTTTTCAGTTCACTCTGGATTCTTTCTATTTCTTCCAGAAGTTGACAGTTTTCCTCCTTGAGTGAGTTGTTTCTTTCTTGAGTTACCTTAGTTTGCTGTTCACTTTCTTGAGTCTTTAATTTTACCTCATCAATTGTGTTTTTCAGTGACTCATTTTCTTCTAACAGCCATTTGACATTTTCTTCATCTGTCTCGTATTGTTTCAGCTTATTTTTCAAGGTGGTGATTTCTAATTCTAGTTCAGTTCTGTTGGCAAATGGGTTGCTGTCATTATTGACCTGATTAAGCTTTTTCTTCAAACTCTTATTTTCCTTTCTAATTCTTTCATATGCATCAAGTAAGTCTGAGTAGACTTCTTCCCAATCTGAGCTAGAAAAATCTTGAAACGGGGGATTACCTCAAGATCATCGCTATCTCCTTTGGCCATCAAACAGATGTTTCCTTCTTCTTCCTCGGAAGTTGTTTCCTCCTTACTGCTTTCCTCCTCCTCGCTCCATGTGCTTATCATTGCTTTTAGTTGCTTGCCTTTCCACTTGAAGCTTGATTTCTTAGGAGTCTCTGGACATTCAGCCTTTATGTGTCCTAGTTTCCTGCAGTTGTAGCAGACAAGTTTGTTAGATGAAGTTTTATTTTTATCAAACTTAAACTGAGATGACTTTCTTACCATGCCCTTAGGATTCCTGAATCCCTTACCTTCCTTCCGCAGAAACCTTTTGAATTTTCTTGTTAACATGGCTAGCTCACCAGTTTCCTCACCTGTGCTAGATGAGTTATCAGTGTCAGATAGTTCAGAGGTGCCTATTTTAGTTTTTAGGGCGAGCTGGTTCTTTTTCTTGCCCTCATCTTCTTTTCTTTTCAGATTGACCTCATAGGCCATTAGGGATCCCACTAGTTCATCCACAGTCATAGTGGTGAGGTTCTTTGAGTCCTCAATTACTGTGGCCTTGGTATGCCACATAGGAGTGAGGGATCTTAGGATCTTCCTCACTAATTCCTGTTCCTTGTAGGTTTTCCCTAGACTCTTTAAACTATTCGTTAATTGCACTAGTCTAGCATACATTTCAGAAATATTTTCGTCAGTTTTCATTCTAAACATTTCATATTCTGAAACTAGCATATTTGCTTTTGACTCCCTTACCTCTGAAGTACCTTCATAGATTACTACTAGTCGATCCCACATTTCCTTGGCCGTTGCACATTGTGAAACTCGTGAGAACTCCGTGGGGTGTAGTGCGCATTGCATTACGTTCATGGCTCCCCAGTTGATGGTTGATTTTCTGACCTGTTCTCTGGTCCAGGTATCCTCATCTTCGGGCAGCTCGTAGGGTCCTCGGCTTACTACTCTCCACATCTCATGATCTTGTGCTCTCAAGAACACCTGCATACGATTTTTCCAGTATGAGAAATCATTTCCATCGAAATATGGTGGTCTAGTTACTGAGTGTCCCTCAGCCATTAGACTTCTAGAGTTCAGTCCGGCAGGCCTCTCCTGGTTGTTAGACCACATTTTTGGAGAGTCTGGCTCTGATACCACGTGTTGAGTACGGACTGAATAGATCTAGAGGGGGGGTGAATAGATCTTTCCCCCTTTTTCGATTTAATATCTATTGACTAAATGAGTTGCAGGTGATTGACGAATTACAGAACTAATGTTGATATCAATGAAGAAAACAAACACATAGAGAAGCACGCACACACATAAGCAAACCACAAGATAGGATTTTTAAGGTGGTTCAGTCTCTTCCCGAGACTTACATCCACCCCTTGCTTAACTCAAGCAAGGCTTCACTTATGAGAACCTCTGATCTCAATCCAAAACACAAGACACCGCTGTCACACAGCTTGTTCCTGCTGACACACAGCTTGTACCAGCTGACACACAGCTTGAATCCGCTGCCTCACAGCTTGACACTTGGTGTAAGGATGAATAGAAATGATGAGAAGGTGGGATGATGCAACAGGACTGAATATAGACTTTTGTAACAAAGTAAAGAATTCAGCCTGGGACTTAATCACATAAATAACAAGAGTAAACTCCCTGTAGAACTTCCAATCGGATGCCTTCAGCTGCTTTGCTGCTGGAGGTCGCACAGCTTCAAGCCCAGTCTTCCTTCTGCAGCAATGAGAATGCCTTTAGTCTTCTGCAGATTTCTGGTTGATGGAGAGCCACTTCGTCCTGTGATGTAGGTGTGTTTCTTAGCTTCTGTTCTATGCTCTCTCTGTGTGCTCGCCTCCGCGATCAGTTGCCTTCTACTTTTTATATAGATCCTTTTTCAAGCCTGAAGCTCTTCCCGCTCAAATTCCAGATCGAGCGTCAATCTGCTAGAAAGCAGGGAGAAGGTTAAATCCGATCACTACAATAAGTTTGACTGCTTCTAAGCAATATTCTCTCCTTGATTCCCGTGCGGAATCTCATCAGTTGAGCTACCCAACAACCTGCAACAACAATCTGCAGGTTTTAAGGAACCAAAATAGAATTCGGTTAGAGTTCGGTTCTGGACGCTATAACACCCGTGGTCGACCATGACACTGTCCCTGGTCGACAACGAGCAGTGTCCTGATGGCGGTTTCATTCTGGCTGACACTCGCGTCCCGTGGTCGACCACAGCCTTGTCGCTGGTCGACAAGGGGCAAATTCCAGATGGCCGTCAGTTCTGTCTGATGCTCTGTCTGTTCTGTGGTCGACCAGAAGTGGGGCTTTGGTCGACAGCCAAGGCACATGCAGAAGACGGATGACTTGAAGTGTTTCTGGCTGGGTTCGTTGGTCGACCATAACCACTTCCCTGGTCGACAAGCGGCCTTTGACACTTCTTCTGATTTGTTGATTCCACTTGGATTTCAGTGGACCTGAAATTACTTAACATATCAGAAGTAACTTGAACTATCAGATTTATATTGAGTTAATCAAAAACATTGTTTGTCATCATCAAATAGTCATGAGTCCATTACTTTGAAGGAACAATCAAACCACTTGTATTTGTTATGAAACAAGATAGAACTTGATTAATCAAACATATCCTATTGTCATCATCAAAACCAAGGGATGCACAACAGGGACATGCTTTGTTAAGATCCCTGGAATCAATGCAAATGCGCACCTTCCCATCCTTCTTGATGACAGGGACTATATTTGCCACCCACTGAGGATATAAGACAACTCTAATGAACTTGGCATTGTACAATTTATCGACCTCTTCTTTTATTCTTAAGGCCATGTGGGGGTGAAATCTTCTTGATCTTTGTTTAACGGGTGTTGCCCCTGGTTTAAGTTCGAGTCGGTGTTCTACTAAAGAGGGGTCAAGACCCGGCATGTCCTCGTAAGACCAGGCAAAAGAATCGTTATACTCCCTTAGGACCTTAATTAGATCTTCTTCAACTTCTGAGGGGAGATTACCGGCAATAATGATGGGCCTGGGGTCTTCTTCAATTCCTAAATTTATTTCCTTCGTAGGTTCGTCCACTGCTGACGATGGCTCGTCAAATCTCGTTAAACCTTACGCATAAAAATCAGCAGTGTCATCTACGTCGCTGTCCACACTATCAACCGGGTCTTTTTCATCCATGATTTCATAAACACCTAGTCCGTCATCTCTCCACACCTCATCTTGCTTCTCATCTTCTTCGATCACAATCAGCGTAGCTATAAATTTCGGGTACTTCAGAAGAGCATGACATCGCTGAGCTAGATCCTGCAGGAACCTATCAGGAACAGATTTAGAATGACGCGCAAGTGGGCGCGACTCAGGTGAGGAAGGGTTGGACGACCTAGAACAGGACTGATGTGACACCACCTTGTGGTGATAGTCACAAGATCAAATGCCCCTTGGACCTAGCAAGCAAGCAACGCACGGACCGGTGACTTTACACGAGCGGACTCACCCGCTAAGCGCACTCTTGTGCCTGTAGGCAACCCGGTGATGGTGGTGAGGGTTCGGGACGGGACTTCGCTTCTCCCGAGCTTGGCTAGCTTTGGATTGAACCCCCAAGGGTCCTGGGATGCCCACTCTCATAGGCAGCCAGCACGCCAAGGGCGTGGGTTGTAGGGTCGCTCTCTCAACTCACTCCGCGGTGGTTGCTCAATTCGATGATAATTTGAGATCGGGCACTCTCTTACCACCGACGGCACTAAGAAACAATACTAATTAAGCAAGGGAATCCAGCAAAGAGAAGTGTTCAGTGGCTCACCTGATTGGTGTGAGGACACCGATCTCGGCCAGAGACGAGGGCGAGCGAGGAAGCGTGGGCTTACCCGCACGCCGCGCCAGAGAAGCTTCAACCTGAAATTTTAGATTACATGCACTACGTCCCATGCAGGGGGGGGGAGATCTTGGGGAAGGGAAGCCAATGAATACACCCAAACACTACCTCCACACAGGGAGGGGCCTTCAGCCGGCCAAGCTGGGAGGGGTGAAACCGAACAAGAAGCTAAAAGGAAGCCGATGCCGATTCTGTCCACTTCCTGCGCTTCAGGACAGACAGTTGGATATCTTGATACTGCGGCCGCTCCAGAATTTTGTTGATAACAAGACCAGTTGGGAATTCTTCGTAGCTGGATCAGGATGATGTCAGAATTTTTCTGATTTCTTTGGTCAACAGTGCTGGTCGGGGCAGAGGCTCAAAGAGGGAGGCAGGGCTTCAGTTCTGACTGCTTCAGGTTCACAACAGCAGGAAGAGGAGGTTGCCACGAGCACTCCAGAGCTCAGAATCAGGCGCCTCTAGAGTCGTCAGAACCGTAGATGAGTCCTCTTCAAAAGGAGACCAACGGGGATGCCAAATGTTGTCGGAGTAGACCAGTAGAACTCAAACAATGAGGGGGGATCGAAGCAGACTGATGGGAAGCAGAACCGCACACTCGGGGGAAGAAAATGAGAACTCTTAATTCCGGGCGCAAAACAGAGATCCGCTTCCTGATTCAGGAAGTAGACTTGTTGACGAAGCTCCCGGCCAAGCCTCGCCTCCAGATCTTCCAGAGAGTGGTCATGGTAGCTTCAGGAATCAGCTTCAGGTTGCTCTTCAGGGAGGAGATGCGCATTTGGAGAAGATCGACTGCTCAGGACGGCCCCAAGCTCAGAACATGATGAGACTACTGCCGTTGCGAAGCAGACAGAGAGACGCTTCCAACGGTACATCTTTGGCCTTCAGATTCGCTGGGATGTAGTCGGGGTTGTCTCTGCAAGCTGCTGCTTCTCTGCTTCCTCCGAACTAAGAACTACATGTTGAAGATGATGGGGGGAAATGGGGTATATGGGAGGGGAAATGAGGTGGATGTGTATGGGGGCAACCTCTAGCTGTGAGGGGGTCTGGGAGGGGGTGTTCCAAGGTGTGGGAAGGGGAGAATGGGGGCTGGAATGGGGTGTTTAGAGTGGGTGAGAGAGGAGCTGTGAATTTGGGATGGTGGGTGAGAGAGAAGGAGAGATCTATCTCCAAAGTATGAAAGTGGACTAAAGGGGTGATTAATGGGGGCTTTGGGGATGGGAAGGGTTGTATTGGGGAAGGGAAGGGGTGCTTAGGGAGTGGAGAAGTCTCCCTTGGGAGATGAGAGGGTGCTTAGGGAAGGGGATTGGGTAGTTGGTGGTTGGGTGGTGGAGTATGGATTGGTGGAGGGTCTCTTGGGACTAGGGGTGGAGTAATGAGGGTTGGGGGTAGTTGGAATGACCTTAATGGATGAGGGGAGGAGAGAGAAAGGTGGTTGGGAGGGGAGGAGAGAGAAAGGGGCGCAAGTTTTAGAGAGAGAAAGTGGGGGAGAGAGAAAATGACTTTCTAGAGAGAGGGGCAGAGAGAGAGGGGGGTAGGGGCTTCTCACCCACTCAATTGGCTTCTCACCAAAAGAAGAGATTTAAGTTGGACACTAGAGAATTCAAATTTTCATTCATTCATTGATTAACTTCAAATGGGGAGATGGGGGTCCTATATATAGGCAACCCACATTTTACAAAAAGCCCCTAACTCTTGACACAATGACAAATAACCAAGGGGGTAGGGGCACCCTTGGGCCTAGCCCACAGAATTAGGCCCAATATGCAACTTAATCACCCTAATGACACTTAACCTAGGTAAATGACTCATTAACCTAGGTATAAGACTCAAATAAAAGAAAAAATACATAATATGACTCAAATAAAATAAGAAAATTACATGACTCAACTCAGAAAAATGTGATGGACACAATGGAACCATGCCGTTGAACAATCAGAGCTATGGAAAAAATGTGAAGGATGAGAGATGCCCCCATCATACCCCCGGGGTGCGAAGAACTCGACTCCGTCGAGTATGGGTCCGCCGGGGAAGAGGTCCTCCAATGCAGCTCCGGGCGAGCCCCAACCTCCAAACTCAACCTCACGTCCTTAGCCGGGGGATTGCTCTTCATCCTCTCAAGGTGGCTCGGGCACACCCTCTTGCTGGCGATGGTACCCTGCTTGCCTAGTATTACCTCCGTGTGCACACGTCGGACTCTCAAGCTGATATGAGGAGGCTCTCCGAGGGTGTCACTCACAAAGGTGGGGGTTGGCTCAAGGTGCTCACTGGGATCCACCGCGGTGCCCTTAGAGGGTACTAGATCCGCCACGTGAAAAGTGGGGTATATCCCAAAATCCCATTGATAAATCCAACCCGTAAGCTAGGTTGCCAAAGCCACTCGGAATATGGAAGGTTCAAGTCCTCGTGCCCTCGATTTGGAGGTGACCCTAAGGTAGAGCCATTCCAAAGCTACCATCGTAAGGTTGCCTACTTGGAATTTAAAGTGGCACTCGTGAGTTTTTGCCCGCGCATTATGAACCTCACCACCCGTTGCTGGATGCTTGCTTGAATGAGTATGCCATGAGCTATGGTGCGGTGTGGGTGGGAAGTGTGTGGTATGCAAAGGGGGACCGGGGAAACCATAAGTGGACCTATCATGCAATGCGGCTATGTAAACCTTGATGGACCTAGGAGGGTCGGGGCACCCGTAGGTGAATCTGTCATGCATAGTGGTGGTAAATATCGGGGGACCCGGACATCCGTAGATGCCTTTGACATGCTTAAGACCCATGATGAATGAAGGTGGGTCATTACATCCGAATATAGACCACTCATGTTTCCTACTTGACATGTGGGTGAGATGAATGAATGTACCCGACTTATGAATCATGTCAAGTGGTTTTGTACGCCAAGACTCATGCATTTTTGTGCCAAAGATGTTTCCTATGTGTGGGCTTTTGAACTTTCATTGGAATGGGTCAAAGGGGTCTAAGAAGGTGGATATCATGAAGTGGGGCATTTCCTCGATCCCTAGGTGTATATCGCCCATAGTCATGGTTCCCATGGTGTAACCTTGGTCTAGGATGGGGTGGATTGGATCAAACATGGTGGGTTGGGATAGGGAAAGGTGGGTGGTGGATAAGGTGGTTGGGTCACACGGGTTCCTTGACTCCCATTGGAATGGATCGTAGGGATCATAAAATGGATTATCAAGGGGGAGGAGTTCCATGTCCTCAAGGTCCTCAAAAGGTGCTATGTCATCCTTCTCCATAACAGTTAGGACCGTGTCTTGGGTGAGCAGGTTGGCCATGAAGGAAAGGCTTTGTTTCCTACCCGGGATAAGGAGCTCTAATTGGAGGATGGAGTTGGGCTCATCGGGTGTGGGGAGGAGTAAAAGGAGGTCGCTAGTGTAGCAACCAATGGTGCAAACTGAGGTGATAGACCCGACACAAAGGTGTAGGAGGTCAAGGCTCCTAGGTTGTTCGGCCATAGGGGTCAATATGCTAGTGAACTCAATTTGCCAGGCTAAGTCCTTAAGAAGATCATCTAAGGTATCCACTTGATAGGATGCTTGGATTGTGGTGTGATAGGAGAAGAAGGGCACTATGGGAAGGTTTTGTTCTATGGGAGGGAAAACATGGGTCGTGATATTTCTTATTGGGCTCTCCTTTAGCCAACTAATAAGGGGTTCTCCTAAGATGAGCTCAGCCCCAACTAGAGAGGGTGGTGTAAGGTGAAAGCCACCATGTGAGGTTTCTTCTTCTACTTGGTCATGGGAGGTCTCCGTGGTGGGGATAGGGTCTGGAGTGTTCACCACTATGGGGTCGGATATGGGTTCCTCCTCCAAGGAGGTGAGAGGGTCTTTTGGTTGCAGGGTGATGATGGTTGGTGCATGGCGCACCCGAGGTGGTGGGCAAGGTTGGACTCGAGTTGGGATTGGTAAGGGAAGTAGTGGAGGCCTAGGACATGGGAGTTTTGGGGGAGGGAGTGGGAGATGGGTTGGTTTGGATGGCTTGGGTTGGTCGGTCTTGGGGGGAGTGTCCCTTATAGAGGAAGATGGAGGGGTAGTGGTGGGGACCAAGGGGCTTGTGGAGTATGGGTTTTGTGGGGAATTGTGGGTTGGGGAATGGTTGCCATCGTGGGCCTAGGTGGAGGGGTGGACACGGGGTCCACGTGGGTTTGAATGGTGAGAATGGGGTGAGTGGTGGTCCTTATTGGGGAAACTGGGTCGGTTAGGGGTCTCTTCCCCTTGGGATCGGTCGGTTGTGGAGGGGTGGAAGTGGGGGCCAATTGGGTTTGGATAGTGAGGTTTGTGGAAGGGGGTTTTGGTTGGGGTGTGGGGATCCTCATGGGGTTAGGTGAGGAGGTGGATGCTTGGATTAGTTGGGTCTTAAGGGATAGGATTTGGTGGCGAAGTGTAGTGGTGATGGTTGAGAGGGAATTTGTTGGGAGTGGTGGGGGAGGAGGCCTAAAGGTGGTCTCAAGTTGGCCGGGTGGGGATGGAGGAGTGATAGTGTTCCTCGGGCTAGGGGTGTTTGAGTAGGAGGGGTGGAAATATTTGGAGATGTAGATCTTCCTAAGTTCCTCCTTCATATCATCCCATGAAGAAATGGGCTCTTGTCTCCTAACCCTTCTTAATCCATCTATGTGTTCTCACTTCCTCTTGGCTTGACCCCGAAATTGTCCCTTGGCAACACGGACTCTTGCGGGTCCATAAACCATAGTCCTCTCATAGTCTTTTTCCATGGTAACCTCCCACTTTAGGTAGGCACTAGAGCATGATCCATTGAAGAGGAGATCCTCAAAAGAGATTATGTCAAATGGAGGGTTGATTGGACCCTTGTGTAGGGCCGAGTGGGATGAATGTGACCAAAAAGAGGTAGCCATGCTAGAGGGCACGATTGATGCACCGGGTGACTCTAAATGCAAGTGCGGCCTAGGACTAGCCTTAGTAGAGATAAGTCTAAAATTTGCTCTGATACCAATTTGATGTGACACCACCTTGTGGTGATAGTCACAAGATCAAATGCCCCTTGGACCTAGCAAACGCACGGACCGGTGACTTTACACGAGCAGACTCACCCGCTAAGCGCACTCATGTGCCCGTAGGCAACCCGGTGATGGTGGTGAGGGTTCGGGACGGGACCTCGCTTCTCCGGAGCTTGGCTAGCTTTGGATTGAACCCCCAAGGGTCCTGGGATGCCCACTCTCATAGGCGGCCAGCATGCCAAGGGCATGGGTTGTAGGGTCGCTCTCTCAACTCACTCCGCGGTGGTTGCTCAATTCGATGATAATTTGAGATCGGGCACTCTCTTACCACCGACGGCACTAAGAAACAATATTGATTAAGCAAGGAAATCCAGCAAAGAGAAGTGTTCAGTGGCTCACCTGATCAGTGTGAGGACACCGATCCCGGCTAGAGATGAGGGCGAGCGAGGAAGCGTGGGCTTACCCGCACGCCGCGCCGGAGAAGCTTCAACCAGAAATTTCAGATTACAAGCACTACGCCCCATGCAAGGGGGGGGGGGGAGATCTTGAGGAAGGAAAGCTAATGAATACACTCAAACACTACCTCCACACAGGGAGGGGCCTTCAACCGACCAAGCGGGGAGGGGTGAAACCGAACAAAAAGCTAAAAGGAAGCTGATGCCGATTCTATCCGCTTCCTGCGCTTCAGGAAAGACAGTTGGATATCTTGACGCTGCGGCCGCTCCAGAATTTTATTGATGACGAGACCAGTAGGGAATTCTTCGTAGCTGGATCAGGATGATGTCAGAATTTTTCTGATTTCTTTGGTCACCAGTGCTGGTCGGGGCAGAGGCTCGAACAGGGAGGCAAGTCTTCAGTTCTGACTGCTTCAGGTTCACAACAGCAGGAAGAGGAGGTTTCCACGAGCACTCCAGAGCTCAGAATCAGGCGCCGCTGGAGTCGTCAGAACCATGGATGAGTCCTCTTCGAAATGAGACCAACGGGGATGCCAAATATTGTCAGAGTAGACCGGTAGAACTCGAACAATGAGGGGGGGTCGGAGCAGACTGATAGGAAGCAGAACCGCACACCTGGAGTAAGAAAATGAGAACTCTTGATTCCGGGCACAAAATAGAGCTCCGCTTCCTGATTCTGGAAGTAGACTTGTTGACGAAGCTCCCGGCCAAGCCTCGCCTCCAGATCTTCCAGAGAGTGGTTGTGGTAGCTTCAGGAATCAGCTTCAGGTTGCTCTTCAGGGAGGAGATGCGCAGTTGGAGAAGATCGACTGCTCAAGACAGCCCCAAGCTCAGAACATGATGAGACTACTGCCGTTGCGAAGCAGACAGAGAGACGCTTCCAACGGTACCTCTTGGGCCTTCAGAGTCTCTGGGATGTGGTCGGGGTTGTCTCTGCAAGCTGCTGCTTCTCTACTTCCTCCGAACTAAGAACTGCATGTTGAAGATGATGGGGGGAAATGGGGTATATGGGAGGGGAAATGAGGTGGATGTGTATGGGGGCAACCTCTAGCTGTGAGGGGGTCTGGGAGGGGGTGTTCCAAGGTGTGGGAAGGGGAGAATGGGGGCTGGAATGGGGTGTTTAGAGTGGGTGAGAGAGGAGCTGCGAATTTGGGATGGTGGGTGAGAGAGAAGGAGAGATCTATCTCCAAAGTTTGAAAGTGGACTAAAGGGGTGATTAATGGGGGCTTTGGGGATGGGAAGGGTTATATTGGGGAAGGGAAGGGGTGCTTAGGGAGTGGAGAAGTCTCCCTTGGGAGATGAGAGGGTGCTTAGGGAAGGGGATTGGGTAGTTGGTGGTTGGGTGGTGGAGTATGGATTGGTGGAGGGTCTCTTGGGACTAGGGGTGGAGTAATGAGGGTTGGGGGTAGTTGGAATGACCTTAATGGATGAGGGGAGGAGAGAGAAAGGGGCGCAAGTTTTAGAGAGAGAAAGTGGGGGAGAGAGAAAATGACTTTCTAGAGAGAGGGGTAGAGAGAGAGGGGGGTAGGGGCTTCTCACCCACTCAATTGGCTTCTCACCAAAAGAAGAAGATTTAAGTTGGACACTAGAGAATTCGAATTTTCATTCATTCATTGATTAACTTCAAATGGGGAGATGGGGTCCTATATATAGGCAACCCACATTTTACAAAAAGTCCCTAACTCTTGACACAATGACAAATAACCAAGGGGGTAGGGGCACCCTTGGGCCTAGCCCATAGAATTGGGCCCAATATGCAACTTAATCACCCTAATGACACTTAACCTAGGTAAATGACTCATTAACCTAGGTACAAGACTCAAATAAAAGAAAAATTACATAATATGACTCAAATAAAATAAAAAAATTACATGACTCGACTCAAAAAAATATGATGGACACAATGGAACCATGCCGTTGAACAATCGGAGCTGTGGAAAAAATGTGAAGGATGAGAGATGCCCCCATCAAGGACCCTACTTCTTTAGACCTAACAGACTCTACTTCCCTAGACTTGACGTACTCTATGTCTAACCTAGGAGAAAGAATATCTAATGGGAAGGAGGCAGCAGGGTTCTCATGCCCCTGGGAGGATAATGGAGAATAGACAGCGTAATCTTCCACTGAGATCTCCATTTCGAATTTGGCATTTTTTTTGGAGGGGATCAGTAGAGATCATGTAGCAAGAGGGAGATGAAGGTGGAGGAGGGAGCCTGAGAGGGTACTTGGAGGGACAGAAGATATCGAGAAAAGGATCAGAGGAGGAGAAGAATGGAGTAGATAGATCAATCGGAGGACAGCAAGTGCATGTCCTGACGATGAGGAAATCAGTGGGGATTTGGAATAGCATCAGATCAATCATAATGGGAGGTGAACGGGGTAAAAAGTCCAGCTCCTAGAAGAGAGACAAAAGACGGGAGGGAGACCAAGTAAAGACGATGGGTGAGCTCCCCCTTTCCCGTGGTCGGTAAGCTGGCTTCTTCGGCTGAAAACATACAAGCCGTACCTCCTGACTTTCTTCTTGATGGAATAATCTTTCAAATGACTGGCTGAAGTCAATCATGTCATCAACTAGCCCCTTTGGAAGGAATAGTGGGCTGGTAAATATATGAGCTGTATCTTCTACTTTCTTAGGTTGACTTGGTTGTGCTTTCAACGTGCCTGGCTGGAGGGGGCCTTTAATAAAATGTGGGCAGTAGTCCCAGGTCAAGGGCCCGGAATCACCCAGAATTGAGAATGAAGACTCTCGATAGCCGAGGCCCCTCTTGTTCATCTTCCTTCCTTTGGGGATTGGCTTGGTCCGTCCTTGTAACTGTGCGCCGAGGCCTCTCCCCAGTTGATAGCCCAATTTCAGTATAATAGACTAGCCCTTTGAATCCCTGATCTTGGGCTTCTCTTTTATGTTGACTGCTGCAGAGACGGGCTTGCGTGGCGCATATGCCCATGGAAAGTTCAAATCTAGCACAGAAATAACAGGCCGATTGCTAGGCCATAGGGTTGGTAAGATCTTGTCAGAAATGACCTTGACAGACTGGACCATGGACATGCTCTTCACCTTAACCACCCTCCCTTGGAAAGGGAATTTGAGACATTGGTGGGCAGTAGATGGTACGGCGTTGAGATTGTCGATCCACGGATGACCCAAAATAGCCTTAAACATAGGGTCGATGTCCAGCACATAAAATTCAATCGGCATAGTGAGAGGCCCAAGCTCGGCCTGAATAGTGACCACCCCATGACATGCCCTTCGGGAGTTGTCATATGCTGCTATTGTTGTAGGGGTCAGTCTTAACAGATCTCCTGATAAATTGCAGGCTCTCAAGGTGCTGAGAGGACAGACATTAATGGATGCCCCGGTGTCAACTAGTGCCACATCTATGCTTACTTTATTCAGAGCTATGGAGATGCATAGCGGCATCTGTCTTGCTTTCGAGGGTGCCAGTTCAGTTTCAGAAAATGTAATTGCTGGCCCTTTAGAGATTGTAGCCAGAGCTGTCGGTAGGCTATCTACTGCCATATCTTCATTTACGATTACCTTCTATAAGAAACTTCTGAGTGCCTCCTGGTGAAGGGTAGACCTTTTAATCAACTCCAGCACAGAGATCTTTGCAGGTACTCTATAAAGATGATGTAACATATCATATTGTGTCCCCGGCCGCGGATCTGCCTCTTCCTGATTAACAGCCTGTTGAGCGGACTGGGGATTTGGTGCGGGTGCACCAGTGGAAGGATAATTTCTGTGAAACAAACGCTCACTCCGAAGGGCTAGGTTGTGGACCAGCACGGCGTCTGATGGGCTCAAAATAAGCGGCTTAACGGACCCAGTGGGGTGAATAATGGGGGTAGTGGGGATGATAGGCGAGGGGTTTGATGAAGGCCGGGTGATGATTGGTGCGGGTATCGGTGACGGGGTAGAGGTAGATGGAAGGAGGATGATGGGTGAATGGTTGGCTAGTAGCATGGTGGTGGCGAATGTAGGTGCTGATGGTCGAGTAGAGAGAGACCGGTTAATGGGGGAGGCGGATGGTAGGATGAGGGGTTTAGTGGATGCAAAGGATGGTGGGGTTTGATGGTTAAGTAGGAGGGTGGCGGAGGGAGAAAGGCTACGGTGGTTATGGTGGAGGGCCATGAGCCGTTGTACCGATGCATCATCGTCGTAAGACCACCCAGTGTCGGGAGCTGGGGGTTGGACGAGATTAACTTGGGCCGGTGCTGGCGGTTGCGGCTGTGGAGCAGGAGGATGATTCGGCATGTGGTTTTGATGGATCCCCAAGTCTTGAATGGGCTGTTGTTGTTGCTGCGGCTGCTGCTGTGGCGGCGGTGCCTGTTGCTGCTGCACTTGCTGCCTCGGCAGCTGCCTTCTTTTCTCTTTTATTTCTATGATGGCCTTGTGCATCTCGGCCCAATCTATATGCTGCCCTTCATGCAGGTCGTATACCAAATCTCTGAATTGAAAACACCATTCGATAGTATGGCCAGGCTGCCTGTAGAACATGCAATATTTTGTCTGATCAACGGCCGGGTTCCAATTAGGCCATTCCGAAGGAAGTTGAATGGCATTAATGGACATGAGAGCCAAAAATATGTCCGTGAGAGACTCGGGCAAAGGAGGATATTGGGCTCTCTTCGGACCCAGGCGCTTGTTATTATTGGTGTAGCCGTTGGGTGGAGGGACATTGTGGTATTGCGGAGGTTGTTGGGATTGTTGCGGAGTAGGGAAGGTGTTTTGTGGAGCGGTGAAGGTAGGGTGAGAGTTTTGTGGAGTGGAGAAAGTGGGTTGGGCATTCTGTGGGGTGGAGAATAGGGGATTGCGGGAGTTTTGCGGGAAGCGGAATGGTGTGGATTGGTTGGAAAAGGGAAATGCAATAGCTTGCACCTGCTCATTTGTTTGGACTCCCTCGATGATGGGCCCCTGAGATTTCTTGTTGTATTTGGGCTTCTGGGCTTCAAAAAGAGAATGTATAGGGGAGTCCTTGAATTGTGTTTGAATGAACCTCGCCCGGCTATATAGTTGGTGCATATTGGATATGTCATTCATGGCGATAATGTTGCGGAAGGTAGGGGTAGCATTTGATATGAGCAACTTGACTTTTTCCTCCTCTGGAATGTGACCCGGCACCCGGGCAGCCATCTGCCTCCACCTGTCAGCATAGGTGGCAAAATCTTCATCTGCCTTCATTTTCTCTGCAACAAGGTCTGTAAAAGAATATTCCGGGTCGACCCGGTCTTGGAATCTCTGAATGATTTTTTCTTTCACCACTTTAAAGATCTCGGCATCCTTGAGTGGTAAAGCATAGAACCACTCTAAAGCCACCCCATCTAATGATCGGCGGAACAAGTACGCCATAAGGTGATCGTCATATTGAAATTGTGCCGATTCATACATAAAATCCCTCACATGAATGAAGGGATTGCTATTCCCGTCGTATTTACGGTACGTGGGGAGCTCAGACTGGGGAGGGAATCGGATGTTGTGAAAGTTAGGAACCAGAACATCCGCCAAAGATTGCGGGCCAACCCGCTTTTGAAGAAAATCGAGTTGTTGTTGCATGGCCGCCCATTTATCAAGAAGCTCTTATTCCCGAGAGGGTGCAGGCAAAGCAAGAGGAGTGGGCTCAAAGCGGGGAGCCGAATGGTAGAGCGAAGGAGCGAGAGGCCCATAAGAAGGATATTGGGCCGAAGGATGACCCAGATTGGCATGGACTGGGGCTACCCCTTGCTGAGGGCGAGAAAAGTCGGATGGGTCGACAAGAACCTGAGGCACTGAAGGGATGGGCCTACAAGACTCGGTCTGGGTAAATGAGGGAAGGACAATCTTCCCTTTATCAAGAACCTGGTGGGCCGATCCAGAGGATTGGCCCGCCTCCAGACTAGAGAATCTAAGGATCCTGGGCTGGACAGGGATGAGATCGATTGGAGTGGGTGGAACCCCGGGTCCAGAGACAGAGACATTGGATAGACCTTGTGTAATCATGGGAGGTGGCGCATTAGACCCCTGCAAGGTCTGGTAGAGGGCCTGAAGTTGGGCCGGCCCTAATTGGGCCATCATCTGCAAGATCTGGCCGGTAGGATTGTTGGAAGAGAGGGAGGGCTGGGCGCCCTCCATGGAGATAGCAGACGGTGGGGGGACGATCCCTTCTTTAGATGGAAATTGGGTGACCCTAGGTGGGTCCTCCAAGAGACCTTGAGGAAGAGATTCCTCATGAGAACGGGAAAGATCATAAGAAGACATAGTGGACTCAAAGAGAGGATTGGAGTAAGACGTGAAGAAGGAATTGCTCCTAGAGGATGAATCTAAGGACCGGAAGTAACAACACATGCAATGGAATACCTTGACACAAAACAAACAACACAAACAAGCACAAATGAGACACTAGACAAAAATGACTCCAAACTTATGAAGACAAAGAAAGGGATGAGAGGCACTCATAGTCAACCACGTTATAATGATGCACTAATTTTTATTCGTTTCTTTCTTTAGAACCTTAATGATTTAAATTTAAGTATTCTCTCCAACAAGGTTCCTAATAGGAAAGATGTTTGGGACTTGGTTAACTCTAGGTGTGAACTCTTCCTCACTTATGCAACCTAGACACGGTGTGGTAAAGGTACAACCAGCCCGGCGTCCGTGTAGGAATCCACGGCTCGCGGGCACTTATGGAGGTCCTGGATGTGGTCACCTAGTCGGCCCCAAGGAATATAGAGACAAGAGGTTCACACACCAAGGTAGGAAAATGTAACTATGATATGAAATATGAATGACCCTATGTGCACCGGGGTGCATGCAAGTTCTAACCTAAAAACTAACAATCAATATGCAAACAATGACGTATAAATGAATACTAAGGAGGAGACCAGATAGCACCCAAGAATAATAATCACAGTAAAAAACTGTAGAAATATAAGCAACCTCGGTGTGCGTTCTTGTAACTGGAGAAACGGTCATCCAGAAGATCGCTAATAGATAAGACGGTCTATCGCTAGACCGCTTTTAACAAAAAACGGCCACATGGAAGACCGCCAAGGAACCAGGCAGCAGAAACAACAGGAAATAAATGGGAAAATTGAGGAAAACACCAGGGCTACTGAGATAAACTAAAGATAGCAGGTAAAACAATAACTCAGCACGATTGGCACTAGATGTCCCACCGTGATCGCCACAAACTTGGGGTGTTGATAGTTTTTTTATTTTGTTGTGTGATGTGATGAATGATAAATGATGTGAATATGAATGTGAGGGAAAAATATGTGAAAGTGTGTGAGCAAGTAATAACCTAACTCAACCAATCACAAAATCAAGAGCATGGGCATGCCATCAATGCTTATAAGGAGAAAAAAATAAAAACACACGCCGGGGCGTGGAGCAAAGGAATAAAAAAAAAACACACCGTAGGTGTGGAGCAAATGAAGTAAAAGAAAGCAAGCAAGGATGATGACAAAGATGAACAATACCCAAATAAAGATGTATGATCACTACCAAAGTAATTAAAGTAGTAAAAACCACAATAATACCTTGGAAAGAGCCGGTTGAAGTCACCCGCCCGTGGGAGAGAAAACCAGGTGCAGTGAATGAAAAATGGTCTTTCAGACGACCGTGATCCAGCAGAAAATGGTCTTACGATAGACCGCCTTATACCTGAAAATGGCCTTTCAGATGACCGCTAGGGCACCCAGAGCAGTAGTCTGAAACTTTGATCTCCACCCCTCCTAGCCAGCCAGAAAGGTTGGGCCTCGTGCAGTGAGTCCTGTAAACTTGCAAAAGAGTGTAGACAACAAAAGAAATAGCCCAATTAGCCCTTGGGACAAGTGTAGTATCTATAATGCAATTAAGGTAAGATGCATAAAAGAAGGGTGAATACATGGGGGTTTTGGTGGTTTTTTAACCCCTGTGGGGCGTGAAAAAGATAGGAGGATGTTTTGAAACAAGTGATTGAAAGCAAAGAACGTGGAGAAAAGAAGTGGGGGATGCTATGGATGCAAGGAAGCAATAGACAAAACCAAAGACCAAAGAACACAAACTAGAACAAAGAACTTTGTACTCCCTGAACTAGAAACTTGGTGGACGTGGAAGCAGCTTTTCCTTGGTTGGAAGTGGCTCTAGAACACAGCAGCACTTCGTGGCAAACTCCAGAAATCTCCTCTTCCCAATCCATGAAGTCAAAGGCTCCATTTATAGACCCTTAAACCCTAGGTCGAGTAGGAGAGAATCCAGCAATAAAATAGGCCAAAACTCATCAAACTCTCGAAGATAATACTCCCAAGAGTACCCAGAAACAAACCAGAGGTTCTGGGAGTCTCTAGTGAGAGAGAAATCAAAGGATGAAGGACTCTAGTTCGACCACGGCCGAAGAGAGGAAGAACAGGCAGAGCAGGACTCTCTGATCCACTAGCGGTCTTGTGATAGACCGCCAGCCCCAAGAAACTATCGTTCGATAGACCGCTAGGCACATGCGTCCAGAAGAAGATAAGATCAAAGGGACCCAGCAGGACTCTCTGCCCGTTAGCGGTCTAGCGATGGACCGCCAACGTCCACCTTGCGGTCGTACGATAGACCGCTAGGGGAGAGGACGTGGCAAAGAAGATAAAGGCTAATAAATCTACAACTTAATCCATAAAATAATCTTAATTAGCCCTTATCTAGGCTCAATAAGTTTGCAAATCACGAGAAATCAATGGAGCTAAGTCCAAACAAGGAGAATGACCCAAAAAGTTAGGCCCAAGAATGACCAAAAATGGCCCAATAAGCGGTGAATAACTCAGGACATCATAATAGATAAGGAGATGACCCAACTCATTGGTCATAAAACGGGTGTCAACAGTAAGTACGCTCTCCTTAGTAAATCTTATTGCGATGAATTTGGGGACCAAATTCTTTTTAAGTGGGGGAGGGTGTAACGCTCGAGAATTTTCTAGGAATTTTTTGGGATTAAAATATAATTATTACGTATTTAAATGGACTAAATGGGATATTAAATGAATGATGGTTAATTAAATCTAATTATTAAACCCCTATACTAATTAAAGAGGATTAGGCCCATTTATATAAGCCCACTTGGCTCAAATTACAGTTTTCGACCCTAGCCCATGTTCTAGAAGCTTAAATTGATATATTTACGGAATTAGGAGATAAATAGGTTTACTTATCGGATAAATAAAGAGATAATAATGAAAGAGTTGGAATTAATCAAAATTCGGCGTCTAGGATAAAAACGGTCTATCATGAGACCGCATGATGTCCAAAAACGGTCCTCATGTGACTGCTATTAACATGCAGATCCGAACAGCGAAGAAAGCTTGAAAAGCTGGGAACTTTGGCATCCTAATCATATGAGATCGATGCTATCTACTAGCTGGAAGGGTCTAGAACATGTTAGGGTCAATTACAAACCCTAATTAGGACTCTAGGGTCATCCAAATCCTCAAAACCCTAGTTAAACCCTATAAATAGACCTTAAGTCTCACCTGCACCACCCTTACTTTTGGCTCTCGTGGAACAAAGATAAAGAGGCCAAATTAAAGGTAAGTCCTTTAGAAGAATTTGTTCATGATAGTAAGGTCTAACTCCCCTCCGAATTTCACATTAGGAGATCGAGCCATCAGGGAGGACAAGGCTTCCAAAGACGCTGGTTCGGTGCAAGAAACCCAGGAGATTGTGCGACCGGGCCAGATTGATCAGCAAGTTAGAAGCCATAAACGAGATAATTAGATATGGGTTCTTTAGAATTATTTGTTCCTTTTAGTACCCTCTTCTTACCCTCTAAGTTTCGTGGTCATAGGTGAAGAAGATCAGAAGTTAGAAGGCCACGTAGTTGCTGATTTGATTCGGGACAAACAGGAATTAGGGTCGAGTTCCAGCCCAAAATTCAAAGTTTAGAGCTCTATCTAGAGATAGGTTATCTCATGATTGGCTCAAACTTGAAGTCAGGAATAAAAGCCCTCTACTTCCAGTCATTTTAAGAGGTAGGTTATCTCATGATTGGCTCAAACTTGAAGTCAGGAATAAAAGTCCTCTACTTCCAGTCGTTTTCATGCATTATATGTAGAGAATTTCATGTTTTATTGAGATTGCGCATATAGTTCATTTTTCATGCATGAACGTAGCCCTAATGCAATTAAGATGAAATTCTTGTCTAATTCTCACAACCTATACATATTCATAGCCTAATTACCTTCTAACATGTCTTAGCTACGTGGTTACATCATTTTCCATGCATAACATGCCTTAGATTAGCGTTTTATTTCACTATTTTACAGCTTCTATCTGTCAGACAGAAATGGTCAATAAAGTGACCGCTGCATATAAACAGCGGTCTATTGCAAGACCATCTGGACCACCATGCGGCCAGACCATGACCGCTATTTGGTTATGTGAACCAGTTTGAACCCAATTGGTTTCTCCATATTTATTTACACTATAACTCTGATAATTCTTATGCTATCATATTATAAACTTACTGTTAGAAACCATGTTTCAGCATGTGCATGATTTTAAACATTATTTTCATTATCATGTAATTTCAAGCCTAAATGTATAGTTTTGTAATTAAATTATTTCCATGTTATGAATGAGATTATGTAGTGTTTTATCTGTATGTTTCACCGTTTCACTCTCATCTCTTGAGTCATTTTCTTAAGTACATGGCGTATACTCCGGTATGTGACCATTAGATACACCTTGCACTTATAGGCACATTTCTTGGACTTGTGAACCTCTCCGTCAGATATTCCTTCTGTCGGACTAGGGGATCATGTTTCAAGGCCCCTGTAAGAATCCGCGAGCCTGGGATTTCCACTAGGACGACGAGCTAGGTTGTACCCTTAAAGCTCAAAATTGTCTAGAATGCACTCACCTGACCGGTGGTTTCATTTCTGTACTCTGGTTTATTACGGCCATCTAGGGACCGTCACTGTCTGGTAGCGGCCTTGATCAGACCATTTTTTGACATGTAGCGGCCACCCCTGAGATTGCCATGCTCCAGAATTTCCTAAGGGTCGACTCTTTGTTCTTTCTGGTCGACTCTGTCTAGTAGCGATTTTTCCTGGACCGCCAAACTACTGTTTGTAGCCAGTATCTGACCGTTATTGTTCTAGAAACGGCCCTGTACATACAGTTAAGTTATGAAACGGTTCTGTACATGACCGCCATTCTCTGTCATGTTTCTAACCCGGGGTTTGGCCCAAGGGTTGTTCTAATTCTATTCTTAGATGGTTTCTTGATCATCTGAAATCTAAAAATCTGATTAATAAGTCATTTATAAGTTATGGAACTTAATTAATATACCATTATGCTACCGGAATGCCGCTGTAGCAAAATGTCCTTTCTAAATCCTCTTTGGATTCTCATGATCGAGTTTTGATGCGTTCTATACCTTGGCTACATTGTCATATAAACATTGTTTTGAATTGACATTCTTGGCCAAAATTATTTATATTATCGTGGAAGTAGCTTGATTTATAACTTGAAGATGCAAGAGCAGGCACGGACAATGTCCAAGGGCTCCACTCTAGTCCCCTCGGCAGAGAGTTGGAAACATACTACAAATCATGGGATATGATGAATACTGGCGTCGCATTGCGCTGGGAGTACTTTTTTTATAAACTAGTGAATATCCATGAATACTCATGAGGCATTCTTGTGAAATTACATGCTTGCTAGTATATTCTCGTTACTTGACTTTCTAGTGCATAGCCTTTATGGTTATGAAAAAGAACATTCTTGTTCATGAAAGGCCAAACTTACATTCTTGATATATAGTTGTTCAATCATGCTCTCAATTCTCATTCTTAATCATATCATGTTACTTGTTGTTACTTGGGTTTTACACCGCGTATTTTATCGTATTTCATGTATCTTTACTCTAGCGCTAAAACATTAATCACTTCAATATTGCCTTCATGTTGATACAAAGATACCTACTGGGCATGTGTGCTCATACCTACTTTCTCATCTTTTCAGGAAATACTAGTGAATCGGATTCGGATTATGCAAGTAGTGGGTCCGAGAGCGATTGATGATCCATTGGAGTGAGAGAAGCCCTAGTTATCTAGCTAGTGTCTAGTCCAGTCATATTGTAATTTTCAATTTCCTGAGTCATATGATGTAAGGATGTCAAAGGCAATGGTCTTATGTACTTTTTGGTTATTATTATTATGAAATTGTCTTGCGCTCTGATTTCTTGCTTGCTTTAGGCGTACTAGCCGACTGTCCATGTTCCCAAGATTCCTTCAGCTGTATTAAAAGCTCGGGGCGTGACAGTTTCGATCCCGACCCACTACCCACTATCGTCTGATCAGTCAGATGACGTGTACTCTTGACTCCGGGCCATTTTTGGTCTTTGAAGTCTGAATAAACTATCACATTGTGACTAGCACGCCTACGCATAAAATAAATAAACAAATAAACAAATAAAAAACCTAAATAAAAAATAAAAAAATAAAAAAATGTTCACATAGGCTCACCCCTTTTATTTTAGATCCAACGTTCCTTCTCGCGTCTCAGAGTTTAGGGTGGCATCTAAGGAGTTCTTAGTTGCCAGTGCGCTTGAGACAGGATATGCCCCAAGACTATATACTTTCCCTTTTCTTTTAGAATGTACTTTTTGAATATTGCACTCTAGACTGTAAACTGTTAAATTGTAATGAATTTGATTAATTTTAATTTTAACACTTTATTTTCTTTATCTATTTTAGATTAATTAAGATGCATCTCCACAGTGTTAATTAACCCTTTCGAGTCCCGTGGCTTGTGGGTGGTGGGTCAGGATTTAGACTGTGCCGGTTCCTTTTCGATACTCAAATCCTAGGTCATTACATTAACAATGTTACCCCACCATCACCTTTCAAGTTGGATACTTCAAGCTCAACCTGTTGCTCATTTCCCTCTTAAAGAGAAAACAAATTATAAAGGACAACTTAATAAGTTTATGCTGTATTAGACAAAGAACCATAGTACTCATTTCAACTTGATATTTGTTGGACTCCCAGTCAATTTTGATGATAACAAAACACTAGGTTGAATGAATTTGATGTTCACAAGTCATTGAAGACCATCGAGTTTCATTAAAGTCATAAGTTCACATTTACCTTGATTTCAATTGTACATTGAGGGCCTAATTTGTTTTTAAGATACATCATAACAAACTACAGTCTTATGTCAAAGAAAATGATACAAAGTGTCCAAGGTAAGACCATGTTGAATGCCTTAGGAAATGAGACTATCTTGTGTTTTTTTTTATTTTATTTTTGCTGTGATAGGCCCTCTAGCATGAATCAACCTTAATGCAAGAGATGAATCCCCATTCGAGCCTAAATCGGGGGAAAGCATTGCCAAGAAGCTAGGGATCGGTTTCCCAACCTCTGAAGGTGAGTACCCTTGCCCGATCGCCACCCACGCCGTCGATCACCTCCACTCGCTCACTCTCACAAAGCCGCTACTACGAAGACACCTTCGCTTTGCCCGCCGTAGGCCACCATCGTGGTCGCTGTCGCTGTTGGCCAGAGTACCCCTAGTCGTCACCGTGCCTGATCCTACCGCCACATGGCAATGCTGCCACCGCCGCTCCCACGGCCGGTGCCGCTACCACTGTTCCTGCAACTGTCCTGGCTGGATCATGCCACCATGGCCGCCTCGGAGCCACCCACGGTGGCCGCCGATCCTGGGTGCCCTACTCGCCCAGTTGGTGACAACTGTGCTTGTCTATGCCACCGCATGCTCCCTGTCACCGCCGCTCTACCCTCCTCGCCACACTACGATGGCTGATAGCTTCCTCCTACTGGCGTCACAGCCACAGTTGCCGATGATGGAGGAAGGGATGAGGAAGGGGAAGGGAGAGGAAGATATCGGGGAGAGGGAGATATCATGAGAGAGGGAGGAGGAGGACGAAGTAGGGAAGATGGGGAGGGGGAAATGGTGTTAGGGCACAGGCCTATGGACGCACTTTTTATCGCTCATCTTTTTGTATCATTTGTATCATTTTTCGTTCTTCTTTATTTTATTTGGTTAATCTTATTTCGGTTTATTAATGCATGGGCGTGCCAGTCACATAGTGACAATATGTTCAGGCTCCAAGACTAGAGTGGTCCGGAGCCAATGATACGCGCCGTCTGACTAATCAGACGAAAGTGGGTATCGGGTCGGGACTGGAAACCCGTCGTGCCATAAAGGTCACGGCGTTAATTACATCTCCCCGGAGGGGGAAAACCTTTGATTAATCACCAAGATAAGGGCCCCCATGGCCAAAAAATCAATTTTTATGAGATGAGTAAAATGTGTGTCGAAGAACATTAAAATCCCCTATATTAGGGTGCAAAAGGGTATTTGAAATCTTGTTGGTCATACATTGACCATTTCAGGTATGGATGGGCATCCGAGTTCAACACATCACAAATATGCATGTGGCATTGGGACATATGTATGCTGAGGTACGACAAGTTTAATATTTGAAGAAATAGGGAAATCCAGTTAAATCTCGGTCAAACGGGTCAACTTCAGTGGGCTATTGGCTCGGTGCGAAGTCAGGCCATGGCCATAACGGGGTGATCCCCACGGCCCGGGCGTGACTTGCAATGGCCTTATCAATATTCCCTCTGCAAGGGGTTGAAGGGGAGGAACCCCGGATGAAACATCATTAAAATCTTAAACAGGGCATTTATGTTAATCTTCTTTTTTTCTATGATTATTATGTTTTCATGGCATTATTCTTACCATCAGGTTATCATTTTCTTTTTGATGCTATCATCTGTGGTTTATCATTTTCTCTTTTTTCATTCCTTTTCTTTTTTTCTTTTTTTGGTGGTTGTTTGATCAAGGGTGAGTCGACGCAGGGGACTGCTTGCGTCGACCCACCCTTCCTTAGCGAGCTGGGTTTTCAGTCTTAGCTTATTTCGCTATTTTTTTGTTCACCTTTTAGCAGATTAAGGTTTTAAATTTTTTATCTTTCATCTGTCTTTTTAATTGGTGAAATGGATTTCATATTTTTATTTCATATTTATCATCACTTCTTGTTTTTTTTATTTCCTCTTCTTTGACTTTTCCTTATTTTTATCTGGTTCATCTTTTCAAGGAAGCTCATTTCCATTTTTTTTATTTTGTTTTCTTTTTTTCTTCGTTCCATTTTTTAGGGGGATGAGAAGGAGAGTTCGGTCGACCGAACTGATGAAGTCGGTCGACCGATCCCTTAAAAGGAAGCAGAGTTCATCAACAACTCTTCATCATCATTTCTTTGTTGTTGCCCGTTTGATTATATGTGTTTCTCCTTTGTTGGTTCTTTTTTTTTTGTTGGTCTTTTATTGTTCATTCATTCTTTTTTTTATCTTCCTTCTCTTTTCTTTTAGCAGGCAACGGATGGGCATGACCCAGCACGGGGTCGGTCGACCGACGATTGAGTTCAGTCGATCGAACCCCAAGCTATGTCGACCCACCCTCGCGGGTGAGTCGACCCAACTGAAGGTCGGTCGACTGATGATGGGCATCAGTCGACCGAACCCAGGATTTTCAGGGACAACCCTTCTTCTAGTCTTTTCTTTTCTCTTCTCTTCTTCTCTTTTTTTGTTGATGTGGGCTGTTCTCCCTTTCATTTTTACTTCTTTCGTATGTTTGATTTGCCTTATCCCCTTGTTGGGTTTTATGGGAATTCATTTTTTTTATCTTCATTCATCTTTGTTTTGTTAAAGTTCAGCTGACAGGCCCTTGGACCCGTGCAGGGCCAATGCATGTGTGCGTAGGCCTATGCAACAACATGCTGGCCATAGAGGGGGGGGGGGGTAGCAGACTAGAGGTGTGTCGATGCACCCATGTTTGCCGGCCATTCTCTTGGCCAATTCATGTGTATGGTGTGTAATGCCATGTGGTAACATAAGAGATGGTTTTAAATGATCTTTGTGAGTTCAATGTATACAACGTGCAAGGTATTTCCTCCCTTTTTATCTGCATCAAAGATGCATGTAAAATCTAGCATGCAGGCACATGGGGCTATGCATACTATGCAGAATTCTTAAAATGAATACAGGGAGTTTGACTCCCATTCAAAGGGATCTCTGCGAGGGTCCTTGAACAATCATGATATGCATATATGGTTTCTAGGCTTATGCATGCAAATGCACTCCCGTAACTTGTACACGCAAATGCATCTCTGAATCTTTGTATGCAGTGCATTGTCCCAGCACGGAGGACAGAGAAGGTGATGCGGGACGGACACGGGAACTGACTCTAAGTGATGCGGACCTCGGACTCTAAATGCGGACACGACCAGCAACATACAACAATGGAGACACTTTGGCCCGACACTAAGAGTTCCTATGGGCTATACGTCGCTAACAGAAACGTAAGCTCACTCGTCGTCCCAAGCGAGGGGAAACGCGGATCCGCGCGGTTGAGAAACTGGCAGAGTCAAGGGTGGTCGACTCACTTCCGTGCTCGGATCGAGCCACGGGACGGGTCACTCTCTCGCTCACAGCGGTGACATGGACTCACGGGCTAGGTTCCTATTGCACTCAACAGCGGCACGTGACCATATACTAGCTAAGCAAGTAATTGCCAAGAAGTCGAGATCGTTACCTCCACGCTCCCGGCGTAGGGAAGACAACCCCGGCCAATCCTGTACTCCCGGTTAAACAAATATACTGCGGTACAAAGATTTGACCCACTCCGCGTAAGGAGGTAATAGGTCACATGTGGGGCCCGGGAGTAGCGGGAATTGGGTTGACGGGCAGCATCTTGATGTCGTCCGTCGGCGCCGAAACCCGCGTTTTAGTGATGTCCGGATGGCACGATCTAAGGGTTCGTGGGGCCCACGCACTACCCCGTCCTATGGATCGGACGGAGTGGGTCCCTCTGTGATGGTGACCTCTGGTGGCACGCTTCCCTGGATGGCGGCAGGGTTGGAACACCGGTCGGAGGCCGATCGGCTCCGATCTCCAAGTCTTGGAGTTACTGCCCACGGATCTGTTGCTTCTATTTTGCCGCGCGCGATCCGGCGAGATCTGCTGCTGTGATCACTCCCGACGTCGGATCGACGCGCAAGAGGTATCGTTGGAAAGCTCTTTCGAATTACTTCGACCCTCTATGACTCCAGAAATTTCGTTAGGATCGTGCTTCTGATGGGGGATTTTAGAACCGGACTGATCTCAGTTTCAGATCTGGCCGGGCAGAACTGAAGTTTCCTGAGAGTTGGCATTGACCACAGGGTAGACCTCTGATTCAGACCTCGAGCTATTCATAAAATTTTTAGAGGGGAGAGGGAGGAAAACGGCAATAATTCTTATGACCAATTTGGTAGAGGTTTGGATGGGGAAAGATATTTTATACTGGTGGGTGGTCGGATCTTTGCAGAGGCAGACAGGACTGAGTGGAGATCTGAAAGGGATTTTTAGAAAATAGGTGAAGGCCTTTAGAAATTCCACGAAAATTCGTAGATGGAGAGGGTGGTGGACAGAACCTACAATAAAATTGGGGACTCAATAAAAAATCAAGAAGAGGTCCGAAGAGGGGAAACTCAGAGCTACTATGAATCTAGACTGAAAGCTGGCAGATCCGGATGGAAAGGAAGAACGAAAATGGAAAATTGCAAAATGGAAGCTAGAAGCCCAACCAAATTTTCTGGGACGTGGTGAAGACCCCTGGAACTCACCCTGAAAGTTTGGAACCCAAAAGATCTCAAGGTTATGAGAAAAAATTCCGGGAACAGTGGGTTGTCCTGAGTGGACAGAACTCCGGCGATGTTGGCGGTGGTGCGATGGCGGCATGATGGCGGTGGCGGCGGCGATGGCGATCTCACGAACCGATATAGGAGGCGTATCACCTCAGAAACACAGCCTTCCCAGCTGCAGAAGGGGGAGAGAGGAGAGAGATAGGGGGCAGCCCTTGCCTTTGGAACAAAATATCTGAATTTCTTTGCATTAATTCTACTCAAAATGAAAATACAATGTTCTTATAGAAAATACAAAAAGAGTAGTTCTATCCCTAGATCTAGGATTGGTGGGGGGTAAAAGAGGGAGTCCACAATTTATTTCTCCCATGTGGTTTGGAACAAATAAAATAAGATTTCAATCCTAATAAACTATATTATACATGGGGCACCCCCTTGACTTATGTGTTCCAAATTTTGAATTTCGTTACCCTTTGTCCCCCCTTGGTCCAACCCTTCTAGAAGCCCACCTTGGAGGGTTGACTGACCCCACATGCGCCCAAGAGATGAGGTGGATCAATGGGAGAAGGGATGGGGGGCCAGCGGGACCCAGGTGGTCCCAAATTATAAATAAACCCCTATTACAATCTGAATTATATCTGAATAAAATCAAATAAACACATATTACACACAAATAAAATCCCCATAAATACTATAAATATGAGGACTCAGAGCGGAGACTCCAGACTATCTCCGAGCCAGATGAAAGTTGATGTGGCTTGAGTGGTGCTCTGCATACGGTACCGACGGCTCGCCGGTTCGTGCCTCTCAATCGCTCTGGTGTCCGCACCAATTCTCCCCGGGTGGGAGAAACTCGACCCTGTCGAGTAAGGGTCTGCATCGCTCTGGTAGCGCTCCAGTAGATCCGGATCTAGTCTCTGCAACTCTCCATGGGTGATCCAAGTATCCTCGATGGCGGGTCGCCCTCTCCATCGCACTAGGTAGCGCGGGTAGGATCCACTCCTGGTAACAGTCACCTGCTCATCCAGTATATGATCTATATGCTCTCGCTGCCGTGAAAATGGGGCTGGTGGTGGACACTCAGGTGTAGGATCACTCTCAATGGGAGGAGATGGCTCGAAAGGCTCACTAGGGATCACCGCTGGGTCCCTATATGCAACTAGATCCGACACATTGAAAGTTGAGCTTATACCATATTCCTCGAGCAGGTCCACAACATACGCATTGGATCCAACGCGTTTCAACACTCTAAATGGACCGGCTCCGCGAGCTTGCAATTTCTTTACAGTTCCAGAGGGAAACCGTTCAGGTCTTACCCTGATCATGACATATTCACCCTCTTGGAACTCACAGTGGTGTCTATGGACATCGGCTAGCTCCTTATACCGTGCATTGCTGGCCTCAATGTGACGACGGATGTCGTCATGCAGACTCCTAACATGCTTAGCAAAAAGAAAAACACACGGATGCATACATGACCCTAAACAACCCTACAGTTAGTCCGACCCAATCATATGCAAGGTGGTCCAGGACATCCGAATGTGTGCCATGCATGCATTTGACATAACCAGATGTTAACGTCATGGTGGACTCCTATACATCCTACGATGCACCAATCATGGACATTGGGCTTGGATGTGGGAAGTCCGAAAGGTTCGGGTGGTTTAGGTGGGCCGGGGGAACCAAAGTCTTCATTACCCCCAAATGACGGTTCGGACCTATTGCCATGTGAAGGTTGTCAGGTCTGAGTGGGAGGGGTGTGGTAGTGGACTCCCTCGAAGAAGTGAAGTATATATGGTGGGTCTAGGGGTCTACTAGGGAATAGGTCAAAGGGATCAAAGAAGGTATGACCCCTTGTTGTGGGTTCCCACAAGTCACGGTCCCATGTGTGGTAGTCGTGAAGGTGTGAATGATCACCTTCATGCATTGTGGTAGGTGGGACGGTGATCATGTGTAGAAAATAAGATTCCTCCCTTGGGCAAAAGGGAATGAAGCCGAGCTCGACCGGCATAGGGAGGAATAGAAGAATCTCTGTGGTGACACAACCCACGGTGCACATGGAGGTAATGAACCCTAAGGCCGGATGGGTGAAGCTAAGACTAGTGGGTTGGTTGAAGCCTCGGGCCAATGAGTGTGTCAATGTCCATTGCCGGTGTAGACCCATAATAAGGTCACCCAAGGTATCAACGTGGTGATTAGACCGGAATGTGGTATGAAATGAGTTGACCGGCACTAATGGTAGGGTGGGGTCCATGGATGGGCAGGGAGGTGGGACCAAGCCATGCTTGAGCAAACTAAGGAGTGGCTCGGCTATGAGTAGCTTTCCCGTTTGAAACACGGGTAGCTGAGGTTGAGGTGGCTCCGAATAAAGATCAGAGAGTGAGGCTTCTCCAACCCTTTTCTCTAGGACTAGAGATGTTCGAGTGGGACACTGTTCGGCAAAGTGGCCGAACCCCTGGCAGCAATAACACTGCTTTCGTGACCCACTAGGCTCCCTGATAAGTCGGTCCTGACCCTTATCCTCCCGACGGACAGGGGGTCTAGGCAATGGGGCTCTCGTGGGTGGGGGAAGAGGATCCATCATGATGGGGAGAGGGCCTTGGGATGGCACCTTAGATGGCATCGGGTTGGGGCTACCGGTTGCTACTTCCTTAGGCTCATGCTTAGTTCCATTCTGTCTAGGAGGTAGGCAAGGGGGAACCAAGGACTCGATATAAGCACACCTCCTATCCACTCTATCCGAAATGATTTGGAAGAGTTCGGCAATGGTGGGATTTGGAGTAGGAGTAAGGTGATGGACTCTTCCATATGAACTCGGCTTAGTCATGGACCTAGGCTCTTCTACATGCGCGGCGCTTTGCCTCCGATCATGGCCCTCTTGGGTGGAGGTGATTGGGTGGGGTCGGTTGGAGGTGTGACCCACGGGGTTGGAAGTAAATGGGTGGGACGGGTTGGAAGGGACCGGATGGGGAAGGTAGACCCTCCTAAGCTCTCTCTTCATGTCCCACCATGATTCGATGGGCCATTGCCTCCTAACCTCTCTCAAGCCTTCGATGTCTCTCCACTTTTCGGCCACCTCGTGGAGGAGCCTCTCCTTGGCAAAATAGAATTACCCGGCTTCGGACATAGTATAACAATAAAAGTATGTGTCCATGGCGGCCTCCCACTTGAGGTAGTCGCCCGGGTCATTGGAGCCATAAAAATTCGAGACTTCGGGCCTACGGAAGTGGAGAGGGTGGTTGCCAAGTCCATGGGTGTGCCAACGGTCATATTGCCTGGGCGATCGAGATTCCATTGGAAATGGGGAACTACAAGACGGACATGCTGACACTTGGACAAGACACTAGACACGACTATGCAAGGTTGGAATGCACTAACTAATGCACACTAAGGACCCTAGACTTAAACCAAGATACGGTACGTTGTCGGAGTTACGGGATCCGAAGATCCTCTCGCGCAAGTGTGCGATCTTCCCGATAGGCGTAGCCTAACGTTCGGACAACACCTTTTAATATACCGAATAAGGTATGCGATGCAACCTTGGACTGACTTAAACTTAGACTCGACTTAAATGACTCTTTTTTTATATTTTTGTTGAGCAATGATGAATGACTACCGTAGACTCAACTGGCACTCTGATACCAAACTGATGCGGGACGGACACAGGAACCTACTCTAAGTGATGTGGACCTCGGACTCTAAATGCGGACACGATCAGCAACATACAACAATGGAGACACTTTAGCCCAACACTAAGAGTTCCTATGGGCTATACGTCGCTAATAGAAACACAAGCACACTCGTCGTCCCAAGCGAGGGGAAACGCGGATCCGCGCGGTTGAGAAACCGGCAGAGTCAAGGGTGGTCGACTCACTTCCGTGCTCGGATCGAGCCACGGGACGGGTCACTCTCTCACTCACAGCGGTGACATGGACTCATGGGCTAGGTTCCTATCGCACTCAGCAGTGGCACGTGACCATATACTAGCTAAGCAAGTAATTGCCAAGAAGTCGAGATCGTTACCTCCACGCTCCCAGCATGGGGAAGACAACCCCGGCCAATCCTGTACTCCCGGTTAAACAAATATACTGCGGTACAAAGATTTGACCCACTCCGCGCAGGGAGGTAATAGGTCACATGTGGGGCCCGGGAGTAGCGGGAATTGGGTTGACGGGCAGCATCTTGATGTCGTCCGTCGGCGCCGAAACCCGCGTTTTAGTGTTGTCCGGATGGCACGATCTACGGGTTCTTGGGGCCCATGCACTGTCCCGTCCTATGGACCTGACGGAGTGGGTCCCACTATGATGGTGACCTCTGGTGGCATGCTTCCCTAGACGGCGGCCGGGCTGGAACACCGGTCGGAGGCTGATCGACTCCGATCTCCAAGTCTTGGAGTTGCTACCCACGGATCTGTTGCTTCTACTTTGCCGCGCGTGATCCGGCGAGATCTGCTGCAGTGATCACTCCCGACGTCGGATCGACGCGCAAGAGGTATCGTTGGAAAGCTCTTTCGAAGTACTTCGACCCTTTGTGACTCCAGAAACTTCGTTGGGATCGTGCTTCTGATGGGGGATTTTAGAACCAGACTGATCTCAGTTTCAGATCTGGCCGGGCAGAACTGAAGTTTCCTGAGAGTTGGCATTGACCACAGGGTAGACCTCTGATTCAGACCTCGAGCTATTCATAAAAGTTGTAGAGGGGAGAGGGAGGAAAATGGAAATAATTCTTTTGACCGATCTGGTGGAGGTTTGGATGGGGAAAGGTATTTTATACTGGTGGGTGGTCAGATCTGGACAGAGGCAGATAGGACTGAGTGGAGATCTGAAAGTGATTTTTAGAAAATAGGTGAAGGCCTTTAGAAATTCCACGAAAATTATTGGATGGAGGGGGTGGTGGACAGAACCTACAGTAAAATTGGGGACTAAAGAAAAAATCAAGAAGAGGTCCGAAGAGGGGAAACTCAGAGCTACTATGAATCTAGACTGAAAGCTGGCAGATCTGGATGAAAAGGAAGAATGAAAATGGAAAATCGTAAAATGGAAGCTAGAAGCCCAACCAAATTTTCTGGGATGTGGTGAAGACCCCTGGAACTCACCCTGAAAGTTTGGAACCCAAAAGATCTCAAGGTTGTGAGAAACAATTCCGGGAACAGTGGGCTGTCCTGAGTGGACAGAACTCCGGCGATGTTGGCGGTGGTGCGATGGCGGCACGATGGCGGTGGCGGCGGCGATGGCGATGGCGATCTCACGAACCGATATAGGAGGCGTCTTACCTCAGAAACACAGCCTTCTCAGCTGCAGAAGGGGGAGAGAGGAGAGAGATAGGGGGCATCCCTTATCTTTGGAACAAAATATCTGAATTTCTTTGCATTAATTCTACTCAAAATGAAAATACAAGGTTCTTATAGAAAATACAAAAAGACTAGTTCTATCCCTAGATCTATGATTAGTGGGGGGTAAAAGAGAGAGTCCACAATTTATTTCTCCCATGTGGTTTGGAACAAATAAAATAAGATTTCAATCCTAATAAACTATATTATACATGGGGCACCCCCTTGACTTATGTGTTCCAAATTTTGAATTTTGTTACCCTTTGTCCCCCCTTGGTCCAACCCTTTTAGAAGCCCACCTTGGAGGGTTGATTGACCCCACATGCGCCCAAGAGATGAGGTGGATCAATGGGAGAAGGGATGGACGGCCAACGGGACCCAGGTGGTCCCAAATTACAAATAAACCCCTATTACAATCCGAATTATATCTGAATAAAATCAAATAAACACACATTACACACAAAGAAAATTCTCATAAATACTATAAATATGAGGACTCAGAGCGGAGACTCTAGATTATCTCCAAGCCAGATGGAAGCCGCTGTAGCTTGAGTGGTGCTCTGCATACGGTACCGACGGCTCGCCGGTTCGTGCCTCTCGATCGCTCTGGTGTCCACACCAGACGGGAGCTGAACATGTTATATCTTCATCTTTTAATTCATTCACTTCGTCTTGCTCATTCACTTCTTTTTATTCTGTTCATCCTCATCTTTGGCAGTTTTCTGAAATTAGTGGCATCATGGCATCTCTTTTTTTTTATGATCATCAGCTGCACATCTCGCTGCATATCGCTTCTTAGTGATTTTTTTGGTTCAGTTCATCTGTCATCATCCCCTTTTTTTATTGTCATCAGTCTTCAAGTTCTCCGATGAAAATTCGGCAGCACCTCCCCTAGACCCAAGGCTTTGGGGGTGTTAATTAGGTACTCGTCCACGGAAGTAATCTGAGACGGCCCCAAAATACGAAGGATGCGCACGGAAGTGGGAACATCCATAGTATCGCCTTCGTGGGTCCCCGAACGGAAGGAATGGGCATGATGAAAACATATACGGTTCGGAAACTCAGATCCGGCCAGAACATTTTCTGAGCATGCCAGTTTGAAAAATCAGCCCCTTGCGGAGGGCTATGCAACTAATCCCCCGGGGGGTGCATAACCAAAGACTCCAAAAGAAGAGCCAAGGGAAAAATCTAAAGACAATCGAGGGAGCAGCCCAATAGGAGCCCGAGTGGGCATGAATCTCGAGTCCTACTCATAGAGTTGTGTAAACCCGGGACCCTTCCTAGAGGCCGTTTCTGCATCTCTTCCCCAAAACAGCGGAAACTGAGTACTACAAGACGTGTGATCTGGGACTAAGTCCCATATGTCTCACCCCTTTGCCATCATGACCACGAAATTGGTCAAATCCCAAAGCGAGGTATTGAGAGAAGAATGATCTCCCTACTAAAATTTGATCGCTGTAAGATTTAATAAGGAAAATAAAAACAAACATCGTAAGGCCAACGAGTGAAAGCATCGCAATTAGAAGGGCCAGGAGGGAAGGAAACCATGAACATTTGATATTGAACATCATGAGAGTCACAGCATAAAATAAAAATCTCCCAAGGGGTGCTTCTTCATTTCATATCAAGGGGAGAAAGAATACATCACAGAAATAGAGCAAGAAAAAGAAATGACTACAAAAGGGGGGGAGGGAGCAGGGACCGGAGCTCCCTACTCACTTTCTCTCACCTTTCTCTTCTCTCTCACTTTTTTTCTCTCTCTTCAACTTCTGCAGTAGAATTTCTTCTCACTGCATCTCCCACTACTCACATTTTCTTCAACCTAGGCTTGCATTTATAGCGGGATGCAGGGTCCCGTTGTAGAAGGAGGCTCCATCACTTTTTTTGTTTTGTTTCTTTTTTTCTTTTGCTTGTGATGTTGGCGTGCTCTTCCTTGCACGCGCGTGGCGGGGCAGAGTAGTAGTGGCAGGGTGCGCCGTTAGTGGACGTGGCGGCCTCTCTGGTCAAAGGCGGTGGCACTCGCGCCGTTGGCCACGTGGGAGGGATGGATGCCCCAGGCTGCGTGGGAAATCAGCGGGCATGTCAATGAGCAATAACTACTGGGGGGAGGAAAGAGAGAAACGTAAACGGGCAAAGTCGTCCGTGCATTTTTTTCTTCCCATTTTCTTTTTTTTTCTCCCCCCCCCCTTCATTCCTTCTATTGCGCATCTGCCCCTCTGCACCTTATCTTTTTTTCTTCTCTTTGTTTTTATCGCCAACAGAGCCCCACCCCTTTCCACCCCACCTCAATCTCCTATTTTATTTTATTTTTTATTAAGTTTCCTCTTCTATTTCTTTTTTTGAAAATGTGATTAAATCCCAATTACTCTGAAATAATTTAATATTTGTTATTTGGGGATTCAAAGATCCGATATTCACTAACTCGGACACCAACGGAAACACGATCTGAAGCACGTAGATATTCGGTACGAAATACTGGGATGTTACAGTAATGGCAGTCAGGTGGTTGGCTATGTTGATTCAGATTATACTGGTGATCTGGGTAAGACGAGCTCCCTGACATGTTATGTCTTCACTTTCTTAGGTTGTGCTATTACTTGGAAGGTTATTTTGTAGTCTACCATGGCTTTGTCGACAATAGAGGGTGAGTACATGGTAGTGGCAGAGGGAGTAAAAGAAACCTTGTGGTTGAGAGGTTTGGTCGGCAATCTGGGACGTGTAGGAGATGACTCCAGTATACTGTGATAGCCAGAGTGCCATACATCTGACGAAAAATCATATGTATCATGAAAGAACCAAACACATTGACGTAAGATATTACTTTGTTCGTGATGTCATGTTGCAAGGTATAGTGGCTGTTCAAAAGATTTCTACAACAGAGAACCCAGCAGACATGCTGACCAAGTCTATCCCTTCAGAGATGTTCAGACACTGCCTAGACTGGACCAGCTTGCAAAAATCGTGAAGTGACGCTGGCGGGGGCCTTGGCTATTGAGACGATCGGGGTGGAGCTTGACACTAGATGCGTCTTGTGAAGATGAGCCAAGAGGAGAATTTGTCGTGTAATGGCTCATCTCCACAAACTCCCACCAAGGAAACCGCTTTGCATGCTGTTACATGAGGGGCTGGAATGGGTCTCCAGTTCGCACCTGATAAGAGTTTAACTCCCATGCAATAAATGCGGTAGTTACAAGAGAGTTCTTCCTCCTGTAAATTGAGAGCCTCTCCCCTCTGTTGTAGCTTCCCCCGGTAGGAGAGAACCAAGAGAGTCTCTTAGAGAGAAATCAGGTATTGGGAGAGAGAGAGTTGAGAGAGTTATTGTAAAGGGGATTTTATTCCTCTTGGGGTCGGGGTGAGTTTCTAGTAATATTTCTCTGCATCTAGTGAAGTTCCCATCGTCGCCGTCACTCGTGGACGGGAAATCTCTAAACCACGTAAATCCTTGTGTTCTTACCTTGTGTGATTTATCTTTCTTTTCTTTCCTTTCTTCTTGTTGTGCGGATCGACATCCGGGGGTGTCGCTCTGTCTGTTTGTCATAGTGGTCATGCCATAGCAAGTGGGTTCCCTCGATCTCAATTAGATTCATATGTCCTTTGATTACTATTTAATTCTATGTTGCAAGTAATAATAAAAACAAGCAATCATACTCGCAGTTTCTAATTATATAATACTCACAAATACATAACCAATCATATTTCAACCTCCAATAATGCAACACTCACGAAGCCCACACACAGGGATTATTGATCCATTACCATTATTCATATATATGACGAACACAACAACCACCAGACTTCTTGGACTGCTCAGCATCCCTGGTTAGATGTTGGATAGCCCTGAGAAGTCATACGATACAGACTCCTTTATTCGCATCCTCCACCCTAATCCAAGGATGTGTTTGTTTTGCTATATGCACGTACAACAGAGGTATATATCCGGGCGTTCCTGAGGATGGGCGGGCCGCGAAGGTGGGTGTTCTTAGTGGTGGCCTCCCCCAGAGCCTCCACCGCCCTTGCGCTGGCAGCATCGGCTGCAGTACCCGTTGTGCCACCCGCCACAGCAACCGTACCGGCAGCGTCTGTAGCCGCCTCCGCCGCGCTGATCCTGGACGGCGTCCTCTGCATATGGGAATGGCCCGCAGACCACGAGTTAGATATATATATATATGGATGCTCATAAACCAAGTGCACCTTCCATATATTAACGTTACTTCATGTAATACAAATTCAAAGAAGACGTCGAGGAGTTTTAAAGGTCTAAGTCCATCGCCGTTCATATTGAAGAATATGAATCAGGCGAAATCTATTAACCCAACCTGCTTTCGTGTGAGTGTTAAGAGAAACAAGTAAAAGCAGGTACTCCAACGGCCGGGAAGGGGCAAAAGCCACTAAACAGTGTTAGGACGAAGTGACCGGCTTCGTCTGCTCTGTTTATATTGAACTGGGAAGGGCACCCCTTGCAGTTCCATCGGCCAGCCGGAGAATGAGTCTCCACTCCCACCGCCGATGCCACCCCCCGACTACTCCGCTTCTCTCTCTCTCATCCATTTTCCTACCAATCTAGTTGCGTACGTATAAAGGAAGGCTTTCCTCATTCTCGTCTAACAATTATGTAACCCTAATTCGTTACGCCAGCTGTGTCAATCGGCCTTGACGGGTTCTGATTTTAGGAATTTTACTGAGCAAACAGAGTGTCACGAATGCTAGCTCTATCCCCCACATGGTATTCTAACTGCATTGATGGGAACTAAAATTTAATTTGAATTTGGGGTGACACAATCACACATCAGTATAGGACAAAGCTAGCCATCAAATAACAGAGAGCCCTTTCCGGCCCCTCTCAGTTCATATAGAACAAATTAATTAACTTATCAAATATGAGCTGACTGCCCTTCGAGCCCGAAGCCATGAAGTACACGTACGTACGTGCGCCGTAAACCGACCGAGTACACAAAGGAGAGCTAAAGAAATTATAGACGTCTAAACGCAGCGGCGTCTGCGTTCTTAGCGCAGTGAATTATTTGTCCGCACTGGCGCAAACCCGCATCTTTAGCTTATCCAGCTTATTGAAAGAGCTGTGCTATATACGTCAAATGAGTTACTAAACTATATCTATGTGTAGCGCTGGTTTTACCGCTCATCTCTGGCACCACCAAAAGGGAGGCTAGCTATATATAGACCCTTGCTCTGTGATTCAAGGTGGTCCAAGAGTTGCAAAGGGAGCCCACTGCATGAGAGAGTACAAGTAGGCTTTTCCTCAATATATATTAATCTTGCATGCATTGATATGTAATCAGAGTCTAAGAACCCTAGTATAGTTTCCAGTACTGTAAGCGTTGTAGAAACAGGCAAAGAGAACAAAACAGACCATAACAGCAGGGAAAAGCCACTACAGGGAGTTAACTTGGCAGCGAAGGATTTGTTCCAAGGACTCACTTGTTTCCTCGGTCAGCTCCCCTGCAGTCACCTCGGAGGAGATGATCAGCAGGGCAGCCATGAGGACACCCAGCACCAGCAAAGACCTAGGAGCCATCTGATCACCGGCCTAAGTTAAACACAAGCTAACTAGAGACTGCTGAAGGAAGAAGAAAGAGATCGAAGTGGCTATTGGCTCCTCCTGGCCGGGTTGAGGAGGAAGTGACCCGCCTTAGCTCTATTTATAGCCAGCTGGGAAGGGGTCGGAGAATGAGCCTCCGCGCGCATTCCCCCACCGTGGACTCGGTCGATCGGCAACTCTCTCTCTCTCTCTCTAATCTAAAACTCTTTCACGCTTGCGAACGCCAAAATTTTCCCACTGATCCACACGCATAAATAAAGGAATTCTATACATAAGTGTTATTTAATTACTCTTCCGATCGATGAAAACTAAACCAAATCGATGAAAGTCTGCAGAATCCGTGAACCGTGTTTACGTACGGTGACGTACGGCTTGGTAGGAAATTAATTCACTTGGACAATATTATATTGGCGGTTGAGATGATCTAACTCACTGTCGTAAGCTTTTAAACTTGGTCTATCGTGAATTATATATTACACAGTTAGAGTAACCTTCTTTTATAAACGGTTGCACGCAGAATTGTCATCTTCAGAGTGCTATTAATGTTATAAATAACCTCGTTACCTCGTAATATATATTTGCACTAATTTTCTTGCAAAATGATTTTTGGTAATGACAGCTTAATTTAATTCTGAAGATGAAAATTATGTAATCAATGTTCATATAATAAAGTTATAATACAATTAACCGTATATATAGATATATTAAGGACCGCAATGTCAATTTGCTGCATGTTCTCGCGACAGTGGGAAATTGGGAAATGTTAATTACTGAAAGAAGCATGTCTACCAAAAACTCACTAGAATGATATGTTTTAATAACTATAAGTTCTATTTTTTACGATGCTATTGCAGTAAGCATCATCAGAGATACTAGAAATGATCTACGCGTAGTTATGGGGTCATGATGCACCGCCATTGACGAATTCCTTCGGTTACATCTGACCCGGCACTCACCTGCGCTACTAGTCCCCGGCCGTATGAATACCTAACCTGCAGGGTGGGTGAGATCATGTTTGCCTGGGTGTATATTTGTTTAAAAAACATGAGCAGTAATCCACTTATTGTGTATTACAAAATATTTTGACTGCTGTATTTTTTCGTCCAACGGGTTCGATTTTTAATAAGTAAAAAAATACGTGATACGAGTACGACGGGACATACTTTTCTGTGCAGAAAAAATATTTTCACCTTTTCAAGAGACCAACAAAATTAAACATTATATTGTGACATAATTTTATACACCAAATTCAATACACAAACTATTACTCATTTCCTACGTGTTGAAATGTTACAGGGTATACTATCGTAAGCTGTTTCTCCCCCATGGATCGATGGGGATCCGAGTGGTAACGATGGGGCAGCAATTGGAGCGTTCATAATCCCTTGTTTTCCACGTTAAGGATGACAGTGTGAAAGCGCGCGCGGGGCATGTTCCGTAGCTTATGTATGGATCGATTGACTGACGTCCAGTCGCAAATTGACGTTAAAAAACTTTGGACGTGGATTATATAAGACATTAATTAGGTATAGATTTTTTATGCGATGTTGGTGTGTAACCATCGGCAAATTAATATATTAGATATGGTCGAGACGTACGTACGTCGATCATGCAGTGGGGATCATGAACGCCATCGATCAAGTCTTGTTGTACCAAAACATCCATATGTTGAAAATATTAGTCTGAAAATAAGAAGAACTAATAATAAATAATTAGATCTAAAAATAAAGATAGAAAGAAAATGGACCAGACAAAGATTACACAACGAAGTAATATATATATCGTTGCCGAACAATATAAAGCACAACATACTGCTTCATGTGCATTGTATCACTCCGCTATATATATGGCATCACTGAAAAAGTGTTATCATGCACCCGGACTCATTGTAATACACATCAAAGTAATATAATATGCATTTTATCATTTTCTTATTCGCTTTTCCACTTTTAGAGATCGTATTTAAATTTGTGTGGCGATGGATTGTGATTGATTATTGACGATTTTTAGCGCAATTGTAACTGCAAAGGATTTGCTTCCACATTTGTAAGGGGGAGTGATGAGAACAAGAAACAACCTCTCTCTCTCTCTCTCTCTCTCTCACACACACACACACACTCGTAGGTGTAGAGATGAACATTAATTATTTCGGTTTAACTCGAAATCTAAACCGGACCGATAGATTTGACCAGATTTGATTACAATTGAAATTTCAAGATTACAATTCAGATTAAAATAGAACCGTATATATTAATAAAAATAGTTTGGTCCGATTTCTAATTCTCGAAAGTCAAACGAAATTGTATAAACTGTCCAAACCTAGTTTTAGGGTATTTCTGTCAATTTGATATTGACCAAATAGTTAGTCACATTTTCCGTTCTTTTGAAAGGTCTCTTCGTATCTCGTTCTTGCACATTGAATAAAAATTTCTTTCCTTAAATAGTGAATAGTTTCTCAATACTGCCAATAGCTAGTCACATTCTCCACTCTTTTGGAGAATTATTGTTCAAATCGAACCAAATCACATTAATTTAATTTGATTTGATTTTATTTCGAAGTCATTTGATTTGACATAGTTTGGGTTGATTTCTTAATCTGATTTAATTTTGCTTGAGAAAAATCATGTTCGAATCAAATCAAATCGAACTCTTAAATAGGAGAGGAAAGAATGGTGCAGAGAGAACAGCTATATAGTTAGCACTAGGAGAGAGGGGGTGAGTTTCTTCCTTTTCCAACCATGGTTGACATTGTGATTAACCATTAATTGGGCGGCATTGTGATATATTAGGGATTTAGGATAACATATCAGGATTTTAGGGGCGGGGTGTAGAATTGAATATGAATGCTTTGGTGGATGTACATGTAATTATCATATAAATCTACTTACTCGATCGTGCGTGTGTTATGGCCTCATGCATGGATAAGCCAAGGGGTAGTATTACATGGGATAAGTAATGAGTTTTGTCAGACTAATAAAAACAAGGCAATATTGGACTGAGCAAGGATTGGACAAAACCCAGCTAATTATGCTGGCTTTATTTCTATATATAAACTAAGGTCCCATTAAACAAATGTACGGGGGTCAGCTGGCTAGGTTGAATTGGCCAAAGTCCTGGCCGCCCAGGTGTCTGGGCGGCCAAGGTGGTGGCCACCTAGGTC
Organism: Amorphophallus konjac; assembly: GCA_022559845.1. Lineage (NCBI taxonomy): Eukaryota > Viridiplantae > Streptophyta > Magnoliopsida > Alismatales > Araceae > Amorphophallus > Amorphophallus konjac. The sequence goes on from CM040122.1 coordinate 39,420,174, forward strand.
AGAGAGGTTGGGCGGCCATTGGGTTGGCAGCCCATCTCGGTCAGGTGTCTGGGCGGCCAGGGTGGTTGCCGCCCTGGCCAGAGAGGTTGGGCCGCCACTAGGTTGGCCGTCCACGGGTGGGAGGTCCCAGGGTTGGCCGCCCAGGCCCTTCACTGTCCCAAGGTCGGGCAGCCAACCTCCTGGCCGCCCAGGCCTGTGGGCAGCCAGGGTTGTGGCCGCCCAGGCCACAGGGAACCCCTCTACTGGGCAGCCAGTGTTGTGGCCGCCCATCCCTTTCTGCCCTCGGCATTCTATGCTTCGCCGATTCGTGTCACGGGCTGTCTATATGTGACATGTCTTCGTGGGAGAGGCACTTGCGTGGTTCTCTATGATCCGATGTCTTGTCCATGTCACCATGGGTCTTCCCTATGAGTCTGGGTACTGTGAAGAGTGCCCTTCCTCATGTGAGTTCCGCCGATCGAGGTCATAGGGGTTTAGTGTGTATAACCGTCTCGTGTCGTGTCACACGCGTACGGTGAGTTACGTACGAACCGAGAGTGTTCCGGTGGATTTCTGCTTTTTAGCGAGTTCTCACCTTTTGGTGACCTTTCCCACTAGTCGTAGTCCGATGACACACGTTGTGTTGGCCCACTTGGGACTGGTGGCGGGGTTACGCGAGAGAGACGATTTTTAAGCTGGTTACCGTAGGGCATCTCGTCTTTGCAGCCTGAGTCTGGGCTGGGGGGAAAACCAGCTAAAGGATCTGACCTAGAGCGCATGGTCTGTCTGTGCACACGTGGTTGGGGGCGTCAGACACGTGCTGACGAGTGCGACCCCAGCTAGTCCTTGTTTGAGGTTCCATGGTTAGTGTGTCTCAATTTTCGCCTGGGACGAGTAGGGAGACGCCAGGGGCGTGGACTAAGACGTCAGTGGATGCATCCGGCCTTACTTCTAGTGGATAGTGCTCCTGTCACCTGAGGGGTTTTTGACTCAGATTCTCTTGTGTCGAGGTTCAGCGTTTTGGCGACTCGGTGTCGTGTTTACTCGAGGTCGAGGTATGGTTCCTCGTTGTTCGCGTGAGTCCCGTCCGACTACGTAGCCGTGTTTCTAGTTGACCGATCGAGGGTCTACCTGGTAGCCTAGATCCTAGCGTATGTGTCCTAGGAGAGGTGTTCCGAGACAGGTCGCTGGGTTCCATCTTTCTGTGGCCTTGGCTTTGAGTTTTCGTGTCAGCGTGAGTTGTTTTCGATACTCGAGGCATCCCGACAGTGTGCAGGTTTTTAGCAGTTACTGGCTTAGCGCATTTCTTGTGCCAGTGCCTTCTTTACTGCTTTACCTACTTTGCTGTCTTTATATTTTATTACTTTCTATTCTCTTTATTTGTTACTGTGGTGGGGATCCGCGGGACCTCTACCGAGCCAATGAGATGAGGCTCACCCCTTTTCCTTTCAGGTCGGCATGTCTCCTCGTCGTTCGGAGGCCTTGAGCAGCGTTCGAAGTCCTAGCATCGCCAGCTGGTGTTAGCCGGGGTATGCCCCAGAGGCTGTGTAACTTCCTTTTGTTGCACTATACATTTTGGACTTGTGTATATCTGGGCTGGTAATTGTATAAAATCTGTAAATCCATTTATATAAATGTAAATTTTAAATTCAACACTTTAATTCCTACATTTATTTTAGATTTCTGTACACTCCCGTGACAACTTTTAACCCTTCTAAGCTTCCCAGCTCGTGCGTGGCGGCGTAGGATCCAAGCAATATCGGGTTTGACCCAGTATCCGGATCTTGGGTCGTTACAGCTGGTGTCAGAGCGGAGGTTATGGTTGGGTGTAGAAATGTAGAGTAATTGTAGTGTTTAATAGTCCAGATAGTCCGGTACAATCAACAGCTGGCTTAGGTTGTTCCGCTTTTTTACAGTGTTGTCATTTTTTTTGTGTTTAAGGATCCACGATGACGCAGAGGGGGGAGGCACGACCCCAGGCAGAGTTGGCCCCAGGGGTCCAGGACATTCAGGATGGAGCAGGGCCCCCTCCGGTGGATGCGACACCGGGTGCACCAAGAGAAGCGGAGTTTTTCGAGTTGTCCACCCAGTTCTTGGCACTAGCTAAGGGTGCCTTGCCAGTTGCCCTGTATTGGGCTAGGTTTGTAGAGTTGAGCCTGTACGCGCCAACGGCTATGGCAGGTTCAAGATTTTTAGCCCAGCAGTACTTTATTACCGGTTTGAGGCCCGAGATCTGTCCGACTCTAATGGCGTCAGGGGTTGCGGACGCGGACGTGGCGTTTCGGACAACAGCGATTCTGGAGGTAGAGCTGTTGCGAGCCCAGGAGCAGGGTCGGGCGATGCAGTTGCGACAGGGTCTTCCCCAGGTGGTTCTAGAGGAGCCAGTCGCATCATCTTCCCCTGTCCATGGTTCACATCGACAAGACAGGAGGAGACAGGGGCAGGATCGTCAGGTGGCTCAGCATGGTTTTGGGCGACACCAGGAGCATAGGCGTCGGCGGCAGGCACAGGAGCAGGTGCTAGTTCAAGCCTCTGAGGAGTCCATGGAGCAGCCAGTGGCGAGGCGACCGCGGCGTGGCCTGGCAGAGCTGCCAGCGCCGTGCCCGAGGTGTGGTGGTTTTCATGCAGGCCATCCTTGCCAGGTGGCCGCAGCGGAGTGGAGGTGCTTCCGGTGTGATTGACCGGGGCACCTGGTGCGTGATTGCCCAGAGGTGAGGCGTTGCCGTAGGTGCGGCGGGATTGGGCACGTGTCTCGTGAGTGCCCCTAAACACACCCAGCAGAGATCGTCCTTTTGGTGGCCTCGTCGAGGCTTGGGAAGGCATGTGGTTGTATTTTGACCCTGGCCGAGGTGTCTGTGTATAGAAGGTATGCCTTCAATTTTCGTCTGGTTTTTGTCTGCCTTCGATGTTTCTTGTGATTTCCCCTTGGGTTTCATGATTCGGGAAGCGAGTGTCTGGGTTTTTGTTTGCGATGGGAATTTTGTTTTCAATTTATTTTATTTTATTATTTCATTTGGGTTTATTTTATTTATTTCACGTGTCGATTAACCAATTAACTAACTGGTAGCTAACTGGCTAGTTGACTACCCAGGCGTGCCAGTCACGTACGTGACGAGTTTATTATGCGCTCGTTCTGACCCGTGTCGGGCAAGAGAGAGGTTCGGTCGGGACCAGCAGTCCTCCATACCATAAAGGCTGTGGCGTTAATTACATCCCCCACGAGGAGGGAAAACCTTTGATTAATTACCAAGATGGTGGGCTGTCGAGGCCGGAATAAAGATGCAAAGGTATAAACGTGACCAGGTCACGTGAGGTGCTTCTATATGTCATGCGAAAGAGGCATGGTTCATTAAGTTGGGTACCCTCGATATGTGGCGAGGACATAGGTCCGAAGACCACCATCGCGCATGGCAAAGACTTCCAATCGGGAGTGACCCAGACCTTCGTCAATACCATTTAATATACCGGAGGGAATCTATGCAGGCATGCATGCATGATGCTCATGACAACGTTAAGCATAGTCGCAGAGTTGCAAAGATGAACAATGATCAATCAAGTTTAATAGACTCCGCTAAGGGGACGAAAGTGGCAACGTAAGCATGATGACGACAGTAAAATGCTAACAAACATGATATTAAAAGCATGATAATAAGATTGTCGTGCTTGAATAGCCCCTTCCTTATTCAATTTATTATTAATTGGGGTCATTAATCTCGACTGCGGGAGATGAGGATCACTCCGAGGGTGAGGGATTGATTAGAATATCACAATGTTTCAAACCGGCGTGGCCAAACATAGGCAAATGGTCTTAATACGGCGCGGCCATGGCCACGGCTAATACGGCGTGGCATGCTTGGGGCGCGCCGGTTTAGGGCGCGCCGGGGACGTGCCGTTTGAAAATAAGTTTTCATGAGTGTAACGTTATTCCGGTGCGGGGGGGTACCACGCCGTATTAAGGCGCGCCGGATTAGGACCGTGCCGTTTTAGCTTATTTTTGATGAATTTTGAAATGATTTAAGTTTATTAGGACTCTGTTGAGAGTTTTGAGGTCAATTAGGGTGATTGTTTATTTAATTGGAGTCCAGAGCCCCCAAGGGCGAAGTTATAAGCTAGTGCGAGGTTCATACTCGAGCACTAGGGTCCTTATACTCAGAACAAATGTTTTATTGAAGCCATTTTGATATAAGTAAACTCATAAGTTAGAAGGATTCTGCCGAAAATTGGGCAGCATCTCCCCCGTCCTTGAAGGATTGCAGGGGAGAAACGGGGTCATACCCACTTCTGGAGTAAGCCCCTAAACAGTCGGTCTGCATGGTGGCAGCCAGCAAAACCCCAATCGGACAGGATACCCCGAGGACAAGCCTGCGAGGGGCACCATAGCTCCGTGGGAGGAAACAGAGGGACGAGGCAGCTATTGACGGAAGCAACATCCCGAGGACTGGCCTACGAGGGGTGGACGACCTACAGCGTGCACTGCATCCACTAGCAAGAGAGCATTAGGGAGAGAGGCCCCGAGGACAAGCCTACTAGGGGCGTTCGTCCCTTAGCCACCACAGAATCTTGGGAGGCTGTGGATTTAACATTGTTGGGCTGAAGCCCCTATTGTTATTAGCCTTTCGGCCCGTGGGAAGCATCCATCACTCAGAAGTGGAGCTCCCTTGACCGATTGGCAGCTCTGTGAAGCAATGGGGAATATCCCCCTCCCTGGGTGATTAAGAGGAAACCAATGGGACTCGAATGATTTAGTGGCCGTAAACCACAAATGAAGGAAGTGAGGCTTCTCGATATTGATAGCCTACCCGTTACAGGGTTAAGATGTTAATGCTCGCGAGACTGGGTTGCCATCCACAGGAGAGAATGCAAACAGCAGCCACGGAGACAGAGGCAGTTGATATCTATAGCGGGAACGATTTATCTACATGCGCATATACACGAATGGCTGGAACGCAGTAGTCACGAGGTAGACTCCACTATTCCAGAAGCAGCACTTGCCTCCTCTGAGCAACGGAGAAATGCAAAGAGGGAGGAAGGTCGAGGTTGGATCTCGTATCAAAATGGGGAGAAGCGTGTGCACAAGCACAGGTGCGGAGGACCCAGGGAGGGGTTATCTTTGTAGCCCATGGCATCTCAGGGCGTGTTCGGAATCGGGGGAAACCGGAATCGTAAAGCTATACACGGGAAGACACTAATATATATATCTACCGAATGAAATAGCAGTGGAAGATGAGAACAAGGCGTTGAGCATTCAATCCATCAATATATTCATATACGCATGCCATCATCCCATCGGCGAAGAAAGCTACACATATGTCATGACTTCGGTACCGGCATCGCGGCACGGCCACCGTTCTACTTGTAGGGGAGCTCACAGAAGAGCAATAGAAAAATGAAGAGGGATGGCGAAGAAGGGGGGAGGGGTTGGCTCATATCATCTCCATCCCTCACCCCTCTCGCTTACATTCGACGAAGAGAAAATAAGGCGAGAAGAAACAAGAAACGCAGACGCCCACCTGTTCCAAGAACAGGGTATCTAGACACCTCCTTCTTCTCCGGCTCCGGAGGGCTTCAAGCTGAGGATGGAAGACGGCAGCGAAGGGTGCTCAGAGGAACCCTGCTTCACTCTCAAGAAACCCTCTCTCTCTCGCAGGCGATTGGTTCTCAGACCCTTTCTCTTATCTCTCGATTTTCTTCTTTCGAAAACCTCTTCGCCTCTTTTCTCCTTTTTTCTTTTCTTCACTTCGAATGTCCTTTTATACAGGAACCATTCGAGGCTTAATTCGGCGTGGGAATGGCGCGCCGGGAAGTGGCCTTCTGAAGCCTTTCTGCACGTTGGAATAGAAGGGCGCCGGGTAAAGGGGCTTCCGCAGCTTTCGCGCGTCGGAATATATAAAGGGGCGCCTGCTAAGAGGGCGCGTCGGTTTAGGGCGCGCCGTATTAGCATCTCCTGCACGTCGCGGGTCAGCCGATGAGTCCGGGGATGGTTCCGGGGATCACCGTGAACATTTATCTCGCCACCGTTCTTCGAAACCTCGACGAGATGCCTTGTCGAAGCTCTCAGGACGACGTATGGCCATTCTCGGAACTTCAGATGACTTTGGTTTGATCACGTGGGTTTTCCACTGACACGGCTCTCGGCACTATGATATGTGCTGCCGGCTCAGTCTGTTTTCTGCTCGAAGCTTCTTGGAGGGTGGGATGGCACCCGGGATAGTTTCGCCCATGTCGAGCCATCATTCGGCCACTAACAGGCCCCACTTGGCGAGAATCCGTACCCGTGCCGGGTAGCCAGGATCTTCTGCCGACAGAGCCTTCAGTCCTTCGTTTTGAAGAGCAGGGCCTTCTTTCATCTCAGGAGAGTCTTTCATGAGGTGGGTGGCCACCGGGTAGACCGTCGTCCTTGGTCGGACAACGGGTGTAGTGTATGCGGCACGACGGAGTCGATGTCGATTCATTGGACAGGCTTGGTCGCACTGCCGGTTGGTTGTGAGTTCATCTCGATTCTCCTGAGGTGAAGTCCCCATGTTCATACAGGGTGACTCGAGGCTCTGGCAGCTTGAGAAGTCTTCAATATGTTGATATTTATCGGCTTTTGTGCTTTAGTGGGCCGTGTCATTCGTCTTTGAGGCTTGGTCACCGCGAGTGATATTTTGGGTGCCAACAGTTTTGTCCCAGACTTTGGAGGTCATTTCTAGTGCTGGGAGGTGCCGCAGGTGCAGGCAATAAGGCTTTTGGCACGTGGTGGCCGGGAAGGGCTGTCCCAGCAGTTGCAACGGCTTTTGAGGTGGCGAGGTTGGACTTCGAGGCTGCGAGGTGTGCAGCTGGGCAAGCGAGAAGGTGTCCTACCTCGTGGTAGGTATAATTTTTGTATTGCCTATGTCATGTTTTTGGCATAATTCCTTGGATTCCATTGTTTTCCCGTTTACTCCCAATTGTGCTTGTGTTTTCCCATGTGTGCATCGGGAGTCCGAGGCGGCGTTCTGTGCAGCGGAAGTTGAGTCGTGCACTTGTTTTTCTGTCTGCGTGGCGTGTGGTGCCTTGGTAAACAGAGTTGAGTACTGGTTGGATTACCGGTGCGGTGCCCTCTATGGCGGTGGCGGAGTCGCGTTCAGGAATCGGGTGCTCGTTTCACTACAAGAAAATTCATAATTTTTGACGTACTAATTCTATCGGAAATCTATCGAAAATGACTTTTCCGACGTATTTCCGAAGGAATCATTCTGGTAGAAAAATTCGGTCGCTAATTTCTGACGTAATATATTTCCGTCGAAAATTCGTCAAAAATTATCGACAAACATATTCCGTCGATATTATCGTCGATATTTATGTCAGTAGTTGATGCGGGACGATGACGCAACCGGGCTAAGACCTAAGACCGACTCGAAGTGCAGCCAACACTAACACGCTAAAGACAAGCCGGGCGGCTGACCACCGTGGCGTTCTCCGGGTGGAGACGTCTCTCAACAGCAACTCACTCTAGCCCGACGATCGTCCCTTACGAGGGAAACGTGGGATCACAGCGGTTAAGGAACCATTGTCGCCTAGGGCAATGCAATCCGAGCTCGGTGCTTGATTGGAGCTAAGGAACAGGCGCTCTCAACTCACGGTGATTTGTAGCTAGCTAACGGCCCTATTCTCACAAACGCAGCATGATAGAAAATATACTAAACCAGCAATGTGATATAGGAACGAAGCGCGTATCTCCACCACTAGCACGTGGGGAAGAATTCCCGGCCGAATCCGACAACCCCAATACACACAAATAATAATTGTACAATTTCATAACCTAATGCCCACTCCACGCAAGGAGGTAAAGGGCTACAAATGTATTTTTGAGATTGCTGGAATCTGGGTTGACGGGCCGCACTCGCAGGAGGCGAGGGAAGCGAGTCGGGGCCAATCGAGTGAGCCGATTGGAAGCCGACTTGGTTTTGCCCGCGCTGGTCACCCTGCGCAACGAGCTTGCGGAGGCCGGTACGCCAAGATCCGACGTCCGATTGGAGTTCCGTTTGTTGGAGAACGTCGGCGACAGGATGACGTTTCTCTGCTCCGAAGGGTGTGATCAGAACTGTCCAGATCGAGGCGCAGCAGCAACAGTTCTCAGCCTCTGGTTCTGCGCACATAGAACTGCATAGAAAGACAACTAATTACTGTAAAAATGGCTCTCGGTGTCGGAACGAGGCGTCGGTTGTTGCCGATCGCCAGCGATGTCTATAGAAAGGATCTGACCAAGGGGTTTGGTTAGATCAACAAAGGGGAGGGCGTGGCAGCTTCTGGAAGTCGCCTTTTCTTCTAGATCGGATCTGCACAGGGTGGTCGGCGCAATCCCACGAGAATCTTCGCCACGATCAGCACAGACCTCGGATCGGTACGAAATCAGCAGCAACGCGAAGAGGACTCAAAATCCTACGATCACTCAGAAGATCAGCTCCAGAAAGCTTGGGAGTAGATCTGGAGAAATTCGGAATCAGGAAACTCAGGATCTGGACAGCAAGCTCGGGCAGATCTGCCCGACTTCACGAGACGAATTATTGCTGGCGATCCAGAGCTCCGATCGATATGAAACCACCGCCAAATTCTTCCTGACTTGAAGAAGCTTCATTGGGAATTTTTGTAGAACTAGATGCGAAGGGGATAGGGAGGATAGAGGGGCGAGTCACACGCCCAAATAAATCCCATCACAGGATTTGGCCTAGGGCATCACACCCAAAGGAAGGAAGAGAATCACTCTCTTAATGCAATTTTCTCTCACAAATTTTTCATTAACTCCTTCACTGACACTATACACATGTTTAAATAGAGGGATGGCAAGGGGAGGGGCTAGGAAATACGTGGGAACAAGGGGAGGGAGAGGGGGTGCGCCCCTTTGACAAGGAGTGGGGAGGGGAGAACAAGGGGGGGACAATGACTCACCAACCTTTGAAAATCAAAGGGGAGGGGAGACAAGGTTGGTGGGTGGCTGCCTAACCTTGGACCAAGGAAGGGGGGTGCCCCCTTCCACTAGCCACCAGCCTCCATTCCTTTAACCCCTTTCACATATAGCATGCTATCCCTTTAGTCTTGTTCCCATTGAAGCCCTTTGGCCCATTTAAGGCCCAAAACCCAATAAGTCTAGCCCATTCCCCACATGAGGTCCAATAAAGATAAAAGAGATAATTGTCCATGAAAGGACTACAAAGGGCCCAATAAGGCTTAAAAGTGTGAAATAAAGATGTTGCAGCGGTCGAAGCGTCCACGTCCTCCGCGAGATAACTGGGCCCCGGCGTGTCCTCGTCCACCGGCGTGTATTACGGTGTGTGTCCGCACCAATTCTCCCTGGGTGGGCGGAACTCGACCTCGTCGAGTAAGGGTCCCGAAGCTTGAGCTCTCCGCGTGTGATCAAGGCATCGTCTGGCACGGGGCGTCCTCTCCAATGCACAAGGAAGTGTTGGTAGGTTCCGTTCCTGGTGGTGATCACCTGCTCATCCAGTATACAATCTATATACTTGCGTTGAGGCTGGAAGAGATGGATTCTCAGGTGGGTGTCACTCACAACAGGAGGAGAAAGCCCAAAAACTCACTAGGGATTACCACGGGGTTCCGATATGCTACCAGACCTGAAACATGGAACGTCGAACTGACACCATAGTCGTCAGTAGTTCAATAACGTACGCATTCGAACCCACTTGTTTCATGACTCGGAAAGGGCGGGGTTCGCGGGCCTGGAGTTTCTTTACGGTCCTCGAGGGGAAATCGTTTAGGTATGACCCTGATCAAAACGTACTCTCCCTTTTGAACTCACGGGCATGTAGCATGCATCAGCTAACTCCTTATACGTGCATGGCTGGCCTTTTGTTGGGACGACTTAATGCAAACTCCATATGACGAACAAACTGTGGAAACAAACAGACTTCATACATGACCCTAGACAAACCTAGACACCCATAGTAATACTCGCAGACAAACAATGCAACCCAAAGTTGAGGACTCCTAGACATCCTAGCATGAACCTACTGACTTCTAAATGGGGATTCAAAGGTTTAGGAAGATCACACCCAAGTGCACATTGCCCTGTGACTGAATACCTGGGTCAGCAGCATGCTCTTCTAAAAGCTCATCAAAGAACTCCTTCGCGAGTTCTGGATCAGGCTCATAGCTGACCAGCACTAGCTCCGGTGTGGGGTCGCGGACTGGAGTGTCTGAGATAGCCAATGATTTTCGAGTGGGACACTTGGCCGCAAAGTGGCCAATCCCACCACACCTATAGCACTGGTCATGTGGCCCTGTGCTAGAAGATGCTCCACCGGTCATCGGCCCCTTTCCCTTGTCTTCTCGACGGGCCGGGGATGGTGGGAGCTGGGGTCGGGCAGGCAATGCGGGCTGCTGAGGGCGGAGAGTTGGGAATGATGCTGGCTGGCGAGGGGGAGGGTCCCTTGGAGGGAGAGGGCGAAGCCCGAGAGCAGTGGGGTCCTGGCAAGGGGTTTCCGGAGGGCGAACCACTGAAAATCGGCTATAGGAACTGGGCGTGGTCCGAGAGTCGGACCCACGCTGATGGATGGTCCCCGGTCGCTGGACGGGAGCAAACTCTGACTCAAACTACTCTAACTCGAGGGCAACCTGATATGCGGCCTCGAGGGTGGTCACATTGCGGTGAAAGAGTTCATACTGATAGTGGGGCCGCAGACCACGATGGAATCGGGAAACAGGCATCGTGCTCTCTTCCAAGATGTCACATCGCAAAAAATATTCATCAAACTCTGCGATGTACTCGGACAAGGACCTATCACCTTGGGTGAGATTCTGCCACCTATCAATGAGCCGCTGACGGTACGAGGCAGAAAGGTACTTGGTTCTAAGTCTCCTTCATCTCATCCCAAGACTCAACCTGGGGTTCTAGGCGTTGAAATAGCAAGCTCTCCACATTGCGCCAATAAGTTTGCGCTTGCCCTAACAACTTCATTTTAGCAAACCTGACTCTCTGGAGGTTCGTCATATCGAACCACTCAAAGTATCGGTCTATGCCGACCTCCCAATCAAGGTAGACTTTTGGGTCCACGGACCCGTCAAAAGTGGGAGGATCTGCTCGCACGGTCCTAAGGACTCTATCATCCTCTTCATCTCTCGGCTGATGAAAGCCGTGACGGCGTCGGCCATACCCCCCATACGCATTGTCGGACCCATAGTCCTCTAGACCAAGGTCACGATGTTGTGGTTCGATGGCTCGGTGAGGGGCGGGTGCGGGCTGGTTTTGGGCCACGGGAGCGGGCTGGACTTGGGCCATGCGAGTGGATTGGGCTTGGGCCATGGGAGTGGGTTGGATTTGGGCCACCGCGGGAGGAGGTGCGGGTGGGCACTGGGCCACTCCACGAGGGTCCCCGTGTGACATTCTATCTAACCGTCCAACTAGACCTTGGACAGATCTGTCGGATGACTCCATGCGTTCCTCCATGGCTCTAAGGCGACCGTCCATATTATCGGAGAAGTTTCGAAAGATAGTCTCGGACCGGTCCAACCGGGCCATGATGGCCATCATCGCCTCATGCAAGGAGTGAAAGTCTCCCGAGGCGGCATCCCGTGGGTTAGCCATAGATACGGGGCGATGGTATTGGGTACCTCGCCGGGTGGGCATGCAAAGACACAAAGATCGGAATGCACTAACTAATGCAAATTGAGGAACCTAGACTCAACCAATATACGGTACTCGATCGGCGGAGTTATGGGATCCGAAGATCCTCTCTCGCAAGTGTGCTATCTTCCCAATAGCCGTAACCTATCATTCCGGGAACACCTTTTGATATACCAGATATTGGGATGAAATGCAACCTAGGACTTAGATGACCCTAAACTTAAACTGACGCTCTGATACCAATTTGATGCGGGATGATGACGCGACCGGGCTAAGACCTACGACCGACTCGAAGTGCAGCCAGCACTAACACGCTAAAGAGAAGCCGGGCGGCTGACCACCGTGGCATTCTCCGGGTGGAGACGTCTCTCAACAGCAACTCACTCTAGCCCGGTGATCATCCCTTGCAAGGGAAACGTGGGATCGCAGTGGTTAAGGAACCATTGTCACCTAGGGCAATGCAGTCCGAGCTCGGTGCTCGACTGGAGCTAAGGACCGAGCGCTCTCAACTCACAATCATGGTGATTTGTAGCTAGCTAACAGCCCTATTCTCACACAGGCAGCATGATAGAAAATATACTAAACCAGCAATGTGATATAGGAATGAAGCGCGTACCTCCACGACTAGCACGTGGGGAAGAATTCCCGGCCGAATCTGACAACCCCAATACACACAAATAATAATTGTACAATTTCATAACCTAATGCCCACTCCACGCAGGGAGGTAAAGGGCTACAAATGTAATTTTGAGGTTGTCAGAATCCAGGTTGACGGGCCGCACTCGCAGGAGGCGAGGGAAGCGAGTCGGGGCCGATCGGGTGAGCCGATTGGAAGCCGACTTGGTTCTGCCCGCGCTGGTCACCCTGCGCAGCGAGCTTGCGGAGGCCGGTACGCCAAGATCCGACGTTCGATTGGAGTTCCGTTTGTTGGAGAACGTCGGCGACAAGATGACGTTTCTCTGCTCCGAAGGGCGTGATCAGATCTGTCCAGATATGGGTGCACCAGCAACAGGTCTTAGCCTCTGGTTCTGCGCACACAGAACTGCACAGAAAGACAATTAATTACTGCAAAAATGGCTCCCGGTGTCGGAACGAGGCACTGTTTGTTGCCGATCGTCGGTGACGTCTATGGAAAGGATCTGACTAAGGGGTTTGGTCAGATCAACAAAGGGGAGGGCGGGGCAGCTTCTGGAAGTCACCTCTGCTTCTGGATCGGATCTGCATAGGGTGGTCGACGCAGTCCCACGAGAATCTTCGCCACGATCAGCACAGACCTTGGATCGGTACGAAATTAGCGGCAACGCGAAGAGGACTCAAAATCCTATGATCACTCAGAAGATCAGCTCCATAAAGCTTTGGAGTAGATCTGGAGAAATTTGGAATCAGGAAACTCAGGATCTGGACATCAAGCTCGGGTAGATCTACGCGACTTCACGAGACGAATTGTTGCCGGCGATCCAGAGCTCCGATCGACGTGAAACCACAGCCAAATTTTTCCTGACTTGAAGAAGCTTCACTGGGAATTTTCGTGGAACCAGATGCGAAGGGGATAGGGAGGATAGAGGGGCGAGTCACACGCCCAAATAAATCCCGTCACAGGATTTGGCCTAGGGCATCACACCCAAAGGAAGGAAGAGAATCACTCTCTTAATGCAATTTTCTCTCACAAATTTTTCATTAACTCCTTCACTGACACTATACACATGTTTAAATAGAGGGATGGCAAGGGGAGGGGGCTAGGAAATACGTGGGAGCAAGGGGAGGGAGAGGGGGTGTGCCCCTTTGACAAGGAGAGGGGAGGGAAGACCAAGGGGGGGACAATGACTCACCTACCTTTGAAAATCAAAGGAGAGGGGAGACAAGGTTGGTGGGTGGCTGCCTAACCTTGCACCAAGGTAGGGGGGCGCCCCCTTCCACTAGCCACCAGCCTCAAATCCTTTAACCCCTTTCACATATAGCATGCTATCCCTTTAGTCTTGTTCCCATTGAAGCCCTTTGGTCCATTTAAGGCCCAAAACCCAATAAGTCTAGCACATTCCCCACATGAGGTCCAATAAAGATAAAAGAGATAATTGTCCATGAAAGGACTACAAAGGGCCCAATAAGGCCTAAAAGTGTGAAATAAAGATGTTGCAGTGGCCGAAGCATCCACGTCCTCCGTGAGCTAACTGGGCCCCGGCGTGTCCTCCTCCACCGACGTATATTGCGGTGTGTCCGTCCAGTAATTAAGAACTTTTAATAATAAAAATATTAATTAATATTTTCGACGGACTAAAAGCTCTGTCGAAAAATACGTCGGTAATATATTCTTTTACTTAAAATTAAAATTAAAATATATTTTCGACGGATGTTATTACGTCGGAAATACGTCGAAATATTTTTCGACGAAAATTTATTTTGTTGGTAATATATAAATTTAATTAATAATTTTTAAAAAAATCGATAAAAAATATTTCTGTCAAAAAATACATCGAGAAATTTTTCGACAGAAATATATGTCGTCGATAAAACGTCGGTAATACATAATAGTAAAATTAAAAATATTTTTGACAAACATTTTTCTGTCGAAAAAATGTTGATAATTTTCGACGGATTTTCGACAGAATGTCAAAATTCCGTCAAAAATTTCTCTCCATTTTTTTATATATTTAAAAATTTTGAGAACCTGTCTAAAACTAGAACTATACAACACACAACCTACACAACTCAACATAAAAGATGCAATAAATAACGTATACAACACACAATAAACAACATACAATAAATAACATCCACAACACATAACTCAATGAATAAAAAAAGTTCAAGTTACATTAATTCAAAAGTGTCATTTTTTCACAATATCATTAAAAAAAATCAAGAGATATCCAATAGATCATCATCATTCATAGCATCTCCACCATCACTAGTTGCAGGAGGAGACTACATCATAGAAAAATAGTATTAAATGAATTTAAATAAAAATAATTAATAGTCCCTACAAACTTATCGAATTACTAATTAGTTTGTAGGGATTTTTATATATTAGTCCTTACAAACTTATCGAATTACCGATTAGTCTCTCAAATCTAAATATTGTCTTAAAAGTCTCTATAATTCTCTCCGTTATTCAAATAAGTCCCTACCGTTATTTTAAATTGGCAAAAAATAATTAGATGAGAGTTAAGTTTACCTAACATTATAAAATGAGTAACTTACCCCTAGTTAGTCACACATGTGTGCGTGTGTGTGTGAGAGAGAGAAAGAGGAAACTGCCCCTCCCCCTCAGGTGACCCTCTCCCCCCTCTGACCTCCCTCCCCTTCGATCCGCTTCACGTTCCCCTCTCCCTCCATCGGTGGCCGCCCCCCTCCGGTACCCCTCCCCCTCCACCTCCGGTCCACCTCCCCCCCCTCCGGCGACCTCCCCCCTTCCCCTCAATCTCCGGTTCACCTCCCCCCCTCCCGTACCCCTCCCCCTCCACCTCTGGCGACCCTCCGCCCTCCCCCTCCACCTCTGGTCCACCTCCCCCCCTCCGGTACCCCTCCCCCTCTACCTCCGATCGACCTCCCCGCTCCCCCTCTCCTCTGGCGAACACTCCCCCCTCCCCCTCCATCTCCGGCCCACCTCCCCCCAACTCCGGTACCCCTCCCCCTCCAGCTCCTCTGGCGACCCTTTTCCCTCCCCCTCCACCTCCGGTCCACCCCCCCCCCCCCTCCGGTGACCTCCCCCCTCCCTCTTCCCCCTCCATCTCTGGTCCACCTCCCCCCCCTCTCCGGCGACCTCCCCCCTCCCCCTCCATCTCTGGTCCACCTCCCCCCCCTCGACTAACCAGTTGATGCAAATTTGACTCGTTGTCAACAGCTTTCTTTCCTGTAAGTAGCTCAAGAAGAACAATGCCAGAGCTATAGACATCGGATTTCTCATTGAGCCTGGATGTTCGAGCATGTATCCTTGTAGATGAGATGCATTTGGCGATCCCAAAATCTGAGATGTGAGCTTCAACGTTTTCATCGAGCAAGATGTTTGAAGACTTGACGTCGCGGTGAATGATTCCGGGGTCACAGTCATGGTGTAGATAAGTAAGTCCTTGGGCTGCACCAACTGCCACTTTCAGCCTAGTGTCCCGGTCAAGCTTCACCTTCTTGTTAGGGCCTGATACAGAGGAAGAATATATGAACACTGTCATACTACCAATACAACTCTTGACAACAAAACAGGCAAGAGAATCAGCAATCACACCATGCAGAAGATCCCAAAGGGTGCCATTTTCCATGTAATCGTAGAAAAGAAGGCTGCCATGTGGAGAAAGTGAGTAGCCATGCAAGCTGACGAGGTTTCTGTGCCTGATGCTCCCGATAGTTTCCAGCTCCGTGTCGAACTCCCGGAGGTTGTTTGGATATTTATCATAGAGCCTCTTTATAGCAATGAGTTTGGAGTTCTTGAGCACACATTTGTACACAGTGCTAGATGCACCATATCCTACTATGTACTTCTCGCTCAATTTTTTTGTCATTCTCATGATGTCTTCATATGGGTGGATAGCCATGTCCATTTGAAGAACTACCATCATTGGTGGACCTGTTCAGCGTCAATGAACGTGTCATTTATAACTTCAAGGAGACGTGAGTTACCTAAGAATCCAAATGGTAGACTTACCCTGAAGCGTTTTGTTCGGGCCTTCTACAAATGGCTTGGGTTGCTGGATCTATATATTGCTACTAAAACCATGGACAGTAGGGTAATGAAGCCTAATGTTATACAAACAACAGTAGCTCTGGAGATTATGGCTGTCAAGGGCAAAAGAAACATCAGTGTTAGCAGCAAAATCAGCAAGTTCAAAAACTTATGATGAACTTTTGGTTAGGGAACATCGATAATACCTTTTGTTTGATGATGATTCTTTCCACAGGGTGGCTCAGACCATTCTCCGCACAAGAGTGGATTGCCAACGAAGCTGCGAGGAAAAGTTAAGAAGAAAATCATAGAATCACCCTCCACCTCCGGTCCACCTCCCCCCCCCTCCGGCGACCTCCCCCCTCCCCCTCCACCACCGGTCAACTTCTCCCTCATCCCCTCCGGTCCACCTCCCCCTCCCCCTCAAGTGACCCTCTCCCCCCTTTGACCTCCCTCCCCTTCGATCCCCTCCCCGTTCCCCTTCCCCTCCACCAGTGGGTCGCCCCCCCTCCGGTACCCCTCCACCTCTGGTCCACTTCCCCCCTCCCCCTCCCCCTCTGGCGACCACTCCTCCCTCCCCCTCCACCTCCCCCCAGAGAGAGAGAGAATTTTAGTCTTTCCCATACAATTGATAGAATATTCCTTTTTTTGGATGGAGATAAAGTACATGGATTTATTTGTAAAATATTAATGATTGTAAGGACCCTTATGACAGTATTCAGATTTGAGGGAATAATCAGTAATTCGATAAGTTTGTAGGGTCTAATATGTAAAAATCCCAATTCACTTACCTGGCTCACATTTAATCCCCGAGGGATGTGAGCCCGGAGTTTTATGGCGGCGGTACAAAAAAGGGTGGCTTGATGCGTAGGGTGAGACTCGAACTCGGGTGGCCCAGTAATCGCTCAGCTCTCCGTACCACTCCGCTAGATGCCCCGTTACAAAAAAAAAAAATCCCAATTCAAAAGTGTCATTTTTTCACAATATCATTAAAAAAATCAAGAGATATCCAATGGATCATCCTCATTCATAGCATATCCACCATCACCAACTGCAAGAGGAGCCTACATCATAGAAAAATAATATTAAATAGATTTAAATAAAAATAATTAATAATAAATATAATTAAATATCTTTTTGATTTTCTAAATTCGAAAGTAGATAATATGAAGATGAATTCTTTAAATTAGTTTTGATTTGAGCGTCAAGGCCAGACCGAGTATTCATTTTACATTCCGTCAGCTCTCTCAAGTGACACTCCCCGCCCATGTCATGTTAGAATAATCTGCACGTCGATCACATCGATATTTGACATTTTGGACCCCCGAAATCCTAGGCCTTAGATTTATTTTAAACTAAAATAGCTTGGAAAGAAATGGATAGTTTGAGCGCCGAGCCCAAACCAGGTATCTATTTTAGATTCTGTCAACTCTCCCAAGTCACACTCCCCACCCAGGTCGTGTTGAAACAATTGACATGCCAATCAGATCGATATTTCATATATTAGACCCCCGAAACCCCTAACGTTGGATTTATTTCAAACTAAATTAGTTTAGAAATGGCTAGTTTGAGTGCCGAGCCCAAACCAAGTATCCATTTTGCATTCCGTCAACTCCCCCAAGTCACACTCCTCACCCAAGTCGTGTTGGAACAATCAGCATATCGATCAGATCGATATTTCATATATTGGACCCGTGAAACCCCTAACCTTGGATTTATTTCAAACTAAATTAGTTCAGAAATGGCTAGTTTGAGCACCGAGCCTAAACGAGGTATCCATTTTGAATTCCGTCAACCCCCCAAATCACACTCCCCACCCAGGTCATGTTGGAACAATCGACATGTCGATCGGATCGATATTTCATATATTGGACCCCTGAGACCTCTAACCTTGGATTTATTTCAAACTAAATTAGTTTGGAAAGAAATGGATAGTTTGAGCACCGAGCCCAAACCAGGTATCCATTTTGGATTCCGTCAACTCCCCCAAGTCACACTCTCCACCTAGGTCGTACTGGAACAATCGACATGTCGATCAGATCGATACTTCATATATTGGACCATCGAAACCCCTCATCTTGGATTTATTTCAAACTAAATTAGTTTGGAAAAGGTTAGTTTGAGCGCTGAGTCCAAACCAGGTATCCATTTTAAATTCCATCAACTCCCCCAAGTCACACTCCCCACCCCGATCGTGTTGAAATAATCAACGTGTCGATCAGATCGATATTTCATATGTTGGACTCCCGAAACCCCTAACCTTGGATTTATTTTAAACTAAATTAGTTTGGAAATAGCTAGTTTGAGCGCCGAGCCCAAACTAGGTATCCATTTTGGATTCCGTCAACTCCCCCAAGTCACACTCCACACCTAGGTCGTGTTGGAATAATCGACATGTCGATCAGATTGATATTTCATATATATTTATTTCACACCAAATTAGTTTGGAAAGAAATGAATAGTTTGAGCGCCGAGCCCAAACCAGGTATCCATTTTGGATTCCGTCAACTCCCCCAAGTCACACTCCCCTCCTAGGTCGTGTTGAAACAATCGGCATGTTGATCGGATCGATATTTCATATATTGGACCCCTGAAACCCCTAACCTTGGATTTATTTCAAACTAAATTAGTTTGGAAATTGCTAGTTTGAGCGCCGAGTCCAAACATGGTTTCTATTTTGGATTCCGTCAACTCCCCCAAGTCACACTCCCCGCCTAGGTCGTGTTAAAATAATCGACATGTCGATCAAATCATTATTTCATATGTTGGACTCCCGAAACCCTTAACCTTGGATTTATTTCAAACTAAATTAGTTTGGAAATGGCTAGTTTGAGCGTCGAGCCCAAACCAAATATCCATTTTGGATTCTGTGAACTCCCCCAAGTCACACTCCCCACGCAGATCGTGTTGGAACAATCAGCATGTCGATCAGATAGATATTTCATATATTGGACCCCTAAAATCCTAACCTTTGATTTATTTCAAACTAAATTAGTTTGGAAAGAAATGGATAGTTTAAGCGTCGAGCCCAAACCAGGTATCCATTTTGGATTCCGTCGACTCCCCCAAATCACACTCCCCACCCAGGTCATGTTGGAACAATCATCATGTCGATCAGATCGATATTTCATATATTGGACCCCCGAAACCCCTAACCTTGGATTTATTTCAAACTAAATTAGTTTGGAAATGGCTAGTTTGAGCATCGAGCCCAAACCAGGAATCTGAAGAGGGGTGATCTCGTGCTGTGTCCTGAGCCACACGATCCTGGATGAACCGATGCCGTTGTTACCACGATTGAGGATCTGCAAAGTGGGAAATGGGTCAGAGGAGCCCAGGGTTGAGACCCCTGGGAAAATCCTCCGATGCTTAAGTCAGCGAGGTGATAGAGCGTAGGTAGAAATGGAGTAGGAGAAAGAGTGAGAGGCACGAGATCGCTCTCCACCAGTGGGTGTGGTGTTGAGTACTCAGGATAACCTTATATATCTATCTCAGTGTTTTTGATGATAACAAAACCAAGGACCTTTGGTGGCTCTCCTATTTGGAATCCTTGACCCAAGTGTTTTTCACACGTTTTCAAGGCCGGATTTTTTCATGCTTTTGCTTAAGGTTTTAGCCTTCCGAATGGGCTTTCTAAGATCTCAAATGAACTTGACATTTCCCATAAACATGCATCCAATTCATGTCTCGATCTTATGGATATGGTTCTCTGGGATAAACTCTTATTTTTCAGGTTTTTTGATAGTCCGGTCGACCTCCAGCATGACCCCGGTCGACCTGAAATAACAGAATGCAATTCTCTACAGTCTGTCACAGTGGCGGTCGACCGCCCCTCAAATCCCGGTCGACCGGATTTCCTAGGGACCGACCACCTGCAGGTTTCTCAGTGGCGGTCGACCGCCAGCCCCTGCAGGTCGACCGCCAGCCCTGAGCTGCCAACAATTGTTGACTTTTTAACCTTTCGAGATAAGCCACTCTCATGGGAATTGTTTAATCCCTAAGCTCCAGATATTGTGGATCTGGTCTGGGGGAGGCCTTGGACCATTCAAGAACCTATATAACTTATACAAGAGGGTTTGAAAAACCCTAATGCTCAAGGAAGATCAAAGGGAGGCTGCCAAGAGGAAGAGAAGGGATTTGGCACTGTAGACGTGAACAGTGCTCCGAGAGAAGTTCTTCATCCTTCTTCATCAAGTCAAGTGAAGATCAGCCCAAGGATTCAAGCTGCATCCAAAGCATCCAACCATCTATTAAGGGGGAGCAAATCAAGATTCTTCTATTGTGTTCTAAATTCTTCTTGCCTTCTTAAGCTTCATATGTGGATCTTGTAGTTGTTAAAATATTTCGGTGTGTGTGGATCTTCCTAGATCCATGTGTGTGTGTTTGTGTGTGTCCTCCGGTGTAGCTGTGTATGTATTAAGGTGTTCTTACACCTTCGCGGGAACTCCTCTTCCCAGTGTGTTAGTGTTGTGTGTGGTTGATCTTGTAACTTTTTACAAGATAGTGTGTGGATCCTCATAGTCCATGAGGGGTGGACGTAGGTTGCCGTTGTGGCATCCGAACCACCTAAAAATCATTGTCGCCGTGTGGTTTGTTCCTTTTCTTCTATCCCCATTATGTGTAAATTGCATGTGTGATTTCAAGTTCAGTTTTATTCTCGTTTATCCTAAATAATCCGTTTATCACCTTTTAGATCTTGCCTTGTTTTTTGGTTTCTGTTAACCTTGTCTCTCATATAGCATTCTATCACATATTTTATACAAAAAGAAAAAATCTTCATTAATTTTTTAACACCCAATTCACCCCCCTCTTGGGTGCCATTTAAACTCGGGACTTCAATTGGTATTAGAGTGAGGGCTCTTTCCTTCACAGATCTAACGATCTAGAGCAAGATCTGATTAAATGGCAAACAAGGGTATGATACCCGAGGGTCACTCCATCAACCGTCCTCCATTTTTTGACGGCTCAAACTACTCTTACTGGAAAAATAGAATGCATGTTTTTCTGAGGGCGCAAGAGTACGAAGTTTGGAGAGTTGTGGACAAGGGTCCTCATAAACTCGGGGCTGATGAAGAAAAATGGACGCCCGAGGAAATTAAGAAATGCACTGCTAATTTTAATGCCATGAATATTATGCAATGTGCAATACACCCTAGTGAATTCTCTCGTGTCTTTATGTGCAGCTCAGCCAAAGAAATGTGGGACAAGCTGCGACTCATATACGAGGGAACTTCAGAGGTCAAAGAAACCAAGGCAAATCTCCTAGTCACTGACTATGAGCTATTCAAAATGAAACCTGAAGAAACCATCTCCGAGATGTTTGCAAGGTTAACAGAGATCACAAATGGTCTCAAAGGTTTCGGGAAGGAATACTCAAATTCCGAGCTTGTGAGGAAGGTGTTAAGGTCCCTACCGTCAGCTTGGCACACAAAGGCCACGATAATTGAAGACTCAAAGAACTTGTCAACTCTCACCTTGGATGAACTCATAGGATCACTCATGACCTATGAGATAAATATAAAGAGAACAGCTGACGAAGACATCAAAAAGAAAAAGGTCATTGGACTGAAAGCTCACCAATCCGATGACGAATCTCAAGAAGGTGAATCAAGTGACGGAAGCAATGAAGAGGAAGAATTGGCGATGATAACTCGCCAAGTGAGGAAATTTCTAAGGAAGAAGAGAAACTTTCAGGGAAGCTTTAGAAAGGGGCCAAGAAGGCCCACGCAAGCCAAAGGCGAATCGAGCAAGCCAAGTAGCATCATATGCTACAAATGCAAGAAGCCTGGGCATATGAGAGGTGAATGTCCAGATCTAAAAAAGAAATTTAAGAAGGATAATTTCAAGAAACCCAAAGCCATGGTCGCCACTTAGAGCGACGAAGAAGATGAACCATCTGATGAAGAGATTCAAGAACTTGTGGAAAGCTTGTGCCTCATGGCACAAGAAGATGAATCCACGGAGGTAAATTCTGACCATGAATTCATTTCCAATGAACAATGGGAATCTGAATATGAAAAGTTGTACACTAAGTACAAGAAAACCAGATCTGAAAATAAAACTCTCAAAAAGAAACTTGATGACTTGTCACGCGAAGATATCTTTGCTAAATTTGAGAAACTAGAACAGGAATGGTTTGAGACTATGGAAGAAAAGGAAAATCTACTGCAAACAATTATAGAATGTGATAAGACCAAAAAGGAACTATCATGCAAGGTAACTGAAATGGAGGAAGCATGTGAAAGGATTAAAATTCAAGAACAAATTTTGAAATCCACCAATTCAGAACTCGAAAGGAGAAATGGGTCTTTGGCTGAAAAAGTTGCTGAACTTCAACTCACCATGACTAGGTTTGTTAAGGGGAAACAAAACCTGGATAACCTACTGGGAGTTAAAGTCAACTTCCAAAAGGAAGGCTTGGGGTACACACCTCAAAACAAAAAATCTTTTGAGCATAAGATCACCACATCCTTTATTCATGAAAATGACTATAATCATGCTTCATGTTCTGATTCTCAATCCCAACATGTTCAGCCTAAACCACACAAAAATCAAAGAACCTTCTCACATGCTAATTGCTTTCATTGTGGTAGATTTGGTCACGTGATGTCCAACTGCTGGTTCAGACAAAGCACACCTAAATATCATATTCCATGGACCAAGAAAACATCCACAAGAAGTTGGACTAACTCCTATGGACCCAAACTTGTTTGGGTACCAAAAATAATTGCATGAGAAGTTTTTTTCTTGCAGATATGTCTTGAAGCCAGGGGGAGCAAATGGTACTTGGATAGCGGCTGTTCAAGGCATATGACAGGGGACAAGGAATTATTCTCTACACTGTAAGATAAGGATGGAGGGGCAGTTGTCTTTGGAGGTCAAGATAAAGGTAAAATCATTGGAACTGGCAACATTGGTAAGAATTCTGAAATCCTTATTGAAGATGTGCTTTTGGTGAAAGGTTTAAATCATAACTTGCTAAGCATTAGCCAATTGTATGATAAGGGTTTTAAAGTTGTTTTTGATGAAACTCACTGCATTGTCTTAAACAAAAATTTAAATGAGATCAAATTTCTTGGAAAAAGGAATAACAATGTCTACACTGTTGATATTGATAATGTTTCATGCGATAACTTCTGCTTGGTTGCGAACAATCATGAAAATGCATGGTTATGGCACCGAAGATTAGGTCATGCTAGTTTTGGAGTAATCTCTAAGCTGTCTAGACATGACTTGGTGAATGGACTGCCAAAATTAAAATTTGAAAGTGATAGGATATGTGAAGCTTGTACTAAAGGCAAGCAAACATGAACCTCTTTCAAAAATAAAAACATTGTTTCATCTGCTAGGCCTTTGGAACTGTTGCATCTTGATCTTTTTGGTCCCACTAGAACATCTAGCCTAGGAGGAAAATCCTACGGCTTTGTGATTGTTGATGATTTCTCCAGATTCACATGGGTGTTATTTTTAGCTAATAAAAGTGATGCTCTGATGGAGTTTCAAGTGTTTTGCAGAAAAATCCAAAATGAAAAAGGTTACCTCATCACCACCATCTAGAGTGATCATGGTGGTGAATTTGAAAATCATGATTTCAGCATCTTCTGTGAAGAACAGGGGTATACACACAATTTTTCATCACCAAGGACGCCCCAGCAAAATGGAGTAGTGGAAAGGAAGAACAGAACATTAATAGACATTGCCCGGACCATGCTAAGTGAGAATTCCATGCCTAAGTATTTTTGGGCTGAGGCGGTGAGTACAGCTTGCTACATCATCAACAGGGCAATGGTAAGGCCCATTCTGATGAAAACTCCTTATGAGCTCTACAAGGGTAAGAAACCCAACATCTCTTATCTTAAACCTTTTGGATGCCCCTGCTATATTTTCAACAATGGTAAGTCCAACCTGGGTAAGTTTGATGAAAAGAGTGATAAAGGAATCTTCCTAGGTTATGCACTCAATTCTAGAGCTTACCGTCTATTTAATAAAAGGACTTTGGTTGTTGAAGAAAGTCCTCATGTCATCTTTGATGAATCCGAATCAAAACTGATAGACCAAACTTCTTCTACCTTGGATGCAGATGAAGATCCTAAGAACTCAATAAGTGTCAAGGCTAAGGATGAATCGTTGGAACCAACCTCAAGCAATAGTGAAAAAGATGAAGATCCTATGCTCGAGACACTACAAGAACCACAAGTGCAGCATCCTGATCTACCCAGCTCCTCCACCCATCTAAAGGAGCATCCAGCTGTGAACATCATAGGCAATTTGGAGGATGGGGTAAGAACTACGTCCTCTCTAAGGCAAGTTGAAGAGGAAGACTTGATAGCCTTGCTATCACAAGAAGAACCCAAGGACTTTCGTGAAGCTCTTCAAAATGAATCCTGGATTCAGGCTATGCATGAAGAACTGCACCAGTTTGAAAGAAACGAGGTGTGGACTCTCATGCCGCGTCCTAAAAACCATCCCACTATTGGAACTCGTTGGATTTTCAGAAACAAGTTAAATGATGCGGGATTGGTGGTTAGGAATAAGGCCCGGCTTGTGGCCAAGGGGTATATCCAGGAGATGGGCATTGATTTTGATGAGTCTTTTGCACCAGTTGCCAGACTTGAAGCTGTTCGAATCTTATTGTCCTATGCTTGTTCTTTGAACTTTAAGTTATTTCAAATGGATGTTAAATCTGCATTTCTTAACGGCTATATCAAGGAGGATGTCTTTGTAGAGCAGCCTCCAGGTTTTGAAGATTCTAAACATCCACAACATGTGTACAAACTCCAAAAGGCCCTATATGGACTAAAGCAAGCACCAAGGGCGTGGTATGAACGGCTTACCTCATTTTTGGGTGAAAATGGTTTCAAGAGAGGTAAGGTTGACCAAACACTTTTCACCAAGAGATCAGGTAAAGACATTTTGGTGGTTCAAGTGTATGTAGATGACATCATCTTTGGGGCTACTAACAATGTCTTATGCAATGAATTTGCAAAAATCATGCAAGGAGAATTCGAGATGAGTTTAATGGGGGAGCTAACCTTCTTTCTTGGATTACAGGTGAAACAAACTTTAGAAGGAATCTTCATCAATCAAACCAAATATACTATTGAACTGTTGAAGAAATATGGGATGGCGGAAGCAAAACCCATATCAACTCCCATGGCTACCACCACAAAGCTGGATAAAGATGAAAATGGTAAAACAGTAGATCCTACACTGTTTCGAGGTATGATCGGATCGCTACTGTACCTTACAGCATGTCGCCCTGACATTCAATTCAGTGTATGTCTCTGTGCCCATTTTCAGTCATGCCCCAAGGAATCTCATTTATCAACCGTGAAACGCATTTTCAGATATCTCATTGGATCCTTAAACTTTGGCTTGTGGTTTCCTATCGGTGGTTCCTTTGATTTAATTGCTTATACCGATGCGGATTATGCTGGGTGCATTGTAGATCGTAAAAGTACAAGTGGATACTGTCAGTTTCTTGGTGGTTGCCTAGTCTCATGGGCCTCCAAGAAACAACATTCAGTAGCTCTCTCAACGGCCGAGGCTGAATATGTAGCCGCCGGAAGTTGTGGAGCCCAAGTACTTTGGATCAAAAATCAACTGCTTGATTTAGATGTTGAAATGAAAACTGTTCCAATTCTGTGTGATAATACCAGTGCAATAAATTTGTCTAAAAACCCTGTTCAGCACTCCAGGACCAAACATATAGATATTCGTCATCATTTTCTGGGAGATCATGTAGGAAAAGGGGTCTTTGAATTGAACTTCATTGACACACACAATCAGCTAGCTGACATTTTCACCAAACCTCTAAACCAGAATCAGTTTAATAAGATAAGAAGTGAACTTGGGATGTGCAAGGGTGAGAGCATACATGCATAGGTTTGCATCTAAGGTATAGGGTTGCATTTGTAGAAAAATCATGTGCACCGAGGGTAGAAAACATGCATTTTGTCTCTTCTCTTTCTTATGTGTTGTCACTCACCTTGTATGCCTGATTGTAACTACTTATATCCAACCCTTCTTGAATAATTCTTCTATGGCTTAATATTCCTTGCTCAAACATCTGTGGACTCAGTGTGCTGGTACTAAAGGTACTTACTAGGGAAAATCAAAACCTCTTCTCAGTTCTGCATCTTGCTCTTTTCACTTCCCTTGTCCTGATTAGTGGCCCCTCTCAGGCAGTCCGTTGCCTATCCCCCAATAGAGAAAGAAAAAGAAAATAAAAAAGAAAGAAAAAGAGAAAAAGAAAGAAACAAAAAAAAGAAGAATATCTAGTTTTGGGGATTTTGGTCCTGGCGATCGACCGCCAGGCTCGTGCCGGTCGACCGCCGGCGGCGAACCGGCCCGACTTAGGGGTCCACTGACCCTTCATATATGGGTCTTTTTTCTTCCTTTCTCTCTCTCCTTCACTTCCACTCACTCTCTACCACCAAACCCTAACCCCAACACTCCTCATCTCCACCATCCAAGCCTCCACAACCCTTCTTCCTCCATCCGCACATTGATTCGGTCATCCCGGCATCACTTCGGGACCTCTTCCATATTGTCGGTTGTGCGTTCGTGGAGATCTCTCTCAACTTCTTCTCTGTGGAAAAGTTCCTCCAAGCCATAGAAGTGTCCCTTGTGCTTCATCCACGTTCCCGGGGTTGAGATCGATTGCTCAAGAGTTTCCCGGTGGGTTTTTCAAGTTCGGAATGCCGCCAAGACGGAGTTCTCGACGTTCTACCCAAGGTGAAGCTAGCCGTCAACGGCAAGCGGCCCCGGCTCCTCCATCTCAGCAAGCTCCTCCTCTGCCTCGAGCACCATTACCTCCACGTCCTATTATCGACCCTCGCTTAGTTGACTTTGATGAGGTGAATGAGCTCTTCCCGAATTTGTGCGCTCTTTTTGAGGTTCAGGACGGTTGGATGGATTTTGTTACCCGGTACAATAGGTATTATCCTCGGTTGGTGCAGCAATTCTATGGCTTTTTAGCTGTGAGAAATGACCAGTTATACACCACGGTTGAGGGTGTGGAGCTTCATATCACTCCGGAGTTATTTCAGCAGGCCCTAGGAGTATCCGCCATGGGTGCAGATAGGGCATATGGTTTTGGTGAAGTTCCAGCAACATTTACTGCTATGACCAGCTGTGAGTATGTACACGGTGTGAGCAATTTGATCAAGCTAAATGCAAATCATTTTCCTCCACTACAGTGAGTCCTGCACCACATGTTTACATCATTGATTTATCCCAAAGTGGGCGGTCGGGATGAGGTTACAGAGGTTCAGCATTTTCTATTCTATCATGTTATGAATGGTATTCAAATCAATATGGGTCGGCTCATGACTGATCTGATTGGAACATGTCGTACCTACCTCCGGCGGGCTTCCCTATGCTTCGCAGTTGACCGGAGTCTTTATTCATGACGGGATTAATGTGGCAAATGAGCAGTTCATCTATGTTTGGCAGGATGATGTGTACAATAAGCATAAATTTTTCACAGATTTTGGCTACTACTTTGGTCCCGACAGTGAGCTTGTGCGGGACATTCCAGTTTATGGGGAAGATGAGATCAGTGAGGAAGATGATGAGCCAGCGCAGCAGCAAGGCGACGGGGATGTCCCCCCTCCAGTTCTAGCTGAGGAGCAGCCTCCTCCCTCGTCCCTGTTTCACCCGGATCTTGAGATGCCTCCTCCACCCCAGTTTCACCATGGGGAATCTTCCACTCAGGGGGCCAGACAGCGCCCTTCGGTGGACTACGAGGCTCTTGACGGGCGGCTTACCGGCTTGGAGACTCATGTGGATAACCTTGGGGATCGTCTCTCTACCCTTGGAGACAATATGGGCAATGCGTTTGACACCCTATCAGGGTGCTTGGACACCTTCTCTACTGCTTTTGAAACTCTCTCTACTCAGATGGCCACTCTCACCACCCACATGACTTCTCTCCGCGCAGATTTCGCTGAGTCTGGCCAATCCTTTACCCTCTTGCAGCTCTCCCTTATTGGCATGCGGCGCCAGGATGCGGCTCGTGATGTATCCATTGGTCATGTTCTTGATCTCCTTCATAGTCATGGCCACCAACTTAGCGACATTCGTCGGCACCTTGGCCTTCCACCTACACCTCCCGCCGATCAGCCCCCTCCTGCAGATGCTCCCTGAGGCTTTGTTTTGCTTTCACCTCTAACATGTTCTCTTTTGATCCAGTGCTGCTTGAGTCCCTCCTTCGTCTATCCCATCCCTTTTTGCTGTTGACAAAGGGGGAGAAGTAGTAGGGCAGGCTTATTATTTACTTATGTATGTCGTTGTGTGGTTGGGTTGCTTGCTTGCATGTCATGTGAGGGTTGTCCGTAGTGTTAGTCTTTTGCTTAGACTTTAGTTTTAGAGTCGTGCATCCACTCGCACTAATGTATCTTGTAATGAAACTATGATGAATTGAAAGCACTGGTGTTTGAATTCATTTGTTGGCTTTGGTGTCTCATTTCATATTCTTGTTGCCTATCTAGTGATCTGTGCTACATCGTGTTGATTGGTTTGGTTTGGTGAATGACATTTCTAGCACAACGTTCAATCTGAATTTTTACAACATAAACCTTGGTGTGTAAGCCTAGCATTTTGTCATCATCAAAAAGGGGGAGATTGTTGTATATCTATCTCAGTGTTTTTGATGATAAAAAAACCAAGGACCTTTGGTGGCTCTCCTATTTGGAATCCTTGACCCAAGTGTTTTTCACACGTTTTCAAGGCCGGATTTTTTCATGCTTTTGCTTAAGGTTTTAGCCTTCCGAATGGGCTTTCTAAGATCTCAAATGAACTTGACATTTCCCATAAACATGCATCCAATTCATGTCTCGATCTTATGGATATGGTTCTCTGGGATAAACTCTTATTTTTCAGGATTTTTGATAGTCCGGTCGACCTCCAGCATGACCCCGGTCGACCTGAAATAACAGAATGTAATTCTCTACAGTCTGTCACAGTGGCGGTCGACCGCCCCTCAAATCCCGGTCGACCGGATTTCCCAGGGACCGGCCACCTGCAGGTTTCTCAGTGGCGGTCGACCGCCAGCCCCTGCAGGTCGACCGCCAGCCCCGAGCTGCCAACAATTGTTGACTTTTTAACCTTTCGAGATAAGCCACTCTCATGGGAATTGTTTAATCCCTAAGCTACCAAACTCTCCAGATATTGTGGATCTGGTCTGGGGGAGGCCTTGGACCATTCAAGAACCTATATAACTTATACAAGAGGGTTTGGAAAACCCTAATGCTCAAGGAAGATCAAAGGGAGGCTGCCAAGAGGAAGAGAAGGGATTTGGCACTGTAGACGTGAACAGTGCTCCGAGAGAAGTTCTGCATCCTTCTTCATCAAGTCAAGTGAAGATCAGCCCAAGGATTCAAGCTGCATCCAAAGCATCCAACCATCTATTAAGGGGGAGCAAATCAAGATTCTTCTATTGTGTTCTAAATTCTTCTTGCCTTCTTAAGCTTCATATGTGGATCTTGTAGTTGTTAAAATATTTCGGTGTGTGTGGATCTTCCTAGATCCGTGTGTGTGTGTTTATGTGTGTCCTCCGGTGTAGCTGTGTGTGTATTAAGGTGTTCTTACACCTTCGCGGGAACTCCTCTTCCCAGTGTGTTAGTGTTGTGTGTGGTTGATCTTGTAACTTTTTACAAGATAGTGTGTGGATCCTCACAGTCCGTGAGGGGTGGACGTAGGTTGCCGTTGTGGCATCCGAACCACCTAAAAATCGTTGTCGCCGTGTGGTTTGTTCCTTATCTTCTATCCTCATTCTGTGCAAATTGCATGTGTGATTTCCAGTTCAGTGTTATTCTCGTTTATCTGAATAATCCGTTTATCACCTTTTAGATCTTGCCTTGTTCTTTGGTTTCTGTTAACCTTGTCTCTCATATAGCATTCTATCACATATTTTATACAAAATGAAAAAAATCTTCATTAATTTTTTAACACCCAATTCACCCCCCTCTTGGGTGCCATTTAAACTCGGGACTTCAACAAGAAGCCCCGGAATGATGACCAGCAAATTGTTCCGGTCAAGGAAAAATGTGAGCATTGTAAGAAAGGAAGGCACAACCCAGATGAATGTTGGTATAAACTTGGGAAGTGCATCCATTGCGGAAGCATGGATCATAATATTACTCGTTGTCCAATCTTAAAGAAAGGAGCGCCGCAAGCATTGGAAGGTAATCTTATAAACCTATCTCGTCTTTGATGGCATAAATTTGATATGGTGATCTTAGCACTTAGCATATTACAAAAATGATCTAGTTAGAATACATAGTTTAGATATGGTAATTTTACCCCACTATTACGGAGAGAAAATCATGTGAATTTGGGGACCAAATTCTTTTAAGTGGGGGAGGATGTCGAAACCCGATAATTAAAAATGAGAAATATTTTTTTTTAATTTCATTATGTAATTAAAATTTTCATGAAATAATCAAATTACATTTTTACTATATGAAATAAGCTAGTTTATTGAATTTACTTAAAGTAAATATAAAATTAATTGCTTTAGGCCTTAGATAAATCATAGTAAGCTCAATAAAAGTCCATATAATAGACTAGGATCAAAATTGGCCCATTGGATAATTCATAATGGGTTGGATTAATGGATTAAAGGATTTAATAAAGGATAAATAACCTTAAATTCGTAACATGTGTTTAATATGATATTTAAGGGATTAAAATAACTCAATTTCTAGAAGATTGACTCAAAAATCAACCCATACCTAACTTATAACTTTAGACCAGCCGTTTTTACATTATTGATTTCACACCAATTTGAGGCTAGATTAAGAGGAGAAATATGAATTTTCTTCTAATTCGGAGTTAATGGGTTTGGTGGAATTAGCTGAGAAATTTTGACAAAATTGGCCAAGTTTTGACTATAAATAGAGCCCCATTCGACCCTCAAATCATCATTGGTGGCATATGCTATGCTACTCTGAAGATTGAGGGAGATTTGAAGGAAAGATTTGGAGAATTAAGGGTTTTCATATCAAATTGGGGATTTTCTTAGTTCTTCCTTAAATCCGCTCAAAGGTAGGTGTCTCTCAGGCTAAACTCTAATTAAAGTATGCTATCTTGTGTATTTTTCAATGCTCTTTCCATTGATACCTGTTTCCCTAAATTTCGTTGAGAAATGAGCAAGTTATTAGCATTTTATTGAAGGGTATTCACGTTTTTTCTTAAGAAAACCGTGGCTGTTAAAACTCAGTCCGCGTTAATGAACGCGTCTCCTCGATAAGACGCGTTCTTAAATACTTTTACACCGACCAGAATTCAAAAATAAAAAAATATATATAACAAAAAGAAGGCGACCAGACAACCGGACGCGTCAACAGAGCACGTCCACTGGAAAAGACGCGCTCAGACAGACTCTCTCTCCGTCCTAAAATTTGAAAAAAAAATTAAAATAATTTAAATAAGGCATCCACATTCCTGGACGCCTCTATAACAAATGAATATTTTATTAGAATAAATTTATAAAGGCGTCCACTTGCCTGGACGCCTCAATAAAAAATTTAAATTTTATTAAAATAAATTTGAATAAGGCGTCCAATTGGCTGGACACTTCTATAAAAATTTAAATTTTATTAAAATCAATTTTAAGAAGGCGTCCAGCTGCCTGGACTCCTCTTTTAAAAAATCAATATTAAATGACTATTTTTCAGTGTGGAAAATCTATTTTTACCAAATAATTGATAAATTAATGAATGAAAATTATTCCTAGCATCTAAAAATCTGTTATCAAAAAATTAATATATTGAAATTATTTTTCAGCATGTTAAAAATTCATTTTTGTGGAATAAAAATATTTTTACCATGAAAAAGTATATTTTTACCATATTATTAGTAAATTGATGTATGAAAAATATTTACAGCATGTTAAAAAATACTTCCAGCATGATAAAATTAATTCCAGCATGTTAGGATTATTTTAGCTTGTTAAGACTATTTTTCAGCATATTAAAGTTATTTTAAACTATTTTTCAGCATGTAAAAATCTAGTTTTATCATGTTATTAGTAAAGTAATGTATAAAAATTAGTTTCAGGATGTTAAAAATTATTTCTAGTATGATAAATTAACCTCCTGCATATTGAGATAGGAAATTATTTTTCAGCATGTTAAATTTATTTAAAACTGATTTTTGCATATTTTCTAGCAAGAAAATATTAATTAAAGGGATAAAAATTAATTTCAGCATGCTAAAAATTACTTTCAGTAAGATAAAATCATTTACAGTATGTCATGATTATTTTAGCATGTTAGCATTAATTTCAGCATGCTAAATATATTTAAAAATTATTTTTTCGCATGATAAACCTATTTTCTCAATAAATAATTAACAAATAAATGTATAAAAAATATTTTTCAACATAAAAAATTTATTTTGTTATCATAAAATTTAGGCAAACAGCATGGTAAACTTGTGTTTGTCACCTCACCAGTAAGTTAGTGTACGAGGATTATTAGCATGTTAAGTATTCATATTGATATATTAAATAGCAAATTTTCAGCATGATAAAAAGTTAATTCCAGCATGAAAAGTCTATCTTATCATCTCAGCAGTAAAGTGACACATGAAGTTTATTTTCAGCAAGTAAAACTTATTTTTAGTACATAAGCTCTATTTTCTTATCAAATAACTAGTACATTGATGAATAAATAGTAAATAAATAGTAAATACCAAAAATCATGATTTTAAAATAAATTTTACTTCTTACCTAAAACACTTAATTATTAAAAATACACATCAGATTAGACTATGAAATTTAAAATAATTCTATTTACTTGACTTCCTTCCTAGTTTACCGTCATCCTTGAATTCTACAACTTAATGTCGTTAAACATGATGCCTAAAATGAGTTTTTCACTCTCCTTTGCAATTATCATAATTTTTGCCAGATCTGTACTTGTTTACAAATGAACTTGTTCTTAAAATTCTTTTGCCATATTGTGGAATTATATAGAAAAATGTCAGGGGCTATGGGTCCGAATGAAATGACATTTAAATGCTAGTGTATAAAGGGGTTCTGATCTGATCCCACGGACGATGTAAAGTCCAAATATAAACCGGTATTATAATGATCAAGTGCTGACATTCACCAATACAGGGTCTATTACAGTTAGGGGCAATCATACTGTCGTGAGAACCCCTAAGTGTGTAGCCAAATAGTGATATTCCATAAGGGGCTGTCATATCGTCGCGGTCTCCCCTTAGTGCTTTGGCCAATCCTACCGAGTGTTGGTAGAAGTGATTGCTCTACTTCTATATTGCTATTGCTTAAAGATTCATCACAAATATCATTGTAGAAGTGATTGTTCTACTTCTATATTGTTTAAAGTTCAAGTGATTGCTCTACTTCGATATTGCTTAAAAG
This sequence comes from Amorphophallus konjac, assembly GCA_022559845.1. Taxonomy (NCBI): domain Eukaryota; kingdom Viridiplantae; phylum Streptophyta; class Magnoliopsida; order Alismatales; family Araceae; genus Amorphophallus; species Amorphophallus konjac. The sequence goes on from CM040122.1 coordinate 39,453,804, forward strand.
TTCATCATGAAAGTTCTTGAATGGTCTTAATGATAGTACCCATTGTCTCATCATGAAAGTACTTGATATATTCCTGGAAATGACCATCGTCTTGTCTACTATCATGATCATGAAATTATCTTGTTATCTTGAAATTACTTGGAAATTCCTTATACAAAATTTCATACTTGAAATTCATGGTCAACTACTTCCTGACACAAATTGTTAAATACTTAAAGATTGTCTGATTTTTAGAGATATAACATCCTACTGAGCTTTTTGCTCACCCTACATTTTTGGTTAATTGTTGCAGGAAATGAAAATGAACAAGGGATTGGACAAGAGTGAATGAGTGCTTTTCTTTTCCCTAGGATTTATGTAGATCAATAGTTACTCTTACTAGAATTATGAAATTTGAAAAAAATTGTATCATGCCTTTTTAAGGCTTATGAATGATTATGTAAAACTTTATTTGATGGAATAATTCTAGTGCCTTAGAATTATTTACTTCTATCTCTTTGCCTTAGAATTAAATTGTACATGCTCTGATCGACACGAGTGCCTCGTAACTGCTCGCGCCCTCGATTTTCTGCGTCGAGACGTGACACTCCAACCAGTAATTCCTCCCAACAGGAAGATCCCAGCCCTATATATAGGCCAAAATTCCCCATTATTATATTACCCATTCCACCTAATTTTCCCTATTTCACCAACCTTATTACTATTACACCAACCTTGTTACTATTACACAAACTTTGTTACTATTACACCAACTTATGTTGAAAATTAATTTCAACATGTGAATGTTGAAATAAATCCCCCTCTATGACATAATTAATGACATCATTTATTCAATGATGTAAGAATGACCTTAACCATTAATTAGGATTAGATTAATGCTAATAATTTTCTCTTAAATCGGATGCTACAGTAATGCTACAATATCGACGTCTTCGTCTTCTCAGAATCGTGCCGTGAATCTCGTCGTTCGTGTTAACAAGTGGGATAGGGTTCATGTTTATGTATTCTATACTTTTAAAGACATAACGAAAAATATTCATACTTTATTTTATTTTCATCTTTCATTATTTCTTTTTGCATATAAATGCATATAAAAATTTTGAGTTGCTACAACCGAAGCTGAAATGAAGCTAGCGGAGATCGAGGCAAAGTTGGCTGAGGTCGAGGCGAAGTTGGCCGAGCTCGAGGCAAGGGATGCAGAGGCTGAGGCGAGGGCCATCGAGCGATATCCTAGCTCTGAGGAGTACCTCGAAGCGTCGAAGAAGAGTGCCTTCGCTTACTACGAGCCGGGCTATCACTGGGGCCTGCAGAAGGGTTTCACCCAAGGCTTCAATCGGGCCATCAGGGATGCCCAACAACAGGTTCTCGATGAGATTGATCATCCTTCTCGATGAGATCGATCAGCCTTTGAGGATGGTTTTGTTGGTATTTTCGACCAGCCCGTTAGCCTGGGGGTGGGCTACCGAAGTGACATGGTTGCGAATATGTAGGTCGGCACACATATTCTTAAAATAAGCACTATCAAATTGTCGACCGTTGTTGCTCACAATCACTCGGGGGATGCCAAAATGACAAATGATCATCCTCCACACGAAACTCCAGATTACTACTTCAGTTATCTTGGCGGTAGCCTCGGCTTCGATCCACTTGGAGAAGTACTCGATGGCGACGATAAGAAACTTTTTCTGAGCCCGGGCCACTGGGAAAGGCCCTAGGATATCAATTCCCCACTGAGTGAAAGGTTATGGCTCGGTTAGAGTTATGAGCTCCGAGGCTGGATGGTGGATTAGGTGGTCGAACCTCTAATAGCGGTCACACTTCTGAGCATATGTGGAGCAGTCTCGCTGGAGGGTGGGCCACCAATAACCTCGACACAGCATGTTGCAATCCCCTAGTTGATTTTGGTGCTTGGTTTTAATGATAACAAAATGATTATGCTTGTGTGTGTGTTTCATTGAGAGTTCAAGGATGGCTTCAAACCAAGTTGCTGTGAAGTTATGTTCATTGAAGTATTTTTTAGCAAATAACCTTATTGTGCTATCCTTGATGCATAAGTCATGATTCACATGTAAACCACTTGTTCTACTTTGATTTTTTCAAGAAGGAAATTCATGGCCGAGTTTTTGATGTTAGAGGGTTGCATAATCACATCATATGGATCTCATAGTATAGGAAATTCAATATGCAGAGCAAGAAAGGGTCAACCCCCTCACTGTAAGGGTCGACCCCTGTGCATGTGTTTATTTTTTGTCAAAAAAAATCAATGCGTATAGTGTACTTGAATTGCTAATTTGGTAGACTTGTGAACGTGCAAGTTTTTATGTTTTGAACTCACAGTTTCATTATTGAGATAATGGCATTGAGGTTGATTGTGTTTTAGCTTGAACTACAAGTCATATTGTGTGTTTTCCATTTATGGAATGGCAGTTATAAAGGCTTGAATGTTTGATTCTAAAATCAACACCATTTTGATTCAAAGGACCATCGAAGAATGTGAAAAAGAAAAAGGGGCACAGATGCTCTCCTACACATGTGGATGCTCTCCTGCGGATGTGGATGCTCTCCTACGGGTGTGGATGCTCCCCTGAGACTGCATGTGCTCCCCTCAAGTAGTAGAAATAGTGTGGAATTTTATGTTTTTGTAGGAGAGGAATGGTTGGAAGACACCCAAATATCATATGTATGCATGGTAACATCATTTTATATTGTTGTCAAAGTAATGAGGCTTTGAATTCTTGCATGGGTCTATCTTGGATAGACAGACCAGCAAGAGTCGACTCTAGGAGTCGACTCTTGTTGGCCTGGGTGCTGTCTAAGAAGGGCAGCAAGCAAGAGTCGACTCTTGTTTGCCTGAGTTCTGGCCTGGGTTTTTTGCCAAGCAAGAGTCGACTCTTTTCTTGCAGAGTTCTATTTTGGTTTTTTTGAGTTGCACAGGGTGCAAGAGTCGACTCTTTCCGGAACATGATTTGTGAAAGTTTTCAAAACTCATTCTAAATCCCTTGAAACTTTACCAAATTACCCCCAAAAGGTTCCTAGACATATGAGGGCGTTTCTAACATGTTCTAGGAGGGTTTTATGAGTCTTTTCACCACTCTTGCTTATATGTATATGTGAGCTCCGAATTTGTCAAGAATAACCTAACGTGCTCATGTTTCTATCTTGTAGGTGAAGGAAAGGGGGAAAGCAACGAAGGAGCTCTTGCAAGGAGGTTTTGATCTACTTGGAGAGGTTTTTGGAGCTCGTGATAGAAGAGAAAAGGGAGTGGCTTAAAAAGAGGAACGTGAGGACACCAAAATCGCGACCATCCGACAACGAGCCAAGAAGAGCCGGAGTATTTCTAGAAGGGGGAGCTTCATACATGCTATATCTTCCTTGATTCAGTCTCTAGAGTTTGTTTGGAGTTTATTGTATATAGTTGTCCATGTTTCATTAATTTCTGAACGAATACTTTGTGTGTGTGTTTGGAGATTTGATCTCCGAGTGTGTGTGTTGACGCGTGTGCGTCGTTTTCGACGGAGGAACTCCGCGTGTGTGTTTGGGGATTATTCCCCGTGTGTGGTTAGGAGTTTTCTCCCGTGTGTGTGTGCAGTCGTCGCCCTGCGTGTGTGTTGGAGCGTCACTCCGTGTGTGCTGTCTTGTAGGTAAATTACAAGATACTGGAAGCCTCATCGATTTGGTGAGGGGTGGACGTTGGGATCCCGTCATGGTCCCGAACCACCTAAAAAATTCTCTGTCTCTTGTAGTTTGCCTTTTTGTGGTTTGATTACTATCTCCATGCATGTGTGATCGATGAGCATGAGTGAGTCTTAAAATTGACATGCCATTAACCTTGATATATCTATTGTGTATCTATCCTACGTGAGTGAGTTTTAAGTGCATGTTTCAACTTCTTTAATCTTATCTTCATTGTTCGTTTAGTCTTTTAGGATCTAAAAGCTCATCTATCTATCAAATATCAAAATTGGACTTAATCATAGTTGGAGATTAATTTTTAGAGGGCCAATCAATTCACCCCCCTCTTGATTCCCGTTGCCCCGGACCCAACACAGCAAAATCCTCGCTATCGACCTCCCCCCTTGGTGTGCTCCGCAGATCCCTTCGTGAATTTCTTCGACGGCTTGTTGAGTCTCTAGGGCGCTAAGGCACTTGAGGAGGGGACCGGCGAAGGATCGTCGGTAAACATTTTCGTCGAATAAGACGAATCGCCGAGCTTGATATTTGAGTCTCCTGGCCTCCCAAAGGTGATCGGGCTCTTGAGAGTTAGTTAGCTAGGCTACGTATGGGGCTCTCCAGTCGTCGGGTGGTGCCTGCACGGTTGCTACGGTTTTGGTTTCCACACTTGGTCGGTCCAACTCTTCAAGTAGGACAGACATGGTACCTTCTGAGGTGATGGAAGAGGCCAATCGAGAGAGGGCATCCATTCGAGAGTTTTCCTCCCGAGCTATTTGGATTACCTAGAAGCTCTCGAATGATCAGGCTATCTCTTTCACCAATTTAAGGTATTTGACCATCTGTGGTTCCCGAGCATCGTAGTCTCCATGGCTTTGGCTAGCGACCAACTAAGAGTCGGTGTAGATGTTGACTCGCTTGGCTCCTAGGCGCCTCGCCATCCTAGCCCCGGAAATCCGGGCTTCGTATTCGGAGGCATTGTTGGAGGCCTAGAAGTTGAATTTCATAGCATACTGGAGCTTGACACCCTCTGGGGATGAGATGAGGATGCTGTAGCGACCCGGATTTCGGATACCCGATGCACCCGGTATAAATACCGAATACACGTGATACCACATGGGACCCGCGAGGCCTCCCAAGCGCGGGAAAGCGCCGAAGGGAAAAAGGAGTGTGTGAATACATTGAAGCCAGCAGATATAACAGTAAGCAATTAAATTTCATTACATGGATTGCTAAAGTAGCAGAAATAAAATTACATTTTCATTAATAACTCAAATTTTACAATTATGCACCAGAGTCCAGCCCAAAGGAAAGACAACAAGTCTATCACAGTACAGTCCGACAGAAAAGAAACGTACACAGAAGTCGGGGGAAGCCCGACGCAGGTACAGCTGGCAGCTACAGCGAACGCGCTCCACCAGGAACAGCAGAGGCAGACGGCGAAACCCACCTGAAAAGCAGGGGTGAGTCTCAACAGAAACTCAGTAGGGGTCACGCAGATCTCCACTGGAAAACGCACAAAGCAACGGAAGCAACTACAAAAATGGCAGGTGCAGCAAAGCAGGAAAAAGCTACACTACAAAGCTGTAAACAAAACAGGTACAGCAGGAGTAAGGAACATGCAGGAGAGGGGAGCTTAACAACAAAGAAGAGCGAGGCCGTAAAACACGGAACACGGCCACCGAGGAGAACTCGGCACCCAAAGCTACTCCAAACGGCAACAGACGGTCGACCCCAAACTCACACAGTAGGGTAACCCAATCCGTCAGCCAAAACAAAGGCGAAGGCAGACGCCGACGCCGAAAACACAGACAAACACGACTGGAAACGTCGTGCACACAGCCCCACGCATGACGAGGATGTCATGCCATCGACAGAACACTGACCTCGAGTACGGCCACAAGAGGGCAACTCGCAAAGGTCACAGCGCACAAGAAAACGCGAGAGTTACAGCACCGAGTGACAGGAGCACCCTCCTCCCAGTAGAACAGCCAGAAGCGTCCACTGACGACTTACACTGCGCCACAAGTGTCATGTCCATTCAAGAACAAGACACACCAAGAACCAGGTCCGAGGAACAACAGTTCCAAGGAAACAAGGTACCACAACACAAGACTACAGCACCAACTGCGAGTGACTAGTCAGGGCCACGCCCGTCGGCGCAAGTCCCCAGTCCCTGACCACGTGTGCACACACCGACCTCTACCTAGGTCAGGCCTCTAGCAAGTATTCCCCTCGGTAGGACGCTACCGCTGGCCGGGGCCTACGGAACTAGCTTAAGAACCGTACGTACCAAACGCAACAGGAAAACCCCTCCACCACTCCCGGTGGGTCGGCAAAAGCCTAGGGCTACAACTGGTGGAGGCTCACAAGGCACAGACTCCGAAACATAGGTGCTAAAGCACAGACAGTCTAAGAAAAGCCCTGTCTCATGCACCACAAAGCACCAAGGCAGTCAAACAACCGCCAACAGACGCAGGACCAGGCAACTAGACCTACGACGCAACGATCCCTGAGTCGAACGACCCAAAGGCAAGATCGTCACAAACAGCGAAACAAGCCGCCAATCGGTCTAATCCTAAGCCAACAAAACAACGCTCCGCAGAAAATGACACACGGAGACCTGAGGGATCACCAAAAACCCTCAGACACAACTGGACACACCAACCGAGGTAGAGCGACACCTCGAGGCATCCAGAAACAGTGTCTCGAGCCGGCACAACCACTGAGACACACACACGCAAGGTCACATGTCAACCACTGGGTCACCCCGGGTTGACCGGAACCAGACCAAAACACAAGCAAAGGTCGCACGTCAACCACAGGGTCACACCGGGTTGACCTGAACCCAACAACAATGCTCAAAAAGTAGGAAAGAGAATCCTACCTCAAGCAAGAAGACTCCTGGCCACCTTACAACGTAGTCCTAGCCCTCATAGGATGTCAAGAGACATCCACGGGACAGCGGGCAGACCACAAGGCCAAGCGAAGACAAGCAGAAACCGACAGAACGGAAATCGGAGCACAAGGCATGTAACGCGCCACCCCTAGACCGCTACAAGCATGTGACGGTCTAGACCAGGGCCGTTACTCACCAAGCGACGGTCGGACGATAGGCCGTCGCTCACACCACCCAAACCAACTCTAAGACTCAAAACACGCACGAGCCAAGTAACGCACTAGACTAAGCGCGTTACAGCCAAACGACGCACGGGAGCAGGCGCATTATTCACAACGTGCACAGCCACCCACAACCAAAGCGAAGTAACGCGCAACGCCAGGCGCGTTACACACAGACAACGCGGCAAGGGAGACGCGTCAGAGCCAAACGACGCGCAGGGGAAGGCGCGTTACTAACAACGTGCCCAGCCACCCTCAACCCAGCACAAAACAACAAACGACGGCCAGAGGCAGGCGCGTTATAACACAACGACGCATGGGGGCACATCCGTTATATCCAACGGGCACAGCCACCCAAGCTCGGCCAAACAGAATGTAACGGCCAGGGGCAGGCGCGTTACACTCAAACAACGCACGGGGGCACGACCGCTGGAGGCACCGCCTCAACAGGTCAAACGTCGGTCAAACAGCAACGGCCAGGACCAGGCACGTCACTTTCATCTAACGCGCTGGGTCAAGCGCGTTAGATCAACCGACTCAACCCCAAAACAAAACGACAAAGACGAAGTAACGCGCTAGCCTAGGCGCGTTACAAGGAAGCGACACGCCACCCTAGGGCCGTCACTCACCCAAAAGCCAAAAAGCTCAAAAATGCCAAACGAAGTAACGGTATGTCGTAGGACAGTCAGAAGCAAGTAACGGCCACTAGAACGACCGCTACTTCCCATACGGCGGAAAAATAGAGGAACGGCCAAACCGGCCCGTTCCACGCCCCATTCACGCCGAAACGCAGGGGAAACACACCTAAACGACAAATAACAACATCAGGGGACTCCAAACCCCACATGCAAGCTCAAAAACGCAAGACCCGGGCGATTTAGACAAATCGACCCTAAGTGGGTCACCGAGGTTCCCGGGCTTCTACCGGCCTCGAATGAACACCAAATCACACAAAATCAACGTGGATGGGATCCTAACATCCCAGCGGTCAGTTAGAAACTAACTACGCCGCAAATGGTCGCCGTTTACCGGCCGACCCTAAAAACCACGAAAATCACGGCTTAGGCAAAACAAGCCCAAACTCGACCGTTTCCTAGTCGAGCGCCGTGCAATGGCAGGGAAAACGAAGAGGACGAAGTAAGGATCAGTCACCCTACCTCCATCGAAGAAACCACGCCCCGAAGGGACTAAACCACGCCGAAATCCACTCACGAACCGATTTCACCGGCTTTGAATCCACCGATCGGGATCGCGCCAGAATCGATCCGATCCTCGCCCCATCGCGCACCTCGACAGCTCCACATCGTCGCCACCTCACCCACGAGCGCCTCCGTCTGCAACCGGAGCCGGAAGGGAGAGAGAACGAGAGAGAACGGGAGAGAGAGAGGAGATCACGAGAGTGAGGAGAGAGAGAGAGGAAAAGGATAAAAGAAAAGAAATTAGAAATTTTCCTAATTTTTGAAAATTCTGAAAATGCGCCGAAAATGCACAAATTCAGAAAAATACGTAAAAATAGTCGAAACGACCGGCTCGAAGAGTACATCGTCGCTGTAGCGTCCATGAGTTCGAGAATTGACAAACAAACTCACCGTAGGGTTCCATAACTAGTACGAGAGAAAAACCCACACGGCTCGTCAAACTTAACTCGGAAGCCACAAAAGCGAACTGAAACTCAACGAAACCAATCCAAAACAGATCCGAAAGATCCAACAAAGATCCCACAAGACCTGCAAAGGATCCAGCAAAGATCTACCAAGGATCCAGGGCGTTACATCCTCCCCTCCTTTAAGAAATTTCACCCTCGAAATTAGGGACTAGCAAAGGAGAAGCAGGGAAGAACAACCCAACAATACAACCACGATAAACGACACAAATCTTGAGAAACACAGCTCAGAGGAACACTGTCAGACCACAATTACAGGTACTCACTCTAGCTTCCAAGACAGCAAGTCCACAGCACGAGTATGGCACCAAAGTGAACACATCTGACACCTCCGAAGCAAAGACAACGTCGCTCACGTCTCACCAGGAACGGAGACACGACTGCCACAACAACAGACAACCAAGAAACACAACGACAACACGGCAAGCAGTGGCTTACACAAGGAGGCACAATCCTCACAGCTGACAGCTCGCAACATCATTGGCTCCAGTGCCAAAGGCAACAGGGAACACCTGGCACACAGGACACCAACGACAACAACAACACTGGACCACAAACACAATCAAGTCAGCACTCAGCCAGCTATCACATCTGATCGAGTCGCAAGCTAACTCCACCAGGAAAAGAGAGCACAGCAAGCCAACTGACAAGACAAGACCATGGTCCAAGGCAGAGACACAAAATCATAAAGAAACAGCGCCACAAAACAACACAACAGCAACACCTGCAGGATTCCGGCTCCGCACAACACACAGAACCAAGGAACACAACTGCAAGCAGGGTCACATCAAGGCACAGGAACAGCTGAGCACACGACCACAAGAGACATGTCACGCATCAGACTGCTCACCAAGAGAAGACCCACAACAACGAGAAACGACAATACTCTCGGGGAACGCATCTCAAGGGCTATGAACACGCCTCGAGAGCACAACACCCCAGAAAGAAATACAGAGCAAAGGGTACTCAATCAGCAAGGAACGCCGACAAATTCCTCAACACTCGCAAATGCCAATGCCAACACCAGAAAACCACAAACAATGGCACGGCAACATACAAAGTCAAGGCACGAGAAGCCAAGATGAAGTCACATCGAGAAAGAACGAACCTCTTGACGAGTGGGTAGCCAACCTACACACTTCCGCTACACCCTCAACAATGCGCACAGGCAACAGAACAACACCGGTAATCGCACCTCAGCACATACCAGACACCATCGCAATCAACAAAGATCGCAATTAACACGCCACGAGCACCGATCTCGCGAACAACCGTTCACAAGGGGCCTAAGTGCAACAAAGGAAGAGCACCAGCTTCAGCACAAAGCACGCGGAAAGAACTAATCTCAGTTTACCATCACGTCCTGGAACAACAAATGAGCCCTCACAATACATCGGCCGTTGGACACGGCACGACAAATACGGTACACAACAGCTCTTAACACCATTACGGAGTCCAAAGCCAAGCAACCGTACAACAAGGAGCAGATCAGGCTCAAAATAAAGCTATCCACACTTAAGCAGACGCAGGACAAAGGCAACACTAAGACAACAATTCCAAGGCTCACCTCGAAAAAGCTTCACCAAGAAGAACGAGAAGCAACAAGCTCGACAACAACAGCTCACCAGGAAGGGAAAATCCTAGGTTCGCTCGAGCAACTTCTCAATCGAGGCAACACGATAATCGAGACAACCAAAACAACGATGCATCAGGAGCTACACAGGCTCAAGCTGGGACAACCACAGCAACATAAGAACGTGCATGGCCATCGCACCAACGCTGAAAGTCATAAGCCACCTGAGCAAAAGCATAGAAAACAGCTCGAACAATGCACTATAGGTTCATGCCAACCGACAAACACTGCCAAGTGCAACATGATCAAGACCACTTCAAAATCGTACAAAGCACCTCGTCACACCCAGACGAGAGCAAAAACCATCTCGCACAGTGCCAACCAAGCACGTACAAGACCACGCGTAAAAAGCACCGCGATAAACCATCGCAACACCTACGCCAGCAAGAGACTATACTGGACCTTAAGGACTCTGGTAACTGTATATTTGGATTTCCATGTATTTCACACGACAATGCTCTGATAGCTCAAAAAAGAAACTCCGAACATCTCAGAACACTGCTCTGATACCAACTGTAGCGACCCGGATTCCGGATACCCGGTGCACCCGGTATAAATACCGAATACACGTGATACCACATGGGACCCGCGAGGCCTCCCAAGCGCGGGAAAGCGCCGAAGGGAAAAAGGAGTGTGTGGAATACATTAAAGCCAGCAGATATAACAGTAAGCAATTAAATTTCATTACATGGAATGCTAAAGTAGCAGAAATAAAATTACATTTTCATTAATAACTCAAATTTTACAATTATACACCAGAGTCCAGCCCAAAGGAAAGACAACAAGTCTATCACAGTACAGTCCGACAGAAAAGAAACGTACACAGAAGTCGGGGGAAGCCCGACGCAGGTACAGCTGGCAGCTACAGCGAACGCGCTCCACCAGGAACAACAGAGGCAGACGGCGAAACCCATCTGAAAAGTAGGGGTGAGTCTCAACAGAAACTCAGTAGGGGTCACGCAGATCCCCACTGGAAAATGCACAAAGCAACGGAAGCAACTACAAAAATGGCAGGTGCAGTAAAGCAGGAAAAAGCTACACTACAAAGTTGTAAACAGAACAGGTACAGCAGGAGTAAGGAACAGGCAGGAGAGGGGAGCTCAACAACAAAGAAGAGCAAGGCCGTAAAACACGGAACACGGCCACCGTGGAGAACTCGGCACCCAAAGTTACTCCAAACGGCAACAGACGGTCGACCCCAATCTCACACAGTAGGGTAACCCAATCCGTCAGCCAAAACAAAGGCGAAGGCAAACGCCGATGCCGAAAACACAGACAAACATGACTGGAAACGTCGTGCACACAGCCCCACGCATGACGAGGATGTCATGCCAACGACAGAACACTGACCTCGAGTACGACCACAATAGGGCAACTCACAAAGGTCACAGCGCACAAGAAAATGCGAGAGTTACAGCACCGAGTGAAAGGAGCACCCTCCTCCCAGTAGAACAGCCAGAAGCGTCCACTGACGACTTACACTGCGCCACAAGTGTCATGTCCATTCAAGAACAAGACACTCCAAGAACGAGGTCCGTGGAATAACAGTTCCAAGGAAACAAGGTACCATAGCACAAGACTACAGCACCAACTGCGAGTGACTAGTCAGGGCCACGCCCGTCAGCGCAAGTCCCCAGTCCCTGACCACGTGTGCACACACCGACCTCTACCTAGGTCAGGCCTCTAGCTAGTATTCCCCTCGGTAGGACGCTACCGCTGGCCGGGGCCTACGGAACTAGCTTAAGAACCGTACATACCAAACGCAACAGGAAAACCCCTCCACCACTCCCGATGGGTCGGCAAAAGCCTAGGGCTACAACTGGTGGAGGCTCACAAGGCACAGACTCCGAAACACAGGTGCTAAAGCACATACATTCTAAGAAAAGCCCTGTCTCATGCACCACAAAGCACCAAGGTAGTCAAACAACCGCCAACAGACTCAGGACCAGGCAACTAGACCTACGATGCAACGATCCTTGAGTCGAACGACCCAAAGGCAAGATCATCACAAACAGCGAAACAAGCCGCCAATCGGTCTAATCCTAAGCCAACAAAACAACGCTCCACAGAAAACAACACACGGAGACCTGAGGGAACACCAAAAACCCTCAGACACAACTGGACACACCAACCGAGGTAGAGCGACACCTTGAGGCATCCAGAAACAGTGTCTCGAGCCGACACAACCACCGAGACACACACACGCAAGGTCACATGTCAACCACTGGGTCACCCCGGGTTGACCGGAACCAGACCAAAACACAAGCAAAGGTCGCACGTCAACCACAGGGTCACACCGGGTTGACTTGAACCCAACAATAATGCTCAAAAAGTAGGAAAGAGAATCCTACCTCAAGCAAGAAGACTCCTGGCCACCTTACAACGTAGTCCTAGCCCTCATAGGACGTCAAGAGACATCCACGGGACAGCGGGCAGACCACAAGGCCAAGCCAAGACAAGCAGAAACCGACAGAATGGAAATCAGAGCACAAGGCATGTAACGCGCCACCCCTAGACCGCTACAAGCATGTGACGGTCTAGACCAGGGCCGTTACTCACCAAGCGACGGTCGGACGACAGGCCGTCACTCACACCACCCAAACCAACTCTAAGGCTCAAAACACGCACGAGCCAAGTAACGCACTAGACTAAGCGCGTTACAGCCAAACGACACACGGGAGCAGGCGCGTTATTCACAACGTGCATAGCCACCCACAACCAAAGCGAAGTAACGCGCAACGCCAGGCGCGTTACACACAAACAACGCGGCAAGGGAGACGCGTCAGAGCCAAACGACGTGCAGGGGAAGGCGCGTTACTAACAACGTGCCCAGCCACCCTCAACCCAGCACAAAACAACAAACGACGGCCAGAGGCAGGCACGTTATAACACAACGACGCATGGGGGCACATCCGTTATATCCAACGGGCACAGCCACCCAAGCTCGGCCAAACAGAATGTAACGGCCAGGGGCAGGCGCGTTACACTCAAACAACGCACGGGGGCACGACCGCTGGAGGCACCGCCTCAACAGGTCAAACGTCGGTCAAACAGCAAATAACGGCCAGGACCAGGCGCGTCACTTTCATCTAACGCGCTGGGTCAAGCGCGTTAGATCAACCGACTCAACCCCAAAACAAAACGACAAAGACGAAGTAATGCGCTAGCCTAGGCACGTTACAAGGAAGCGACGCGCCACCCTAGGGCCGTCACTCACCCAAAAGTCAAAAAGCTCAAAAACGCCAAACGAAGTAACGGTCTGTCGTAGGACCGTCAGAAGCAAGTAACGGCCACTGGAACGACCGCTACTTCCCATACGGCGGAAAAATAGAGGAACGGCCAAACCGGCCCGTTCCACGCCCCATTCACGCCGAAACACAGGGGAAACACACCTAAACGATAGACTAACAACATCAGGGGACTCCAAACCCCACATGCAAGCTCAAAAATGCAAGATCCGGGCGATTTAAACAAATCGACCCTAAGTGGGTCACCGAGGTTCCCGGGCTTCTACCGACCTCGAATGAACACCAAATCACACGAAATCAACGTGGATGGGATCCTAACATCCCAGCGGTCAGTTAGAAACTAACTACGCCGCAAATGGTCGCCGTTTACCGGCCGACCCTAAAAACCACGAAAATCACGGTTTAGGCAAAACAAGCCCAAACTCGACCGTTTCCTAGCCGAATGCCGTGCAATGGCAGGGAAAACGAAGAGGACGAAGTAAGGATCAGTCACCCTACCTCCACCGAAGAAACCGCGCCCCGAAGGGACTAAACCACGCCGAAATCCACTCGCGAACCGATTTCACCGGCTTTGAATCCACCGATCGGGATCGCGCCAGAATCGATCCGATCCTCGCCCCATCCCGCACCTCGACAGCTCCACCTCGTCGCCACCTCACCCACGAGCGCCTCCATCTGCAGTCAGAGCCGGAAGGGAGAGAGAATGAGAGAGAACGGGAGAGAGAGGAGATCGCGAGAGTGAGGAGAGAGAGAGAGGAAAAGGATAAAAAGAAAAGAAATTAGGAAATTTTCCTAATTTCTAAAATTCTGAAAATGCGCCGAAAATACACAAATTCAGAAAAATACGCAAAAATAGTCGAAACGACCGGCTCGAAGAGTACATCGTCGCTGTAGCGTCCACGAGTTTGAGAATTGACAAACAAACTCACCGTAGGATTCCGTAACTAGTACGAGAGAAAAACCCACACGGTTCGTCAAACTTAACTCGGAAGCCACAAAAGCGAACTGAAACTCAATGAAACCAATCCAAAACAGATCCGAAAAATCCAACAAAGATCCCACAAGACCTGCAAAGGATCCAGCAAAGATCTACCAAGGATCCAGGGCGTTACAGATGCCAACTCCACTGCCGGTCGAATTGGAAAACATGTCCACGAAGCGATCCTAGGCCAGGCTGGCCGTAGGTTCGGACGCCTCTCCCGGAGGGACAACGGACTCGGCGATAAAATCGGCGAGAGCTTGTCCCTTAATGGCGGTGCGGGGTTGGTAGGAAATATCATAGGCCCCAAGCAATATTGCCCACTTGACGAGTCAGCCCGAGGCTTCTGGATGGGCCAGAATTTTCTTCAGAGGCTTGCTAGTTAGCACCACAATGGAGTGTCCCTGGAAGTATGGCCGAAGGCGTTTGGCCGAGGTAACCAACGCTAGCACGTGTTTCTCGGTTGTGGGATACCTCCTTTCGGCGTCCAAGAATACTTTGCTGATATAATAGATGGGCCTTTGTCTTCCTTGGTCATCTCGAATGAGAATCGAGCTTACTGTGGACGGTGTTGCCAAGAGATAAAGATATAGAGTCTCTCCCGGCACTGACTTGGATAATACAGGAGCTGACGCCAGAAACTCCTTAAGCTCGGTGAATGCCTTTTCACATTCCCCGTCCCAGGCGGATGTGGATGTTGCCAATTTCGGTCCTCTCAACAATTTGAAGAAGGGCAGGCAACGTTCCGCGGCTCGGGATAGGAAACAGTTTAGTGCAGTAATCCGGGCGGTTAATCGCTGTACATCTTTGATGCAGGTAGGCGGCCGCATATCCAGGATGGCCTGGATCTTATCGGGGTTGGCTTCGATCCCTCGCTAGGTCACCAGGAAGCCCAGGAATTTCCCGAAGTTAACTCCAAAGGCACATTTGGCGGGATTGAGCTTCATTTGGTACCTCTGGAGGGTGCTGAAGGTCTCGGCCAGGTCGGCGAAATGGTCCCCGGGCTTTTGCGACTTTACAAGCATGTCATCGATATAGGCTTCAACATTCCATCCGATCTGATCCTCGAAGATCTGATTGACCAGCCTTTGGTAAGTAGCTTCGGTGTTTTTTAACCCGAACGGCATTCGAGTATAGCAATAGATGCCGAAGTCGGTGATGAAGGCAGTCTTCTCTATGTCTTCGAAGCTCATTTGAATTAGGTGATATCCAGAATATGCATCCAGAAAGCTGAGAAGTTCGTTACCCGCGATTGAATCGACGAGTTGGTCGGCACTCGATAATGGATAGCAATCCTTCGAAGTGGCTTTGTTGAGGTCGGTGAAGTCGACGCACATCCGCCATTTGCCTGAAGTTTTGGGTACCAGGACGATGTTAGCGAGCCAAGTAGGGTAAAGGACTGGGTTAAACAACCTAGTCATCTTCCCCTTGTTGATTTGCTCTTTAATAATTGCCTGCTTCTCGGGGGTATGCTTCCTCTTTCGTTGTTGTACTGGTTTCACCGCAAGGTCAAGGTTGAGGTGGTGCATTGTTATCTCCTTGGGAATGCCAGGGAGATCCTCGTCAGACCAAGCAAAAATGTGCACATACTCCGAAAGAAAGTCTTTGTATTTAGTTTGTAGTTCGGGTGGTAGATCTGCCCTGATTTTTACTTCGAGGGCAGGATCGTTCCTGAGGAAAACAGACAGTAGCTCTCCCTCGAGTTTGCTTGCCGTTTTATCTTCAATCATTCTGAGCTCTTTGCCCTGGTCCTCTGGCCTTACGGTTTCCACCGAGATCATGTAGCACCTTCTAGCCATTGCTTGATTGCCTCGGACTTCCTCGGTGCCGTATTTGGTGGGAAACTTCATTTTTTGGTGGTATGTGGAGGGCATTGCCTTGATTCGGCGGAGGATGCCTCGACCGAAAATGGCATTATAGGCCAATATCTCCTTGACCACTAGAAATTTTGCCATAAAGGTTAAGGCTTTGGGCGAGGTACCGATGGTAACTGGTAGGCTTAGAGCTGCCTCGGGATAGGTCACCTGGCCATTGAACTCACAAAGGGGGGTTCGGATCGGACGCAGTTTTGACGAGTTTTCACCCATCTTTAGCAAACACTCGTACGACAAAACGTCGGGGGCACTGCCATTATCCACTAAGATCCAGTCCACGTTACAATGGTTTATCATGGCCGAGATAACAAGGGCGTCATCATGTGGGGTGACTACTCCTTCGAGGTCTTGGTCCAAGAAGACCAAGGCCTGCTGGTCAGTCACCCGGGGCGGAGCTTTAGGCGGCTCGGAAGCTCAGCTGGCTCGCTCGGCATGACACTTTCATCCTTGGATGCTATCTCCACCCGAGGCTGATCCACCAGAGATGACATTTACGTGGACCCCTCGGAGGCAATTGTCTATTTCTTCGGGAGGGATTCTGCGGTCCTCCCTCTGCTCGGTCATGTACTGGGAGAGGTGGCCCTAGCGGATGAGACTTTCGATCTCGTCCTTGAGCTGGTGGCAATCTTCCGTATGGTGGCCATGATCGTCATGGAACTGATAGTGTTTCTGACAACTCTGACACTTTGGGTCGGTCTTCATCGGCTCGGAATGGCGGAGTAGTCCCGAGTCCTTTATTTCTTGATAAATTTGATAGACAGGGGTAGATAGAGGAGTATAGCGCTCGAACTTGCGCGGGGGTTCCATTCGGTCGCCCTCTCGATTCCTTCTCTTCCCTTGCCCGGTAGATTGGTCGGACGACCTCTTTCTTTCCCCCTCTCGCCCTGAGCTTGCGGGATCTCGGCAGGCGTTGAGGACCTCCTCGCACTCCGCATGACGCAGAGCTAAGGTCATAAGGTCGGCGAGGGAGAAGGAGGGTGAAGCACCAATTCTCGTCAGAGATTTTCATCGCGGGTGCCTCCAGTCGGTGATGGCAGAGGCCACATCCAGGCGGGGAATGCGCAGAGCTTCCGCTTTGAAACGGTTAATGTAAGCCCGCAGCTTTTCCCCTTGCGCATGTTTGAGGGCCAGTAATCCTGCTATCGATCTTGGAGGGCCGCTGCCGTCGAAGCTCTCCTTGAACAGTCTCCCGAATTGTCGGAAGCTAGTGATGCTCCTGGGGGCAAGCACCCGGAACCATGCCTGTGCACCTTGAAGTAGAGTAGTCACGAATGCTCGGCACTTGACCGTGTCAGACGCTTCATGCAAGGTCATCGGGGCGTCGAAGCTGTCATAGTGGTCGGCTGGGTCACCCTGGCCGTCGTAAGACTTGAAGGTCGGCAGAGAGACTTTGGGTGAAATCTCTGCCTCCAATTTCTGGTCGGAGAATGGGGTTCGCTCCTCGTCTTCCTTGGTGGTGTTCTGCTGGAGGGCGCGAAGGGCAGGCTCCTGCTCGGCAAAACGTCGCTCAAAGTTCCGCAGCTGGAGGGATAGTTCCCCCTATCGATGGGATGGGGCTAGGGGGCTCCGAGTGTTTCCCTGGCGCTCTGGGTCTGGAACGTCCTCCTTGGTGCGTTGTTGATTGAGCTCAGACCTCCTCTTTCTCGGGCTGGAGGAGGCTTCTTGCTCTGGAGGTGGGGGCTATGAAGGTCCGCCCCATTCACTCCAGACGATGGGTCCTTCTTGAAGGATGAATAGGCCTCCGGCCGTCATCCGGGAGGTCCCCGCGCAGGGGTGATTCGTCCGAGGAAGCCGCGACCTCTCCTCTCTAGCTATCTAGGTCCCCATCAAGTCGATAAGGACATCCATTTTAGCATTGAGGGTTTGGAGGGCGTCTGGGTTCCCGGGAGCGAATTGTTCACCTTCGACCGACGGAGGTGGGTTGTTGGCTTGGTCGTTAGAGGGGGCGCCTGTCGAAGGGTGCGAGGGCATGGGCTCCCTCTCTTCGACTGTCGGTGCCTTCCCTTTTCCGCCGGCATTTCTCCTACTGGAACTTCTTCGCACCATATTGGCACTTTGTTCGTTTCCCATAGACGGCGCCAGATGAAGAGGGGTGATCTCGTGTTGTGTCCTGAGCCACACGATCCTGGATGAACCAGTGTCGTTGTTACCATGATTGAGGATCTGCAAAGTGGGAAACGGGTCAGAGGAGCCTAGGGTTGACACCTCGGGGAAAATCCTCCTATGCTTAACTCAGCGAGGTGACAGAGCGTAGGTAGAAATGGAGTAGGAGAAAGAGTGAGAGGCACGAGATCGCTCTCCACCAGTGGGTGTGGTGTTGAGTACTCAGGATCACCTTCTTACCTTATCGGAGGGTTTCACTTGGTTTATATAGTGTTTTCCTTTGTAGGGAGCTTAGAGAAGTCTGAGAGTATGGGGGGTGTTACTTAGCCATTTCGGGCCTAGTCGTTAGGTCTCCCTTTTGATCGACTCCTGATCTTCCCTTGTTCAGTGACGCTCGGGCACCGCTTGGGCTTTTCCCGCTCGACGGTTGCTCGGACTCCCGGGCCGAGAGGCCGCCTAGGAAGTATTGGTCCGAACGACTTTGGGCTTTTAAGATAAGTGGGCCTGTTATTGGGGCTGTCACTTGGAGAGCTCGGCATGTTTGGGTTGGGATAGACCTGGTTGGGCCGCTCGCAATCGTATGTTCATTGGGCCACTAATTTACCCCTCTCCAGTATCCATTTTGGATTCCGTCAACTCCCCCAAGTCATACTCCCCACCCAGTCGTGTTGAAATAATCGGCATGTCGATCAGATTGATATTTCATATGTTGGACTCCTGAAACCCCTAACCTTGGATTTATTTCAAACTAAATTAGTTTAGAAATGGCTAGTTTGAGTGCCGAGCCCAAACCAGGTATCCATTTTGGATTCCGTCAACTCCCCCTAGTCACACTCCCCACCCAGGTCATGCTGAAATAATCGACATGTCGATCAGATCGATATTTCATATGTTGGACCCCCAAAACCCCTAACCCTGGATTTATTTGAATCTAAATTAGTTTAGAAATGGCTAGTTTGAGCGCCGAGCCCAAACCAGGTGTCCATTTTGGATTCCATCAACTCCCCCAAGTCACACTCCCCACCCAGGTCGGGTTGGAACAATCGGCATGTCTATTAGATCGATATTTCATGTATTGGACCCTCGAAACCCCTAAGCTTGGATTTATTTCAAACTAAATTAGTTTGGAAATGGCTAGTTTGAGCGCCGAGCTCAAACCCGATATCCATTTTGGATTCTGTCAACTCCCCCATGTCACACTCCTCACCCAGGTCGTGTTGAAATAATCGGCATGTCGATTAGATCGACATTTCATATGTTGGACCCCCGAAACCCCTAACCTTGGATTTATTTCAAATTAAATTAGTTTGGAAATGGCTAGTTTGAGCGCTGAGCCCAAATTGGGTATCCGTTTTGGATTTCATCAGCTCCCCTAAGTCATACTCCCCACCCAGGTCATGTTGGAATAATCGACACATTGATCAGACCAATATTTTACATCTTACACCCCCAAAACCTGAGGTCTTTTATGTTTGATCAATTTTTAATTTCATGTTTCAAATCTTAGACTCTGAAAGCTAAATTCTTTGAACTAAGTAGTAATATTATAACTCTAAAGTCTATGAAATTAAAAGTTAAATTAAATACTCACATGAGGGGGCTGTGCTGTGCTCGAGGGTACTCCCTGAGTCAAAATCCCTACCTAGGAGAGGAGGGTAGCAACCGCCCGGGTAATGCATGCCTCGATGCGTGTCTTGATGCTGTCTACCTCATCTCGGACGATGGATCTAATATGGCTCATAAAAGTGCCGTTGGAGAGATGTTGGCACCTAAAATACATAGTAATAATAATATATATACATATATATACATTAAATAAAAAAACAAATTTCAAACAAAATAAAATAAGATGATAAAAAGGGAAAGAAAAGAACAAAAATTAAAAATATATATATATATACAACAACAACAACAAAAATGAACAAAAGGCCAAGGCCTTCTCCTTGCCGAACCAATGGGAGGAAGGCCCCTGGTCACTCTCTCTCTTCAACGCAGTGGCAGCATCGACACCGAGGGGGGAGCTGGCCCCTTGACCCAGCAGGCACGCTCCAGCGCAGAAAGCACGCGAGCAGGCATATGCGGCAGCTCCACCTGCATAAAGCCCGCATGCACTGCACGAGCAGGGGAGGTAGCGCGAGCTCGTCCCAACGGTCCTCTGCTTCGATGGGTTCATGCGCCTCACGCGGGAACCTCACGCCTACAACACGATGAAGCTTCGACGCCCGTCTGGGAGCCTCACGTGCGAAGCATGAGCAAGGAACACGTGGACAATGCCCTCCAATGATTGGAGATTCCTCACTCGTGCCCTCGCATGGCAGCTATAAGAATGAGGCAAGCGGCTGAAGAAGCTCCTCTCTCGACCCTGGCAATTGTCTACTATCTTGGCCCCTTTGCGATTAGAGAATTCCCAGAAGCTCCACATCTATGTCTAAGAAGGAGAAAGGTGAGAGAGAGAGGGAGAAGGTGTGTTGTTTGGGGAGGGAGAGGAGTCAATGCTCGACCCTCCCCACCATTCTTTTCTTTTCTTACTGTATATCCATTCCTCCCCTTTGCTTCCCAAATGTAATAACCCCGGGGCAATGTATTTTTTTCTGTTTACATGAATGAATGAAATGCTTCTAGCCCGATTTTGGGTGCAAATGTGCTCTCCCCCCCGAATTTTATCTTGACGCCAAGTCTCCTAATTTCTTTTTATTTTGATCCCACGATTTTTGTTTTTTTTATCGATTGAAGGAAGTATGCCAGATTATGAGTGAGTGCAAATTCAGTTCATCCAATTGTCATGGATGAATGCTGAGTTCTGTCTCCCCTAATCTGCCAAGACAGAGATAAAATTTTCAAACTCTACCTCGCTATCAATCCGTCGAGCATGATTTGGAGGTTGTCCCTGGCCATCCCAAGGCGCTAACGCCCTCATGGGCCATATTAAATACGTGAATCCCTTCCCCAGTGCGCCAATAGGTCCATTTTTTTATTTATTTATTTAATAGCAATAAAACTCCAATAAAGACAAATGTAACCAAAATGGCATATGTACAACACAAAAGCTACCTCTGTAGAAGAGATAAAAATAGCACGTATTATCGAGAAAAATATGATATAAGAATATTAGTGCTTCAAACAATTCCATGCCACAGCAATGACCACCACTGGAAATAGCAGTAATAGAGATGCAAATGCTATGTTGGAAATACGCAGAGGACAAAGTCTAGGAGTCTTAGTCATTGGAGAGTGATCTCTACTGCCTTTGTTGACATCCAACTTTCTCAACCTTAACCCAGGTTTGGATTCTTCAATGATGTTAGATGATGTAGGTCTTATATCTGCAAGATGCGTCTCATCTGGGTTGTGGCTCTCCGCATTATCAATAGAAGTCTGCTGAAAAGGTTCCACTTGTGTAGTTATGTGCTGCTTAGAATGCTTTTCCACATCATGTTGTTCCTCAGTGCTTGCAGAGCAAACCTCATCATCCTCCAAGCTGGAGCTTGTCTCACTACCATTGCTGCACACTGATTCCACCTGATGATTATTAATTTGCAAACGGAGTCTTCTCATTGCTGTACCCTGCTTCCAGCTAGGTGGAGGTGCAGAAAATTGTTGCTGACGAGGCCTGATCCTAATGCCAGTACCTCCAAGTCCACTATTATTGGGTAATGAGGTTTCTTGGGCAGTTGATGCATCAAAACTATTGACATTATATACATCTTGCACTGTTTGTGTAGCAGAGTCCATAAAGTAAACATGCTGTCTGGATCCTTCCACTATGAACTGACTTACTTGTCCCCTCCCATATACATTGTCAAAAGAGTGCTTGACTGCAGGATTTCTATGCCAAGAATCATGTAAATGATCTGATGGACGTGATTGATTATACAACCAGACAGAAACTTCTGCACCTAGATGCACCCCATGAGTCTGATTCTGCAGTGTTCCAAACTCAGAATCAATGTCACTGCTCATCCCACTATCCTTTCCTGACACAGTCTCCCAACACAGAACACTCTCCATCATATTAACACTATCACCCTGTGGAATAGGGCTGATGGGCAGATCCTTCGGTTCGTACAATCCTCCAGATGAATCATCATCTTGGTTTAACACTGAATCTAGGAACTTGGTGACTTCATCCGTTTCAGCATTATCTGAAATGTGCTCCCCTACTTGGCACACTTGAGGAAAACCATCAAAGCCATGCATGAAAATGGGAGAATTTGATCTTGGAAGCTCATCATAATCTATTGGCTCTGATTGTGGTCCATACATTCCATCTAGAATCTCTAACAGAGGACCAATCTGCACTTATAAATAAATTAAGAATTAGTTCTTGATATGCAGAACATGCCTAGCTTATCCCTTGCAGAAAACTAGAGAGTGCAAAGGAGGGAAGGGAACAATTTAGATAGAAAGGATGAGCCGAACACAAGGGATGACTGTGGCTGAAGTAACCAATAATGCGATGTCCACAGTAATGAGATGTAAACGGTCCTGTTCATTGCCCTCGATCTGGGCAGATTCTGTGTATCTGATGTGCATGGTTCCCAGTTCCATTAACGTGTATATCCTTTGTTGCTCAATGCATCTGATTTTTATGGAAATGGCCATGGGCCTCTTCACCCGCGGCCATGGGTTGTTGGGGCTCTGGCTCAATCCAAAAAATCTGCTGGAACTCATGTTTTCCACTGCATTATCTGATTCCCATATAAGGATAGTAGTAGACTTTTCTACACTAACTTCTATCACTCATACACTCTGTACCTGTGGCAGTAGCACATCATGCAGTCTGTAGCATGTCAACACCACTGATTTAATCAAAGTTTTCTTTTATATTGAAGGACCTACCATGGGGAAGGGATACATCTCGGTTCCATACTAATTGAGTCTCTGATTAACCACCCTCATAATACCCCAGGGATGTGCTCCTCTATAGCATGTTCTCTGGTGGATGTTTTATCAGAGGGCTGGACATTAAGGGCCTTAGAGCCAGTAGCAATCAACTGAACACAATGCATGATGCCCTGGAAATGGAATCATCCCTGGGTCAGTATAGATCCCCCTAGCAGGCTAGTCCTCGAGGCATTCTCTCTACCCAATTCTGGGATATAGGGTGTAGATCTATTAAAAATCCACTAACAATAAATAAAAGAAAGCATAGCGTAGGATGCTAGGATGGAGTGTGTGATCGCCAGAGACCACGGGCCTCAAAAGATATAAATAATAATAAACATGGAGGGATTGCGATAATTACCTTTGAAGCGTGGGAGATGTGAGAGTCGACCTTCTCTTCCACTCGGCCGGCCGATGAAAAGAGTCTTCTTAGATTACCCTTACAAAATAGATAAACAACCGACAGAAAAAAGATAGGAATTAGAAACCAAGTGTGTAGTATCAAATCTAAATATGATATAAACGTGAAAGCATGTGAATGAACACACCTGTTGGGTGTTGCCCTTTAAACCTCTATGCAAAGGGTAAGATAAAATATGATGATATGAAAATAAAGGGGAGACGTACAAACGTTGCATTGGGGGAGTTCTCAACGTGGTTGAGATGAGAATGTAAAAGAAGAAAATGATGCATGCATGCAGTTAAGAAAAAGAAAAGAACAGAGAACAGAGAAGAGACAAAAAGAGCCTGTGGGGGTTTTCTCCTGCGAAGGCTCTTGATGGATGTTGGGAGAGAGTCTCCGAGGGATCAAGCAATATACATAGGGGAGACTTCTCTTCGAGCCTGAGATCCGGCAGCACCTCCCCGTCGTTAATGAAGTTGGCCCCTCTTGATCATGAACCGCAGGGCTTATTTATAGGGAGAGGTTCGTGAGTTCAATTCCTAAAACAATTAGGACAATCATCTTTGGCATGAGATAAACATGGCAAGAGTCCTCCCAGTCTCGGAAAGCCACTGGGAACGCTTCCCCAGTTAAAAAGGATTCCAAAACGAAGAAAGAAGGAGCTGTGGGCGAATTCGGAAACCACAGAGAAATAGCGTCAGACCCCATGGTCGTCGATTAAATGGGCGTCCACCACCCTGGACGTTCATTGGCATTAAAAATATGGAAAGTTTAAAATCTTCCAAAATTAGAAAAGAATTGGCGTCCAGGACGCTGGATGCTCATTTAAAAATGGGCGACCTATAGGGCCGACACAGATTCAAAAATGGCACAAAATATGACCAAAAGAATTGGCGTCAGGGGTTCCGGATGCCCATTTAAGAATGGGCGTCTTCCAGGAGTGACACCAATTAAAAATCACCCAAAATCGGCTCAAAAATTAATTAAAAATATGAAAAGAAGAATTGACGTCACTCTGGGCAGACACAAATTCTTAATTACCTGTAATTAAAAAAAGTAAAAAAGAGGAAAAAGAATTGGCATCACCCTGGGCAGACACCAACTTAAAAAGTCTGTAATTAAAAAATATAAAAAAGAGAAAAAAGAATTGGCATCACTCTGGTCAGACACCAATTTAATTTATACAAATTAAAAATATAAAAAAATAATTGGCATCACTCTGGTCAGACACCAATTTAAAAAGCCCCTAAAAAATTAGATAAAAATCCCCAAAAATCTAAAAAATAGGAAAAATATGGGAAAGTTGGAAGAAGCTAAAAATCTAAGAAAAATGAGGAAAACCACTCAAATGAGTCGATCTGAGGGTCAAATTGGGGCATTATAAAGTAATATGAGATATACTCAAGATGACGTCAATTTTGGCGTGTCTACAACTGCCCCGCCTTGACGTCTGTTTTGCAAGGGAGTGTAATATAGTGCAGCGAACTGAAAAGTAGACGCCAAGGTGTGATAAGACACGCGATCAACACCACCTGATGAGAATTGAATCAAAAGCTCAAGATGAAGTAATTTTGGGAGATTCTATGAAAGCAACAATTATTTGGATAAAAGAGGGAGTGCACACGCGGGCGCAGAGGAGATAAAAGGATGATCAACTTCCAGCGCGGTGGAAGTACCCCAGGTCACAAAGTTGTTGGTTTCACTATTGGAGAGCGGTTACCAGCCAATGTGGACGTACGACAGCTAAGGCGGATCAAAGGGAAAGGATTAAAATGAGAGAGGATAGAGAATCCAAACAATGGAGTTTTCAGGAAAACCGCCCAAAATAGTAACAAGACAAACTGAGGACTCAATTCGGTAATGAATATCTCATATCTTAAAATTTAAGGATCAATTGACTCTCAAAATCGAGTTATGAATGCATGTTGGGTTTAAAGGAAAATTTAAAATAAATTAAAATAGAGATAATCAAGGATAATATTGTTAAGCTGCCAAGACTGAGTCAAGAAATCAATTTGTGAGCTTATACTAAGTCGAAGCCCGTTTATCCGCGCACCAATTCACAAAAGGGAACCATCGTCCCTAGTCTTGGACAGCTCAACGGCCTATCCGTGCGACTAAGATTCCTCTAGAATCATCATTATTTTTGATGAAGGGGAACTCAAATTCCAAATTTACCAAAGTCACAAGGTCCTTGATATAATCTAATAGCGTAGATAACATATAGTGGAAATGCATACAGGGAGATGGTGATAGTAATAAGCGTGAGGGAACTTGAGAAATGCAGTCACCGTGGGACTTGGATGATCATGCCCAGACGGTGGGACCAAGATCTTCTTCCTACGCTAAAAAATTCTTTAGCCAAGATATAATGAATCATAACAAGCAATGAATTGAAACATTATAGCATATCATTAAAGCATTCAATCAATTGATAGCATGATAGCAGAGAGTGAACTACAACACATAGTGTGTGAACATAGCGTGATAGCATAGCATCGCGAAAGTATGCAGGCACGGATTAAAGCGTCTAAGACACTCAGGGCCTGGTGTAGTCTAGAGCATCAAAGCATGAAGGCGTCAACCATTGTTTGTTATTGCATTTGATCCATGAGGATGACGGCATGGCTAATCATGAGCTTTGGAGTTGAATGATCATGATCAGAGTAATGCTCAGACCGAAATCGACAAGAATGGCTTTAGAAAGATTAGCTCCTGAATGATTGGGATGATGCCCAGAGCTGCGAATCATGAAGATAGCAATCAACATAGGAAGAATCAAAAGGTTGATGGTAATGAAAGGAGAGGACTCATCCCGTGTTCTTGGTCCTTGCAAAAGGGTTGTCCCTGCAAAACAACACCATCAAGAAAAATACAATGTAATTCTTTTTTTTTGAAATATGCAAAGTTTTATGGGTTTTGAAAAAAATATTCAAATTTTTATGGATTTTTGAAGATATTTGAATTTTTTTTGATTTTGAAAAAAATTGACCTTTTTTTAGAATTTTGGTTTAGACATTGCTAATGCAGCATCAAATGATGTTTAAACTGCTGGCTAGCAGTCCTTGTTCCTTTCCTTTTCGCTAAAAATTGCCCAAAGTCGGGCGTGCGTTGATGGTGGCACCCTATAATCGGCTGCCCTTGGGTTACGGTGCCCCTACCAAGGCCATACCCGAGAAACACTCAGTCTTGGAGGCAAAAGAGAAGAGCAATTTGGGGATAAGCTTGATATGAGTTAAGAAAATATCGGATTTTGACTTCCGTCCATAGCACAATCTCTAGAGATTCGGTCTGTTGTGCTGGGGCTTTGTGTCATATCATCGAACCTTAATTCTCTTTTAGGCACGCATACGGCCGGGGTCATAACGTCCCGCAAGGAAACTATACTGCCATCTTGTCATGCCAGATCTCTTTGGATTTTGATTTCTCATTTCTCATTTTTCTTTCATCATTTTTTTCTTTTGTGTCCTTTGGACTTGAAAGATATTGAAATTGAGCTTGAATTTTGAGAATAAAGTCATAATAGACTACCCCTATTTGAGACTTCCTCTTGTCGGGGTGTGCTTAGGTTGGTTGTTTTGCCCAGGCTATCGCTATCCTCATATTTCAGCCAAGTTAAGAAAAAGACCTCGTGTCCTTGAGCATGGCCCAAGTAGCAACGGTGTTCTACCAAAGGAGGCGGCTAAGGACGCCATGAAGTGTGTGCGATGCCTAGCTAAGGGTTGCCCTTAATGAGCGGGGAGAGAATGCCGAATTCTCAGCGCGGGGTTCTTATTACCGAAGTGTTGCATAGCAAGCCTAAAGACTCCTTTTTTTAACATTGATTTAAATAAAGAACTAGGATAGAGGCATAGAACACCACTCTTAATCAAGTTAAGAAGCACTTTATGTTTGAAAACCTGGGCGTGAAAATGAATGAGATAATAAAAATGCATACTTACGCACATACGTTACCTTGCGACCTTGTAGAAGCAGCGGGTGCCGGAGGCGATATTGATCAAAACAGGATTTGTCATCCTTGTTTGGCAGATAAAGAGAAGGAAGCAAAGATTTGAAGTGGCTTAACAAGAAGAAGTGGTGCCCAGACCCGACTCAGACGAATAAGGAGAAAAGGAAAAGAGATGAGGGCTAGAACTCCCTCACTAAGGCGCAGAGACCCTGATCATATGAAAGGTCTACAGAAAAAATGGGAAATTAAGAGGTGGAGTGAGGGCTAAAACCTCGGAAGCATTGTGAGAACGAGCAGATGCCCAATGTGGTAGAGGTGGAAGAAGTCGGGTCAGACCCGGGATCCGGAGGAATTAAAAGGAGGAATTGGTAGATGGAAAGTAGTGGATCCGGAGGGTCTGGAGGCAAAGGAGGAGAATTATGATGGGAAGAAGAATCATCCGGAGGTTCCGAAGATTCCAGAGGAAGAAAATATCGAGGGACGCGATGCCTTGAGATGAGGTACGAGAAAAGATAGGTTAAGAGGAAGAAGAGAACAAAGGACATGATGTCCTGGAGGAGTAGAAGGGTGAATCAGAAGAAAGATAGAGGGTCTGGAGGTTCGGAGGGATAAAATGGGAAGGGACATGATGCCTTGAGATGAGGTACGGGAAAAGATAGGTTAAGAGGAAGAAGAGAACAAAGGACACGATGTCTCGGAGGAGTAGAAGGGTGAATTGTAAGAAAGATAGAGGGTCCGGAGGGATAAAATGGGAAGGGACATGATGCCCTGAGATGAGGTACGGGAAAAGAAAGGTTTAGAGGAATAAGAGAACAAAGGACACGATGTCCCGGAGGAGTAGAAGGGTGAATCGGAAGAAAGATAGAGGGTCTGGAGGGATAAAATGGGAAGGGACACGGTGCCCTGAGATGAGGTACGGGAAAAGATAGGTTAAGAGGAAGAAGAGAACAAAGGACACGATGTCTCGGAGGAGTAGAATGGTGAATCGGAAGAAAGATAGAGGGTCCAGAGGTTCCGGAGGGATAAAATGGGAAGGGACATGATGCCCAGAAAGAATCAAGGAATGGGATAAGAGATCCGGAGTATCCATAGGACAAAGATAGAAAGGGGCATGATGCCCAAGGAGATTAGAGAGAAAATAAGATGGAAAATCCGGAGGTTCTGGAGGAAGAAGGTGTAGAAGGAGAGAAAAATATGGAGCCTCCGAATATAGAGGTGTGGAGGGGCACGTTGCCTGAAAAGGGAGATCGGAGGTTCTGACGGAGGAAAGTAGGGATGGGCGCGATGCCCCGGGGGAAGATAGAAATCCGGAGGACCCAGATGTGAGGGTGTAGAGGGGCGTGATGCCTGAAGAGGGAGATCTGGAGGTTCTGGAGGAATAAAGTAGGGATGGGCGCAATGCCCCGGATCTGGAAGTTCCGGAAGGATGTAGAGAAGGATGTACAAAAGTTGGGAGTGGGCGTGATGCCCTGAGAGAAAACTGGAGGGGGCGCGGTGCCCGGCAAGTGTAAGGGGACCCATAGATCCCGAAGATAGAGGTGAATAAGAAGAAGGATGTGGAGGATCTGGAGGTTCCGGAAGGCGGGGAAAATACGGGTCCGGAAACCCGGAGAAGAAGGAATGCCTGTGAATGCAATGCAATGGATGTAGAAGATGCATGGAATGCATGAAATGCATGGGACGCAAAGAACACGAGTGGTGAGAGGATGAGAACTCCTTCTACACCCAACGGATGGCCCATGTGGATGGGATAGCATAGGAAGTGGATAGGGTAGTGGAAGGCCCCCTAGGAGAAGAATGCATGTCCCTCCATAGTAGTGAAAGTGTGCGGCCAAACGGTCCAATGGATAAAATTAAAGCCCACGATGAAGCTTCAACAATGAATGATAACTCCCTTGGAGGGTGAAGAGCAATAATGTGAGGGAGTTGGAATGTTGGAATGGGAAGCTTTGTTTTGCCCACGGATCGTGGGGTATAAAGAGTATTGAAAAAAATGGGCATTCGCCCCTTGTGTGGAAAGATGGATTTGATATTAGAGGGTTGGAACAAGGGGTGCCCCGCCCGGTCCTTGGGCATGAACTTACATGGCATCAGAGCTTGACATCTTCTCTTAGTGAGTATTGGTGGTGCTTTGACCTCTTCAACCATGCCCGGTACAAGAACGCGGATTGGCATCCGGCAAATAAAGTCTTGCATCTTAAATAACATAACTGAGGCCAACTCATTCTTGCCCGACATTTACGTATCATCCTTGGCACAAATACTTGTAGAAGGGCACCCATTCCGAGTGGCAATGGAAGGTGAAGCAAAGGCGGAAGGCTTAATAGATGGTCGAGATGTAATAGAAGGTGTTGGAGGAAGGGCGAGTGGAGGTTCGAACACGTCGAGCTTCTCCCCTTGCTCGGAAGTGGACGGGGTTGGCTCGAGTGCAAAAAGAGGTGGATCCTGCTCGAGATCTGTCACGGGTTTAGGTAAAGGGGTAGGTAGAGGGATAGGCAAAGCCAGGTTTGGGGTTGTAGGTATAGTGGAGGGTCGAGGTGGCGGCAATGGGAGGTTAATTGAAGAAGGTTTGGTGATGGGCTTGGCGAGGCCGGTGACGTGGAGGTCGATAGAGGTGTAATGGGGGGTTTGACATGTTGGAAACGTCAAATTTTAGTGGTAGCGCGGGAGGTTTGAAGAACTAGAGAAGGGTCGTGGTCCGCCGGTGTTGGTGATTGGAGTATCGACTCATCATCGTAACACCAATAGGTCTCAAAAATGGGGGTTGGATTGGAGACAGTGGCATCGTCCTGAGCAGAGAATTCTTTGGGTGGTGGAGGAAGAGGAAAACGGAGGAAACTCGGAATGGGTGCTTGCAGAACTTCATCTTGTGCTATCTTCAATTCTTCATCTGCCGACTCAAACTCTTCATTGTCAGGCTCAAATGCACGCCGTGGTGGAGGCGTATTAATGGATGGTGAAATGTAATAGTGTTGTGGAGGATTTTGTGGATGTAAATGCATATGCAGAGGCGGAGGCGGAGGGCCATATGAGTGAGTGGTGTGGTTAGGTGGAGAGCGGACGGCGTCCACTTGATCGTTGAAGCTTGCCTGCTCTTGCTTACTTACGTTGACACCATAATCATCTCTCCTCTCCTTCCATTCCTTCTCCATCTTCATAATATTGTTCATGAATGCGTGAAGAGGGTTGACTTGAGGAGGAGGAGGAGGAGGAGGCTGTGGGTTCGTGGCCCTCTTTAATTGTTCCTCCATTGAGGTGACTTTATTAACGAGAACTTGGAGAGGTGTAACATGAGGAATAGAGGGTTGGCATGGTGCCCTTGAAGGAGGGGCTGCATATGAAGGCCGTGAAGGGGGATTGACGGGCTGACCCAAAGAAGGACCCGGTCGGGCCGGGTTGCAAGGAAGGGATGGGCCTTGGGGGTGTTAATGAGGAGGAATAGAAGGAGGCGGGTGATGGACCACCCGAGGAGGAATATGAATAGAAGGAGGCGGCAGGTGATGGGCCACCCGTGTATGAGGTGAAGAGGGAAGCGGGTGATGGGCCACCTGAATGGGATTGGAAGGAGGAGGAGAAGGAGAAGATGCACTATCAACAGCAGCCTTAAAGGTTTGGATCTGTTGAGGGGTGAGATGATCTATTG
The DNA here is from genome assembly GCA_022559845.1 of Amorphophallus konjac. Taxonomy (NCBI): domain Eukaryota; kingdom Viridiplantae; phylum Streptophyta; class Magnoliopsida; order Alismatales; family Araceae; genus Amorphophallus; species Amorphophallus konjac. The sequence goes on from CM040122.1 coordinate 39,484,972, forward strand.
CATGCAAGATTTGGGAGACCTTCTCATCGTGGGGAGGAGACGGTCTCGAGGGCGTAGCGGCTTGCGCTTGATGCAAGGGACCACAAGATTGGAAATTGCCCATAGGTCGGGCAAAACCATGAGAATGAGGATGTGGTCCCTTGAAAGAATTGTGGTGAGAATTATAATGAACATGTTGAAATTGATGAGTGTAGGATGTGCTAGGTTGATCATCCTCATGATTATAATTGGAATTAAATATGTTGGTTTGATTATCAAGGCGAAACATTATGCAAACAATCAATATTCAATCAGACAATTTGCAAAGATGAATCAAGTTGGATGCTTACGCTTGATTTTATTTGTTCCTTGATGTGAATTAAGGATTTTAACAAAATTTGTATGATCCACTCAAGGTAAGGCACCTAGTTTCAATATAGTTTGCTCCAATGCCGACTAGGTTAATTCTCATCACGTATAGGTCAACTAAACCCAGGGACTTCAAAAGGTACAACCTGCCCGACGTCCGTGAGGGAATCCACAGGTGCGGGGACTTATGGAGGCCTTGGTTTAGGAATTCCCGATCCAATGAGACGGAGTGCTCAATTGGAGAGTCCTTCCTTCACCAAGAAGGGGGTAAGGCTCCTAGAAGTGTGGGGAGAGGAGGTCTCCCAAACCGAGATGCCCTTTATGCATGCTAATGCAAAAGATGACACAAGACCACGCGGATGATGAATGGAAAACAGAACAATAGGAAAGGAGAATTACTGTGAATAGGAATATGATGATGTTTTTTACAGAAATGTTAAAATACAAACATAATATGCAATGATATGGAACAGTATATAACAAAAATGTGGTAGCAATGATATGCAATGATAATGCAACAGAAAATGGGACGTGATATGCAGTAGAAAATGTTACATGAAAATTCAACAAGATATGAGTGTGATATATAACAAATGCAACAGAGATTTCACATGCAACAAATGCAACATAATATGATATGCAATAGAATAGACAAGATAGGGGTTACGTAAACAGTGAAATGCAATTAACCGTGCAAACCAATTATAGAGAACAATGGAATGATACTGCAATAGGGAATTAGCGTCTGTCAACGTGGGTGCCCATTCCAGAATGGACGTCCACGGTCATGGATGCAAAAACTTTTTTTTTTATTACAGAGAGATGGATTCTTCAAATAAATCTATAAATCAACGATCACTTGGAAAAAATAAATAGAAAAAATGCTATGTGGAGCACTAATAGGAGATGCACCGTGGTTGCAAAATAGGAGGGGCACATGTGGGTGCCAAGGGAGGAGGGTAATCTAAAAAAAACACAAGGAGTCCCATCGTGATCGCCAATTTGTAGATCTATTAAAAATCCACTAAGAATAAATAAAAGAAAGCATAGCGTAGGATGCTAGGATGGAGTGTGTGATCGCCAGAGACAGCGGGCCTCAAAAGATATAAACAATAATAAACATGGAGGGATCGCGATAATTACCTTTGAAGCGTGGGAGATGTGAGAGTTGGCCTTTCCACTCGGCCGGCCGATGAAGAGAGTCTTCTTAGATTACCCTTGCAAAATAGATAAACAACCAACAGAAAAAAGATAGGAATTAGAAACCAAGTGTGTAGTATCAAATCTAAATATGATATAAATGTGAAAGCATGTGAATGAACACACCTGTTGGGTGTTACCCTTTAAACCCCTATGCAAAGGGTGGGATAAAATATGATGATATGAAAATAAAGGGGAGACGTGCAAACGTTGCATTGGGGAAGTTCTCAACGTGGTTGAGATGAGATGTAAAAGAAGAAAATGATGCATGCATGCAGTTAAGAAAAAAAAAGAACAGAGAGCAGAGAACAGAGAAGAGAGAAAAAGAGCCTGTGGGGGTTTTCTCCTACGAAGGCTCTTGATGGATGTTCGGAGAGAGTCTCCAAGGGATGAAGCAATATACGTAGGGGAGACTTCACTTTGAGCATGAGATCCGGCAGCACCTCCCCGTCGTTAATGAAGTTGGCCCCTCTTGATCATGAACCGCAGGGCTTATTTATAGGGAGAGGTTCGTGAGTTTAATTCCCAAAACAATTAGGATAATCATCTTTGGCATGAGATAAACATGGCAAGAGTCCTCCCAGTCTCGAAAAGCCACCGGGAACCCTTCCCCAGTTAAAAAGGATTCCAAAACGAAAAAAGAAGGAGCTGTGGGCGAATTCAGAAACCTCAGAGAAATGACGTCAGACCCCATGGTCGCCCATTAAATGGGCGTCCACCACCCTGGACGTTCATTGGCGTTAAAAATATGGAAATTTAAAATCTTCCAAAATTAGAAAATAATTAGCGTCCAGGACCCTGGACGCACATTTAAAAATGGGCGACCTATAGGGCAGACGCAGATTCAAAAACCGGCACAAAATATGACCAAAAGAATTGGCGTCAGGGGTTCTGGACGCCCATTTAAAAATGTGCGTCTTCCAGGAGTGACACTAATTAAAAATACCCGAAATTGGCTCAAAAATTAATTAAAAATATGAAAAGAAGAATTAGCGTCACTCTAGGCAGACACCAATTGTTACTTACCTATAATTAAAAAAAGTAAAAAAAAAAAATTAGCGTCACCCTTGGCAGACACCAATTTAAATGGTATATAGTTAAAAAATATTTAAAAAAGAAAAAAAGAATTGGCGTCACTCTACTCAGACACCAATTTAATTTATATCAATTAAAAAATATAAAAAAAGAATTGGCGTCACTCTAGTCAGACACCAATTTATAAAGCCCATGAAAAATTAGATAACAATCCCCAAAAAATCTAAAAAATAGGAAAAATATGGGAAAGTTGGGAGAAGCTAAAAATCCAAGAAAAATGAGGAAAACCACTCAAATGAGTCATCTGAGGGTCAAATTGAAGCATTATAAAGTAATATGAGATGTACTGAAGATGATATCAATTTTTGCGTGCTACATAGGGTAGCCGGTTTTGGCTTACGCCACTTTTAGGGGCCATCTCAAAATGTCCTATGGATGGACCCCCATTTCTCACCCCCAAAGCCTGGGTCCGGAGAGATACTGCCCAAATTTCTTCAGAATTGTGGACTTAAACAAAATAAAATGATGAAACACGGACTGAACAACTGATGTAATGCTGAAGCTAGTACATTGATCATAGAGGATGCTTAAACTAAAACACTGGTGGGATTGCACTCATGTTGAATATATGATCAAACAATTTGAACGCATGATTGTGCAGGCAGTACGACCAAGAATAAATCTGAAAAGAACGTTGTTGAAATGACAAAAATGATCAAATAAACAAAGATGTCACTCTGGAAACAACAACAAAAAATCATTCAGGGTCGGCTCCAAAACCATTCGGGGTCGACTCTGCTTCTTCATCCTTCAGGTTTCTGGCTTCATCGCCCATTTTTCAGCTTTACAAGCTATTTGTCACCCTTACGGGTCATTTTGTCACCGTTATAGCCCATTTTTCACCCTTATGACCCTCAGCCATCGCTTTTTGCCCACTATTCAACCTTGCGGACTCCTCTTCCGCTAAAACTCATTTTTCAGTCTTATCGCCTTGCTTTTGATCCCCAACCATCGCCCATTGGTCCATTTATCACCGCTAAAACTTATCTTTCACCGCTACCAGCTATTTTTCACCACAAGAACCTATTTGTCACCACTAAGCCCCCCTTTGTCGCCATTACCACCCATCTGTCACCCCTTAAAGAAAGAAACCAAAAAAAAGAGAATAGATTAAAGAAAAGAAACTGAAGCCTAACATCTCATGAACTTCTACGATCAATCTAAGATAAAAATTAAAACAATTAAACAATAAATAGCTACAGAGCAATGGCTAGGGAGGAAGCACTTGATCAAATTCTATTTTACAGAGTGGAGGTGGCCCAGAGCTTCTGAACACTTGCATCATGAGCAGGGAACTTCTGCATTTCCCACTGCATTGATGGCGCCCAAATCAAGCATATGCACATTGCATGTTAATGCACTGAGGATGCATATAGACTCTCATTGTTGGAAGTTTTCTCCATCAAATTTCATCCCCTTTTTCTATTTTGGGCTCCCTGTGCAGGGATCTGCACAGGGGTCGACTCTTGCAGACCTAGGAGTCGACCCCTCCACCTACAAGGTTGACCCTCATTATTCACCAATGGTATGTGTAGAACCAATGCACTTTAGCCCAATCCCCAGTTCAAGACAGCATATTTCATATGCATTCCATAAATAAGTCAAACCACACACATGCATTACATGGACAAAATTAAAACCTCATTCATGCATTCCGTGGACAGATTAAAGTTTCACATGCATTTACATAAACAGACTAAAAATCATTTACATGTCCTCCATGAATAATCCCAAATCTCACACAAGCATACTACATAGTCTGTATAGTAACTCGAAATTTTATATATCCATTTTAATGCAAAAAAATAATGAAAGATGAAAATAAAATAAATGATAAATATTTTTCTTTTTATCTTTAAAATTTACAATATATAAATGCGAATACTATCCCACGTGTTAACACGAATGGTGAGATTTACGGCATGATTCTGAGAAGGCGAAGACGTCGATACTATAGTAGTACTGTAGCATCCGATTTAAGAGAGAATTATTAAATATAATTAAATCCTAATTAGTGGATGATCTAATTTCTTACCTAATTGAATAAATGTGGTCATAGATTATGTCATAAAGGGGGGTTTATTTCAATATTTACATGTTGGAAATTAATGTCAACATAAGTTGGTGTAATAGTAACATGAGTTAGTGAAATAGAAAAATTGGGTGAAAAATTGGCTTAGAATTAAATTAGCAATAAAACATCATTGAATAAATGAGGTAATTGATTTTGTCATAAAGGGAGATTTATTTCAACATCCACATGTTGGAAATTATTGCCAACATAAGTTGGTGTAATAGTAACATGGGTGGGTGACATAAAAAATTAGGTGGAAAATGGAATTAAATTAGTAATAAAATAATTATGGGACTTGGCCTATAAATAGGGCTAGGATCTTCCCTACTCAAAGTACAAATTTATTGGGAAAGTGCTGGCTGTAGAGAGGAGGAACTCTTGATGTTTGGAGGAGTGTTCAAAGTATTCTTCGTTCTTGTTGATCTTCCACTAGGTAGGTATTCTCTCAGGCTAAACTCAAATTGATGCACGAATTAGATGTAGAAGCATGTTTACTTTGATTCTTTACCATGTTTCCCAAATTTTATTATTAAGCAAGCTAGAAGCGTTTTATTGAAGGGTATCATCTTTAACCGCTAGAAGATCCATCTTGGATCACGGTGTCTGTCTAAGACCGTGTTCCGGATGCGCGATCTCCACCCCGATCGTGATGTTTTCAGGTTCTAATTAGACCAATATATCATCTAGCATGTTAAATATATCATGTTAAGTTACATATCATTTAAATTCACACACGATTAAGTTAAGGATATGGATGATAATAATTCTATTCCATGAGCTTATATTTCCGTCCTAATTCTCGTTACCTTCATGATATCCTTGATCTGCATGACTATATTATCTCTCTAGCATGTTAAATGGAGTAGATATTATCTGTTAAAATTACATGGGCTTAGTTGCATGATCATGATCAATACGAGTTTTAACGATTTCCATGTTATCGCGTTACCGTGTTTTCGACAAGTCGTGTAGCTCGCTAGATTTCCAAAGAAGAATGGTGTCTAAGGAAAGAGGTCCACGAGCAAACACTTTAAGTGGATAAGTGGTTACTTAATTAGGAACTCGTGAATAAGAGGGGAGCCTCCCACTGTCCCAACTCTTACCTGGCCGTGATTCTTCAGTTTTTTCTAGTTAAGCTCTGACTACAAAAAAATGGGATAAGATTTCTACTAGAATTGTTCCCCATTTCCAATAAGTCGTGTAATTAGCAAGATTCCCAAGAAAAAATGGTGTCTATGGAAAAAGGTCCACGGGCAAACACTTTTAGTGGATAAGTGGTTTCTTAATTAGGACCTTGCGAATGCGAGGGGAGCCTCCCACTGTCCCACCTCTTACCTGGCCGTAATTCCTCGATTTTCTAATTAAACACCCAACTGTGAAAAACTTGATCTAAACCCGTTTTACGAGATTTTTTTCCAAGGGCTGATTGTGTCTTGTCCGAGAATCCAATCTTTTATCGACTTAATGTCCTTAAACATGATGTCTTAAATCATTTTTGAACTTCTCTTTCAACTACTTGTAATTCTTGTACTACTCATACCTTGAATGATAAATTTTGCTAGATCTGTACTTTATTTAGTAACCTTTACCTTGAAATTTTTTGGCCATACACATTATGTGGATATCTAAATATACTTGGGATCTATGATCCATAACCCCAATGCCTGACGTTAATGGGGCCCGGTCTAGTCCTAGGGGGAGCCCCCAAAAGTACTTGTGCCCATGGGAGTTGAATGACCTAGTGTAGCATTGCACCGAAATGCTTGACTTGCTAGATTGATTTATGACATTCCACAGTTCGTGAATTACTTAACTTGCTTGAATACATGAAGTACTTGAATTGCGTGAAATACTTGACTTGTACATACTTGCGTGAAATGGCCAATTCCATGATAATACTGGCTACATGATCATTCTCTACTTGAACTTTACTCTCTCTCCTATTCTTGTTCCATGTTTTATTTACGTTTCTCGGCATAGCACATACCTTTATCCAAAATTTTAATTACTTTAAGTTACCTGGTATAGAGATATAAATCTTACTGAGCATTTTTCTCACCCTACGTTTTTGGTTAACATTGCAGGTAGTTCCGACGATGAACCCCAAACACATGGGGATGGCCAAGAGTGAAACGAGGGATCAAGTTCATTTTAGTTACCTAGGTTTATGAGTGTACTCTGGTTAGAATTATATACTTGGAAGTTGTATTATGCCTCTTAAGGCTTAAGAATGTTGTAAAACTTTATTTCGATGAAATAAAAGTATCATTTTTTTCTTGTGTCCCATTATTGTTGGACCCTATTATACATGCTCTTGATCGACACAAATGTTCATGACTCGTCGTGCCTCGATTTTTCATGTCGGGGCGTGACAGTCTTTGTGGTATCAGAGTCTAGGTTTCGTAAACCTTAAGTTTCCCTTGATATGGGTTCTAGATGTTGATATAGAATTTCAGATGGAGTCTTAAACCTTTCTGGTGAGCTTGGGTAGAGCCATGGGCTAAACTTTAAGTTGGATAAATCAATAAAATACACAAAACACTTAAGTTTGGTGGTTGTGGTTGTAGGCTTAATTTTGCCAATGGCTGTCGAGAGAGCTCAATGGCACGAGATGCAAAAGATGGTCCAAGGACTGACCCAAGCGCTACAACAAATAGCTCAAGGCGGAGCTAACCGTGGAGCGGGAGATTTACATAGGAAATTCAAAAGTATGAACCCTCCCAAGTTAGCTGGGTCCATGGACCCGGATGAGGTAGAACACTGGGTGAAGAAAATCGAGAGGATTTTTTGAGTCTTGCAATGTGCTGATGAGGAGAAGGTCCTACTCGCTACCTTTCAGCTAGAAAGGGATGCTCGTACTTGGTGGGAGTCGATCGAAGCAACTCTACCGCACGACTAGGTGTTGTGGGAAGAGTTTGTGGAACACTTTAACAACAAGTACTTCTCCGATCGAGTTCAAGAGAGGAAAGCTGCCGAATTTGATTCCTTAAAGAAAAGAAGTTTGATGGTGGCGGAGTACGAAGCTCAATTCGCAAGATTATCCAGGTACGCACCACACCTTGTGGGTACCGAAAAGATGAAGGCGAGGAGATTCTTAAATGGCTTAAAGCCCTAGTATATTACTCAACTTGCCCTGATGGATATCCAAGTATATGCCGATGTGGTGAGAAGAGCCCAACTCCTGGAAGATGCAACGAAGATGTCTGATCGCATCCGGGGAAGAGATACCAAGACGGAGTCAGTAACTAGCTCTGGTTACTTCAAGCCCTCCTTCGAGAAGAAGAGGCCCAATGATGGGCGTAACTCCCTTAAAGATGGGCATAACTTCCAAAAGGACAAGAAGCCAAGATGGAAAGATAAACAAATTGTTCCTTTTGTTACCCCATCAAAGGAACTATGCAAGCATTGTGAAAAGCCCGGACATAAGGCGGAAGAGTGATGGAGAAGACTTGGTGCCTGTCTTCGCTATGGGAGTCGGGATCATAGAATCTCAAATTGTCCACTCCTCAACGAGCAAGCTCCATCGGAAAAACTTCTAATTTCTATCAAAAAGTAAGGTAGACTTCAAGCTCTTAGGGATGCAGAACTTATCGAAGAAGGAGGCATTGTGGAAGGTACCCTTTTTGTGTGCTCAAAATCTACCTCTGTTTTATTTGACACTGGAGCTATGCATTCATTTATATCAAAGAGCTTTGCTGATACTTTGCCGATGAGGCCTGTCCCGTTTAAACCCAAACTTACTATTACTACTCCTATTAGAGTGGGATCGGAGATTAAATATTTCTACCCTACTAGTGAAGTTCTAGTCAACGGTTACAACCTACCGGCTGACTTAGTATGCATGGAGATGGAAGGATATGATATTATTTTCAGAGCTGACTGGTTATCTACATATAGTACTAGTGTTAACTGCAAGTTGGGTATGGTGAGCTTTAGTGGGTACCCCAACATCTTATTTTCTGGTGTCAGGCATTCTAGACACCTATCCCTTATTTCGGCCCTTAAAGCAGATAAATTATTGAAGAAGGGTTATGCGGCTTTCTTAATTTCTATGACTATGGCCAAGCATAAGGAACCCAATCTAGAGGATATTCCTATTGTTCGTGATTATTCTGATGTATTCCCGAACGAGTTGCCTAGTATTCCTCCGGAGAGAGAAGTGGTCTTCTCTATTGATTTAATTCCGGGAGCTGCACCTATTTCTAAGGCTCCGTATCGGATGTCCCCTATCGAAATGACGAAGTTAAAAGAACAACTGATGGAGTTATTGGAGAAGGATTCATCCGACCGAGTACTTCACCATGGGGAGCCCCTGTCTTATTTGTCAAAAAGAAGGATGGGTCAATGAGATTATGTGTTCACTACCGACAATTGAACCAACTCACAATCAAGAATAAATATCCATTGTCGAGGATTGATGAACTATTTGACCAGATTTTGGGAGCTCGATATTTTTCAAAACTTGATCTCAGATCTGGTTATCATCAATTAAAGATCAAAGCCACTATGAGTTCATTGTTATGCCTTTTGGCCTAACCAATGTGCCTACCGCATTTATGCACTTGATTAACAGTGTATTTGGGCCATACCTTGATCAATTTGTGGTAGCCTTTATTGATGACATTTTGATCTACTCTAAGTCCAAGATGGAGTATGAAGAACATCTCAAGAAAGCCCTACAGTTATTAAGAGATCACAAATTATATGCTAAGCTTAGTAAGTGTGATTTCTAGTTAGAAGAAGTTTCTTTTCTGGATCACATAATCTCCCAGAAGGGTATTGCGGTCGATCCTTCAAAGGTCGAGGCCGTGAAGAACTGAGAGAAACCTACTAGTGTGACCAAAATTCAAAGTTTTTTGGGATTGGCAGGATATTATAGAAGATTTATTAAGGATTTCTCCAAGATCATCGTATCTTTGACAAGATTGACGAGAAAGGAGATTCCTTATATATGGTCCGAGGAATGTGAGAAAAGCTTCCAGACCTTGAAAGATTGTTTGACTAATGCCCCTATACTCATATTGCCTACTGAAGGAGGAGGATTCAAAGTTTATGCTGATGCATCCGGAATTGGCGTAGGCTATGTATTGATGCAACATGGCAAGGTGATCGCCTATTCCTCAAGGTAACTAAAAAAGCACAAGAGAATTATCCCGTGCATGACTTAGAGCTAGCGGCTATAGTCTTTGCCTTGAAGATTTGGCGGCATTATGTCTATGGTGAGGCATTTATTGTATATTCCGACCACAAGAGTCTCAAGTATTCTCTCAAAAAGAACTCCATATGGGACAAAGACGGTGGCTAGAATGCTTGAAGGATTTTAATTTCTCTATACAATATCATCCAGGAAAAGGTAATGTCGTAGCAGATGCTCTTAGTCGAAAGCCGATGGCATTATTATCGAACCTAATGATTAAAGAATGGCAATTGTTAGAGCAAATGGCAAACTTAGACCTCAATGTGTAGGAGAACGGAGAAGAAGTATTGATTGCAAATATTAGACTCCAACCCAAGTTACACTCAGAAATTAAAGCGTTACAAGATGATGATCCGTTGATTATTGAAATTAAAGAGAAATTAGATGAACGGCCGGATTTCATTTTGGAGGATGAGGGAAGGTTGCTTTTTCGAGGAAGAACCTGTGTGCCTGATTGTTCTACCATCAAGAGCAAAATCTTGTAGGAGGCATATCAATCGAGGTACACTATTCATCCTAGTGTCACAAAAATGTATCAAGATCTCAAAATAACCTTTTGGTGGCCTAACATGAAAAGAGAGGTAGCCAAGTTCGTGAGCCGATGCTTGGTTTGCCAACAAGTTAAAACCAAACATCTCAAGTCGGCTGGTAAGCTAAAACCACTCGAAATATCGAAATGGAATAGTATTGGCATGGATTTTATTGTTGGATTGTCGAAGACCCGAAGTGAATTTGATGCTATATGGGTGATTGTAGACCGATTAACTAAGTTCGCTCACTTCTTGTCCATCAATACCAAATGGACAGTGGATGTTCTAGCTACCCTATATATCAAGGAGGTCGTAAGGCTGCACGGTATTTCAACTTCTATTATTTCGGATAAAGATCCAAGATTCACCTCTCATTTCTGGAAAGGGTTGCAATCATCTTTGGGAACTAGGCTGAATATTAGCACGGCTTTCCACCATCAGACAGATGGACAAACCGAGAGGACAAATAAGATTATCGAAGATATATTAAGAGCTTGTATGATAGATTTTGGGGGAAGTTGGCATGAACACTTGCCATTGATTGAATTTGCATATAACAACAATTATCAGTCTAGCATTCAGATGGCACCTTTTGAAGCACTGTATGATAGGAGTTGCTGATCACCTCTATGCTGGAGTGATGTTGGAGAGAAGGGATTGATGGGTCCCGATATTATTTAAGATACAACTCACAATATCCAGTTGATCCGAGAAAGGCTAAAAGTTCCTCAATCACGGCAAAAGAGTTATGCCAACCATAGAAGAAGAGACCTCGAATTCCAAGTGGGGGAGCATGTCTTCTTGAAGATCTCACCCACACGAGGAATCAAAAGGTTCAGTATCAAAGGAAAACTGAGTCCAAGATTTATTGGCCCTTTTGAGATTCTAGAAAGAATCGACGAAGTGGCATACAAGCTGGCTTTGCTTCCACAATTGGATGGTGTCCATGATGTATTTCATGTATCCATGCTAAAGAAATATGTGTATGATCCTTCGCATGTGATTCAATTCGATGACTTGAAGCTACAGAAAGAATTATCTTATGAAGAAAGACCGATCAAGATCTTAGATCGGAAATTACACTAGCTAAGGAAATTGGCCTTTACCTACGTTTAAAAAATGTAGTTATATGTCCAAAAAACGTAGGTAAAGCCTTTAGCCACGTTTGCTTGCCACGCTTTCAAAGCGTGGTGCTTGCTCGCGTGACTATAGGTTATACCTATGTTTCTATGAAACATAGGTATAGTTCAACCTATCCCTACGCTTTTAAAACGTAAGAATAGTCTAACAAAAAGCGTAAGTAGATACCGACCTATACCTATACTTTTAAAGCGTAGGAATAATTCCTCCAAAAGCGTAGGTAGATATCGACCTATACCGACACTTTTCTAAACAACATAGGTTGAAAATATATATACACACGCATGCAATTGGCTATAACTACGATTCTAAAAATATATGTATTATATATTATCACGTTCTAGAAGAAACGAATGAAAAATTATTAGCGTCGTTGTATTAAAAATGTAGGATGGAACTAGTCTCATTTTTAAAAAAACGTAGGTATATTGTTCTTTTATTTTTTTTACATACTCATTGTACAATCATACCTGTACATTCATATAATGATTCCTGCATGAATCTCACATTGAACACATCACTAATAACATAAAAACTCACAATCAACACATCAATATAAAGTCACATTCAACACATCAATATAGATCATACATGGTCTTCGAAACACCACTAAAAACTTCAAGAGATTAATACATCACCAACACACAAATTTACTTTCCAATTAGTAACTATTTGCCACTAGAACATGTGTTAAACAAGTAACACATGCACAGATACATACTTTCCAATTATTTAGTTTTTCCACTGTCTTCCACCCCTTTCATAAATATGAACATTTCCCAGCGTTAGTGAAGCATTCATTTCTTTCTTTCTTTTGGAAACCCACACAACCCATCCTTCGCCATTATCAGCCCTTGACTAGTCAGTAACAACCTTTGCTACTCAAGGAGAATTTTGTGCCCATGCCAATTTAGTTTCCCTGTACTTAAATATAATCAAGACTGCATAACTTTGATTTTATAGGATAATTAGCAACATAAAAAATATGTAAGCAGAGAGAGGTACACTCATCATGTATTTTACCTGAAATAATTTAAAATGTTTGGCAGCTCTTAAGACATCAAGATATGTTGGTGAGTTCCCCAAGACTGATGGCAAATCTTCCTCCGTGATTTTCTCAATTTCCTCTGTTGTGTAAGGTGCCTCATTTAAAAATTCCTGGAAAACAATGTCAAAACAAAAGAGATGAAAGAGCACCATAAAGAAATACATATTAGATATATTGGTGTCACCAAATAAATGGTTCCATCACGCTATAAAGTACCCAAAGTTAATACATATGCCTCAAAATCCAATTCTGATGACTGAAGTTAAATGGTTCCAAAAAGTAAACAATGCCCAATGTCAGACATGAGGCTTGATATCTAATTTTGACAAAAAGGGCTTGTAAGGATGGACATAGCCCACTTCTCCTTAGTAAGAGTACCTTGAATGTATGAAAATTTTGAAGGGTAGCCATAAATCATGGTGAAGATAAGCTTTCTCCTGATGCTACAGGACAACACAATAAAGACACAGAATGTTCCAATGACACATGTAGTGTAACCAATTTTTTATTAAGTTATGCATCTAAATTCCTTTCACAGACTTCCTTACCAATCATAAAGGTGTTTTAAATCTAAAATAAAAACAATTCAAACAAACGTAAAACAAAAGAAAACAAAATTCACACTGACGGCTTTATGTAGATATATTATTAAGATTATTAAGATTGTCCAAGCATAATGAGCAATAATTCATGCAATCCAGCGATTGAAACATGAAAAGAACCATACCTTGACAGCAACAAGAGGATTTGATGATCCATGGTTGCTAGCAAATGAAATACACAATCCTTCAACATCCGAGAGTGTTTTCACTTTGGTCATTACTTCTTTGGTTTTCATGCCTAGCTTTATGCCCAGTACAATCTGCAAAAAGTTTCAGATGCCACTATAATCAGTGACATGGCAAAGATGGGGGGGCAAAAGCAAGATAGAGCGCTAAAGGGACATTTCAAGGTTAGCCAAAAAATATCATTTCATGAGGGGGGGAAACATTTTTCCAACAGTTCAGTGATAAGGTTTAAATCTTTGCCATAAGCATCAGCCGATGTTCTTGCTTTTGCCAATGAAAGTCATCCTTCAAAAGTACAATATTTTAATAATAACCTAAATATATCAGTTATTATTTCCCAGAGATCTCTTTGCTTCATGTCAAATTCTCGCAAATTTGGAAGCCAGCACGTGGAAGTATTCCTCAGATGCTGTGGTTCAGGTGGCCTATAGGAACACCTTGGGAAAAGGTGATAATATCAGATGCAGACTCTTGGTATCATCCAACTCTGAGATACCACAATGATGGTGGTTATTTAATAGACCAGTAACAGTGCACTAATTATTTTTGAGCCAAACTGATAACGAAGAAGAAAAATATCGCAGTAGCAGTAAAACATCAGATTACCATGTTTCTTTGGCTATACAATTCATGAAGTTAACCATCAGATTACCAAGTTTATTTTGCTATACCATTCATGAAGTTCCCATAGAGAGCAACATATCCATAAAGTAGAAGCGTACACCAAGACAATAAATAAGTCATGACAGCAAACAACTAAAGATATGAAATATAAAAATATAATCGGAATACAATTTGGTTTTGTGCAATACAACACATGAATTTCCACTGTTATTAACATAACGATGCAAGAGCATATATGACCTAGTGCAATATAATATTCAGCATGCTAAATATCTAGGAAGTTTGTATGTCATTTTTGTTGCTGTTTATACTTTACAAGATGGCATTCAAGACCTAAGTATGTGAGCACAGTTGCATCTGACACATATGAAAACACAAACTTGACCACTAAAGACAAATTTTGAAAAGTTCCACAAATATTTGTAGAAGGAAAAGTAAAACTTACTGCCGCCAAACCACATTCAACAACACTATTATTGTAATTTGTAGCAGTTGTCACAGCTTTCTCAGATTCTGCAAGTGAATGAGCAATCACAAATGTTCCACCAGGAGGAAGCTGCACATCACTAGCACGGATTGGGTTGAAATCAGTCAGCTCAGCAAAGCCAGATTTGGCCATGACTGAAATTGTCTGCACGATCAGATTTTTTATTTTTAATAGAATGCTTAACACACAAACTAAAATCATAAATAAAAGGAAATTAGCAAGCAATTCAATTACTAAAGAATACAATACCACACAGTATCTTCAAAGGATGCAGGAATGATAAAAAAAATAGCTGATGGCATTATACAAGTTCTTATGTATAAATGATATTTGCAACTAATGTAGGTGCAAAGAACAATAATTGACAATTCAATCATTAGAATAACAGGGGATCTAGCATCACAACAAGGACATCAACATACTTGGCAATTGGGCCAAGCTCAATTAAGATGCCATTATCCCACAGAGCTAGCTGATTACATCAATCTCTCCCAAGAAGAAGACTCACCATGTACAATAAAAGGAATAAACATGCACTGCAATCTGGTGTGGCCCATCTATGTACATAAAAAATACAAAAGAGAAGAATGATTGCATGTTCTTCCCGATGCCATTTTTTTCTGCTCAATACAAATCAAGGAAATCCTGGAGAAACAAAATGGAATTTTTTGTCAAATAAACTAGATAATTTCAAATATTTGACTTCCATACTAAATTTTGAAAAAAGACATGGGAAAAGTATATTGTGTGCCCCTTGATTACCCCTACTAACAGTATTCCTGTCATAAATAACTGGAAATAGCATATTCCCATAAGAAAATGACTACTGGGGAAGAATCAATAAAGCATTCCGAAACAATTCAAATTAATCTAAAAAGAAAAAGGAAGCACTAAAGGCACTCAACTCTATCAGCAGCACAGGAGCAAGTGGGAATGGCCAATCAAATCTCCTGTTCCCATGATAGCATCCCACTACAGAAAAATGGTAAAGCATAAGAAGAGGAGAGAGGAGGAGGGAGCAAAAATGGTAGAAATCATTTATCACACATCCACAGAAATAAAAACCAAAAGAAAGGGATCCAAAGGCATGAGAAATAAATTTCATTTATATTGGTAATTGATATCAATTACATGTTTCGTACGAAGGGATTTTTCAAGAGTAAAATGACACTATAGAGGCATATTCCCACCTCTTTTTTGATATTCAGTGAATGGGAGGATTCAACCCATTAAAGTCCACTTGCAATAGAGGGCTCCCTGGTGTCTGGTCATGCATTCTCAATTGACCTAACTAATTAATCGCAGTTGAAATAACATCAGACAACATCACCTGATCCAACCTAAAAACATGTGCATCACATGAACCATTTATTCCCCACAATAAGTACCCAGAGTCAAGGGTGACTGCAGGACCTGGTCTGATCCAACTTGAGGCAATTCTAGTCAAGCATGTGTTCACCTAGACCCACTGGAAATATCAACCTGAATCAACAAGACAGAGCATATGTCATAGAAATCTGAGAATTATCGCCATCAATGATAAGAAAAAGTGGCCTTCGTGTGAATAGAATCAAATCTGAAGGATATAGGTAGTTCAAACCTGAGATCAAGAAGTTATCCTAGGAAAACGTAGAAAAACAAACAAAAAGAGGTAATCACGCAACATCAATTCTCTGCAATAAAGGGCAAGAATACAAGACATACTCAAACTTAAAGTTGCAAAAGTAGCAAAACATAGTATTTTAAAACTTTTAGGACCTACGATCAAGAAAAAAGTAGAAAGGTGATAAATATTTACCTACTCACCACTGTTAGCTCTCGAACCAAAGCAGAGACCAGACCCACAAGAGTTGTCTGGATTTCCATTGATAAATGGATCATGAGAAGATGACTTATCACGTTTGTGAGAGTCCTGGGAAACAACATTAACATTTGTCAACTGACTTGAAGCTCCATAATTATCTTTCTGGGAACCAATAGTTTGGTCACACTCCCCTACAAATTTGTGCCATTGATCATGGATGTTTTCACTAGCAAACTAGAAAATTGTAACTGTGGGAAAGCTGTAAAAGCTGTGAAAGACAACTTGATGCAGATAATTATGTCAATTAGTCCAGATGCTCCACTTTGGTCACTAAGTGTGCCATTTTCAGTTGACTATGTTGCATGCATTAGATAAAAGGATCCAATTGGTTCCCATTCCAGATAATGCAGCATTCTAAACGTATCCAGGGTGACCTCCGTGAACTTCACCTGAAAGTTCAGTGAGCATCCATGAAAAGTTATTACCTAGGAGTTCCAATTACTGTCAGACCTGCACATCAAAAAGTTATCCATCATGGAGAAAGATGATAGCAAACCTCATTCTGATGGTAGCTTGGCAATACGGCCTACTGCAGCCTCTGAGCCCTCTTTGCTTGAAATCGAGCAATATATGAATGGGATGATGGATGTGAATCAAATAACAAACTGTATCACAAAGGCCTGCTATTTGCAACTGTTACATCAGATTTCAAAAATCGGACAATTTCTTGAAGCACTTGCCTCCATTTCTTGAAGTTGGTCTCTTGGCAAGGAGAGAAAAATGATGTTATTACAAAATTTGTGATCAATAGGTAGAAAAAAACAAAAAATCTATGCTTAACAATAGTAGACATCAAGAATGAATATAACAAGTATGATATAAGATTTTTTTAAAAATAAAACTATGTAGTTAGTGATGAATGGTTCTCTATTCTTAATTCTTCTAAAACTAGATTAAAGATCAAAACTTTCAACTTAGATGACAAGAGGATGACTAATAATTAGCAAGCAAATTCACATAGTTTATAGAAAAAGATATACAAAATTTCATGACTAAAGGAGAAAAGTGCTTAAACTGAATAGGCATGAAAATATTTGAGCTTCAGAGAGGGGAAAAAGATCATAACAACGCTTTTAATTGAACAAGATGGAAAGAAACTGGAGGTTCAACACAACATAATTTTGGCTCTCTACCATATTCTCACACAAGTAACTGTAGATTCAAATGATAAGCTCCACATATTGAAAACCAACTAAGCATCACTTTACAACTCAAACTATGCCATAACAAAGTGTACATTAGATGCCCATATGCAGAGATAACACTGATACTACATCTGGTTCCCATTTCCAAAATCACCTTATCCTCCCCCCATAAAACCCCTCGGGCTATTCTTATCTAGCTTTCTCCCTCATACTTCCCCAAATTTCTGTGAGACATCATTGTCCAACTTCTGCTTTCTTGCGACAAAACCTCTCAATGTTTTGTCAACAACAGTCATGAGAAATAATGGAAGCATTCATCACAAGGAGTGTTCTCTTCTTTTCTTGCGCATTCATTAATACATAATGCAGGTTTCATTGCATTACCAATTGATAGTACCACGCATTTGTCAACCAAAACCCAGCAACTCAAGCATCATTCTACATAATAAGAATGTTGTCCAATCTAATCAACTGAAGCTATATTTGAAAATGGAATCTCTTCCAGATGCCATATTCAGACTTCTCAGATGATATAGCTGTCATCCAACAAGCATCAACATATTTACATTTAGGTCACTATGATTAGTTATTCCTAACAAATGTATTTTAGCACCTTGTATAAAGGTGATACTCTAAGTGTGATATGGACTGAGATGCTTCATTCCAAGATTCAGTCCATTGATTCAATTACATGGAAGACACTATTAGAAACAACAGCAACATACTTTTCTTAATCAAAAATAAACTGATAAAAGGTAACTGATATTTTGTTCTCTAAAATAATACATTCACAAGAGGACTGAATTCCTTCTATTGGTGTCAAAAAAAAAATCTTTCTGACAGACATAAACAAAACTTTTGGGAACAAATATGAAGGGTATAGAGGACTTGCAAGCTTAGAATGGCTCTAATGTACCGTAAGGTCATCTATGGGAGAGAGGGGCATCATGCAAGATTGTCTCTTATGTATTGAATCATCTCAATATTCAAAGGAAGCCCTTGAATACTGATGTGTATTCACGCTATATTTGAAGACATTCACATAATTGGTAGAAGCCAAAACTACATCACAAGTACAAACAAACTGAAATCAAGAATTTTCTTTACAAACTCAAGCAGAAACTACACAACAAAACATATTTAATTGGTATCCTCAGATCTGCACTAAGGATTACTAATCACATCATCTAATTTCATTCCACTATCAAAGAATATTATTAGTTTGACAATGACAAGCCAAAAGAGCTCTTGTACTATCTACTGCTTTCTCTGTTTCAGCACAAATGATTTAACTAATTCGGTCAATATAATGAAAAAGAGATGAAAAATTAAGGAAGAATGATTGCTCCAAACAAAAAGAAGAATTCATTTCAATAAAACAAGACAATCAGAAACTGAATGGGAAGCCTAGATTATTTGATTGACATGGTTTCACAAAGATTTCTTGAAGAGCAAATCTTGATTATGAATATGGATTTCCATGAAGAAAATCAATGAGGGTGGTAGGGGGCTGAAGATATGTGATTGCCACGTGATGAGCGAACAAAGTATAATTAATCTCACAAGTGACGGAGCAGATGAAATTGGCGAGCAATTACACCTCACAAGCGTGTTAAAGAGAAATGAGATGTAGGCGTAGATGGGAGAACAATACCCCCCCGTAGCCAGGAGCAAGAACAAAATTGTGTGCCCCATATCCATTGAGTTCAAGAAACAGAATAAATTATACGAATCCAAAAAGCATCCCACTTTCTGTATATCCATAAGCATAACTAAAAGGAAGTAGAAGATGACAACATTTAAAGATGCAAAAAATGCAATTTCTGCACTACCAAGCAAAATAAAAATGAAAAATGGCACGTAAATTGAAATTATTGCATCTAAATAAACCCTATGAATGTGCTACAATACCCACATTGTTAGAATCAGGGAGCTGCTGGAGCCTGCTCTTTAGAAGCAACACTCCACTCTCGAAGCATGAGAGGGCACCATCCCCAAAGTAGAATCTTTCATGAAAAAGATAGCACCAATAAAGCGAAGCAAACAAGTGAGGGTAGAGCAGACCAGGATGTTGGCACTACGCCGAGAGAAAATTTATCTAGAACTCCATCGGACCTGGAGGGCATGGATGTCGTAGATGACGGGGCTGGTTGGCCCCCCCTAGAGGTGGGTATGTTGGAGAGGATCCTCGCTAGCGTGAAGGCGGTGGTGACGTCACCCTCCTCCTCCATGCGCTCGGAGGTGCTCGTGGGGAAGAAGGGGGGACCACGGTGAAGGAGGAGATGAACAGCCGCGACAACGCGTAGATGATGGAGAGCTGCTCGAAGATCACCTTTGGGGAGCTGAAGGATGCCAGAAATGCCACATGCTACCCCCGGATCCCTTGCGCGTTCGAGATGAACAGGTTGGGGAACCCATCCTCGAAAGTCCTGCTAACCAGAGCGATCTGGCTAGAGAGAGAGAGAGAGATTTGAGCAGTGCTGCGATAGTGCGAACCTCCAGTGGACGCTGCGGAGCTCGATGGCATCGCTCTCGGAGGCAACGTGCTCAGTAAGGGCGCGGGTCTCCTCGCAGAAGAAGACGTAGATGGTCTTCTTCGACCTCTTGGGGAGTAAGGAGACCGCCACCGATGGGACGCCGGCACTGGCGACGTGGGCAGGGTGAGGAGGAGGGGAAGAGGAGAGGAGAGGGATAGATAAAGAGACAAAAAGAAGGGGAACGGCTTCGCGGTGGCAGGCTCCGGGACCACCGTTGCTAGTACTGTGGGAAGAAGATCTTGGTAGGGGGAGGGGGAGTGAGAAGAGGAGAGGAGAGAGACGAGAAGGTTTTCACAGGAATTAGCTCAGGAAGGTTTGGGTTAGGAGTGAGGAATGGAGAGATCACCGGATACGGAGACGGAGAAGAAGGGAGCTCATCGATGGCATAGGGTTTACATGGGGGAGAAAGAGGTCGAGATAGGGAAGAAAGATTTGAAGATGGGGTGGCTAAAAAAGGGGGAGAATTGAAAATCTATCGGGCGCCCAAATATAGTATACATTGGCGCCATCACGTTCACATGCAATTCCAACATTTTTATTTTTTTAAAATCTTTTAAAAAATATTTTATTCCTACATTCTATTAAAAGTGAAATAATATATAAGATATATTCTCACATTTACTAAAAAAATGTAGGAATAACTTATTTGTTCCTACGTTTCTCACCAAACCGTCAGAATAAGATGACCATATAGCTACGATATAATGAAACGTAGAAAATTTACCTACGTATTTTTAAAAACGTCAGAATATGTCGTATATATCTACATTTTCTGCAAACGTAGGTAAAATTTGTGGCTATAGGTCCCATTTCTTGTAGTGAGGGCAATACCGATGGTAAAAGTCCAATGGAGTAAGCGTGGATTCAAGGAGGCTACTTGTGAATTAGAAGAGTCAATCAAGAAGAAGTATCTATATTTGATCTCAGGTTAGAATTTTGAACCCTCCATTTAAAATTTTAAATTACTATTTCGTGATGTGAATTTGGAAGACCAAATTCTTTTAAGTGAGGGAGGATGAGCAACTTAAAATTATATATATGTATTTATATGTAAAAAAATAATAATGAAGGATGACAATAAAATAAATGATAATTTTTTTTCTTTGTCTTTAAAGTGTAGAATATATAAGCGCGAATCTTATCCTACGTGTTAACACGAACGGCGAGATTCGCGGCACAATTCTGAGAAGGCGAAGTTGTCGGTACTATAGCAGTACTGTAGCATCCGATTTAAGAGAGAATTATTAGTTCTAATTAAATCCTAATTAGTGGATGATGTAGTTTCTTATCTAATTGAATAAATGAGGTCATGGATTATGTCATAAAGGGGGATTTATTTCAATATTTACATGTTGGAAATTAACGTCAACATAAGTTTGTGTAATAGTAACATGAGTTAGTGAAATAGGAAAATTGGGTGGAAAATTGACTTAGAATTAAATTAGCAATAAAACATCATTGAATGAATGAGGTAAATGATTATGTCATAAAGGGAGATTTATTTCAACATCCACATGCTGAAAATTAATGCCAACATAAGTTGGTGTAATAGTAACATGGGTGGGTGACATAGGAAATTAGGGGAAGATGAAATTAAATTAGGAATAAAATAATTATGGGACTTGGTCTATAAATAGGGCTGGGATCTTCCCTACTCAAAGCACAAATCCATTGGGAAAGTGCTGGTTGTAGAGAGGAGGAAATCTTGAAGTTTGGAGGAGTGTTCGGAGTATTCTTCGTTCTTGTTGTTCTTCCTCTTCGATCATCCACTAGGTAGTTATTCTCAGAGGCTAAACTCAAATTGATGCATGACTTAGATGTAGATGTATGTCTACTTTGATTCTATACAATTTTTCCTAATTCTTATTATTAAGCATGCTAGAAGCATTTTATTGAAGGGTATCATCTTTAACCGTCAGAAGATCCGTCTCGGATCATAGTGTCTTTCTAAGACCGTGTTCCGGATGCACGATCTCCACCCCGATCGTGATGTTTTCAGGTTCTAATTGAATCAATATATCATCTAGCATGTTAAATATATCATGTTAAGTTATATATCATTTAAATTCACACACGATTAAGTTAGGGATATGAAAGATAATAATTCTATTCCATGAGCTTATATTACCATCCTAATTCTCGTTACCTTCATGATATCCTTGATCTCCATGACTATATTATCTGTCTGGCATGTTAAATTGAGTAGATATTGTCTATTAAAGTTACATGGACTTAGTTGCATGATCATGATCAATATGAGTTTTAACGATTTCCATGTTATCGCGTTACCGTGTTTTCGACAAGTCGTGTAGCTCGCTAGATTTCCAAAGAAGAACTGTGTCTAAGGAAAGAGGTCCATGGGTAAATGCTTTAAATGGATATGTGGTTACTTAATTAGGATCTCGTGAATACGAGGGGAGCCTCCCACTGTCTCACCTCTTACCTGGCCTTGATTCTTCAATTTTCTAGTTAAGCTCCGATTGGGAAAAAATCGGATAGAATTTCTGCTATAATTGTTCCTCATTTCTAACAAGTCGTGTAATTAGCAAGATTCCCAAGGAAAAATAGTGTCTACGGAAAGTGGTCCACTAGCAAACACTTTAAGTGGATAAGTGGTTGCTTAATTAGCACCTCGCTAATGTGAGGGGAGCCTCCCACTGTCCCACCTCTTACCTAATCATAATTCCTCGGTTTTCTAGCTAAACATCTGATTGTGAAAAACTTGATCTAAACCTATTTTACGAGATTTTTCGCAAGGGTTGATTGTGCCTTGTCCGACAATCTAATCTTTTATCGACTTAATGTCGTTAAACATAATGCCTTAAATCTTTTTCGAACTTCTCTTTCAACTACTTGTAATTCTTGTACTACTCAAACCTCAAATGATAAATTTTACAAGATCTGTACTTTATTTAGTATCATTTGCCTTGAAATTCTTTGGCCATACATATTATGTGAATGTCTAAATATACTTGGGATCTATGATCC
Organism: Amorphophallus konjac; assembly: GCA_022559845.1. Lineage (NCBI taxonomy): Eukaryota > Viridiplantae > Streptophyta > Magnoliopsida > Alismatales > Araceae > Amorphophallus > Amorphophallus konjac. Next base: position 39,508,037 of record CM040122.1, read on the forward strand.
ATAACCCCAATGACTGGCGTTAATGGGGCCCGATTTGGTCCTGGGGGAGCGCCCAAAAGTGCTTGTGCCCATAGGAGTTGAATGACCTGGTGTGACATTGCACCGAAGTGCTTGACTTGCTAGATTGATTTATGACATTCCACAGTTTGTGAATTACTTGACTTGCTTGAATACATGAAGTACTTGAATTACGTGAAATACTTGATTTGTACATACTTGCGTGAAATGGCAAATTCCATGATAATACTTTCTACATGATTATTCTCTACTTGAACTTTATTCTCTCTCCTATTCTTGTTCCATATTTTATTTACGTTTCTCGGCATAGCACATACCTTTATCCAAAATGTTAATTACTTTAAGTTGTCTCGTATAGAGATATAAATCCTACTGAGCATTTTACTCACCCTACATTTTCGATTAACATTGCAGGTAGTTCTGACGATGAACCCCAAACACATGGAGATGGCAAAGAGTGAAACGAGGGATCAAGTTCATCTTAGTTACCTAGGTTTATGAGTGTACTCTTGCTAGAATTATGCACTTGGAAGTTGTATTATGCCTCTTAAGGCTTAAGAATGTTGTAAAACTTTATTTCGATGAAATAAAAGTACCATTTTCTTCTTGTGTCCCATTATGGTTGGACCCTATTATACATGCTCTTGATCAACATGAATGTTCACGACTCGTCGCGCCTCGATATTTCGCGTCGGGACGTGACAGTCTGAGATCCACAGGGTTTTCAAATGAAGGAGCGGGCCCTTGGCCATTTGAGCAATATCATTGTATTGAGCATATTTCTCTTTGTTCTGCATGTGCATGAGCACACCTATGTTTGTCCATGTCCCAGGGACAACCACATAAAAGAATGAAATAAAAAAAATGGAATTGTTCTGCCATCAGAATATCTGATCGTAGGTTCATAGCTCCAACCTAGACAATGCAAATTTCCCTCTTTGTCTCCCCTTTTCCAAGCCAAAAACCAAACATAGCAGGAGACATAAAAAGGAGTTGGAGTTTAACAATTAAATTAATGGGGACTCAGTCAGCCCTATGGCTTTTCTTGCCTGGGCATGATTTCAACCTTCATGACACTCCAAGTGACTGCACCAGGTATGAAGTCCGAACAAAGAATGGACGAAGACTCAAGGCCAGTTCAGTCCCTATGGTTAATCAGCCCTGAGCCTTCTTCTAAAAATCCTTTTCCATTCTCTGTAACCTAAACCTTTGGGGCATGGCAGCCTCTCTTGATTTTAGCCTCTTGTCTGCTAGTACTTGGCTTAAAAGCTTTTGGGTGCGTAGTGGGATCTTTTCTCTGCAAATCTTGGGTTTTTCTAAAATATTTTATATTCAAAAGATCCTTCCATTGATCCGAGTATTCTTCTGTAGGGAAGTGCCAGCTGACCTTGGATCACGGGCCAAATGTTTGGTCTTCGAGCATGAGCGTGAGTTGCGTGGCAGACACAAAGGCATAGCTATATATCACTGTACCAGTTATTTGCCATCCCTACTTAACTATTTTTCACCCTTATCACCTAGTTGTCTCCCCTACATATCTATTTTTCACCCTTAGCCCCTATAGTCGTCGCCTTCGATCGACCTTCTTCTGCCTTCGCCTGTACCAGTCATTTGTCATCCCTACTTCTCTATTTTTCACCCTTATCGGCTAGTTGTCTCCCCTCCATATCTATTTTTCACCCTTAGCCCCTATACCCGTCGCCTTTGTTCAACCTTCTTCTACCTTCGCCTGTTCCCTTCACTTGTTAGCTTGCCGGGTAATTTTCACCTGTATCGCACATTTGTCTGCCCTACACACTCATTTGTTATCCTTAGGAATCATTTGTTCCCCTTGTGAACCTGTTTACCTGTGTTCTTCATTTGTCAGCCTGGTGAGCTGTTATTCACCCTTGCTCGCCTTTTTTTAGCCTTGAGGGCTATCTGTCAACCCACACCTCCTTTTTTTCATCCTTGTTATTGGCCTTCTTGCCATTCTCACCACTAGTGCCCAACAAATCAGTTAGACAGAATTATCCCAATCCTTTGAACTTTGGGCATTCCGTCCCTTCTAAATTCATTTGAGTATCTGGTTCTCTCTTTGGCATTTATCCACGGACTTCCTTCAATGCAATCAAACCCTTGCATGACCCGTTGCCCATGACCCACCTGGTAGACTAGCTCTGCTAGGTCTACAGGATCAGACCTGAGGTAGCAAGGAGTAGACTCTAGGAGTCGACTCCTTTCTCCACAAGATCTGCCTGCCTTCCTCGCACAGCCAGACGAAGCAGGAGTCGACTCCATGTGTCGACACCTCCTCCGACCTTGCTGTCACCCCTTTTCACCCATTATTTCTGTGTGGGCCAGAATCCCTAAAAAAAATGTCTGAAGACAAGCTTGCCGAGCTCTTCTTAAGCTCAATTTCCCATACCTTTTCCCCCAAGGATTGGGCAAATCATTGGCATTCCCATCCCCTTTAAATTGAACCCCTAATTCTTCTATACAAGAAAAAAAAGTTAAAAAAATAGAAAGATGAAGAAGCTGCCAGCTGAAATCCCTAAAATAAATGCATCCATATGATTGGAACAAATCTCACTTGCAAGTGAAATCAGAAAATAGTAAAACAAAAAAAAACAAAAAAAAAAACATAATAAGGCATATGTTCTGGTGGGCTTTATGGACTTCTTACCTCCCTCAGACCCCCAAAAAGGGGAATACATATCTCAAGCCCTAGCAGCTATGCTTGGCTTCCAGGGAATCGTCCCCGTTATGGCCATGACTCAGTTTGCTCAACGCTAAAAGTCTCTCTTCCCCAAAAATCATATTACTGCTCAGAGTCAGGACCCCTTTGAGTTTGATCCCAAAAATGCTGATGAATTGCTGCATCCATTCATCGTGTGTACACACTTTGAGCATACAACAGAAGCAAATTAAGAATGAGCGAATGTTTGCATGAACGTCTACACTTTCTTGGTGCCCTGTTATATCAAATGGTGAGTAGTGGAAGGTCGGGTTAGGCCCCGCGGGAAACTCTCACTATGCGTGAGTGCAATACTTTGTCACGTGCTGGGAGTCTGCTTAATGAATCATTCTTACTGCATTACCTACCCACATGTGTTATATCCTGCTTTACATAGCAAGCATTGCTTTCATGTATATTTTCCTCGGTCCCTCGAGGGCCCTTCTTTCTTGGCGATTAATCAAGGGTTTTCTCCCCTCTGGGGAGATGTAATTAATGCCGATACCTATATAGTGTGGCGGACTTTCGGTCCTGACATAGATTTCACATTCGTCTGACCAAGTTAGATCAAGCGCATATTAAATTTGTCACGGAAGTGACTGGCACACCTATAAAGCAAATAAAATCCGCAATAAATAAAAAGATAACAAAGGAACAAAAAAGTGCGTCACCAAGTTGGCACGCCCGATGGGACCAAGTCTCCCTTCATCTTTGCCAAAGGAGAAGGCCCTGGGGTCCTTCCAAAAATTACTGATTGTTTGTCCATTCTATTTTGCAGGAATTGCAATGACAAGTGATTGGCAGCACTCACTTTCGGCCCGCAAGTGGTCGCTGACCATGCGGAACACGGATACCTGGCGGTGCCCACTGTCTTCGAGACTCTGCCACTAGGGGTGGGGTTCCCCAATTTCCTCGACGTCGCCTTCGTCGGCTTGCTGCTGGTCGAGGAGGCTGAAGTGAACAAGACCGTCACAGCCAAGGCCGTGACTCTAACCACGGCAAGCCTTCCCTGGAGGGTCATTTCACGACGCTGCATCAACTCCTGCTTCATCCACCATGTGGACTACTGTGCTATCCCCGCCAGCGACAAGGCGTCCAGGGGAAAAAAGAAGAATCAAAGAAGAAGAATGGTTGCTGTTCCCCGAGGCCAACTCCCAGTTAGAATATATGGGTGCAAGACACGGATTCAGAAGGGGGGGACGAATGAATCTTTCAACAAATACACCCAATTAAAAACAATTATGGAATCAAACTTTTAATAGTACTCAGTAATCAAATGAGACAGCACAACTACTCTCTTCTCACAACCTTGAGATGAGACACTCAGGCTCGCATATATAATTCTACTAAGCATAAGAACATACACTCCACAGACATATAAAACTCTCAACGTAACACAAGGGCAAACGCAAGTAATCAAGCACACACAACCTGTGAAGGGGAGAAAGATGATATGGAGGAGCGCAAAGAGCAACCCACGATGGACATGATATTTTTAGGTGGTTCGGACAGACCCACAGTCTGCCTACGTCCACCCCTCACCCCAAACCGGAGTGAGGCTTCCCTTGTAAAAGCAAGAACCGCAGACTTAGTCTGCAATAGACGCTACCTAACAGCTTGACAAACCGAGGGAGACAAATCCCTCAAACCAAGCTCTGCAACCCACAGAAGCTTGGCACCTGGGCTTGCTACCCACAAGTCTAGAATCGGAGATGAATCTCCCTTTCTCCAAACCGGAGGGAAACCACTAGTGACACCCCGTCACTAGTAAACCAGAGGTCACAGACCTCTCTTCCTCCACACCAGAGGGAAACCACAAGTGACACCCAGCCACTTACAAATTGGAGAAATAATTCTCCCTTCTTCTGAGTCCACAGGAGGAACCCCGATTCCAAACAAGGGAAACGGAAAGCACTGAGGATATGAAAAGAACAAACGAAAAACAAACAAGAGAAACAAAAACAGATATAGCTCCGAGGAGCACAATGACTGTGGATTTCTTCTTCTTCTTCTTCTTATTCTGCTGCTGGCTCTCTTGCTCTCTCTAGATGTTGCTCACCTCTTTTCTTCTTTACTCTTTTTTCAGCTCTGCTCTCCTTCTACTCTCTCTTTCTGCTTCGATCTCTTTTTCTTCTGGGTGCTCTCACTCTTCTTCAATTGGGCGATCTGTCACCTTTTATAAGGCAGCAGATGATGGGCGTTTGGAAACCATGTTTCCCGCCCAAACTTTCACGCAGATCTGGATCTCTTCATTCCACGTGTTGTAATCTTAGCACTATGACTTTCCATGTGTCAACATCTCCAGTAGATAGATCAGTCTTGGATCATGGGCTTTGGCCTTAGATCAATCTCACATGCTCACCTGAGACTTAATGAATTCTGCCCTTTATATATATATATATAGATGAAGTTCCTGCCAGTAGGAAATTAAAGCAATTAGACCAACACTTTGTAGTCAGCCATATTTCAAATATGCACAGACTTCAATCTAACAGTAAGTGTCGACACATTAAAATGCATAGACTTAATGAAATATGCACCGACCTTTACATATAGCAAGCAGATATGCATTGACTTGAGTATGCAAGCAGCAAACCTGCACCCACCCTATATGCGTGCATGTAAAACATGCACCGACTATGTGTATGCGCGATGAAACAATGCACCGAGCTTGTGTATGCATGAAACGTAGGTAAAGACTAAGAATGCACCGACCTTAAGTGTTCAAAAACAAAACATGCACTGACTCTAAACAGTGAAGTGTATAGACTTTAGATCAATCTAATACCAACGTGCATCGACCTCATGTGCTAGCACCGACCTTAAACGTGCATAATTGTTATCTGCCCAGTGCAAAAGTATGCACCGACCTGAGGCGCTCACAGCAAAGAATATGCACCGACCTACATGCGTGCTCATGACAAGAGTGTGCACCGACTTGACATCTGTATCGACCCTTGCATGCGCAAGGCGAACTATGCACCGACCCATATATGCACGGACCTTCAGATGCAGCACACTAAGTATGCACTGACCTGTATAGATAAAACTAGCACCGACTGTATCTGCTTATGCCAAGGAACATTGCACCGACCTTGTTAATGAAAAGACAGAAACAATGCACTGACTTCTGTATATGTGAAATGTGCACAGACTTATGTTGTATGATCAGTAAACTAGCACCGACTATGGGTAAAGCTAGCACCGACTTTATGTTCAAGCTAAAACGTGCTCCGACTTGCAGACCCAAATGCTTTAAGTATGCACCGACCTCATGAATGCTTATTGCATGAAACCTAAACATGCACTGACTAGATGCTCACTATATGCATCGACCTTCTAAACATCAAGGTGATTGTGCACCGACTAAGGTTAGTGCAATGGCGAAAGTTGCACCGACCGTATGATCACATGCATGGACCTTAGTTAGAGAACCCACATACTAACACCGACCTCAGTTAGTATAAAAACATACTAACATCGACCTCAGTTAGTATAAAAACATACTAACATCGACCTTACATGCTCTACGGTGATGAGTACAGACCTTGGTATGCTATATGCACAACATGCACCGACCTATGGTCTGCCTTAACATGAAACTTATACTGACCTTGGTCTGCCTTAGCATGAGACATGCACCGACCTTGCTTAACATGCATTGACCTTGTATGATAGAACATGAATTCTGACTAAGTAGAAGACATCAAGATGATAATGTTGCCAAAGTCAACATGAAGTCAAAGTCAACAAGAAGTCAACACATAGTTGCCATCATTAAAACAAATCATCAAATCCAAAGGAGACACAACATTCTCCCCCTTTTTGATGATGGCAACGCAACCAATTTTTGATGATAACATTCATAACAGCTTTAGTCAGAATATGATGACAACATTCATAACAGCTTTAGTCAAAATATGAGCATGCATGAATTCAGATGAATGTCTCCCACTATACCCTATGCATGTCTCCCACTATTCCCTGTTCATACCCCATAAAAACATATCCCCCCATCAAAAATATTCTCCCCCTTTGACATCAGCAAAGAAGGAAATGGTTGAGATAGAGAATAGGATAGCAACAAGAGGTAGAAATGACAATAGGATTCTGATTGACATTCTGAGTGACGGTTCATTGAGTAAAGCATACAGGGCTCAAAGTCTTCAGATGTAAGATTCTATGTTCTGCATTCTTGATAGAATTCTGGTTTAACAGTAATAACAGTTAGAGTGTATCCACTGGACTCTTCTGAATTAGGTTTGTAGCAACCTTTAATAGCAATAAACCAGAATTGCATTAGACATGTAGGATTTGGCCTTATTATATCCTACTCGGTCAGAAAACAATGAGTTTCTTTAGGAGTGACAAAGATATGTATTGAAGTTAAACAGATTGCCATTCCTTAATTTTCACTTTAGGATTGCGGCAGGCAGTATATGATTTTTTGGTTCTAGATTTTTCTTTTCTTAGAACAGTTAGGTATAATACATGCCTTTTATTGTGAGGGTACATGTTGTTTAGATGTCAGTACCCCTAATTACTCAGCGATGTATACCAGCCTGTTTCACATATCAAACAGAATAAATAGTTTGCATCTTTTTGCGTAAGGGTACATGTTTATCAGACGCCAGTATCCCTAGTTACTCAATGAAACTACCCAGACTGTTTAGATCATTGAACAGAGATGACTTGAAGCATTTCATGACATAAGTTTTTCTTCATTTCATTGATAAAGTACTCAGTTTCTCAGTGCATTCAATCATTGCTCTGCCTTTATAATTCGACTTCATTTTCAAAGTTTTGCTGCCCTTTGTGTTTAGAAGGAATTGTTTAAAAACAATACACATTCCAAGTTTCTCAACCAAGAAATCATTAATCCAAAGATTTTCAAATATTTGAAGACTTTATCAAACATGTTATGAAAAGAATGGTTGAGAGCTATTAATTGTCATAAACAACTTAGTTCATTGAATTCAGTTTTTAGACTCTAAAATTTATTAGGTTTAAACCATTAGTTCATTCAAGAAACAATCAAGGATTCTTATATGAGAAGATCTCTGATTTTAGTAGCTTAGAATAATGAAATGTTTCAGATTGTCATTTTTCAGATGTACTGAATTTCAAGGGCATTAAGAAATTGAGAGAGAGTTTGAATGTGTCAAAATGACCTGATATGGAGGAATCCTTAGTGACAGTGTATCACTAAGATAACAATCAAGATATGAAAAGAATTAAGCAAGAAACTCCCCCTATCTATATGCAATGATGTTCAGACACAACATTCTGAATTGGGAGCTTCGGTTGACTGAAGAGAGCAGATTGGTCGATCGAACTAGACAGATTTGGAGTCACAAAGGTATTTTGCTCCCCCTAAGTGTATGCATGTACTGGGCATGAATTCATAGATCAGTGTATGCATTTTACAATATGTATGCAGGTCTAACAAAGATATTATGCAACTTGACCCATGGTACTTGGCGGAGGACTTGGTCCAAGGATCACCTCACACATGGTAAGAGCATCCAGACAGACTCCATCTGCCCTTCAGCACTGTTCCATTTAATATACCATGATGGTCATGCATGACAATGCAGTGCCAATACAGTTCTATATGCAGTCAGTCACTTCTTTTTCGGAGTTTTCAAACTAAGTGATATTCAATGCAGTCCACTACATGTATGCATATGCAATGGCTCTCCTCAGGATGAATTGCACTAACTAGTGAACATACATACTCCCCCTGATTGTGTGCAGTATACAACTTGCCACTGATACTTTTACCAAAATACATATGATGATATGAATTTCCATATGTGGAAAGAGTAGCAAGTCTATGCATGATTTTCAGATTCACAATTGATGTGCATCACAATGGATTGTTACACTCTTATTTAATCAGATTTATGTAGTTCTGTTTTTCAAAAAGCATCACAAGTAGCAACTTAATGTATGCATGAACGATTTCAAAATAAACTCTTCAGAAGTCACACAATCAGATCATTTATTCCTTGAAGAAAGACTCAATCATGCAATAGCAGAGATAAGAATTTCAATACTTTTTGAACAATCTGAGAACAGTCAGAGGTATCAACTTGGGCTAAACATATAGCTCATGAGGATGCACTATGTGTAATCAAAAATTATGCAGTAATCATAAAGTTAGAGAATTCAGTTGATTTACCTGAAACATACAAGAATGGGGTTTTACCATACTTGGGTGCCTTGGTTTATTAACCCCTTTATTCTTCAGCTTCCAAGGCACACCTGCAAAGTAATTCCTTATTTTGCACTAGTAGGTACCCAAGACATATTGGGTCCTGAAGTAACATAGACACCTTTAGCAGATGTTCTAAACAATTTTTGTGCATGAAGGTCATCAAATCTCATCAAGTAGCAAGTATACATTGAATGACCTATCTGACCACAGTAATGACATGATGCAGCAGATTTCAAATTCTTGTTATGCAAATTACTGTTGTCATGAAATCTATGTGTTTTTGCATGAAAATTTCTATTAACAGAATTAAGATTCTGTTTACCGAACCCAGCCTGTTTATTATAACCTGCCAGCCAACAGGTTGCAGCCTTGTGGCCTGACTTTCCACATTCAAAGGATGTAATGAATTTTTCTTTAAAACCAGATTTATTCCTTTCAAAAACTAATTTATTTACAGGGAATTTAGCAAATTTGGAGTTGAAATTTCTTCTCTGGGCATGCCAACATAGGGCACCAATGTGGCCCTTCTTGCCACAGTGAGAACATGAATTAGAATTTCTTCTACCTGCATTCAGCCAGCATTCAAATGCCTTATGACCCAATTTGCCACAGTTAAAGCATGTCATATGCTGGTTTATTAAAACAAACTTATCCTTGTTAACAGCATGAATGTTTTGCATGAAATTTAGTATGATATGAATGTGATTTTTTCTTATCACTTGCAAACCAGCATTGTGTAATCGTGTGTCCTAATTTACCACAGTGAAAACATTCAATTTTCTTTTTCTAAAATGAAGGATTTTTATCATGAAATTTCCTAGCATGCATTATGCTGGCGCTCAGATCATCCTTTTCCATCAATTTACACTCATGCATCAGATGACCAAATCTATGACAATAGTGGCATGATATTTTCTTTTTGTGTGCATGTGTGTGTGTGTTTAGGTTATGTATCACATGCACAACATCAGCATGATTGTTTCTTTGCTTATTCTTCACATGAACATACTTTTTCACTTTTTCATTTTGTTTCTGAGTGTCAGTTTATTTCTGATTTTTCTGAACAATGGGCTGTTTATCTTTTGAGGTGGTGACTACGTTTGATGCAGTGACAAACGATGTTATTAGCTTGTTATTAAGAGCTTTCTTATTAACATTATTGTAGCCCAGCCCTTCCTTCCTGAAGTTAACCTTGACTCCTAGCAACTTATCCAGATTTTTTTGCCCACTAACAAATTTAGACAGAAAAGCTTTCAAATCCTGAATCTCAATTTTTAGTGATGCAATATTTATTTCATAACTAACAATCTCTTGTTCACTGCAATTAACAGCTTCATTCAGTATTTTGTTAGCAATTTTGTATTTCTCAATTTCTTGTTCCAGATTGCTCAGTTTTTTAGAATCTTCAATACAAACAGTTTTTCCTCTTTCTATGGCTAGAAGTCTTTCAGACATAGTAGAGTTCAGCTGTTTTAACTTTTCATTTTCCTTAACTAGAGCATCATTTTGAATTAACTCATCAAGAAGAATCTGGTCATCATGTGATGCTTTTGGATTATTTGAAGTCTCAGATTCTCTTTGCAGATTTTCAATATTTTTCTGAAGCTCCATGTTCACAGACTTTATTGCATCAGATTTTTCAACAAGTAGATTCTTCTCTTGGTTGATTTTTTCAAATTTTTCTTGATTTTCTTTAACGAATTTTCTGAGAGATTCGTTTTTTGATTTCAGCTTATTTAGATCTGTGTTAACATGTTCAAGATCCTTCAGCAGTTTTTCATTCTGAACATGACTGCTAATGATAGTCTGATCATCATTAGTTGATTTAAGTTTTTCTTCAAGTTCAGTAATCTCATTTGCAAGATCTTGATTTTCATTCTTTAACAATCCAATTTGTTTCTTAAGCTCTTGGATATCAGATAAACAAGCATCATGCATTTGTTTCAATTTTAAACAGTTTTCACATGAAGAATTAGAACTATTCAAGCTAACAGTCTTTTTCAATTTTTTATGTTGTTTTCTTAAGATCTCATATGACTCCAATAAATCAGCACATGCATCCTGCCAGTCATCTAAGGTGAATCTTTCAAAGGGATTTACCTGATCATCATCCTCTTCTTCACTTTTGCTGCTACGATTACTGCCTTTAGCCATCATGCATTGGTCGTTACTTCCATAGCAAGCAGTCTTCAGTTTGTTCAGAATGTCCTTGGCTGACCTGCAATCATAGAAGGAAGAATGGAAAGCCTTGTCAATAACTGCTTTCATTAAATCCAAAGCTTTTTGATTTTCTCCATAGTTCAATCTATGACTTTCAGTCCATTTGGACTTTTTCTTTGGTAATCCGTGAGGACCTTGTGAAATTAACTTCCACATATCTGGATCAACATTATTGACAAACGTGCGCAGATTGTTACACCATAGATTGAAATTAGTGCCATCAAAAATCGGTGGACAAGCCATGGATATAATCAACAAACAAATCAATGCACCAAAGTAGGTATGCTCGGAAATGCACCAAGGAATAGTAGGATCTACTACGGATCGTTGGATCCGATGAGACAGCAACCCACTCTGATACCACTTGTTAGAATATATGGGAGCAAGACATGGATTCAGAAGGGGGGGGGGGTGAATGAATCTTTCAACAAATACACCCAATTAAAAACAATTGCGGAATCAAACTTTTAATAGTACTCAGTAATCAAATGAGACTGCACAACTACTCTCTTCTCACAACCGTGAGCTGAGACACTCAGGCTCGCATATATAATTCTACTAAGCAAAAGAACATACACTCCACAGACATATAAAACTATTAACGTAACACAAGGGTGAACGCAAGTAATCAAGCACACACAACCTGTGAAGGGGAGAAAGATGATATGGAGGAGCGCAAAGAGCAACCCACGATGGACAGGATATTTTTAGGTGGTTCGGCCAGACCCACAGTCTGCCTACGTCCACCCCTCACCCCAAACCAGAGTGAGGCTTCCCTTGCAAAAGCAAGAACCACAGACTCAGTCTGCAACAGACGCTGCCTAACAGCTTGACAAACTGAGGGAGACAAATCCCTCAAACCAAGCTCTGCAACCCACAGAAGCTTGGCACCTGGGCTTGCTACCCACAAGTCTAGAACTGGAGACGAATCTCCCTTCCTCCAAACTGGAGGGAAACCACTAGTGACACCCCGTCACTAGCAAACCAGAGGTCACAGACCTCTCTTCCTCCACACCAGAGGGAAACCACAAGTGACACCCAGCCACTTGCAAACTGGAGAAACAATTCTCCCTTCTCCTGAGTCCACAGGAGGAACCCCGATTCCAAACAAGGGAAACGGAAAGCATTGAGGATATGAAAAGAATAAATGAAAAACAAACAAGAGAAACAAAAACAGATATAGCTCCGAGGAGCACAATGACTGTGGATTTCTTCTTCTTCTTCTTCTGCTGCTGGCTCTCTTGCTCTCTCTGGCTGTTGCTCGCCTCTTTTCTTCTTTACTCTTTTTTCAGCTCTGCTCTCCTTCTACTCTCTCTTTCTACTTCGATCTCTTTTTCTTCTAGATGCTCTCACTCGTCTTCAATTGGGCGATCTGTCACCTTTTATAAGGCAGCATATGATGGGCATGTGGAAACCACGTTTCCCGACCAAAATTTCACGCAGATCTGGATCTCTTCATTCCACGTGTTGTAATCTCAGCGCTATGACTTTCCATGTGTCATCATCTCTAGTTGATAGATCAGTCTTGGATCATGGGCTTTGGCCTTAGATCAATCTCACGTGCTCGCCTGAGACTTAATGAATTCTGCCCTTTATATATATATATGATGAAGTTCCTGCCAGTAGGAAATTAAAGCAATTAGACCAAGACTTTGTAGTCAGCCATATTTCAAATATGCACAGACTTTAATCTAACAGCAAGTGTCGACACATTAGTATGCATAGACTTAATGAAATATGCACCGACCTTTACATATAGCAAGCAGATATGCACTGACTTGAGTATGCAAGCAGCAAACCTGCACCGACCCTATATGTGTGCATGTAAAACATGCACCGACTATGTGTATGCGCGATGAAATAATGCACCGAGCATGTGTATGCATGAAACGTAGGTAAAGACTAAGAATGCACCGACCTTAAGTGTTCAAAACAAAACATGCACTGACTCTGAATAGTGAAGTGTATAGACTTTAGATCAGTCTAATACCAAATTGCATCGACCTCATGTGCTAGCATCGACCTTAAACGTGCACAATTGTTATCTGCCCAGTGCAAAAGTATGCACCGACCTGAGGCGCTCACATCAAAGAATATGCACTGACCTGCATGCGTGCTCATGACAAGAGTCTGCACTGACTTGACATCTGTACCGACCCTTGCATGCGCAAGGCAAACTATGCATCGACCCATATATGCACGGACCTTCAGATGCAGCACACTAAGTATGCACCGACCTATATAGACAAAACTAGCACCGACTGTATCTGCTTATGCCAAGGAACATTGCACCGACCTTGTTAACGAAGAGACAGAAACAATGCACTGACTTTTGTATATATGAAATGTGCACAGACTTATGTTGCATGATCAGTAAAGTAGCACCGACCGTGGGTAAAGCTAGCACCGACTTTATGTTCAAGCTAAAACATGCTCCGACTTGCAGACCCAAATACTTTAAGTACGCACCGCCCTCATAAATGCTTATTGCATGAAACCTAAACATGCACTGACTAGATGCTCACTATATGCATCGACCTTCTAAACAACATGGTGATTGTGCACCGACTAAGGTTAGTGCAATGGCAAAAGTTGAACCGACCGTATGATCACATGCATGGACCTTAGTTAGAGAACCCACATACTAACAACGACCTCAGTTAGTATAAAAACATACTAACATCGACCTTACATGCTCTACGGTGATGAGTATAGACCTTGCTATGCTATATGCACAACATGCACTGACCTATGGTCTGCCTTAGCATGAAACTTATACTGACCATGGTCTGCCTTAGCATGAGACATGCACCGACCTTGCTTAACATGCATTGACCTTGTATGATAGAACATGAATTCTGACTAAGTAGAAGACATCAAGATGATAATGTTGCCAAAGTCAACATGAAGTCAAAGTCAACAAGAAGTCAACGCATAGTTGCCATCATTAAAACAAATCATCAAATCCAAAGGAGACACAACACTCTCGACCTCCGAGAAGTCTGTTCTAATAGACGACGTTCGAGTATATTGATTAGCGCTCATTTGTTTATATTTATTCACATCGCACACATTATCTTTGAGCTTTAACGAAGTTAATTATGCAATTTTTACTTGATAATCTCGATCTCTCACAAAATGGAGAATTTTCTGTAATTAATGAGACTTGAGCCCTTTTTTTAATAAAAATATTTACATAATTAAACATTACTAAAATCACAAGGAACTTCATTATAATTGTTTTCTACAAAGTTGACTTGGTATGAACAAAATGGGAGATTATTGGCTTGTAGTCATTGTTAAGATCTTGAGGGACTCAAATTTAATTTTTTTGCATTTTTGCAACTTTGTGAACAGTCACATGAGCCCTTCCCCACGTGTACAGGCGAACTGCATGGGACTTCTCAGTTGGCATGGAGGGCAGCAGCAAGCTGTCCCTTCTCCAGCATGTGCGAAGCCTGTGGCCACTCTCCTCCCTCTGGCAGACCATTTAGGGAACCGGCGAGATTGGGGCAAGAGTAGCCGCATCTCGGGATCGCAAGGGGAGCCAGCGAACATAGCTTAAGAACAGGCGGCACCTCTAGCAGATCACGGCTCCAGCTGGATAGCAGCCATGCGAGTAGAGTGGCAGGAAGCTTGTAGGCGGGCTGAGCTGTGCATGGGAAACCAGCGGCAGCCGCAGGCAATGACAAGGCATGCAGCAGCTTGTGAAGAGACTGAGCTTGCATGGGGAAAGGGTGAGATCTTCTGGCATCAACCGTGGCAGATGGCAGTGGTGTGAAGAGCATGTCGGAGCTCCATGCAGCGATGGGTGCAGGAGCAACATCACCCCATGCTCCTATAAAACCCGCAGTTCCCCCCTCTCTACGGGAACTTCTTCCCCCCCCTCTCTTCTTCCCTTCTCCCCCCATCTTTCTTCTTCTACTCTAGCCTCCTCTCCTTCGCACGGGTTTCCCATTCCTCTTTCTCTTCCCTTCCCCTTCTTCTTCCCCTCTCCTCTCTTCCCTCCCTCCTCCCATCACAGGTGTCCCTCTTCCCCTTCTCCCTTCTCACTTCCTCCTCCCCACGGTAGTCAATAGGGCTTCTCCTCTCCCTCTCTGATCTCTCTCCTTTATCTTCTCCACTCCACCCTCTCCCCCTTCTTTTCTTCCTTCCCTCTCCCTCTTCTCCTTTCTCTTTTTCACCTCTCTCTCCCCTAAGATCCGACGCCCCTGTTTTGAATAGGGGCACCGTTCCTCTTATCCGGACTCCAATTCCGCGAGTGTTGCTCTTTACCCCCCTCTCGCTGCTCTTTCTCTTTCTCTCCCACACACCATCGGCAATCCCTCCTTCACTTCTCCCTTCCCCTCTCCCTCTCTACATTCCCTCTCTCTCGGCCTTTCTCTCTTCACCGCATAGCCACTCCTCTCTCGCACAGCGTCTTTCACACGTTCCCCTCTCTCCCTTCCCACTGCACACACACTTCACGTAGCTTCGGCCCGTCCCTCACCCACACACACATACTCTCACACTGCTCCGACCTCCTCTCACCACCGGACCTCTCTTCACCTTCAACTGCTCTCATCTCCCTCTGCGCCGTTCTCTGTGGCACCGCTGGTCCGCTCTCCCACTCCCTCTCTATCCCCACTGCACACACGCCTGCACCACCTCTCTCTTGCTGGCGTCCCTCTCTTGCCTTCCCCACACGCACCTGCACCATACTCTTTCCTTCTTTGTTTCTCACCTCTCCACCTCTCCCTCTCTCCCTCTTTCTCTCTTTAACACCCACACACCGCCGCAACCACACCTTCTCACACACACCCGCACCACCGGTCGACCACACCGCTTCTCCTCTCTTCGCACACACACACATACATTACGTCTTTACCCACGTCTTCCTCTCCCCGCCACTCTTCACCTCCCCCTCTCCCTTTTCCTCTTATCTCTTCCTCTCTTTTCTCCCCCTCTGCAACTCTCCTTCTCTCTATAACTCTCCCTTGCTCACACCCTCATCGGCGGCTCTCTCCTCCTCCCCCCTTTCTCTCTTTCTCATCTCTCCTCTGTAGGTTACAAGCTCAGGATCGCACACTTACGTTTTCTGTAGCAAGTTCGGCAGGGAAAAAACACACGAACAGGAGCACAAGTTTTTGGGGAATATTTTCTCTATCTGAGAAGCTAACGATGCGTAAGAGAATACATCAAAAAAAACATCAACTACCTTCTACTTTTAAGGAATGATAAAACAAGATAAAACAAGACCGTGTCATCCCACGATCCACAGTTCTTGCCTACAGCACGTTGCAAGCCACGCACACACGCATGCCGGTTTCTTCGTGAACCCGGCAGACCCATTCCTTCCATTGCTTCCGCAAGACTCGGACCAACACCGCCATATCAGGATTATCTCCAACATCCTCCTCCACTTTCACACTTCGATCTCCTCACTCCTCCCCCTCCTCTAGCATTCCTCTCTCCCTCTTTCTATTTTCTGCGCACTCCTGCATGCAGCATTTTTTTCCCTTCTATAGGCACGGGATGGTTCCCTCTCTCTCCCCATTCCCTCTCTCTTTCTCTCCTTCACATAGCAGCTCTCCCTCTCTCCGTTGCTTCCCTTCACCTGCATTGTTCATAGGAGCGACCCCCCCTTCGCCCGACAACTGCCGCGTTGACGCCCTCACCGTGGGGCCTCTTCTCCCTTCCCCCCTCCGGGTCCCCTCTTTGCACTCTCACTCTCATCACCCTCTCTCTATTTCCTGCACCTTCCCTCACCCTCTTCTCTTCTACACCACCTTTCTCTCACTCCCTGCACCGGACCTCCCCTCTACACTGCTCACCCGTCACCCCGTTCTCACCTCTCCCTCTCTCATTCTTTTCTACACTTCTCACACCATCACACACACAGCCCCACACACTCACCCTGCCTTTGCTCCCTCCATCCTACACTGCTCTCGCTCTCCTTCTCACACTCACTTTGACTCCACCTTGCCCTTCCTATTGCAAACACACACACACCCCCCTCTCTCCGTCTCACCTTCTCACACACTATATTTCCACTCAATTTTTCTTTATTTTGTTTATTTACCTTCTCTCCTCCCTCTACTTCTCTCTCTCTATCTCTCCCTATTTCTCTCTAAGGCTCTCTCACGGCGGCATCTTCTCCTAGGTTGGGCGGCTCTCCAAGGTCCAAGGGCGTGGACGACGGCGTTTCTCGATGGCTATTTTTTCACCTTACTTTTCTATGCTTAGTTTAGTTAGAGTTTAGTTGGGGTTGTAATTTTCTATTTTCTTGTTGTCTTGTAAACGTTTAATTTTTTGAGCAATAAAATTAGTTTAGTGTTATTCTCATTGTCTCCCGTATTTTCTTCTTTCTTCTTTCTATATTAATTTCTCTATCTAAACTCTCTAAATTTCTTTAGGTAGATTTACTTTTATGTAATTTTAAATTCTAACCAAAAAAAAAAAATTTCATTCCACAATTTTCTTTTTAAAATACAAAGTTTTCAATCTTAAAATCTAAACCTCTCCGTGGATTCGACCCGGACTTACCACGAAACTACGTTTTTATTTCTTTGCGAGTTTAGAATTTAAGATTGACGGCCATTGTGTTTAACGACACACATTTAGGTTCGACCAATTTTTGGCGCCGTTGCCGGCGAGGCTTACGATTGTTAAGTTGAAATTTTGTTTCTCTTGTGAATATATTTCTACTAATCTATTTAATTTTCTTATTTTTACAGAAAAAAAAGAAGAAAAAAGCAAACCAGAAAATCAAAAAAAAATCTGTCAAAAAAATTTGTCGCAGAAACCTGAAGCGTAGATACAGATAATAGAATTTAGAAATTCCAGAGAAAATATCTGTCGCAGAAAGTCTGAGAAATGTCGCAGAAGGTTTGATCAGAAAATAAAATAAAAAATGGGCAAAAAAATCATAAACATTCAGAGGTAAGTTCTCCTTTCTTTCCTTAGTTTTTGAATTGAGTCAAATAAAAAAAAGAAAAAAAAAGGACGAGAGATTGCACTTCAAGTAAGTATCCTAAACCCCTCTCATTTTGTGTCATTTCCTTAGTGTTCTTGCATATTGTGGTTAAATTGGTTCAAAAAAAAACTCTTAACTTGAACTCAATAAAATCTTCATCTCAAGATTATAAACCACACCATCCAAGTTCTAGGTTATGCATCATTTAAGATAGAATTTAATTTTTGTCAATTACATTTTGGAGATCGTGAGGGGTAATGTATGTTCTACTTATCCTATCAGGAGCATGCATTATTGCATAGAACCCCTTATTTTGAAATTGTGGTGAGCATTTCATTTTGAAAATATTTTAAGGGCAACATCCATAATCACATAAGGTGGGGATTTGATCACCCTTCCTTGGCCCACAAACTAGATTTCCCTTTCATCTTTGCATGTCCTAAGTCTTAAATAACATTTAGTAGACACCCTAGGTTCACACTGTGGTTCTTGTGCTATTTGGGCTTACCCTCTTGTGGAAATCGATGTCTAAGGCAAGACTGTCGGATGGCAAATATCTTAAGCGGGCTAGTGGTTCTCTACTTAGGTCCCTACGTAAGTAGGGGGAGTCTCCCACTACCCCACCCCTTACCTGGCTGGTGAAAATATTGAGGGTGAACTTAAGTTGAACTTTAGCCATTTTATGAAAGCCCACTTGTAGGTCTAAGTCAGATCTAGGTCGGTAGGTAATTTGTGTGTTAACTTGTTTGTGTTTGCATAAAAATAATAAAAAATAAACAACAAAACAAAAAATTCCCCTCTTCTCTCTCTTCGTCCTAATTAGTGTTAGCCAAAAAAAAATCATTTCCGTGGATCGGGTTTTTAATCAAACTATTGACTTGACCCAAAATCAATTCATTCCAATGGACCCAAGCTCCTATACACCACCTACCTTTCAAGGATGATCACATATGGGCCCAACCGACCCATTATGTAGGTAAGTACCCAACCCAATATCCATCTTTCACCCAATCTTACCCGACCTTCAATGAAAGCCCATATCCTTGGTCGGCCCAACAAGAGAACTTCACACCCATGGCAGCCCAATATCCTTATCCCCCCCAAAATCAGGACCAATTTGCTCAATCTTATTTAGGGGATCAAATGCCATTCCTTCCCCTTGAACATGCTTCATCATGCCAAAACCTCCCTACACCTTCTCGCACCCCTATCTTTGAGTGGGGCGATCAAAACAATTTCTCTTGAAAAAATCCTCAACATCAAGCTCTATGCCTTCTTGAGCCATATGTTCAAAATCAATATGGAGGGCATGACACAAACTTTCCATCATCTTATTATCCACAAGAAGGCTATCCTCATCAATATAATCATCAACACAACCGTTCTATCCCTACATACAATGGTCCTAACAATGAAGAAAAACTCAACCAATTGATTCAAATCATCTTGACTAATCAACAAAGCATTGGCTCTCTTCAAACTAAATTGGACCAACTCACAAGAGTCACAGATGAATTGGCGATAGACCAATTGCCTAACCCCATTGATGCAAACCTTGAAGATCAATTCCCCCAGTTTACCCAACACACTTATTCTTGCCAACAACCCATGATTCCTCTGCCAAATGAAACTCTTGACTAGGTAATGAGGAAATTGTGGAAGAATTTGGGATAAGTAGCAAGATGGCTTATTTGATTAAGGAGTCCATACCCATCTATGAGGAGAGTCACAATGAGTCGGTTGAAATTAAGTTGGAGGGTGAATTAAATGATGTGCAAAATGGTGCCATTCAAAATTATGAAATTGAGAGTATCGATGGCCCAATTGAGGAAGAACGTAGAAATGAGGATTGTCTAGCTGAAAATGATGATGACAAAGTAATGGAATATGACCCTCCTCACTTCGAAGAATATCATGAAAGGATCGCATCGGAAGATTTCTCATTTCATCTTATGGTCCCACAATTGGAAAAATTGATTGATATTCTCCCTATGTTAGAATAATGTGAACACTTTGGTATGGAGAGTGTCATCATTAACTTATGTGAGGAGAAGCATAAGGAAGAAGGTAATGTTGATGTTGCAAACATGTTGAATGATAACTCTGATGAGGAAGAGAATGGTGAAGAGCCTTTAAGTGAAAAATCCATCTCTCATTTAGATGCCCCAATTGTTGAGAAGATAATTGATAATCTCATTTTGATAGAAGATATTGATAACGGGGCATCACTTGAAGAAATTGAGTACATCACTCCAAACACCAAAGGCCCATTTGAGGAAATGCATGAAGAGGGGGATTGCTTTGTGGTTAATAATTTTATTGATTTAATGAAGATGAATTTTGAATATCCTCCTCCTCTTGAGGAATGTGATGAAGGGGCCTTATTGGAGAATTTCACATTTGATCGGACCTATGATGAAGGGGCCTTGATGGAAAAATTTACATTTAATCTTCCCACCCTATTATTAGAAAATTTGATTGATAATCTTCATTCAATTGATGAGTTCAATGAATGGGCCTTACTAGAGACTTTCACATTGGATCTGACCCCTGAGCCCTACCCCATAAAGTTTGAATCATTGGATGGATTAGATTCTGGGCTCACATCTCCTTCCAATTTGATTCCCCTACAAGCTAAGCCTCTCCAATATGACATTCTAGGACTTGAGGAGGATATGTCAACTATATTCACCTTTGCTTTAACTCCCCATCAGGAAGATCAATTGATTAGGGCCCTTAATGCTTATGAGGCTATGATTGAGGGGGATGTGGCTAATAATGTCAACCTTATTCATGAGCCGCCTGTCTCTGACCAAGTTTCTTTGGCGGAAGAAGTCAATAAAGGGATACTCAGGTGGGTAGATACAGGACAAGGGGACCAATGGATTGATACTGGGCAGAAGTTCCACCCCGATCTTGATAGAATAATGGCCATTGATTGTTACATGACCCATAAAGAAGAGAACTAGCTCACACATACTGCTAATGTTAAAATCAATAATGTTCGAGACCATCATATTTCTGGCCCACATGCACACACATATCATCTTATCTTCAAATGGCATGAATGTTGGAATTTAAACGAAGATAAGATAACATGATGGCTAATCATGAAATCAACTTGTTGGTTATTGGGCTTCATTGTGTCTAGCTGAAGATGTTAAACTTAGTGCTTATTGGGAGGCAACCCAACGTTTCCCCTTTTATGTTTCAACAAGTCATTTTTATTTTTTTTATTTGTAGGAGTTAGCTGTAGCATCAGGAGATTGTCTGGCGAAAGTCTCGTCTGCTCGCCCCAGGTTGTACCTTTCCTTTCCAAGCATTCATGTGCATTGTTCTTTCACACACTGTCTATATCATCAGAGATGATGCTATTCAAGTTGGGGGGTAAGGGTAATCATTGCAAAAATCTCACGCAACCTGCTACCTTATTTTGTTAAAAAAAAAGAAGAAGAGCCCCAACTGAGTTTTCATGATTCATGCTTTCATAAAAGAGAATCCGGAATGGAAAATACTGTGGAGATGGAAGATGGAATGATTTTTTATGTCTAGTCATGGGAACTAATTTAGAATCTCCTAAGGTCTCTTAGCATTAAAAAAAAATCACTTGAACGTTAATGAAACAGGAAGGACAAGTCTTCTGTCATTTAGTTTGGTGTCTGATACTCTGCCCTCCCTAGTGAAGAGTTATGTTGTGCCCCTGTGATTTTGATGAAAGCAAACACTATGAGTTATCTGATCTTCTGTGACATGTTTTTCAACTCTATGATTTTGATGATAGCATATCATGAACACATCTGATTGATTGTTCTGCTTTGGGCAAATATCATGTCAGTTCATACAGCTTTGCATATCATGAATCTGTGTCTGAATGATTATTTCTACTTTGGGCATAGAAATGTGCTATCTTGCATTAGCAGACATTCAGTTCATACAACATTGCATTCTGTCATTTATCAAGTCTATACACTGCTTCATTCAATGTCTGTACAGCCTTCACAAGAGCAAGTCTGTACATCGTTCTCTCCAGCAAGTCTATATACTGCATGCTCACACAACCATCAAGTCTGTACATTGCTCACTTGCATGCACACAAGTCTACACAGTGCTCTTCATTCATGTGCACAGTTCGTGCATCAAGTATGTACATTGCCTTTGCATAAGGTCACTCAAAGTCTATTCATTGTTCACAGCATTGGCCAAGTCTACACATCGTCATCTTGCATTCAAGTCTGCACATTGGCCAAGTCTGTACATCGCCACATTGTTCATGCATTGCTTAGCTCAAGTCTATACATCGGGCCTGTAGCTTGCTTAGCTGAAGTCTGTACATCCACCGTTGAACTTTCCAAGTCCTTACATCGGTGAAGTCTGTACAGTCAGTGTGTTTCACTCATCTAAAGTCTATACATTCCTTCCCATCTTTACCTACGTTCTGAACTGAGCAAGTCTATACATTCCTTTCCTTTGCCTACGTTCAGAACACAAGTCTACACACTGTCCTGTAGCTTGCATGAGTCATTGAAGTCTGTACATCGCCTTGGAGCTTTCCAAAGTCTATACATTAGCCAACAGTGCATCGTCTCATGCATCATCTCTCGCTAAGTCTATACAGCCTTTGCATTGCACGCTAAGTCCATACAGCCTTTGCATTACACTAAGTCTATATATTGCACTGTAGCATGCATTTCTTCAAGTCTGTACATCGGTTGGCTTGTGCAGTGCATCGTCTCTTAAAGTCTGTACAGTGTGAACATTGCATAACATAAGTCTATACAATGCATCGTCTCATGCATCGTCTCATGCAGCGTCTCTAGGTTCAAGTCTATACATGCTTCGGATGGCATCACATAAAGTCTGTACATCTGCATTCATTTGTCTAGCACACACACGTTCAAGTCTGTACATCCGACCGTCTCGTTCAGTGTGTCACGCTATCAAAGTCTGTACAGCGTTAGCCTACAATGCATCATCTTTCAAAGTCTGTACATCCATCATGTCACTCAGCGTCTCACTCAAGTCTATACATTGCAGCGTGTCTGTGCTTCAAGCTTTCCAAGTCTATACACTGCATGCCCTGCACGCACTGCAAGTCCATACATTGTCTACACTGCACACACAAGTCCATACATTGCATTTGGGCATCAAAACCTATACAGTGTCTCACATTGGCAAACTCTGTACATCGTTGGCCTGAGCATGCTTCGTCTTCTAAAGTCTATACATCCGTCACACTCCAGCCTTTGCCTTGAAGTCTATACACTGCTGTCTCATGCATTCTAAGTCCATACACCATGCAGTTGGGCATCGGTCATTACAGCAAGTTTGCACACTGTCTGCACGTTCTCAAAGTCTATACAGCTTGTGTCTGCATCAGTTCATAAGTCTATACATTGTCTTCTGCACAAACACTAAGTCTACACATTGTAGCATGCACGATCAAACAAGTCTGTACACACTTCAACACTCAAAGGCTGAACACTCTTCAGCAAGTCTGTACACACTTCAGCACTCAAAGGTTGAACACTCTTCAGCAAGTCTGTACACTCTTCAGCACTCAAATGCTGAACGTTCTTCAAGCTAAAGTCTGTACACTCCTTATTTCTAAGTTTATACATTCTATCCTTCACACTAAGTCTGTACACGGTGGTCTTCAGTTACCCAGCAAGTCTGTACATCCTTCTGATTATTTTCTTATGACTGTGTGACAGGTACTATTTGTGAAGCCTATGAGGGGCACGTGATCCGAGGACAACGCCCTAATTGCTACTGCTATAAATGCGAAGCTTCTTCCATCAGAAGAAGACTGGTCGAGTGATCGAGATAGAAGGAAAGAGCTGCAGAGAGGCAGAGAGCAGAAGAAGAAGAAAGGAAGAAGAGAGAAGCTGAGAGCCAGAGTGAGAGAGCAGAAGAAGAAAAAGAAAGAGAGAAAGAGAGATGGAGAGCTCGTGAAGAAGAAGAGAAGCTTCGTTTGTCATCACTGGACTTTGGATCAGATCCAATCCAGTTTGCTCCTGCGAGAGCTACCTTGTGCATTTTTTTTTCCAGCTTTCAGTTGCTGCGTTTTTGTTTTCTCTTTTTAACTGTTCACAGTTGTTCTTCCGATCCTCTAGTGTGAGGTCGGGTTCCCTCCGGTTTGGAGGAAGAGAGACTTGCGTCTCTGGTTGCCTGTGACTGGTTGTTCCCCTCCGGTTTGGAGGAAGGGAGGTCCGAGACCTCTGGGTTGCAAGCGGCTGGGAGTCACTTGTGGGTTCCCTCCTGGTTTGGAGGAAGGGAGATTCGTCTCCGGTTCTGGTCTTGTGGGTTGCAAGTCCAGGTGTTCCCTCCTGGTGTGGAGGAAGAGAGACTTCGGTCTCTGGCTTGCTAGTGACTGTGTATCACTAGTGGTTTCCCTCCGGTGTGGAGGAAGAGGGGAGGTTGTTCCCTTGGTCAAGCTGTGTGGCAGCATTTGTTACAGACTGAGTCTGCTGTTCTAGCCTTGCTAGTGGAAGCCTCACTCCGGTTTGGAGTGAGGGGTGGCTGTAGGTCTGTGGACCGAACCACCTAAAAATCTTGGTGTTCACTTGTGGTTTGTTTTTGTACTTATGTGTTCTTTTCATTGCTGCACACATTAGATGCTTGCTTAGGATCGTGTGAGGGCTAATTCAATTGTGTTGTCTTGCCGAGATCATTCTAAGTATTCTCAGTATATTTCATCAACTGTTTTTAATTCCGCATATTTGAGCATTAGAGTTTTAATTAGGCAATATTTGAAGAGGGATACATTCACCCCCCTCTGTATCCGGGCCTTGCACCCTATCAATTGGTATCAGAGCGGTTCTCTGACTGATCAGATCCAACGATCTGCAGAGGATCATGTTGTCTTTGGTGCATTTCTGAATTTACTCTCTGCTGCATTAATCTACTTGCCGATTTAATCAATGGGTTCTCCACCGGTTTTCAATGGCTCTAATTTTAACTCATGGGTAAGCAGTCTACATAACTATGTGAATCTGATGGATCCGGATCTATGGAAGTTAATCTCACATGGTCCTCATAGACTACCAAAGAAAGAGTCCAAATGGACTGACATTCACAGATCAAAACATGGAGAGAATCAGAGAGTTTTGAATCTAATGAAAGAAGTTACTGACAAGGCTCTACATTCTTGTTTTTATGACTGCAGGTCCGCTAAGGACATTCTGGATAAGCTGAAGCTAGCTCAGAGGAGAAATGAGGACAGCTGCCTGATGGCTGACAAGAGCAACCATGGCAGTGATCAAGATGAATCCGAAGATGCTGAAGAGGTAACCAATCCTTTCTCTAGTTACACTTTAGACGACTGGGAAGATGCCTATGCCAATCTGTTAGAATCCTATGAAAGACTAAAGAAGAAGAATAAAAAACTGATAAAGAAGCTAAAGAATCATGAGGATGCTAAATCTCGAGGTGAAAACCCTGAAATTCTGAAAATTGAAAATGACATATTTAGAAGGCAGTTAACATATTTTGATTCTATTAGTTCAGACTTAGATCATTTGAAATCTGAAAAACAAACTCTTATGAAACAAATTGGATTACATAAAAAGGAGAATCAAGAGCTTATTTGTGAAATTGCTGAACTAAAGGAAAGACTCAGCTCAACTGATGATGATCAGGCTCATAACAATGATGTTGTTCAAAATGAAGAACTGGTGAGAAACTTAGAGCTTGTCAACTCTGAATTGGAAAACATGAAATCTGAAATTGAAATAGTCAAAAACCAGCTCAAAGAATCTGAACACAAATCAATAAATCTTGAAAAAGGAAATAGATTGATTTCTGAAAAATTAGAGGCTGATAGAGTAACAAATTCAGAGATTCAGAAAAATCTTGACAAACTTCAATCTGAAAAATAACAAGAAAAGTTTTATGAATGTCAGTTTTCTTCAGATGAATGGGTGCTTGATGGTGAACTCCTAGAGCAGAACAGTAAACGGAAAGAGGAAATTAATAAGCTAAATCACCTAAACTCGGCAATGTCTGAGAGGCTAATCACTTTAGAAAAAGGGAAGAGTGTAAGCCTGGTGAGCTCTAGTGAGTTACTGAATGCTGAACATGAAATTACAAATCTGAAAAACATCAACCTAATGTTGAGTGGGAATGTCACTTGCTGTGAACAAAAGATAGCTAAATATGAGTTAACAATCACATCCCTTCAACAATAAGTTGATGATCTTTATAAGTCCCTATCTGAAGCTGACAATGAAATAAAATTAAAATAGGAAGTTGGAAAACTCAAAAGTCTGAATGATGCCTTGCATCAATAAGTCATTTCCTATGAAACAGATCTGTCCAAATATGAAGCTAATATTTGTGGCTTAAATTCTGAAATTCAAGATTTGAAAAACTCCTTGTCAAAATTTGTCAAGGGAAAGGACAATCTAAATAAGCTTCTAGGAAAGAGTGATAACTCTCAGAGAGAGGGGCTAGGTTACAGTTCAACAAACAAAAGGATCAATAACAATAAAACTTCAACTGTGTTTGTAAAAGCTTCTGATCAAAACACAACTGATGGTTCTTCTATTTTTCAATTTACTGCACAAAAACCCACTGTCAGTCCCAAAACTATAGGACAAACTCAAAAATTAAAAAAGGATGAAAACCTACAGAAAAAGGACAAAAGTACTCCAGTTGGTACAAAGACTGATGCACACAATTCACATGACCTCTCAAACACTCGTACTAAAAAGGGGTCGTGCTATTATTGTGGGAAAGTAGGTCACATAATGGAAGATTGTAGATTAATGCTAAAAGATGAGCATGGTAGTGAAACATCACATTCTAGAAATTCTTTTGATAGAAACCATGCTACTAGGAAGCTTGATGCTTCATGTTATTATTGTGGGAAGCATGGTCATCTCATGAGTGAATGTTTTATCATGAAAGAAGATAATAAACTACATGCCAGGTCTTCCATTCATTTTCATGGTCCATATGGATCTAAACATAATTCTAGTCAGCACATTGTGTGCTTCAACTGTAATAAGCCTGGGCACAGGGCTGCTGAGTGCTGGTTTTGATCCACTTGGGGTAAAAATGGTTTTCATAGAAGAAATTCTTTTGCTTGCTCTCACTGTGGGAAGAATGGCCATACAGTCAAGAATTGTTGGCATGTTCAGAAGAACTCTGTTAACCCCTATGTTGTCAAATTCCCTGCAAAACCATTTGCAAGATTCTCATGCTATAACTGTGGGAAGACAGGCCATAGATCTGCTGAATGTTGGCTGATTAAGAATAAGAATCAAACTGTTCATGCATACAACAGAAAATCTTATGATCATGTTTATAAACCTCATACTGCTGTTACTATGCATCATAAGAACCAGAAACCAGTCACATCATGTAGATATTGTGAAAAGTATGGTCACTCTATGGACAATTGCTACCTAATGGTTCATGATGACCATGTTGCTAAGAATTTGTTTAGAGCACCTGTCAGGGCTAACGCAGGACCCAAAGCTGCTTGGGTCCCTGCAGGATCAAAATGATCAAAAACTTTGCAGGTGTGCCTTGGACTAAGGAATAAAGAGGGGTAAATTAAACCAAGGCACCCAAGTTGATAAAGCCCCTTTCAGGTAAACTCTCTGCACTTCCTGTTCTTAGAATAACTGCATAACATGTTAAATCTATTTTTGCATATTCATTCAGCATCTGCATTATCAGATTTAAATTTTCTGAACTCTCCTCATACATGATTTACTTTTTAATGATAGACTGAATTTGCATATGCAGCCATTGAAAAATCTGATGCACTTAGGACTGTTGGTATTGCATATCATGCACTTTGTCAGGGGGAGTTTATCTGTTGTTGCATTTGAAGAGTAGTGCATGTCATAATATTTGAAAAACCAAAAAGGATATTCCATTGCATCTAGACAGGGGGATCATTCCTGTTTGATCACTTCTTCACCTCTTGAACTCTTTCTATCTAGCAATCTGATCCATTCTCTTGGCAATTGTGTGGTTCACTTGAATTCCCTGCCGTCTATACTTGTGTAGATGTTCTGTCTGTATTCCAGACTCAGCTATTGATTCTGCCAACTGTGAATTCAATTGCTAGCTTGTTCCTATCATTCACATTTCTTCATATCTTGTCAAGTCTGGTACAAGCTAATCTGACTGAATTTTCGTCCTTAATGCTGGCGTCTGTTGGCTCTCTGCTATTCTCTCAATAAAAAATGCTTTGTTGACTCCACTGATTTCCTGACAATGTCAATGATTCATCTGAATGAGGAAAGAGTTTAGTCAGTGCACCCTAGTCATAAATCAGACATTTTCTGAAAAGAAGAATCTTCTATTATACTGGCTTAAGAATGTTTTGATAAATCAAATTGATTTAAGTCTAATGTATTTCCTAAGTTTTGATGTAAAAGACTTGAAAATATCTGAATCATCATGCTTAATAAATCTTAACCAATTGTCTCATGAACTTCATGCAAAACCTTCTGACAACTAAAATTTTAAAAGACATGGCTATCCTTGGTTAAGATACATGTAGAAGGTATTGTTCTTAAACTTTTCAGTGTACCGAGCATTGTTTGAAAAATCTGAAAACATTTAAAAAGTTAAAGCAAGAGCAATGACTTTGGTCACAGAGAAATTGGGTTCTCTATCAAAGAAGTAGAGTAAGCCCATGTCATGAAGTGCCATAGTTAACTCTCTTTTAAAAATGTTTGAAAATCTGGCAGAGCAATGGCATGGGTGTGTTGAGTAACTGGGGATTCTGGCCTCTGATCAAGGTGTCTCCTCATGTAAAAAGATACTCCATTGCTAACTCTGTTATCCTTGAGAGGCAATATGGTTGTCACACTGAGTAACTGGGTCACTTCACCTAAGACGTGTTGTGCCTCACGTAAAAAGGTGTTGACTGAACCAAACCTGCTCAGGAAAAATGAGTGTTGTTCAAAGAAAATTCTGAAAAACTAAAGACAAGTTCAGTTACATTTATCTCTGTCTAATCTCAATATTATCTTGTGTAACTTCCATAGGAGTCATTGAATTTAAATGAGTAAGATGGAAGGAGGTTAAACATGATTATCACATGAGTTGATGGTTCATCTTTATTAAAAGGTGTTTCAGATATGAGTATTGAATTTTCTTGATAAACTTCGAATACATCACTCTTAAATCATGATGGTAAGTTTTAAACTCATTCATAATCTATTATAATTGAAGAATCTGAAATTCGTTTACAAAGATTTATGAATTTGGTGTGCTAATGAAAATCTGTCTTCCTCATTCATTCATTGTGCTTACAGTTTGTGGTAATCCTTGAGTGCCTATGTGCTTTTGCTGATAGATGCTTATCTCCTCTTGACATACCTCAACTCCTTTCTGGCTTTAAGGGGGAGATTTACCTGCTTGTCATTTCTTGGCTATCCTTCACATGTTGTGCATGATTTGATCTGGATGGTATAGGAGAGCATTCTGCGGCATCATAGACTTGATTTGTGCTTCATTGTTTAACTGCCTCTGTGTCTTTCATGTCTAAATGACTGAGTCAAAGGGGGAGTACGTACTTTATTCATATCATGAATGCTTGTATCTCTCATCTCAAACTATTTTTCTTTTTGATGAAGTCAAAGGGGGAGAATAGTTTGACATGAGTCAGTGTGACTCATAGTGTTGCCATCATCAAAAAGGGGGAGATTGTTGTGCCCCTGTGATTTTGATGATAGCAAACACTATGAGTTATCTGATCTTCTGTGACATGTTTTTCAACTCTATGATTTTGATGATAGCATATCATGAACACATCTGATTGATTGTTCTGCTTTGGGCAAATATCATATCAGTTCATACAGCTTTGCATATCATGAATCTGTGTCTGAATGATTATTTCTGCTTTGGGCATAGAAATGTGCTATCTTGCATTAGCAGACATTCAGTTCATACAGCATTGCATTCTGTCATTTATCAAGTCTATACACTGCTTCATTCAATGTCTGTACAGCCTTCGCAAGAGCAAGTCTGTACATCGTTCTCTCCAGCAAGTCTATATACTGCATGCTCACACAACCATCAAGTCTGTACATTGCTCACTTGCATGCACACAAGTCTACACAGTGCTCTTCATTCATGTGCACAGTTCGTGCATCAAGTGTGTACATTGCCTTTGCATAAGGTCACTCAAAGTTTATTCATTGTTCACAGGATTGGCCAAGTCTACATATCGTCATCTTGCATTCAAGTCTGCACATTGGCCAAGTCTGTACATCGCCACATTGTTCATGCATTGCTTAGCTCAAGTCTATACATCGGGCCTGTAGCTTGCTTAGTTGAAGTCTGTACATCCACCGTTGAACTTTCCAAGTCTTTACATCGGTGAAGTCTGTACAGTCAGTGTGTTTCACTCATCTAAAGTCTATACATTCCTTCCCATCTTTACCTACGTTCTGAACTGAGCAAGTCTATACATTCCTTTCCTTTGCCTACGTTCAGAACACAAGTCTACACACTGTCCTGTAGCTTGCATGAGTCATTGAAGTCTGTACATCGCCTTGGAGCTTTCCAAAGTCTATACATTAACCAACAGTGCATCGTCTCATGCATCATCTCTCGCTAAGTCTATACAGCCTTTGCATTGCACGCTAAGTCCATACAGCCCTTGCATTGCACTAAGTCTATACATTGCACTGTAGCATGCATTTCTTCAAGTCTATACATCGGTTGGCTTGTGCAGTGCATCGTCTCTTAAAGTCTGTACACTGTGAACATTGCATAACATAAGTCTATACAATGCATCGTCTCATGCATCGTCTCATGCAGCATCTCTGGGTTCAAGTCTATACATGCTTCGGATGGCATCACATAAAGTCTGTACATCTGCATTCATCTGTCTAGCACACACACGTTCAAGTCTGTACATCTGACCGTCTCGTTCAGTGTCTCACGCTATCAAAGTCTGTATAGCGTTAGCCTACAATGCATCGTCTTTCAAAGTCTGTACATCCATCGTGTCACTCAGCGTCTCACTCAAGTCTATACATTGCAGCGTGTCTGTGCTTCAAGCTTTCCAAGTCTATACACTGCATGCCCTGCACGCACTGCAAGTCCATACATTGTCTACACTGCACACACAAGTCCATACATTGCATTTGGGCATCAAAGCCTGTACAGTGTCTCACATTGGCAAACTCTGTACATCGTTGGCCTGAGCATGCTTCGTCTTCTAAAGTCTATACATCCGTCACACTCCAGCCTTTGCCTTAAAGTCTATACACTGTTGTCTCATGCATTCTAAGTCCATACACCATGCAGTTGGGCATCGGTCATTACAGCAAGTTTGCACACTGTCTGCACGTTCTCAAAGTCTATACAGCTTGTGTCTGCATCAGTTCATAAGTCTATACATTGTCTTCTGCACAAACACTAAGTCTACACATTGTAGCATGCACGATCAAACAAGTCTGTACACACTTCAACACTCAAAGGCTGAACACTCTTCAGCAAGTCTGTACACACTTCAGCACTCAAAGGCTGAACACTCTTCAGCAAGTCTGTACACTCTTCAGCACTCAAATGCTGAACGTTCTTCAAGCTAAAGTCTATACACTCCTTATTTCTAAGTCTATACATTCTATCCTTCACACTAAGTCTGTACACGGTGGTCTTCAGTTACCCAGCAAGTCTGTACATCCTTCTGATTATTTTCTTATGACTGTGTGACAGGTACTATTCGTGAAGCCTATGAAGGGCACGTGATCCGAGGTTGGCACCTGGCACGTGATCTAAGGACAACGCCCTAATTGCTGCTGCTATAAATGTGAAGCTTCTTCCATCAGAAGAAGACTGATCGAGTGATCGAGATAGAAGGAAAGAGCTGCAGATGGGCAGAGAGCAGAAGAAGAAGAAAGAAAGAAGAGAGAAGCTGAGAGCCAGAGTGAGAGAGCAGAAGAAGAAAAAGAAAGAGAGAAAGAGAGATGGAGAGCTCGTGAAGAAGAAGAGAAGCTTCGTTTGTCATCACTGGACTTTGGATCAGATCCAATCCAGTTTGCTCCTGCGAGACCTACCTTGTGCATTTCTTTTTCCAGCTTTCAGTTGTTGCGTTTTTGTTTTCTCTTTTTAACTGTTCACAGTTGTTCTTCCGATCCTCTAGTGTGAGGTCGGGTTCCCTCCGGTTTGGAGGAAGAGAGACTTGCGTCTCTGGTTGCCTGTGACTGGGTGTCACTGGTTGTTCCCCTCCGATTTGGAGGAAGGGAGGTCCGAGACGTCTGGGTTGCAAGTGGCTGGGAGTCACTTGTGGGTTCCCTCCTGGTTTGGAGGAAGGGAGATTCGTCTCCGGTTCTGGTCTTGTGGGTTGCAAGTCCAGGTGTTCCCTCCTGGTGTGGAGGAAGAGAGACTTCGGTCTCTGGCTTGCTAGTGACTGTGTATCACTAGTGGTTTCCCTCCGGTGTGGAGGAAGAGGGGCGGTTGTTCCCTTGGTCAAGCTGTGTGACAGCATTTGTTGCAGACTGAGTCTGCTGTTCTAGCCTTGCTAGTGGAAGCCTCACTCCGGTTTGGTGTGAGGGGTGGATGTAGGTCTGTGGACCGAACCACCTGAAAATCTTGGTGTTCACTTGTGGTTTGTTTTTGTACTTATGTGTTCTTTTCATTGCTGCGCACATTAGATGCTTGCTTAGGATCATGTGAGGGCTAATTCAATTGTGTTGTCTTGCCGAGATCATTCTAAGTATTCTCAGTATATTTCATCAACTATTTTTAATTCCGCATATTTGAGCATTACAGTTTTATTAGGCAATATTTGAAGAGGGATACATTCACCCCCCCTCTGTATCCGGGCCTTGCACCCTATCAAGTTAGATCTGAAAAAAAATCATGGAAAATACCCCTGCTTTTAGTAACCAGGCCTGCTTCTCCTAAGGCAAGAGTTGAGGTTCGCGTCAAATGGTGAAGGGATGTGCAGCACCATGTGTCAAAAGAAAAAATGTGAAGGCTACTTGATCAAAGCTCTGATCTGGGAGGTAGAGTTGAAAGACACCTAGCTAAAATGGCAATATGGAGGATGCAATTGTCCAAACTGTGGATTTAGATTTCACGAGCACAATGCTATGAGACTTTGGGAGTATTCTAAGAAAGTTTGAGACTCATGTTCTAATCCTATGGCTAGTATGCTTTATTAAATCCAAAATCTTAATCTGTAGTCAATACGATGAAAGAGGATCTTGACATGAGGTATGAAGCTTTTAAAGTCTTGTTGATCCCTAATTTTTAATTTGTTTGCATTGTTAAGGGACTAGCAATGAGTAAGTTAGGGGTGTGATTAGCGCTCATTTTTTTATATTTATTCACATTACACAGATCATTTTTGAACTATAACGAAGTTAATTATGCAGTTTTTACTTGATAATCTTGGTCTCTCACAAAATGGAGAATTTTCTGTAATTAATGAGACTTGAGCCCTTTTTTTACTAAAAAGAATTGCATAATTAAACGTTACTAAAATCACAAGGAACCTCATTATAATTGTTTTCTACAAAGTTGACTTGGTATGAACAAAATGGGAGATTATTGGCTTGTAGTCATTGTTACGATCTTGAGGGACTCAAATTTAATTTTTTTGCATTTTTGCAACTTTGTGAACAGTCACATGAGCCCTTCCCCACGTGTACAGCCGAACTGCATGGGACTTCTCAATTGGCATGGTGGGCAGCAGCAAACTCTCCCTTCTCCAGCGTGTGCGAAGCCCGTGGCCACTCTCCTCCCTTTGGCAGACCATTTAGGGAACCGGCGAGATCCGGGCAGTAGTAGCCGCATCTCGGGATCACATGGGGAGCCAGCGAACATAGCTTAAGAACAGGCGGCAGCTCCGGCAGGTCACGGCTCCAGCAGGACAGTAGCCATGCAAGTAGAGCGGCAGCATGCATGCAGGTGGGCTGAGCTGTGCATGGGAAACCAGTGGCAGCCACACGTAACGGCAAGGCATGCAGTAGCTTGTGCAGAGACTGAGCTTGCATGGGGAAAGGGCGAGATCTTCTGGAAACAACCATGGTAGATGGCAATGGTGTGAAGAGCATGTAGGAGCTCCAAGCAGCGATGGGTGCAGGAGCAACAACGCCCCATGCTCCTACAAAACCCGCAGTTCCCCCCTCTCTACGAGAACTTCTTCCCCCCCCCTCTCTTCTCTGATCTCTTCTTCCCTTTTCCCATCATCTTTCTTCTTCTTCTCTAGCCTTCTCTCCTTCGCACAGGTTTCCCCTTCCTCTTTCTCTTCCCTTCCACTTCTTCTTCCCCTCTCCTCTCTTCTCTTCCTCCTCCCTTCGCAGGTGTCCCTCTTCCCCTTCTCTCTTCTCACTTCCTCCTCCCCACGGTAGTCAGTAGGGCTTCTCCTCTCCCTCTCTTCCCTCTTTGATCTCTCTCCATTCTCTTCTCCACTCCACCATCTCCCCCTTCTTTTCTTCTTTCCCTCTCCCTCTTCTCCTTTCTCTTTTTCACCTCTCCCCCCCCCCAAGATCTGACGCCCCTGTTTTGAATAGGGGCACCGTTCCTCTTATCCGGACTCCCATTCCGCTAGTGTTGCTCTTTACACCCCTCTCGCTGCTCTTTCTCTCTCTCTCCCACACACCATCGGTAGTCCCTCCTTCACTTCTCCCTTCCCCTCTCCCTCTTTGCATTCCCTCTCTCCCGACCTTTCTCTCTTCACCACATAGCCACTCCTCTCTCACACAGCCTCTTCCACACGTTCCCTTCTCTCCCTTCCCACTGCACACACACTTCACGTAGCTTCGGCCCGTCCCTCACCCACACACACATACTCTCACACTGCTCTAGCCTCCTCTCACCACCGGACCTCTCTTCTCCTTCAACTACTCTCATCTCCCTCTTCCCGGTTCTCTGCGGCACCGCTGGTCTGGTCTCCCACTCCCTCTCTATCCCCACTGCACACACGCCAGCACCACCTCTCTCTTGCCGGCATCCCTCTCTTGCCTTCCCTACACACACCTGCACCTCTCCCCCTCTCTCTCTTTCTATTTTCTACGCACTCTTGCATGCAGCGTTTTTCTCCCTTCTATAGGCACCGGACGGTTCCCTCTCTCTCCCCATTCCCTCTCTCTTTCTCTCCTTCACATAGCAGCTCTCCCTCTCTCCGTTGCTTCCCTTCACCTGCACTGTTCATAGGCGTGACCTCCCCTTCGCATGACAACTGCCGCGTCGACGCCCTCACCGTGGGGCTTCTTCTCCCTTCCCCCCTCCGTGTCCCCTCTCAGCACTCTCACTGTCATTACCCTCTCTCTCTATTTCCTGCACCTCCCCTCACCCTCTTCTCTTCTGCACCACCTTTCTCTCACTCCCTGCACCGGACCTCCCCTCTACACTGCTCACCCGTCTCCACGTTCTCACCTCTCCCTCTCCCATTATCCTCTACACTTCTCACACCATTACACACACAGCCTTACACACTCGCCCTGCCTTTGCTCTCACTCCCTGCACCGGACCTCCCCTCTACATTGCTCACCCGTCTCCCCATTCTCACCTCTCCCTCTCCCATTCTCCTCTACACTTCTCACACCATTACACACACAGCCTCACACACTCGCCCTACCTTTGCTCCCTCTGTCCCACACTGCTCTCGCTCTCCTTCTCACACTCACTTAGACTCCACCTTCCTCTTCCTATTGCAAACACACACGCAACCCCTCTCTCCATCTCACCTTCTCACACATTATCCTCACGGTTTTGTCCCTTTCTAACAGTGATCGGCTCCAGAATGAAGGACTTCCCAGGCAGGTCACTCATCCCAGTACTACTCCCCATTAAGCACGCTTAACTTCGGAGTTCTTTACAAGAACTGAGTCGATACTTCAAAAGACGTCTCGGTGATATAGAGTACAACTTAGCTATATTTGAGGGTGTTACAGTGGCTCTCCAAGGTCCAAGGGCGTGGACGACGGCGTTTCTCGATGGCTATTTCTTCACCTTACTTCTCTATGCTTAGTTTAGTTAGAGTTTAGTTGGGGTTATAATTTTCTATTTTCTTATTGTCTTGTAAACATTTAATTTTTTCAGCAATAAAATTAGTTTAGTGTTATTCTCATTGTCTCCCATATTTTCTTCTTTCCTCTTTCTATATTTCTCTATCTAAACCCTCTAAATTTCTTTAGGTAGATTTACTTTTATGTAATTTTAAATTCCAACCAAAGAAAAAGAATCAATCCATAATTTTCTTTTGAAAATACAAAGTTTTCAATCTTAAAATCTAAACCTCTATGTGGATTCAACCCGGACTTGCCATGAAACTACGGTTTTATTTCTTTGCGAGTTCAGAATTTAAGATTGACGGCCATTGTGTTTAACGACGCGCATTTAGGTTTGACCATATATCTGAATGGCCGCCACGCTGAAGTTCTGCCAGATCGTGTCATCCCGACAGTTCCCACATGCAATGCTTTGCAGGCACTAGCAAGCCGGAAGGCCAATCTAGACAAGGACATCAAGGAGTAGCTAGACCCTAAGCAGCCAAGATTCAATCATGTTTGGGTTCCTAAGAGAACCCGGGGTTTGGCTCTGACCCCACATGATTCAAAGATGACTACTAAAGACCCCAGGAGAGGGGGCAATAAAACCGCACTGAAAGAGGAAGAGGTTGTGCCGATGGCCTCTCCACTTACTCACCGAGCTTGTGCTAGGCAAGTTTATACTGTCCGACGTTCGACAAGGTTGAACAGAACTGCCCTATTGTCACGGCTCTCCTACATGCCGTCAATCCAAGACCAGCTGCTACCTCCTGTCCTCCTTGCAGGGCACAACCAAGAAAAAATGACCCAAGTGGTCAGGGATTACTTCCATGGCTTAGGGAGTTCTTCCCGAGGTCGACGAAGATTGCTCTGCGCTGTCGGTGTCAAAGAAAAATAAGAAGGAAAAGAAAGAAGAAGGAAGGCATCGCTCATGCACGTCAACAAATATGAAGACGGCTTGATAGCCGGATGCTCTGAAGCTCCCCCACAATGGGAAGAGAATAAAAGAATATATGTATTTGAAAGGTTGGCTCCCCCGGTCAATCCTGGAGAGGAGCTTGGGGGCAAAGAAAAAGAATGCAAGTCTTCACTTGCAACATGACGGGGGTGACCGTTAAATGTGGGGCCCTACCCGATGAGTTAAAAGAATTGGCCGAGCTTGCCAAAAGGCCTGGGCCAGTCACAAAAACAAGCGAGGCTGCAGGCACGATGTCAGAGAGCTCCCTAGCTGCCACAGCACTAGACCCAGCTATCTTAATGATGCTGCAGAATTACCGATAAGAGATTGAAGCTTTGAAAAAGTAGCTAAATGAAAGAGCTGAACAAGCTCCTACCTCCCGGCGACAGGATATGCATGCCGAGTCATCCCGGGGAGCTCCTGGCTCAGTCGATGTTGCACCTCCAACTATTTCTCAAACAACAGGCCATGGCATGGCCACTTTCCAGCCATACTTGCAGCCACCGCTGGCTCAGTTGGCACTTCAGCAAAGGCAGCAGTTGCCACCAATGACATCGCTGGCACCTCAAGCTGTAGCTTTGACCGCTCCTTTCTCGCAGTAGCCCGCAAATCTCCACCCAGGATCGGCGGACCCGACCGTGATGAATAAACTCACATTGGAACAAATGATTGAAATGAAGCTGGCCGAAAGAGTAGACGGTGATTTTGGCGCTTTTGGTGTATACAAGGTGCCGTATCCGTCGCAGTATGCTACAAAGAGGCTCTCGCCTGGCATCAACAAACCTCCCAAGTTTGAAAGGTTCAACGGGCAAGGCTCTCCTAAAGAGCATATCACTTATTATATGACAGTAATGGGCGATCTGTCGACAGATGAAGCCTACCTACTAAGATTCTTTGGGTCGTCGCTAATAGCCCAGCTTTCGAATGGTATTCAAATCTGCTGGCTGGCTCTGTAAGCGACTAGGCAGCTATGCAACGGATGTTCCGAGAGCGGTTCTATGTTGCTGAAAGAGAGGTCACACTGGCCGAGCTATACGCCTCCAGGCGGAGACATGATAAGCCAGCCATGGAGTACATCAAAAGATGGCAGAATCTCAGTATGAGATGTAAGTGGCCACCACATCCGGATGATGCAGTGCAAATCTGCAAGCAGAACCTGAAGCGGGAGATCCTCGGGAAGATGATTAGAATTGAAATCCAGTTTTTCGATCGGCTAAACAATGTGGTGGCCGAAATTGAAGCCTTCATCTCTGGCTCACCCTCTGCCCCAGCTGTTGCAAGCCAAAAGGGCAAATTTGTCAACAAATGGCCAGCACCCAAGAAAGTTCACACAACTGACTTCAAGGTATTTGACCAATAAAAAGAAAGAGATAAAGGAGTGCCCAACCCTCCTCCCGCTGGGCCGGCTGAACAACAAGAAGGCCCTCCTTTGCGAGCCAAGATGATGAAGCCCTACTCTTTCCCCAAGGAGAGGACTCGAATCCTATTTGAATGGGCCATTCAATACAACAAAGTCACTCACCCAGAACAGAAGAGACCGGGGGATGCCAGAAGAAAGGATGACCCCCGCTTCTGCCCCTATCATCAGATGATTGGGCACCCTATTGAAGACTGTTACGTCGTCAAAAATGCTATTGAAAAGCTGATCAAGAAGGGGGAGCTCTAGATGGAGGAGCATAAGGTGGATCCTCCACGCCCTCATGAAATGCCCGATATTAAAAGGGCAGTCAATATGATATCTTCATACCACCGATCACCTGGAATGGTGTCTGAAGCGGAAGCCTTTGC
This sequence comes from Amorphophallus konjac, assembly GCA_022559845.1. Taxonomy (NCBI): domain Eukaryota; kingdom Viridiplantae; phylum Streptophyta; class Magnoliopsida; order Alismatales; family Araceae; genus Amorphophallus; species Amorphophallus konjac. The sequence continues at coordinate 39,546,887 of CM040122.1, forward strand.
ACTAATACAAGGAGTTGAAGGAAAATCAAAAGTGCCGCACACACTAGACGACTAGTTGCGGGGACAGATGTCGGCCCCAGTGAAGAATAAAAAGAAGAAGTTAAAGAGTAAAAAGAGGGACATTGTTCTCTCTTGTAATACATTGTCAACCCTACCGACGCGAGCCAAGCTGCCGGAAAAGAACATGAGGAAATATGCCCTCCATCGCCCAACGAGGAGGTGCACTGTTATACCCCTCCTCTTTGTGAGGGTATGGGGACAGAAATGTCCACCTCTGAAGGGAAGAATGCTTTCGGTGATGGTGATAAGATGCCGTTGGTCCCACCCAAGACCGAGACAGAAGGCACCATTACTGGCTCTTCCCAACCTAACCTTGTTGTGGTGTCGGAACTATACCGAAAGCTACAAGAAGTTAAAGAGCTAAGAAGAAAATTGAATAGAATGGGTTTATACCTAGCCATACCCGGGCAGGCTGGGCCCTCATCTGAGACTCTTCAAGATGGCATTGAGTCACTCGAAGCCTCACTGCGGCCAGCTATGCCCCAAGTAGCATTTGAGAATGCAGGGGGCACCCTCCTTCAACAACCACAGGACATACCTTCGGCGCATCCTTCAGCCTCTCAGGTGCGTCAGGGGGCAGCTACAATACCTCATACAATGCCATCGGCAGACTCGCTTCTACAACCAGCTAGCTCGCACCCGAGTTTGATAGCTCCGGCGGTGATGAACGAGCTGAAGGAGGAGCGAACAGCTAGAATGAAGCTAGCCGAGGGAGAAATCACTGAGGTAGAACAATATATGACCGAGCAGAAAGACGGTTGTTGACACCCGTTTTTTGTCGACAAGTTGAGTTATTCCTCTTACCGCTATTTTTGATGCCTCGAGTTGTCCATTGCTCGTTGGGCTATTTTCAGGCAACATCTTTGGGCTTATTTTATGGATAGCCTCCCTCCCTGGCTAGGCCTGCTTCAATTCAGGGTCTAATGGACCTTGATTTTAGTTAGTCAAGTATTTTCATGAATTTCAAGTGTCCAGCGACATGTACGGTCAACCATTGGCCGCACAACTTTACGCGATCGCTTATGGGCCATCCAAATATTTATGGGATATTCTGGTTAACTTTCTGATTTATCGCCGACACGTTTTCATATGGCCTTCGATTAACCGTTCAATCTTATGGGCGGGCTAATAGTAGCCGTTCTACCTCTAGAGTCCTGAAGCTCGATTGGTTCTCAGATAATTATCTAATTATCCATTTATCACCGACAAGGATAAAACGGTTGACTCTTGGCCGCTCTTATTCTTGGACGGTCGTTAATTAGCCGTTCATCTGTGAGAGTCCAACGGTGAGGTTTTCGGTTGGTTGGTAGATAAATTGACTTATATTTCTTTTATATTTGAATTTCCACCGACAGGGATAAACGATTTATATATAGCCACTCAACCTGATGAGTGGTCTATTGTATGACCGCGTAACTACCCGCATCCTGAAGATTTAAGATATTTTTCTCTCTCCGTTCGTGGATTTATCCCCAACTTCCTCCAACCATTCCTCCGTGAATATTGAGTCAATTTTGGTGCCGTTTCTTCTGGTTGAAAGATAATTCAATTATCTTCAACTTTTATTTCATTATCTTGACCTAAAAATGCATAGAAACCCAAAGATTCGAGCTAAGACTCTAGGTGCTCTATAAATAGACCCTAAGGCCCAGCTTTGAAAAGGGGGGGGGGGAGAATTTTTTGGTCAACGGAGAAGTCTTGTCGAATCTTTGAGCGACCTAGCACCAGGGAGGGAGGCCTTCTACGTCCATACAGGCCTCTGGTTCAGGGAGTAGTTGTCCTTTGAGTCATTAGTACATTTAGTTTCGTCGTTCTCTCTTGTTTGCATACATCACTTTCTCCACGTTTCCTTCACATTTTTTCCTCATTCTCATGCATCATTCACACATCCTCCTATGCTTTTTGACGCCCCCAGGGGTTTAAAAATCCCTAGGTATCCCCCATTTCATTTAGTCATGTTTATTTCCGTCTGTTTGAGCATTTACTACACTTTCTAGTTCTAACTTGGGTTTTCTTTTGTGTTCTACACGTGGTTTTGCAGGTCAGTAACACACTAACGCGAGGCCCATCCTTGCCGGCCGGCCGGAAAGGGTGGAGGTTGGACCTTTGCAACTCACTGCGTGACAGTCTTAGGCGGTTCCCAACTGGCCGTTCACGAAGACGGGTGGTGGCTTTTGGACCGTTCTCCTTTGTCCTGCGGTTGTGTTGGAGCCGTTCATCTAGTAGTCGTTCTTCATCCCGCGTTCCTCTTCAGCCCCTGTAGACGGTCTGTCGTACGGCCGCTCATCTCTACAGGCGGTTCCTCCTGAGCCGCCCATATTCGCAGGGCTGGTCCTAAGGCGAGTACCTCCCCCTCTTTCCAAGGTACGGCATGTTCATCATGTTCGGCATCTTGGTGGCGATCACACAGGTTTACACACTTCTATTCCCTCCTGCTTCTAAGCCATTTAACCTCCTCGTTGATTTAGTAGAAGGGGGTAGGAGAGATATTTCTTCAATTCATTGAAAGAAGGAAAACATGTCAACACCCTCCTTTTTTTGGCGATCTCGGTGGGACGCCTAATGCCCATCGTGTTAGTGTTTGCTGACCACCCTATTTGGTGGTGGTTAGTCTCCTTTGTGTTGAGTTGCCACAGGTTGTTTGCTAGATCTGAGTTTAAGTGTTTCTGGTGGTTGTGCAGTTCTGTGACAGCTGTCTAGGACTTAGTGCGGCCGAGGATCATCCGCGTTTCATTGCTTCCATCCCTGTTCGTTCTGTGAGCCTGTTGCCTTCTACGGTCAACTACCGCCCGCGCTTCTCTCCTGCGGTCGCATATTGGCCGCCCATCTTCCTGGCACAGGTAAGCCTACCTATCTGCACCGTCGATTTTGCTGACAGCCTGCGGTTTGTGTAGGACCATTCCATAGTTCCTACGCTCTGTTTCAGGCCGTTTATCTAGGTACGTTTCCAACCATTTTGATTTTTTTTTGTTTATTTTAGCGTCGCTAAAGGTTTGTTCTTTTGTCGTTACCCTTGCTGTTGAACGGTTCACCCAGAACCGTCTACCTCCCTGAACGGTTTCCTGTAGACCGTCTGTCTTTCCCACAGGGCATCCGAGCCTTACTTTATCTTGTTATATCATTTTCATATCGTTCGGCGCCATCAGTGATCTCCCCTTTGTTGTCCATATGAGTGCATGATTGATATTTGTTTCATCCATATTTGCTTGATCATTGCTTGCTAGATCTAGGCTAGAATCTTGCATGCACTCCGGTGCACATAGGATCATACACACTCTCATTAGTAGTTGCATTCCTACCGAGGTAGGGTTTCCTCTCGTCTCCATACTCCTTGGAGCCGACTAGGGGACCCTGCTGAGGACCTCCGTAAGCCCCCGTGAGCCGTGGATTCCCACACGGACGCCGGGCATGTTGTACCGTACCACCCCCCCAGTCTAGGGTTTGCATCAAGAGAGAGAGAGAGAGTCATCTAGTGTCAGCCAGTTGCCCATTCCCTACCTTGGCTAGATACCTTATGGTGGAGTGAACTTAAATCTTAATTAATTCACTAAGATCCAAGAAGGGAGAATTTATAAAATCCTGCGCGCATCATTTGAAACTTGGTTGCATTGATTGGTTGATTCTCATCTCAGCTCTCCCCTCCATCGTTGCATTTGATTTGAGTTGTTTGTCTTAGATCCCTACTTAGGACTATTTTACTTACTCCTCCCCCATTGTCATCAGTGTATGTGGAGCTGTCTCACACCCTCAGGATTGTCTCCTAAGGGTGGTTCGCCTTCCCATTCTTATTTCAATCCCTTGTTCGATTCACCGCCAGTTATGTCATCTTACAACTTCTCCCATCCCCCTGAGGATTCTCTCCCCCAGGGACTTCTGGAGGACCCACCTAGGGTCGCTCATGTGCAAGGGAGAGATGGGACTGCCCCTCCTCTCCCGACTATTGTTACTGAGGGTGCTCAACCCTCCCCCTCAGATCCATCCACTCGCGGCTCGGCCAGTTAGGTTCTCCAGATGATAGCCCAGCTGGATCTTACTCAACTCCACCTGCTGAAGCAGGCCTTGCAAGGGGCAGATGCCGCGCCCTCAGTACTTTCTTCTGGCACGAATGCTGCCATCACTTCCACACCCCCGATTGTTGGATTAGGGGCCACCTCTGCAGCCCCCATCGATCTTACTCCCATCCTTCCTCAGGCTCTTCGATTCTCCACCTTGGAAGCAGGCCAGGCTTCTACCTCGGCCCATCTGTCGCTTGATAAGGGGAAGACCCAGATCCCCTCCATTTCTTACGCTGATTCTTACACCACGTTCCCTCCAACATCGCAGGCCCTCGTGGCCCCGACTGATTCCGTCTGTCTGCAATCAGAGGCCGCCCAGTTGGCTCATGCGAATATGTGCCCTTCCCTGGCCCATTATCCATCTTATGGGCTGCCCCCTCAGTCAGTCTATCCTTCGGCTCCCTACTCCGGTTCGATCCTTCCTGCTGTATCTCCTCCTTCCCGGGAACGGGAACTTCTTGACAAATGGGCTGCCATGCAGCAGCAGATTGACCTCCTCCACAAGCGGGTCGGCCCGCAATCACTAGCTGATGTCCCCATTCCTAACTTCAGGGACATTCATTTTCCTCCTCAGTCCGAGCTCCCCGTGTATTAGAAGTATGACGGGAATGGCAACCCGTTCATTCATGTCAGGGAGTTTCTCTACGAATCGGCGCAATTTCAGCATGACGATCGCCTGATGGCGTACTTGTTCCGCCGATCCTTGGATGGGGTCGCCCTGGAGTGGTTCTACACGTTGCCTCTGGAGGAGGCCGAAAGTTTCAAGACCGTCAAGGAGAAGTTCATTCAGAGATTCCAGGATCGGGTCGGTCCCGAATATTCTTTCACCGACCTGGTAGTAGAAAAAATGAAGCCGGATGAAGACGTTGCTGTATATGCAGATAGATGGAGGCAGATGGCCTCGCGTGTGCCCGGGCAAATCCCGGAGGAAGAAAAAGTAAAATTGTTGATTTCTAATGCTACTCCGACATTCCGGAATATTTTGACAATGAACGACATATCCAACATGCACCAGTTGTACAGTCGGCCCGATTTATCCAGACCTAATTTAAAGACTCCCCCATTCATTCATTGTTCGAAGCCCAGAAATCTAAAACAACCCGAAAATCCCAGGGCCCAGTTACCGAGGGAGTACACGTCAATGAGCAGGTCCAGGCTGTTCAATTCCCCAATCAGCTTGCTCCATCCCGTTTCCAGCAACCTCCACGCAACCCCCAATTCTCTGCTCTGTAAGCTCCTCGACCCACCTTCCAAGCTCCCCAGCATCCACGACAACCGCCACCACCTCAACAGCCTCAACAGCCACCCCAGTACCACAACGTTCCTCCTCCCGCTAGCTATGGGCCTGCTCGGCCGGCACCCAAGAGGGCCAACTATCCACCACTTTCGGAAACCCTCCCCGACATTTTTTTAGCTTTAATGTACACTGGGGACATCCAATTGCCTCCAGAGCGTTAGAATTGGAATCCGGCGGCCGATCAGTCCAGGTATTGTATATACCATCGCCAGCCCGGGCACACGATAGAGAGATGCTACCAATTCAGGGATCTCGTGTATGATCTGCATGAGGGCCAGAGGATTGATTGGGCCCAGATGCACAAGATAATTGAAGATATAAAAGAGAGAAGAAGACAAGCCAGGCCGCAGCAGGCGGTGCCCCAGCAGCAGCAGTTCCAACAACCCCTCCAATAAACAACAACAACCACCGCAGTAGCAGCAACAACAGCAAGACCTTGGGATTCATCAGAATCCCATGCCAGTACATCCGCCCGCTCCTCAGCAGCAGCAACAACAACATCCGCCAGCACCGGCTCAAGTGAATGCAGTCCACCGCCCAGCTCCCAATGCTGGGTGGTCCTTTGATGATGAGACCCCCGCCCACCGTTTGGCCTTCCACCATACTAATCCCCTGCACCCTCTATTCCCACCATTCTCCGACCCATCACCTACACTACCGCTCCACCCACTATCCCTTCCCGACCACCTTTTTCACCCGCCACGTTCCCTACCATGCCGCCAATCCTTCCGTCATCACCTGCCATTCCCTCCATCATCTCCCCTCCGCTTAACCCTTCACCCGTTACCCCTCCACCAGGGCCCGCCAGGCCAACCCCCGTCATCCTCACTCCCATTTCTATCCCTTCCACCTACCCCACTGGGCCAGGCGGGGGCCCATCTATAGCCGTGCCGGCACGACAATGCGCCCTTCGGGGCGGGCGTCCATTTCCTAGAGTTTACCCTTCCTCTGGTGCGTCTGCACCCAACCCCCAGGTTCCCTTCTCTACAATCAAAGCAGAAGAAGTAGACCCCGTGCCAAGGATGAAGTATGACCTGCTACAGCACTTGGACCGGATGCTGGCCAGGATATCAGTTTTGGAGTTGATCAAGAGATCCATGCTACACCAGGATGCCCTCCGGGCTTTTCTACAGAAGGTTATGGTTAACGAGGATGTGGCAGTAGATAGCTTGCCCTTAGTGTTGGCGACTATTACCAGGAGGCCTTCCATTTCATTCTCTGAGTCAGAATTAGCACCCCCAGAGGCACGACAGATGCCACTCTGCATTACCATTTCTTTAAACAAAGTGGCCGTTGAGTCTGCCCTAGTGGACACGGGAGCATCGATAAATGTGTGTCCATTGAGTACACTACGTGCCTGCAATATATTCGAAGACATGCTTAGGCCAACACTGGCCACAATTGTAGCATATGACAACTCTAGACGAGCGTGCCACGGGGTCGTGACAGTCCAGGCCGAGCTAGGGCCTTTGGTGATGGATGTGGAATTCTACGTGTTGGACATCGACCCAATGTTCAAAGCCATTCTGGGTCGTCCATGGATAGACAGTCTAAATGCTGTGCCTTCAACTACTCACCAATGCCTGAAGTTCCCATTCCAAGGCCGGGTGGTTAAGGTGAAAAGTATCTCCACAGTCCAGTCAGTAGATGCGATTACAGACAAGATCCTCCCCACTCTGTGGCCGAGTAACAGGCCAGTTCTTTAAGTGATGGACTTAAATTATTCATGGGCATATGCGTCACGCAAGCCCACCACTGCGCCAATAAACGTGAAGATTAAGTCCAAGATTAGAGATTCGAAAGGGTGGCATATGATTCTGAAGTTAGGCTATCAGCCGGGCCTGGGCCTCGGCGCGCAATTGCAGCGGTGGACTAAGCCCGTCCCTAAAGTTAGAAAGATGGGCCGCAGAGGCCTTGGTTATCTGGAGTCAGCATTGTCTATACTGGGAGACTCCGGGCCACTGACGTGGGATTACCATCAACATTTTGTAAAAGGCCTGTTGCAGCCCGGCACTTTGAAGAAGCCGCTGCCATGTGCTGATATAAGATCGATGCCGTCTGCGATGTTGCTGACCCACCGACGCCACTAACGGGGCTGGTGGGTGACATGGAAATTTTCTGTAGTTGTTTTGAGAAGTTGTTCAGTGAAGGAGAAGCTGGCCCGGAGAAGATGGAGATGCAGTTGGTGAAGCATTCTCCGACCGAGTTAGTTCACTGGAAGCCACGAGAAGCGGGGAGCTCCATCACTACCTTTTCTTTATCCCCGTCCCGCTTGGCCTCCATGTTTCAGAAATTGGGGTTTATTCCCCATTCCCCTCCAATGTTGGTCGACCCGTACTTCACGGAGAGACCACCCGAAATTCTATTTGTGCCATGTGCATGTGGGCGCTGCCCACCCATTGACTTATCAACCTTTTTTACTCCTCCCTCCCCCACTGCCCAACTCCACGAAATGTGGTTTTCATCTTCCGACCCATTCTTCGATTGCATCTTCCCTAAGCTATTTCCCATGCAACTCCCTCCTCCTCCTCCTCCGTCTTCTTCCTCCTCTTGCCTCATGATCACCTCCAACCTCCAAAAAAAAATGCCAATTTTAAAACGGAGGTGTCAATGGAGGATTATGCTATTTTCTGTCCATCCTCTTCCCAGGGGCATGAGACCCCTGTTCCTTTTCCAGTAGATTTCCTATCTCCCAGGTTAGATGTACAGTCTGCAGAGTCTCCTAGGTTAGTTGAGTTAGTTGGGATAGAGTCTAGATCTAGTCTAGTCAGCCCATCCACGTCTGCGGCGCACCCTGTGATGCGTCATCCCAAATCCGTTCCAGATAGGTTTCTGCAAGACTTAGCTCAGAGATGCCATGCCCTTCTTAAGTGCCCTGAGTTTGTAGGGACCGCCATTATTTTAGAAGATGATGAGGAAGTAGAAGGGGTGTGGAGCAATGACGGATTAGGAGTATATGAAATCATTGATGAGAAGGACCCAACCGATGATGAGGAAAGCGATGTGGATGACACTGCTGATTTATACGTACAAGGTTTGAAGAGGTTTGATGAACCGTCCTCGGTAGTGGATGAACCCACTAAATAAGTTAATCTTGGAACAGAAGAGGACCCCAGGCCCATAATTATTTCTACTAATCTCCCTCCTTAGGTTGAAGAAGAGCTAGTCAAGGTTTTGAGGGAGTACGGTGACTCTTTTGCCTGGTCCTACGAGGACATGCCGGGTCTTGACCCCACGTTGGTTGAACATCGACTGATTCTTAAACCAGGGGTAACACCCATTAAACAAAAAACAAGAAGATTCCACCCGCAAATGGCCTTAAGGATAAAAGAAGAAGTCGACAAATTGCACAAGGCTAGGTTTATTAGAGTTGTTTTATATCCACAATGGGTGGCGAACATAGTCCCGGTAATGAAGAAAGATGGAAAAATTCAGATTTTTTATGGATTTTAGGGACTTAAATAAGGCATGTCTGAAAGATGATTTCCCGCTTCCTCACATCGACGTGTTGGTAGATAACACAGCTGGGTATGAGGCCCTCTCATTCATGGATGGATATTCTGGTTATAATCAAATTCGTCTTGCTCCTGAGGATCAAGAGAAGACCTCTTTCACCACGCCCTGGGGCACGTACTGCTACGCTGTTATGCCATTTGGATTGAAGAATGCAGGTGCCACATATTAGCAGGCGATGATGGCTATTTTCTACGACATGATGCATGTGTATTTAGAAGCTTACGTGGATGATATTCTAGTAAAGTCGAGGTCCAAGGAAGAGCACCCCGCCATTTTAGCCAAGGTGTTGCGAAGGGCTAGGGAGTACAAATTGAAAATGAATCCAAAGAAATGTGTGTTCGGAGTCGCATCAAGGAAATTGTTGGGGTTTATAGTTAGCAAACGGGGGATCCAGATTGATCCTAATAAAGCTAAGGCCGTTATGGAAATGCCACCGCCTAAGAACATCACGAACTTATAGGTTTGATTGGGCATTTACAATTCATTAGGAGATTTATATCTCAACATTCGCAAAGGTGCCACCCATTCTATGAATTGTTAAAGGCGGGAGCTAAATTTGAATGTAATGAGCAATGTCAGAAGGCCTATGACGATCTTAAAGTTTATCTTTCTAATCCCCCCGTTCTACAACCACCCGTCCCTAGGAAACCCCTGATCCTATACATTTCTGTCATTGAGGATTCCCTAGGAGCTGCTCTCGCTCAGGTGGATGATGAAGGAAGGGAAGGGGCAGCATACTACCTTTCGAGGTTGTTTAATCCCCCTGAATCCAAGTATACTGCCATGGAGAAGACCTGTGCAGTGCTAGTGTGGGTAGCTCAGAAACTCAAACACTATTTTCTTGCCCATGAGGTTAAACTGATCTCTAGAATGGACCCCATTCGTTACCTGTTAGAAAAACCTATCCTTTCTAGCCGATTAGCTCGCTGGCAGAGCTTTCTTTCCCAGTTCGATATCACCTTCATTGTCCGGAAAGCGATCAAGGGATACGCCATTGCTGAACATCTTGCCCATTCTCCTATCCCTCGCACCGACTCGATCCAGGATGAATTTCCTGATGAACACTTGGCTGTAATCACTCACCTTCCTTTTTGGTCTCTTCACTTCGACGGTGCTCTTAATTCTCAGGACCGTGGGATCGGCGCCGTTCTCCTCACTCCTATTGAGTTATGATTTTGATGTTTGTTGATGTTATGGTTTTGATGATAACTAAACTTAATGTGTGATTGAGTGATGATAACTAAACTTATGGTTGATTGCACATTCATGTTTAAATATGTTTGAGATGACAAATGGCAATGGTACATGGTCTTGATTCATGCTTGATTGAATTATTTTTACAAGAGGCAAGAGGTTTCATAACCTCTTTAATGTGAACAAGCATGGTATTAACCTTAACTATCTTGCTTGCAGGATCAAACATGGCAGTCACCTGGTGAACTAAACTTGTGGATAAGCACCCTGCTCCTCTACAATCAAAACAGGTGATATATGTCATTTACTATCAAGAACCATTGGTGAGACTCTTACCTTGTGTATCTCATGCTTAGCATCGATCTCACCTTGTGTATCTTATGTATACACCTCATTCATGCACATTCAACATGAAACCCTTCTGGCCATCGTGCGCCCTCGCCCGCGGATCGACCTGCGCGGTCAGGTCGTGGGGATCGACCTGCCCGGTCAGGTCGCGGGGGTCAAGGGGGCAGCGCCCCTTGTGGGGGTTTCCGGAGGCGGAGCCCCTAGAACAAATTCTGATTTCATAATCAATGGTTTGCATGGAGTTTATGGATTTATCATATGGATGTTTGAGCTATAGTTCTAATCAATTATCCATGTGTTTGCAGGTCCATATACTCAGTACAAATCCTCAAGGTCGAAGGAGTTTGATGCCACAAACGTAAATGAGCTGCTCAAGGGTTTAAAAGGGCTGAACGGGAGAAACCTGAGGCTTCCCCTGCCAGCGGTCGACCGCCGGTCCAGGATCGGTCGACCGCCAGCAGCGGTCAAACGCCCAGACAGGGGCGGTCAACCGTTTTTCCCAACAAGCAACGGACTGAAACCTGTAAAATTCCGGTCGACCGCCAGCCCTCCACCGATCGACCGCCAGCCCCGAGGCCTACTTTTGTTGACTTTTGGCTCAAGTTTGAAGGGTGGTCTTTCCACCCATTTCTTTAATCCTTTTGCCCCCAATTACACCAGATTTCATGGATCTGGTCTGGGGCCAAGGGCCATTCAAGAGTTATAAAACTCTCATTTGGTGCTACAAACCCTATCTATCCAAGAGGGCTTCAAGGGAGATTAAGAGGAGGCTGTCCAAGGTGAAAAGAGAGGGCACTGTAGCTCCGTGAACAGTACTTCGTGCAGCAAGATCTTCATCCATCTCCAAGGTGTTTCAAGCCAAATCTAAAGCTAGCAACCTCCAAGGAAGAGTAGAGCCAAGGAAGCAAGCAAGAAATAAGAAAAGCCAAGCAAGCACGGATTGAAGCTCCGATCAAGTGAAGATACGTTCAAGATCTGCAACATGCATTCTAGGGGAACCCAAAACAGGAGTTTTCTAAACTAAGCCTTATCGTCTTTATGTTTTGGGTATTGTAATTGTGTTTATCATAAACTGCAAGAACTTGTGTGTGTGTGGATCGTTGTTAGATCCGTGGTGGTGTGTATGTGTGTTGTATTTGATTCGTGTGTGCGTGGATCTTCCTAGATCTGCGTTTGTGTGTGTGTGGGTCTATTTAGATCCGTTCTGTCTCGTGTGTGTGGATTGCTGCACTTGTGGCAGCGGGTGTGTGTGTTTGTGATCCGCTTGTTGGATCGTGTTGGAGACCTTGTCTCCGTATGTGTGTGTATTTTGGGGTGCGTCCCCGTGTGTGTGTGCAGGTGTCGTCCTGCGTGTGTGGTTGGAGCGTCGTCTCCATTTGGGATTTTATCCCCGAGTGAAGCCTCACCGGGTTTGGTGAGGGGTGGACGTAGGATTGCCGTCGTGCATCCGAACCACCTTAAAAACCGCTGTGCATTGTGCTTGTATTGTGTGGTTTGCTCCATTTCCTCTATCTCTATTCTACATAAACGTCAGTTTAAATTGTTGTTCTGGATTTATCTTCGTCTATCTTGCTTAATCTATATGTTATCATATAAATTTTGTTAAATCCAATTTGTGTTCAAATAGCTTTGAATCTCCTAACTAGCTTTGTATCACATATTTTATAAAAGGCCAAAAGCTTTCGTAAAATTGGTAATCACCCAATTCACCCCCCTCTTGGGTGTCATTGATCGCGGGACTTCAATTGGTATCAGAGCCAAGGCTCTATTTTTTTTATAGATCTAACGATCTAGAGTGATCCAGATCAATGACTACCATTATGTATACTTTGAATTCTCCACCGGTGTTTGATGGTTACAATTTTGATTTGTGGTTAGGAAGGATGTGTAGTCTAGTCAATTCATATGACCCTAAGCTATGGAAGCTTATTTCACATGGTCCTTATGAATTGCCTAAAGATAAAAATGTCTGGACTGTAAATCAAAAACTTAAACATGATCAAAATTGTTTGACTCTAAAATTACTTATTGCTGCAGTCAATTCTAATCAGTTTCCTTTTGTCTCCCATTGCAGGTCCGCAAAGGATATCTTGGATGGCTTGACGAAAGTCCGGGAAGAGCATGAAAATCAATGCCTTGTGGCAGGTACGAGCGATCAAGGGAGTGATCAGCAAATTGAATCAAGCTCAAAGGTAAATTCTGATTCCGATAATGAAGATGAAGTTAGTTATGAAGATTTGTTGATTGCATATGATGATCTTGCTGAAAAATACAAGAAGCTAAAATCTGAAACCAAAAAATTGAAAAAGGATGCCGAACAAAATAAGTGTAATTCCTCTTGTAAAAAATGCTTACATCTAGAGGAAATGATTGAGACTCATGTGTTTGACATTGAATTTCACAAAGATCAAATTTGTTCCTTAAGAAATGAAAATAAGGAGATGACTGTGAAGCTGAATTCTATGGCCGATGATCAAACCTTGATAAATGAACTGATTCATGATGAAAAGCTTGTTAAAGAAAATGAGAAACTGAAGGAATTGAACAAGGCCATTTCTGAAAGATTGCTTACTTTTGAAAAAAGAAAATTTGTGAATATTGATGAATCTGAAAAAGTTCATGCCTTGTTGCAAGAAATAGAAAGTCATAAAACCATAAATGCTACGTTACATGAACAAATCAATTCGTGTGAAAATAAGATGGCGTCCTCTGAATTGCACATTTCATCTCTTGAAAAAGAAATTTCTGACTTGAATGGTTCATTGTCTAAATTTATAAATGGCCAAGAAAATTTGGATAAATTGTTGGGCATGAAAGTGAACTTTCAAAAAGAAGGGCTAGGTTTTGATCCAGTGAACAAAAAGAAATTTGAGAGTAAGCTACACACTTCTTTTGTTCATACCACTTGTGCACCCAGCACCTCTACATCTCGCTCCCATGAACACACCATGTCAAGAACTCAATCAAATCTGAAAAAGAGTGTGGATGTCCAGGATGTGCATGCTAGAAACATTCATGTAAACTTTCATGCATCTAAGAAAAGAAATGTCTCATGTCTTTACTGTGGAAAACTTGGACACATGATGCATGATTGCTTCATTATGAAGAATGATGATTTGAGAGCATGTAGAAATCAGGCTGGTTTGAAAAATACAAAGAAAGCATTCACCATAAAACCTTCCATGCATTGTAATCATTGTGATAAAAGAGGTCACACAATTTCACACTGCTGGCTACTAACAAAGAAAAAGAGTTTTCATTCAACACATCATGCTCAAATGTACAAAATGGTCAACCAAATGAGAAGAGTGAATGTGACGTCACATGCCTCAAATAATTTTCATGCCTTTAAGCACTTGAAGCCATGTTGTCGTTACTATGGTAAATTTGGGCATAACATGCATGGGTGCTTTCTAAAGGAAAATGATGATTTGAGTGTTGGTAAGAAGTGGAAGCCACGTGCCAAAGATGCTGCTAACCCACAAGGACCCAAGATGGTTTGGGTACCTAAGAATGTCAAATAAGAAATCTGTTTTACAGGTGTGCCATGGAGTGTAAAGTATGAAATCTATTTTCAACAAGAGGGTAAAGCACATGAGCTAAGTGGCATAAGTCAGGTTGGAATAAAAATCAAAAATTGGATTTGAAGATCAGGTGATATCCCTCCTACTTTCTGTAATGACTCTGTCATGTTTTGACTTACTCTGAGTCATATAGTCATGTAATCTTGCATATGTCTGCACATGCATTTCATTCATAGTTGTTTGCATATTTGTGCGTATATCACTTGCCATATAGCATCTTGTTGTAGGAAAGCTTGAAGATTCTTCAGATCATGACTTCACTATATATTTTATGTTTGCATACACCCTTTCACGTACTGTCTTGCATAAGTTGAACTTTATGAATTTATGTCATAATGCATAGCAATCCTCCTGCCTTCATCATCCTTGACTACATAGTATATCAAATGGTGAGAAGTGGAAGGGTAGGTTATGCCTATCTGAAAGCTATCACTACGCGTGAGGTGATCTTCAGATCTAAGTTCTCCGCCTGGTACTATGAGTCATTTACTCAAAAGACTGCATATGGCATTGGACTGTTACTGAACATCTTGCATCATGCACATACTAAGGGGGAGCAACCACATTCATCATATGGGATTAATGTTTAGGTTCACACATGAGTCATGCATTGCATCTAGAGCTGTCTAGGGGATGTTGGTTGTTAAAATAAATTTGTCATGTCATTGTTAATCAATTTGAATCGAAATTGACAAATCAACTCTATTCTTCTTGAATGCAGATTACACTCCCAAAATCTAAATGCTGATGGGCTGGCCGTGACCAAGCTTGAATCAAATGAGGAATACCTTGCAAGGATGAAAATGATAAAAATTTCCTCAATCCACCACCGGGAGATAGGAAGTGATCTTGATAGTATCCAAGACATGGTGTGAAAAGTGCGCAACTCTATTAACAAAGGATGGGTTCAATAGGTGAAAGACTTGGAAGAAAAAAGATTCTCAAGGCAAAGGTAAGAAAGTAAAATCTGAAATATCAACCTCCGCGAGGTTGGTGATCTTAGTAATTGAAGGCTTCCAATCTTGTCTCCTGAACCAAGGTAATTCATCCTTATCAACACACTCGAATTGAATTACATATCTGGTATATCAAATGGCGTTTGTGAAAGAGTGGATTATATCCACTTGGAAGCATTCCCTATGCGTTGAGTTGGGTCTTTGGACTAAAATCTCCGCCTCGTACCAGATCTTGACTGGCTTGTGATTGATTGACTCTTGAATGAATCCTTGAGCTGAGTTATGAAAATTGAAAATATGCTTGTGATTAAATGATCCATACATTTGACTTTTGGATGAATTCTCATTTCAAAACTTGTGAAAGACCTTTGAAAATATGTGTTTGAACAATTCTGAAATTCGGGTTGCTTTGCTTATTTTTGATCATTTATCCACCCTTATTCAAAAAGGTCATGTCATAAAGAATGGCTGCTGATTCATGAATAGAATGTGGTTGATCTCAATAAGATTGCTGTCACACTGGCTTGAAAAATCAAAGCTCTCATCTTATTTTTGCATCCTGTCTTTCATTCTCATATAGTTATAGGTTGCATGCATCAGAATCCAATGCATTAGGTGCATTTAGTTCACTTAAATGAAAAACTAAAAACACACACCTTGCACCCATGTTAATTTTTGCATTGAATTAGAACTCATGCATCAGTCGCACTTAGTTTATTCTGTTAGCATCCATTCAATTGGTATCAATTTATCCATTCAATTGGTATCAAATTGACATCACATTGCTCACATGCATGTCACAGTGCATTTGCATAAACTCCAAATGTGTGCTTGTGTGTTATTATATGCTATTCACCCCCATCCTTGAAATTTCTATGACCTTATGCCTTCTTGATAAATAATGTTGCAATTGAGTCATTATCGGTGTGCTTCATATTGTACACTTTGAGGGGAGTAAAAGTGCATCTATTTAGGGGGAGTTGTATTGTTATGTATTCATGATATTTTCGGTATACATGCTGAATCAAATTCGCACATTGTTTGCACAAAATATGAAAATGAGTGTTAAAGATAAGGATATATGAATTTCTTTTCAACACTCTTGATATGTTAAACTTGCTGCATGTATGTTGAAGAGACAGTTGAGGAAAAAGTTGCCTACCTATCTTTGTTAAAAAATCTGAAATGAAAATGAACGGCAGAGCAATGCTTGGTCTCACTGAGTAAACTGGGCACATGTCACCTGAGACGTGATGTGGTTCATATCTGAAAAGTGTGGACTAGTACCTCTGTTCAATATGAGGTGAAATGGTTCAGTATTTTGAGTAACCGAGGATTCTGGCATGAGCTCCATGCGTCTACTCGCGTAAAAAGAAATCATTTTGAACCTGATCACTCTTGAAAAATTCTGCCTATCATATGATACTGGTTGAGTTGAAAAAATGATGGTGAAAACTCATTGTGGTAGAGCGAAGCCTCCAGTACGTTGTTCTCAAAATTGAAGTGCAGTATGTGAAATGTCTCCCTGTGTTGATCTGAAAATCTAAATATCCATGTTGAAACTATCATTTTTCATGTTACTCACTTACACATCTATGAATTTGATTTAATATGTATTCAGAAAATTGATTGACTGCATCAGTAATTGCATAAATCTCTTATATGATTGCACGATCTCCCATGTGCTACACATGTGCATTCTGGTGAGCATGATTCTCTTGCATCTTTCTTATACCCTTTCCCTTGTTATATATGTATGGGGGAGATTGCATGTATGATTATATGTAACTGTTTGGTTGCATTATGTGCATTTCATGAGTCATCATCTGCATATACATAGTTTCATGCATTTAAAACTAAAATACAAAAATCAAAAATTTGAAAACCAAAGAAAATTCTTTTGGTATGCCCTCCTGCTCTTGCCTATTGTGAAAATCTGCCATGGGATCTAGATTTTGAATGCTATCATGCTGAAAACCTTATTTTGTGAACATCTTCCTACACTGGCTCATATCCTTGAGGCCACTCACCACTTTCAATTGGTATCCATACATGCTTGACTGTATTCACTTTGGATGGTATCATATTGATTTCTGAGAATAATAAGCAATTGGTTTCCTCTAATTGGACTTATATTGATGTGTCGGTCCATGATTTGCTGTTGCTTCTTCTATTTTGATAAGATGGGCTATTGCTATTTCAAAGGGAGATCAGCTTGTTCTTCCTTGTTTGGCTTCTTCCAGATTGTTGATATTGCTCGTTTGATACTGTTGATTATGTCACAGGGGGAGAAAGTTTTGCATTATCCCGCTTTTTGATTATGTCAAAGGGGGAGAAACATTGATGATTATGTGTGACAGGAGGGGAAGATTATTTGTGCCATTCTATTGTATCATCACTAAGTTTGTCATCATCACTAAGTTTGTCATTATCAAAAAGTGGGAGATTGTTGAGTTATGATTTTGATGTTTGTTGGCGTTATGGTTTTGATGATAACTAAACTTAATGTGTGATTGAGTGATGATAACTAAACTTATGGTTGATTGCACATTCATGTTTAAATATGTTTGAGATGACAAATGGCAATGGTACATGGTCTTGATTCATGCTTGATTGAATTATTTTTACAAGAGGCAAGAGGTTTCATAACCTCTTTAATGTGAACAAGCATGGTATTAACCTTAACTATCTTGCTTGCAGGATCAAACATGGCAGTCACCTGGTGAACTAAACTTGTGGATAAGCACCCTGCTCCTCTACAATCCAAAACAGGTGGTATATGTCATTTACTATCAAGAACCATTGGTGAGACTCTTACCTTGTGTATCTCATGCTTAGCATCGATCTCACCTTGTGTATCTTATGTATACACCTCATTCATGCACATTCAACATGAAACCCTTCTGGCCATCGTGCGCCCTCGCCCGCGGATCGACCTGCATGGTCAGGTCGCGGAGGTCAAGGGGGCAGCGCCCCTTGCTGGGGTTTCCGGGGGCGGAGCCCCTGAACAAATTCTGATTTCATAATCAATGGTTTGCATGGAGTTTATGGATTTATCATATGGATGTTTGAGCTATAGTTCTAATCAATTATCCATGTGTTTGCAGGTCCATATACTCAGTACAAATCCTCAAGGTCGAAGGAGTTTGATGCCACAAACGTAAATGAGCTGCTCAAGGGTTTAAAAGGGCTGAACGGGAGAAACCTGGGGCTTCCCCTGCCAGCGGTCGACCGCCGGTCCAGGATCGGTCGATCGCCAGCAGCGGTCGGCCGCCCAGACAGGGGCGGTCAACCGTTTTTCCCAGCAAGCAACGGACTGAAACCTGTAAAATTCCGGTCGACCGCCAGCCCTCCACCGGTCGACCGCCAGCCCCGAGGCCTACTTTTGTTGACTTTTGGTTCAAGTTTGAAGGGTGGTCTTTCCACCCATTTCTTTAATCCTTTTGCCCCCAATTACACCAGATTTCATGGATCTGGTCTGGGGCTTGTCCAAGGGCCATTCAAGAGTTATAAAACTCTCATTTGGTGCTACAAACCCTATCTATCCAAGAGGGCTTCAAGGGAGATTAAGAGGAGGCTGTCCAAGGTGAAAGGAGAGGGCACTGTAGCTCCGTGAATAGTACTTCGTGCAGCAAGATCTTCATCCATCTCCAAGGTGTTTCAAGCCAAATTTGAAGCTAGCAACCTCCAAGGAAGAGTAGAGCCAAGGAAGCAAGCAAGAAAGAAGAAAAGCCAAGCAAGCACGGATTGAAGCTCCGATCAAGTGAAGATACGTTCAAGATCTGCAACATGCATTCAAGGGGAACCCAAAATAGGAGTTTTCTAAACTAAGCCTCATCGTCTTTATATTTTGGGTATTGTAATTGTGTTTATCATAAACTGCAAGAACTTGTGTGTGTGTGGATCATTGTTAGATCCGTGGTGGTGTGTATGTGTGTTGTATTTGATTCGTGTGTGCGTGGATCTTCCTAGATCTGCGTTTGTGTGTGTGTGGGTCTATTTAGATCCGTTCTGTCTCGTGTGTGTGGATTGCTGCACTTGTGGCAGCGGGTGTGTGTGTTTGTGATCCGCTTGTTGGATCGTGTTGGAGACCTTGTCTTCGTATGTGTGTGTGTTTTGGGGTGCGTCCCCGTGTGTGTGTGCAGGTGTCGTCCTGCGTGTGTGGTTGGAGCGTCGTCTCCGTTTGGGATTTTATCCCCGAGTGAAGCCTCACCGGGTTTGGTGAGGGGTGGACATAGGATTGCCGTCGTGCATCCGAACCACCTTAAAAACCGCTGTGCATTGTGCTTGTATTGTGTGGTTTGCTCCATTTCCTCTATCTCCATTCTACATAAACGTCAGTTTAAATTGTTGTTCTAGATTTATCTTCGTCTATCTTGCTTAATCTATATGTTATCATATAAATTTTGTTAAATCCAATTTGTGTTCAAATAGCTTTGAATCTCCTAACTAGCTTTGTATCACATGTTTTATAAAAGGCCAAAAGCTTTCGTAAAATTGGTAATCACCCAATTCACCCCCCTCTTGGGTGTCATTGATCGCGGGACTTCAACTCCGGAAGGAGTAACCGTCCCTATTGCTTATCAACTCTCTTTTCCTGCCACAAAAAATATAGCCAAGTACGAGGCTCTCCTTGCTGGTCTGAAGCACGCCTACCTCATGGGCGCGTAATACCTAAACATCATAGGAGACTCTCAATTGGTGTTACGTCAAGTTCTGTCAACTTACCGCACCCGTGACCCCAAGCTTAAACCTTATCAAGATTTGGTCACGCTCTTGGCTAGGCAATTCCGGAAGCTTATCTATATTCATACTCCTCGTTCTCAGAACGTCCTGGCCGATGCACTTGCGTCACTCGCTTATTCCCTTTCATTCCCCCTCAGTCGCGCCACTGAGACTATTGTAGTCCAGCGGTTAGATGCTCCTTCACTTCAGGATCCCTGGTTCGACAACCTTAGGAAGTCGGTAGAAAGGAAGGCGGAGAGGGAAGATGTGAAAGAAGTTTCGTTGACTGAGCTCGAGGAGATCATCGAAGAAGAAGAATTGTCATGGTATTATGAGATTGAGCAGTATTGCAGAGATGGTTCCTTCCCCGAGACGGCGAGCGCCGAGCAGCGCATGGCCATTCGAAGAGCCGCCTCCAGATACACAATTATCGCAAGAGAATTATATAGGCGGGCTCTCAATGGGGTTCTAATGAGGTGTTTGGATGACGATGAGGCTTGGAAGGTAGTAGAGGCCGCTCACTCCAGTGAGTGTGGAGGGCATGTTAATGGGCAAGCGTTGGCGAAGAAGATTCTTAGGCAGGGCTACTACTGGCCAACCCTAGAAGAAGATTGTTCCACCTATGTCCGTAGGTGTCTTCAATGCCAGTCATGCCGACAAAATCCATGCTCCGGCTTCTTCTCTCCATCTTTTGTCTGCTCCTTGGCCATTCTCGATGTGGGCCTTTGATATCGTTGGACCTCTCGGTGACCCGAATTCTACAGTCAAGCAGAAATCCTTCATTCTGACAGCTACAGAATACTTCACCAAGTGGGCAGAAGCTGAAACTTATGCGGAAATCAAAGCCACCACCGTATGCCGCTTTATCTTGAAGAATATCATCTCGTGATTCGGAGTGCCAAGTGATATCGTCACCGATAATGGGCCTTAATTTGTTTTGCAAGAACTTCGGGACCTCTGTAAGAAGTTTAACATTTCATTGCATCATTCATCGCCATACTACCCCCAAGGTAATGGCCAAGCTGAGGCCACGAACAAAACCCTTCTAAAAATCATCAAGAAAACATGCGAGTCACACAAATTCGCTGATTGGGCTGATAAACTAGTAGAAGCTCCATGGGCTTATCGCACCTCCGTCCGTACTCCCACGGGGCAAACTCCTTTTGCTCTCACCTATGGGATGGAGGTGGTACTCCCGTACGAGATCTTGATCCCTTCCCTAAGAGTGCAGTTAGACAAGGAACTTAATCTTGACGAGCGTCGAGAGGCGTTGCTGGTCCAACTTGAACTCTTAGACGAGAAGAGGCTTAACACGGCCAATCATGTCTCGGTTTACCAAAAGCGTGTCTCGTGGTATTTTCAAAAGAAGGTTATTGAAAGAAAATTCCAATTGGGTACCATAGTTTTGAAACACAAATTTATCAGATCAGCAGGTCCCAAGTCTAAGCTGCAACCCAACTGGGAAGGGCCGTTTGTAGTTAAGGAAGTCTATCCTGGTAACGCGTACCGTTTAGTTAATGGAGGGTGAAGAATTACCGAATCCGTGGAATGTGCTATATTTAAAACGCTTTTACCCATAGAGTCAAGCTAGTAATAGCCCGGTGGCGGGGGTGTGCCTCCACTTGATCACGAAGGGAGACCCCCGGTTCAACATTCACACACTACACGACCCCTGTAGTCCGGTTCTCTTCTTTTGCGCAACACCGTCTCTCCCTTGGCCATGCTTTGGGAAAGTGAAAATCCTTATTTTTCTTCTCTCTCGGCTGAAAATAGGGGCAAGTGGTGAATAAGGGGGTGAGAATTGATCTAGACCCTCCGATAAAAGAGGTCTCAAATAGGGGCAGTCCGCTATGACCTTATTCTGCAGGATAAAAGAGCGAGAAAAAGACAAAGAAAAGAAATAGAGAAAAAAGAGGCAAAAATCAAAGCTAAAAGCTCGCAAGCTCAAAGCTCTCGAAAGTTGAAAGACCCCAAAAATAATGAAACTAGGCATGGCAAGAGTGGCAGTACAGTTTCTCCACAGGATGTTATGAACCCGATCGTATGCGTGCCTAGAGCGGATGTAGGTTCGATAACGGACACAAATCTCTGGCGCAACAGACCGAAATTCTTTGAAAAGCGGGTGTCGTGAGAAGAATTCAAGCCCTAAAAACCCCTATACCTATCGCCAGCTTTTCTGCTAAATCTTGTTTTATTTTCCAAGGAATGGATCCCACCTCGAGTATGGCCTCGGTAGAGGCACCGTTAAGCGAAATTGGCCCCGGCCACGAGCGGTCCCTCTTAGCACAGGTTGGACTTGGGAGACCCCTAGTGAGATGGGAGGTTCCCCGTCGTTAGGTTTAAGCTGGTTTCAAAACTCAAAAAAAAAATCAAATATTTCAAAATCCAAAAAAAAGAAATCAAAAAAATCACAGATTTCAAAACCCAAAAAATCAAATATTTTAAAATAAAAAAAACAAAAAAAAATCAAATATTTCAAAATAAAAAAAACAAATATTTTAAAATCCAAAAAAAATTAAATACTTCAAAACTCAAAAAAAAAAA
The DNA here is from genome assembly GCA_022559845.1 of Amorphophallus konjac. Lineage (NCBI taxonomy): Eukaryota > Viridiplantae > Streptophyta > Magnoliopsida > Alismatales > Araceae > Amorphophallus > Amorphophallus konjac. The sequence continues at coordinate 39,569,166 of CM040122.1, forward strand.
TCAAACATTCCAAAATCAAAAAAAATTACAAAAAAGGGTTTTTATGATTTACATTCAGAGCATCCATTGCATTCATTATCGTTTTGTTTGCCTATTTAATAAGGCTTACCCCCTTGACCAAAAATCAAGAACTGGTCATTCCCTAACTCGCTACAGGCAAGGGGTTAAGCCTAAAACAGATTTAATCTATTTTTTATTTGTGTGTGTGTGCAGGGGCAGGTTGAAGTTGAAAGGTCGGTCAGTCTGTGACCATGCGTGTTTCAAAGTCATATCCCAACTCACTCAAGGAAAAGCCCAAACTCAAACCAATCAAATCATCAGCTTTATTCATTCATCTATCAAACATCTCTAAGCATAAGTCGTTACATCAGTATCATCATGAAAAGAAAGAAAAGAAAAATCACTCGGTCCTCCGCTGGGCATCCCCGCGGGGACGTATCTCTCTCAGCTCTCTAACATAGGCCTGGCGTGTCGCCGGAATCTCTGCGACCTCTGCTGATAGGGTAAGCACCCTGCTCACCTCCCACATGATCAGGGCACTCCTGACCGCCTGCTCGTCCTCCTCTGTACCGATACTCCTCGCCTGTAGAGCGGGAAGGTGGGGTAGCGCTAGTAGTACGGTCCTAGGTAGTCCAACCTGTAGGTATAACCGGTGCGGGCTGTACATCGCCAGTGTGGTGTCGCTCACGAGCCTCAGATCTAAGCCTGGCCTCCTGGGAACTCTGACAGTGGTGTCGCGGAGGAAGTCCGGGTGCATCACGAACCAATCCAGGGGCAGCCTATTGACGTGCAGTCGCCACTCCTCCCTAGTCTTCTTCTCTGCTGTCCTGCACTCTACCTGTGGAGAGAACCCGAATGCGCCGCCTATGAAGAAGAGGGGGTGATTCCCAAAGATCCTGCTAGCTGAAGTGACATCCTCCTTGTAGACGAATTTCATCTTGACGCCCATCTAGCACTCTAAAAGTATCATGGAACCAAAGAGAGGACCTCCTAGAGCTGCTGAGGTAAGGCCCTCGTATAAGTAGGCAAGGATGGCCTGGGAGATAGAAAGACCCTGCCATAGGCCACTGATGGTACTAAGAAGGGGAGTCTCTAGCACATGGTCAACTAAGGGGAACAAGATAGCCCGCACAAGCAAATGGACGCGGCCTTGGCTATGGCCTCGTCCCACCTACACCTATTCCTACAATGTTCAACTACCCACTGGCTAAGAGGAATGAGATTGATCTGACGTGGGCCTATGAAGGTGTGGACGTCCCTGCTGTCTGGTATGAACCCTCCCAAGATGAACTTAGGGTCTATAGGGGCCACTGTATGACACACTGAGTCCTCCTCTCCCACCTGGGACCTAGGGAAAGAGAAATAGGTCTCTACCTCCTCTAGTAGGATAGTGGCCTCAAACAATGGAAATATGAACGTATGGGTCTGAGGGTGCCAGATTTCTACTAAAGCCGAGATGTTGTGCCAGTCAAGAGAAAGTTTTGGGTAGTTCTGACCTAGTACTAGGAGAGGTTGTAGGTGCCAAGATATCAGGATGGATGTCACTCCTAGGGGCAACGCACGGACCATGGGAGCCATCCACTTCAAAGTGGAATAGCGCCTAGGGCTAGGGAGAAGCTGAGATGGAGACAGAAGAGAAGAACACATAAGTAAATGAAAGATTTGAACTGAAGGAATTCATGACAACTTACCTCCCTCAGAGGGCTCGAGCTGAGATGTCATGGGATTGCGGTCAGCCGTTGGAGTGCTTCCCGCTCCTTTCTGGCCGGTCTTGGCCCTTCAAGCGCCGCTCCCCCCAAGGAACTACCCTCCAGGACCCTTTTCATGATGATTTGGTGATGAATAATAAAGGTTTTGAGGCTTATAAGAGGGAGGATGTGTGAATCACGAATTTAGACTCCCCTCCTACTTATAGGGCTTGGTTAGAGGCCTACATTCCTTAAGAGTGAGGATGGATAAGTTTAGGATAGGATAAGATGGCTTTGGATTGGGTTAAAGTGGTTTATCCTTGGTTTAGGACTCTCCAGGAGAGTCCCATTCAAATTCGCAGGGCGTCTATTTGGACGGTCTCTCGATAGACCGCCTATCTCAGTGAGTGGTCCGATGAGGACCGTTCAACGCCTTCTAGAGACCTCGAGTGCTGGAGTTTGAGCAGACTAAAGTTGACCGCTTTACAATCACGCAGTCATTTATAGACCGTTCTATCTTTTGGACGATAAAATGAGGACCGATTTTCTTATTATTTGTGCGGTCTATATTAGATCGTGGATTTCTTGGGGCAGTCTATGTGGAGACCGTGCAAGCGTCTGATGCATTGCTTTTAACCTATTTTGTACCTGCGCCACTCAACATGTGGTCTCTCACCCTTCTCACTCATTTTGCGTCACCCTTCTCACTCATTTGGCGTCACTCTTTCTCACTCCTTTGGCGTCGCTCTTCTCACTCCTTTGGCGTCACCCTTCTCACTCCTTTGGCGTCACTCTTTCTCACTCATTTGGCGTCGCTCTTCTCACTCATTTAGCGTCGCTCTTCTCACTCGTTTGGCGTCACTCTTCTCACTCATTTGGTGTCTCTCTCCCTCGCTCTGAGTCAGGGTCTCTCTCTCTCAAACCAAGTGGGTGTCTCTCACTCGTTGTCGCGTCGTCGCACCCGTAGTAGCATCTCACCCGTAATCGTCTCTCACTCACATGTGTCGTCTCACTCGTGTCGAGTCAGTAGTCGTGGTTAGTATTTGTTCATTTATTCATACATTCATGCATAAAAATGAAGGAAAATGCATATCACTATCATATCATATCATGTGTACAAAAGTAGAGTCGTAGTACAAAGTCAAGCTGGGCCCCCTCCCTCCAGCCTGTCGCTGTCACCTCCACCCTCAGGCCTCTTCGATGGCGGGGCCATCAGGGAAGTCACCTCCTCTCGGTGGCGCCGCCGCCGCTCCTCCTCCTCGTTCCTCCGGTGACCGGAGGAACCCGTAAGGTAGGTCCTATAGGAGCCATGCATCCCACTCGGAACCTCGCTCCTCCCTGGTCGCTAGCTTACCTCTCGGAGGATCTCCACCATGCCCTCTAATCTAGAAATCTGGCGCTGAGCCTGCTCCATCTCGGTCCTCTAGCACTCCGCCTCGATAGTGCTGGCTCGAAACCGCTCGAGCTCCACTCGCAGAAGGGCCGTCTTGAGGGTGTCGGCTGCTCGGCCCCGTGCGAGCTCCTCTCGCAGCCGTGCGGTCTCCTCTCTCAAGTGCGCCGCCTCCTCTCGAGCCGCTGCCCGGCTCTGCTCCAGCTTTACTCTCAACAGGGTCAGCTCGGTCATCTGCATACACATATCATGGCCAGTCAATTGCATTTCATACATTTCATAAGCATAAACAACAAGGTAAAGTGTCGTGATTTGTGTACCCTCTCGGTGAGCGCCACCTCGGCCGCCTTGGCCTGCGCTACCATCCGAGTGAAGTCGGCCTCCTGCTCAGCCCGGTCTGCTGGAGTCTGGGTCTGTGAAGAAGAAGGAGCATCGGCCCCCTGCCGCTGGGCCCCCTCGGCGCGCTGCATCCAAAACTCCAAGTCAGTCACACGCATAATCATAATCATAGGCATTTGCATAATTTAAAGAGTTGAGGGTTTAGAAAACTCACCAGTAAAGCCAGAGCCTGTCGGGCCTCGTCCCGCTCCCTGATCGTGGAATGCAGGAGCCCCTGCAGCTCCGCAAGTCGTCCCTTAGGGTCAATCTGCATTTAGAGGTCCAAGTGTCAGTGCATCATCATATAGAAATCATAAGCATAATAAGTAGAGTTTGAGTTTAGAAGTCGTACCGGTCGGTGGGCACCCCGGAACACCTGGTCCCGGTAGTGTCTAGCGTACGCGGTGTAGTACGCTGAGTCGCTGTCTGCTCGGGCGGTCACCACCCGCCCAAGCTGATGGGAATCTACACCGGGCACTAACTTTTATATTTGTATTTCTGTCCTTTTAGTTTGCATTTATATCCTTGGGAAGTAGGTTTGTAATTGTAAGGCTTTATAAGCCAATTTGTCATTCCTTAGGATTCTTTGAGTTTTTGTGCAAAAGTCCAGTAGGACCAGCAAGGGGCCCCCATCTCCTTTCCTATTGGTCCATCTAAGTCTTAGGGTCCATGTGGGGTCAGTCAAAGGTCCAAGGTGGGATTCTAGATGGTTGGACATTCAAAGGGGGACAAGTGTTACAAAATGTCCAAGATGCCTCCCCTTAAGTCAAGGGGGTGCCCCCCCATTAAAATGACATTTTGTATTTTATATTTTTAGGCCAATTGACCACATGGAGGAAGAAAATGCTACCCCTCCCCTCTCTCCCACGAAATCCCAACCCCCTCCCCCTTCCTCCCCTTCTATATAAGCCCATGTATAGTGTTTTGTAAGAATTAATGAAGTGAAATTTCAGAAAATTGCTTGGAGCCTCCAAGGAGGGTGTGCCCCTCTCCCTCTCTCTCCCTGGTTCATCTTCTTTCTTCAGCCCTCCAGGGTGTGAAGCCCATTCTCCTTAGCCCCTTTGAGTTCCCCTCTGCTGTCACCGCCACCGTTCTTGCCGCCATCGCGCCTCCAACACCGCTACATCGGAGTTCTATCTCCATCATGATAGAATCTCACCTCTAGATTTTTATCTTTTTTTCTTGTTGTCTGATCGAGCCCTAATTTTGAGGGTTTGTTCTGTCCATCTCCCTTAACCTCCAGTTCAAATTTCCTGTCATTTGGAAGTCATTAGGTATTTTTCCCATATTTTTGTTTGTCCTCTCAGTAATATGCCCTTTTGCAGATCTACGGGACAGAGTCACCTTATCACATTTTCCGCACCCCCTTAAAAATTTTCAGAAAATCCTAAAAACTCACTCAGTGTTCCACACATATATCCCCTTCCACCATAATTTTTGTGGAGTCAAGAAAATTCATTTGACCCTCACTCAAAGGTCAGTTTCAGGCAGATCCCTTGCTGCCCTGTGTGTCTGTCAGTCCGAGTCACAAACAAAAATAGTGTTACGGTCATATTCATTTTCAATCCGTTCGGTGGATGGAGCTGTCAAAAATATATGTTGTAGATCTATGAGTTCTCTTTCCAACGGTACTAGCCACGCCTCGATCGACCTCCGGATCTGAGCGTCGTAATTAGTGTCGCCGAGGCCTGCAGATCTGTTCCCTGTGTAGGTCCGAAATTGCAGTCCAGAAGATATTCAGAAATAAATATCAAAAATCAACTTCAGGAGCCACCCCTTCAGGGAGTCGTTCAGGGACGCCCTGCCATCGTCCCAGCCAACCGGCGCCTCCGGAAGATCTCAGGAAGGTGACGTTCCTTTAGAAACCGTTGCTTGCTATCCAGTGAGTCAGCGACCGAGTTGGCGCAGCACCGAGTTGGAATAGTGCCGAGTCGGACCAGCATGCCGAGTTCGTGCCGTACGCACCTCCAGATTGCTGCCCGTTAACTTAGGGTCGGTCCTCCCGGGCCCCACTTGTAGCCCTTTACCTCCCTGCGTGGAGTGGGTCATAAAATTCACTGTTGTAATTAACTTTTACCGTTGTTACCGGGAGTTATCGTACTTGGCCGGGAACGTCTTCCCCACGCCCGGAGCGTGGAGGTACACTCGCTACCCTCCTCGTAGACATTGCTTTACTCGTATATTTTTGTATATGTCGCTGCATGAGTGATAGATTATCTAGCTTGTTATCATTTTATCACCGTTGCGAGAGCGAGAGTGAGTGACCGTCCCGTGACTCAATCCGAGTTAATGCGGAAAAGCCGATACCCGAGACTTACTGCCGGTTTCTCAACCCCGCACGGTCCAGCGTTTCCCTCGCATAGGGACGATCGCGAGCTAGAGTCCCAGGTCGCGTGTCCATCCCGCATCAATTTGGTATCAGAGAACCAGCTGAGTCTAGGGTAATCTGGTGGGAAAAAAAGTGTCATTTACGTCTAGTCATCATCTAAGTCGATCTAAGGTTGCGTCCGCATACCATTGTTCGGTATATAAAAAGGTGTTATCCGAACGTTAGGCTATGCCTATCGGGAAGGCCGTACACTTACGCGAGTGATCTTCGGATCGATTAACTCCGCCACGTACCGAGTCTTGGTTTAAGTCTAGGGTCCTTAATGTGCATTAGTTAGTGCATTCCAACCTTGCATAGTCGGTCTAGTGTCTTGTCACCAACTGTTGGCATGCCCATTCACTAGCGTCCCCGTGTCCCATGGATGACCAAGGGGCCGCATCTTCTTCATGGTGGCGATACTATCTAAGATGGGAGAACCACCCGGACCACCCCCGTAGGCCCGTAGCCCGGGACTTCTATGGCTCCGAAAACCCAGGTGACTACCTAGAGTGGGAAGCCATTATGGACGACTACTTTGTGTGTTACCTTATGTCCGGTACCGCGCAAGTCGACTTTGCCAAAATGTGACTTTTCTATGAAGCCGCCGAAACATGGAGGGACATCAAGTACTTTCGGGAAGATAGGAGGCTAAGGCCCATCGAGTCATGGTGGGATATGAAGAGAGTGCTTAGGATGGTCTACCTTCCCCGCCCACCTACCTCCAACCACGGGAGTCATACCACTAGCCAACCCCACCAACTCACCCGTAATCAAGTGGGCCACTCCTCCAACCAACCCCGCCCCTTCACCTCCAGCCAACCCCACCAAAGCAACCCCAATCAAGTGACCCTCCCTGTCGCCTCCAACCAACCACCCCTTGGCACCTCCGTCCAATCCCACCCAATCTCCTCCAACCAAGTGGAAGCCCAACTTATAGTCAAGTCTAGGTCCGCATCCGGGCCGAGAGATGAGGAGCGAGTCCACCCCGAGGTCCCTACTCCAACCCGCACCTTTGATGAAATCGAGAAAATATTTTCAGATTGGTTGGAAAGGACATGTGCTTCTTCACCACCCGAGTGCTCCATTGCTACCCTCTACTTCTGAACTTTATTCGAAACCATCTTATTTGGAGCCACCAAAGCCCGAGCCACCCGTATTTCTAACGGGTATGTTTTTCATCGCCGAGCCACTACTTAGTTGGCTTAAGGATGGCTTGGTCCCACCTCCTTACCCATCCATGGACCCCACCCTACCATTAGTACCGGTCAACTCATTCCATACCACATTTTGGTCTAGTCACCATGTTGATCCATTGGATGATCTTATTGTGGGATTAGACTCGCAATGGAAGTTGACGCACTCATTGGCCCGAGACTTCGACCAACCCACTAGTCTTAGCGTCACCCATCCGGCCTTAGGGTCCATTACCTCTGTGTGCACCATGGGTTGTGTCACCACGGAGATTCTTTTATTCCTCCCCATGTCGGCTGAGCCCGACTTCATACCCTTTCGCTCGAGAGAGGAACCATATTTCCTACATATGATCACCGTCCCATCGACCATAATGTATGAAGGTGACCATCCACGCCTTCAAGACTTCCATACATGGGATCGTGACTTGTGGGAACCCATCTCATGGGGTCATACCTTCTTTGACCCTTTTGACCCCTTCACTAGTGAACCTCTCGAGCTATCATTCTCACTCCACTTCTTCCAAGGAGTTCACTATCACACCCCTACCCCTCGGTCTGGTTGGCATGCCTTACCTACGTCTAAGGGTGATGACGAAGGTAGTTTTGGATCTCATAACCCTTCCCCACCCATTTCCCATAGGTCACCAATGCAAGAGTGGTACATATTAGGATGTCTAGGATTCCATTCCGTCAACCATCGAGTACAACTAGTGTATGCATGGCACATATTCGGGCGTCCTGGTCCACCATCGCCTATGCGTAGGTCGGACTAACATTAGGTTTGTTTAGGGTCTTTGTGAGTCTTTATTTCGTTTGTCTATCGTGCGTCTGTGCATACATCGAGTCGAGCCGGTTTTGCACGCTCGCGTGTTAGTCCCTTTCGAGCATGAGACTTGTCGGACTTTGGGATCGGTTCTACTTCACATATCGGATCTAGTCACATAAGGGACAAGCGGTGATTCCTAGTGAGCCTTTGAGCCGCCTCCCTTCATTTGAGAGTGACCCTATCCCGGAGTGTCCACCGCTAGCCTCCTCCCAGCAGCGTGTGCATATCGAGTCTATACGGGATGAGCAGGTGTCGATTACTTGGAGTGGAGCGTACTCCGCGCTTCCGGGTACGATGACGGATCACCGGCGTCACGAGCAGCCATACCCCTTACTCGACGGGGTCGAGTTCTTCCCACTCGGGGAGAATTGATGGGAATCTACACCGGGCACTAACTTTTATTTTTGTATTTGTGTCCTTTTAGTTTACATTTATATCCTTGGGAAGTAGGTTTGCAATTATAAGGCTTTATAAGCCAATTTGTCATTCCTTAGGATTCTTTGGGTTTTTGTGCAAAAGTCCAGTAGGACCAACAAGGGGCCCCCATCTCCTTTCCTATTGGTCCACCTAAGTCTTAGGGCCCATGTGGGGTCAGTCAAAGGTCCAAGGTGGGCTTCTAGATGGTTGGACATTTAAAGGGGGACAAGTGTTACAAAATGTCCAAGATGTCTCCCCTTAAGTCAAGGGGGTGCCCCCCCATTAAAATGACATTTTGTATTTTATATTTTTAGGCCAATTGACCACATGGGGGAAGAAAATGCTACCCCTCCCCTCTCTCCCACGAAATCCCAACCCCCTCCCCCTTCCTCCCCTTCTATATAAGCCCATGTATAGTGTTTTGTAAGAATTAATGAAGTGAAATTTCAAAAAAATGCTTGGAGCCTCCAAGGAGGGTGTGCCCCTCTCCCTCTCTCTCCCTGGTTCATCTTCTTCCTCTAGCCCTCCAAGGTGTGAATCCCATTCTCCTTAGCCCCTCTGAGTTCCCCTCTGCTGCCGCCGCCGCCGTTCGTGCCGCCATCGCGCCGCCACCGCTGCTACATCGGAGTTCTATCTCCATCAGGACAGAACCTCACCTCCGGATTTTTATCTTTTCTTCTTGTTGTCTGATCGAGCCCTAATTTTGAGAGTTTGTTCTGTCCATCTCCTTTAACCTCTAGTTCAAATTTTGTGTCATTTGAAGTCATTAGGTATTTTTCCCATATTTTTGTTTGTCCTCTCAGTAATCTGCCCTTTTGCAGATCTACGGGACAGAGTCACCTTATCGCATTTTCCCCACCCCTTTAAAAATTTTCAGAAAATCCCAACAAATCACTCAGTGTTCCACACATATATCCCCTTCCACCATAATTTTCGTGGAGTCTATAAAATTCATTTGACCCTCGGTTAAAGGTCAGTTTCAGGCAGATCCCTTGCTGCCCTGTGTGTCTGTCAGTCCGAGTCAGAAACAAAAATAGTGTTACAATCATATTCATTTTCAATCCGTTCAGTGGATGGAGCTGTCAAAAATATATGTTGTAGATCTATGAGTTCTTTTTCCAACGGTACCTGCCACGCCTCGATCGACCTCCGGATCTGAGCATCGTAATTCATGTCATCGAGGCCTGTAGATCTGTTCCGTGTGCAGGTCTAAAATTACAGTCTAGAAGATATTCAGAAATAAATATCAAAAATCAACTTCAGGAGCCGCCCCTTCAGGGAGTCGTTCAGGGACGCCCTGCCATCGTCCCAGCCAAGCGGCGCCTCCGGAAGATCTCAGGAAGGTGACGTTCCTTTGGAAACCATTGCTTGCTGTCCAGTGAGTCAGCAATCGAGTTGGTGCAGCACCGAGTTGGAATAGTACCGAGTCGGACCAGCAGGCCGAGTTCGTGCCGTACGCTCCTCCGGATTGCTGCCTGTCAACCTAGGATCGGTCCTCCCGGGCCCCACTTGTAGCCCTTTACCTCCCTGCGTGGAGTGGGCAATAAAATTCACTGTTGTAATTAACTTTTACCGTTGTTACTGGGAGTTACAGTACTTGACCGGGAACGTCTTCCCCACACCCGAAGCGTGGAGGTACACTCGCTACCCTCCTCGTAGACATTACTTTACTCGTATATTTTTGTATATGTCGCTGCATGAGTGATAGATTATCTAGCTTGTTATCATTTTATCACCGCTGCGAGAGCGAGAGTAAGTGACCGTCCCGTGACTCAATCCGAGTTAACGCGGAAAAGCCGATACCCGAGACTCACTGCCGGTTTCTCAACCGCGCACGGTCCAGCGTTTCCCTCGCATAGGGACGATCGTGAGCTAGAGTCCCAGGTCGCGTGTCCGTCTCGCATCACAAGCGCTGCCCAGTCTGCTATCTGCACAGCATTCCTCGTCCTCCAATCGAAGGCAGCTCCTAGACAGCGGGTCGTCCATGTGACGCGCTCCCTGGGCCCCTCTGCTGCCGGAAACTCCACTGCTGGCTGATGGACCCCAATGGTCCTCATCACCAGTCGGAAGTGCAGCGGCTCCACCATGTTCACGCAATGGAGCCACATGTCTCGTCCCGAGAAGGTGAGGGCCCCTGCCACCCAGGGCTGACCCTCCTGTCCCTCCTCCATGTATGGTGTCCACCGTACCTGCAAAAGTAAGGAGTCGCATCAGCATCATCATCTAGAATTGCATTTAATTAAAGAGTCTAAGTTTAGAAGCATACCGAGGCAAACGGTAGAGCATCCAGGTCATCCTGCAAGTCTCAGACCTATCTCCTGAGAGTTGCGGTCTCTCGAGGTGCTGTCCACCTCCGGGCAATAGGCAGGAGCCCAGGACGGGTCTCCTCACCTCTGCCTAGTCCACGTAAGCGCACGTAGGCCCACACCTGCATCACGGCATCGTCTCAGCATCTAGGAAACATGTAGAATTGCATAAATCAAGTCTAGAGTAGGAGTCATACCTGGAGTAAGGGGGAGAAGCCCCCGAGCATGGTCCGACGGGCCTGTTGTCCCCCTGTGGTCAATTGAGTCATACTGTGGTCACTTGAGTCATTTGACATCATCCTGTGGTCATTTGAGCTATTGGACATTCTTGGTTTTGATAATGGCTAAACATTATAAGTCATTGTTGTTTTCCACTCTCATATGACTGACATACGTGATGTTTTGTTCATGACAGATAAGCCAATGAATGGACAAGGAATGGAGTGGAGATGACAAATGTGAAAGCCTATTGATCGCACCCAAGTAAGGATGGAAATCCTTTCAGATCATGATCAATCAAACGATCAAACTCATGGCAGTCGCCTGGCAAACCAAACGTGTGGATAAGCATCTTACCTCTCTACCATTCAATATAGGTGGTATATGTCATTTACTGTCAAGCACCATTGGTAAGATTCGTACCTTGTCATAGTCATCAATCTCACCATGGGTATTCCATATACGTCTCATTTCTAAACTTCATTAATGATATTTGAGGTTTACAATGATAACTTGGTTTGATAACTTATAAGTTCACTCTTCAAATGCATTAGTTTCTCATTCCAATCATGGTAACATGATCAAATGGTCTTGATGTTTCTAATGCATAAACCAAGTGAAATCTAACCCTCAAATGTATGAAATAAACATCTACTTAAAGTCATTGTTATTTGGAGGTATTTCATTGGGCTAACACTTCAACTTTGTAGGACTAGGTCATTCCGGTCAACCAGAATCGCCAAACGCGAAAAGTCTCATACTGCAGAACTGGCAGTCGACCGCCCCAGGTCGACCGGTAGCAGCGGTCGACAACCCCAGGTCGATCGGAAATTCCAGGGATCAAATTTCTACAGGGTTTCTCAGTAGCGGTCGACCGCCAGCTTCCACAGGTCGACCGCCAGCCCCGGGCCATCAATGTTGACTTTGTTTTCCACTTCGAGAAGAGCCATTCTCCTTGAATTTCTTTAATCCTAAAGCCACCCAATCACCCACAAAACGTGGATATGGTCTGGAGGATGTCCAAGGACCATTCAAATGGTAAACAACAAACACATGAGGGGTTAGAAACCCTAAGGGCTTCAAGGGGAACAAGGAGATACCAAGGGAGGCTAGAGGAGGAGATTCACGGGTACTGTAGCACCTCCGTGAATAGTGCTTCGGGCTGGAGTTCTTCATCCATTCAAAGTGCTTTCAAGCTGATTTCTGAAGCCATCAACCTCCAAGAAGGTGTAGAAGCAATCAAGGTTCAAGGCTGCATCCATTATCTCCTCCATCAACTCAAAGGGGATTCAAAGAAAGAGGGATCAAGGGAGATCAAAGGAGGCTTGGAAGAAGAGGTACTGTATCCGTGAACAGTACTTCGTGAAGAAGTTCTTCTTCCATTACAAGGTGTTTCAAGCTCATATCAAAGCAAGCAATCTCCAAGGAAGTGCAGAAGCAAGCAAGGCTATCAAGGTGATCCAAGGAAGCTGATTTCACAAGGTTTTCAAGGGAGATCAAATCTGCATCCTTTATCTTCTTCATCAACTCAAGGTGATCCAAGGAAGATCATTTCACAAGGAAGAAGATACCATTGAAGCATCAGATTCAAGCTCCAGCAATCTCAGACAAGATCTTTTCTCTTTGAACATATTCCATATCTTGTTTGAGTGTTTTTATATCTTGTTCTTTTACCATTTCATTCAAATATTTGAAACTGAAGATCGTCCCTACTGGTGGTTAGTAGGAAGGCAATCGGAAGTTGTCCGATCTGCGGTGATTGACGTCCCTACCGATGGTTAGTAGGAAAGCAATCGGAGGTCTTTCCGATCTGCGGTTTGGTGCGCTGCACTAGTGAAGCCTCACCGGGTTTGGTGAGGGGTGGACGTAGGCCTGGGGATTCAGTCCGAACCACCTTAAAATCCTTTGTGTTATGGTTTGCTTGTGCGATTGCTTCGATATAGATGCATGCTTAGGTTCAATATCTATATTACTTATTCATCTTGCTAAGCATATCGTTGTGTGCTACGCTAAGTTAGTTATATTCCGCTACAAATGTTTTTATCTAGCTTTAAAGAGGGTTGCATTTCGAAAAGTGGGGCAGATATATTCACCCCTCCCCTCTAGATCTGCCATCCACTACTCAACAAGTGGTATCAGAGCGAGGCTCTGCCATTCCCAGATCCAACGATCAGCAGGGAAAGATCCCGATGTATTTTATTTAGATGGCTTTTACACATGCTTCGATGGTTTCTCCGCCCATTTATGATGGTTCAGATTTTTCTACATTGGTAGGGAGAATTTTCATCTATGTTAGCTCCATAGATCCACAATTGTGGACTCTCATGAGCTGCCATCAAATTCAATTGATTGGTCAGCTGAACATGAGACCAAACACAATGATAATCTTGCTGCAAATAACTTATTTACAACTGTAGTTGATCTCAGACTAACTCATCTTGTGTCCTCCTGCAGCACAGCCAAGCAAGTACTGGACAGGTTGGTGAAAATCAATGAAGGGAAGGAACAAGAACAAGAATGCTTCATGGTCGACTGTGCAGAACAGTCTATCAATACATCCTCATCACAGGTAAACTCTGACTCCGAGGAATTCACTTTTGAAGAGCTTATGGAAGCCTATGATGAGTTGATTACACAATACAAAAAGGTAAAATCAGAAAACAAAAAATTGAAAAAGGATCTCAAGAAAAGTAACCAAAATGAAAGCTTTTTTAGTAAAAACTGTTCTGCTTTTGAAGAGCTTAACGATACTCTTTCTTTTGATCTAGATACACATAAACAAAGCATTGCATGTTTAAGGGATGAAAATTAAAATCTTCATGATGAAATCACTAGGTTGGAAGAAATTGTAATAAAGCTTTAAAACCAACCTAAGTCAATCTCTAATGATCAAACTATGGCCGATGGGCTAATTCATGATGAGAGGTTGATTGAAGAAAGTAAAAATTCTGAAACTCAAAGTGAAAAGGTCCTAAAAGAAATTGAAGTTTCATGCTCCGCTAATTTTACATGCAAAGAATACTCGTTCTTGAAAAAGATAAATATGGGTCTCCTTGATGATCTTGAATGGCAATAAAATCTGATTGATTCTCTGAAAGAAGAGAATAGAGAATTGTTGAAAAAGAAAATTGAACTTGATCAAGATGAAGAAGAACAGAATGAAAAACTAGTTGCACTTGGAAAAGACAAGACTGTCATTGATGATTGCTCTGAAATATTGCATGCTTTAGAACAAGAAAATCAAAATCTTAAAGTGATAAATGCCATGCTCAATGAGTAATTGGCAGCATGCGAAGAGGGTCTTGATGAATCTAAACAGCATATTTCCTCACTTGAAAATGAAATTTAAGGTTTGAATGATTTCCTGTCAATGTTTGCCCAAGACCAAGATTCTGGCTCATCAGAAGCCACCACTTCCTATGGTCACCAAAAAGGGCATACTGCTCGAAAGAAAAGCAAAATTCAGCATGCTCATCCAAACATGCACCACAACATGTCTAATGTTAAATATCATGCTTTCCATAAAACGAATGTCCATTGTTATTATTGTGGTAGACATGGTCACACTGTGCATGATTGTTTCATCCTGAGAAATGATGAGCTTAGAGCAGGATACCAAGTGAAAGGGCAAGGAAAGAAACATGTCAACACTGGCAGAGGGCTTGCTCAGCAGAACTCTGCACAGAATCACATGGAGAATCAGAAGTGTCGACATTCTCATTCAGACAGGTCGACACTCCCCATGGTCTTCAACAAAACTGCTTCTCTTTACTGCTTTCATTGTTCTAAGACTGGTCACACTGACCAAGAATGCTGGCATCTAAAAAAAAGACACCACACTCATACCATAAAAGGTAAGAATCATGCTCGTCCACAAAAGCATAGTCCACATGCACACGCACATGAACATAAAAAGAATAATCAATCTTTTGTGTGTTGTTTCTATTGTGGGAAAAATGGGCATGAGATATATGATTGCTACATAATGAGGGAGGATGATGTGATTGCCCTAAAAAAGATGAGCCAAGATGCTAAACATGTTGCTAACCTGCAATGACCCAAGCAAGCTTGGGTACCTAAAAATTCTAAATGAGAATTTTAGGTGCAGGATGCTTTAGAGTCGAGAAATGAATGGTCAGGTAAATAAAAGCTCAAGACACAAGTATATAAATATATTTTTTCATTTCCTATCATTTTGCATGTTTAGTCTTGACATCTAGATGGTGCATCATAAGTTTGCCCATTTTGTTCAATAAAATTCAGCAAACTGAATTGCTTATTTAAAATGATGATTTATCACTCGTGGTGTGAAGATGAACACATGAGCTAGATTAATTGCTCACACCCTACTTGACCTCTGGTATTTTAAATGGTCTAGAGTTGAAAGGTAAGTCATGCTTGCCCAGAACTCTTACTATGCATGAGAAGGATCTAAGATCAAAACCTCCGCCGTGTACCAGAGATCAATTATTTCTGCTATTTAATTCATGAGAAACTTATTATGCTGATGAAGTTGATGTGATGATGAGTTGTTTGGTACCTGATATCAGCCACATGAAATTCTTAGATTTTCATTTTGATGATGCATACCATGACTGCATTTTCAACTCATTATTCATGTTAGCATTATTCAAAGGGGGAGTCTAGCAATTGGCATCATCATGTTGCATTCAGTTCAAAATCAATTGTGAATGATTTGTGTTTACATCATCTTGTGATCTCATATACTCTAATGCAAATCATGCTTAGGAAAACACAAAAAAAAAGTGCAATCATCATGCAGCATCTTCATTGCATTGTGCATTCACATAAGTCTTAGGCTGCATAGTTCATTGCCAACCCATGCATGCTTTCAGTAGGAGTCAACATTTAAAACCAAGCTGCATGCTCCCTTAGAATACAGTTGTATCAAATAGATGTAAAAAGTGCTTTCTTGAATGGTTTGATCAAGGAAGAAGTCTGTGTGGAGCAGCCCCCTGGCTTTGAGAACTCTAACCATGCAGATATTGTATACAAACTAGATAGGACACTTTATGGACTGAAGCAAGCATCAAGAGCTTGGTATGAAAGACTAATCTTGTTCCTCATTGAGAAAGGGTACACAAGAGGTAAGGTAGATCAAACACTTTTCACCAAGAGGTAAGGTAAGAACATCTTGATTGTTCAAATTTATATTGATGATATTGTGTTTGGCTCTACTAAATCTGAAATGTGTGAAGAATTTGCTAACCTCATGACTAGCGAATTCGAGATGAGCCTAATGGGAGAACTCCAATTTTTTCTCGGTTTGCAGGTCAACCAAGGAGAAGATGGGTGCTTCATAAGTCAAGCCAAATACATCAAATCGCTGTTGAAAAGATTCTACATGACCAGCTGTAAATTAATTGCAACTCCTATGAGCACCTCAACATCACTAGATTCGGGTGAAAATAGTAAATTAGTGGATGCAAAGATCTATAGAGGTATGATCGGCTCTTTACTTTATTTGACTGCATCTCGACCAAATATGAAGGTTCGTGTTTACCTCTGTGCAAGATTTCAAGCTAGTCCTAGAGTAGGACCAAGCATATTGAGATTAGACATCACTTCATTAGAGATGAGGTCTTTAAGAAGAACTTTGAACTGCATTTTGTTGATACATTAAATCAGATTGCTGACATCTTCACCAAGCCCTTGTGTAATGACATGTTTACTACACTCAGAAGGGAGCTTGGTCTTTGCCGACCTCAGGCCAATAAAAATTGAAATGATGATCTTGTTTAATTTAGTTGTGTGTTTTTGCAGATTGGTGTCCATGCATTATTTATATGTAAATATGTCATTTTACATATGGTGTAGCATTGCATGTAGTCATGTTGCATAATAAAGTTGAATTCATGATCACGATGCATTGCATGTGGTGTAGCCCCATTCTTGCATGGCCATGGTATATTAAATGTTGATGTATGGAAAGGCAGGCTATGTTTGTGCAGAAGCACTCAATATGCGTGAGGTTTCACCTCCGTCAAGTACCATGCGTCACTATCGCATATAGGCCATATAGTAAGGGGGAGTTGTCTTTTTGAAGTATTCATGCATATATTTCATCTTCATTCTATTGACATTAATAAGTGTACAACCATGTGTTGGGTCATGCATTTCATCTCTGCCAACTTCATGTCTGATCAGGTCAACCCCTGCTTGGTACAAGTCAACCTCTCCTTGACAATTGTCATTCCACTTGCTTGCAAACATAACTCCTTGAGTGCATTCACTGCATATCCTTAGGGGGAGTCTTGTTGCTTTTCTTAATCTCTTGCAATCTGAACTTCAATGGCTTATAGTCTGATTTGAGATCATGATACAAACAGACCAATGGTGTAAGAGCTATCTATTATATAAACTGATGATTGTCCATCCAATGAAAATGGTTCAGATTTAATGATTTCCTTGAAGTTCTGAAATATTTGTTATGAAATCATCTATGTTCTGTGGTTTTAATAGACCTTAACTAGAGATTGCACATTGTGCTTTGAATGACTATCCTGATATCTGAAAATTCAAAATTCATGACCATCTTGGTGATACACTCAGGCTTAGTATTAGTCTTAAACATCTTGATGAGTTCGAATTATTAGAAATCCATTTGACAGAGCAATGATTGTGTTGCACGGAGAAACATGTCATGTCATCAAATCAAGTGACGAATGATATGTCATGATGTGCCCATGTTATCTCTGTCTTAATTATTTTTGGACTCTAGGCAGAGCAATGTCATAATTGCAGATAAATATATCTTCTCATCAAAGAAATGAGATTGGATATGTCATAACGTGACTTTGCTATCTCTGTTCATTCTGAAGCATAACCGTCAGTCTTGCCAAATACCTAGGAATACTGACATCTAAACAACGTGTATTCTTATGGCTAGGAGGCATGTATTAGACTCGATTGCTCGTAAAATATGAGTCATGTGCCTTCAAATTCAAAAGATATTGAAAATCAAATTTGCTGCACTCATAAAATTCCATACTTTACTCATGCTTGTTTAGCCTCAATACTAGTTTTTGTGTTATTCCCTTTGTAGTTATTGAATATGGATATATAAGACAAGGGAAGGTTACACACCGCCATGATATGCACTTCGAACTCTATTGTTCATTTCTATTAAAACATGGATGTAGATGATTTTCGAACTCTGTTGATGATCTCGAATTTCATTAGCGTTGAACCAAATATATTGCTCACGGCATATTTCCAGTTTGCATATAATAGCTTGCTCTTCACTCCTATTCAGCTCTGATCACTAAGACTTTTATCAACGACTCTACCTTACCCCTCCTTTTTGCTGTTGTCAAAGGGGTAGAATTTTGTGAGTTACCTTTGTTAGTTGTCAAAGGGGAAATATCCGTTGTGATTGTTCATGCATACAGGAGAGAGCGTCAAAGTGGGAGAAATACGTCAAAGGGGGAGAAATAGAATTCTAGAAATCTCTTTGTGATCATGCATACATATGAGCATTTACATGCTTTGATCATCTATGATGATCATCCATCCATACATATCCGCATTCACATGTTTTCAACATCATAGATCATGAGCTGCATATGTTATAAACTCTACCATCTTGGATATTACTGTCACATAATGACTCAAAGTGTTGCCATCATCAAAAAGGGGGAGAATGTTGTGCCCCTGTGGTCATTTGAGTCATTCGACTTCATCCTGTGATCATTTGAGTTATTTGATATTCTTGGTTTTCATAATGGCTAAACACTATAAGTCATTGTTATTTTCCACTCTCATATGACTGACATACGTGATGTTTTATTCATGACAGATAAGCTAATGAATGGACAAGGAATGGAGTGGAGATGGCAAGTGTGAAAGCCCAATGATCACGCCCAAGCAAGGATGGAAATCCTTTCAAATCGTGATCAATCAAACGATCAAACTCATGGCAGTTGCCTAGAAAAACAAACGAGTGGATAAGCATCTTGCCTCTCTACCATTCAATACACGTGGTATATGTCTTTTACTGTCAAGCACCATTGGTAAGATTCTTACCTTGTCATAGCATCAATCTCACCATAGGTATTCCATTTACCTCTCATTTCTAAACTTCTCAATGATAACTTGGATTGATAACTATCAAGTTCACTCTTCAAATGCATTAGTTTCTCATTCCAATCATGGTAACATACTCAAATGATCTTGATGTTTCTAATGCATAAACCAAGTGAAATCCAACCCCCAAATGTATGAAATAAACATCTACTTAAAGTCATTGTTACTTGGATGTATTTCATTGGGCTAACACTTCAACATTGCAGGACTAGGTCATTCTAGTCGACACTTAACATAGCCACGGTCGATGCACAAAGAAGCATCACCAAGAGAACCCAAGGTCAAAGACTCAGTTGACACCTTCAAGACTATCAAGGTTGATGCCACAGACGAGAACGGGATGCTAAATGGGTTAAGCGACTCAGCTAAAGGGTTACCGAACTGAACCGGGGAAACCCGGGGGTCTGCCTAGCTGGCGGTCGATCGCCAGCACAGGGGCGGTCGACCGCCCCTGCCAGCAGCTCAAAG
This sequence comes from Amorphophallus konjac, assembly GCA_022559845.1. NCBI lineage: Eukaryota > Viridiplantae > Streptophyta > Magnoliopsida > Alismatales > Araceae > Amorphophallus > Amorphophallus konjac. The sequence continues at coordinate 39,588,525 of CM040122.1, forward strand.
TCTGTAGTTCTCTTAGTGGCGGTCGACTGCCAGCTCAGTAGCGGTCGACCAGAATTTTTAGGGACCAAGTCTCTATAGGATTTCTCAGTAGCGGTCGACCGCTAGTTTCCACAGGTCGACTGCCGGCCCCGAGCCAACAATTGTTGATGTAACACCCGAGAATTTTAAAATAGAAATATACCAAAAAATTATATATATATATATATATTTAATTATTGAACTCATATTCTAATTCTATTGATTTAACCAATTAAAACATTTAATTACCAATAGATGCTTTAGAAGATGCCAAATTATATTTTAGGAAATGCCAATTTATATTTTCAATCACTTAGGAAATTAATATTACACTATTCCAAAGAAATAGGAAATAGGTTATATAGATAGTGTTTTAAAGGATAAACATCACTTTTACAAGATGCCAATTCATATTTTCATAATTTAGAAATTTTCATATTTCAACTTTTTCATTATATCATTATTTTGAAGAAATAAGGGTATATAGATGAAGTGTTAAAGGATAAACATAATTTAGAAAGTGAGAAAGGGTATATAGATAATTTTGGTTAGTGTAGAATGTATACAAAAATCTCCGTTCAAAATAACGACATATGTTAAGTCGTTATTTCCTAAACGTGAATAATGACATGAATATTGTCACTTTTTATTTAAAAAGAATTTTTAAAAAAATCTATATGTAAAAATAGAGAAAAACATAAGTGTCTCACCCCTAAAATTTCACAAACAAATTTCATCAATTTTTAAAGATAAAAATCATTGAAGTTTAATATGAAAATCTTAACTTATGAAATACACGACCCTCTCTAGGGCGTCATTTCTTTTCCGATAATTATCACGATCATTCTATCCTTCCAGCCTGTGTAGGCTATCAACCCAGTAAATACCCTATAATTCTAGATCTTGTCTCCCATCCTGTCGACCCTAACGTTATAAAATACACTATATTCTCCGTATTTGGTTAGTTCGACGGCTAGATACGGGAACAAGTTCTGAAGAGTTGCAGAGGAAGGGAAGGGCTGCTTCTTCCTCTCCTGTCAACTCATGTCACTTCACAGAGGTAGGTGTTCTCAAATCCTTGCCTAACTAGTAGCTAATAGGTTAATTGATTCATGTTTAGAGTTCGATCAACTAGTCAACCATGCTATATATATCATCTGGCTTTACCGTAATCAAGCAATAATCATGTATGTATCATGTTATTTTGATAGCATGTTACATATCACCATGATCTTTAAGAGTTTAAACTTAGTTTGTTAGTATGATTTTTATGAGTTTTTGAACATATTTTATCACACTAGTTTTACAGCATTAATAACCATGTTTTAAACCTTAATATATAGTCTCTGTTAACATAATATGTTCATAGTTTAAAGAGACGGAGGCTCCCAGCCCTCTGGTAAATGGCGCCCCAGACCAGGGCGCCATTTTCAAAATCGAAGACTGTTCGCACAGTCGTCATTTAAATGAAGACACCACCAAGGTCGTCAATTCGATTTCTGAAATTTTGAGTAATTGATAATTCAACACATTCAAAAATCTATAACTATCAAACTAAAACACGAAATTTTTGCATGAACATGTTTCTGGAATCCTGACATTTTTCTCAATACATTCGTGCCATTACTTCCTGATTCGGAGTTTTTTTCACACTGATGAATAGTGACACCTCTCTGTAATTGGCGCCCCTGACTAGGGTGCCAATTTCAGAATTGAAGACATGCACCATGTCATCAATTCCATTTTTTGGAATTTTCAGAAATTAATAAATCAACGCATTCAAAAATCTATAACTAATAAAACGGACCTTGAAAATTTTGACAGAATATACTTCTGTGACCCTGAGATTTTTCTCCATCTGACCATGTCTTCAGATTCTGATTTGGAGAAACTTTTTCGAAATGAACCGTGATTTGAGTCACAAAACGTATCTGCTAAGTGAAAGTCACTGAATTGAAGACGACCCTTAAGTCTTCAATTTCAGAATTGAAGACAGCCCTTAAGTCTTCAATTACTGAATTGAAGACGGCCCTTAAGTCTTCAATTTCAGAATTGAAGATGGCCCTTAAGTCTTCAATTTCAGAATTGAAGACGGCCCTCAAGTCTTCAATTACTGAATTGAAGACGGCCCTTAAATCTTCAATTTCAGAATTGAAGATGGCCCACAAGTCTTCAATTAATTGAAGACTGATCACAGGGGCGTCAATTCCGTTTCATGACGAATTAAAGTTATAACATTATAAAATTCATATCTGTGAAACCAAAACTCAGTAATTATATCTGAACATGTTTCTGGACTCCCAAGGAATTATACTAAGTATTCATATCCTTATTTTTGAATATCGAGAAACTTTTTTGAAATGAATAGTGCTTTGAGTCACAAAACGTATCTGCCAGGTGAAAATCATTAAATTGAAGACGACCCTTAAGTCTTCAATTTCTGAATTGAAGACGGCCCTTAAGTCTTCAATTTCAGAATTGAAGACGGCCCTCAAGTCTTCAATTACTTGAAGACTGGGTAAAGGGGCGCCAATTTCATATATATATATATATATATATATATATATATATATATATTGAAAAATCAAAATTTTGAAAGATTGGGCAACCCCCAGGCGCCAATTACTGAATTGAAGACGGCCCTTAAGTCTTCAATTTCAGAATTGAAGACGGCCCTCAAGTCTTCAATTAATTGAAGACTGGGTAAAGGGGCGCCAATTTCATATATATATATATATTTGAAAAATCAAAATTTTAAAAGATTGGGCAACCCCTAGGCGCCAATTACTGAATTGAAGACGACCCTTAAGTCTTCAATTTCAGAATTGAAGACGGCCCTCAAGTCTTCAATTAATTGAAGATTGGGTAAAGGGGCGCCAATTTCATATATATATATATATATATATATATAGTTTTTTTGAAAAATCAAAATTTTGAAAGGTTGGGTAACCCCCAGACGTCAATTCTTTAAATGACGACTTCCAGACGTCTTCAATTAAATGAAGACATCCTGAGGGGAGCCAATTTGATATATACATATATAAATTTCTAAAAATTGAAAATTTGAAGGATTAGCAAACCCTCAGATGCCAACTCAGTAATTACAACTTCTGATCTTGATTTGTCTCGAGAATTATGCAAACACAACCCTAATCCATACTCTTGCATATGATGAGTTCTTAAAATTCCGTTCCATGGTAAATCTACTTGTGTATACCCTACATGGTCAAACCTTGAATCTCTTAAACTACCATTTTGGGAGTGTAAGAACTAAGTGCCATGTAAAGTAAAGTGCTACGTTGTGGGAGCCACCTCTTGAGGCTGTACGGTGCAAAGTGCTACATGACGGGAGTCACCTCTTGAGCCTGTAAGGGCCACCTCTAGAATCCTCCATAACCAAATGACTAGTTAATCTCGTCTGAAATACTACGTTTCTAAATTCTTGAAATTCCATATTAGCTATAAATGAGAGTGGATGTCAAAGGTAATACATGAAATGTTGTGCATACAGGGCCCGGTCTGGTCTTGGGAGGAGCACCCGAAGGTACTTGTGCCCATGGGAGTTTATTGACTACAGTGTTTAGCATTGTACCGGAGTACTTGCTTGACTTGAGACACTCCACCCCTACTCTCTCTCTCCTTACTTACTTGACTTGCGTGGCCCGAAATGGGCAATACTTGACTTGTGGCCGGAGAAAGGCAAAATACTTACATGATAATAGCCAATTCTACTGATATGTACTTGACAATACTTGCTTGAATTGAATTTTTACTTGATATACTTGTACATGAGTTTCTTCTCATACCTGCGTTCATACTTGTACACGAATCCCGCTTGCCCGAAGTGGCATTTACATCTGTAAATTCTTGAAATACTGCTTGTCAAATACTTGAAATCTTGTTATACTCTCTTTATACATTTCTTGATCTCTTATTGTTCTTCATGCCTAGATTTACCTGTATACCTGATTTTTATTATACATACATCATGCATAGCCATACTGAGAATACATGCAAATTGTAAATCACGTAAAGATTGCTCGTATTTGAGATGTAATTCCTACTGAGCGATTCGCTCATCCAGTTACTTCCTAACATTTTCAGGTGATTCAGATAGCGACAAGAATGGGTTTGAGGCCGAGTGAAGAGTGCTAGAACGCCATCCATTTATCATTAGCTAGTCGAGTCTTTGAATTTATTTGAGTCTACCTTGTATTCCCAGTTATGTCAGTTAGTGGTATAAACTTTGTGTTAAGTCGTGTAGCCTAATGTTTGGCTTTCTAAATTTAGAAATTTGTCATGGACTATCTTTATTTCCTTTGATTAATCAAATAAACATCACTTGGACTATTGGAATTTATTAGATTTTTAGTCATTTGCGCACTCCAAAATTTTGTATGTTAAAATTCTTATCGCTCTAATGACACGATCTATATAGACGCGTCACGCATCCGAGTATCTTCCGCGCTCGGGACGTGACAGTCTTCGTGGTATCAGAGCCTAGGTTTTTAAACCTAGGGAACTAGAAGAAATAAAAGGTTAGAAATTGAAATCTAAGTAAAAACTTGAGTCCAAGGATAGGTAAAACCCGAGTCCAAGGATAGATATACCTTACCCGGTGAGATGGATAGAGCCATGGGTTAAGTTCTATAATGACTTTTGACCTTACAAGTAAACCCAATCTTTATCATACTTAACTCTTTTGTAGGATCATGGCTGCGGAAAGAGCACAATGGCGCGAGATGCAGCGCACCGTGCAAGGCCTTACACAGGCACTACAGCAAGTGGCCCAAGGCGGAGCAAACCGTGGAGCGGGAGATCTCCACTGAAGTTTCCGTAACATGAACCCACCGAGGTTCACGGGTTCGTCTGACCCCGAGGATGCCAAGAATTGGCTAAACGAGATGGAACGAATCTTCCGTGTAATGCAATGCGCGGACGAGGAGAAGGTTTTACTGGCCGTATTCCAACTAGAGCGGGACGCTCGATGTTGGTGGGAATCCATAGAAGCAACACTGCTAGAATACCATGTCACATGGGATGAATTCACGGAGCAGTTCAACAACAAGTACTTCTCCGACCATATCCTGGAGAAGAAGGCCACAGAATTCGCCGTTCTAAAACAACGGGGCTTGAAAGTGGCCAAGTATGAGGCCCAGTTCTCAAGATTGTCAAAGTATGCACCCCACTTGGTATGTACGGAGAAGATGAAGGTGAGAAGATTCCTCAACGGGCTTCGACCCCATTATATCACACAACTTGCCCCGATGGACATCCAAGTCTATTCGGAGATGGTTCGGCGAGCTCAACTGCTAGAAGACGCCACCGAATTATCCGAGAGAATTCGAGGAAGAGACAAGAAGGAACCCGTCACAAGGCCAGGAAAATTCAAACAATCATTTAAGAAGAAACGGTTCTTCATGGGAGGGGAGCCCTCCAAGGCAAAGAAATTCCAAAAGAATGACATGCCATTCTCCACCACCACACCATCAAAGGAAATTTGCAAGTATTGTGATAAAGCTGGCCATAAGACCGAGGAATGTTGGAGGAAGTTAGGAGCTTGTCTTCGATGCGGGAGCCGAGAGCATCGGATCCCAGACTGCCCACTAATGAAGGAACAAGACACCAAAGATGAGAAGCGTCCGGTAAAGAAACAAGGCCGTCTGCAAGCTCTCCGAGAGACGGAACCCACTGAAGGCGGAATTGTGGAAGGTACTCCCACTATTTGTTCAAAAACTGCTCAAGTTTTATTTGATACCGGAGCAACTCATTCATTCGTTTCCAAGAACTTTGCTGCTTCATTTTCTAAGAAACATGAACTGTTAGATTTGGTCATATCTACACCTCTTGGGAATGAGTCTGATATCACTTATCACTATCCAAATTGTGAAGTGATGATTAAGGGAAGCAATTTACCTGTTGACCTGATATGCCTAGATATGAAGGGTTATGATGTCATACTAGGTGCCGACTGGCTATCCACATACCAAGCAACTGTAGATTGCTGGCATGGCAAGGTAACTTTCATGGATTTCCCAGAGCTAGTTTACAATAGCCCTCGGAGTAAATCATTTCTTATATCAGAACTCCGAGCTAGTAAACTTATGAATAAGGGATGCATGGCTTTCATAGCATTCGTGACTGCCACAGAAGTCGAGAAGGTTAAACTTGAAGACATCCGTGTAATTCGGGATTTTCCTGATATTTTTCCAGAAGATTTAACCGTCTTACCCCCGAAAGGGAAGTGTCGTTCACAATCGACCTTGTCCCTGCTGCTGGTCCTGGCTCTAGGGCACCATACAGAATGTCCCCTGCGGAGCTGAAGGAACTAAAGGAACAACTAATGGAGTTATTGAAAAAGGGTTTCATCAGGCCGAGTACTTCCCCTTGGGGAGCACCCGTGCTATTCGTCAAAAAGAAGGATGGATCGATGAGACTATGCATCGATTATCGGCAGCTAAATAACCTTACCATCAAGAACAAATACCAGCTGCCAAGGATTGACGAGTTGTTCGATCAGTTATCAGGAGCTTCATATTTCTCCAAGATTGATCTTCGTTCTGGTTACCACCAATTGAAAATCAAAGAAGAAGACATTCATAAAACTGCATTCCGAAGCAGGTATGGGCATTACAAATTTACTGTTATGCCTTTCGGACTAACAAATGCCCTCGCAGCTTTTATGCAGTTAATGAACAGCATATTCAGGCCCTATTTAGACCAATTCATTGTGATCATTATTGATGATATTCTGATCTATTCTAAGACCAAAGATGATCATGAAGAACATCTCAAGAAGGCACTGCAGATATTAAGGGAAAATAAGCTATATGCCAAATTCAGCAAATACGAGTTCTGGCTCGAGGAAGTATCCTTCTTAGGCCATATTATTTCGAAGAATGGAATTGCTGTTGACCCGTCCAAGGTTGAAGCCGTGAAGAATTCGGAATGACCCACAAATGCAACGAAAATTCGAAGCTTCTTGGGTCTAGCTGGTTACTACCGGTGTTTTATCAAGGATTTCTCCAAGATTACCGTTCCTCTGACCAGGTTAACCCGCAAGGAAGTGCCTCATGAGTGGAATGAAGACTGTGAAAAGAGTTTCCAAGCTTTGACGGATCTCTTGACCACTGCTCCAGTCTTATCATTACCAATTGAAGGAGAAAAATGCGAGGTATATATCGATGCTTCGGGTATTGGCCTCGGATGTGTATTGATGCAGAATGGAAGAGTCATTACATATTCTTCCCGAAAATTGAAGAAACATGAAGAGAACTACTCGGTTCACGACTTAGAACTGGCCGCGGTAGTATTCGCTTTGAAGATTTGGCGGCACTATCTCTACGGAGAATAATTCACTGTGTACTCCGATCATAAAAGCCTCGAGTACTTATTCTCCCAAAAGGAGCTGAACATGCGGCAAAGGCGTTGGCTCGAGTATCTCAAGGATTTCGACTTCACTATACAGTACCATCCTGGTAAAGGTAATTCCGTAGCTGATGCCCTTAGTCGAAAGCCGAGAACAATATTGGCCAACTGCATGATACAAGAATGGAAGCTGCTGGAGAAATTCTCTGAGCTTGATATCAACACAGATGAGAAGAACATGTGTATTATTCTATCTCATATGAGCCTACATCCAGATTTGCTACCTGAAATCAAGAAGCTACAGGAAGAAGATCCCTCACTTGTGGAGATAAAGAGCAAGCTGGATGACAGACTAGATTTCAAGCTGGCTCCTGATGGCAGATTGCTATTTCATGAACGGACATGTGTGCCCGACTGTCCCGAATTGAAGAAGAAGATTCTTGAAGAAGCTCATCGATCAAGGTACACGATCCACCCTGGAGCCACTAAGATGTACCAAGACTTGAAAAGAACTTTCTGGTGGCCTAACATGAAAAGAGAGGTAGCAGACTTTGTGTCTCGTTGTCTCACATGCCAACAAGTGAAGGCGGAACATCAAAAACCCGCCGGAAAGCTACATCCACTGGATATTCCCAAGTGGAAGTGGGAAGACATTGGCATGGACTTTATCATGGGTTTGCCCAAGTCTAGGGGCGGATATGATGGAATTTGGGTAATTATCGACCGGCTAACTAAATCGGCCCATTTCATACCCATCAAAATCCGATGGTCAGTCGACGTACTTGCTGCCATGTATATTAACGATATGGTTAGATTGCATGGAGTTCCCGTCTCGATCGTATCTGACCGAGACCCGCGCTTCACCTCTCATTTTTGGAAGGGTCTACAACACTATCTGGGGACGAAACTTAATTTCAGCACTGCTTTCCATCCCCAAACAGATGGTCAGACTGAAATGACAAATTAGGTTGTTGAAGATATGTTAAGGGCATGTATTATAGATTTTGGCGGAAGCTGGCACGACCACTTATCCCTAGTCGAATTTGCCTGTAATAACAGCTATCAAGCTAGTATTCAAATGGCACCTTTCGAGGCACTTTATGGCAGGAGTTGTCGTTCTCCAATATGCTGGGAAGAAGTCGGTGAAAGACAAATTCTAGGCCCGGATATGGTTAGAGATTCGACTGAGAAGATACACCTTATCAGAGAGAGACTCAACGTAGCTCAGTGCAGGCAAAAATCTTATGCTGAAAATAGAAGGAGAGATTTGGAGTTCCAAGTTGGTGACCATGTATTTCTCAAGGTGTCTCCTGGCCGAGGTATTAGGAGATTCGGTGTTAAGGGCAAGCTTACACCGAGGTTTATCTGTCCATTCGAAGTATTGGAAAGAGTGGGCGAGGTGGCCTACCGTATTGCTTTACCTCCTCAACTCTCGGAAGTGCACAATGTATTTCATATATCTATGCTGAAGAAATATGTGCACGACCCTTCTCACGTCATCGACCATGCTGATTTGGTGATTCAAAGAGATCTTACTTATGAGCAAAGGCCAATGCGGATCCTCGACCGCGAAGTTCGAGTTCTAAGGAGCAAGACGATCCCTATGGTGAAAATCCAATGGAATCGATGCACGGAACAAGAAGCAACTTGGGAGACCGAAGAATCTATGAAAAGAAGATGCCCAGAATTATTCTAAACTGTAAGTATTTTATACTTTCCACAATATCCTTATACAGTTGAATTTGGGGACCAAATTCTTTTAAGTAGGGGAGGGTGTAACACCCAAGAATTTTAAAATAGAAATATACAAAAAATATATATATATATATATAATTATTAAACTCATATTCTAATTCTATTGATTTAACCAATTAAAATATTTAATTACCAATAGATGCTTTAGAAGATGCCAAATTATATTTTAGGAAATGCCAATTTATATTTTCAATAACTTAGGAAATTAATATTACACTATTCCAAAGAAATAGGAAATAGGTTATATAGATAGTGTTTTAAAGGATAAACATCACTTTTACAAGATGCCAATTCATATTTTCATAATTTAGAAATTTTCATATTTCAACTTTTTCATTATATCATTATTTTGAAGAAATAAGGGTATATAGATGAAGTGTTAAAGGATAAACATAATTTAGAAAGTGAGAAAGGGTATATAGACAATTTTTGTTAGTGTAGAGTGAATACAAAAATCTCCGTTCAAAATAACGACATATGTTAAGTCGTTATTTCCTAAACGTGAATAGTGACATGAATATTGTCACTTTTTATTTAAAAGAATTAATCAAAAAAATTTATATGTAAAAATAGAGAAAAATGTAAGGGTCTCACCCCTGAAATTTCACAAACAAATTCCATCAATTTTTAAAAATAAAAATCTTTGAAGTTTAATATGAAAATCTTAACTTATGAAATACACGACCCTCTCTAGGGCGTCATTTCTTTTCCGACAATTATCCAACCCACTAAATACCCTATAATTCTGGATCTTGTCTCCCATCCTGTCGACCCTGAGGTTATAAAATACACTCTATTCTCCCTATTTGGTTAGTTCACCGGCTAGATACGGGAACAAGTTCTGAAGAGTTGCAGAGGAAGGGAAGGGCTGCTTCTTCCTCTCCTGTCAACTCCTGTCACTTCACAGAGGTAGGTGTTCTCAAATCCTTGCCTAACTAGTAGATAATAGGTTAATTGATTCATGTTTAGAGTTCGATCAACTAGTCAACCATGCTATATATATCATCTGGCTTTACCGTAATCAAGCAATAATCATGTATGTATCATGTTATTTTGATAGCATGTTACATATCACCATGATCTTTAAGAGTTTAAACTTAATTTGTTAGTATGATTTTTATGAGTTTTTGAACATATTTTATCACACTAGTTTTACAATATTAATAACCATGTTTTAAACCTTAATATATAGTCTCTGTTAACATAATATGTTCATAGTTTAAAGACACGGAGGCTCCCAGCCGTCTTGTAAATGGCGCCCCTGACCAGGGCGCCATTTTCAAAATTGAAGACTGTTCGCACAGTCGTCATTTAAATGAAGACACCACCAAGGTCGTCAATTCGATTTCGGGAATTTTGAGTAATAGATAATTCAACACATTCAAAAATCCATAACTATCAAACTAAAGCACGAAATTTTTGCATGAACATGTTTCTGGAATCCTGACATTTTTCACAACACATTCTTGCCATTACTTCCTGATTCGGAGTTTTTTTCACACTAATGAATAGTGACACCTCTCTGTAATTGGCGCCCCTGACCAGGGCGCCAATTTCAGAATTGAAGACTGCCCGAGTGGGCGTCAATTAATTGAAGACATGCACCACGTCGTCAATTCCATTTTTTGGAATTTTTAGAAATCAATAAATCAACGCATTCAAAAATCTATAACTAATAAACCGGACCTTGAAAATTTTGACAGAATATACTTCTGTGACCCTGAGATTTTTCTACATCTGACCATGTCTTCGGATTTTGATTTAGAGAAACTTTTTCGAAATGAACAGTGATTTGAGTCACAAAACGTATCTGCTAGGTGAAAATCACTGAATTGAAGACGGGCTTAAGTCTTCAATTTTAGAATTGAAGACGGCCCTTAAGTCTTCAATTACTGAATTGAAGACGGCCCTTAAGTCTTCAATTTCAGAATTGAAGATGGCCCTTAAGTCTTTAATTTCAGAATTGAAGATGGCCCTCAAGTCTTCAATTAATTGAAGACTGATCACAGGGGCGTCAATTCCGTTTCATGAGGAATTAAAGTTATAACATTATAAAATTCATATCTGTGAAACAAAAACTCAGTAATTATATCTGAACATGATTCTGGACTCCCAAGGAATTATACTAAGTATTCATATCCTTATTTTTGAATTTCAAGAAACTTTTTCGAAATGAATAGTGCTTTGAGTCACAAAACGTATCTGCCAGGTGAAAATCACAGAATTGAAGACGACCCCTTAAGTCTTCAATTTCTGAATTGAAGACGGCCCTTAAGTCTTCAATTTCAGAATTGAAGACGACCCTCAAGTCTTCAATTAATTGAAGACTGGGTAAAGGGGCGCCAATTTCATATATATATATATATATTGGAAAATCAAATTTTTGAAAGATTGGGCAACCCCCAGGCGCCAATTACTGAATTGAAGACGGCCCTTAAGTCTTCAATTTTTGAATTGAAGACGGCTCTTAAGTCTTCAATTTCAGAATTGAAGACGGCCCTCAAGTCTTCAATTAATTGAAGACTGGGTAAAGGGGCGCCAATTTCATATATATATATATATATTTGAAAAATCAAATTTTTGAAAGATTGGGCAACCCCCAGGCGCCAATTACTGAATTGAAGACGGCCCTTAAGTCTTCAATTTCAGAATTGAAGACGACCCTTAAGTCTTCAATTTCAGAATTGAAGACGGCCCTCAAGTCTTCAATTAATTGAAGACTGGGTAAAGGGGCGCCAATTTCATATATATATATATATAGTTTTTTTGAAAAATCAAAAATTTGAAAGGTTGGGTAACCCCCAGACGTCAATTCTTTAAATGATGACTTCCAGGACGTCTTCAATTAAATGAAGACATCCTGAGGGGCGCCAATTTGATATATACATATATAAATTTTTAAAAATTGAAAATTTGAAGGATTAGCAAACCCTCCGATGCCAACTCAGTAATTACAACTTCTAATCTTGATTTGTCTCGAGAATTGTACAAACACAACCCTAATCCATACTCCTGCATATGATGAGTTCTTAAAATTCCGTTCCATGGAAAATCTACTTGTGTATACCCTACATGGTCAAACCTTGAATCTCTTAAACTACCATTTTGGGAGTGTAGGAACTAAGTGCCATGCAGGGTAAAGTGCTATGTTGTGGGAGCCACCTCTTGAGGCCGTACGGCGTAAAGTGCTACACGATGGGAGTCACCTCTTGAGCCTGTAAGGGCCACCTCTAGAATCCTCCATAACCAAATGACTAGTTAATCTCGTCTGAAATACTACGTTTCTAAATTCTTGAAATTCCATATTGGCTATAAATGAGAGTGGATGTCAAAGATAATACATGAAATGTTGTGCATATAGGGCCCGGTCTGGTCCTCGGAGGAGCACCTGAAGGTACTTGTGCCCATGGGAGTTTATTGACCATGGTGTTTAGCATTGCACCGGAGTACTTACTTGACTTGAGACACTCCACCCCTACTCTCTCTCTCCTTACTTACTTGACTTGCGTGGCCCGAAACAGGCAATACTTGACTTGTGGCCCGAGAAAGTGTAAAATACTTACATGATAATAGCCAATTCTACTGATATGTACTTGACAATACTTGCTTGAATTGAATTTTTACTTGATATACTTGTACATGAGTTCCTTCTCATACCTGCGTTCATACTTGTACATGAATCCCCGCTTGCCCGAAGTGGCATTTACATCTGTAAATTCTTGAAATATTGCTTGTCAAATACTTGAAATCTTGTTATACTCTCTTTATACAGTTTCTGATCTCTTATTGTTCTTCATGCCTAGATTTACCTATATACCTGATTTTTATTATACGTACATCATGCATAGCCATACTGATAATACATGCAAATTGTAAATCACGTAAAGATTGCTCGTATTTGAGATGTAATTCCTAATGAGCGATTCGCTCATCCAGTTACTTTCTAACATTTTCAGGTGATTCGGATAGCGACAAGAATGGGTTTGAGGCCGAGTGAAGAGTGCTAGAACGCCATCCATTTATCATTAGCTAGTCGAGTCTTTGAATTTATTTGAGTCTACCTTGTATTCCCAGTTATGTCAGTTAGTGGTATAAACTTTGTGTTAAGTCGTGTAGCCTAATGTTTGGCTTTCTAAATTTGGAAATTTGTCATGGACTATCTTTATTTCCTTTGATTAATGAAATAAACATCACTTGGACTATTGGAATTTATTAGATTTTTAGTCATTTGCACACTCCGAAATTTTGTATGTTAAAATTCTTATCGCTCTAATGACACGATCTATATAGACGCATCACGCATCCGAGTATCTTCCGCGCTCGGGACGTGACAGTTGACTTCATTTTCCACCTCGAGGCCAGCCCCTTTCCATGGATTTGTTTAATCAAAAGTCACCTAATCTCCCATGATTTGTGGATCTGGTCTGGGGGATGTCTATGGACCATTCAAAGTCTATAAAACCAATGCAAGAGGGTTAGAAACCCTAGTTGATCAAGAGGGATCAAAGGAGATCAAGAGAGACTAGAGGAGGTGCTTGGAAGAAGGGGTAATGTAGCCATGAACAGTACTTTGTGCAGAAGTTCTTCATCCATTCTAAGGGATTCAAGCCAAGATCTAAAGCCATCAATCTCCAAGCAAGTATATAAGCAAGCAAGCTCTCAAAGGTGATCAAATCTTCATCCATAAACCTCTTTATCAACTCAAGAAAGTCAAAAGGAAGATCAAAGCTACATCCATACACTTCTTTATCAACTCAATTGAATCCATGGCATCAAGAGAGAACAAGAGAGGCAAAAGAGGAGGTTGGAAGAAGAGCAACCTCCAAGGAAGAGTAGACGCAAGCAAGGCTATCAAGGTGATCCATTGAAGCTCATTTCTCAAGGGAGATCAAATCTGCATCCTTTATCTTCTTCATCAACTAAAGGTGATTCAAGGAAGATCATTTCACAAGGAAGAAGATATCATTGAAGCATCAAATTCAAGCTCCAGCAATCTCATACAAGATCTTTTCTCTTTGAGAATATTCCATATCTTGTTTGAGTATTTTCATATTTGTTCTCTTTCCATTTTGTTCAAACCATTGAAACTGAAGATCGTCCCTATCGGTGGTTAATAGGAAGGCAATCAGAAGCTGTCCGATCTGCGGTATTGACATCCCTACCGGTGGTTAGTAGGAAGGCACTCACAGTTTTTTCCGATCTGCGGTTCAGTGCGTTGCACTAGTGGAGCCTCACCGGGTTTGGTGAGGGGTGGACGTAGGACTGGGGATTCAGTCTGAACCACCTTAAAATCTCGTGTGTTGTGGTTTCATTGTGTGATTGCTTTGTGTTAGATGCATGCTTAGGTTCAATATCTATATTACTTATTCATCTTGCTAAGTAAATTGTTGTGTGCTATGCTAAGCTAGTTATATTCCGCTACAATTCTTTTTATCTAGCTTTAAAGAGGGGTGTTCTGCAAAAAGAGAGTCAGATCTATTCACCCATCCCCTCTAGATCCGCCATCCACTACTTAACAACTATAGCTGGCATGACCTAATCTATGATGTCACTGGTAGGCTAGGTCATCCTTATTAACACTATGTTAGAGATTAGAGTGTGCTACATCATCTAAGTCTACCATATAGATGCTATTAACTCTCTTGCCAATGAATTTCACATATTCAGAATTGGGTTCATAGATGGTGCATGCAAGAGAGTCAAATATAACTTTATGGCCTCTATCACAGAGTTGACTTATGCTAAGAAGATTATAAGCTAAACCTTCAACTAACAAAACCTTTTCAATTAAACAAGAAGAGCACTTAGCAACCTTTCCTGATCCAATAATCTTTCCCTTGGTATTACCTCCAAATGTGACATGATCAACATCTTTCTTCACCAACATGTAGAATTTTTCTTTATCTCCGGTCATGTGCCTGGAACAACCACTATCCAGATACCACTTGTTATGATTGGCTGCCAGGCATACCTGCTAGGGAATTAAGTAGAATGATTTGGAACCCAGAGCTTCTTGGGTCCCATAAAAGCATTTATTTCATGCAAACAAGAGAGTAAATGTTTAGGTATCCACATTTTATTTGGCTTCTTCATGGCAGTTGTGGATTTCTAATCATTCAGTTTGGTCTATTTTTTCTTATCACCATTAATTTTGGGAGTTGTTTTTGAGGTGAAGCAATTTTCTTCTTAAGCCCATTCTGAAAATTTCTTTCGTCCAACGAGCAGTGGAAGTAGTATGTGCATAGGGAACTCTGGGCTGGTTTGGCATGTATTTGACAAAGCCATAAGAATTCTAGCTTCTGAAGATTTTGTGCCTGGGTTGCACATAGGAGTTCCAAGAATAGGGTCTATGCATTTGTGTAGAATAGGAGTTCTGGAACTGCATTGACCTAGTGTAGAGGTTGCCTTGACCTCTCCCATCAGAGTAGTGATAGGAATTATAGAAAGGAGGATGGGTCGAAGTATTCCGATAATGACCTCAACCTGAGGTACCTCTGCCTAGACCTTTCTCAAAGGATTTGAACCCAGTAGTACTGCGGGTTGAGTGAGGTTTGGAGTTGCCTCTGACTTTCTGTTGAGGCTAAACAATTTTGGGCTTGGATTTTCCTTGAACTCTAGCCTTAACAGTCTGAGTCCTAGCATGTCCCTTGATCTGAGGTGTGGGAGTGTGTGAGCAAGATTCCCTAGACACCTCTATCTTCCCTTTGCCCTTATCTTTGGCACTGGGATTGACTTTCTCATCTAGTTTCAGATTTTCACCAGAAGTCATTTGAATCAAAGGTGTGATGTTCCTTTTTCAGACACAAAGGAAATTATCCTAACATCAAACCCTTTCTGATTAGTTGGGTTGAAACCCAAACCTTCCTTTCTAAAGTTTATTTTTGTTCCTAAGAGGGCATTTAGATTTTCTGTTCCTTGTGTCATGCCTTCAAGGGAGTTTTGCTTATCCTTGTTTTCTTTTTCCAGATTTTTAATGACCTTTTTGAGTTTAGCATTTACACCATTGATAGCTTCATATTTTTCAGTTGCTATCCTAGTTTCTTCCTGAAATTCATGTATTTTCATTTTAAGTTCATCAATGGTGTTCAGCAAATTCTCATTTTCATTTTTCAAATCAACTAACATACTGTTACTATATTCAGCTTCATTAAGGGAGCTTTTCAGTTCTGAGTTTTCAGTTGTTAGACATGCAATTTTATCAGACAAAGAAGTATCATTAACTAATGAATTCACTTTATTTTTCAAATGTTTGTTCTCCCTACGCATGTTTTCATATTTTTCAAGAATTTCAGCATATACACCTTCCCATTCATTCTGTGTAAAGTTTTCCAAGAGGGAGAATACCTCGACATCATTTTCATCGCCTTCATCATCCTTGACCATCAGACATATCCTCTCTTCTTTCTCACTGTCAGATGAGCTGCTCTGATTTTCTTCTTCTTCATCACTACAAGTGCTAATCATGGCTTTTCCCTTTTTGTTCTTCCACCTGGGTTGCTTATCCTTGAGCTCAGGACAATCTGCCTTGAGATGTCCTACTTTCCTGTAATTGTAACAAACTATGGCATCAGTTTTCTTAACATTATCAAATTTATGTTTGGACTGTCTTTTTTCAGAGAAGTATTTTCTTCTCAGCCCTTTCCCTTCTTTTCTTAGGAATTTCTTGAACTTCCTAGTAATCATTGCAAATTCATCCTAATCTTCCTCAGAACTAGTGCAGCTATATTCACTAGATGACCCTTTGCTAGAATTAGCTTTAAGAGCTACGGGCTTTCTTCTCTTTTCATACTCATCAACCTTTTTAAGGTTCAACTCATATGTCATGAGAGAACCGATGAGGTCATCTACAGTGGTCGTAGCTAAGTTCCTAGACTCCTCCACTACAGTGGCCTTAGTGTGCCAGATGGGTGTCAGGGACCTTAGAATCTTCCTAACCAACTCATACTCACTGTAGGTTTTTCCCAAACTTCTTAAGCTATTGGTAATCACATTCAGACGCACATACATCTCAGATATTGACTCTTCAAGCTTCATTTTGTAAGCCTCATACTCAGAGACTAACATGTTGGCTTTGGTTTCTCTAACTTGAGACGCCCCTTCATAAATCACCTCTAGCTTATCCCACATCTCCTTATCTGTGTTGCAAGAAGAGACTCTGGAGAATTCGGTGGGATGAAGTGCACATTGTATAGCATTAATGGCACCCTAATTTAAGGTGGATTTATGGATATGCTCCTCAGTCCAGAACTCTTCGTCTGGAGGCAAATCAAAAGGACCCTTACTGACAACTTTCTAGATCTCGTAGTCCTTTACACACAGGAAGACCTGCCTCTGATACTTCCAGTAAGCATAATTATTACCATTGAAGAATGGTGGCTTACTCGTACAATGACCCTCAGCGATCAATCCTTTAGCATCCATAACAAATCTCTCAGTGATGTAAAGCCCTAAGGGAGTGTTAGGCTCTGATACCACATGTTGGAACGGATGGACACTAAGATCTAGAGGGGGGGTGAATAGATCTACCCCTAAAAATCTACATCAATTAAAGACAATGTGGAATAGAAACTAACCATTATAACTCAATCAAGAGATATAAGTTTCAGAACAAATTAGCACGCTAACAACTATGCACGAAGGGCAATGCTCAATAACAGTTGGAAAAATTAGTGTAAAATGTCAGACAGTAAGAATAGAATATCCAAACTCTGTAAGATATGAATTTCAGCAATATCAAGAGAGATCAGATGATTGCACTCAACAGTCATCCAAACATCCAGGTATGGTACGATGGCGGAGGCTAACCTCACGTAAGAGGTGGAATTCCAGATAAGCGTAGCTTATACTTCCAACCATGCCTTTTAATATACCTACTGGATGAAAAGCTTTAGCAATAATCTCGGATAGCAATTTTAACAAGTGAAAGCATGTTTCTCTTAAACGCTCCTAAGCATTCATCTAAACGATGAGCAGATAGAAGCTATAAACACACTGGAGCACAAATCAATCACACATGAGAAGAGAATTTTTCGGTGGTTCGATCTCTTTCCAGAGATCTACGTCCACCCCTTACTCAATTGAGTAAGGCTTACTGCTGTCACACAACTTGAGTACGCCGATCCACAGCTTTGGGGATATAATCCCTACAGACCACTGATCCACAGCTTTGGGGATTAGATCCGAGACCGTTGAGCCTCACAACTTGCTACCGCTGAGCCTTACAGCTTTGCTGTCTGAGGTTTCACCCTCGCTCGTTGATACATAGCTTAAGAGAATTTAGGAATTCAAATGAAAAGAACGAAACGAGGAAATAATGTAGCTCTGTAGGAGTAGATTGACTCTGGATTTGATCCAGGAGTCAATTACAAAGATGAACTCCCTTCTCACTCAAACGATCAAACCAGCTTACGATGCTCTGCCTTCCACGCCCATTACTGCAGCTTCTTCTTTCAACTTCTTCTCTGCTTCTCACACTCTCTCCGCTTGTCTCTTCTGCTCAATCTGCCATCTCTATCTTTTCTCTCAAAGATCTGATCCCTCTATATATCCACGCGAGAAGAGGGCGCGTGGGAAACACGTCCTTTGGCTATCAAAGACACTCTCGTGAAGATGTCATCTAAGAAGTCAGACTCTATCAGAGGTGGTTTCCTACAAATCGTTGTGCTTCCGAAAGGAAGCCCTGCCGGTGCCAGACCAGCCATCACGGGAAAGCAGCGGCGGTGACGTTTCGGAGGAATACAAGCAGGGGTACCTGCAAGGGTGGCAGGACGCCTTGGCGAAAGTGGACCACCTATTTTGTAACAATGGGGTGTTGAGCCTCCAACCTGATAGGTTCCGTCCCAAAGAGGACGAGTAACCGCTTATACCCTCTTCCCCTATCAATGTAATTTGTTTTTCTGTAACATTTCTTTGCATGATGGATGCTTGATCTTAGTGTGATGTGGTTGCTGTTAATGGATCCACACCTTCCCTTGATGTGTGAGTCAAATGAAGAATACCATCCATCGCAGGTCGAGGTTACCTTTACAAAGGGGAGTTCTTCCTCTATAAGTAGCAGAGTTTGTCGATGGTTATAATATTAGTAGGGCTTATCTTTATGCTCATAGTTCATCGTTAGGATCCATTTGTCGCCCCTGTTGATCTATTTGTCACCACTAATATACATTTTTCACTCTTAGCATGCAGGAGTCGTCGCCTTTGCCCCTGGGAGCCATCGCCTTTGTGCATTTTTCACCGTTAAGAGTCTTTTGTTACCCCTCATGCGCATTTGTTGCCCATGTTAACCTATTTGTCATCACTAATATGCATTTGTTGCCTCTGTCAACTTATTTGTCACCACTAATATGCATTCATCACCCTTATCATTCATTTCACCCTACTGCTCTCACATACAGAAGGTGAACCCAAAAGAGAAAAAAAGGATAATAATAAAAAATCATAAAAAATGATAATCAATAAATATATTAATTTATTAGTTTGGGAGCGGGGTTGATAAAACATCTACACCCATGTAGTGTTTTGATGATGTTAAAGGGGGAGAGAGAGTCATGTGCTAGATTATCTTAAGTCAATTAGGGGTTGCTGCATAGGGTTGCAGCATATTCACTATGTCAATCTGCATTTGCATTTTAAAGGTCATGGTCTGATGTGTAAGCTGCACGCTCCACATTGTAAATTCAAATTTTTTGAAATGAAATGAAGCTTATTGTTGAATGATTCTGTTTGTCAAAACATATGGTTGATGAAAAGACTTGAATGTGCTGCTTGAAGCACAATGACTCATAGTTGCCATCATCAAAGAAAGGAGAATGTTGTGCCCCTGGTTTTGATGGTGACATCAGCTGATCACACAGGTTGCCCAACGGAGGAATAGCCTCCTCCCTTCCTCAGACCCATTGCACTAAGGCAGCACGCGAGGACCCTTCCTCGCACCCTGGCCCGCAGACTAGATCGTGATCAATCTGAAGATTAATCACACATCTGATTAGTGCAACAATGCACTATCAGAGAACAATGACTTAACTGGATCGAAAAGGCTAACCGAGAAACTCAAAATGAAACAAACGAAATGTAGTAGAACGAGAAACTAATGTAGCTCTAAAATTATTTCAAGAGCTTTCACAGAAATGGGTCTTCTCTCGATCTGGCAAAGTGCATATTCTCTCTTTTCTTCTTTTTTCTCTCGCCCTTTCTTTTGCTCACACAGTGGCTTTTTTCTTCAGGACGATCTCCAGCTTGTTGATTCATCTTTATGCCTTTTTGATGTTCTCCATTGAGCTACGCTGACGTAGCTTGATCACTGCATTGACGTTCTCTATTGAGCTGTCAAAATGAAGGAATGTGAACTATTCAAGGCAGGACTTTAACGATGGAATAGTAGTGACAAATAGCTTGTTAGAGTTGACAAATACCCGATAGGAGTGACAAATAGCTCCTTAACACTAAAAAATAGCTCCTACCTGTGGAAAGTGAATAGCAGTCAAGATTGCACAAAGGAATCAACTTTGTATGGGTTTCCTAACCCTGTCATCTTGAATCTGGAGTTCTTTTAAGCCTTGGATGACTATGATTAACCCCTTTCAAGATCAAAGGAAGAAAGTACTCTTTCGTTCTAAGGGTTCTTCATTGTGATGGGTTTGAGCAGAAGCGACAGCATCTATTTCTCTAAAGTGGAGGCCGTGTTGATTAGCAACTTATGAAGGTTCAACAAGATTCAAGTGCGCCTATGATCAGCAAAATTCACACAAGCCAACAAGGATAACAAATAGGTCAGTAACGGTGATAAATAAAAGACAGCAGTGACAAATGGGGCAGTAACGATGACAAATAACTAAAGGCAACGGCCAGATAAAAGAGGAAAAGAATAGCAACGACGGCGTTTGAATGTAAGGGTGACAAATATGTGTCTAAGGCTGACAAATGTCTGATAGGGGTCTAAAGTGCCTATTAAGTCTGACAAATAGCTTGATATGCTGAAATGAGCAAAACTTGTGTCTGCCACACGCCCGAGCTCGAAAGCCAATGGACTGGCACGTGACCTAATGCTATCTAATAGAGAATATCATCTCTCTTGACACGTGGACCAATGGTTAAAAGAAGAAATAAATTCATTTTTATCCAAAAGTCTACGGAGCCCATGTTCTATATATATGGGGTGTTCTTCTCCGTGAAGGGTGCTGCACAAGAGAAAAGAAAAGAGAGGGCCGCTGCGAAGCACTACAAGAAAAAAGAGAGAAGAGTGAGAAGCAGATCTGAGAGAGGGGAGTTCATGAGAAGAAGAAGAAGAAGAGAAAAAGAGGGTTCGTGAGAGAGAGCTGGTCTGAATAGAAAGCTTTTTTTTTAATCGAGCAAAAGCCTGCAGGGCGGGACGAGGGAGACCGTTCACCCCTTCGAGGAAGGGAAGGGACAGTTATCATGCGATGAAATCAAACTATAGAATCTGTTCACACACCATCCTGCGAAGGGGGGTTAGAAAATAATGATCAAGCTTACACATAAACCACACTACACAGAACAGAGAATGTTCCTCTTCACAGAGAACCTTGAATCACGTGCCCACTAATGGGTCTTCAAGATTGAGCATGTAACAGACACAAGTTTTTCTGTAATTTAGCTTTCCAAGCTATTTTTCAGCCTTACAAGCTATTTTACAGCCATACTGCCCATTTGTCTGCCTGAAGGACCTTTTTGTCACACTTATTTCCCATTTGTCCGCCTTATTGCCCATTTGTTTGCCTTAGGCCGAAAGAGCCATCGCCTTTGACCTTTTTCCTCTTGTGTTGAGCTGTCGCCAATAGCCATTTGTCACCGCTAGCACTCATTTGTTTCCCTTGAGCGCTATTTGTCACCGTTAGCTAGCCATTTGTTACTCCTAATGTCTATTTGTCAGCCTTGTGACCCATTTGTCACTCTTATTCATGATTGTTCACCCTTGAGCAATATTCTTCACGTTAACACCCATTTGTCAATTTTTCACCCTTGTGAACTATTCTTCAGACTTGCTGACTGGGTTGACTGCTTGGACTCTGATTGAGCTCGTATTGACTCCTTCTCATGAGATGGTGTTGAAATAGCTATTTGACTGTTGACTTACTTATATTGACTTTGAGGCATGGCTGCCTTGACAGCGTTGACTCAGAAGCTTGAGTGCTTTGCTGCGTTGACCGTGTTAGGTGCAATGTGATCCGTTCTTCAACATTATGATCTCTTTGTCACCTGTAAACTTCATATGACACTTGATTTCCACATTAGACACCCTATTTTGGTTGAATAGTTCCGACATAAGTCGAACAGTTCCGACGAATTTACGACAGAATAATATTCCGTCAGAAACTATTGATAAATTTCTATCTATTACTGTTATTTAGATATTTCTGACAGAAAAACATCAGTCACAAATACATAAAAAATGCTCGACGAAAATTAATTTGGTCAGAAATATGTCGGACTGTCCCAACATATTTTCGACTGAACAATTATGTCAAAAATGTGTGATGTATTTCTAACAGATAATTATTCCGTCGGAACCCAATGAAATAATTTTCTACGCTTCCTATAATTAAATAATCAAGAGTTTTCGACGGACAAATGATTAGTCAGAAATATGTTGGAAATTTGCAATGTAATAAAATTGCATCGGAAATACGTCGCAACTTTTGAACGTATTTCCGACCATATTCTTGTTGGAAATTTGCAATGTAATAAAATTGCATCGGAAATACGTCGCAACTTTTGAACGTATTTCCGACCATATTCTTTTCTGTCAGAAATTGTTGATAAATTTCTTGTCCTTCATTAGGGCTTTCTGACAAAATTTAATACGGTCGGAAATACGTCATAACTTTGTTACGTATTTCCAACTGAATTTCATTCCATCGAAAAGTTGCGACGTATTCTCGATCGAATTAATATGTTAGAAATAGGTCCGTAATTACAGACGTTTTTTCGACATAATTTTTTCCGTCAGAAAGTAAAATAAGTTCCAACGTACATCCGACGAAATTTTTTCCATCAAAAAATGCCGTCGGTATTTCAGATTTTTGTTGTAGTGTCCGACTCCAGTTAATTAACCCTCCGAGTCAAGTGTGATGGTCCCCCTATTGCTACGGGGTACCCCCGATCCTCTATCCATGGCTTCAGAGGTATCCAAGTTCTTCTTCAACACGAAACAAAGGTGTTCGGATTCAATCCGATGTAAATAAACACTGACAGCTTACGGTCGGTGGGGAAAGATGTCCCGTACATGAATCCACACAATCGCCTGCACACTCGCACCCATGGAACCTCTCCTCTCTCCACGTGTCGCCCAATCTTACGAGCCCACGTGCCACGTCTTGGCGACGCTCCCCCAATCAATCTTCGATTCCATAGGTGATTGTCGAGAAATCGACTGGCACGCCCGTACCCTAGGCTGGTCACCCTAACCCCCGGAAACCTCTCGTGTCAGTCGACCCCCTCTCGACCTTCCGTAAAAGGCGAGTGCCCGGTGCCGTCGTGAGAGGTATACAGCTAAGAAGGAGGATATCCGAGATATATCAAACCCCCGTGTTTTCCTTTTTCACTTTATTCCTTCCCTCATCCCGGCCACCGATACCCCCCGACAACAGTGATGAATCAGAGCGACTATCCTCATGGTCATAAAAGTGTAACTAGGCATGCTAGACACTTTATCAGAATGCAACATCATGAGAAAAGCAAACAATGTGCTCACAAACAATCTTGCAATGAGAATCAAACAAGTGGATGTTTACGTTCAATTTAGAGTTTCCTTGTATGAGTTAGATGATTTTCAAAAAATTCATAAATTCACTCAACAAGGTAGGATCCTAGTTCCAGTTTTGATTTGACTTCGTGCCAATTCAGATTTCACACTCTCACCACATGTAGGTCAACTATCTCCGGGGAACTTCAGTGGTACAACCAGCTTAGTGAACGAAGAGGGAATCCTTCGCTGTCGGGGACTTACGGAGGTCCCGATGGAGGAGATTCTAGTCCATCGAAAGGAATTCCTGAACGGAGAGTCCTTCCTTCACCGAGAGAGGGTAATTTCTTAAAAAATGTAAAAGAAAGAGGGGATGCTCTAATGCATGCAATGATGTTGTAGAATAGAGATACACAAAGATATAAATAGAACAGGGAGAACAGGAAATATGCAGAACAAAATGGACTGAACAATTTTCACAGAAATTTAGAAAACGCATCCACCAATCCAGACGCCTTTATTAGAGCGCGTCCAGTTACCAAGATGCCTCTAAACAGGGGTTATGAGAGGTGTTAGGGCGATGCTGCTGAATACACATCTGCCCACAGGGACGCATATACAAATACGCATCTTGGGTTGCAGACGCGTTCTCAAATAGAAAAGTGTTCTTCCAGGGACGACGGAAGGAAGAATAAAGAAGGACTTCCACAACTTCAACACATTCAAATATGGCAATCAACTAATAAATGAATTTCTTAGAACCCATTCCTTTTTATGAAAGAACGCAAACTTCTTAGGAAATCACAAGGAACTATGGGGGAGTGCTCGTGGTGCACGAGGGATGAAAACAAAAGTGCTGCTGGGAGCATAACTATAGCGCGCACGGGAGCAATAAGGAGGGGCACGTACGGGTACCAAAAGAAGGGGCACACGTGGGCGCCGAAAACACACGGAGGGTCACACGTGGGTGTCGAAAACACACGGGTAACCAAAAGAAAACAAAAAGAAGTCCCACCGTGATCGCCAAAAGATGTGAACGATGTCACGGGAAAGGAAAGAGAAAGTACATGTGACGCACGGGGAAATGCGGAAAAAGGACCGCCATGGGAGGTTGCTCTCCGCGGGGTGGAAATATGAAATGTTCGGAATGGAAATTGTGTAACAAGGAATCGCTGCGGGAAGTTACTCTCCGTGGGTTAGAAACGAATTGAAATGGGGGAGGGAACCACTGCGGAAAGTTACTCTCCACAGGTTTGACCAAGAATAAAAATAAAGGGAAGGGGACCGCTGTGGGAGGTCACCCTCTGCGGGTTTTAGCAGAAATGAAAATAAAGGGGAGGGGGGCTGCGGGATGTTACTCTCCGCGGGTTTTTGACAAGAATGAAAAGAAAGAAAATGAAAAGTCACTTGTGAGTGCGTATGTGTTAATTGTGTGATCACCAGGGGTCAAGAACCCCAAAAATGAAACAGGATGATCAAGTTTATACCTTAGAAGTGGGAGACTGTGTGGATTCTTTCTTCCTCCTGCTTCGGCCAATCGACGAAGAGAGCTTTCTCTTGGTTACCCTTGCAAGAAGATGAACAAACACCAAATAGATCAGAACAAAAGTAGCATAGTATCAGTCCCTTGTGATGAAAGTAATGAAATCATGAACCGACACACACCTAGTTGGTGTTGTTTTAAACCCCTTTTGGATGCAAAGGGTAGGAAAATGATGTGATGGATGAAGATTTGTGCAATAGTTGCACTTAGAGGATGATAACAAACAATGATAGATGATGCATGCAAGACTATAAGAATAAATGAGAAAGAAAGATAAAGTGAGAAAAAGCTTATTAGTGGCGCCGATGGCGGGCTTCGAGGAGGGCTTCGACAACATGAGGATGGAGTGCACTTGCAGGGGATGAAGAGATACTTCTCTTAAAAGATTGAAGACTCAAAATTTCTACAGAGTGACCCCTTAACCCAAAATGAACCTCACAAACTCGGAGTGATTTCTCCAGAGTTTCCCCCTCCCCTTGATGAGGATTTGAAGCCCTTGATTTCATAAATGGGGGTCCTCTATTTATAGGGAAATTTGTAAATAACGCGTCCAATGTCAGGGACACGTTCATGTGAACGCGTCCCGTTGACCAGTCGCGTTACACGTCCACTACCAGAGACGCATTTTTTAAACGCATCTGGGGTCTTGATGCGGGACGGATGACCGACTCGGGCTAAGACGTACGACCGACTCGATGTGCGACCAGCACTAGCGCACTAAGGCAAGCCGGGCGGCTGACCACCGTGTTATTCTCTGGGTGGAGACGTCTCTCAACAGCGACTCTCTTGAGCCCGACGATCGTCCCTTGCGAGGGAAACGTGGGGATTGCGGCAATTAAGAAACCACCGTCGCCTAGGGTGCTAATTCGCGCTCGGTGCTCGATTGGAGCCACGGAACGGGCGCTCACAACTCACAATCGCGGTGAATTTGAACTGGCTAACGGCCCTAATCTCACAAATGCAGCAATATAGAAAGTATACTAAACAGCAAATGTGAGGATCGGAACGAGCACGTACCTCCACGCCTAGGCGTGGGGAAGATTCTCGGCCGATTTTCGAACA
This sequence comes from Amorphophallus konjac, assembly GCA_022559845.1. NCBI lineage: Eukaryota > Viridiplantae > Streptophyta > Magnoliopsida > Alismatales > Araceae > Amorphophallus > Amorphophallus konjac. The sequence goes on from CM040122.1 coordinate 39,614,972, forward strand.
ACCCCGATATACAAATGCAATAAGATTACACTTTCAGAAATATTTGCCCACTCCACGCAGGGAGGTATCGAGCTACAATGATTGATTTTGGGGTTTCTGGAACCCGGGTTGACGGGCCACACTCGCCGGAGGCGAGGAACGCGTGCCAGAGCCGCTCAGGTACGCCGACGGAAAGCCGACCCGGTTCTGCCCGTGCTGGTCACCCTGCGTAGCGAGCTTGCGGAGGCTTGTACGGCTAGATCCGAAGCCCGATCAGAGCGCCGTTTGTTGGAGAATGTCGGCGACTGGATGTAGTATCTTCACTCCGAAGATCTCGAATAGATGTCTTCAGATCTGGGCGCAGTGACGAATCTTCTGAGGTTCTGGTTTTGTGCTCACAGAACTGCACAGCGACACGGTAAAAATATGAAATAATGGTTGCCGATGTTGGATCGGGGTGTTCTTTGTGGGAGAACATCGGCGACGCCCTGAGGAAGAAATACTCTGAAGACCTCTCACATGGATCTTGGCCGGATGAAGGTGGGGCAGGCTCTGAAAGTCGACTCAGATTTCAGCCGGACCTGCTCAGACCAGCCCGCATGATCCCACGAGATCTGTCGGCACGATCAGCACCGGTCACGGATCGAGGCGAAACCAGCAGTAACGCGAAGAGGACTTGAAACACTACGACGTATTTTAGAAAGTAACTGCATATGGAGTCAGGGTTGGGCTCCAAGAATTAATACACAGACATCTTCAGATTGGACTGCACTCTGGGACAGATCTGCGCGCCGCCACGAGGAAAATCGCCACCGGAGCTCCCGAACTCGGATCGTCACGAAACCAGCGCTGAATCCTTGATAACTCGTAGTAGTATTAGGGATAAATCAGGTGGAACCAGAAGATAAGAGGAAGAGGGGGGTAGAGGGTCGAGTCTCACTACCTAAATGTTGTCCAGTCACAGGACAGGGTTGGGAGTCACACCCAAAGAAGGAAAAGTGAATCACTCACTTAAGGCAATTTCTCACAAAATATTTTCATCAATCCTTAAACACACATTGTACAAGCCTTTAAATAGGCAATGGAGGGGAGGGGGCTACGTGGGATACACAATGAGAGAGGGGGAAGGGTGCCATTACAATGTGATAGTGAAAGGGGGGGACAAGGGGCAATGGTGGCTCACCTAACTTTGAATTTTCTTGTAAAATGTTAGGTGGCAGCCATTGGAAAATTGACCAGCAGCCTTCTAATACTCCCATGTGGTAAATGGAGAGAAGAAAGAAAAAAATTATGAATTTTCTAGCCTAATAAGCCAAGGAAGGGGGCACCCCCTTCAATGGGCCTTGAATGGGCCACTTTGGCTCATGGCCAGCCCATTCTCCTCCTCTTGCTTAAGGCCCCTTCCAACCTTGTAAACCCATGAGTGAAGCCCATGCTTGTATAAGGCCTCTCCCATTTAGAGAGCCCATATAGAAAGGGAGCCCAATTGGGCCTTGCTAGGCTAATGGGTGCTTCATATTGGTCCAAGGCCTTTCCTTTCTTAAGGAAAGCCTAAGGGCCTTTAACCACTTGGCCTTTTAAGGGTCTAGCAACCAGCCCAATATGAAAACCCATGTATAATCTTCAATACAAGCCCAAATTTAATGCTAAAAGTGTCCAAATGGAAGCCAAATTATCCCCAATTCGATGGGAAGCCGATGTAGTCCACTTGGCGCTCTGCGTATGACACGTCGGTTCGCCGACGTGTCACGTGATCGCCCTGGTGTCCGCACCAGGTCTTGGATGCGTAAACCCTTTTGCACAAACATGGTGCCGAGAGGCACCGAAAGCGTTGAAAGTGAGTAGTTTCGGCGCATAACCTTGACTTTTAAGGCCACATCTAGTCAGCAAGATGTTTTCTTGTTTTGGATTTATCTGAAACGTCAAATTGAACGGCGGGGTTGGTGCCGAACACGTGCAGAATGTGGGCACAAGAATGCATCTCAGGGGGCTGACGCGTTTTAAAAACGCGTCCCCCTCGGCCGCCATGTTTAAGATAATCCCCGAAAAGACGCGTCTTAGGTGCCTGCCATATTTTGAATAACGTGTCATCCTCGGCCACCATGTTTTAAAGAACACTTCCCTTATGGAAGACACGTCAAATAAAGGCTTGGTTTTTAATTGACTGAAGACGTGTCAGCCGGGTCCGCCATGATTTGAAGAAGGCGTCTACCTTCCCCGCCGCATTTAAGATTTTTCCCAAAAAATTCTTTAAAATGTGGTAAAAATATCGAAAAAATAGGAAATCACTCAAATAACTCAAATGTACGAGACACTTTGGGGCATCATGGTGTAATATGAGATTTACTTAGTGTAATGTTAAAAATGGCGTGTCTACAGTTATTGAGTCACATAGTGAGATCGAGCAAAAGTTGGTCACGGCTTTACGACTTGTCCGCAAGTTTTGAAGCCACTTACTATGTATCTAGAGAACTTGAAAAATAAATGCTTGTTGCTCTTAGCAATGTTGGAGAAACACTCAAGACTCGGTATGCAGATTTTATGTGGATGAAGAATCAGCTTATGTCTTTTTCAGGCACTCAACAGGCTACAATTAATCACCTCAGAAGCACCACAAGTTCTGTTGAAGCACAGTTGATTAAATTCTAGCAAAGTGTTACTGATCAGTTCCTCAGCTAGCACCAAGATATTCTTGAAGTCAAGCCCACTGCCCAGACAAATCAAAACCTTCTAATTGTCCTTCTAGCTCAAGTCCAAACTATTGCTGCTAGCCGCACCGAAGCACCACCACAACCACCTACTATTTCTCCTTCTTACATTCCATCACCTTCCTTTTCTCATCTCCGTTACCCTCTCCTCACCACACTCGTGGTCCATCTACCTTTACTCCACCTCTGGTTTCTCTACCTTTCTCTACCTTTACTCCACCTTCTAATTGTCCTTCTAGATCAGTTTCTCCACCTCTGGTTCCTCAGCTTATGTTTTCCACTTCGAGAAGAGCCATTCTCCTTGAATTTCTTTAATCCTAAAGCCACCCAATCACCCACAAAACATGGATATGGTCTGGAGGATGTCCAAGGACCATTCAAATGGTATACAACAAACACATGAGGGGTTAGAAACCCTAAGGGCTTCAAGGGGAACAAGGAGATACCAAGGGAGGCTAGAGGAGGAGATTCGCGGGTACTCTAGCACCTCCGTGAATAGTGCTTCGGGCTGGAGTTCTTCATCCATCCAAGGTGCTTTCAAGCTGATTTCTGAAGCCATCAACCTCCAAGAAGGTGTAGAAGCAATCAAGGTTCAAGGCTGCATCCATTATCTCCTCCATCAACTCAAAGGGGATTCAAAGAAAGAGGGATCAAGGGAGATCAAAGGAGGCTTGGAAGAAGAGGTACTGTAGCCGTGAACAGTACTTCGTGAAGAAGTTCTTCATCCATTCCAAGGTGTTTCAAGCTCATATCAAAGCAAGCAATCTCCAAGGAAGTGCAGAAGCAAGCAAGGCTATCAAGGTGATCCAAGGAAGCTGATTTTACAAGGTTTTCAAGGGAGATCAAATCTGCATTCTTTATCTTCTTCATCAACTCAAGGTGATCCAAGGAAGATCATTTCACAAGGAAGAAGATACCATTGAAGCATCAGATTCAAGCTCCAGCAATCTCAGACAAGATCTTTTCTCTTTGAACATATTCCATATCTTGTTTGAGTGTTTTTATATCTTGTTCTTTTACCATTTCATTCAAATATTTGAAACTGAAGATCGTCCCTACTGGTGGTTAGTAGAAAGGCAATCGGAAGTTATCCGATCTGCGGTGATTGACGTCCCTACCGATGGTTAGTAGGAAAGCAATCGGAGGTCTTTCCGATCTGCGGTTTGGTGCGTTGCACTAGTGAAGCCTCACCGGGTTTGGTGAGGGGTGGACGTAGGGCTGGGGATTCAGTCCGAACCACCTTAAAATCCTTTGTGTTATGGTTTGCTTGTGCGATTGCTTCGATATAGATGCATGCTTAGGTTCAATATCTATATTACTTATTCATCTTGCTAAGCATATCGTTGTGTGCTACGCCAAGTTAGTTATATTCCGCTACAAATATTTTTATCTTGCTTTAAAGAGGGCTGCATTTCGAAAAGAGGGGCAGATCTATTCACCCCTCCCCTCTAGATCCACCATCCACTACTCAACAAGTGGTATCAGAGCGAGGCTCTGCCATTCCCAGATCCAACGATCAGCAGGGAAAGATCCCGATGTATTTTATTTAGATGGCTTCTACACATGCTTCGATGGTTTCTCCGCCCATTTATGATGGTTCAGATTTTTCTACATGGGTAGGGAGAATGTTCATCTATGTTAGCTCCATAGATCCACAATTGTGGACTCATATATACAATGGTCCTCATGAGCTGCCATCAAATTCAATTGATTGGTCAGCCGAACATGAGACCAAACACAATGATAATCTTACTGCATATAACTTAATTACAACTGTAGTTGATCTCAGACTAACTCATCTTGTGTCCTCCTGCAGCACAGCCAAGCAAGTACTGGACAGGTTGGTGAAAATCAATGAAGGGAAGGAACAAGAACAAGAATGCTTCATGGCCGACCGTGCAGAACAGTCTAGCAATACATCCTCATCATAGGTAAACTCTGACTCCGAGGAATTCACTTTTGAAGAGCTTATGGAAGCCTATGATGAGTTGATTACTCAATACAAAAAGGTAAAATCAAAAAACAAAAATTTGAAAAAGGATCTCAAGAAAATTAACCAAAATGAAAGCTCTTTTTGTAAAAACTGTTCTGCTTTTAAAGAGCTTAACGACACTCTTTCTTTTGATCTAGATACGCATAAACAAAGCATTGCATGTCTAAGGGATGAAAATGAAAATTTTCATGATGAAATCACTAGGTTGGAAGAAATTGTAATAAAACTTCAAAACCAACCTAAATCTATCTCTAATGATGAAACTATGGCCGATGGGCTAATTCATGATGAGAGGTTGATTGAAAAAAGTAAAAATTCTGAAACTCAAAGTGAAAAGGTCCTAAAAGAAACTGAAGTCTCATGCTCTGCTAATTTTGCATGCAAAGAATGCTCGTTCATGAAAAAGATAAATATGGGTCTCCATGATGATCTTGAATGGCAACAAAATCTGATTGATTCTCTGAAAGAAGATAATAGAGAATTGTTGGAAAAGAAAATTGAACTTGAACAAGATGAAGAAGAAGTGAATGAAAAACTAGTTGCTCTTGGAAAAGACAAAATTGTCATTGATGATTGCTCTGAAACATTGCATGCTTTAGAAAAAGAAAATAAAAATCTTAAAGCGGTAAATGCCATGCTCAATGAGCAATGGGCAGCATGCGAAGAGGATCGTGCTGAATCTAAACAGCATATTTCCTCGCTTGAAAATGAAATTCAAGGTTTGAATGACTTCCTGTCAATGTTTGCCCAAGACCAAGAGTCTGGCTCATCAGAAGCCACCACTTCTATGGTCACCAAAAAGGGCATACTGCTCAAAAGAAAAGTAAAATTTAGTATGCTCATCCAAACATGCACTACAACATGTCCAATGCTAAATACCATGCTTTCCACAAAACGAATGTCCAGTGTTATTATTGTGGTAGACATGGGCACACTGAGCATGATTGTTCCATCCTGAGAAATGATGAGCTTAGAACATGACAACAAGTGAAAGGGCAAGGAAAGAAATATGTCAACACTGGTAGAGGGCCTGCTAAGCAGAACTCTGCACAGAAGTACATGGAGAATCAAAAGTGTCGACATTCCCATCCATACATGTCAACACTCCCCATGGCCTTCAATAGAAATGCCTCTCTTCGTTGCTTTCATTATGGTAGGACTGGTCATACTGACCAGGAATGCTGGCATCTGAAAGAAAGACATCACCCTCATACCATGAAAGGTAAAAATCATGCTCGCCCACAAAAGCATAGTCCACATGCACACGCACATGAACATAAAAAGAAAAATCAATCTTTTGTGTGTTGTTTCTATTGTGGGAAAAATGGACATGAGATATATGATTTCTTCACAATGAGGGAGGATGATGTGATTGTCCTGAAAAAGATGGGCCAAGATGCTAAACATGTTGCTAACCCACAAGGACCCAAGCAAGCTTGGGTACCTAAAAAATTCCAAATGAGAATTTTGGGTGCAGGATGCCTTGGAGCTGAGAAATGAATGGTCAGGTAAATAAAAGCTCAAGGCACAGGTATGTAAATGTTTTTTTTCATTTTGCATGTTTAGTCTTGACATGTAAATACTGCATCATAAGTTTACCCAATTTGTTCAATAAACTTCTGCAAACTGAATTGCTTGTTTGAAATGATGATTTATCCCCCATGGTGTGAAGATGAACACATGAGCTAGATTAATTGCTCACACCCTGCTTGACCTCTGGTATTTCAAATGGTCAAGAGTTGAAAGACAAGTCATGCTTGCCCAGAACTCTTACTATGCGTGAGAAGGATCTAAGATCAAAACCTCCGCCGCATACCAGAGATCAATTATTTCAGCTGTTTAATTTATGAGAAACTTGTTATGTTGATGAAGTTGATGTGATGATGAGTTGTTTGGTACCTGATATCAGCCACATAAAATTCTTAGATTTTGGTTTTGATGATGCATATCATGGCTGCATTTTTCAACTCGTTATTCATGTTAGCATTGTTCAAAGGGGGAGTCTAGCAATTGGCATCATCGTGTTGCATTCAGTTAAAAATCAATTGTGAATGATTTGTGTTTGCATCATCTTATGATCTCATATACTCTAATACAAATCATGTTTAAGAAAACAAAAAAAATGTGCAATCATCATGCATCATCTTCATTGCATTGTGCATTCGCATAAGTCTTAGGCTGCATAGTTCATTGCCAACTCATGTATGCTTTCAGTAGGAGTCAACATCTAAAACCAAGCTGCATGCTCCCTTAGAATAAAGTTGTATCAAATGGATGTGAAAAGTGCTTTCTTGAATTGTTTGATCTAGGAAGAAGTCTATGTGGGGCAGTCCCCTGGCTTTGAGAACTCTAACCATGCAGATTTTGTATGAACATCAAGAGCTTGGTATGAGAGACTAAGCTCGTTCCTTATTGAGAAAGGGTACACACGAGGTAAGGTAGATCAAACACTTTTCACCAAGAAGCAAGGTAAGAACATCTTGATTGTTCAAATTTATGTTGATGATATTATGTTTGGTTCTAATAAATCTGAAATGTGTGAGGAATTTGCAAACCTCATGACTAGTGAGTTCGAGATAAGCCTAATGGGAGAACTCAAATTTTTTCTCGGTTTGCAGGTCAACCAAGGAGAAGATGGATGCTTCATAAGTCAAGCCAAATATATCAAGGAGCTACTGAAAAGATTTGACATGACAAACAGTAAAATAATTGTAACTCCAATGAGCACCACAACATCACTGATTCGGATGAAAATGATAAATTAGTGGATGCAAAAATCTATAGAGGTATGATTGGCTCATTGCTTTATTTAACTGCATCCCGACCAGATATCCAGTTTAGTGTTTGCCTCTGTGCTAGATTTCAAGTTAGTCCTAGAGTACGACCAAGCATATTGAGATAAGGTATCACTTCATTAGAGATGAGGTCGTTAAGAAAAATTTTGAACTGCATTTTGTTGATACACTCAATCAAATTGCTGATATTTTCACCAAGCCTTTGTGTAATGACAGGTTTACAACACTCAGAAAGGAACTTGGTCTTTGCCGACCTCAGGCCAATAACAATTGAAATGATCTTCTTGTTCCATCTAGTTGTGTGTTTTTTACAGATTGCATTATTTATATGTCAATATGCCATTTTGCATATGGTGTAGCATTGCATGTAGTTGCATAATAAAGTTGAATTCATGATCACGATGCATTACATGTGGTGTAGCTCCATTCTTGCATGACCATTGTATATCAAATGTTGATGTATGGAAAGGCAGGTTACGCTTGCCTAGAAGGACTCAATATGCGTGAGGTTTCACCTCCGCCAAGTACCATACGTCACTGTCGCATATAGGTCATATAGTAAGGGGGAGTTATCTTTTTGAAGCATTCATGCATATGTTTCATCTTCATTCTGTTGCCATGCATAAGTGTACAACCATGTGTTGGGTCATGCATTTCATCTCTGTCAACTTCATGTTTGACCAGGTCAACCCCTGCATGGTTCAAGTCAACCTCTCCTTGACATTTGTTATTACCATTGCTTCAAACATAATTCCTTGAGTGCATTCACTGCATATCCTTAGGGGGAGTTTTGTTGATTCTCTTAATCTCTTGCAATCTGAACTCCAATGCCTTATAGTCTGAATTGAGATCATGAGACAGACAGATCAGTGGTGTAAGAGCTTTCTATTATATGCCCTGATGATTGTCCATCTAATGAAAATGGTTCAGATTTAATGATTTTCTTGAAATTCTGAAATATTTATTCTGAAATCATCTATGTTCTGTGGTTTTAATAGACCTTAACTAGAGATTGCATATTGTGCTTTGAATGACTATCCTGATATCTGAAATTTCAAAATTCACGACCATCTTGGTGATACACTCAGGCTTAGTATTGTTCTTAAATATCTTGATGAGCTGGAATTCTTAAAAATCAATTTGACAGAGCAATGATATTGTTGCACGGAGAAATATGTCATGTCATCAAATCAAGTGACAAATGATAAGTCATGATGTGCCCCTGTTATCTCTATCTTAATTATATTTGGACTCTAGGCAGAGAACTGACATAATTGCTGAGAAATATATCTTCTCATCATAGAAATGAGATTGGATATATCATGACGTGACTTTTCTATCTCTGTTCATTCTGAAACATAACCGTCAGTCTTGCCAAATACCTAGGGATACTGGTGTCTAAACAACGTGTATTCTTACGGCTAGGAGGCATGTACTAGACTTGATTGCTCGTAAAATATGAGTCATGTGCCTTCAAATGCAAAAGATCATGAAAATTTACTGCCATCATAAAATTCCATGCTTTAGTCATGATTGTTTAGCCTTAATACTCATTTTTGTGTTATTCCCTTTGTAGTTATTGAATATAGATATATAAGACAAGGGAAGATTACACACTGCCATGATATGCACTTTTGGTTCATTTCTATTAAAACTTGGATGTAGCTACTTTTCGAACTCTGCTGATGATCTCGGATTTCATTAGCTTTGAACCATGTATATTGCTCACGGCATGTTTAAGGTTTGCATATAATGGCTTGCTCTTAACTCCTTTCAGATCTGGTCTCACAGACATCCGTCACCTTCTCTACCTTATCCCTCCTTTTTGCTGCTGTCAAAGGGGGAGAAAATGTCTTATTGTGAGTCCTTTATGAGCTAATACCTTTGTCCGTCCTTTGTGCGGCCTTTGTAACTTGTCAAAGGGAGAAGCGAATTGTGAATGGGGGAGAGTCAAAGGGGCAGAGAATTGTGAATGGGGGAGAGTCAAAGGGCATCCATGCATACATATACGTGAGATTCAAAGGGCATCCATGCATACATATCCGCATTCTCATGCTTTCATCATCATGGATCTTGAGCTGCATATGTTATAAAATTTGCCATCTTGGATATCACTATCACATAATGACTCACAGTGTTGCCATCATCAAAAAGGGGGAGAATGTTGTGCCCCTGTGGTCAATTGAGTCATACTATGGTCACTTGAGTCATTTGACATCATCCTGTGGTCATTTGAGCTATTGGACATTCTTGGTTTTGATAATGGCTAAACACTACAAGTCATTGTTGTTTTCCACTCTCATATGACTGACATATGTGATGTTTTGTTCATGACAGATAAGCCAATGAATGGACAAGGAATGGAGTGGAGATGACAAATGTGAAAGCCTAATGATCGCACCCAAGCAATGATGGAAATCCTTTCAGATCATGATCAATCAAACAATCAAACTCATGGCAGTCGCCTGGCAAACCAAACATGTGGATAAGCATCTTGCCTCTCTACCATTCAATACAGGTGGTATATGTCATTTACTGTCAAGCACCATTGGTAAGATTCTTACCTTGTCATAGCCATCAATCTCACCATGGGTATTCCATATACCTCTCATTTCTAAACTTCATTCATGATATTTGAGGTTCACAATGATAACTTGGTTTGATAACTTACAAGTTCACTCTTCAAATGCATTAGTTTCTCATTCCAATCATGGTAATATGCTCAAATGGTCTTGATGTTTCTAATGCATAAACCAAGTGAAATCCAACCCCAAAATGTATGAAATAAATATCTACTTAAAGTCATTGTTATTTGGAGGTATTTCATTGGGCTAACACTTCAACTTTGCAGGACTAGGTCATTCCGGTCAACCAGAATCGCCAAACGCGAAAAGTCTCATACTGCAGAACTGGCGGTCGACCGGCAATTCCAGGGATCAAATTTCTACAGGGTTTCTCAGTAGCGGTCGACCGCCAGCTTCCACAGGTCGACCGCCAGCCCCGAGCCATCAATGTTGACTTTGTTTTCCACCTCGAGAAGAGCCATTCTCCTTGGATTTCTTTAATCCTAAAGTCACCCAATCACCCACAAAACGTGGATCTGGTCTGGAGATGTCCAAGGACCATTCAAATGGCATAAAACAAACACATGAGGGGTTAGAAACCCTAAGTGCTTCAAGGGGAACAAGGAGATACCAAGGGAGGCTAGAGGAGGAGATTCACAGGTACTGTAGCACCTCCGTGAACAGTGCTTTGGGCTGGAGTTCTTCATCCATCCAAGGTGCTTTCAAGCTGATTTCTGAAGCCATCAACCTCCAAGAAGGTGTACAAGCAATCAAGGTTCAAGGCTGCATCCATTATCTCCTCCATCAACTCAAAAGGGATTCAAAGAAAGAGGGATCAAGGGAGATCAAAGGAGGTTTGGAAGAAGAGGTACTGTAGCCGTGAACAGTACTTCATGAAGAAGTTCTTCATCTATTCCAAGGTGTTTCAAGCTCATATCAAAGTAAGCAATCTCCAAGGAAGTGCAGAAGCAAGCAAGGCTATCAAGGTGATCCAAGGAAGCTGATTTCACAAGGTTTTCAAGGGAGATCAAATCTGCATTCTTTATCTTCTTCATCAACTCAAGGTGATCCAAGGAAGATCATTTCACAAGGAAGAAGATACCATTGAAGCATCAGATTCAAGCTCTAGCAATCTCAGACAAGATCTTTTCTCTTTGAACATATTCTATATCTTGTTTGAATGTTTTTATATCTTGTTCTTTTACCATTTCATTCAAACATTTGAAACTGAAGATCGTCCCTATTGGTGGTTAGTAGGAAGGCAATCGGAAGTTGTCCGATCTGCGGTGATTGACGTCCCTACCGGTGGTTAGTAGGAAGGCAATCGGAAGTTGTCCAATCTGCGGTGATTGACATCCCTACCTGTGGTTAGTAGTGAAGCCTCACCGGGTTTGGTGAGGGGTGGACGTAGGACTGGGGATTCAGTCCGAACCACCTTAAAATCCTTTGTGTTGTGGTTTGCTTGTGCGATTGCTTCGTAATAGATGCATGTTTAGGTTCAATATCTATATTACTTATTCATCTTGCTACGCATATCGTTGTGTGCTACGCTAAGTTAGTTATATTCTGCTGCAATTTTTTTTATCTAGCTTTAAAGAGGGCTGCATTTCGAAAAGAGGGGCAGATCTATTCAACCCTCCCCTCTGGATCCGCCATCCACTACTCAACATGGCCGTCGAACTCAGCGTGTCAAAGAGAAAGGCAAGGACCACCGCTCCCCACGCGTAGTCACCCACGTGGTCGAGCTCCCCGAGGAAGGGAAGGAAGCGGCAGCTCATCACATCCGCTCGCGTGGAGAAGAGGAGTCACCCAAACAACATCATCAAGAATCACCGTAGCACTCTGTTTGCCTCTGCTCCTGGCTCTGCTGCTACTCTCGATCTCGCCAGGTCCACCAGCCGCTGTAGGTGCTGCTCTGGCTACTCTCCGACTGCTATCCCCGCTCGTCGCAATCCCAAGCTATCCTGAAGACTAGCCCGGGGTAGGAGGGTAGACTGCCTCTCGGGGTGCCGTAGCTCTAGGCCCAGCAGCTCCCCAGCCATCGCCCGGTAGTCGAGAAAAGTGGTCCCGCTAACCGGTGGCCCGTGCACCTGCAGGCCCATGAGTCGAGCCACGTCCTCCAACGTAGGGACCATATGCCCCCACGGGAAGAGGAATGTATGACTCACCGGGTCCCAGCGGTCATGCAGGGCATAGAGCAGAGCTGTGTCGAATCGACACACCTCAATACTCAAGAATGGGGCAAACCCCATGGAAGCCAACCGCTCCCGTTGGAAGTTCGGTAGTGCCAAATACATTGCCCGAACCTGCAGCCACGAGATGCGGGTCCTGCACTTTCCCTGCATTCATTCATTAATTTTGTGCATTTAATAAAAGGTTCAAACTTTTTTTATCCAACAAACAAATGAAAACAATAAAGGTTGCATTTCTGTTAGATGGGCGGCTCCCCTTAGACCACACTTCCTGATGCACAGTCCAATAAAGGCCGTCTAGTTCACAAAAATCTCTCACTTCAAACAGATCAATGCAGCCCGTTCACCACTTGAACGACGATCTTTTCACCGTCCTTCTGTTTCTTTCTCATCGTTTCTAAGTTTGGACGGCCTCCCCTAGGCCGCATGGCTGCTATAGACGGTCCAATGTGGGCCGCTTGAGGTCAAACTTTGCAGTGTTTGAACGGACCCTTAGAGCCCGTCTTAATATGGGCGGTGGACTTCCCACCGTTCATCCTCATGTTCGGTTCTACTGTCTTCAGGTTTTGAACGGCCACCCATGGGCCGCATGAGTTATAGGCGGCTTAATGTGAACCGCATGTTCTTGGTTATACGGTTTCCTGAGAACCGCTCATCCATCGTCTTCCCCGATGACGGTGAGAGTCCCCCACCAGTGGTGGCACACCCTTGGGACCCCCAAACCGGTTCCTAGGCCTTCTAACCCTCCCATGGTCGCCCTAGGACTAACATGCATGGATTAAAATTACAAAAAATTTTTTGGCTAAAATGGCTAGGGTTGGGCGGGACCTACCTCGGGGTCCCGAGCCTTCACTTCCTTCACCGCCGCGGCCGGTGGTGCCGTGGGGTCTTCCTCCTCCCATGCGTCTTCTCCGGCATCAACGGTGGTCGCAGCCGCCTCCTCGACGACCGCGGATGCCGGCGGCGCTTTCGGTGCGATCGTCTCCTCGGCGGTGGACGGCGTCGTCGTCTCCTCCTCCATGGCCGCCGCCGCCGGCGGTGGTGCCTCTCCTTCCCCTCCGGCCATGGCGGGGCGGAAAGCTTGGGGTTTGGTTCGTATTGAGGGCATGAGGAGATGGGGAGAGGCTCGGTTTGGGAATGGGGGGGGGTTTTGCTTGGCCCTTCGCCCTCCCTCTTCCACCGTGGGTGGAAGGAGGGAGACGAAAGGTTTTAAGGCTTTTGAAGTTCCAGACGTTACGCGGTCTAACGATAGACCGTCCAAACATTAGGCGGTTCATCCGTTCTTCGCCAACGGCATGTTGTTCTAAACGGCTTCTTTCTGGCCGTCCTAATTAGAACGGTTTGTTATTAACTATCCTTATTCTTTTCAAATGTTTGCATTCAAAGCTTTTGGGCGGCTTGTGCTTCGCCATTTTTTATTGTGGGCGGTTCCTGAATGACCGTTCATGTGCTAGAGAAAATAGTCTCATCCCTGTTGCCGCACTTTGTGCTCAATTGATAAATGTGGTTATTTCATGATATCATTGCAAATCTTGCTAATGACACTTCTTGCAGCATCATCTTTCGCTTGCCGTTTCGCCTGCACAGATAAGTCAGGTATATCTTTCTATCTCTACATCCCTTATTGCATTACTATATGGTATTATGCTACATTATCTCGAGAACCAGTTGGTTATCTACGTGTTCCAGGATTTGATGTTCCCCTTTAACAAAAACGATGATGATCCAGGTTCACATGTTTGACCTTCGGATAGGCCGTTACGTTGGGAAAGCCCGGGGAGGATGGTTCTATTCTACACGCCGTGGTTGCGGATAGTGTCTTGATTCTGATTCTCCCAGCTTAGTAATATTATTCTCGAGTATTTTATATTTTATCCTTTCTCTACATTTATTTTAATGATTTCTTTTATTTTAGCCCAGCATGCATCATATGCATCTCTTGAGCATTCACGACCCATGGTTTACCTGCTAATGTCCCACCAGTGATGGATGGCTGCGCGTTCAGTGTTAGAATAAGAGGAACAATTCCACTCTGAGTTGGAAGGTTCTCTCTGGTTTGTTCACTTGGTTTGGTTGATTAAGAGGTCCCCGTCTGGAGATTTAGTCTGTTTCTTCATTTTTCACTGCTTATTCTGGTCTCCTCACTGGTCTGAGGGATTATGTCCCCCATGAGGTTGATCGTCTGTTTCTTTCTATTTAGTTTAGTTCCTCCAGATTGGTGGCGCTTTTGGTTTAATCATTCCTTGTGTTTGGTCCAGAGTTTTTTGGAAGATTCCTATCGTTTGTGGGTGATGAAAACGGGTGTCTTTTGCCTTAACGTCCGCTTTTCAGTCCGCTCCGCTTCATCTCTGTTGGGTTCGTGTCTCTCCCTCTTTGTCTTTGATAATGGTTTTGATGATCACAATATATTGTGTGAAATATTGTGTGCTTGATTAGTGGAAAACATCTTCATGATAAACAAACTCACATGTTGCTTGTGGTTTGATTTTCCGGATCCTTTGTCGAGTGGGCTTCACGGTGAGTTGAGCATACACCACTTCTTTAATCAAACACATACCCTCATTTACACGCAATTGTTGGGTTCGTGTCTCTCCCTCTTTGTCTTTGATAATGGTTTTGATGATCACAATATATTGTGCAAAATATTGTGTGCTTGATTAGTGGAAAACATCTTCATGATAAACAAACTCACATGTTGCTATCTTATCTTGCAGGTTGCTCTACTAAGTTGGTTGATGTTGAATCATGCATAATGCTTATTAGTCCTTGGAGGTTTCATGTGAAGACTATACTTCTCAGTGGAATGGTTGAGTCCTTATGGATATGAAATTGATTGCATGGCCTTGTGTTGTGTAAATGCATAGCCATTTCATTACATGCTCTGTTGAAGATTTCCTCTGGTTCTTGTATATCATGAATGCATAAATGATGGTTCCCAGTCATTCTGATCATATGGCTTAAATGCTTTGAAATGGTTTGTGGGAGAATTGGGTTGAAGTTGGGATCTTCAGATTCGTTGGTTTAATATTAACTTGCTTCTAAATTCCCAGAAAGTGCAGGTTAATATTGCCCACAATGTGATGGATTCAAGGTAAGAATTTATATTGGAATCCATGGTGATACTCTTCTAATCTTGAGTTGGGGAAATGGGTTCTCAAGTGCTTTCATACATATCTTTCATGGGGATTCTTATGTGCCTCATGCTAATGCTTTCATAATCATATTTCATGTCATTTGGGTCTTGGTCTCAAAACTAGCTCCATAAGCTGATGCTTGATCTAAATATTTTAATTTCGATCTAACCTCCTACTTTATCATGTGTTTCAGAGATAATATTCATGGTTGATCATCATGGGATTGTGGTAATATTTAATCATTTATTTTCCCTTGAATTCATGGAGGTTTGATGGGTTTTTATAACCCAAACTGACATGGGTCGACCCCTGGGGTCGACCCTTAGTGTTTCTGAAACGACAGAAACAATTACCCACAATCTGCCTGCATGGGTCGACCCCTGGGGTCGACCCCTGATGGCTTGAATTTAACTCCCGACGGGTCCTTTCACCATAACTGAAAGGGTCGACCCCAAGGGTTGACCCATTCACGCGAGGGTCGACCCCTGATTGCCTTTTTTTTTTACCCTCACGGGAGGGGCTCGAGGGTCGACCCCAAGGGTCGACCCATTGATTTTGGTTCTTGAAAAACCCCACGAGGGTCGACCCTTTCCGGTCAGGGGCGGCGCCGTCAAAAATGACCTTCGTGTAGGCGCGCCAAAAGTCTTCCAAGTCCGGTCCAACTGCCCCAAATCACTCCATGTTTTGTGGATCTTGTCCCATGGTTGTCCCTTGACCGACCTAGAAGCATAAATACATCTTATTGGGTTGTAAACCCTAAGGAACCAAGCTAGATCTGAAATTTCGGGTTGTTCCTAACCCTTGTGTGTGCAGGTGGATGGCTGCAGCTCCAAGGCTTCTTCAACAACGATCTGGGTGTAAAAGCTAGAGGAAGGACGATGCACATAGCAGGAGGAGGAAGAAGATGTTGCTGAAGACGTCATCCACGAGCCTGAGGTTCGATCAGAAGGTTGTTGTTGCTGCTCTTCGCGGTCGGATGTCTTGGGCATTTCATTCTTCAAACCTGGCCGCTTCCCACTCCGTGAATCAGTTTCCCAGCACACCCTACCTCCCTATCAAAGCATTCGTTGAAAATCTGAGGAGTTGTTTTTATCTTTTCACTTCTATGCTTTTGTTTGAGATTGCTCAAGGTTTTGAATGGTTACCTAAGAGGTGCAATAGACATATACATGTTTTTTTGTCTATCTACTAGCTTCCCTCTTATTAGTGCTGCGATTTTCATCCTAAGCAACAAGATGAGCTAATGCTTTCCATTCTTTTGCAGAAGAAGAAGGAGGAGTGCTGCCACAAGGTTGAGAGGAGAGGGGTTTGTGAGGTTAATCAATTTTATGATGTATGCAGGTTTGATGGGAGCTAGGATTTGAAGGATATATCCAGTACGAGCTGACGAAGCTGCAGATAAACCCGGATCTTCGAGGAAGACAATCGGGTGCTCCATCCTACTGCACATTCATTTCTCTCCAACCGAAAACTTCAAGGAAGATTTTCATACACCTATTGGAAAACGAAAGGGAAATGTTCTATATCTTTTACCCACTTCCTTGCGTTGGTTTTCTTGATCTAAATCTTGTGTGAGCATATGTTGTAAATCCTTGTATGTTGCTGAACTCTGAATATTATTGTGTGTGTGGACAGAGCTGCGTCTCCGTGTGGTTTTAGTGTCCGGGGTGTGTTCCCCGAGGTCGTGTGTGTGTGTGCTACGGTAGCAGCGTTTTGGGGCTAGGCCCCGTGTGTGTGGATTGCTGCAGAAGCAGCGTGTGTGGTGTTGGGGTTCGTCCCTGTGTTGCTACATTTTGTAGCGTGTAGTGAAGCCTCACCGGGGTTCGGTGAGGGGTGGACGTAGGGAGCCCGTCGTGGTCCCGAACCACCTAAAAATCCTGTGTCTATTGTAATTGCCTGTGTGATTGTTCATTTCTTCTATCTCCCTTCACAGGTCAATTTAGTAGGTCTTTACTCACTACATCATCGCACATTGCTTCATCCGCTATCCATGTTAGGATTAATTTTAATTGTTCCTTGCATCGATAATCTGTGTTTGGCGTAGGTTCTATCATCTATTGTCTAGTTTATTCGAGTGAGATCGAAAAGCTTGAGAGAAGATTTTAATCTCATGTTTGTTTAGGCTATTTAACGTAGTTAATATTAATTCTGCTGTGTTTAGTTCAAATTGGTTTTAAAATCCGCCATCTCGGCTTGGGGACAATTCAACCCCCCTTCTTGTCCGCCATCTCTCTGGGCCAACAATCTCCATGTTCCATTTCGCTTCCACTTCACCTCCGCTCGCTCCCCTGCAAAGAGGACGTTAAGGAGGGACATCTATTGACACCCGTTTTTTGTCGACAAGTTGAGTTATTCCTCTTACAGCTATTTTTGATGTCTCAAGTTGTCCATTACTCGTTGGGCTATTTTCAGACAACATCTTTCGGCTTATTTTATGGATAGCCTCCCTCCCTGGCTAGGTCTGCTTCAATTCAGGGTCTAATGGGCCTTGATTTTGGTTAGTCAAGCATTTTCATGAATTTCAAGTGTCCAGCGACATGTACGCTCTACCATTGGCCGCACAACTTTGCGCAGTCGCTTATGGGCCGTCCAAATATTTATGGGATATTCTGGTTAACTTTCTAATTTATCGCCGACACGTTTTCATACGGCCTTCGATTAATTGTTCAATCTTATGGGCGGGCTAATAGTAGCCGTTCTACCCCCAGAGTCCTGAAGCTCGGTTGGTTCTCAGATAATTATCTAATTATCCATTTATCACCAACAAGGATAAAACGGTTGACTCTTGGCCGCTCTTCTTCTTGGACGGTTGTTAATTAGTCGTTCATCTGTGAGAGTCCAATGGCGATGTTTTCGGTTGGTTGGTAGATACATTGACTTATATTTCTTTTATATTTGAATTTTCACCGATAGGGATAAACGGTTTATATATAGCCGCTCAACCTGATGAGTGGTCTATCGTATGACCGTGTAACTGCCCGCATCCTGAAGATTTAAGAGATTTTTCTCTCTCCGTTTGTGGATTTATCCCCAACTTCATCCAACCATTCCTCCATGAATATTGAGTCAAGTTTGGTGCCGTTTCTTCTGGTTAAAAGATAATTCAATTATCTTCAACTTTTATTTCATTATCTCGACCTAAAAACACATAGAAACCCCAAGATTTGAGCTAAGACTCTAGGTGCTCTATAAATAGACCCTGAGGCCCAGCTTTGAAAGGGGGGGGGGGAATTTTTTGGTCAACGGCGAAGTCCTACCAAATCTTTGAGCGACCTAGCACCAGGGAGGGAGGCCTTCTACGTCCATACAGGCCTCTGATTCAGGGAGTAGTTGTCTTTTGAGTCATTAGTACATTTAGTTTCGTCGTTCTCTCTTGTTTGCATACATCACTTTCTCCACGTTTCCTCCACGTTTTTTCCTCATTCTCATGCATCATTCACACATCCTCCTATGCTTTTAGACTCCCCCAGGGGTTTAAAAATCCCCAGGTATCCCCCATTTCATTTAGTCATGTTTATTTCCGTCCGTTTGAGCATTTACTACACTTTCTAGTTCTAACTTGGGTTTTCCTTTGTGTTCTACACGTGGTTTTGCAGGTCAGCAACACACTAACGCGAGGCCCATCCTTGCCGGCCGGCCGGAAAGGGTGGAGGTTGGACCTTTGCAACTCACGGCGTGGCAGTCTTAGGCGATTCCCAACTGGCCGTTCATGAAGACGGGCGGTGGCTTCTGGACCGTTCTTCTCTGTCCTGCGATTGTGTTGGAGCCATTCATCTGCTAGTCGTTCTTCATCCCGCGTTCCTCTTTAGCCCCTGCAGACGGTCTATCGTACAGCCGCTCATCTCTACAGGCGGTTCCTCTTGAGCCGCCCATATTCGCAGGGCTGGTCCTAAGGCGAGTACCTCCCCCTCTTTCCAAGGTACATCATGTTCATCATGTTCGGCATCTTGGTGGCGATCACACAGGTTTACACACTTCTATTCCCTCCTGCTTATAAGCCATTTAGCCTCCTCGTTGATTTAGTAGAAGGGGGGTAGGAGAGATATTTCTTCAATCCATTAAAAGAAGGAAAACATGTCAACAACGGTGAGTCCTCTTCAAATTATATTCAAAGATATTGAGATCTCCATGAAAGATGCACGCGTCCACTGAGTTATAAGGATGCCGTTCAAATATGTAAAAGGAATCTGAAGAGGGATATCCTACAGAGGGTGATTGGCATTGAGGTCAGAACCTTTGAACAATTAGATGGTCTGGCAGCTGATGTTGAGGCCTTCTTGGCTAAGCATTGCCCGACTATTACTGCCTTGAGTTAGAAGAATGAGTCGGTCGGCACGCACCTAGCGCAAGAAGAAATCTACACCTCAGATTTTATGGCCTTCAAAAAGCAGCAAAAGAATGCAAAAGAGGCAGCCGGGGATTCTCCCACTAAACCTGCCAAGCAAGGTCCCTCATTAAGGACAAAATGAAGAAGCCCTATTCCTTCCCCAAAGACAAGACTCGGATCCTCTTCGAGTGGGGCCAAGAATATGGCAAAGTTGTGCTCCCAAAGCCAAAGAGATAGAGGGACGTTGAAAGAAGGGACCATCCCCAATTGTGCCCTTATCATTAGAGGCGGGGGCATTCCATTGAAGATTGTTACGTATTTAGAGAAGTTATTGAAAGCATGATCAGGAAAGGCGAGCTATAAATGGGCGAGTACATGGTGGAGCCACCGCACCCTCAGTAGATGCCCAGTTTTAAGAAAGCGGCCAATGTGGCCTCACCACAGTAGCCAAAGAATAATGCGCTCTAGAGGGCATTCCAAGCCCCTTGAATGATGTCAAAAAAAAAGAGCCAGACAGAATAATGCAAGATGTCAGGAAAGATGTAGATGGTGTTCAGCTCTGGGGGCATCCATCAAGAACAGAAGAAGAAGTAAACTCAAAAATAAAGAGAAGAGATGTTGCTCTGCTGCTCGACGTGCCGTCAGCTTCACTCAAGCCAATCAAATCAAGAATGGAGTCAGCCGAGGCCATGGCTAGT
This sequence comes from Amorphophallus konjac, assembly GCA_022559845.1. Classification (NCBI taxonomy): domain Eukaryota; kingdom Viridiplantae; phylum Streptophyta; class Magnoliopsida; order Alismatales; family Araceae; genus Amorphophallus; species Amorphophallus konjac. Next base: position 39,635,362 of record CM040122.1, read on the forward strand.
TGCAAAATGATGAAGGAACATGGAAAATCCATGATAGGTACCCTCTCCAAATTAAAAGACCCAGCGCGGTGCAACTGTTGCTCCATATGCTCCAATGCATGATGAAGGGTATTCAGTTCTCTCTAAGGGAGGTATACCCCCACCCGCCACAACCCCTCACAGGACATCCCTGGAAAAAAAGGGGCAGCTAAATGATCAATTGTCAAACGGGATTAATTCACCCAGGGGACATCCAGTAGTATACTCCCTTCCCAGAGTCAATGAAAAGGCTATCCTAATACGCACCTGACAGGGGGAAGGAAGGGAAAGATAACAGGTCGCATCTGAAGTACCTCTGGGTATAGCAGGATTCTACTCCCCGCTTTGGGGTTGTTAACAAAAAGAGAAGGAAAATAAAAGGACAGCTACTAGCGCTCCCGCTCAGGAAGCTGAAGATGAAGAAAGGAAGATGAATGGCCCAATGACCGGCTCTTCCCACTACTATCTAACTGCATGACTCTTCACCAACTGAAGACGAAGAGAAGAGCCCTGGGCAGCTCTTCTCCAACTATTCTACCATAGCCTTAAAAAAATAGAGAAAAAAAAGGAAGTGAAAACAAGGAGATGAAAAATGAATGATGAGATGAAAATAAAGATGAAGGAAATGATGACAGAATTGACGAATGAAGGAATGATGAAAGAAAATAATGATCAATAAAAGAAAGATCACCTATGGCGACCCAGACTCCGGATACCGGGTAAACTCGATACCACTTGGAACCTGCGAGGCCTCCCAAGAGCGGAAAAGCTCCGAAGGGATAGAAAGGTATGTGATAGTACATTGAACTTCCAGATAAAGCAGTAGGCAATTAAATTTCAATGATCATGATTGCTAAAGTAGCAGAAATAAAATTACATTTTCTATAACAATTGAAACTAACAGAGTCCAGTCCAAGAAAAAGACAAGTATAGTCCAATAGGAAAGAGAACGTACCATTAAGTCGGGGGAAAACCGACACTGGCAACGCTGGCAACTAAGAACCATGCAGCAGGTACCACCCAACAGGAGGAAGAACTGCAACACCTGGAAAGCCAGGGGTGAGCCTCGTGTCACTTGCTCAGTAGGGATCCCGCAGAACCCTACCACAAAACACGCAGTAAAAGCAGTGCTACACTAAAGCAAAGCAGTAACAACAGGAGTAACAACTATAAAAGTAAAGAAGAAAGTAGTAACGCTAAAACACAGCAGTCGAAGGAACCTCGGCCCTCTAAACTACTCCGAACAGCAATAGAAAGGCGAACCTCGATCTGACAAGGTCGGGCATTACCAATCCATTGTCAAATCACGAAACCCTATCGTGAAAAGCCTACCAAAATAGGTAAAGCCTACCAAAGACCTACACTGTCAAAGGCACAAACGTACACGAGCTCACCGTCGTGTACGCTAGACTAGACTAGACCGCGGGTGAAGCCAACATAGACTACCCGACAAGTCACATCAACATGACGGAAACCAGTCACAAAAACACAAGTCACAAGAGTCATGCGTAAAGTGACAGAAGCAACTCCTTACTAGAAGAACAGCCAGATGCATCCACTGACGTCTTACACTGTGCCTCAAGTGTCTCCCACTCACCTCAAACGCGGTAACTGAGACACGAACCAAGTACAAGGAACAACAGTAACAAGTGACTAGTCAGGGTCACGCCCGTCGGCGCTCGTCCAACCGCCCCTGACCACATGTGCACACACAAGCCCAATACCTTGAGCCAGGCCTCTATCTAGTTTTTCCCCCCCAGTAGGACGATACCGCAAAGCAAGGGGGCCCACGGAAACTAGCCTTAAAACCGTCTGTCGGGAACTGCCCCGCCACCACTCCTAGGTTGGCCGACACGCAGAAGTGTCATCAGGCTACGACTAGTGGAGGCTCACTAGACACAGAGACTCTAAAACAACGAACACCGAAGTACAGACAGGGTAAGCACACACCTGTCGCATGTACTACGTAGCACAAATGCAGTACACAACTGCTACAAGACTCAGGACAGTCAACTAGACCTAATAACAACGATCCTTGAGTCACAAGACTCGGGTCAAGATCATCACACATCACAGCAACATGCTGTTAATCAGCCTAGTCCCTAAGCCAAAAACTACGGTAAAACACATTAACGATGAGTCCTCAGCCTCTGAGCCACACAACGGACTCACAATTCCTGTGGACGCACTTTTCGACACGCTTTGCTTGGGTGGGGTTCGTCTATTCGGATGGTTTATTTGTCTATTAAGTGCGTGGGCGTGCCAGTCACAAAGTGACGATTTATTCGGGCTCCGAAGAGCCCATGGTGCGCTCGATCTGACTCGGTCAGACGAATGTGTGGTTCGTGTCGGGACCAAAACCCGCCGCGCCATAAAGGTCGTGGCGTCATTTACATCCCCCATACGAGGGAACACCCTTGATTAATCGTCGGGATTCAGGGCCTCATGGCCAGAAAGTTAATTGCACGAAAGGTCTATTAGGAAGCATCGAAATCCCCATATGAGGGTAAGAAGAAAACATTCACGATCATGTCGGTCGTGTGCTGACCATTTAATGTTCAGACGAATATCGGCTCGAGAAAAGCGCAATCGTCACGGGAAAACCGGAGCGTATGTATGCCGGGGTACGGAAAATTTATTGTTCAGAAGAACGGAAAACGTTTGGCTAAACCTCGGTTAGAGCGGTCAGAAACTAGTAAATCTATTGGCCCGGTGCAAGGGCAAGCTGCGACCATACTGCGGTGGGCCCCCGCGGTCGAAGTTTGGCTCGCATGAGCGTCATTTATATTTCCGGTGCCAAGGGGCAACGGGGGAATATCCCATGAACCAGCTGGAAAGCCCTATGCCTTGGGGAGCGAACGTTCGAAACGTATTGGTCATTTGGGAGACCATTTAATATTCGGACGGGTGTCCGGCTTGAGAATATCGTAATCGTCGCGGGAGGACCTGGAACATATGTGTGCCAGGGTAGGACAAGTTTATTATTTCGAGACACTGAAAACATTCGGTTAAATCTCGGTTAGTGTAGCAGAAAACTAGCTATTTTATTGGCCCAGTGCGAGATCGAGTCAGGACCGTACCGGGGGCGCCTCCCGCGGTCCAAACGGGGCTTGCGTGGGCATCATTAATGTTCCCGGTGCCGGAGGGCAACGGGGAAGAGTCTGGGGACTAGATTCCAAAACCGAAAACGTGTTCGAAGGGAGCGGGCTATAGACCGAGGATATGGATCAGACAATGACCATAATCGGGACGGACCCGAGGTCTAAGAGTGACCCATGAAGACCTTACTAACATTCCCATGCAAAGGGTCTAGGGATGATGAGAGCCGCATCGTTCTATTCATTATTGCAATCATTATTTATTTATTTATCTATTCATTTTTTATATTACTCATTGATTCTTCTTTTATTACCGGTGTGTTGCATTCTCCTTTCTTTATTTATTTTATTATCATTCTTTTATTATTATTGTTATTTATTTTATTTGTTTTACTTCTTTTTATATTTTTACCTTTTTATGAATTTCACTATTATTATTATTAGCATTATTCTTATTATTATTATTTGTTGTATTTGGAGCGTGTGTGGAAAGACAAGCCAAAAGGGGCCGGGGATGATGAGAGCCACATCGTTCTATTCATTGTTATTATCGTCATTTATCGTTATCATTATTCATTTGTTTATTCATTTAGTTCATGTGCTCCTCATTGATCCTTCTTATATTACATTATTATTTAGTTCATGTGTTATGTCCTCCCTTTTCTTTTATGAAATTATTTATTTATCTTTATTATTATTCTTTTTATTTTTTTTGTTATTTCATTATTATGTTTTTTTTATTACTGCATTTAAGGCGAGGGGCATGCCGAGGTTGCACCGGGTGAGGCCAGGAGAGTGTACCGGAGAAGGGGCCATGAAGGGTATGCCGGGCAAGGCACGGTCAGAGTGTACCGGGCAAGACCTGGACGGGGTGTACCGGGCAAGACCAAAGAGGGGTGTACCGGGCAGGGTGCGACTAGGGTGTACCGGGCAAAGCGCAAGAAGGGTTTCTTCTTCATCTTCTTATGTCTTTTCTTCTCTTCTCTTCTTTGGTTTTATGCAATGCACATGAGCTTTCTCTTCTCTCCTCTTAATCATTTCCATTTCTTTCTTCTTTGCATGACAAATGTTCAAATGTGCTTGGTTATCATCCGGTTCGATTCTCTTCATGTTGTCCGTGGTTCTCTTGTCTTGGTTGAAGCACTTTACCATTATTCATTTTATTTGTTTGTTGCTTCCTTTTACCTTTTAGCATGTTATTGTTTCTAGCAAAAATTCGGCAGCATCTCCCCTTGACCCAGATGGTAAGGGAGATACAGGGAATGCGCCCACAAGGAGTGACGGAACCCGACAATTCAAGGTGGCGTGCCAGGGGCAGCAGTACCTTTAAGAAAACTTCAGAAAACCCAAAGAAATCAGCGACTGGGAGACACGGCTAAAATAGGCTGGGAGTGCACTGGATAAGAAAAGATGGCAAGCGTGCTAGACCGGGGTTGTTGGGGTGTCACCGGTTCAAGGCTAAAGGAGGTGTCACCAGATGAAGGAAGAGGGAATCAGGGAAGCAAACGAGTCAGCAACGAAAGCTAACAAACCTTTCTTTTATTCTTGCAAAAAAAGGAGAAGTGGCCCAAAGGGCTAATACATCACAAGAAATCAAATGAAGAATGGAGGGGAACAAGATACAATGATGGGAGGGGAACAGAGCATTGACTCCTCTCCTCCCGAGCTTCACTTCCCTCTCACCCACCCTTCTTCTTCTCTTCTTCTCTTCTCTCTTCACTCAGCGGGAGCAAGACGGAGTAGCAGGCCCTTCTCTCTTCTTCTCTTATTTTCTTCTGTCTTCCCTGGAGCTCCCGCCCCGGTCACAGATATATCCGTCTCTCTTCTCTTCTCCTCCGTGAGAGAGAGAGCCAGCCCCCCCCTTATATAGAGTGGAGGTTGGATCATTTAAAGGCCTCGCCTTCTTCTTCTTCTCTTCACTTTTCAAACGTCTTGGGCCATTAAATGGACTGTGCCTAGGGGCCATTAAATGGACTGTGCCTCCTCAGACACCCTATAACACAGTCACAGCCCTCATAGGATGTCCAAGACATCCACAGAACAATGGGCTAACCAAGGGGTCAAAGCCACATTAACAGGAAAGAACACAACACTACACACTGCTCGGGATAAAATCACTCCTCTGGCATCTATTGACACACATATGACTCTCGCGGGACACGGAAGGCATCCATCGAGCCAAAAGCCAACAAGGCATTGAAGCTTGGGTTCACCGGAGCCCGAGACAGCTCGAATAAGACACGAAAAATAAAAAACATTAACGCGCCTATACCCTACGTCGCGATGTCAACATAACACGCCCGTCGCCTGGGTCGCGATATCACACGGACGCAGCACTTACTTAAGTCGCGATAATACTCGCGACTAGAAGCTTGAGAGCGACAATACATAGACGTGCCCCTCTCTTGGGTCGCGTTAACAAAGGATCACGCCCGCCACCTGGGTCGCGTTCCTAACCACCAAACTATTCATCTCCTTCACGAGACGCAGTGCATCGTTGTAGTGCATTCCACTAAGAATGTGACGCGCACAACTAGTGCGTTCTAGTCACAGAGCGAAAATCAAAAAATTCGCACAAAAACCCATTTTCCACGCCCCAATCGTCTCTAGAACGATGGGGAAACACCCATAATCACATTGCCGACCTTCCACAAGCTAAAGGGGCCAACAAACCACAAAACGGCAATTAAACGGGCGATTCCCATGAATCGACCCAAAATGACTCACGTGGACAGTCGGGCACATACCGACTCCGATTCTCAACCAAATTCAATAAAACTGGCGGGAAAAGATTCTCAATACGCCAGGGGTTCAAATGAAACCAATTAAACTAGAAATTGTCACCTGAAATGGTGAACACGGCTCACACGCCCCGAACATACATTTCGCCCAAACTTAACAAAACTCGGTCAAACTTACACCATTCGGCTCCAAATCGCTACGGAATGCAGTAAAAGAGTCGGGCATCTGTCCCCTTACCTCCATCAAAGATCTCACGCGTCAAAATGGCCACGATATGCCAAAAACCATCACATGAATCGCATGTTGACTTTGAATCCACCGAATAGGATCGCGCCAACACCACGTTCCATTCTTCACGCCAGCACGCTCAACAATACCTCCACGGCATCTCCACGACATTCTCGGGCCTCCTCCATCTGTAGCCGGAGCAGAGGGGGAAAGAGGAGAGAGAACAGAGGGGGTGAGAGTGAACGGCGAGAGAGAAGAGAAAGGAGAGAGAGGTGAAAGGAATAAAAAGGAAAAGAAAATAGGAAAATTAGCACTTTTCCTAAAATCAAATTTTTGGCATGAAAATCCATAAATTCAGACAAATACGATAAAATAGTCTTCGCGATCCTCGGAACAAGCACAACGCACCTGTAGCATCCCTGAGTAGCAAAACTCAACGATCAACTCTCCATAGGGTTCCACAAGTTATACAAGGGAAAAACCCGCGTGGATCGTAAAACACGTATCAGGACCCACGAAAGCGATCTGATAGCTCTCTGATTCCGATCCGAAGAATCTAGGATATTACAGTCCGCCCCCCTTAAAGGAATTTCATCCTCGAAATCAAGGAGCTAATAAGTGAACAAGGAAGAACAAACTCAAACACCGGCTATGCTCTCCAAGCATCAGCCAAACCTCAAAAAACAAAACACGATAACACAATTCTCGAAAAACATAATTCAGAGGGATACTGCCAGACCACAATCACAGGTACACTCCGAATCACAAGACACATCGATCCAAAGAACGAGCATGGCACACAAGTGAACACAAGTCTGACACCTCCGAAACATGGCATCATTGCTTATGTCTCACAGGGACAGGAGACACGACCCATGCCACAAAAATAGTTACCGATAAAACACACTCGGCAGACACAACAAGCATCAGCTTAAACAAGGAAACATAGTCCTCTCAGCTGACTGCTCCATAACATCGGCTTCTACGCCAAGAACAACAACAAAACCTGGAACACAGAACGCCAATGACGGCACTGGACCACAAGCACAATCAAGTCAGTCCTCACTCAGACATTTGATCTGATTTGAGTCGCATGCCAACTCTACCACGATAGAAGAGTATAGTAAAACCAACCGAAAAGACCTCGGTCCACACAATGCCAAATTAGACTCACAGGGAACTCCTCCCAAGCTGAGCACAACCATCAACCAACAACAACAACACCTGCAGAATCCCAGCTCTGTTCTCACACAGAACCATGGGACACAACTGCAAGCTGGGTCACATCAAAGAACAATTACAGTTGAACACACGGCTAACACATACAAGCCATACTGCAAGCAGCTTACCAACAAGAACCCACAACAACAACAACAACAACAATAACAACAATCTCGGAGAACGTATCTCAAGGACCACGATCACGTCCCGATAGCATAACTCCCAAGAAAAATATAGTGAAGAAAAGGGTACTCGACGAGCATATACGCCGACAGATTTCCCCAATCCTCACACATGCCGGTGCCAACCATCAAAATGCCTCCAACATGACACGGCAACCAACAACATCAAGGCATACATAGCCAAGATGAAAAACACACCAAGGAAACAAACCTCTCAGGCCGGCCAGAATCTTCCAACCAAACGATCCTCGATCTGTGGGTTATAATCCCACATGCTTCCGCTGCGCACTCACACAACGCACACATGCATCACAAATAACTCGGCATCCGCATCTCAACACACACCCGACGTCATCGTAATTCATGAAACTGTAATATACCACTCCTCGAGTACCGATCATGCTAACAACTGATCACAAGTCACCAAAGTGCAAACTATGAAGAGCACCAGCTTCAGCACAAAGCACAAAGAACACTAATCTCAGCTTATCCACTCATCTGGAACGATTACTAAACCTTCACAGCACAACAGCCGCCAAACACGGCACATCGGACACGGTGCACTACGGCCCCCAACACACAAACTGGGTCTAAAGCCAAGCAACCGCCGAACAAGAGCAAATCAGGTTCAGAACTAACACAGTCCACACTTAAGCAGACATAGGACAAAGGCTTCACAGAGATAGAACTCCCAAAGCTTACCCCGAAAAGACACCACCAAACAGGATGAGAAGAATCAGGTTTGACTAACAGTAGTAGCTCACCAGGAAGGAACATCCTAGGTTCACCCGAGCATTCTCTCAATCAAGGCATCCAATTGACCACCACAACACGACCTTAACACCTCAGGGCTGAACAAACCTCAAGCTGGGACGACCAAAACAACATAAAAATTGTGCATGGCCATCACACCAATGATAAAGTCACCAACCACCTGAACAAGCCACGTAAAATCTCGAACACCACACCACAGATTCATGCCTACCGACGAACTCTGCCAAGTACAGCATAACTGAGACAAACACCATGACAAAAGAAGAACACTCTGTCACATCCTGATAAAAGTAAAACCATCTCGTACAGTGCCAACACAGCACGCACAAGACTACACGTGAAACCAAAGCAATAAACAATCGCAAAACCTATGCCAGCTGCCGACTGTACTGGACCTTAAGGACTCTGAGTACTACAATACCTTGAATTCCCATGTACGTCATGAACAAAAGCTCAGCTAGCTCAAAAAATTTTGAACAACTATGAACTCTCGATCTGATACCACCTATGGCAACCCAGACTCCGGATACCAGGTAAACCCGATATCACTTGGAACCTGCGAGGCCTCCCAAGAGCGAAAAAGCTCCAAAGGGATAGAAAGGTATGTGATAGTACATTGAACTTCCACATAAAGTAGTAAGCAATTAAATTTCAATGATCAAGATTGCTAAAGTAGTAGAAATAAAATTACATTTTCTATAGCAATTAAAACTAACAGTGTCCAGTCCAAGAGAAAGACAAGTACAGTCCAACAGGAAAGAGAACGTACCCTCATGTCGGGGGAAACCCGACACTGGCAACGCTGGTAACTAAGAACCAGGCAGCAGGTATCGCCCAGCAGGAGGAAGAACTGCTACACCTGAAAAGTCAGGGGTGAGCCTTGTGTCACTGGCTCAGTAGGGATCCCGCATAACCCTACCATAAAACACGCAGTAACAGCAGTGCTACACTAAAGCAAAGTAGTAACAACAGGAGTAACAACTGTAAAAGTAAAGAGGAAAGCCGTAACGCTAAAACACGGCAGCCGAAGGAACCTCAGCCCTCGAAACTACTCCGAACAGCAACAGAAAGGCGAACCCCAATGACACAAAGTCGGGCGTTAGCGATCCATTGTCAAATCATGAAACCCTATCGTGAAAAGCCTACCAAAACAAGTAAAGCCTACCAAAGACCTACACAGTCAAAGGCACAAACATACACGAGCTCACCATCGTGTACGCTAGACTAGACTAGACCGCGGGTGAAGCCAATGCAGACTACCCTACAAGTCACGTCAACATGACGTAAACCAGTCACGAAAACAAAATTCACAAGAGTCATGCGTCAAATGACAGAAGCACCTCCTTACTAGAAGAACAGCCAGATGAGTCCACTGACGTCTTACACTGTGCCTCAAGTGTCTCCCACTCGCCTCGAACGCGGTAACTGAGACACGAACCAAGTACAAGGAACAACAGTAACGAGTGACTAGTCAGGGTCATGCCCGTTGGCGCTCGTCCAACTGCCCCTGACCATGTGTGCACACACAAGCCCAATGCCTTGAGCCAGGCCTGTATCTAGTTTGCCCCCCAGTAGGATGCTACCGCAAAGCAAGGGGGCCCACGAAAACTAGCCTAAAAATCGTCTGTCAGGAACTGCCCCGCCACCACTCCTAGGTGGGCCGACACGCAAAAGTGTCGTTAGGCTACGACTAGTGGAGGCTCACTAGACACAGAGACTCCAAAACAATGAACACCGAAGTATAGATAGGGTAAGCACACGCCTGTCGCACGTACTACGGAGCATAAATGTAGTACACAACTACTACCAGACTCAGGATAGTCAACTAGACCTACTGACAACGATCCTTGAGTCACAAGACTCGGGTCAAGATCATCGCACATCACAGCAACACGCTGTTAATCAGCCTAGTCCCTAAACCAAAAACTACGGTAAAACACATTAACGATGAGTCCTCGGCCTCCGAGCCACACAACGGACTCATAATTCCGTATATCACGGAACACGGAACATGAGGAATCACCAAAACCCTCAAAGCACATGACACATAAATCGAGGTAGGATAATACCTCCAAACGCCTAAAACTACGTCTCGATCCTCACAGGATAGACGAGACACTCACGAGGTCACGTGTCAACCACTACGTCACAACCGGATTGACCAGAAACCATAATGACTCTCGATCTAACACAAAACACTACTCGGTACAATGGCCTCCTCAGACACCCTATAACACAATCATAGCCCTCATAGGACGTCCAAGACATCCACGGAACAATGGGCTAACCAAGGGGTCAAAGCCACATTAACCGGAAAGAACACAACACTGCACACTGCTTGGGATAAAACCGCTCCTCTAGCATCCCTTGATACAAATATGACTCTCACGGGACACCGAAGGCATCCATCGAGCCAAAAGCCAACAAGGCATTGAATCTTGGGTTCACCGGAGCCCGAGACAGCTCAAATAAGACACGAAAATTGGAAAACATTAACGCGCATATACCCTGCATCGAGATCATTAACGTGCCATTACTGAGGGTCGCGATGTCAACATAATGCGTCCGTCACCTGGGTCGCGATATCACACGGACGTGACACTTACTCAGGTCGCGATAATAGTCGCGACTAGAAGCTCGAGCGTGACATAGATGCTCATAGATGCTCCCCTCTCTTGGTTCGCATTAACAAAGGATCTCACCCACCACCTTGGTCGCGTTCCTAACTGCCAAACTATTCATCTCCTTCACGAGACGTGGTGCATCGTTGTAGCGCGTTCCACTGAGAACGCGACGCACACAACCAGTGCGTTCACGTCACAGAACGAAAATCAAAAAATCTACACAAAACCCATTTTCCACGCTCCAATCGTCTCCAGAACGACGGGGAAACACCCATAATCACATTGCTGACCTTCCACAAGCCGGAAGGGGCCAACAAACCACAAAATGGCGATCAAACGGGCGATTCCCACGAATCGACCCAAAATGACTCAAGTGGACAGCCGGGCTCATACCGACTCTAATTCTCAACCAAATTCAATAAAACTGGCAGGAAAAGATTCCCAACATGCCAGGGGTTCAAATGAAACCAATTAAACTAGAAACCGTCGCCTGAAATGGTGAACACTGCTCACACCCTCCAAACATGCATTTTGCACAAACTTAACAAAAATTGCTCAAACTCACACTGTTCTGCTCCAAATGGCTAGGGAACGTAGTGAAAGAGTAGGGCATCTGTCCCCCTACCTCCACTGAAGATCTCACGCGTCGAAACAGCCACGATATGTCGAAAACCATCACACGAATCGCACGTCGGCTTTGAATCCACCGAACGGGATCGCGCCAACACCACGCTCCATTCTTCACGCCAGCACGCTCCACGATACCTCCACGGCATCTCCACGACATTCCTGGGCCTCCTCCGTCTGCAGCCGGAGTAGAGGGGGAAAGAGGAGAGAGAATGGAGGGGGAGAGAGTGAACGGCGACAGAGAAGAGAAAGGAGAGAGGTGAAAGGAATAAAAAGGAAAAGAAAATAGGATAATTAGCAATTTTCCCAAAATCTAATTTTTGGCACGAAAATCTATAAATTTAGAAAAATATGAAAAAATAGTCTTCACGATCCTCGAAACGAGCACAATGCACCTGTAGCATCCCTGAGTGGCAAAACTTATCGGTCAACTCTCCATAGGGTTCTGCAAGTTATACAAGGGAAAAACCCACGTGGATCGTAAAACACGTATCAGGACCCACGAAAGCGATCCGATAGCTCTCAGATTCCGATCCGAAGAATCCATGATATTACATCACCGCTGGCACATGCCAAATCTCAGCCTCACCGGTACATCTATACTCTATTCTGCCTTGGCCGAGACCTCCTACCTTTGACAAGTTGGTTGACCTCGACATTCCATCAAGTCAATGTCAACATCTATATTTCATTCTGCCTTAGCTGCGACTTCATTTTTAGCCTTGGTCGAGGCCTCATGTCTTTGCCAAGTTAGCTGACATTGACAGTCTGTCAAGTCAGCGTCTATCCATATTTCACTCAGGTCTAGACATAACGTCTCGGCCAAGTTGGTTGACCTCGATGTGCCATCGGGTCAACATCCACATTCACCTATTCTTCCCCTGCTTAGACCTTCCGTCTAAGTAAGGTTTGTCGACCTTCGCGTATCATCGGGTCGACATCTATATTCGGCCCTGGCTCAGACCTCATGTCTCTGCCAGGTTGGTCGACTTTGACATGATGTCAAGTTGACATCTATCCTACATATCATCCCCTTGTCTTGGACCTTCCATCTGAACAGGGTTCGTTGACTCTGACATCTCATCGGGTTGACACCTATATTTAGCCCTGGGTCTGGGCCTCTCATCCTCGCCAAGTTGATTGACCTCGATGTTCCATCAAGTCAACATCTGCATTCTAGACTACCCTCACCTCGAGCCTTCTGTCAGGGCAGGCCCCTTTGACCTCGACATCTCGTCGGGTCAACATCTATATTCTATATTCTTCCCTTGGCTTAGGCCTCACGCCTCTGCCAAGTTTGTTGGCTTCGACATGACGTCAGGTCAACATCTATATCCCATATGCCTCCCTTGGCCTAGGCCTCACGCCTCTGCCAAGTTCGTTGGCTTTGACATGACGTCAGGTCAACACCTATATTCTATATCCTTCCCTTGGCTTAGGCCTCATGCCTCTACCAAGTTTGTTAGCTAGAACATGACGTCGGGTTGGCATCTGTACCCCACATTCCTCCCTTGGCCTAGGCCTCATGCCTCTACCAGGTTCGTTGGCTAAGACATGACGTCGTCTCGACTCTATATCCTATATTCTTTCCTTGGCCTAGACCCTACGTCTTCGCCAAGTTGGTTAACTTCGGTAGTCTGTCAAGTCAACGACTATATTCTGCCCTAACGCAGACCCCATGTCTCTCCCAGGTTGGTTGGTTTCGACACGATGACGAGTTGACAACAGTGTTCTATCTTTGCCCTTGTTTTGGACCTACCATCCGAGCAAGGTTTGTTGACTCCAACATCCCATCGGGTCAACGTCTAGATTCTATCCTTGTTTCGGACCTGCCGTCTGAGCAAGGCTTGTTGACGCAGGCATCCCGTCGGGACAACGTCCATATTCTATCCTTGTTTCAGACCTGCCGTCTGAGCCAGGCTCTGTTAACTTTGACCTATCATTAGGTTAACTCCCAGATTCTGCCCTTGCTTCTGACCTACCGTCTGAGCAAGGTTTGTTGACTCCGACATCCCATCGGGTCAACTGCCATATTCTGTCCTTGTTTTGGACCTACCATCCAAGCCAGGTTTAGGTTGACTCTGATATATCATCCGATTAACGTCTAAAATCTACCCTTGTTTCGGTCCTACCATCTAAGCAGGGTTCATTGACTCCGACACCTCGTTGGGTCGACGTCTATATTCGTCCTTGGTCTAGACTTCACATCTCCCATTCTGCCCTTGTTTTTGATCTCCCGTCTATGCAAGGTTCGTTGACTTCGGCATGTCATCGGGTCGTCATCTGAATATTCTATCATTGGCATCTAAGCCGATAGTTTTTCCACCATCAGCACCTAAGCTGACAGCTCTTCAGTCATCGACATTTGAGCCGATGACTTTTCCGTCATTGGCATTCAAGCCAACAGCTTTCCCGATTATCGACCTCTAGAGCCAACAACTTTCCAATCATTGGCGTCTGAGCCAACAGCTTTCCAACCATCGGCGTTTGAGTCGACAGCTTTTCTACAATTAGCATGATAGCCAATAGCTTTCCAATCATCGGCGGCTCAGCCGAGAGCTTTCCTAACATCTTCTTCATCAACGACATTCGAGCCGATAGCTCTCCAATCATCAGCTTCTAAACCGTCAACTTTTCTATCATCGGCATCCGAGCCAGCAGCTCCCCAACCATTGGCATTCAAGCCAACGACTTTCCAATCATTGGCATCAGAGCCAACAGCTTTCCAATCATTGACGTCCAAGCCAACAGCTTCCCAGCCATCGACGTTCGAGCCGACGACTCCCCAATTATCGGCTTCTAAGCCGATAGTTTTCCTATCATCGGTATCTAAACTGACAGCTTCTCCATCGACTTTTAAACCATTGGCGTTCGAGCCAACAGCTTTCCAACCATTGGCATCTGAGCCAACAACTTTCCAATAATTGGCGTCTGAGCCAACAGCTTCTCCATCATCGGCGTCTAAGCTGATAGCTCTTCTTCCATCTGTAGATTATGGAAAATCCACAATGAGAAAAAGAAGGAAAAATAATAAATGTAAAGAAGAAGAACGTAAAGAAGCAAAGAAAGAAGCACGTGGTGCTAATGGGAAGTGTGATCGCCAGAGGGGTTACCTCAAAAAGAATGAAAGTGATCGCATGTACCTTGTGTTAAGCGCGAGAGATTGTGAGATTTTCCTTCCTCCTTCCACCGGCCGGCCGATGAAGGGGGTTTGTAGCTTGATTAGCCTTGCAAAGAACACACAAAATAAGTGAAAAAATGGATTAGCCAAAGGTGCGTAGTATCAATGTTCTAATGATATGAACTCAAGCAAATAAAGCATGAACACACCTTGTGTGTTTTGATTTTAACCCGTAAAGAGGAGCAACAAGGTTGGGAATAATGGATGCAATGATATGCAAACAAACGGGTTATATGATGATAGTATCTCTAGCAGAATAGCTAGAGGGATGTGTGTATGAGGTGATAATAGCTAACAAAATAACCAAGAGAGAAGAGGAGCCTTCTGCTGTGTGCGTAGCAGTAAAGGTGAGAAGGCAAAACAACACGGCGGCTTCAGCGCTAGGGAAAGGATGAAGAATCCGCTGTGGAGGAAGAACCTTGAAGAAGCACCTGCAAAAGGAAGAAAACTCTCTCTCTTTCTCTGTAAAGCTCACACGATGCAGTTGCTCTCTTTTTAGCTGCCTCTTTCTCTCTCGCGCGGGAGAACACACGGGGGTATTTATAGGGCCAAAGATCCTTGCAAAACAAGGATTGAAATAAGGTAATAACCCTCCAATAAGAAACCCTCTCCCCAATCGAACATAAGGTGCAAAATGGGGTAAGGATCATTACTGGAAAGAAGCAGGCGAAACGGAGTTGGAAGTGAAAATGACAACCTGCAGAAGGGCGTCAATGTTGTGTCCCTGAAGTCATTTGAGTCATTCTGTGGTCACTTGGGTCATTCGACATCATTCTATGGTCATATTCATTCTGTGCTATTCTTGGTTTTGATAATGGCTAAACACTATTAGTCATTGTTGTTTTTCATTCTTATATGACTGACATATGTGCTGTTGTGTTCATGACAGATATGCAAATGAATGGACAAGTGAAAGCTCAATGTTGCGCCCTCGCACGCGGATCGACCTACGCGGTCAGGTCGCGGAGCCCCCGGAACAAAAATTTGATTGAAGACTTAGTAATAAAACTTCAAGATAGTCAAAGTTGTTGCCACAGACATGAACGGACTACTAAAGGAGTTAAGCGGCGGAGCTAAGATAGTTAACGGACCAACCCGGGAAAATCCGGGTTCTGCCCAGCTGGCGATCGACCGCCAGCACAGGGGCGGTCGACCGCCCCAGCCAGCAACTGCCAGCCTGCGCGAGTTTCAGTAGCGGTCGACCGCCAGCCAGTGGCGGTCGACCGAAAATCCCAGGGGCCATTCTTCTATAGCATTTCACAGTAGCGGTCGACCACCAGGAGCTGCAGGTCGACCGCCAGCCCCAAGCCTTCAATGTTGACTTTGTTTCCAACTTCGAAAAGGGCCATTCAACATAGATTTCTTTAATCCAAAAGTCACCTAATCACCCACAAATTGTGGATCTGGCCTGAGGCTTGTCTATAGACCATTCAAGGTCTATAAAACCAATACAAGAGGGTTGGAAACCCTAATGCTTCAAGGCTTCAAGAGAGATTAAGGGAGGCCATTTTCGAGGTACTGTAGCACCTCCGTGAACAGTACTTTGGGCTGGAGTTCTTCATCCATCCAAGGTGTTTCAAGGTGAGATCTGAAGCAAGCAACCTCCACCAAAGCTAGAAGCACTCAAGGATAAGAAGGGTGATCAAAGGAAGCCACAAGGAGGGTGTTTCAAGAAGGAAATCAAGCTACTCCGGGAAGAAGTTCTTCATCAAATCTTCAAGTGATTGAAGCTACTTCAAGAGGAGATCAACTCCAAGCCAAGTGAATCATCAGATTCAAGCTCCAGCAAACTCAGACAAGATCTTTTCTCTTTGAACATATTTCATATCTTGTTTGAGTATTTTTATATCTTGTTCTTTTCCATTTCATTCAAACATTTCGAACTGAAGATCGTCCCTACCTGTGGTTAGTAGGAAGGCAATCGGAAGCTGTCCGATCTGCGGTGTTGACGTCCCTACCGGCGGTTAGTAGGAAGGCAATTGGTGGTCTTTCTGATTTGCGGTTCAGTGCGTGGCACTAGTGAAACCTCACCGAATTTGGTGAGGGGTGGACGTAGGACTGGGGATTCAGTCCGAACCACCTTAAAATCTCGTGTGTTGTGGTTTGTTTGTGTGTTTGTTTCGTTATAGATACATGCTTAGGTTCGAATCGATATATTAGTAATCATCTTGCTAAGCAAATCGTCGTGTCCTTCGTTTAGCTAGTTATATTCTGCTGCAATTTGTTCCATCTAGCTATATAGAGGGCTGCATTGCGAAAAGAGGGGCAGATCTATTCACCCCTCCCCTCTAGATCCGTTGTCCACTACACAACAGTCAATTGAAAATGACGACCTCACCAGGGGCGTTAATTAAAATGACGCCTCCTACAGTGGCGTCAATTCCTGGACTTATTTATGGCAACAAAACACTTTCCTTATTAAAAATTCTGAAATGACGCCTGTCCAAAGGGTCGTTAAACAAGAGACGCTTCAAAGAGGGACGTCAATTCTTCATTTTTCAATTTGCTTAGGATTCGTAAAATTCTAGGAAATGACGTCGCTATACATAGCCGTCCATTTCTGAAGAGGCGCCCTTGACTACGCAATTAATTAAAAGACGCCCCTACTTAAGGCGTCAATTCTATTCAACACAAAAAATGCTAAGAAATCACAATTAAAACACAGAAAAATAGAAAAACTTCGTATTAAGCCAATATTGAAGTCCACTTTGGGGCGTCACATGGTGACATGAGATTTACTCAACATAGCATCAATTTTGGCGTGTCTACAACTGCCCCGCCTTGGCGTCTGCTTTGCAAGGGAGTGAGACGAATGAAGCGAAAGTGAAACAAGCGGCGTGGAGTGGAACGAACTGATAAGTAGATGCCAAGGTGTGATGTGACACGCCTTCGACGCTAAGCGTTGGAAATCTTTTCAAGACTCTGAATGAAACAACTCCGGATGATTACAAGAAAGCATTGTTGAGCTGGACCGAAGGGATTAAAGTAAATGAACTAAAATGTGCACGAGGGCACGAAAGGGAGACACCATTGGAGAGCGGTTACCAGCCAATGTGGACGTGCTACAACCAAGGTGGATTTGCAGGAAAATAAAATGAATTGAGATAGAGACCCAGCAAATGAACGCTTTTCAAGGAACCAGCCTGAACGGCCTCAAGGAGAATAAAGTACTTGATTTAGAATGGAATATCTCATGCCAACTCAATTAAGAGCGAGTGACCTTCATTATTGGCGCAATATGAAGATTTTCATCATTAAGCTCAAAGTCCTACATGATGCATGCTGGGCTAAAAGAAAAATTAAAACAAACTTAAAAATAGAAGATAACTAAGGATAATATTGTTAAGCCATCTAGATTTGGTCAAGAATCCAGATCTCTAAGCTGACACTAAGCCGAAGCCCGTTTGTCCACGCATCAATTCAGAAAGTGGAACCATCGTCCCAAACCTTAAATGACTCAACGGCCTATCCGTGTGATCAAAATTCCCTTGGAACTATCACTGTTTTTGATGAAGGGGAACTCAAATTCCAGGTTCATCAGAACCACAAGGTCCTTGATATGCTATAGTAGCGTAGAATATCATATAGTAACAATACTTGCAAGAAATGCATACAGGAAGATGGTGATATCAATGAGCACGAGCGAACTGAGATGGAATAAAACACTGTGAGGCTTAGATGATGATGCCCAGTCGGTGGGGTCAAAAGCTTCTTATCCTGTGCTCAAAATTGCATAAGGCATTAATGAAACCATAATCAAAATACTCAACAACATTGGTTTGCATTTAAAAAATTTTTGTTTGGAGTATATATATATATATATATATATATATATATATATTGTTTGTTTTTTTTGAGTTATTGGAGATTTTTTTTGAATTTTTATTGGAATTTTGAGAGTTTTTGAATTTTTATTGGAATTTTGAGAATTTTTGAATTTTTATTGGAATTTTGAGATTTTTTTGAATTTTTATTGGAATTTTGAGATTTTTTGAATTTTTATTGGAATTTTGAGATTTTTGAATTTTTATTGGAATTTTGAAAGTTTTTGAATTTTTATGGATTTATTTGAGAATTTTAACCGTGGGATGGGTAGACTTTGATGTGTAGACATGGAATGTACAGACTTTGACAATACTTAGACTTTAGGAAATGTATAGACATGGGGAATGTATAGACTTATAAATGTAGAGACTTATGTATGTGCAGACTGGTGGAATGTATGGACTTGGAAGGCAATGTGTAGACTTAGGGTGTACAGACTTGGAGAATGGATAGACTTATGATGTACAGCCTTGAAGGAACGTATAGACTTTGGAACGTACAGACTTAGCAATGTATAGACTCTATGGAATGGAATGTATAGACTTCGGAACGTGCAGACTTAGCAATGCATAGACAGAATGGAATGTATAGACTTTGGAACGTGCAGACTTTGAGAATGGAATATATGGACTTGGGTGGGTAGAATGTATAGACTTGTGAAGGGAATGTATAGACTTGGGATGCTTGGCCTTTGGGGAACGTATGGACTTTGGGAATGGAATGTATGGACTTAGACAATGCAATGTGCAGACTTATGAAGGGAATGTATAGACTTGGGATGATGCAATGTGCAGACTTACGAAGGGAATGTATAGACTTAGACAATGCAATGATTTTGACAATGTACAGACTCAGAAGGAATGAATGTATGGACTTCAGAACTTTGCACCCATGATGCTTAAACTAATGCAAATACTTCCAGGCTCGCACAACCTGCACTTCTGCACTTCAAAGCTTATTAGTTTGTCAGAAGAATTGTCAGCTCAGACATATGATCATAAGTGCATAAAATAATTAATTCCATCAAGATATAATAGCACTTAAGTTCAAAATGTTGTAAAGCAATTTAAAAGCGTAAGCTCAGAAAATGACGCCCCTTTACAGCGGCGTCAAATCAAGAAATGACGACTGTCAATAGGGCGTTAATTGCAATCGAGGTTTGATTTGGAATTGAACCGCAAATGACGCCTTCCAAGGAGGCGTTTAATTAAATGACGACCTTTA
Organism: Amorphophallus konjac; assembly: GCA_022559845.1. NCBI lineage: Eukaryota > Viridiplantae > Streptophyta > Magnoliopsida > Alismatales > Araceae > Amorphophallus > Amorphophallus konjac. The sequence continues at coordinate 39,655,106 of CM040122.1, forward strand.
CTGTGTCGTTAATTAAAAAAATGACGTCGAAGGGCACGTCATCAATTAACTTGTTTTCGTTTCCTACTCGGAATTAAACTTCCAGCAACTCGTTCTAATCAAACACAAATCGTGCTATCCGTTAACGTCCAAAACATTATAAAAAGAGCTCTGTTCGTCAAACCATTGAAGCAGACAGAGAACAACAGAAGATCTAGCAGAAGCATAGCACTAGCAGAAGAACTATCAGAACTTATTCCAGGAAGATGAACATGATGATGTAGAAGCAAAGGCCTTCCAAGAAGCCAAAGATGAGCTTTCCAAGGATTTCTGAAGTTCCAAGCCATATTAGTGGGAGAATTGCCAACGGCCAAGTAAGTGTTTTTGATATCAGAGTTTTATTTTTGTTCTTCTTCTTCTTCCTTTTTCAAAATTTCTGATTGCATTCTTCTTCTTTTTCTTCTTTCTTTCTTTTATGTTTTCAGGATTACCCAATTGTTCCTGGACCAAGGAGATTTCTAAAGATTAAATGGCTCTCTTTATTACTCTCCAAACTCTCATTAGACATGAAATCTTTCCTCTCTAGGTGGCACCTTCTTGGCCTCTTGACCCATGCTACTCATTACAATGACATTCACCTAGATTGGGCCTCAATCGGAGCTCTTATAGAATTGTGGCACCCTCACACTCACACATTCCTCTTCCCAACCTTTGAAGCTACTATTCTCCTAGAAGAAGTAGAGGCACTCTTAGGTTTGAGGAAGATGAAACAAGGAGAGGAATCTAAGATGGCTCACATGGCTAGACCGATACAAGCTCAAGACATACTCACTAGCCTCGTTCAAAGCCCAAATCTAGTGAACCAAATTAAAGCTCATAAGGGGATCAACCTTCCAAATTAAACCAAATTAAAGCTACTATTCGTCCTTTACAACGCACACCGGTGCCTCCCACAGCTTGGCTACCTCGGCACCTCTTTCAATAACCTTCTCACCTTCCTCCACTCAAAAGAAGGGAATTATGCTCAAGTGGAGACCAAGTAGAAATCAAGACAATAATGGCTGAATGGAAGGTTGGACTGCTCCAAAAGTCCAAGACACATGTAGAAGAAGAAGAAGACAAGTGCAAAGCCTATGTACTAGCTCTCAGGAAGATAAGGCCTCTGATGGCTCATTAGATGTAACCATGATCTTCCTTTAATGAAATAAAGATATTTTTCTTATTTGAGCCAAAATAATGAATCATTATGATCATATCTCCCAATTCATGCAATTCTGTCTAATGAAAAGAGGGCTTCGGGTTCTCTGTTCTAAGCAGCGCCTCCTTGCATGGCGTCAATTAATTAAACAACGTCTGAGATAATGTCGTCCATTCTATTAAATAAATTCCTTAAAATAATTCAAAATTCATAATTGACGTTTCCAACACAGGCGTTTCTTAATTCGCGCCTCAAGGCAAGGCGTTGCACCCTTTAATTTCCTTAAAATGTTTTCGCAATAAAACGCCCAATTATATGAAAAAGACGCCTTCTATCATGTCGCGTATTAAAAATGGATGCCGGTTTGCATGGGCGTCAAATTCCAATAGTAATTATGATGATCGATCAAATCAGTCACTGTCCCATTAATGTGTCTGACGACGGCTACAATTTCCCACGCAAAGAAAAAATGACGCCTTGCCTCAGGACGTCAAATCAACAAATCACGCCCTTCCTCAGGCCGTCAATTAATATAAAAATGACTTCGCTTACGGCGTCAATTCTTTTCGACCGTTAAAACCCCTTTTCCCTCCTTCTTCTCCTTCTTTCGTCTTCTCTCTTTTCCCTCTCTTCTGCAAACCCTAACCGAGCCCCCCATCTCTTGTTCTATCTCTCTCATCTCTAACTCTCGTTCTCATGGCGGGCGGTGCACAGAAACGCCAACGGGTCACGGCCCCCGAAGTCGTGGATTTGGAAGGCGAACCACAAGCGGTGGAGGAGGTTCCTCTGGCGGCGGCCGAGGAGGCACCAATGGAGGAACAAGCCGGTGTGACCGAGGAGGAAGGGGAAAATGATGGAGAAGAAGATGAAGACGATGATGGTGACGACGATGACGAGGATGACGAGGAGGAAGATGAAGGGGTTGAAGAAGAAGAACAAGGAGGAGAAGAAGGAGAAGATGGAGATGAAGAACCACCGAGGGCGACGACGATTGCTCCTCGACCCGGACAACCACGGCGACCGTGCCAACCCCGGCAGCCCCTTCGTGGAGGGCTAATGGTGCCCTGACGACGCAAGGTAGGCCCCCAGACCCTCAATTTTTGATTTTATTTTTATTTTATTTCGAATTTCCACCCATTTCCATAGCTGTCGGCCTCGGTCGAGGGAAAACCAGGCACACAGTCAAATGACGCCCCCAGAGGTGCCGTCAATTAAAACGACGCCCCGGAGTGAGTCGTCAATTTAAATTTCTGAAATTGATTAATGTGAACTCGCGCCCTGCAGCATGTCGTCAGTTTTAAATCATCATGTTTTATCATTATGCTATTAATTCACATGCCATTTCATTTATTTTAAATATATATATCTCTGCTTTACTTTTATTTCGCATGCTAATAGTTTTGGAACACCAGAAAAATAGCGCCCCCTATCGGGGCGTCAATTCATTAGGTAATGACCAATGGGGAGGTCGTCAATTTAACATTTTCCAGAAATGTAATTTAAGATAGAAAATTGCTTGGTGAACCGCGCCTCCCCACAGGGGCGTTACTTAGACAACTGACGACCCAGGGCTGGGCGTCCATTCAAAATTTCTCAGAATTTTAGAAAATTAATTTCAAAACAACGCTCCCCATAGGGGCATCTTTTAAGTAAACAACGACCCAGGGTGGGCCGTCAATTCAAATTGCTTACGAAATTATTAGAGACCCATTTTGAAACAACACTCCTCCTCAGGGGCGTCAATTATCTAAGTCACGACCTGGGATTGGTCGTCAATTAAAACAAAGATGGCAAACGAATTCAAACGAATATCCACATGACAAATTAAATGAAAATGTTCTTTGTTGCATGCAGGGTTTGATGAGGACGTGGATCTCCTGGGTCCAGGTCCGAGCAGCTTACTATGGGCTCCTTGAGTTCCAGAGGGCTAGGATAGATGCCATGGGGTTCGGACCCTTCCTTAGCATAGAGCCAGTTAGACCAGACCTACCCTTGATCCAGGTGCTCAGAGAGAGATGGGATAGGTCTAGCAGGGCATTTCTGATGCCATGGGGTCATATGGTGCCTAGCCTAGAGGATGTCACTAGGATTACTGGGCTGAGGGTAGACGGAGAGGCAGTGAGCGGGATCACCCTACCCGATTACAGTGAGCTGACTCAGAGGCTACTAGGGCTAGAGACAGTCTATGAGACGCCTAGTGAGTGTAGGACCATCTTCCGTACCGACCTTACCATATCTATGGGTTTAGGTGATTCTAGGCAGTGGTCGAAGGAGTCTCTGGAGCAGCTATCACATAGATTGATTGACGGGGCTAGGGCTGCCTACTGCCAGTACCCGATTGAGAGGGAGAGAGAAGATCGAGACCTGAGGAGATTTCTATTCCTGATGCTCGGGAGGTTGCTGCTCGGCACGAAGGGCGACATCATCAACTGCCGATTCTTGGGCATACTCGAGGACTTGGAGGGCGTCGGCAGATATGCCTGGGGAGCGGCGCTGCTGGCGCACTTGATAGCTGACTTGTCCACGGGGACAGGTCGAGAGACGACTGTCAGTGGCTTTTCACCCTTTCTTCAGGTATGCATCTTCTTTTTCTTTTCTTCTTTTCTTTTTTATGTGCATGTGAATGCGTTACTAATGCAATGCATGGATGCAGATATGGAGCCACTTATACATGCCGATGGGGCGTGCCGACCCACGGCCTAGAGGTGAGGGATTCTTCCCTCTGGCACGGTGCTGGCTACCGGTGGTGACTGGAGCCCCACTCGCCTACGAACTGCGAGTGTTACGACGGGAGTTCTGCGACTTCCCTGCCTCACTGGTATGCATGCTTGATGTGATGCAATTTTTTTGTTTTTATGTGAAATATGTTGATATGATGATGATATGATGACATGCGTGCTTGTGAATGCAGGTGAGGTGGAGACCCTATGAGGGGATGACCGATGAGGGCCAGCCCTGGGTCGTAGCGGGCCGACCTCGCTTCGAGCATGAGCTTTGGGTTCATTGCTTGAGCGAGATTGAGCCGCTACGGCTTAGGCTGGTGATGAGGACCCTCGGCCTACACCAGGAGTGGATCGAGGTAGGAGAGCCGCAGGGGATAGGCAAGAAGACGTGCGGTCGCACGAAGGCGATCGACTGGAGAGTTCGGTTCTCCGACCAGTACGCTGACTGGCAGCGTGGCGGGACCCGAGTCACTTCCCAGGCAGCGGATAGCTCCGAGTACCTCCGACGCTACTGGGAGGTTTACGCCGGCCGACCCCAGATGAGGGTCCTAGGGGTATGTATGAATGCACTTATCTTTTAAATTAAATGCAAATGCTTATGTATATCTATTATGCGACTAATATGTGGTGTATGCAGGATGCACGGGACATAGTGGCGATGGACATGCAGACCCACCTTCACAGCCTAGAGGCCCAGTTGGCTACCACACGGGCATACCTTGAGACCCTGGTGAGTGTTTAGTTTATCTATATGCACATGAATTACTGAATTATTGATGATTAGCCACTGACAATCTCTATGAATGTAGCGTGCCCAGCAGGGAGCAGCAGTGAGATCGACGGGAGAGGCCTCCAGCTCAAGAGGACTTAGTGCAGAGATGACTGCACTAGCGGAGCAGTTAGCTGGAGCGGTGGCACTGGCCGAGGCGGCAGAGCGCGACCTCGTCACACGGGTAGGCTTTAAACCTTAAACTTAAAATTCATTCAATTGTTTATATGATATGCTCATGAAAAGTTGTGTTGACAGACTGAGGAGCTCCGGGCCTCTCTTACCTGCATCGAGGAGGGACAGCAGGCGATGGCCACTCGGGTGAGTTATTTATTTTCAGTTGTTAATTACTTATTTCATGAATCATCGAATTATATATATGAAACTGATGAGTTGTTTGAATGTTTGCAGTCCTCAGAGTTACAGGCGGCACTTACCCGGGCTGCCTTGGCCGGGACAGAGTTGGCAATCCGCGAGCAGCGGGTCGTGGAGCTCGAGAGGGCCTTGAGGCGGCGAGAGGAGCTACCTCAGGACGTGGCAGAGCTGCGAGTCACCCTCGAGATGGAGCGGAGGGAGCGTGCCCGGGAGCGCGAGGAGCACCAGGCGGACAGTGCGGAGCTTGTGGCTTTGAGGGCCCAGCTATCCGTTTCCCAGGAGCGGCTGCGGGCGACCGAGGAGCGGCTTCAGCGAGGCCGGGAGCGAGCGCGAGCTGCGGGGTACAGCTTCACCAGCTCCACCTTCATAGCGGGTTCCTCTCTCCGGCAGAGGAGCGAGGCAGAGGGGCCGGCTCGAGCTCCAGCTACTTCACGGGGGTCCATGCCCCCTCCACCAGCACCTCATCGGGAGGACGAGAGTGAGGCAGAGAGTAGGAGAGAGGAGGGTGGAGGCAAGAGCTGAGAGACTTACTTGTACTCCTCCACCCTCACACCTGTACCCAGACATTTATGATATATATATATATATATATATATATATATATATGAGATTGCATTTTTTGTTACCTGAACACTTGTGTAGTTGTGTACTTGTGTTTTCCTTCTCGCCTGTTACTTTTTGCCCTGCGCTTGTAGCTGTAGTTCACACTTGAACAAACAGGTTAATCCATCTGTTCGGCTTGGCCCCTTGCTCAATAAGCAAGGGGATGTCTTTACTTTGACCTTGATAACGGGTCAAGGGGCCAAGCCTTTAATCAATGAAGGCAAAATGATAATCAAACATAAGGAAAATGCGACATGCAAGCAAGCAAATGCTAACTCAAAACAAAAGATGCCCACACAAAGATGCAATCAGGCATATGTATAACAATGTTCCATTTCTTTTTGTATATATATATTTTTTTCTTTTTCATTTTTGTTCAATTTTTAAAAATACGCCCTCGCAAACGGGCGCTTATTGTGAAATTGACGCCACCACGATAGGCGTTTATTTTAAAAAACACATTTTTTGTTGTTGTTTGATTTGAAAATGACGACTTCATGAAAGTCGTTAATTTTGAAAGAGACGCCTATAGGGAAGGCGTGAATTTTTATTTTTCGATTTTTTTTTATTTTTTTTGTTTTGAAAAAGACGGCTTAATTAAAGGCGTGAATTTTTTATTTTTTTATTTATTTTTCTTTTCTTTTTTTCTTCTTTTTCTTCTTGATTGATATATATATATATTTTGAAAGTAGGCATAGCACGGGGCCTTTAAACCTTACGCCATCATGATCTCAAATTCATTAATCTTTCTCGAAAAACTTAACAAAGGGGTCAACGTGATAAATGACTTATGCTTTTACTTATTCTCTTGCAGCCCCTTCCTTCTTGGGTGATCTTTGCCATTCTTTGAGTTTACAACCCACCATGGAGGGAGAATAGAAGAATAACTTGAGGAAGCTCACGAAAGGTTTCCGAGAATGGAGAACGTTCCTCCCCTGCCTTAATGCCTGTTGGGATTCGGTCTTTGGCTTAGGAAAATTTTGTTGCTCTTTTTGCCCTTATTCATGCATGTTTACGACCAGGGTTTTCCCTGCGGGGACTTTGCCCTCTTGACATGCTTTCTTTTATCATATTTTCCTTTCTTTTTCTTTCTTTCCTTTTGAAATAGATAAAGACCTAATTGTACTTGGGCTTTAAGCATTTTCTTCCCTTTTGGGCCCTGACTTCCACCTACTAGGGTGACAGGCAGGCTTGGTTAGTAACCCTTTGCCCGTACTCTCCCTCGTGAGCCGAAAAGAAGAGAATAGGTAGGGTTTCTACACTCTTAGTTTTGGTTGGACCTTCCTTGAATTCCGGGCTGCTTGAGTTTAAGAGTAAAGCGTGTAGTGTGTGTGGAGTTGACCCAAAGGTTAAATCATCGAGACTGAAGTATGAATTAAGGATTTCGATTTTTCGGGCTTGTGGCCCGTGTACCATACCTGCCTGTGATTTTCAATTTTTTTTTGTTTTTTGTTTGCTCTGTTTTATTTTTACTCTATTCTCTTCTTTTTTTATTTTTTTTATTTTGGTTTTGACTTAGGGGTAGTATTTCTTCAAATATAGACCATTCCAAGGATGAGTTTTTTTTTTTTTTTTTTTACACAAGAACCGGCCAATCTGGGGAAGAACTGGTCGAATGCACCCCCCCTCAAAGAGGGGGAATGTTCTCACTCCTCCAGTCTACTCCAGGGCCCTGATTTTTTTTTGAATTCCTCTCTGAAAATGTACAAGCATAGGGGCATACCCCATAAGGAAAATGAAGGCATATATGAGCCTTTACTTTTCAAAAATTACAATGAAAGAAAGAACTAAAATTTTGAGCTGAAGACAATTGTGTTAAAACCTGAATGCCGGCAGATCTGCCCTATCCACCCTAATAGCACCCCTTGCCGCATATGGAAGATCCTTTTCTTGAACAAAAATAGAGTTATGTGGGGCATTACATGCGAAAGAGGCCAACGAGTCAGCAACTTGGTTCCCTTCCCTGTATATGTGTTGTATTTGACAGCCATTTTCCACCAACAAGTTGCATATCTGCTTCCACTAGGGGATTACCATCCAGCTAGGGGCTGTTTCTTTTTTGCAAGCTTCCACAAGAATAGCACAATCAGAATATATTTTGGATAGACTGAAGCCACATTGTTTAGCAATTTTTAGACCATCATGAAGGGCTCTAGTTTCTGCAATTACACTAAAACCTATTCCATATGAGAATGCAAAAGCCATCACTAACTTTCCAGATGAATCCCTTATGCAGCCTCCTCCTCCACATTTACCTGGATTGCCTTTTGATGCCCCATCTGTGTGTAATGTATACCCCTGTGCAGCCATTATGCATTTTACAATAATAGGCTGTTTTGTAACAACTTGAGGATATAGTCTGAAGGCCGCAAGCTTATTGAGGTTTACCAAAGATATCGGCTTCTGAAACTTTAGCTTGTCCAAAGCCATTGAGATAGCATCAATGATTCTTCTTTTGATAACAACCAGATTGAATGGAATACCTTCAAACCTGGCTACACATCTGCTTTTCCAAACTTCCCAGATTAGCATAATGACAGCAAACAGACAGATGAAACTAGAAGCAGATTTCAGGTTTGTTACTGCTATAATATTCCATAACCGAGTAGTAATATGACTGCTTAACCACGCCTGATGACTGATCAGAGGACGCACCCAATCCCACAGATCCGCTGCCAGATTGCTGGATATAAAAAGATGGTCTAGGTCTTCTTGACTTGGATGAGCACAGCAGTTGCATTTGGAGGCCAGGTTTATACCGCAATCCCTTATCCTACTATCCACAGGCACTGCACGATGAATAACCTTCCATGTAAATAAAGCAGCTCTTGGAGTAATGAATGGATGCCAAAGTTTTGCCCAGGCAGACCTTCTTGTGCCCTTTGGTCTAATGATGTTGTAAGCAGATTTGGTAGAAAAGTTGCCTCTTGGATTTCCCATCCATACACAGGTATCTGGGTCATCAGTCAGCTGAAGGTTGGACAAAGAAACAGAGTCATTGAGTAGACTCCTTGCTGCATGTTGGGGGTCTGAAAAGACCTCCCGGAAGTGAAAAGTAGAGGAATCAGAGTTATTAGCAGACAGAGGGCCTTTTCCAGTCCAATTATCCCTCACAAAATCAACCCGAGATCCACTGCCAATATACCATCTACTATGCTGAAGAATAATTTCCTTGGCCTGTTGAAATATTGCTTTTGGCATACCAGAAGGAAAGGGCTTAGTACAGCAGGTGAAATGGATGTTGATAAATCTCTTCCGAGCATAGCAGGACCATAAAGATGACCCATAAAGGATATTCCATATCATTTTAACTGCCAAGGATACTTGTACCCATTGTATATCTCTGATGCCTAGGCCTCCCTCAAGCCTAGGTTTTTGGATAGAAGGCCAAGCAATCCAGTGATGGCGATTGGTGTTTAAATCTCCATGCCAGAAAAAATTGGCGCACTGACTCTCAATATAATGCAGAACCCTTTTGGGGATATTACAAGCAGATGCAAGATAGATTGGAATGCTATGTAAAACTGAATTGATCAGAACTACTCTTCCAGCAGCTGAAAGTAGTTTGGACTTCCAACCTTCAAGCCTAGCTTGAACTCTATCAATAAGAAATTGAAAATCACTGCAGAGATATCTACCTCTTTTGACTGGTACACCCAAATAGGTCAGACTATCTATTTGACATTTGTAGCCAGTCCATGTTCGAATAGACTGTCTTAAAGCAACTGGTGCCTTAGATGAGAGAATAAAACTGCTCTTTCCTGTATTAATTTTTTGCCCAGAGCTGTTTTCATAGCAGCTTATAAAATGTTTGAAGGCATCAATATTAAGCTTGCTAGCATTTAAGAAGACCAATGTATCATCTGCATAAAGTACCTGCAGACAATTTCTTGGGCCTTTATATCTTTTCAGTTGACCAGATGAGAATAAAGCTGAAAGCCCTCTGCTAAGAACTTCAGAAGCAATAATGAATAGAAAAGGTGCAATTGGGTCTCCCTGTCTTATGCCCCTGCTTGACTTAAAATAGCCAGTGATCATGCCATTGAAGTTGATAGAAAACCAGCTGTTATATAACAGCATGCCAATAAGAGATGTAAATCTGGTATTGAAGCCCATCTTTCTCAAAACTGCTAGGATGAAATCCCATTCCATCCTATCATATGCCTTTGTCATATCTAATTTGAAAATAACATTATGGCCTCTAACCTTTTTATTTAAATCCACCATCAACTGCCTTGCCATAGCCACATTTTCTAGAATGTATCTACCTTTTACAAAAGCTCCTTGCTCAGGTGATATAATATTGGGCAGCAAAGGTGCCAACCTTTCAGATATAATCCGTGATATAATCTTGTAAGAGAAGTTACATAGGCTTATTGGTCTAAAGTCATTAAAAGATTTTGGGTCAATAACTTTAGGAACCAAAGTGATAAGGGATGAAGAAATACTTTGTGGGAGAGGGAAGCCCATAAAGAAAGCATGAACAGCTTCAACTACATCCTTTCCAACAATGTCCCAAGACGAAACAAAGAACCCCCCTGTGTAACCATCAGGGCCTGGAGAGATGGAGGCTTTTAAAGCCCACACTGCATCCTGAATCTCCTTAGTATCCGGTAGGGCACATAAGGACTTATTCTGGTCATCAGTGATCAGATGGGGGATACAATCCAAGTTTGCAGAGTCCACCTCATGTTGTTCTGTGGAAAAGAGTTGTTTGAAAAAACTTTCAGCATGAGCCTGAAGGGAGGCCTGGTCATTACACCATTCTGCAGGTGAACCAACTTTGAGTCTGTCTATAAAATTCCTTCTTCTGTTATTTTGAGTAACAGCATGGTAGAAAGAAGTATTTCTATCCCCATTCTCTATCCATTCCATCCTGGATTTCTGATGCCAGAATAGTTCCTCCCTTGCTAAAGCCTGACGAAGCTTAGCATTTGCTGCCATGAGATTTTCTCTGTTAACACTAGAAGGGTCAGTATCATATAAGGTCTCCTGAGTCCTTACTATTGCTTCTGCTTGACTTTTATTTAGGAAGATATCCCCAAATACTTCCCTGTTCCATTGGCATAAGGAAGATTTGACTGCTTTCAATTTCAATGAGAGCCTTACCAGTGCATTGGGATGGTCACTAGTAGCCTTCTGCCACACATTTGAGATCAACTCCTTATATGAAGAGTGAGAACAAACTCTTCACCTTCAGCATTAATCAATTTGTAGGCGTTGCCAGGATAAACATCTTTTATAACAAAAGGACCTTCCTAGTTAGGTTGGAGTTTTGAACGTGCTCCACCCGGTTTTACAAAGATTCTTTTAATTATCATTTCACCAATTTTGAATTTTCTCTCAATCACCTTCTTTTGGTAAAAACGTGAAAGCCTGTTTTGATAAATACGCGCATGCTCGGCGACAGCCAAACGCTTCTCGTCTTGGAGTTCCAACTGAGCAAGGAGAGATTCGCGACGCTCATCAATGGGGAGCTCCTTATCCAATTGTACTCGTAGAGAAGGAATAAGAATCTCATAAGGGACTACCGCCTCCATTCCATAAGTGAGGGCGAAAGGGGTTTGCCCAGTAGGGGTACGAATGGAAGTGCGATAGGCCCAAAGAGCTTCAACTAGCTTTTCTGGCCAATCCGCAAATTTGTTAGCCTCACACGTTTTCTTGATAATTTTAATCAAAGTTTTATTAGTCGCCTCTGCTTGGCCATTGCCCTGCGGATAATAAGGAGATGAATGATGCAATGCAATGTTATACCTATTGCAGAGGTCCTGAAGCTCCTGGGAGATGAATTGCGGTCCATTGTCGGTGACGATGGTACTCGAAATGTCAAATCTTGCGATGATGTTCTTCATTATAAATTTGCAAACGGTTGATGCTTTTATCTCCACGTATGCTTCCGCTTCCGCCCACTTGGTGAAGTACTTCATCGCCGTCAGTATGAATGACTTTGGTTTTGTGAGGAGGGTCGGATCACCAAGAGGTCCAATGATGTCGAAAGCCCACATGGAGAAAGGCCATGTGGAAGATATATGATGGAGTGAAGAAGCAGGAGAATGAATTTTATCGGCGTGCAGTTGGCACTTAACACACCTTCGCACATAGATAGAACAATCCTCTTCTAGAGTGGGCCAATAGAAACCTAGCCTAAGGATCTTCTTAGCTAGCATCTGGCTATTGACATGCCCGCGACACACTCCTGAGTGCACCTCTTCCACAATCTTCCAAGATTCATCATCATCAAGGCATCTTAGCAAAACACCGGTAAGACCTCTTCTATATAGCACACCTCCAACCAAAGTGTACCGCTGAGCAACTCTTCGAATGGCTTTCTTTTCTTTAGCCGTGGCTTCTTCTGGATATGATTGATCTTGGAAATATTTAGCAATCTCATAATACCATGGCTTTTCTGCATCATCCATTTCTTGCTCTAAGTCCAATAGCATGACTTCCTTATTTTCAATGATTCCTTCTTGATTCACCTTCCTAAGCACCTCCTCCTTAACACTAAGGAAAGCTGGATCCTTAATAGCTGGAGTGAGTCGCTTGTGAACAATGATAGAATGGGAATCCCTTTCGGGAGGGAAAGCCAAGGAAGAAGCAAGAGAAGCGAGAGCATCAGCTAGAATGTTATGATCACGAGGAACATGGACAAAGATTAATTTAGTGAAGAGCTTGGTATAAGCAGAAGTCAATTCCTGGTAGGGTTTGAGCTTAGGATTAAGCGTGCGGCACTTGGTGAGCACTTGGCGAAGAATAAGCTGACTATCACCTACAATTCGCAAATGGGTAACACCGAATTGATGAGCGGCCTCCAGCCCGGCCAGGAGAGCCTCGTACTTAGCTATATTGTTTGTAACTAGAAATGCAAGCTGAGAGGCGAGTGGGATAGTGATACCCTCTGGTGATAGAAGAACAATACCAATCCCTTTCCCTTTTGAATTCAAAGCTCCATCAAAATGTAACGTCCACATCGAATCGGTTTGATTGACGGACATTAGTTCCTCATCTGGAAACTCTGAGCGAACGGGATCAAATCTAGGGAGGGGATGATGAGCAAGATGTTCTGCTATGGCATAGCCTTTAATCACTTTTTGCTGAATGTAAATGATGTCAAATTGAGAAAGGAAGCTTTGCCATCGTGCCAATCAGTCGGTGAGAACAGATTTTTCAAGAAGGAACTTAATTGGATTCATACGAGCGATGAGGTGAATCTCGTGAGCTAAGAAATAATGCTAAAGTTTCTGAACTACCCAGACTAAAGCAGCACAAGTCTTCTCTATAGCTGAGTACCTCTGCTCACAAGGGTTGAGAAGTTTTGACAAGTAGTAGGCTACCCTTTCTTTTCCTTCTTCATCAACTTGGGCTAGGACAGCGCCTACGGAGTCATCCAGGACGGAAATATATAGAACAAGCGGTTTGCCCTGAACTGGCGGCCTTAGGACAGGAGGATTTGAGAGATAATCCTTCAATCCGTCAAAAGCGGCCTGACACTTGTCATCCCAAATAAACTTGACTCCTGGCTTAGTAAGCTCATAGAACGGCCTACATCTTTGTGAATGCTGGGAGACAAAGCGGCAAATAAATTGCAACCTCCCGATCAAACCTCGAACTTCTTTCAAATTCCTGGGAGGAGGCATTTCTCTTATGGCCTTTGCCTTATTGGGATCAATCTCAATACCCCTCTTACTCACGATGAATCCAAGCAACTTCCCTGATGAAACACCAAACACGCACTTCTTAGGGTTCATCTTTAATTGATATTCCCGTGCCCTTTGCAAGACTTTGGTTAGAACCCTGGGATGCTCAATCCTTGTTCTTGATTTCACTACCATATCGTCAACGTACACCTCAATATAAATGTGGATCATATCATGAAAAATTGCCATCATGGCCCTTTGATAGGTGGCGCCAGTATTCTTAAGTCCAAAAGGCATGACCACGTAACAATAGGTCCCCCATGGTATAGTGAACGATGTTTTCTCTTGATCTTCCTCAGCCAGGCGAATTTGATTATAACCTGAAAAACCATCCATAAAGGAAAGAGTCTCATATCCTGCCATGTTGTCAATTAGAACATCAATATGAGGGAGGGGGAAATCATCTTTAGAACACGTGCGGTTGAGGTCCCGAAAGTCTATACAAATTCAAACTTTTCCATCCTTCTTCATGACTGGGACGATGTTAGCCACCCAATTGGGATAGAGGATAACTCTAACAAATCTAGCCTTATGAAGCTTATCGACCTCTTCTTTCATCTTTAATGCCATATTAGGGTGGAAACATCTCAACCGTTGTTTGACCGGGACAGACCCTGGCTTAAGTGTAAGCCGATGTTCAACGAGCGCAGGGTCTAGTCCAGGCATATCTTCGTAACTCCATGCGAACATGTCCTTGTATTCTTGAAGTACCAAAATAAGCACCTCCTCTTCGGATGGCGGCAAATTCTTTGAAATGAGGACAAACCTAGGGTCTTCCTTCATACCCAGATTTATTTCTTTGGTAGGCTCTTCTACTGAGGCTTATGGTTCATCAAATCTCCTCATGCCACTAGCAAAAGCATCAGCCTCGTCCTCATATTCTTCATAACTATCATCCCCCTCTTCAATAGGGTCTTCATCATTCATTATCTCATAAACACCAAAACCCTAATAAAAAGCACAAGTATCCTCATATTCTAATTCCGGCAGGATAACCGGATTCTCCACAAATTCTGGGATGGCTAAACAAGCCTGACATCTGACGGCTAATTCTCTGAGGAATCTACGGGGAATCTGCTTGCCCTTGGATTTCTTATGTGCGACTACCCCATGGGTCTTATTATCAGAAGAGTAAGAACAACTAGCTTGATCACTAAAACTTGATGAAGAAGAGAGAGGAGAGGAAAAAGCGGGTACAGAAGGGGATACAGATGAAGACCCCTCGCCAGAGGGGTAAAAAAAATCTATCAATGAATCTTGAAAGAGCGGCCCCTGGGTCGGGACACACTCAGAAAGGAGATAGGAGGTCTCCTCAACGGAGAAGGAGGATTGAAAAATTGGAATTTTGGCATTTTTTTTTTCATTTTCGTTTTCATTTTCATTTTTATTTTCGTTTTCAAGGAGGAGGCAATGCGAGGGGGAACAGGAGGTGAAGTTGAAATCGAAAGATTGACAAAAGATTGGATCAATGATGGCCCGCACGGGGGTGTGATGGAGAGTTTGGAAAATTGCTCGAGGAGCGAGGGAGGAATTTGAGGAGAAACTTGAGATAAAGTTGGAGAAAAGGTTATCAAGATCGCGGGAGGTCTAGGGACATCTGAGAAAAATAGTTGATCAATCAAACGGACAACAGCCATCGGGTGAACGGACTTGGTAAAGAAGAGGCCGGCCCACAGCCTGTCTATATTGTATCCTTCCTCGAATGGCACATCGGGCTCTCCGGTATCTGTATAATCACTTA
Source organism: Amorphophallus konjac (assembly GCA_022559845.1). Lineage (NCBI taxonomy): Eukaryota > Viridiplantae > Streptophyta > Magnoliopsida > Alismatales > Araceae > Amorphophallus > Amorphophallus konjac. The sequence goes on from CM040122.1 coordinate 39,670,191, forward strand.
GCAACTGCCTCTTATCTGTGATCACTGTTGGCTTCTCAATTAGCTCATGAATTAGCGGCGGCCATTCCGGATCAGTTGGCATAAACAACCGGCTCAGAGCAATAGCAATGTCATTCATATCAAACCACCTATACCAGTCACATTCAGGGTCATCCATTTTCCTTCTCTTATCTGGCCGCAAGGACTCCAATGCTTTGTAAGTAGCCAGTGGGGCTATGTGGCGAGCAAACTATCGGGCATGTACATCTTGACAGTCCAGCATGGAAGTAACAAGTGTAGTTTACTTATCATTCTGAGTTCCCCCTTTTATAAAATGTGTTTGAAGGGTCCATGTGAGAGGCTGTCGATCTGTCTTAAGAGTGGACGTCATGACGGCCCATGGCCCATCTTCATCTTTGCTCTTGCCCGGCCCTTTATACCCTAGGCCACCTCGGGGAATCATCTTTTGGTGCCGGATTGGTTTAACGCGGCCTTGGAGACTGACCCCCAAGCCCTTACCAGTCTCATACCCCATCTTTAATAAGATATTCCATCCAAGTGTGTTCATCATATTCTTCTTTTTCTTTCCTTGGGGTGGCAGGGGTGTTATTAGGGGTGAAGCTGGTTTAGTGACCGGGGGCTTTAGCAAATCTCGCCGCGGGTCAGCAACATCCAAGACTGAAAGTAAAGGCCTATTCGAAGGCCACATGGAAGGCACTGAAGTTGCTGAATGTATATCTTCTGTCGGTAAGATGGGCATGCTAGTAACTTTGTGAATGCGCCCTTTGTGTGGAAACTTTATGCATTGATGATTTGTAGAGGGCACAGCATCAATGATGGGAATCGACGCCGAGCCTGTACCATTTCTTTTGTATTTATGTCCTTTTAGTTTGTGTTTATATCCTTGGGAAAGTATGTACGCAAATATAAGGCTTTATAAGTCAATGAGTCATTCCCATGGATTGTGTGGGTTTTTGTACAATTGTGTAGTAGGTCCAGCTAGGGGGCCCTCAGCCCTTTCCCATTTGTCCATGTCACCTTGTGGGGCTGGTCAACCATCCTAGGTGGACATCTAGAAGGTTGGACTAGTCATACGGACACATGGGTGACAAATGGGTCAAAATTCCAATGATTGGCCACCTACCCATTCCACTCTCCCATATAGTCAATAGGCCGCCCCCTTCCTTTCTATTTAATTTTATTTTTTGTGTGTTGTTTAAACTTCATCTCAGCCCTTCATTCCCCATCCCTAGATCCAAGGGTCTACAATAGATTTGATACCTAGCATATAAAATGTTGTATTTTCATGTGGAAATTAATGAAGAGAAAATTGTTGGAAAATCAAGAGTGCTTCTTGTGCCCCTCCCCTCTCCCCTGGTGTTCATCTCCCCCAACCCCCAATTCTAGAGTGGTTTCATCTCTATCCCCTCCCCTCAATCTCTGGTTGTGATCTGTGCCGCCGCCGCCGCCGTTCGTGCCGCCATCGGACCGCCACCGAGCCACCGTCGAAGTTGTGTCTTTAGCCAATAGCAGCCCCTTCCACAAAATTCTGCAGTCAGCCCCGAGTTCTTCTTGATCTAAAAATTTTATGGTGTGTTCCTATCTTCAATCCCCACCACCACAAAACAAATCCCGTCCAAATTCTATCATTTACTATTTTTCAAATTTCGTGTGTTTCTATTTCCCAGTTCTGTTCAGTTTCAGATCTGTGTGACAGCACCCCTGTAATCCCCCCTCCGACCATCTTGTTGGTTTTTCCAAACCCTCCTAATTTTACTGGGAGTTCTGTCCACCGTCCCCTCACTCCATGAATTTTTCTGATTTTTGATCAACCTTCCATCAATTTTTTAAAATTCATTTTCAGAGCCATCTACAGTGCTATCAGCCCGTTTCCAGATCCGACCCACTGCTATGTTAAAAATCATAACAACTCATAGTCACCTCCAAACTTGTCACAACAAATATTGCCATCTTCCTTGTTCGATTTTCTACAACTTTAATGAAGACCTTAAGAGCTGAATCGGACATCTATCTTGCGGTCAACGGCAGTTCTCAGATAACTCACCTGCAGATCTGAGAGTTTGGGTACTGTACAACAATAACCTTCAAAAATTGCCAATCAAAATTACAGGCTTGGTTATTTTTCTTTAATTCCATTAGGTTGAAGCCCTTCGAACCAGATTTCCAACGGCACCGGTTTCGTTGCATTCCGACGTCGGGGCTGATCGCAGCGTCCGTTCTCGCCGGAGCGCGCGCCGTAAAATAGAACCGGTAGATCCGTGGCCAGTTATTCCGACCGGTGCCGAACGGAGCCGCCCGGCCTTCAGTCGACGTTCCAGCGTGCCGCCAACCCAGGGAACGCTTCCCCAAGTGTCCCCACCACAGTGGTACCATCAGGCCCCATACGGCCCCTCCGGACAGCACGTGGGCCCCACAGTCACAAGTTCGGGTGCTATCGAAGAGACGCAAGAAGCCGCCCGTCAACCCGAATTCGGTCCTCCCAGACCCCATTGTGTCACCCTTTACCTCCCTGCATGGAGTGGGCAGTGGTCCATTACTGTAACAATTGTGTAATATTGTTCCGGGAGAACGAGTTTCGGCCGGGTCCGTCTTCCCCACGTCGAGCGCGTGGAGGTATCGCATTCGCTCCCTTCTCGGCATTTTGCTTACTTCATATATATTTGTTTATGCCACTACTAGAGAGCATGTGTAGGGATAATTAGTTCGCTTTATATTTATATCACCGCTGCTGCGAGAGAGAGCGTTACCGTCCCGTGACCCGATCCAGACACAAAAGAGAATTGACCACCCCAGCTCTTGCCGGTTTCTCAACCGTGCACGTCCGACGCTTCCCTCGTTAAGGGACAATCACGAGCTCACCTAGAGTCCGAGGACTATTGTCGTGTCCGTGGTCTCGTCCCGCATCAATATGGTATCAGAGCGAGTTTGAGTCTAGGGTGTCAAAAAAAAAGTGTCATTTACGTCTAGCCATTAGTCATTGTCTAAGTCGTGTTTAGGGTCATCATTGTTTAAAAAAAAAGTGTCTTTTTACATTTACATCCCTTTACTCGGTATATCAAAAGGTGTTGTCCGAACATTAGGCTACGCCTATCGGGAAGGCCGCACACTTGCGCGAGTGATCTTCGGATCGAGTAACTCCGCCACGTGCCGAGTTTTGGTTACGTCTAGGTGCATCATATTAGTGTGCGTTTGCATTAGTCGGTGTTTCCTAGTCCGTGTCGTTGCATGCCCACTCGGCGAGGTACCCAATACCATCGCCCTTCCCCTATGGCTAACCCACGAGATGGCGCCTCGGGAGACTTCCACTCCCTACACGAGGCGATGATGGCCATTATGACTAGGTTGGACCAATCCGAGGCTAACTTTCGAACTTTCTCCGATAATATAGATGGTCGCCTTAGGGCCATGGAGGGACGCATGGAGACCTCCGACAGGTCGGTCCAAGACCTCGTTTGACGGTTGGATAGGATGTCCCACAGAGACCCTCCTAGAGTGGTCCAAGACCCACCCCCACCTGCCCAGGCGGCTGCCCAAGGCCAAGCCATTCCCATAGCCCAGGCCCAGCCAGTCCATGTGGTCCAAGGCCCGCCCGCACTTGCTCCTCAGCCACCACAGGCTCCCCCACCCGCCCCTCCTCGGGTTCCCGAACTACCGCACCATGACCTTGGTCTCGAGGACTATGGGTCCGACAATGCCTATGAGGGGTATGGTCAACGCCGTCGTGGTTTTCAGCCACAAAGAGATGAGAATGATGATAGGGTCCTTAAGACCGTGCGAGCGGACCCTCCCTCTTTTTACGGGTCTTTGGATCCGAAAGTCTACCTAGATTGGGAGTTCGGCATGGACCGTTACTTTGAATGGTATGATATGTCGGAGCGTCGAAGGGTCCGATTCGCCACCATGAAGCTCATGGGGCAGGCGCAAACCTATTGGAAGAATGTGGAGAGCCTGCTACTTCAGCGGCTCGAACCCCCGATTGACACATGGGCCGAGATGAAGAATAAGCTTCGGCAAAAGTACCTTCCTCCCACATACCGCCAGTGACTCATCGATAGATGGCAAAGTCTTAGCCAGGGAGACCGGTCCGTCTCCGAATACATCGATGAATTTGATCAGTACTTTCTACAATGTGGTGTCACGGAGGAGAGTACCATGCCCGTCTCCCGCTTTCGACGTGGTTTGCGGCCACACTACCAGTATGAGCTTTTCCGCCGCAATGCCAAGACGTTGGAAGAGGCATACCAGGTTGCTCTCGAGTTGGAGCAATTTGAGGGAGAGTTCGAGTCTAGCCATCGGTTGGGCCCCACCCCTCTCTATAGTACCGAGCCCCGTCACTCTATAGGCCCACATCAGCGGCCTCCCATGGCTCGACCTCAGGAGTCCACCCGTCAGGAGCACTTCGCTCCACGGCCTCGCCCTCCTCCACCCCCGGATCTATTTCCATCCCAACCACCGGCACCCGTTGTCCGTCCCCCGACTCCTATAGCCCGTCCTCTGGCACCAGCACCCCCTCCACTATTGTCCAAGGCACCTACACCTCCACCATTGCTGCCTACACCCCCTACCCGAAGGGATGATAAGGGTAAGGCCCCTTTTATCAGAGAGAGCAGTCGGTCACGAGTGCAGTGTTTCCACTGTCACGGGTTTGGCCACATTGCCAGTGAGTGTCCCGCTCGCGCCGCCCTAGCCCTAAGTGTTGGGGACACCTTACCTCCCGAGCTTGAGTGTGTCGATTATGAGGCCGACCAAGCACTAGCCGATGAGTACTATGCCTTGGGGGAAGAGCTGGACGGCTCTCCTGTCGCCCAGGATGCAGCCACTTAGTGGGCTTGATGTCACCACCTTAGTCTAGGGTCATATATGAGTCGGTGTGTTTTCCTTGTGTGGTTTGTTTTGTGTGGTTTGTTTGCATGGTTTGTGTGTAGTTTGAGAGTCTGCATGTGTCTTGTGCAAGCTCGTTGTCGTTCTCTTATGAGTAAGAGGCGATTGGACTCACTCGATGAGTATGGGATCGGTTCTACCTCTACACCCGAATCAGTCACCTACAGGGACTCAGCGGTGATTCCTAGTGAGTCTTCGAGCTGCTCCCTTCCCTTTTGAGAGTGCCCCACCCAGAGTGTCCACCTTTAGCCCATAGCAGTTCACGCATATCGAGTATATATGGAATGAGCAGGTGACGATCACTTGGAGTGGAGCGTACCCGCGTTACTTGGCACGGTGACGGATCTGCCGGAGTACTCGAGCATCCCTACCCCTACTCGATGGGGTCGAGTTCCTCCCACCCGGGGAGAGTTGATGGGAATCGACGCCGAGCCTGTACCTTTTCTTTTGGCATTTATGTCCTTTTAGTTTGTGTTTATATCCTTGGGAAAGTATGTACACAAATATAAGGCTTTATAAGCCAATGAGTCATTCCCATGGATTGTGTGGGTTTTTGTGCAATTGTGTAGTAGGTCCAGCTAGGGGGCCCTTTCCCATTGGTCCATGTCATCTTGTGGGGCTGGTCAACCATCCTAGGTGGACATCTAGAAGGTTGGACTAGTCATATGGACACATGGGTGACAAATGGGTCAATATTCCAATGGTTGGCCACCTACCCTTTCCACTCTCCCATATAGTCAATAGGCCGCCCCCTTCCTTTCTATTTAATTTTATTTTTTTTTGTGTTGTTCAAACTTCATCTCAGCCCTTCATTCCCCATCCCTAGATCCAAGGGTCTACAATAGATTTGATACCTAGCATATAAAATGTTATATTTTCATGTGGAAATTAATGAAGAAAAAATTGTTGGAAAATCAAGAGTGCTTCTTGTGCCCCTCCCCTCTCCCCTGGTGTTCATCTCCCCCAACCCCCAATTCTAGAGTGGTTTCATCTCTATACCCTCCCCTCAATCTCTGGTTGTGATCTGTGCCGCCATCGCCGCCGTTCGTGCCGCCATCGGACCGCCACCGAGCCACCGTCGAAGTTCTGTCTTCAGCCAACAGCAGCCCCTTCCACGAAATTCTGCAGTCAACCCCGAGTTCTTATTGATCTGAAAATTTTATGGTGTATTCATATCTTCAATCCCCACCACCACAAAACAAATCCCGTCCAAATTCCATCATTTACTATTTTTCAAATTTCGTGTGTTTCTGTTTCCCAGTTCTGTTCAGTTTCAGATCTGTGTGACAGCACCCCTGTAATCCCCCACTCCGACCATATTGTTGATTTTTTCAAACCCTTCCAATTTTACTGGGAGTTCTGTCCACCGTCCCCTCACTCCTTGAATTTTCCTGATTTTTGATCATCCTTCCATCCATTTTTTAAAATTCATTTTCAGAGCCATCTACAGTGCTGTCAGTCAGTTTCCAGATCCGACCCACTGCTAGTAGAAAAATCATAACAATTCATAGTCACCTCCAAACTTGTCACAAAAACTATTTTCGTCTTTCTTGTTCGATTTGCTATAACTTTAATGAAGACCTTAGGAGCTGAATAGGACATCTACCTTGCGTTCAACGGCAGTTCTCAGACAACTCACCTGTAGATCTGAGAGTTCGGGTACTGTACAATAGCAACCTTCAAAATTCGCCAATCAGAAGTACAGGCATGGTTATTTTTCTGTAATTCCATTGGGTTGAAGCCCTTCGAAGCAGCTTTCCAACGGCGCCAGTTTCGTCGCATTCCGACATTGGGGCTGATCGCAGCGTCTGTTCTCGCCGGAGCGCGCGCCAGAAAATAGAACCGGCAGATCCGTGGCCGGTTATTCCGACCGGTGCCGAACGGAGCCGCCCGGCCTCCGGTCGACATTCCAGCGTGCCGCCTGCCCAGGGAACGCTTCCCCAAGTGTCCCCACCATAGTGGTGCCACCGAGCCCCACACGGCCCCTCCGGACAGCACGTGGGCCCCACAGTCACAAGTTCGGGTGCTGCCGAAGAGACGCGAGAAGCCGCCCGTCAACCTGAATTCGGTCCTCCCGGACCCCATTGTGTCGCCCTTTACCTCCCTGCGTGGAGTGGGCAATGGTCCATTGCTGTAACAATTGTGTAATATTATTCCGGGAGAACGAGTTTCGGCCGGGTCCGTCTTCCCCACGTCAAGCGCGTGGAGGTATCGCATTCGCTCCCTTCTCGGCATTTTGCTTACTTCATGTATATTTGTTTATGCCGCTGCTAGAGAGCATGTGTAGGGATAATTAGTTCGCTTTATATTTATATCACTGCTGCTGCGAGAGAGAGCGTTACCGTCCCGTGACCCGATCCGGGCACAAAAGAGAATTGACCACCCCAGCTCTTGCCAGTTTCTCAACCGTGTACGTCCGACGCTTCCCTCGTTAAGGGACAATCACGAGCTCACCTAGAGTCCGAGGACTGTTGTCGTGTCCATGGTCTCGTCCCGCATCAATCAAGTTCTTGAATATAGGGGCGGCCCAGGATGCCGTTGAATGTCGGATCCATGTCTAAAATGTGAAAATCTGCTGTAACAGTAATTGGACCCAAACCAACCTTTAAAGTAATCATTCCCAAGGGCGGCTTCCTAGTATTATCATAAGCTGTGACGGTAATTGTAGATGGCCGTATTTGACTTTCTGGAATGCCGCACATCTTCAAGGTGCTTGGCGGCAAAACATTAATGGATGCCCCGGTGTTAACCAAACATTGCTTTACGGCTATCTTATTGATGTCAATAGTGATGCACAATGCATACTTTCTAGCCGGCTGCGGAGCCAATTCATGTTCATAAAAAGTGATAGCCGGTTGATTGCTGGCCGGATTCAAAACTGTGGTAACTTGGTCAGCAGGAATGTCTTCATTGACCATCACCTTTTGCAAATACTATTTTAGAGCCAGCTGATGTATGGTTGATCTTTTAATCAGTTCTAGAATAGAAATTCGGGCCGGCGTTCTGTCCAAATGCTTCAATAAATCATACTCCGTGCCCGGTGTAGATTCTTGCTCTTGTTCTCCTTGTTCTTGTGTCGGCTCTTGCTCTCGCTGGGGAAACACTCGGTGGAACATCCGTCCACTACGGAGCACCATAGTTCGGGGCGCCTCTGTCGGGCTTGGAGTGGATGAAGGAGTAGAGGAGGTAGAGGGAATAGTGGTGTTGGGTGTTGAAATGGCAGGGGGAGTGGTTTTTGTAAGGGACCTCGCCGTCTGGGGATTATCGGAGGGCGGAAGCGGAGGCGGGGTGACAAGGAGGGGCCTTGAAATCATGGTAGTGGTGGGTGGAGGTGGAACAGGAGGGGTAATGGCTGCCGGCGAGCGGCGGATAAGAAGAGGTCTATTTGGTGGAGGATTTTGGTGTGGAGGGGAGTTCGGGGTTTGGCGTAAAAGGAGAGGCTGTGAAGGAGTGGTGGAGCGTATAAGGGTGCGTTGTGGCTGGGAAAGAAATATAGGCGGAGGCCTTCTTATCAGTTGAGGTGGTTGTGGTTGGTTGGGATTTTGACTAATTGCCCCAACAGAGGCGCTTTCATTATGCCAGTCTTGCCCTCTCTCCACTTCATGGATTGAGGTGACCGGGTTTACCTGTTGATTCTGAACCGGGTGCTCCGGTAGCGGGTTATTAACAATCCCCATATTTGGCTGGGGTGCAGGAGCCTGTTGTTGCTGTGGAATCTGTTGCTGACCTTGTTGTGGTTGCTGAACTGGTGGTTGCCGAGGAGGCCTTCAAGCCTTCAAAGTAGCGATGACCCTCCTCATCTCATCCCAATTGATATCACCTTGATCATTCATGTCATGTATGTAATCCTTGAAGTGAAAACAATAATCAATGTTGTGCCCCGGCTGCCGATGGAAGACGCAATACCGGGAGGTGTCCACATTTTGCGGCCATACTGCCCTTTCTTTAGGCAATGTGAGCAGGTTAGCAGCCATGAGGGCGTTAAAAATGTCTGACAAACTCTCAGGTAGCGGAGGGTATTGGGCTCTTCGTGGACCCATCGGCCTTCTCGGTTGTTGTGGTTGTTGCGGTTGATAATTAGCCGCGGGGGCACTTGGTGATATTAGTTTTGTGGAGCAAAGGGGAGTTGTTGTTGTTGTGGAGGTGGAGGAGGCCTTAAGGTTTGAGGAGGATTATTATTTGACTGGTGGACTTGATTCTGGAAGGCAGGCTGTTGTGGTGGCCTTGGGTTTGGAGGGTGGCGGAAAGGAATGAAGTTGCCGAATGCGCTCACCTGCTCATTGATGATAGTGCCTTCGGTAGTTGGGCCAGCATTACCAGTATGAACATTTTTTCTTATCACCTTTGGCCTTGGCTCGAACATGCCCATAATGGGCGAGTCTTTCATTTGAGTTTGTATATATCTAGCTCATTCATAGAGCTCCTCCATAGTGCTTAATTTGTTCATGGCCAAAATATGATGGAATTGCGGAGTGGAGTTTGATATTATCATCTTGACTTGTTCTGTCTCCGATAATGTATCTTTTAACTTCTCGGCCATAGCCCTCCACCTATCAGCAAATGAAACGAAGTCCTCCTCGGGCTTCATCTTCTCAGCAACCAAGTCGGTAACAAACAAGGAGGGACCCACACGGTCCTTGTACTTCTGTATGAACTTTCGTTGAACTATATCAAAGTCACCGGCATCAGTCGGCTCCAGAGAATAAAACCATTCTAGTGCTGGGCCATCCAAAGACCGCCTAAAGAGGTAAGCCAACGAATTCTTATTGTCCTGCCAGAATGATGCTTCATACATAAAGTCATTCAAGTGAATGTTCGGGTTGCCCGTGCCATTATACCGCCGGAAATTCGGCATTTTAGAAGGTGGTAGATGAAAAACCGGCATAGGGGGAAGCATGATTATAGGAGCAATCTTGGATGCAGTGACCCTCTTAAGTTGTTCCTCCATACTAGCCATCTTTTGGAGGAGCAGAGCATGGCTATCAGACTCAGCTGGGGCCTGACGAAAAGAGTGTTGGTTTGTCATAGGCCTCCTTAAAATTTGAGAAACAGGATGTTGTTGAGGCCTAGCAACGGAGTGACTTGCCGACTGGGTCGGCATAGTCATAACAGGAGTTGATGGGCGCGAGGGCACCCTAGGGGCGACCGCCGGGTCGTTGGGAGAATTAACAGAGTGGCCACCCATGGCCTGGGGAGGGTTAGAAGATGACGAGATAGACTTTCCCTTTAGGAGGGCGGCTTGAGCTGCCTGGCGCTGGGAGTCATCCAGCTGAGCAAGAGTTTTGAGAAATTCGTTGAAGTTGAAAGAAGGGAGGTGTCCCCGGAAGTATTCTGAGTAGTAGGTTGGGCCTGGGAAGAAGGCTCAACCTCTAAAGCAGTAGTGGTGGCGTCCACCATGTGGACCTCAGTAGAAGAAGAATTATAGTTTCCCTCGTAATAAACAGAATCCTGAGAGGGAATCTCATAGAACGGGTCAGAGTGACCCTCCTCATAACCGTCATAAGTGTACCCGTAGTTGGCCATATTGAGAATTTTACCTGAACGCAATTTCATTCTTGTGTTGAAAGAAATAAATTTCCAGCAATGAGATATAATCAATGAATATCACCTTTTCAAGCAAGAGAAACACACAAGTTGTAATGAGTCCCAAAGATTTTAAGATTTTCCTTGGAGATTAGGGTGAGTTCAATATTAGATTCTCTCTTTTGAGGGTGGATCCTGGTTGAAAATTTAGGTATAATCTCCGGGTATCTAGATTTTTCCCTCTCCTCTCCAACGTATGGGTCAACTATACTCCGGGTACTTCAATGGTACAACCTGCCTGGCGTCAGTGAGGGAATCCACGGGTGCGAGGACTTACGGAGGCTTGGCTTAGGAATTTCCGGTCCAATGAGACGGAATGCTCAAAGGAGGGTCCTTCCTTCACCAAGAGGGGTGTAGCTCCTAAAAAGTGTGGGGAGAGGAGGTCTCCCAAACCATATGCCCTGAATGCAATCTAATGCAAGCAATATCAAGCAGGTGATATCAAAATAGCTCAAGCGAGTAAAACAACAATAATCAGTGATTCTGTAGGCACAGAAGAAACTGACGCCTTGAAGAAAGGCGTTAAATCAACAGACAGTGTCTGGAGTGCAGTCGCTAGCTGCTATGAACAGCGCGAACAGGGAGCAGTAAGACAAAATGGCGCCCTGGAGCAAGGCGCTGACTCTATGAAAAACGCCTCTGGAAAAGGGCGTCAAATGACAGTAAACAGTACCCGCAGTATAAGAATAAATAAAATGACGCCTTGCGATAAGGCGCTGAATCAATGAAAGACGCTTCTGTGGGAGGCGTCAAATCGTGCAATAAGCACCAGCAGGTAAAAAAAGGACGCCTTGGAGTGAGACGCCAAATGATGAACGACGCCTCTGTAAAGGGGCGTCAAAACACTGTAAACAGTAATGAGATAAAGAGCAAAATGATAATAATCAACTAAATGACGCCTTGGTGTAAGGCGTTGAATGATGAAATGACGCCTCTGTGAGGGGCGCGAATTATAAAAATGACAAAAATGCTAGAAAATGACTGAAACAACGCCTCAGTCGTGGTCACTGTATGAATAAATGACGGCAGTGTGGAAGGCGCTACTCAGTTCAAAGAACCGACAGCCCTGGCAATCAGACAGAAGTCAAACAGAGATAAAAAAGTCTAATCAGTGGGAGGTGTGCACGTGGTGCACAAGGGGAAGGGTGCTACGTGGAGCACAAGGGAGGGGTACGCGAGGGTACCAAAGGAGTGGCACGCGAGGGTGCCAATGGGAGGGTGCTACGTGGAGCACAATGGAGGGGTACGCGAGGGTACCAAAGGAGGGACACGCGAGGGTGTCAATGGGAGGGTGCTACGTGGAGCACAATGGAGGGGTAATCAAACTAAAAACAAAAGGAGTCCCACCGTGATCGCCAATTTGTAGATTATGAAAAATCCACAATGAGAAAAAGAAGGAAAAATAATAAAGTAAAGAAGAAGAACGTAAAGAAGCAAAGAAAGAAGCACGTGGTGCTAATGGGAAGTGTGATCGCTAGAGGGGTTACCTCAAAAAGAATGAAAGTGATCGCATGTACCTTGTGTTAAGCGCGACAGATTGTGAGATTTTCCTTCCTCCTTCCACCGGTCGGCCGATAAAGGGGGTTCGTAGCTTGATTACCCTTGCAAAGAACACACAAAACAAGTGAAAAAATGGATTAGCCAAAGGTGCGTAGTATCAATGTTCTAATGATATGAACTCAAGCAAATAAAGCATGAACACACCTTGTGTGTTTTGATTTTAAACCCCTAAAGAGGAGCAACAAGGTTGGGAATAATGGATGCAATGATATGCAAACAAACGGGTTATATGATGATAGTATCTCTAGCAGAATAGTTAGAGGAATGTGTGTATGAGGTGATAATAGCTAACAAAATAACCAAGAGAGAAGAGGAGCCTTCTGCTGTGTGCGCAGCAGTAAAGGTGAGAAGGCAAAACAACACGGTAGCTTCAGCGCTAGGGAAAGGATGAAGAATCCACTGTGGAGGAAGAACCTTGAAGAATCACCTGCAAAAGGAAGAAGACTCTCTCTCTTTCTCTGTAAAGCTCACACGATGCAGTTGCTCTCTTTTTAGCTGCCTCTTTCTCTCTCGCGCGGGAGAACACACGGGGGTATTTATAGGGCCAAAGATCCTTGCAAAACAAGGATTGAAATAAGGTAATAACCCTCCAATAAGAAACCCTCTCCCCAATCGAACACAAGGTGCAAAATGGGGTAAGGATCATTACTGGAAAGAAGCAGGCGAAACAGAGTTGGAAGTGAAAATGACGACCTGCAGAAGGGCGTCAATTGAAAATGACAACCTCACCAGGGGCGTTAATTAAAATGACGCCTCCTACAGTGGCGTCAATTCCTGCACTTATTTATGGCAACAAAACACTTTCCTTATTAAAAATTCTGAAATGACGCTTGTCCAAAGGGGCGTTAAACAAGAGACGCTTCAAAGAGGGACGTCAATTCTTCATTTTTCAATTTGCTTAGGATTCGTAAAATTCCAGGAAATGACGCCGCTATACATAGCCGTCTGTTTCTGAAGAGGCACCCTTGACTACGCCGTTAATTAAAAGACGCCCCTACTTAAGGCGTCAATTCTATTCAACACAAAAAAATGCTAAGAAATCACAATTAAAACACAGAAAAATAGAAAAACTTCGTATTAAGCCAATATTGAAGTCCACTTTGGGGCGTCACATGGTGACATGAGATTTACTCAACATAGCATCGATTTTGGCGTGTCTACACTATCGACATTTAAGCCGACAGCTTTTCCAACAACTTTTTCATCATCTGCATCTGAGCTAACAGCTCCTTAATTATCGGCTTCTAAGCCATCAGTTTTCTACCATTGGCACCCAGGCCAACAGCTCTATAATCATCAGCCTCTAGGCCGACAGCTTTCCTATCATCGGTATCTAAGCCGACAGCTCTCCCATCAGTATTTAAACCATTGGCATTCGAGCCAACAACTCTTCCATCATCAGCATTTGAGTTGATAGCTTTGCTATCATTGGCATCCGCGCCAACACTTTTCAATCATCGGCACCTAAGCCGGCGGCTCTTCCATCAACTCTCCAATTATCGGCTTCTAAGCCATCAACTTTCCCATCACCGACATTTAAGCCAATGACTCTCCAACCATTGGCATTCGAGCCAACAGCTTTCCAACCATTGACGTCCGAGCCGATAGCTTTCCAATCATTGGTGTCCGAGCCAACAACTTCTCCATCATTGGCTTCTAAGTCAATAGCTCTTCTGTCATTGGCGTCATCATCGACATTTAAGCCAACAACTTTTCCAACAGCGTGTTCATCATCGGCATTCGAGCCGACGGCTTTGCCATCAACTTTACTACAATCGGCATCTGAGCCGACAGCTCTCCAAGCACATATAACTCCCTTTTGGCTTAAGCCCATCCCAACATCCACCATCACGTCCCATCATGACATTAATACACCTCAGCGGCTAAGATTTTCCATCAAAGCCCGCTGTTCTATTTCTGGCTAAGACATCCTGTCAAGGCTTACCATCCTACCTTCGGACCAGACCCACCGTCTGAATGAAATGACCCCCGTTGGCTAACGTCAACCCCTTTGTCCTGCTAGGACTGTACACAGTGCATAAAAAACCCCTTTTTCCCTTTAGTGATGACATTAATCCTTTTTACTTGCTCATAAATAATTAACTTGTAGGCGCTTGCATCGGGCGGAATGATGATGTATGTATATAGGATATACGCGTATAATAATGATATATACATATGTACATGCAAATAAAAAGGATAAAAAAAGATAAAAAAGGAAAAAGAAGAAAAAAAGAAGAAGAAGAAGAAAAAAATGAGAAAAAAGCTTTGCATGCCTTTTGATTCTGAGTGCTTGTTCACCTTGCTTGCATGCTTGCTTATACTATATATTAATGCACTTCCTTCGACTTTCTAGGACCATGGTTCCTTGTTAAATAATGCTGCCCCTATCCGATTCTAGATATATGTGCATCACGGTATATATTAAGGAATGAAAAGCCAATCTTTGGCAAGTGCATACGTCTACGGGAAGAGTCATAGCTATGTTGCTAGCATGACTCGCGAGATACACCCGAGACAAAACTCTTACACTTTACACACAGTATGTTCAACAATCCCATCTATAAGGACGCTAGAAATTCTTCCTGATACTTAGTGGATGCTCAAAACTCTACACCCGCACGAGGGGCAATCATGAGGAAAAAGCTGCCTACCCCCTTCATTTAAAAAAAAGGAAAAAAAGAAAATGAATGATAAGTGGAATGCGAATCTAGGAAGCTGGGAATCCCCACTAAAACAAATGAGGAAACTCGCACGAAATAGTGAAGCAAACCCCACAATGAAATCACAATAAAGGATGAATCCTAGTAGCCGAAAATCCCCATTCAGACACATGAGGAGACTCGCACCAAACAGTGAAGTCCATAATAGAACTGTAATAAAAAAATAAAAAAAAAGGGATGGATCTTAGTTGTCGGGAATCCCCACTGAAATAAATGAGGAAACTCACGCTGAACAGTGAAATCCAGAATTAAGAATAAACAAGGGGGCTGTGCGAAGCTACCAAAAGTTGAAAACCCCAAATGTATGTGTAGATGCTAGAGTAATCCTCTAGTATTACTTAGAATGTCTGTGTGTCCCATGTATAGGGTCCATTGCTTACATGCCCACATTATCACACCACAGAGGAATGGTCTTGGGTGTAGGTTGAGGTTTACGCTATGCATATATTTTATGTGGTGTCCTCTTTACGAATGCACACCTCCCTTAGTTGTGTTTCATGAGCCGCACCTTGTCTAAAAATCATGGGCGCAATCCATATCCTATCCCCGATATAGGGGAGCTACCCTATATATATCTAACGTCTGCTGTTGATGAATGCCTGCATATTTGCATGAATAAAAAGACACATAACACTTTTCAAATGAGCTGCACTTGCAGGCCCCGCTCACTCATCTCTTGTTCGCGCCACCTGCAAGTGGGGGGCATTTGTTGGCACCTAAAATAAATAATAATAATAATATATATATATATATATATATATATTAAATAAAAAACAAATTACAAATAAAATAAATTAAGATGATAAAAAGGGAAAGAAAAGACCAAAAATAATAAAAAAAGAATAACAACAAAAAAATGAACAGAAGGCCAAGACCTTCTCCGCGCCGGACCAATGGGAGGAGGGCCCCCGGTCACTCTCTCTCTTCAACGCAGTGGCAGCACTGGCGCAGGGGGGGAGCTGGCCCCTCGACCCGCTAGGCATGCTCCAGCACAGAAAGCACGCGAGCAGGCGTACGCGGCAGCTCCACATGCAGAATGCCCGCATGCATTGCACCGGCAGGGGAGGTGGCACGAGCCCGCCCCAATGGCCCTCTACTTCGATGGGTTCATGCGCCTCATGCGAGAACCTCACGCCTACAGCACGATGAAGCTTCGACACCCGTCTGGGAGCCTCACGCGCGAAGCACGAGCAAGGAACACGTGGACAAGGCCCTCTAATGATTGGAGATTCCTCGCTCGTGCCCTCGCATGGCGGCTATAAGAACGAGCCAAGTGGCTGAAGATGCTCCTCTCTCGACCCTGGCAATCGTCTGCTATGTTGGCCCCTTTGCGATTAGAGAATTCCCAAAAGCTCCACATCTACATCTGAAGAAGGAGAAAGGAGAGAGAGAGGGAGAAGGTGTGTTGTTTGGGGAGGGAGAGGAGTCAATGCTCCGCCCTCCCCACCGTTCTTCTCTTTTCTTGCTGTATATCCGTTCCTCCCCTTTGCTTCCCAAATGTAATAACCCCGGGGCAATGTATTTTTTTCTATTTACATGAATGAATGAAATGCTTCTAGCCCGATTTTGGGTGCAAATGTGCTCTTCCCCCCGAATTTTATCTTGATGCCAGTCTCCTATTTTGGTTTTATTTTGATCCCATGATTTCTATTTTTTTTTATTTATTGAAGGAAGCATGCCATATTATGAGTGAGTGCAAATTCAGTTCATCCAATTGCCATGGATGAATGCTGGGTTCTGTCTCCTCTAATCTGCCAAGATAGAGATAAATTTTTCAAACTCTGCCTCGCTGTCAATCCGTCGAGCATGTTTTGAAGGTTCTGTCCCTGGCCATCTCAGGGCGCTAACGCCTTCATGGGCCATATTAAATACTTGAATCCCTTCCCGAGTGCGCCAATAGGTCCTGTTCATTGCCCTCTATCTAGGAAGATTCTGTGTATCTGATGTGCATGGTTCCCAGTTCCGTTAACATGTATATCCTTCGTTGCTCAATGCATCTGATTTCTGTGGAAATGGCCTTGGGCATCTTCACCCGTGGCCATGGGTTGTCGGGGCTCTAGCTCAATCCAAAAAACCTGCTAGAACCTATGTTTTCCCATTGCATTATCTGATTCCCGTATAAGGATAGCAGTATGTGGGGTCCCGTAGTGCAGCAACACGGATCTAGAGGGGGGGTGAATAGATCCCTCTACTAAAAATATGTCCAATTAAAATCTCAAAACTACTGCACAGCGGAATTAAAAAGATTAATAAGATTGAGGAATTTAAACTAAGCAGGATAAACTAGATTCTCTCAATCTTACCGAGCTCACACGATTGCGTAAAAAGATTAAACAGTGATGCATACAATCACATAATTCAAACCATGAGACACGGGGATTTTTAAGGTGATTCGGGGCCACGATGGGCTCCCTGCGTACACCCCTCACCAAACCGGTGAGGCTTCACTGCTGTTAAAAAGTGTCTGGGGAAAAAATCCCCACACATACACGGAGCCAAGCTCCAACACACACACGTAGGGTGATGCCTACACAACCACACGGGAGTAAACTCCCAACCACACACGGGGAACACACCCCAAGTTACGCCCAAGCACACACGCGGATATGCTCCGCACAAAACGACGCACAAGCGTCAACACAAACACTCGGAGAACCCTTTATCCAAACCCCCACACAAAAATCCTTTCAGAAGTTTATGAAATGAAGACAAATATATACAATGAACTCCAAACAAACTCTAAATATTGCAAAGAAGAAGATGTAGCATGTATGAAGCTCCCCCTTTTAGAAATACTCCGGCTCTTCTTGGCTTGTTGTCGACTGGTCGCGATTCCGCCATCATCTTGCTCCTCTCATCATTCTGCTCTCTTTTCTCTTCTATCACGAGCTCCAAATCTTCATGGATGTAGATGATAACCACCTTGCAAGAGCTCCTCTTCCTTTTCCCCCTTTTCTTCACCTACAAGATAGAGCAAAATAAGCATTACGGTTCTTATCTTTCAAAACTCGGAGTTCACATTCATATATATAGAAGAATGGCCAAATGACTCATATAACCCTCCTAAAACATGTTAGAAACACTCTCATAACATTAGGAACCTTTGGGGGGTAGTTTGGTAAAGTTTCATGGGGTTTAGAAAGGATTTTAACACTTTACGGAACTCCCGTTCCTTGGGGTCGACCCTCGGGCAACCAAAGGGCAGGCAGAACAAAAATAATGGTCTGGCACAAAGGGGTCGACCCTTGCAGTGGGTCGACCCCTGGGGTCGACCCCTACATATTGGCTTCAAAAATAAGTTTCTATTTTCAATAGAAGCACTGAGGGTCGACCCTTAGTGTCGACCCATGCCAGTTTGGGTTATAGAAACACGTCAAACCCCCATTAATTCATGAAAAAATAAATGATTAAATATTACCATAATCCCATGATGATCAACCATGAATTTTCATCCTGAAAAACATGATAAAGCAAGTGGTTAGATGAGAATCAAAATCCTTGCATCAAGCATTAACACTATGAACATGTTCACATTAAAATACATCATTGAACCCATTCAAACATGTATTTGGCTTTCCATTCACAACCAACAAAAACACATTTCACCAAATAACAAGGTTTTGATATGATGAACATGAATCTATCATTCAACCAAATATAATGACATGGGAGCTCAACCGTTCAATCACTTTCTTGTTTCTTTCATAATTTGAACATCTAAATGCTTCAATACCCAAATGTTAACAATCATGTCAAATGCAAAGCATGTAGAAAAGCATGGGAACTCATTCATTCAAATGGCATTCTTGTTGATAAAAACTAACGTGCATGAAGTATTGTTTTCACGAGGAGCATTGTCATAAACATAGAATCTTCAAATCACATGCATCACATGCATCACATACATTAGTAAATATCCAATCATGCAAACATGTTTTCTAATGAATTCTCATTGAGTACAAGGCATATGCATTCTTTCAAGCAAGTTTCACAAATTCATTCTCATTCTAGAACAAAGCAATCTCACCAAGTGTATATGCAATGTATATGCAATGTGCTAACACCAAAACATGTATGAGCTTTACAGAGTCACAAGCGCATCCACATGATGAAATCACAATAACAACAGTTTGTAATCATCAAAATCACATACACAACACAGTAGACTCTTCTGCACTAACTTCTATCACTCATACACTCTCTACCTGTGGCAGTAGCACATCATGCAGTCTGTAGCATGTCAACACCACTGATTTAATTGAAGGTTTCTTTTATATTAAAGGGCCTTCCATGGGGAAGGGATACATCTCGGTTCCATACTAATTGAGTCTCTGATTAACCACCCTCATACTGCCCCAGGGATCTGCTCCTCTATAGCATGTTCTCTGGTGGATGTTTTATCGGAGAGCTATACATTAAGGGCCTTAGAGCCAGCAGTAATCAACTGAACACAATGCATGATGCCATGGAAATGGAATCATCCCTGGGTCGGTATAGATCCCCCTAGCAGTCTAGTCCTCGGGGCATTCTCTCTACCCAATTCTGGGATATAGGGTAGCCGGTTTTGGCTTACCTCGCTTTTTGGGGCCATCTCAGGATCTCCTATGGATGGACCCCGATTTCTCACCCCCGAAGCCTGGGTCCAGGGGAGATGCAGCCCAAATTTCTTCAGAATTATGGACTTAATAAAAAAATGATGAAATACGGACTGAACAACTGATGTAATGTTGAAGCTAATACATTGAACATAGAGGAAGCTTAAACTAAAACATTGGTGGGAATGCACTCATGCTGAATATATGATCAAACAATTTGAACGCATGATTGTGCAAGCAGTATGACCAAGAATAAATCTGAAAAGAATGTTGCTGAAATGACGAAAACTATCAAATAAACAAAGATGTCAGTCTAGCAACAATAAAAAAAATCATTCGGAGTCGGCTCCAAAACCATTCGGGGTCAACTCCGCTTCTTCATCCTTCAGGTTTTTGGCTCCATCGCCCATTTTTCAGCTTTACAAGCGATTTGTCACCCTTACGGGTCATTTTGTCACCATTGTAGCCCATTTTTCACCCTTATGACCCTCAGCCGTTGCTTTTTGTCCACTATTCACCCTTGCAGACTCCTCTTCCACTAAAACTCATTTGTCTGCCTTATTGCCTTACTTTTGACCCCCAGCCGTCGCCCTTTGGTCCATTTGTCACCGCTAAAACTTATCTTTCACCGCTACCAGCTATTTTTCACCACAAGAACCTATTTGTCACCACTAAGCCCCCCTTTGTCGCCATTACCACCCATCTGTCACCACTTAAAGAAAGAAACAAAAAAAGAGAATAGATTAAATAAAAGAAACTGAAGCCTAACATCTCATGAACTTCTATGATCAAACTATGTTAAATATTAAAACAATTAAATAATAAACAGCTACAGAGCAGTGGCTGGGGAGGAAGCACTTGATTAAATTCTGTTTTACAGAGTGGAGGTGGCCCAGAGCTTCTGAACACTTGTATCATGAGCAGGGAACTTCTGCATTTCCCACTGCATTGATGGCACCCAAATCAAGCATATGCACATTGCATGTTAATGCACTGAGGATGTATATAGACTCTCATTATTGGAAGTTTTCTCCATCAGATTTCATCCCTTTTTTTGTTTTGGGCTCCCTATATATGCTGGGATCTGCACAGGGATCGACTCTTGCAGACCTAGGCATTGACCCCTCCACCCACAAGGTTGACCCTCATTGCTCACCAATGGTCTGTGTAGAACCAAGGCACTTTAGCCCAATCCCGCGTTCAAGACTGCATATTCATATGCATTCCATAAATAAGTCAAAGTACCATGCACATGCATTACATGGACAAAATTAAAACCTCATTCATGCATTCCGTGGACAGATCAAAGTTTCCCATGCATTGCATAAACAGACTAAAAATCATTTACATGTCCTCCATGAATAATCCCAAATCTCGTCCATGTATACTGCATAGTCTGAGATCCCCAGGATTTTCAAATGAAGGAGTGGGCCCTTGGCCATTTGAGCAATATCATTGTGTTGAGCATATTTCTCTTCATTCTGCATGTGCATGAGCACACCTATGTTTGTCCATGTCCCAGGGACAGCCACATAAAAGAATGAAATAAAAAAATGGAATTGTTCTGCCATCAGAATATATGATCATAGGTTCATAGCTCCAACCTAGACAATGCAAATTTCCCTCTTTGTCTCCCCTTTTCCAAGCCAAAAACCAAACAGAGCAGGACATAGAAAAAGGAGTTGGAGTTAAACAATTAAATTAATGGGGACACAGTCAGCCCTATGGCTTTTCTTGCCTGGGCATGATTTCAACCATCATAACACTCCAATGACTGCACCAGGTATGAAGACCGAACAAAGAATGGATGAAGACTCAAGGCCAGTTCAGTCCCTGGGGTTAATTAGCCCTAAGCCTTCTTCTAAAAATCTATTTCCGTTCTTTGGAATCTCAACCTTTGGGGCGTGGCAGCCTCTCCTGATTTAAGCCTCTTGTCTGCTAGTACTTGGCTTAAAAGCTTTTGGTTGCGCAGTGGGATCTTTTCTCTGCATATCTTGGGTTTTTCTGGAATATTATATCTTCAAAAGATCCTTCCTTTGATCCACATGTCAATAAGGGAGTATTCTTCTCCAGGGAAGTGCCAGCTGACCTTGGATCACGGGCCAAATGTTTGGCCTTCGAGCATGAGTGTGAGTCACGTGGTAGACACAAAGGCATAGCTATATATCACTGTACTAGTTATTTGTCATCCCTACTTAACTATTTTTTACCCTTATCACCTAGTTGTCTCCCCTACATATGTATTTTTCACCCTTAGCCCCCTATAGCCATCGCCTTCGATCGACCTTCTTCTGCCTTCGCCTGTACCAGTCATTTGTCATTCCTACTTATCTATTTTTCACCCTTATCTCCTAGTTGTCTCCCCTCCATATCTATTTTTCACCCTTAGCCCCTATAGCCGTTGCCTTTGTTCAACTTTCTTCTGCCTTCGCCTGTTCCCTTCACTTGTTAGCTTGCCGGGCTATTTTTCACCTATATCGCACATTTGTCTGCCCTACAGACTCATTTGTTATCCTTAGGCATCATTTGTTCCCCTTGTGAACCTGTTTACATGTGTTCTTCATTTGTCAGCCTGGTGAGCCGTTATTCACCCTTGCTCATCTTTTTTTTTAGCCTTGAGGGCTATCTGTCAACCCACGCCTCCTTTTTTTCATCCTTGCTATTGGCCTTCTTGCCATTCTCACCACTAGTGCCCAACAAATCAGTTAGGCACAATTATCCCAATCCTTTGAACTTTAGGCATTCCGTCCCTTCTAAATTCATTTGCATATCTAGTTCTCTCTTTGGCATTTATCCACAGACTTCCTTCAATGCCATCAAACCCTTCCATGACTTGCTGCCCATGACCCACCTGGTAGACTAGCTCTGCTAGGTCCGCAGGATCAGACCTGAGGCAGTAAGGAGTCGACTCTAGGAGTCGACTCCTTTCTCCACAGGATCTGCCTGCCTTCCTCGCGTAGCCAGACGAAGCAGGAGTCGAGTCCATGAGTCGACACCTCCTCCGACCTTGCTGTCTCCCCTTTTCACCCATTATTTATGTGTGGGCCAGAATCCCTAAAAAAAATATGTCTGAAGACAAGCTTGCCGAGCTCTTCTTAAGCTCAATTTCCCATACCTTTTTCCCCAAGGATTGGGAAAATCATTGGCATTCCCATACCCTTTAATCTGAACCCCTAATTCTTCTGCACAAAAAAAAAAAGGGGAAAAATAGAAAGATGAAGAAGTTGCCACCTGAAATCCCTAAAATAAATGCATCCATATGATTGGAACAAATTTCACTTGCAAGTGAAATCAGAAAATAGTAAAACAAAAAAATAAAAAACAACATAATAAGGCATATGTTCTGGTGGGCTTTATGGACTTCTCACCTCCCTCAGACCCCAAAAAAGGGGAATACATATCTCAAGCCCTAGCAGCTGTGCCTGGCTTCCAGGGGATCATCGCCGTTATGGCCATGACTCAGTTTGCTCAAGGCTAAAAGTCTCTCTTCCCCCAAAATCATAGTATTGCTCGGACTCAGGACCCCTTTGAGTTTGATCCCATAAATGATGATGAATTTCTGCATCCATTCATCGTGTGCACACACTTTGAGCATGCAACAGAAGCAAATTAAGAATGAGCGAATGTTTGCATAAACGTCTACACTTTCCTGGCGCCCTGTTATATCAAATGGTTAGTGGAAGGTCGGGTTAGGCCCAGCGGGAAACTCGCACTATGCGTGAGTGCAATACTCCATCACGTACCGGGAGTCGGCTTAATGAATCAGTCTTACTGCATTACCTACCCACATGTGTTATATCCTACTTTACATAGCATGCATTGCTTTCATGTATTTTTTCCTCGGTCCCTCGAGGTCCCTTCATTCTTGGTGATTAATCAAGGGTTTTCTCCCCTCTAGAGAGATGTAATTAACGACGATACCTATATGGTGCGGCGGACTTCCGGTCTCGACATGGATTTCACATTCGTCTAACCAAGTTAGATCGAGCGCATAATAAATTTGTCACGAAAGTGACTGGCACACCTATAAAGTAAATAAAACCCGCAATAAATAAAAAGATAACAAAAGAACAAAATAGTTTGTCACCATGGGAGTAGAGAAGGAACTGCTTCTGGGAGAGGACGAAGTTGAGCCACAGGATGCTAGAATCGGGTTGGTGTCTAAGCTCTGCCCAAAACGATATACTCGTCTTTTCTTCGGTGGGCCAGTTGCTGCTACCCATCCCTCAGGATCTAACTGCAGCCACTGCGTCTCCTCCTCCCCGTACTTTTCAGTCATATGACTGTCATATGACTCCTGCAAATTGAATAAAAAATATTATAAATTTTATATTAATCAATCCTATTTAAAAATTGAATTATAAATGAAATGTGTATGTATATAATCTTACCACTACCGAGCGAGCTCTCTTGCTCGCATATTGATCGGTCCCCTTCACCTGGTGAACTTTAGCAAATAAATTACGGTTCGAGACCGTACCACTCCTCTTCTTTTCCTGTTATACATGTTATAGAGAATAAATAAGGACATATAAGAAATAAAATATAATAAAACTAAGATTATTAGTTACCAATCTCTCCTTCTGGGTCGCGAAGGAAACAGATCCAGAAGTATGGAGATGCACATCTAGATGTGACGCACGGGCGGCCTTGTCTTTTTCGGATTTGGCTATCCAACTAGGCTCGGCGCATCTATCACAGAGGACCTCCCAGTGCTCTCTCCTCATCCATGCGGGGCCGTGTGCCTTCCAAAGGCCACGGTCCTCGCTCCCCCTGGCTGCAGCCTGGGCGCGGTCCCGACAGCTGTATAATTGATGCTTATAATTTAGACTTGCTATGGCCTCCCATGCACGTCGAGCTCATCCGGCATCAGCTGGCCTCACAAACTGATATCCTCGCTGTCAAGAATTCAAAATTTAAGAGTTAGTCTATTAAAATTGCGGAGTTGGGAAATATGTAATTTAAAAGATTAAATTATATACTTGGAACTCATCGTACAATCAAATGCGGATATACTGAGGAAACTTTCAAAATGACTTATATGGGCCGGGCAAATGTCGCATAATAGTGTTGGTAATAAAACGGGAAGTGTCATTGGGCTCTACTTTATCCCTACAATTACATATGTTAAAATGATAGCCATCAATTATATAGTTGATGCATAGATAACGAACATAATTTACGAGTTTAAATATTTACCCAGAGACCCAACATGGCTTGCATCCCTCCTACAGTAGAAGTTGCTTGCCCTCGTGATGGCTAACAGCATCGTCTGCCGATTGTGTGCCCGGGTGGGCAGACGGGCCAACTATCACAGGTGGTGTGCCCGACCTACCTGTTACAAGTAAAATAGAAGTAGTTAATCAGAATTTAGCTCATTATAAAAAAACCTATTTATTCAACAAGTAAACATATAGAATTTTCATCATTTAACTAAGAATTTAAATAAACATACCAGTATTATGTGATGGAAGCGGTGTACTCTGTAGATCTGGTGCAGAGACACTCGGACCTGTAAACATAAAATATCGTGAGCAAAACAAAGTGCATAATCATTACTCATTTATCTAAAAATTTAAATAAACATACCAGTAGTAGGTGGTGGGAGCGGTGTGGAGGCACTCAGACCTGTAAACATAAAATATCGTGAGCAAAATAAAGTGCATAATCACTACTCATTTATCTAAGAATTTAAATAAACATACCAGCAGCAGGTGGTGGGAGCGATGTGGAGGCACTCAGACTTGTAAACATAAAATATCGTGAGCAAAATAAACTGCATAATCACTACTCATTTATCTAAGAATTTAAGTAAACATACCAGTAGTTGGTTGTGGGAGCAGTGTGGAGGCACTCGGACCTGTAAACATAAAATATCGTGAGTAAAACATAGTGCATAATCACTACTCATTTATCTAAGAATTTAAATAAACATACCAATAGCAGGAGGTGGGAGCGATTTGGAGGCACTTGGACTTGTAAACATAAAATATCATGAGCAAAACAAAGTGCATAATCACTACTCATTTATCTAAGAATTTAAATAAACATACCAACAGCAGGTGGTGGGAGCAGTGTGGAGGCACTCAGACCTATAAACATGAAATGTCGTAAGTAAAATAAAGTACATAATCACTACTCATTTATCTAAGAATTTAAATAAACATACGAGTAGAACCCCTCCCACAGCCACCTCCCCTCGAACTTTTAGTACGACCTCCTCGAACCATCTAATTATTGACAACAATAAAAGTAGTGCATATTAGTCCTCAACTAATTACAAGGAGAGGTGGTAAGCAATAATGATAAGAAGTGCATATATGTTAAATTTATTACAAAACATTCAATCATTATCTATTTCATCTTCAGATGCTGAAGATATATCAAACTTAGCCTCATCTTCATCATCTTCCTCATTCTCACTAGATTCATACTCTTCCTCCTCAGAGGACTCCTCCTGCCCAACAATTACTTCATTTAGCTCACTTGGATCGACTTCTTCCACTTCGTCCTCTATAGACAACCGAAGTGGCTCGTCAGATTCAGTCAGATGAAGATTAGAAACAACCAACTCTATAGTGTCACCCTCATCTGATTGAAAAAATTCGGCACTAGAATGCTCTGAGATAGCTTTAGTCAAATCTAACTCATGGTTAGGCACAAGCCTTGATTTTACCCTACAAACCGTCCACCAATCTTTATTCTTGGACGATGAATAACTTGAATAATACACTTGCTGGGCTTGTGTGGCCAAAATGAACGGCTCATAGAGGTATTCAATTTGGATCTATGTTTGACATCGACAATCCCATATATTGCGTCGTTTTGAACTAAATTAGGATCAAACCAATGACACTTAAAAAGAAATATACGGTTGTCTTGTCCAAGATACTGTAATTCTATGACCTCCTCAAGAATACCATAGTAATCAAGTTCATTTTCATTGTATGTACTACCTTTCACGCATACGCCGCTATTCATCGTAGACTTATTTTGTCCATAATCTCTGGTGTGAAATCTATAACCATTCATAAAAATCCTAGATAGGCATGCGCGCGAAGGTCCATAACTTATCACCCGGACTCTTTCATCAATAACATAACCTTCTTCAACCTATGAATATAAACCACATTACTTTAAAATTAGGCATACACCTCAAGCTTTGTGGAACTTAACTTCGGCACTTACTTGAGCTTTAAGCCATCTGCCAAAAGATCTCTCTTATTCCTTTTGAACCTCCATGTCATTTTGGCGTGGACATTGAGTAATTAATTCTGAATCAAATTGCCTGCAATGATGAATGGAGCATCATCGTAAAAGGGAGGAAGAATGTCAAGCAACTTATAAATTTTAGCACCTGCGGAGTTGAGGACTTACTCAACATAAGGTTCAATCGCTGCACAGTTCAGGAGAACATATATCTCTGCGGCCAACAACTCTCTGTTCTCTAATATGTGATTCGAACAGCGTCTGAATGCACGTCCTGGATACTTAAATTTGGACAGCCGGTCGGACGCACCCACCTCTCCTCCATCATCATTACATGGAGGTCGAGTATGGCGAGTTTGAATTTCGGGTTCGAAGTACATCAAACAGAAGTTCAAAATTTCTTCAATAATATATGCCCCGGTAATCGAACCCTCTACTTTTGCCTTCCTGTGAACCCTCATTTTCAGGTCATGCATACACCTATGACAACAATTCATATGACAATGATATACAGTGAAAATGACATATACTTGTAACAATTGTCAAATAAATTATAAATACATGATGATTACCTCTCAAATGGATACATCCGTCGAAATTGTACCGGTCCTCCAACTTTGGCCTCGTATGGCAAATGGATAATCAGGTGCTCCATGAAATCGAAGAACGTAGGGGAAAATATCTTCTCCAACTTGCATACCGTCGTGACCACATTCTGTTCGATAGTTTGCATGTCCCCAAGTTTGAGTTCTGATGCACATAGAATCCTGAAAAATTAACTCAACTTGGTCAATGCTCCCAATATAGGCTTTGGCAATATGTCACGGAATACAATGGGCAGAAGTCTCTCCATGAACACTTGGCATTCATGACTTTTCAATCCATATATTTTCCCTCATTGACATTCACACAACGGGCTATGTTAGACACATATCCATTAGGCAATCTTAATTGCTTCAACCACTAGCACAGTTCATTGATCTATGTGTCTTTCAACACGTAAGCTGCTTTAGGTTGCACAACTTTTTCCTGTACCTGCTGTAATTCCAGCTCTGGTCGTTTGCAAAGTATCTTCAAGTCCACTCGCGCCTTGGCATTATCCTTTGTTTTGGCTTTCATGTTCATGATGGTGTTGAACACATTATCAAAGACATTCTTCTCAACATGCATGACGTCCAGGTTGCCGTATCAAAAGGGCTAACTAGTAAGGCAATTCCTAGAAGATACTTTTCTTCACCTAGTTGTGATCCTCTCCAAATCCACGAAGATGTCATGTACTACCCGACAGTTGCACTATATCCGGTAAGTTTTGCACCTATGCCGCCATTTGTCGACCAGACATCCGTTCCAAGTCTGCTTTATCCATTTCAACTATGTTCTTAATGAATGAGTTTATTTGCCTTCGGAAAGGATGATCAATTGGTAGAAACCATCGATAACAATCGAACCAGCATGATTTCTTACCATATTTTAGGAAAAATGATTTGGTATCAGCCATACAGTAAGGACATGCCAACCTCCCGTGTGTGCTCCAGTTAGATAGCATTCCATATGCAGGGAAGTCACTTATTGTCCACATCAATGCAACCTTCATAGTGAAATTTTATTTTTTTATATGCATCATAAGTAACAACTCTATCATTCCATAATTTTTTCAACTCACCAATCAGTGGCCTAAGATATATGTCTAAATTGTTTCCTAGATTGTTTAGACCTGGAATCACCAAAGTTAAGAAAAGGTTCTCTAGCTTGAAGCACATGCCCGGAGAAAGGTTGTACGGCGACATGAACACTGGCCAACATGTGTAAGACGCCACTGAACCTCCAAATGGGTTGAAGTCGTCTGTGCATAAACCCAGCCTAACATTTTGTGGCTCATGAGCAAAGGTAGTATATGTACGATTGAAATGAGTCCAAGCTTCACCATCGGCGAAATGACTGATTATATCATCTGCACGATGTACTCTTTTCGTGTGCCATATCATATGTTGAGTTGTTTTTCATGACATATACATCCGTTGTAATCTGGGCATGAGAGGGAAGTATCGCAGTGACTTGTAAGGCACATCCTTCTGCTTTGAATTCTCCCCTCTCTTAGGTTTAAATCTATCATGCTGACAAATATCACATGATCTTTTATCTACATTATCTTGATAATATAGCATACAGTGATTAAGGCATGTGATGTGAACGGATGCTCGTCGTTAAAAGCACCCCGCACATAATTTCAAATTTCCGCACTCACACACAATAAAATTAAAATTTGAGTGTAGTGGGAAGTACGAGTCGATGCCCCCAGGAGGTTGAGTTTTGAAATTAAAAAATTTGAATTTCTTTTAGAAAAAAAATAATGAATATTTTATTTTGATTTTCAAAATTTACAATAACATGAAATAAATCCATTTAAAGAAATTTGGAGGGTTAAGAATAAGAAATTTAAAATAATAGAGAGAGAAATTTTAAATCTAACAAAATTAAATGCTAAATAAAATAGACGAAGGGGGGTAGGGAATTGTGCGGCCGTGGTGTGAGGGTAACAGTATCGTGTCCTCGAGCCTTTGAATCACGAGTGGTCGGGGACAACCACGTGCACTCGACCAGAAGATCCGTCTCTCTTGAGCCGACTTTAGACGAATTTTAGAAGGTTTAAGATAAAGAATTTTAGAAAGATATTAGGGGGTGGAGAGAGATTATACGGAATTAAAATGAATAACTAAATTTGTGCAGAATTAGAATGAATAACAATGACATTAGAATGAAAACAAACTCAAAGGTACAACTAAAATAACAAAGTCAATTACAACATTTATAGGTTGGAAGAACAACAAGAAAAAGGTGAAATAAGTTCCTACGTAAAAGAAATAGAGAGGGAGAGAGAGGTAGAGAGAGAAGGATAAATAAAAGGTTCTAAACTAACTAGAAAAGTGAGGGGGGAACGCTGACGGGAGGCTCCGCGGCGGTCTGTGTGGGCGAGAGAGCAAGAGAGAGAGAGAGAGAGAGATCGTCGACGCCAGATGTGGAGGCTGGGTTAGGGAGAGAAACGAGGCGAGAGAGGGGTGGGAGCTGGTGTGAGTTTGTGTGATCAGGGAGAGAGGGGGGGTGCGCGGTGGTGTATGTGTTGCGAAGGTGGTGGCGAGGAAGAGAGGGAGATGAGAGGAGCAATAGACTATGAGGGGGGTGTGTGAGAGCTACGGTGGAGGAGAGGGATCGGATGGGAGAGGCGGTGGGGCTGCCGCGAAGGGAGAGAGCTGACCTCCCTCTTCTTCTTTCTTCCCCTGCCCTCTCTTCTCTGCCAGCCCATCGTCGGACAGTCGTCTTCTTCTCCTTCACAGGCCTGCCATGCTGCTGTCGTGTCCCTCTGTTGTATGCGAAGCTCACCGTCGAACCAGTCCTACCGGCTCATGCGAACGTCGAAACCTAACCATGTGATGTTTACTCTTGAGCACGCGAGGACCAGCTTACCGGAGCTTTGCTCCTCTTCCGCCAGCCTGTGCACTATCGCCGCAGAGAACGAAGGGGGCACTATTCATAAAGGAGAAACTTTGGTGAAGATTGTGACAATGCAAAAAATTATAATGAAGCCCCTCAAATAAATTATTATTAATCATGTAATTTCTATTCTTCTTACATATATCTCAAATCCCATAGATTATGTTGTGTAAAATTTTTAATTAATTATCAAAAAATCTCAATTTTTTGAATGACTAAGATAATATGAAAAACATGCATAATTAATTATATTAAAACCCATAAATAATGAGTATGATGTGAATAAATATATAAAAATAGATGGTTATCACACCCCCCAACTTACTCATTATTAGTCCCTTGGCAATGTACACAATTAAAAATTAAAAACCAGTAAGAGTTTAAAAGTTTCATGCCCCACATCAAGATTCTCGTTCTTGAAATCAACTAAGGATTAGGATTTTTGGAATCATTAAAGTATACTAGCCATAGGGTTGAACATGATGCTCATAACTTTCTTAAAATACTCCCAAAGTCTCATAGCACTTGTGCTCGTGAAATCTAAATCCACAGTTAGGCAATTACGTCCTCCATACTGTTATTTTAGTTAGGTGTCTTTCAACTCTACACCTCTTAGATCAGAGCATTCAGTACAGTCACTTTATGCTGCCTTATTTTTGCATCATTTTTTTTACCCCTGGTACTGCATATCCCTTCACCGTTTGATGCGAACCTCAACACTTGCCTTAAAAGAAGCTGACCCGGTTACTAAGATCCAGGACATTTTCCATGGTTTTTTTTTTCAACAATGTGCTTTGCACATATTTGATAAGTAATTGGAGAGATAGCAATTAAAAAATGTCACTTCACTAGTAGATGCAGAGTATCAGACACCATATCAAAATAACCGAAGTCTCCAACCTGCTTCATTAGTGTGCAAGTGATTTTTTTTTGAAAGTGCTAATAGACTTTAAGAGATTCTCAGTCAGTTTTCCATGGCTAGACATTAAAAATATACCATCGTCCTTCTCCATAGTCTTTTCCAATCCAGATTTTCTTTTATGAGAGCATGAATCATGAAAAACTCATGTGAGATTTTAATTAAAGTCCCGCGATCAATGACACCCAAGAGGGGGTGAATTGGGTGTATACAAACTTTTAACAAATTTATGCCCGATTCAAACAGGAAGGAATAAAAGCCGTAATGATTTCCAATACTATATGAAAACAAAGAGATCTAATAGAATCTATCGCACTCAGCCGATCTTCGGTACTATGGCAGAAGTGAGAATCCAGAGATTCAACTCACGCAAGATGTTATCTTCCTAACAAGGTTTGCCTTGTTGATCCGAACCCACCTTTTAATATACCCAAGATCTAGTATGGAAACGATGAATTATGCTAGATCTAACACAAATAATGCAACCAAGAAAACTACGCATATGCTGCACAGAATGGGGATAGAGGAAAAAGAACAAACCACATAATGGACAGAGATTTTTAGGTGGTTCAGATGCAACAACAGCAACCTACATCCACCCCTCACGATCTATGAGGATTCCCACACTATCTTGTAAAAGATTACAAGATCAAAACACACATACACACATGTGAGGAGTTTGGAACTCTCACAAAGGTGTACAAACATCGAATCACAAAGAGATGTGAAGAATTAGACACACACACACACACACACATGGATCTGCGTAGATCCACACACACACAAGTATTCAGATATTACAAGAACACTGATGCGGGACGGACACATGGACCGACTCTAAGTGATATGGACCTCATACTCTAAATGCATACACGACCAGCAACATACGAGCATGAGAGACACTAGGCCTGACACTAAGAGCTCCTATGGGCTATACGTCGCTAACATAAACGCAAGCTCACTTGTCATCCCAAGTGAGGGAAACGGGGATCGTGTGCGGTTGAGAAATCGGCAGAGTTAAGGGTAGTCTGATCTGCCGTGCTCGGATCGAGCCACGGGACGGGTCACTCTCTCGCTCACAGTGGTGACATGGACTCACGGGCTAGAATCCTACGCTCTCACAGTGGCATATGACCATATACTAGCTAAGCAAAGTAATGCCAAGAAGTTACGATCGTACCTCCATGCACCCGGCGTGGGGAAGACAACCCCGGCCAAATCCGTACTCCCGGTTAACAATTATTAAAAAGGTACAAAGGTTTTGACCCACTCCACGCAGGGAGGTAATAGGTCACATGTGGGGCCTGGGAGTCAAGCGAATTGGGTTGACGGGCAGCAACTTGAGGTCGCTCCGGCGGTGCCGAAACCCGCGTTTAGTGCTGTCCGGACGGCGCGATCTACGGGTTCGTGGGACCCACGGACCGCTCTGTCCTCCGGGTCTGATGGGGTGGGTCCCGCTGTGATGGAGACCCCTGGTGGCACGCCTCCCTGGAAGGCGGTCGGGCGGGAACGCCGGTCGGGGGGCGATCGGCTCCGATCTCCAAGCTTTGGAGTTGCTGCCCACGGACTGGTTGCTTCTGTTTTCAGGCGCGTGATCCTACGATATCGGCTACGGCGATCACTCCCGATGTTGGATCGATGCACAAGAGATACCGTTGGAAAGCTCTCTCGAAATCCTTTGACTCTATGGGATTCAAAAAAATTCACCGGAGCTGTGCTTCTGATGGGCAATTTTAGAACCGGCCTGTTCTCAGTTTCAGATCTGACTGGGCGGAAACTGAATTTCCTGAGAGTTGGCGTTGACGGCTGGCTAGACCTACGATTCCGATCTCAAGCTCTTCATGAAAATTGTAGAGGGGAGAGAGGGGAAAATGGCAATAATTCTTAGGACTGATTTGGTGAAGGTTTGGGTGGGGAAAAGTATTTTATACTGGCAGGTGGTCGGATCTGGACAGGGGCAGACAGAACTGAAAGGGATCTGAAAGTGATTTTTAGAAAATAGGTGAAGTCCTTTAAAAATTCCATGAAAATTCGTGGATGGAAGGGGTGTCAGACAGAATCTCCAGTAAAATTGGGGGCTCCAGGAAAAATCAAAAAGTGGGTCGAAGATGGGAAGATCAGGGTTGCTATCACCGTAGATAGAAACCTGGCAGATCTGGAATGAAAAGATGGACGAAAATGGAAAAATGGAAATTGGAAACTAGAGGCCAAACCAATTTTTTTGAAACGTGGGTTGGATCCTTAGAACTCACCTTGAAAATGTGGCACTCAGAAGATCTCGGATCTGAGAGTTAAAATTCATGGAATGGGTTGCTATTGGATGAAGACAGAACTCCGATAAGGTGGCAGTGGCGGTGCGACAGCGGCTCGATGGCGGCGGCAGTGATAGATCTGTGCTTCCCACTCAGAAGAGACTTGAAGGAGAGGCTCCACACCTCTGAAAGTAGCCTTCACAGCTACAAGAAGGGGGAGGAGGGAGGAGGGGTGCGCACCAAGCTTGGAGGCTCCAACAAAAATTCTGATTTTTTTTTGCATTAATTCTAATCAAATGAAAATACAAGGAATATATATGAAATACAAAAAGACTTCAACTATCCTTAGATCTAGGGTTGGGGAGGGGTAAAAGAGGGAGTTCAATTTTATTTCTCCCATGTGATTTGGAATCAAATAAAATAAAATTTTAAATCCTATTAAACTATATTAAAGAGGGGGCGCCCCCTTGACTTCATGGCCATCTTCTTGGACTTTTTTTCTCATTTGTCCCCCCCTTGGTCCACTCTTCTAGAAGCACACTATTGGAAGGTTGACTGACTCCACATGGGCCCTAGAGATGAGGTGGACTAATGGGGAAGAGGTAGGGGGGCCCGCGGGACCCGGGTGGTCCCATTTTACACATAAACCCTTATTACAATCCAAATTACAATCCGAGGTAAAACCAATAAACACACATGACACAAAAATAAAGTCCCAATAAATATTATAAATATCGAGACTCAAGGGGGAGTCTCCAGACTGTCTCTGAGCCAGATGGAAGCCGCTGTAGCTCGGGTGGTGCTCCGCGTACGGTACCGGTGGCTCTCCGACTCGTGCCGCTCGTGTGCTCTGGTGTCCGCACCAAACACACTTGAATCTGAAATAGAAATCGAATGGAAGACACAAGATTCAAGCTCCCCCTTAGTTGATGAAGTAGGTTTTGGATGCAGCTTGATCTCCACTTGGCTTGGGGTTGATCTGCTCCAGATGTGGCTTGAATCACTTGAGGATGGATGAAGAACTTCCTTCTCGGAGCGCTGTTCACAGCTACAGTACCAGCACTTGAATCTCCCCTTGATAGCCTCCTTTTGCCTCCTTGGATTGATTAGGGTTACAATCCCCAAAGAGATATTTTATAACTCTTGAATGGTCAAGAGACAAGCCAGGAACCAGATCCACAAATCATGGTAAGTCTGATGACTTTTGGATTAAACAAACCCAATGAAGAGGGCTTCCCACATTGTAGAAAACAAAGTCAAATATGGCTGCTTCGAGGCTGGCGGTCGACCGGTAGGAGGGGGCGGTCGACCGAAATTTTACAGGAATGGGACTTTTCGTTGCTGGGAAAACCGGTCGACCGGCCCCAGCTGGCGGTCGACCGCTGGCTGGAATTCCTGCAAAATTGACAGAGTTAGACAATAGATCATGATCTGTGAGCTAATCAGTTTCAGACACATCCTGTCTCAATCAAAACAAGTGAGTTAAGCTTAGCCTGGGCTGTTTAGGAACCAAGATGGATTTTTGCATTTGGAAGGAATTAAACATTTAAACATAGTGCATGATGAAATTAGGCTTTGAATGCGTAAGAAAGTCGAACTTGATTACTAAGACAGGGCACATGATAGAACGAACGTCATGGGTTTTGTTATCATCAAAATCACCTGAATATACTCAACAATCTCCCCCTTTTTGATGATGATAAAATTGAAGGGGTATTTAAGTACATGGGCGTGCCTTTAAGCAATGTTTAAAAATTAAGATCAATGTTCAAAATCAAGGCAGTTTACTCACATCCCATCAAACCAGTGAACACAAACCATTCAACGCTTTATTTGCCAATTAGAAAAGAAATGAGATACAAGAGCCAACCATTGGAGATCAAACACCAGTTGCATTCAATTCTTCATTTCATTACAAGGTACATTAATGCGAAAGTGAATGCACGACTCTAGACACAAGTGACTAAACAAATGCATAAATACAGAAAAGACTCAATGATCCTCACATGATCAGACATGCAAACACTCAGACACATACCGACATACTTAAATATATAAAACCTGCACTACTACTTCTCCCCCTTTGGCATCATCAAAAGGGGATAGGATAGACGAAAGGGGACCCAAGTGACACAAGACCAAAGTATAGCAATCTAGAGGGAGAAAAAGAAAAAAAATCCTCATGGTGCATCTGCAGGGGGCTGATCCTCTAGAGGAGGAGGTTGGTAACCAAGGCGACGGCGGATGTCTTCAAGAGAATGATCGTGAAGCGGAAGACTATCTTGAAGACGGCCAATGGTGAGGTCACGAGCCGCATCACGATGCGCATGCCAAGAAGAGTCATGTTCATGAAGTGGAAGGCCTGGCTAGAATCAGCAAAACTGTCGGTGAGGCTAGTCATATGAGTGGAGAGTGTGGCCATCTGAGTGGAGATAGTGTCCAAGACGGTGGAGAAAGAATCTATGCGACCGGACATAGTGTCAATCGCATTGCCCATAGTGTCGACGTAATCCCCGAGAGTACAAATTCGATCCCCAAAAGTGTCCACACGAGTCTCCAACCCAGTGAACCGCCTGTCAAAAGCCTCGTAATCTACCCAATAGTGCTGTGTGGCCTCTTGAGTGGAGGACTCTCCTGAAAGAATTGTGGTGGAGGTGGCATCTCGGGTTCCATATGATGAGGTGAGGGTGGAGGAGGCTGCTCCTCGGCCTAAACTGGAGAGGGGACATCCCCTTGATCCTGCTGCTGCTCTTGTTCCAGCTCTTCTTCACTATCAACTTCTTCTCCATAAGTAGGCACATCCCGGCGTAACTCACCATCGGGACCAAAGTAATATCCCAGATCTGTAGAGATCTTATGCTTATTATATATATCATTCTATCGAACATAAATAAATTGTTCGTTTGCCAAATTGATCCCAGCATGAATGAATACCCTAGTCAACTATGAAGCATACAGCAAAGATCGCTGCAGATTTGTTCGGCAAGCTCCAATGAGAGTCGTCATGAGGCGACCCATGTTGACTTGAATTCCATTCATCACATTGTAAAACAGGAATTTATGAACCTCTGTTACTTCATTTCTGCTGCCACTCTTTGGATAAATGAGGGAGGTAAACATATGATGCAATACACGCTATAGTGGTGGAAAATGATTCGCATTCAATTCAATTAAATTGCTGACACCATGCACGTACTCACAACTGGTCATAGCAAGAAATGTGTCCTCAACCTCCCCATGACCAAAAACCAAGTCGGCTCCTCTAGCCGCAACTCCTAGGCCTCTCTCAAACAGATCGGGAGTAATGTGAATCTCAACCCCTTCTACAACAGAAATTAATTCCTCATTCCTTGCAGTCAAATTCCCATAAAATTGCTGTACTAGACTGGGATAATAACGTGTATATCTAGTGACGAAATCAGTCCAACCTGGCTGAATCTCAAAGACTGCACATAAATCAAGCAAAAGCTCGTTCACCTTGTTGAAGTCGACCAGTCGAGGGTCGATAATGGGACGAGGAGGCAAACGAGGTGCTCGACGAGGCACTGGTGCCTACTGTGGTGGAGTAACCGGGGCCTCTCATCTCCGGCCACTCACTTTCCCTTGGGCAGAACGCCGAGAGCTTCATTTAGGCGGCATCCCGAACTAGAAACCCAGTGAAAAAACCCTTGAAGAGATGACCCTCGTTCTGGGGGATGAAGATAGAGCAACGGACACTCCAGGGGCTTGCAAAGGCCTTCTCCACAAATGGGAACCTAGTAGGAAACTCCACGAACGCACGAATGGCCGAATGGAGTTTGTCCCAAAATCGTGACGAACACGCCGGATCTTGTGCGGGTGGAGGAATGATGAGGTTTAGGGGCTTGGGAGGTGGAGTTTTGAGGTTCTGGGGTTAGGAAATGTGGTATGAGAGAGAGTGGAGGTGATAGAATGAGGGAATGGGGTGTTGGACCCCTCATATAAGATGGCTCGGTTGAGACCTGGTCGGGCCGGTTCGCCGCCACCGGTCGACCGGTGCGGGGACGGCGGTCGACCGCTAGCCCCAAAAACCCCAAATTTTGTTTTTTTTTGTTTCTTTTCCTTTTCTATTTTTTTATTCATTTTTTCATCATTTTTTTATTTGGGTGGGGACTATCATCCGACCTTCAGATTTGAGCCAACGTCATGAAATGGAGAGAAGGAGAGAGATGGAAATATGGAGAATTGAGGAAAGTTACTAACTCCCCCTCAGAAGTTTCCTAAGATCCGACATTACTGAGTCCACAATTATTTAACCAAGGAATATCTGGCCTTAGAAATGTTTTTCAAGGAGGGCTATATATATATAAATACATTCAAGCATGCAGGAGTGTATGTGAACACACAAGGTATTAAAAGTAAATGTAGACAATATGCATGTTTTCCTACCCTTGATGCATATGAGTTTCTACAAATGCAATTCTTATCCTAAGTGCAAACCTTTACATGTATGCTCTCACCCTTGCATATCCCAAGTTCTCTTCTTATCTTGTTAAATTGATCCTGATTTAGGGGTTTTGTGAAGATGTCAGTAGCTGATTATGTGTGTCAATGAAATTCAATTCAAAGACCCCTTTTCCTACATGATCTCTCAGAAAGTGATGATGAATATCAATATGCTTGGTCCTAGAATGTTGAATAGGGTTTTTAGATAAACTGATTGCACTGGTATTATCACACAAGATCAGCACACATTTCATTTCAATATCTAAATCAAGCAATTGATTTTTGATCCAAAGTACTTGGGCTCCACAACTTCTGATGGCTACATATTCAGCCTCGGCTGTTGAGAGAGCTACTGAATATTATTTCTTAGAGGCCCAAGAGACTAGGCACGCATCAAGAAACTGACAGTACCCACTAGTACTTTTACAATCTATAATACATCCGGCATATTCCGCATCGGTGTATGCAATCAAATCAAAAGAACTACCGATGGGAAACCACAAGTCAAAATCTATTGTGCCAAGTAAGTATCTAAAAATGCATTTAACAGCCGTTAAATGAGATTCTTTAGGGCATGACTGAAAACGGGCACAAAGACATACACTGAATTGAATGTCAGGGCGGCATGCTGTAAGATACAGTAGTGATCCGATCATACCTCGAAATAGTGTAGGATCTACTTTTTTACCATTTTCATCTTTGTCTAACTTCGAGGTTGTGGCCATTGGAGTTGACAAAGGTTTTGCTTCAGCCATCCCATATTTTTTCAACAGCTCCATTGTGTATTTGGCTTGACTTATGAAAATGCCCTCAAATGTTTGCTTCACCTGCAGTCCAAGAAAGAATGTTAATTCACCCATTAAGCTCATCTCAAATTCTCCTTGCATAATTTCTGTAAATTCATCACACAACACATTATTAGTAGCTCCAAAAATTATGTCATCCACATACACTTTAACTACTAATATATATTTACCTGATTTCCTTGTGAAAAGTGTTTCATCAACCTTACCTCTCTTAAAATCATTTTCAATCAGAAATGAGGTGAGCCGTTCATACCATGCCCTTGGTGCTTGCTTCAGTCCGTACAAGGCCTTCTGGAGCTTGTACACATGTTGTGGATGTTTGGGGACTTCAAAATCTGGAGGTTGTTCTACAAAGACATCCTCTTTAATATACCCATTTAGAAACGTAGATTTAACATCCATTTGAAACAATTTGAAGTTAGATGAGCAAGCATAAGATAATAAAATCCGGACCGCTTCTAGACGAGCAACCGGTGCAAATGACTCATCAAAATCAATACCCATCTCCTGGCTATACCCTTTGGCCACAAGCCGGGCCTTGTTCCTAACAACCAATCCCGTATCATTTAACTTATTTCTGAAAACCCATCGGGTTCCAATTATGGATTGATTCTTAGGTCATGTCACTAGAGTCCACACCTGGTTTCTTTCGAACTGGTGTAACTCTTCACGCATAGCCTGGATCCAGGATTTATTTTGAAGAGCTTCATGGATATCCTTAGGCTCTTCCTGTGAGATTAAAGCTATCAAATCCTCTTCTTCTACTTGCCTTAGAGATGCTCTGGTTCTTACCCCATCTTGAGGATTACCTATTATGTTTTCAACTGGATGATCCTTTAAGAGTGTGGAGGTGCTTGGCAAGTCGGGGTGCTGCACTTGCTGCTCTTGCAGTGTTTCAATTGAAGGATCTTCATCTTCTTCACTCTTGCTAGGTATTCCTTCATTTTGTTCATCCTTGACTTTAGATGTTCCAGCATTAGTTGAATTTTTGGGGGCTTCTCTTGCATCCACAATTTGAATAGTCAGTTTTAGTTCAGATTCATCAAAAATCACATGAGGACTTTCTTCAACAACCAAAGTCTATTTATTAAACACTCGATAAGCTCTAGAGTTGAGTGCATAACCTAGGAAAGTTCTCTTGTCACTTTTCTCATCAAACTTACCGAGATTGGACTTACCATTGTTTAGGATGAAACATGAACATCCAAAGGGTTTAAGATGGGAAATATTCAGTTTCTTACCCTTGTAGAGCTCATAGGGAGTTTTCTTCAAAATGGGCCTTACCATTGCCCTGTTGATGATGTAACACGTTGTACTTACCGCCTCAGCCCAAAAGTATTTTGACAGAGAATTTTTACTTAACATGGTCCGTGCCATGTCTATCAATGTTCTATTTTTCCTCTCCACCACTCTATTTTGTTGGGGCGTCCTTGGTGATGAGAAGTTGTGCGTATACCCGTGCTCTTCACAGAAATTGATGAACTCATGATTTTTAAATTCACCACCATGATCACTTTGGATGGTAGTAATTAGATAACCTCTATCATTTTGGATTTTCCTGCAAAACACTTGAAACTCCATCAATGCATCATTTTTATTGGATAGAAATAGCACCCAAGTAAATCTGGAATAATCATCAACAATCACAAAACCATAGGATTTTCCTCCTGGGCTAGATGTCCTAGTTGGGTCAAACAAATCAAGATGCAACAGTTCCAAAGGCCGGGATGTGGAAACAATGTTTTTATTTTTGAAAGATATGCGTGTTTGCTTGCCTTTTGTGCAAGCCTCACAGATTTTATCACTTTCAAACTTTAATTTTGGCAAACCATTCACCAAGTCATATTTAGACAACTTGGAGATTACTCCAAAACTAGCATAACCTAGTCTTAGGTGTCAAAGCCAAGCATTTTCATGATTGTTAGCTACCAAACACATATCATCACAAGAAACATCATCAATATCAACAGTGTAGACATTATTGTTTCTTTTTCCAATGAATTTGATCTCATTTATGTTTTTGTTCATGACAAAGCAATGCATCTCATCAAAAACAATATTGAACCCTTTGTCACATCGCTGGCTTATGCTCAAGAGATTATGATTTAAGTTTTTCACCAAAATCACATTCTCAATAAGAATTTCAGAATTCTTACCTATATTGCCGATTCCAATGATTTTACCTTTGTCCTTGCCTCCAAACACAACTGAACCTCCATCCTTATCTTGCAGTGTAGAGAACACATTCTTATCCCCTATCATATGCCTTGAACAGCTGCTATCCAAGTACCATTTACTCCCCCTGGCTTCAACACATATCTGCAAGAAACAACATTCTCATGTTATTGATTTTGGTACCCAAGCTAGTTTGAGTCCGTAGGAGTTTGTCCAATTCTGTGCATATCTTTTCTTGGTCCAAAAAGTATGATTTCTTGGTGAGTTTTGTTTGAGCCAGTAATTTGTAACAACATGACCAAATCTACCACAATGATAGTAATTAATAGGTGCAAACTTCCTTTGGAATTGTCATGGTTTGGGTTGGACATGTTTCGGCTTAGTGTTGGAACATGAAGCATGGTTGTGTAGTGATATTATGCTCAAAGGGTTTTTTATTTTGGGGAGTACATCCCAATCCTTCCTTCTGAAAATTGACTCTAACTCCCAACAAGTTATCTAGATTTTGTTTGCCCTTGACAAACCTGGAGAGAGTGAACTGCAAGTCCGTCACCTCTTTATTCAAACTCACATTTTTATTTTTAATTTCTGAAATGGATGAGGTCAGAATTTCTTTTTCATTCTTGAGCTTTTCACAGACTTTTTCAATTTCAAACATTTTACATGATAGTTCCTCTTTGGCTTTTTCAAGATCTGAAATCGTTTGAAGCAAAGTTTCTTTTCCTTCGGTTAGCTCAAACCACTCTTGTTCCAGTTTCTCAAAGTTAACAAGGATATCTTCATGTGACACATCATCAATTTTCTTTTTGAGAGTTTTATTTTCAGATCTGACTTTCTTGTATTTTGTATACAATTTTTCATATTCCGACTCCCATTGTTCATTTGAAATAAAATCAGGATAAGAATTTACCTCGGTCGAATCATCTTCATGTGCCATGAGGCACATGCTTTCCATGAGCTCTTTGAGCTCTTCTTCGAACAGCACTTCCTCTTCGTAGCTCCATATAGTGACCATTGCTTTTGGCTTCCTGAATTTCTCCTTCTTGAACTTCTTCTTCATATTTGGACACTCTCCTCTCATGTGTCCGGGCTTCTTGCATTCATAGCAAATGACGTTGTTGGGTTTGCTTGACTCTGCCTTGGTTTGAATGGGCTTTCTTTCCCCCCTTTTGAAGTTGCCTTGGAAGTTCCTCTTCTTTCTCAAAAATCTCCTCACTTGGTGAGTTATCATGGCCAAGTCTTCTTCTTCATTGCTTCCGTCGTTGGATTCTTCTTCTTGAAAGTCTTCATCAGATTGATGAGCTTTCAATCCAGTCACTTTCTTCTTCTTCGTATCTTCCTCGGCTGTTCTCTTCATATTTATCTCATAGGTCATGAGTGACCCTATGAGCTCGTCCAAGGAAAGTGTGGACAGATTTTTTGAATCTTCAATTACTATGGCTTTTTTGTGCCACGCCGACGGAAGTGATCTCAGGACTTTTCTCACAATATCGGAGTTTGTGTACTCCTTCCCGAGACTTTTGAGACCATTTGTGATCTCCGTTAATCTTGCGAACATCTCTGAGATTGTTTCTTCATGCTTCATTTTGAACAGCTCATAATCTCTTACGAGGAGATTTGCCTTGGTCTCCTTGACCTCGGAGGTTCCCTCATAAATGAGCCGTAATTTGTATCACATTTCCTTTGCTGAACTGCACATGGATACACGAGAGAATTTATTAGGATGTATGGCACATTGCATAATATTCATAGCTTTAAAATTGACGGTGCATTTTTTAATTTTCTCGGGTGTCCATTTCTCTTCATCGTCAAAGAGTTTGTAAGGACCCTTGTCCACAACTCTCCAGATCTCATACTCCTGGGCTCTCAAAAAAATATGCATTCTATTTTTACAATAGGAGTAATTTGAGCCATCGAAGTATGGAGGACGATGAATGGAGTGACCCTCAGGCATCATACCCTTGTTTGCCATTGATCTGGATCTTACTCTAGATCGTTAGATCTGAAAGAAATAGAGCCTTGGCTCTGATACCAATTGAAGTCCCACGATCAATGACACCCAAGAGGGGGGTGAATTAGGTGTATACAAACTTTTAACAAATTTATGCCCGATTCAAACAGGAAGGAATAAAAGCCGTAATGAATTCCAATACTATATGAAAACAAAGAGATCTAATAGAATCTATTGCACTCAACCGATCTTCGGTACTATGGCGGAGGTGAGAATCTGGAGATTCAACTCACGCAAAATGTTATCTTCTTGACAATGTTTGCCTTGTCGATCCGAACCCACCTTTTAATATACCCAAGATCTAGTATGAAAATGATGAATTATGCTAGATCTAACACAAACAATGCAACCAAGAAAACTATGCATATGCTGCACAGAATGGGGATAGAGGAAAAGGAACAAACCACACAATGGACAGAGATTTTTAGGTGGTTCGGATGCAACAACAACAACTTACGTCCACCCCTCACGATCTGTGAGGATTCCCACACTATCTTGTAAAAGATTACAAGATCAAAACACAAACACACACATGTGAGGAGTTCGGAACTCTCACAAATGTGTACAAACACCGAATCACAAAGAGATGTGAAGAATTAGACACACACACACACACGGATCTGCGTAGATCCACACACACACAAGTATTCAGATATTACAAGAACACACACTTGAATCTGAAATAGAAATCGAATGGAAGACACAAAGAGAAAACTTCAGATTCAAGCTCTCCCTTAGTTGATGAAGAAGGTTTTGGATGTAGCTTGATCTCCACTTGGCTTGGGGTTGATCTGCTCCAGATGTGACTTGAATCACTTGAGGATGGATGAAGAACTTCCTTCCCGGAGCACTGTTCACGGTTATAGTACCAGCACTTGAATCTCCCCTTGATAGCCTCCTTTTGCCTCCTTGGATTGATTAGGGTTACAAGCCCCAAAGAGATGTTTTATAACTCTGGAATGGTCAAGAGACAAGCTAGGAACCAGATCCACAAATCATGGTAAGTCTGATGACTTTTGGATTAAACAAACCCAATTAAGAGGGCTTCCCACGTTGTAGAAAACAAAGTCAAACATGGTTGCTTCGAGGCCGGCGGTCGACCTGTAGGAGGGGGCGGTTGACCAGAATTTTACAGGAATGGGACATTTCGTTGCTGGGAAAACCGGTCGACCGGCCCCAGCTGGCGGTCGGCCGCTGGCTGGAATTCCTACAAAATTGACAGAGTTAGACAATAGATCATGATCTGTGAGCTAATCAGTTTCTGACACATTCTGTCTCAATTAAAACAAGTGAGTTAACCTTAGCCTGGGTGGTTTAGGAACCAAGATGAATTTATGCATTTGGAAGGAATTAAACATTTAAACATAGTGCATGATGAAATTAGGCTTTGAATGCGTAAGAAAGTCAAACTTGATTGCTAAGACATGGCACGTGATAGAACACACGTCCTGGGTTTTGTTATCATCAAAATCACCTGAATATAGTCAACATTAATTGGG
This sequence comes from Amorphophallus konjac, assembly GCA_022559845.1. Classification (NCBI taxonomy): domain Eukaryota; kingdom Viridiplantae; phylum Streptophyta; class Magnoliopsida; order Alismatales; family Araceae; genus Amorphophallus; species Amorphophallus konjac. The sequence goes on from CM040122.1 coordinate 39,714,357, forward strand.
TAGTTTTTTTTTCAAAAATAGGTTGTAAGTAATTTTGAACATGAATTAGTCACATTTTCTGTTCTTTTGAAAGGTCTCTTTGTATCTCATTCTTGCACATTTAATAAAAATTTCTTTCCTTAAATAGTGAATACTTTCTCAATACTGTCAATAGCTAGTCACATTCTCCACTCTTTCAGAGAATTATTGTTCAAATCGAACCAAATCACATTAATTTAATTTAATTTGATTTTATTTCGAAGTCATTTGATTTGACATAGTTTGGGTTGAATTCTTAAAATGATTTAATTTTGCTTGAGAAAAATCATGTTCAAATCAAATCAAATCGAACCCTTAAATAGGAGAGGAAAGAATGGTGCAGAGAGAACAGCTATATAGTTAGCACTAGGAGAGAGGGGGTGAGTTTCTTCCTTTTCCAACCATGGTTGACATTGTGATTAACCATAAATTTGGCGACATTGTGATATATTAGGGATTTAGAATAACATATCAGGATTTTAGGGGCGGGGTGTAGAATTGAATATGAATGCCTTGGTTGATGTACATGTAATTATCATATAAATCTACTTACTTGATCGTGCGTGTGTTATGGCCTCATGCATGGATAAGCCAAGGGCTAGTATTACATGGGATAAGTCATGAGTTTTGTCAGACTAATAAAAACAAGGCAATATTGGACTGAGCAAGGATTGGACAAACCTAGCTAATTATGCTGACTGCATTTCTATATATAAACTAAGGTCCCATTAAACAAATGTACGGGGGTTAGATGGCTAGGTTGAATTGGCCAAAGTCCTGGCCGCCCAGGTGTCTGGGCGGCCAAGGTGGTGGCCACCTAGGTCAGAGAGGTTGGGTAGCCATTGGGTTGGCAGCCCATCTCGGTCAGGTGTCTGGGCGGCTAGGGTGGTGGCCGCCCTGGCCAGAGAGGTTGGGCGGCCACTGGGTTGGCCGTCCACGGGTGGGTGGTCCCAGGGTTGGCCGCCCAGGCCCTTCACTGTCCCAAGGTCGGGCAGCCAACCTCCTGGCCGCCCAGGCCATAGGGAACCCCTCTGTTGGGCAGCCAGTGCCGTGGCTGCCCAGCCCTTTCTGCCCTCGGCATTCTATGCTTCGCCAATTCGTGTCCCGGTCTGTCTATATGTGACATGTCTTCGTGGGAGAGGCACTTGTGTGGTTCTCTATGATCCGATGTTCTGTCCATGTCACCATGGGTCTTCCCTGTGAGTCTGGGTATTGTGAAGAGTGCCCTTCCTCATGTGAGTTCCGCCGATCGAGGTCATAGGGGTTTAGTGTGTATAGCCGTCTCGTGTCGTGTCACACGCGTACGATGAGTTACGTATGAACCGAGAGTGTTCCAGTGGATTTCCGCTTTTTAGCGAGTTCTCACCTTTTGGTGACCTTTCCCACTAGTCGTAGTCCGATGACACACGTTGTGTTGGCCCACTTGGGACTGGTGGCAGGGTTACCCGAGAGAGATGATTTTTAAGCTGGTTACCGTAGGGCACCTCGTCTTTGCAGCCTGAGTCTGGGCTAGGGCGAAAATCAGCTAGAGGATCTGACCTAGAGCGCATGGTCTATCTGTACACACGTGGTTGGGGGCGTCAGACACGTGCTGACGAGCGCGACCCCAGCTAGTCCTTGTTTGAGGTTTCAAGGTTAGTGTGTCTCAGTTTCTGCCTGGGGCGAGTAGAGAGACGCCAGGGGCATGGACTAAGACGTTAGTGGATGCATCCGGCCTTACTTCTAGTGGGTAGTGCTCCTGTCACCTGAGGGGTTTTCGACTCAGGTTCTCTTATGCCGAGGTTCAGCGTTTTGGCGACTCGGTGTCGTGTTTACTCGAGGTCGAGGTATGGTTCCTCGCTGTCCGCGTGAGTCCCGTTCGGCTGTGTAGCTGTGTTTCTAGTTGACCGATTGAGGGTCTACCTGGTAGCCAAGATCCTAGCGTATGTGTCCTAGGAGAGGTGTTACGAGACAGGTCGTTGGGTTCCATCTTTCTGTGGCCTAGGCTTCGAGTTTTCGTGTCAGCGTGAGTCGTGTTCGATACTCGAGTCATCCTGACAGTGTGCAGGTTTTTAGCAGTTACTGGCTTAGCTCGTTTCTTGTGGCAGTGCCTTCTTTACTACTTTACCTACTTTGTTGTCTTTATATTTTATTACTTTATACTCTGTTTATTTGTTATTGTGGTGGGGATCCGCGGGACCTCTACCGAGCCAATGAGATGAGGCTCACCCCTTTTCCTTTCAGGTCGGCGTGCCTCCTCGTCGTTCGGAGGCCTTGAGCAGCGTTCGAAGTCCTAGCGTCGCCAGCTGGTGTTAGCCGGGGTATGCCCCAGAGGCTGTGTACCTTCCTTTTATTGCACTATACATTTTGGACTTGTGTATATCTGGACTGGTAATTGTATAAAATCTGTAAATCCATTTATATAAATATAAATTTTAAATTCAACACTTTAATTCCTGCATTTATTTTAGATTTCTGTACACTCCCGTGACACCTTTTAACCCTTCTGAGCTTCCCAGCTCGTGTGTGGCTGCGTAGGATCCGAGCGATATCGAGTTTGACCCGGTATCCGGATCTTGGGTCGTTACAATTGGTATCAGAGCGGAGGTTACGGTTGGGTGTAGAAATGTAGAGTAATTGTAGTGTTTAATAGTCCAGATGGTCTGGTACAATCAATAGCTGGCTTAGGTTGTTCCGCTTTCTTACCGTGTTGTCATTTTTTTTGTGTTTAAGGATCCACGATGGCGCAGAGGGGGGAGGCACGACCCCAGGCAGAGTTGGCCCCAGGGGTCCAAGACATTCAGGATGGAGCAGGGCCCCCCTCCGGTGGATGCGGCACCGGGTGCACCAAGAGAAGTAGAGTTTTTTGAGTTGTCCACCCAGTTCTTGGCACTGGCTCAGGGTGCCTTGCCGGTTGCCCTGTATTGGGCTAGGTTTGTAGAGTTGAGCCTGTACGCGCCAACGGCTATGGCATGTCTGTGATTTTTAGCCCAGCAGCACTTTATTACCGATTTGGGGCCCGAGATCTATCCGACTCTGATGCCGTCTGGGGGTGTGGACGTGGCGTTTCGGACAACAGCGATTCTGGAGGTAGAGCTGTTGCGAGCCCAGGAGTAGGGTCGAACGATGCAGTTGCGGTAGGGTCTTCCCCAAGTGGTTCCAGAGGAGCCAGTCTCATACTCTTCCCTGTAGACACGCCAAAAATGACGCTATGTTGATCAAATCTCATGTCACTATGATGACGCCCCAAGTGAACTTCAATATATTCATAATATGATGTTTTTCTATTTCCTTGTGTGTGGTTTTGGTTTATTTTTGCATTTTTATGATTCGCGACCTGAAGAGGGGCGTTATTTAAATGGCGACCTTATCTAGGGCGTTTTCTCAAGAAAGGACGACTAAATGTCAGGGCGTCAATTCCTGGTATTATCCGGTTTTAAAGTAAATTCAAAATCAATTCAATTATTGGTTAACGTCTTTCCTCAGAGCATTTTTTTTAAATTAACGCCTCAATCGTAGGCGTGTTCTCATAATTTTCAAATAAAGTAAGTTTTCCAAAATTAAATCCAAGAAGTGACGCCCTTGGTAGAGGTCGTGTTTTGAGTAACGTCTTGATGTAGGTCGTCAATTCTTGATTTGACGCCCTTCGTAAGGTCGTGTTTCACCTTTCGTGTCCTGCTTTAACTCCTCTTTCCTGTATAGAGTCCTACCTTCAATAGTCTCCTTGCTCGAATTAGAGGTAGAGTCCTGCCTTCTTTGAACATTGCCTATCCTTATCTTACCAAACTCGAGCTGATCTCCCACTGAAATCCTATAAAATCATGATCTGGTCGATCGAGGCAGAGGTTGACGTTTTCAGAGGTTGAAGAGATTAGAAACGTTCAAGAGGTTGAGAGGATTGACGGCTTCCTCTGCTTCCTTTCTGTTGTATGCTCGATTGAAGGACTTCGGCTTCCTCTGCTCCTTCTTCATCCGGTCAACCGTGTCTTCTTGGTTCCCTTTACTGTCGACAGGGACAGCAGGGCTTTCTTTTGTTTGTGTTGATTTATCTTCATCCACTATTTTCTTCTTCTGCGTTTGCATCAATTCCATCGTCAGTATTTTTCCTTTTCACTTTGCACTAGTTTTATCACATATCTCCTCTCTCCCTAGTTCCTCTTTAGGGGTTTTAAAACCAAAACAATAAGGTGTGCATGTTGATTTCTTTTCATCATCACATGTTTTATTTGGATTGATATTACTGCACGTTGGCTGAATCCCATCTTTTGCTTTGTTTCATTGTCTTTTTTGCAAGGTAATCAAAAGGAGAACCCTTCTCATCGGCCGGCCGATTGAAGAAGGAGGAAGGAACTTCACATCATCCCGCGTTCCAATCTTCACCAGGGATTCGCGGTCTCTTTTTACTATTATTGAGGTAACCCCTCTGGCGATCACATCTCCATATTTGCACCACGTGCAAGCTTTTCTTCCCCCTTATTTATGCATTAATCATCATTATTCTCCATGTTTTTCACATAATTTATTCTCTTGTGATTGTGTGGGATTTTTGCCCATCCACAAATTGGCGATCACGGTGGGACTTCCACTGTTTTCTTTTTGATTACCATCTCCATTGGCACCCTCGCGTGCCCTTTCCCCTCGGCACCCTCGCGTGCCCCTTCCCCTTTGGCACCCACGCGTGCCCTTTCCCCCTTGGTACCCTCGGTACCCTTTCCTTTGTGTCCCTCGGGCACCCTCCACTGTGCACACTGCACACTCCGGGATCAGCCAGCTTGCGTTTGCATATTTCTCTGAATTAACGCCTTCCACGAGGGCACTTTTTGTTTTAACGCCCTTTACAGGGGCGTGTTTATTTTACTAACACCTTCATCTAGGGCGTCCTATTTTTATGTTACGTCTGCCGTCAAGACGTCTTTACATCATCTTACTGCTTTAATCACGCTGCCTGTGAATTCACGCCCTGCCCCAGGGCGTTCTTTATTACATAGCGCCTCACTACACAGGCGCTTCCTCAGATTTGACGCCCGCACAAAGAGGCGTCCCTTTAAGATTTCGCGCCTCTACCAGAGGCGTGTTTCTGTTTCTCGCTACTGGCTCATAGCCTCTCGCAGTGATTCACGACAGTGACCCTGTCGTTGCTTTGGTTGATAGCGACCTGCCCCAGGTCGTCTCTTTCCTGCGTTTTACAGAACCTTGCTTCCTGCTGCTGTCTGTGATAGTTTGTTTGGTTGTCATATTGCTTGCCTATATTGCTTTGATTTGATCATATTACTTTGCATATTGTGGCATTTGGACGAGAGACCTCCTCTCTCTACACTAGGATTCCACACACCTCTCTTGGAATCGGGACGACCCTCCATTGAGCATTCCGTCTCTTTGGACTGGAAATCCCTTTTCCAAGACCTCCATAAGTCCCCGCACCCGTGGATTCCCTCACGGACGCCGGGCTGGTTGTACCCTCGAAGTACCCGGAGTTTAGAGAACCTATCGTTGGTGAGGAGAGAGAAAGAATCTAGTTGACCTGGAGGTTACACTTGGATCAACTAGGTTTCACATTGCAAACATAAGTGAACTATTCAACAATTCAACCTACTCTAATCTCAAGCGGAACACTAAAACCTTACGTTCATCTCAACTTGGTTGCATACACTTGCTTGGGTGATTTGACTTGTTTGGATTGAGTGGTTGTTTGTTTGATAGTGCCTTTATAAAATTATCTCTCCTCTTAAAAACATGAAACTCCGTTCAGGTAAGATCATCAACATGGCAGGCTATGGGTATTCTTATGATGATGAGGATGAAAATGTCTTTGGTCAATACGAGACCCCTCTCCAGGATTCCATCTATTATGAGGGAAATTATCCTCACCCTTAGTCTCATCATCCTCAAATCCATGTGGTTGATACCATTCCTCAAGAGGTTGTGCCCTCTTCTCAGACTTTGCCCTCCAACACTTCGGGGAACCCTTCTCCATCTTTCAATGTCACGGACTTAATTAATGCACTATCTCAGTTGTATGATTCCCAGCGGCAAGCTGTCCAGGCCGCCTTGAAAGGGAAGTCTGTTCCCTCTTCGTCTTCCAACCCCCCTCCGGCCGAGAGTGGCCATCACCCCGTTAACGACCAGGCGGTCTTGCATAAACCCCCCTCTCGCCCACCAACGCCTGTCACGGCCATACCGGCCCAGCAGGCGAGTTATTCTGCAGTTAGGCACCAATTCCCCCAACCTCCTCAGATTCTACGGTCGCCTATACCACATTCTTTTGTTCAGGCCCCAATTGAGTCCGACTCTAATGCTTTGCTACTTCAGAAGATGGCCCACATGGAAGAACAGCTTAAGAAAGTCACTGCGGCTAAGAATGCACCAGAAATCTCGCTCCCCACTCTGCCAATTTTCCATCTTCCTCCGTCTGAGATGCCGAACTTTCGGCGGTACAATGGAACTGGCAATCCGGTCATTCATTTGAAGGATTTTATGTACGAGACCTCCTTCTGGCAAGGCAACAAGGCTTCTCTGGCCTATTTATTTAGAAGATCTCTGGAGGGGCCAGCCCTCGAATGGTTTTATTCCTTGGAGCCAGCTGATGCCAGTGACTTCGATGTTGTCCAAAGGAAATTCTTGTAAAAGTATAGAGATCGTGTTGGACCCTCTCTGTCCGTTACAGATTTAGTTGCAGAGAAAATGAAGTCTGAGGAGGACTTCATCATATTTGCTGACAGATGGCGGTCGATGGCCGAGAAGCTGAAAGATACATTGTCGGAACAGGAGCAAGTAAAGATGATTATTTCTAATGCAACTCCTCAATTCCGCCATATTTTGGCCATGAACCGGCTGACTACTATGGAAGAGCTCTATGAGAGGGCTCGTTACATCCAGACACAGATGAAGGATTCGCCCATTATGGGTATGTTTGAGCCAAAGCCTCGGCTGTTTAAGAAAACCACCAATGTTCACAGCGGGCCCACAACTGAGGGCACCGTCACAAACGAGCAAGTCGGCGCAGTTGGCAACCCCCACCATCAAGCTAACCCACGTCCACCACCGCCTCTACGACAGAACTCTCATTTTAACCCTACTCCACAACACCAATTCACACCTCAACACTCTTTCGCTCCAACGCAAAACCAAGCCCCCCGCGTAGACCCTCCAGCTCCACCACAATACCATCAAATGCCCCCACCAGCCAACTACGGCCAACAACAACAACGGAGACCGCCACTTGGCCCCAAAAGGGACCACTATCCTCCACTTCCCGAAAGTCTCCCCGATATTTTTAATGCTCTGATGGCCGCCAACTTGCTCGCCTTGCCAAGGGAAAGAACCGTGTGGCCCGCTAATGTGGACACATCCCGTTATTGTGCTTTTCATCGCGGCCCTGGTCACAACCTTGATCGTTGCTTCCACTTCAGAGATTACATCTACGATCTAAATGACCAGGGTGACATCAATTGGGATGAGATGAGACAATTCATAGCTGCTATGAAAGAAAAAAGGGCTTCTCGGCAACAGTAAAATCAACAACTTCAGCAACCCGCTCCACAACAAGTTCAACCACAGCAAGCTCCAGCACCCCAGCAGGATATGGGGATTGTCCGTAATCTGTTGCCAGAGCACGCCCCTAATCAGCATGTGAACCCTGTCACATCCCTCTACGAAGTGCAGAGAGGACAGAGATGGCACGAAGAAAACGCCTCTGTCGGGGCATTTCATCATGATCCGAATCAAAATCAACCTCCGCGCCTTTTGCGCACCCTTCCTTCTTCTTCTACTCTCCTATCGGGACGTCCTCTTTTACGCCCTGTCAACCCATCTACCTCCACCAGTTCTACAGCCTTGCCGGCCCACTCTCTTCTTACCTATTTGCCACCTCCACAACCTACCGCACGACGAACCCCACCTTCCACCACCAACTCTATACCTCCGCCGTCCAGGCCACTCCTACTTCGCTCACCGCTAGCACCCGCTACACCCTCTACCACTCCTACACCAGCAAGGGTTCCTCCGCCATCAGTTCCCCCACCTCTCATACCCAGATCTCTTCTTGTTAGACCACCCGCCAATGCTCCTCGCATTCGGGTATCCCTTTCTACTTCCACGCCCCCTGAGGGGGCATCTTCGTCAAATCACTCTCCTGCGCCTCCCACGGGGGCATCTTTGCTAAACATTACTCCCACGCCTCCTACGGGGGCACCCCTGTTGTGGAACACTGCCACCAGCATTCCCTCTTCTTCTTCTTCTAATTCTCCTCCCACACTTGCCCCGAAGAGGCTCTACAAGGCGTGGCGCCGCTCCGCAGCGGGCGGATTTTCCACCGTATTTTTCCACAAAGAGAGCTAGAGGCCGTGCAGGGGCCGCAAGAGCAAGAACAAGGGTCTGTACCGGGCACTGAATATGATTTGTTAAAACATTTGGACCGGACTCCGGCAAGAATTTCGATCCTGGAATTGATCAAACGGTCCACCACTCATCAGCTGGCTCTAAAGGAATATCTGCAGAAGGTAATGGTTAATGAAGACATTCCAGTTGAGCAGATAGTCACGGTGTTAACACCTGCTAGCAGTCAGCCGGCAATTACTTTTCATGAGCACGAGCTGGCACCAATCTCAGCAAGAAAATATGCCTTATGCATCACAGTCGACATCAATAAGGTGGTTGTTAAGCAATGTCTGGTGGACACTGGGGCATCCATCAATGTTTTGCCACCGAGCACCTTGAAGTTATGTGGCATACCAGAAAGCTAGATTCGGCCGTCCACCATAACGGTCACTGCATATGACAACACAAAGAAGCCTCCTCTAGGCATGATCACATTGAAAGTTAGCTTGGGTCCTGCCACCATCACAGCAGATTTTCACATCTTAGACATGGATCCAACATTTAATGGCATTCTTGGCCGCCCGTATATCCAGCAACTTGATGCGGTGCCCTCTACAAATCACCAGTGTCTCAAATTCCCACACAAGGGCCGTATTATCAAGGTGACCAGCATGCCGATTCTGCCAGAGGAAGATATTCATGCGGCTTCATCAGTCCCTTCTATTTGGCCTGCCAATAAGCCACTGTTATCTGTGCTGGACGTCCCCCGTCCACGGCCAATGCCATCTGAAACTGTTACCACAGTTGCTATGACACCCCTGCCTTCTAAGGGGAAGAAGAAAAAGAACATGATTAATACCCCTGGCTGGAACATTCTGTTAAAAATGGGGTATCAAGATGGCAAAGGCCTGGGTGCCAACTGTCAGGGCAGGATTAGGCCCATTAAGCCGCAAAAATTGCTTGTACGAGGCGGTTTAGGCTATAAAAGGCCGAGCAAAAATGAAGAAGAGCCATGGGCATTTATGACTTCTACTTTGAAGACTGATCGCCAGCCACTCTCCTGGACACTGAAGACACATTTTGTTACTGGTGGCGTTCAGAATAATGAGCAGACTACCATAATTACTTCATTGCTTGACTATCAAGATGTTCACACCAGACAGTTTGCTCGTCACATTGCCCCACTGGTTACCTACAAAGCACTGGAGTCTTTAAGGCCGGACAAAAGAAGGAAAATGGGTGATCCAGAATGTGACTGGTACAGGTGGTTCGACATGAATGACATTACTATTTCTTTGAGCCGCCTCTTCATGCCGACAGATCCGGAATGGCCGCCGCTCATACAAGAATTGATTGAAATGCCAGCAGTGATCACAGACAAGAGGCAGCTGCTGAGTGACTATACTGATACTGGAGAGCCGGATGTTCCGTTTGAAGAAGGTTTCACTGTGGATAGGCTGTGGGCTGGCCTCTTTTCTCGCACTTCGCTACATCCATCTGTGCTTACTTCTCTATATTCCCATTGGTTTGGTCATGTCCCAAGACCGCCTCCCATTATAATCAACTTGTCTCCAGATTCACTCCAAGTTGCTCTCATAATTCCTCCCTCGCTCCTCGAGCGATTTTCTGAACTCTCCATCTCGCCCCCCCATGGGCCATCATTGATTAAATCTTTCTCTAATCTTGCAATTTTCACTCCTCCTGATATTCTCCCATCACACTGCTTTCTCCTTGAAAAAGAAAATAAAAATGAAGAAAAAGATAAAAACGAAAAAAAAAACGCTGATTTTTCAACTTTCCAATCCTCCATCTCCGTTGAGGAGACTTCTTATCTCTTTCCCGAGTGCGTCCCAACCCAGGGGCCACTCTTTCAAGATTCCTTGATAGATCTATTTTCCCCCTCCGGCGAGGGTTCTTCTTCTGTATCACCTTTTGTATCCACTTTTTCACCCCCTTCTCTTCTTTTTGATCAGGCTAGTTGCTCCTCCTCTTCTTCCTCTTCTTCTAATAAAATTCATGGGGTAGATTCACATAAGAAATCCAAGGGTAAAGAGATTCCTCGCAGATTTTTATTAGAATTGGCTATCAGATGCCAAGCTTGTTTAGCAATCTCTGAGTTTGTGGAAAATCCAATTATCCTGCCAGAGTTAGAATTTGAAGATGCGGTTGCTTCTTATGAGGGTTTGGGTGTTTATGAAATTATGAATGATGAAGACCCTATTGAAGAGGGGGATGAAAGTTATGAAGAATATGAGGACGAGGCTGATGCCTTTGCTAGTGGCTTAAGAAAATTTGACGAACCATCAGCCTCAGTAGAAGAACCTACCAAAGAAATTAATCTGGGTACCGAGGAAGACCCTAGGATTGTCCTCATTAGTAAGAATTTGCCACCCTCCGAAGAGGAGGCGCTCATTTTGGTTCTTCAAGAATACAAGGACACGTTTGCTTGGAGTTATGAGAATATGCCGGGATTAGACCCTACGCTCGTTGAACATCGTCTTACACTTAAGCCAGGGTCTGTTCCGATCAAACAACGGTTGAGGCGTTTCCACCCTAATATGGCTTTAAAAATGAAAGAAGAGGTCGACAAGCTCCATAAGGCTATATTTGTTAGAGTTGTCCTCTACCCCAATTGGGTGGCTAACATTGTCCCGGTTATGAAGAAAGATGGGAAAGTTCGGATTTGCATAGACTTCCGGGACCTCAACCGGGCGTGTCCTAAAGATGACTTCCCTCTCCCTCATATTGATGTTCTGATTGATAACACTGCAGGTTTTGAGACTCTTTCATTTATGGATGGCTTTTCAGGTTACAATCAAATTCGTCTGGCTGAGGAATACCAAGAGAAAACATCATTCACTACACCATGGGGTACTTATTGCTATGTGGTCATGCCTTTTGGACTTAAGAATGCTGGAGCCACCTACCAGAGGGCTATGATGGCAATTTTTCATGACATGATTCATATTTATATTGAGGTGTATGTAGATGATCTGGTTGTAAAATCAAGGACAAGGATTGAGCATCCTGGGGTTCTGGCTAAGGTTTTACAGAGATCACGAGAATATCAACTGAAAATGAACCCCAAAAAGTGCGTATTTGGCGTTTCTTCAGGGAAGTTGCTTGGATTTATTGTCAGCAAGAGGGGAATTGAAGTTGATCCCAACAAGGTAAAGGCCATCAGAGATATGCCTCCTCCCAAGAATTTAAAGGAAGTTCGAGGATTAATCGGGAGGTTGCAATTCATTCGCCGCTTCGTCTCCCATCATTCACAAAGATGTAGGCCGTTCTACGAGCTTACTAAACCGGGAGTCAAGTTTAATTGGGATGACAAGTGTCAGGCAGCCTTTGACGGGTTGAAGGATTATTTGGCCAATTCTCCTGTCCTGAGGCCGCCAATTCCAGGCAAGCCACTTATTCTTTATGTTTCGGTCCTGGATGACTCTGTAGGTGCTATCTTGGCTCAAGTGGATGAAGAAGGTAAGGAGAGGGCAGCATACTACTTGTCTAAGCTTCTTAACCCCTGTGAGCAGAGGTACTCAGCCATGGAGAAGACTTGTGCAGCTTTGGTTTGGGTAGTTCAGAAGTTAAAACATTATTTTCTAGCTCATGAGGTTCACCTCATTGCTCGCATGAATCCAATTAAATTCCTCCTTGAAAAATCTGTCCTCACTGATCGATTAGCACGCTGGCAAAGCTTCCTCTCTCAATTTGACATCACTTACATTCAGCAAAAAGCTATCGAAGGTTATGCCATTGCCGAGCATCTTGCTCACCACCCTCTTCCCCGATTTGATCCTGTCAATTCGGAGTTTCCAGATGAAGAACTAATGTCCATCAATCAACCCCATGATCCTATGTGGACATTACATTTTGATGGAGCTCTAAATTCTCAAGGAAGAGGGATCGGCATGGTTCTTTTAACACCAGAAGGGGTCACCATTCCATTTGCTGCTCGGCTCACTTTCCCCGTCACCAACAATATAGCTGAGTATGAAGCTCTTTTGGCCGGTCTTCAAACCGCTCATCGATATGGTGTCACTCATTTGAGAATTGTCGGTGACAGTCAGCTCATTCTGCGCCAGGTGCTTGTCAAGTGCCGCACTATCAATCCTAAGCTCAAACCCTACCAGGAACTTGCTTCAACTTATGCCAAACTCTTCACTAAATTGATCTTCGTTTATGTCCCTCGCAGCCAGAACATCTTGGCTGACGCTCTCGCCTCTTTGGCTTCTGCTTTAGTCTTCCCTCCTGAGCGTGATTTTCATGTCCCTTTGATTCATCAGCGTGACACTCCAGCTATTAAGGATCGTGCTTTCCTTGATATTAGGGATCAGGTGCTCAAGAAGGTCAAGCTGAAGGAAGCTCTTAAAGAAAAGGAGGTCATGCTTTTAAACTGGGAAGAAGAATTGGCTGACGAAGAAAAACCTTGGTATTATGAGATTGCCAGGTATTGTAATGATCAGTCCTATCCTAAGGAAGCCACTGCAGAAGAGAAGAAAGCAATTAGAAGGGTGGCTCAACGTTATGTTTTGGTTGGAGGTGTGCTCTACAGAAGAGGGCTCACCGGTGTTTTATTAAGATGCCTCGATGATGATGAATCGTGGAAGGTTGTGGAAGAGGCGTATTCTGGAGTGTGTGGTGGTCATGTGAATAGCCAGATGCTAGCTAAGAAGATCCTTAGGCTAGACTTCTATTGGCCAACTCTAGAAGAGGATTGTTCCATCTATGTTCGAAGGTGTGTTAAGTGCCAACTGCACGCCGACAAGATTCATTCTCCTGCTTCTTCACTCCATCCCACGTCCTCCCCATGGCCTTTTTCCATGTGGGCTTTTGATATCATTGGACCTCTTGGTGATTCGAACCTCCTGACCAAACAAAAATCATTCATCCTCACGGCAACGGAGTACTTCACCGAGTGGGCGGAAGCAGAAGCTTACGTGGAGATCAAAGTATCAACAGTCTGCAAATTCATAATGAAGAACATCATCACGAGGTTCGGCATCCCGAGCACCATCGTCACCGACAATGGACCCCAATTTATCTCTCAGGAAATCAAGGATCTCTGCAACAGGTATAACATTGCATTGCATCATTCTTCTCCCTATTATCCGCAGGGCAATGGCCAAGCAGAGGCAACTAACAAAACTTTGATAAAAATTGTCAAAAAGACGTGTGAGGCTAATAAATTTTCGGATTGGCCCGACAAATTAGTTGAAGCTCTCTAGGCCTATCGCACTTCCATTCGCACACCCACTGGGCAAACCCCTTTCGCCCTTACTTATGGAATGGAAGCAATAGTCCCTTATGAGATTCTTATTCCCTCTCTGCGAGTACAATTGGATAAGGAATTTTCTATTGATGAACGTCGTGTTTCACTCCTGGCCCAATTGGAACTCTTAGATGAGAAGCGTCTGGTCGCCGCTGAGCTTGCGCGCGTTTATCAAAACAGGCTCTCACGTTTTTATCAAAAGAAAGTAATTGAGAGAAAATTTAAAATCGGTGAGATGGTAATTAAGAGGATTTTTGTAAAGCCGGGTGGCCCCCGCTCAAAACTCCAACCCAATTAGGAAGGACCATTTGTTATAAAAGACGTTTATCCTGGCAATGCTTATAAACTAATTAATGCTGAAGGGGAAGAGTTAACTCACCCTTGGAATGGTTTGTATCTTAAGAAATACTACCATTGATTTAAAAATTAAAAAAAAAAGAGATTCTCCAAAATTGGTGCCATGGCACACGAAGGATCAATGTCCGAAAGGTCAAAATTCAGAATTCATTCATCAGTCTTGTTAATTTAAAAGGGGGTTGATTCCCGCACACACTACACGCTTTATTCTTGAGCTCAAGCAATGCAAAATCCGATAGAAAGTCAAAAACCTGACTAAAAGTGAAGACAATACCCGTTCTTTTCTTCTTCGGCCCATAAGGGAGGAAGGGAGACCTCGAGGTAGACACACCAAGCCTATCCGCCGCCCTAGTAGGTGGAAGTCAGGGCCCAAAAAGGGAGCAAATGCCACAAGAGCCCAAGTACAATTAGGTTCATTTTCATCAAATGCGAATCAATTCCAAAGTGAAAGTCAAATTATGAAGAGAAAAGCATGTCAAGAGGGCAAAGTCCCCGCAAGGAAAACCTTGGGCGTATGCGTGCAATATAAATGGGCAAAAAGGCAACAAATTTCCCTACGCCAAAGACCGAACCCCAACAGGCACGGGGTAGGGGAGGTAACTTTGCCTTGAGCATCTCAGCATCCCTTATGGGCTTCCCTTATAGTTTCTTCCATCCTTTCTACGCGGTAAAGTCACGAACTGGCAGGATGGTCAAGACGGACTTAAGAAATTGCATTGTGCGAAATCTCAAATACAAGTCAATTATGGTCACGTCAACCCCCTTTTAACTACTCAAGAAAGGTTAATGAATTTTATATGGTGACTATGTAAGACTCATGGTCTTGATAGCCTTGAAGCCCTTTTTGCAGAATAATTCAATTAACGCCTTCGGCTAAGGCGCTTTTTATGGAATTAACGTCCTAGATTAGGTCGTCTTCCTCAGAATAACGTCTTTGAGCAGGTCGTTTCTTTTTCAAAAATCAAATTCTTTTTCGAATTCACGCCATCCTTTAGGGCATCTTTATAAGAATCACGACCCACTCTAAGGCACGTTTTTCAAGAAAAAATAACAAAAAAATATAAATGAAGAAAAAAAATGCATTTTTTTCACGATGTATTCTTTTTCATGGGCATCTGTTATTTATGGTTTGCATGTGCGTGCTTTGCATGATGCATCTCCCCGCTATCAGTCATTTTATTTACCTTATTTGATTAAAGGCTTGGCCCCTTGACCCCTCATTAAGGTCAAAATATTGCTACCCCTTGCTTATTGGGCAAGGGGCCAAGTCAAACAGATGAATTAACCTGTTTATTCAAGTGTGAACAGCAGCTGCAGAAACAGGGCACAGTAAAACGAACACAAAGAACGTGGAAAGAGGAAAGTACACAAACACAAGGCCACAACCACACAAAGTGCTCAGGTAACAAAGGAATCTCAATATCATATATATATACATCATGAATGTCTAAGTACAGGTGTGAGGGTGGAGGAGTACAAGTAAGTCTCTCAGCTCTCGCCTCCACCCTCCTCTCTCCTACTCTCAACCTCCTCCTCGCCGTCCCGAGCTGGCTCTGCTGGAGGAGGCATGGGCCCCCGTGAAGAAGCAGGAACCCGAGCATGTCCCCCTGCCTCGCTCCTCTCTCGGAGGGAAGAGCCCGCCACGAAGGTGGAACTGGTGAAGGAGTACCCCGCAGCCCGTGCTCGCTCACGTCCTCGCTGAAGACGCTCCTCAGACACTCGCAGCCGCTCCTGGAAAAGGATCAACTGGGTCCTCGAATTCGCCAGCTCTCGCTCACGTGCCGCCAGCTGCTCCTGGAACCGGGCACGCTCCGCCTGGTGCTCCTCCCGCTCACGAGCCCGCTCCTCGCGCTCCCGGGCACGCTCCCGTCGCTCCAGCTCAAGGGCTACACGCAGCTCGGCCACATCCTGAGGGAGCTCCTCTCGTCGCCTCAGGAACCTCTCAAGCTCTGAGATCCGTTGATCACGGATCGCCAGCTCGGTACGTATCGCCTGAAGCTGAGTCATCTACAAGCAGGTAAACAAATCATCAATTCCATAATTCAATAATCTAGCAATTCAACCAATGTATAATTGAGCCACTCACCTGTGCGCTCGTCGCGCGGAAGCCCTCGTCAACGCAGGTAAGAGCGGCTCGAAGCTCCTCAGTCTGTAAAAATGATTTTTATCAGTGCACAATTGTATAATCAATATTTGAATGGGCTTGTGTTTTGGAATTTACCAGTAAGGCGAGGTCGCGCTCCGCTGCCTCGGCTCGTGCCACTGCTCCCGCTAACTGCTCTGCCAGTGCAGTCACCTCTGCACTGGGTCCTCTCGAGCTAGAAGCCTCCCCTGGGTCTCTCCTCACTGCTCCCTGTTGGACACGCTGCATTCATTGAGATCGTCAGTGGCTAACCAACAGTAATTCAACAGAACAAAAATATATACATTTGCATAAAGAAATAATTTAAACACTCACCAGGGTCTCTAGGTCTGCCCGTGTGACGGCTAGCTGGTCCTCCAGGCTGTGTAGGTGGGCCTGGGCATCTATCGCCGCTATGTCCCGCGCATCCTGCATCCATCACATGTTAGTCGCATGATAGTCACATAAGCATTTGCATTTAATTTAGATTCATACATACCCCTAAGACCCTCATCTGGGGTCGGCCGGCGTATACCTCCCAGTAGCGCCAGAGGTATTCGGAGCTGTCAGTCGCCCGGGAGGTGACTCTGGTCCCGCCTCGCTGCCAGTCGGCGTACCCTCCAGTCGGTCACCTTTGTACGACCGAGACTCTTCTTCCCGATGCCCCGCGGCTCGCCTACCTCGATCCACTCCTGGTGGAGGCCCAGCGTCCTCATCACCAACCTAAGCCGTAATGGCTCGATCTCGCTCAAGCAGTGAACCCAAAGCTCACGCTCAAAGTGAGGTCGGCCCGCTACAACCCAAGGCTGGCCCTCGTCAGTCATCCCCTCATAGGGTCTCCACTGCACCTGCATTCATAACATACATATCATCATTTCATCTTCATCATAATAAATTCAAAAAGAAAGATGCATAATCTTCATACATACCAGCGAGGGAGGGAAGTCGCGGAGCTCTCTTCATAGAACCCACAACTCGTAGCCGAGTGGGGCGCTGAAGACGACCGGCACCCAGCGCCGTGCTAGAGGGAAAGCTCCCTCATTCCCAGGCCGTGGGTCAACGCGCCCCATCGGCATGTAGAGGTGACTTCAAACCTGCATCCATGCATTGCATTTGTTAGGCATTCATACGCATATAAAAATATACATAAAAGAAAAAAAAATGAAAAAAAAATGCGTACCTGAAGAAAAGGTGAGAAGCCACTGACGGTCGTCTCTCGCCCTGTCCCCGTGGACAGGTCGGCCATCATGTGCGCCAGCAGAGCCGCTCCCCAGGCGTAGCTGCCAACTGCCTCCAGGTCCTCGAGTATCCCCAGGAATCGGCAGTTGATGACGTCGCCCTTTGTCCCGAGCAATAGCCTCCCGAGTAGTAGTAGCAAGAACCTCCTCAGGTCTCGATCTGCTCTCTCTCTGTCGGCCGGGTCCTGGCAGTAGACTTCCCTAGCCCCATCTATCAACCTCTGTGAAAACTGCTCTAGGGTCTCTCCTGACCTATGTCTGGCATTCCCTAAACCCATCACTGTAGTGAGGTCGGTGCGGAAGATCATCCTACACTCGCTAGGCGTCTCATAAACCATCTCCAATCCTAGCAACCTCTCGGCAAACTCGGTGTAGTCTGGGTAGGTAATCCCACTCACAGCCTCTCCATCTACCCTCAACCCTGTAATCCTGGCCACGTCCTCCAGGGTAGGAATCATGTGTCCCCAAGGCATCAGGAATGCCCGACTAGTCCTATCCCATCTCTCCCGTAGAACCTGAATGAGTGGTAGGTCTGTCCTAACTGGCTCTATGCTGAGGAAGGCCCCGAACCCCATCGCGTCTACCCTCTCTCTCTAGAACTCGGGGAGGCCGTAGTAAGCTGCCCGGACCATGACCCATGAGATGCGCGTCCTCATCAGCCCCTGCATGCATAAAATAAGAATTTTTGGCTTAATTGTTGTGAATATTCATGCTTATTTCATTTTGATTGCCCCAGGTTGAATGTTGATGTTGTTGAAATTAACGACCTTCCTCAGGTCGTTTTTCGTTGAAATGGCGCCCTTAAGGGGGCGTGGTTCTGTTTGTGCTTCAAGATAACGACCTGCCCTAGGTCGTTTTTCATCTATGAAACGCCTCTGTGTTGGGCGTGTGTTTGTGGTTAATTTCTAAAATCCTAATAGTTTTATCAAATCACGCCCTTGGGATGGACGTTTTTCAAGTTGGGTTCGTTAATTAATGGGCGACCGCTGGTTTGGTCGTCTATTTTGAATTGACGCCCTGGTGGGGGGCGTGGTTTTGGGTTTTTCAGAAAATGGAATAAAAATAACAGCATACGATGATTAACAACATAATATGTAAATTTAATTGGGCGACATGCTTTAGGGCGTGTTCTCATGAGGTTAATTGTTTTTCATGAAAATAATGTGATTAACGCCCTTGGGTTGGGCGTGTTTTTTTTTAAAATCGCGACACCCCTGAGGGCGCCTTCTTTCTGGGTTGCAGGGTCTATACCCGAGGGCTATGGAAAATCAAAAAAAAATGAAATTAAATAAATAAAATGGGAATTGGGTTGAGGCTTACCTTCTTGTGCTTGGGTTCCTGTGGCCGAGGCCGTGGCTGCCGTGGCTGCCGTGGCTGCCGGAGTTGGCCGGCACGGGGAGGGGGCGCCGCCGCGGGCGGTGGTTCGTCACCTTCCTCTCCTCCTTCTCCTGCTTCTTCTTCTTCTTCTCCCTTTCTTCATCTTCTTGACCTTCTCCGTCTCCTTCGTCTTCCTCGTGGATCTCTAGGCCTTCGTCGGCCTCGTTACCGGCCATCGCCGCCGGTTCATCTTCGACCGCCATGGGAGGGGCTTCCTCCATGGCGTGTTCCTCCTCGCCCAGATCAACGACCTCCGATGCGGCCACCCTCTGCCGCTTGACTGATCCTCCTCTGGCCATGGCTAGGGCTAGGGTGAGAGTGTGAGAGAGATAGAGGAAGAGAAGAGGGGAGGGCTTCGGTTAGGGTTGCAGAGAAAGAGAGAGGGGGCAAATGGAATGGAGGAAGAAGAAGAAAGGGGAAAAAGCCCTTTTAGCATTCGAAAAGAAGTAACGCCCTGAGGAAGGGCGTGTTTTGTTTAACTCGCGACTTCTACAGAAGGCGTTTTTACAAGGTAGACGACGTATCTTGAGGCGTTAATTTTGTTTGCATGGGGAATGATAACCGTCGTCAGACGCATTCAATGGGCGTTGATTGATTTGAGAGAAGTAATTATTACCATTTTTGATTAACGCCTATGATTGAGACGTTACCTGATTGAAACGTGGCTTCGATAAGGGCATTACTTTTGGAATTTCAACGAATATATTTTGGGAATTTGAATCAATTAACGCCCTGTTCTAAGTCATTATTTAAGTAGCGCCTATTATCGAAGGCGTCAAATGTATGAACAGGAATGTTGAAAACGTCGTTGTCTGAGGCGTCCATTTTGGAATTTGCGTCCTTTCTTGAGGCGTTATTCACAACAGAACGACAGATTATTTGAGGATTTGATCTGAAGCACAGCAGTAAGGCTCAATCAAAAAATAATCATTTTTATTACTTTGAAAAGAGAGATTACAATGCTTGATGAGCCGTCTTGGGTCTTAGCTTTCTCAAAGCTGTTACATAATTTTTCCACTGATCTTTGTCTTCATCTAAGCTTTCTACAGGTTGATGGAGTTTGTTAATCTTCCATAGGGCTTGGATTGTGATAGCCTCTTCTCCGTCTTCATTGCTGCCTAAGTCTCTTGATTTGATTGGAGGGAGATGAGAGACGTCTTCTAGGTGTTGCCTTGGAAGTCCAATTTGAGGAAGGCATATGTGAGAGTTGTATAGTATGAAGTCCGAAGCACCTATGAGACGAAGGTCTGTCTCGGTGGAGAATCGTGCACGAAGTTCCTGCATTTTGAGTACACCCGGGGCACAAGTGAAGAGGTTCTTTGGCATCACTTTGAGGTGCTCTCTCCATTCCACTCTCTTTTTGATTTGAGGAATCTGGTTCATCACTCTATTGCTTATTCCTAACGAGCCGGTCATGTAAGAGAGTGGGCTTTTTGAAAAGATTCTTGAGGGTTGTTGGGCCTCACCACATGGATCGAACTTGAAGTGTAGATCAACCCAACTAGAGAGCGCTAGCATGCACCCGTAGATGGGTCTTCCCATCGCCGCCGAGGTAAGCCCACTATAGAGATAGGCTAGAATAGCCGGTCCAACTCTTTCCTCTTCCCATAAGCTCACCACCGCACTCAGTTGGGCCTCCTCTAGAAAGTCCTCCGTGGATGAAACAAGAGTGCGCCTGCTAAGCACACCACGAAGGCCTTGGCTATCTTTTCTATCTCCTCCTCTTCCTTAGCTTGATCCGCTCTCTTGTACACCCATGAGGCGAGCTTCAAGAGGTTGATTCCTTTAGTGACCTTGATTTGGTTCACTATGTTTGGGCTAGATATCAATGAGGTTAGCAATTCATGAGAAGAGATTGGCCTTGGCATGATGGCCATCTTTTGTTCTTCTCCTTGTTTCATCCTTTTCAAGCCTAATATCAACTCTAGTTCTTCCAATAGGATGGTGGCTTCAAATGTTGAGAAGAGAAAGGTGTAAGTGGAAGGGTGCCATATTTCAACTAGAGCTCCTATGGCTGCCCAATCTAAATGAATTTGGTCATGGTGTTTGGCATGGGTGACTAGGCCCAAAAGGTGCCATCTTGCAAGATAAACCCTCATATCAGAAGAAAATTTGGAAAGGATAAGGGGAAGCCACTTGTTTTTTGTAAATATCCTAGCTCCTGGCACTAATGGATAGTCTTGTGGAAAACAAAGAACAGAGAAGAATGCACGATTGAGCATGTAGGTGAACAGCAGAACAGTTGAATGTCTTTTGGTTCGGATATGAGCAGAAGAAGAATAGAAGAATTCACTAACCTGATTTAGAGCAATTCGGCTGTAGATATGTCCTTGGATTTCAGTCAACCTGGGGGTAGAAGACCTGGGTCTCTTGATCATCCTCTCCATCCTTTTGCTTTGTAGAAAGAGCTCGGGCAAGTGCCTGCAGGAGAAGAACGAACAGCAAGACAGAGCCGACTGCAGAGGTTTAGATGATGTGACACGACCTCGGACCTAATGCAAGCAAGCACAATCGCATTCAAAACGGGCCAAATTGGGCCACCGCTCTATCGTCACTCACCCAAGCCCGGGGTGACTTGGCAATGCCAAGGGGAGGATGTGGGGTTGGGCCCTTGCTGGTAGAGGGCCAGCAAGGCCAGACTTGATTCCCAAAGGGTGGGGATGCCCAAATCAAGGGGGCCGACAAAGTGCCAAAGGCACCGGTTGCAATATTCCCACGGTGATCACTCAAGTTTATGGGGCTTGAGGATCGGGCTCTCACTCGCATAACCAGCGGAATTAGAACTAATATTGAAAGACAAGCACTAAGTGGAGTGAAGGTTTGAGCACTTACTCGACCGGATTGAAGAAACCGGTCCCGGTCGGAGACGAGGGCGAGCGGGGAGGCGAGTGGATCCCCACACGCCGCGGCTGTGTCGCTTGACCTGCCTAAACAAGTTACAACACTACACCTCACGTAGGAGGGGGATCTTGGGGTGGGGTTTAATAGAAATTACAATCAATACTACCTCCACACAGGGAGGGACCTTCAGCCGGTCAAGCGGGGTGGGGAAACTAAAGCAAAGAACGAGGAATAAGGGTGGACGCCGAATCTACTTGCTGTCTGCGAGCCGGGACAGAGAGTCGGTGTTGCTACTGTAGATCTTGATCAGAATTTTGTTGATGACGAAACCAGAGGGAAAACCTTCGTAGATGGAAGGGGAATGCCTCAGAATTTTCTTAATTTCGTTTGGAGTGGCTGCTGGTCAGGGCAGGAGCTTGAATAGGGCCTCTGTTTCTTGGACTAGCAGGGGCAGGTCACCAACAGTAGGATGCAGAGGCTGTCCTGGCCGTTCCCGAACTCAAATTTGATGCCGTCAGCGCCGTTAGAACTGTGGGTGAGTCCTCTTTGCAGAAAAAGAAACGGGGACACCAGAAGAGGTCGGAGACAATCTGTGGAACCAGAAGAGTGAGGAGGGGTCGGTGCAGACTGTAGAAGGCAGAGCCATGCGTTCAGGGGAGAAAATTGATAACTTCTGCTCCCGGATGCTGAAAGAACTTCCGCTTCTTGAATCTGAAACTAGACAGGTAAAAGAGGAACTTTGAAGAAGAACTTGAAGACTGATTCCTTCAGGGTCCATCGTGGCAGAGCTTCTAAACTGGTTCAGGTCCTTAGCCGAGGCAGAACCGCGCAGCTGTGGAAGAATGGACCTCCAGGATGGCTCAGAGATCGGAAGAAGACGAAACCACTTCGGTTATGAAGGCGACTGGCAGACACTTCCGACGATGGCTCTTGGGTCTTCAAAATCATCCGGAGGTGATCGTGGTGGCCGCTGCAAGCTACTGCTTTGCTGTAGATCTTCAGTTGAGAGCTGTAGGTTGATGATGATGGGGGGGAATGGGGTATATGGGAGGGGAAATGGGGGTGGATGAGTGTGGGGAAAGCCCGGGCTGTGAGGGGGTCTAGGAGGGGGTGTTCTAAGGTGGGGGAAGGGAAGAATGGGGTCTGGAAGGGGGTCTAACAGGTGGTGGGAGGAGGAGCTACGAATTTGGGAAGGTGGGTGAGAGGAGAACGGGAGGGGGGGCACAAGTGAGTGGAGGGAAAGGTGAATTTCAAATTCAAATATGCTTTGGAAGTTGTGGGGTTGTGTGGGGAAGGGGTTGATTGTGTTGGAATGGGAAAAGTGGTGTTGGAATGTGGAGGATGGTGTTGGAATGGTGAGGGATCTCCTTGGGACTAGGGGGGTGGAGTAATGGAGGCCATGGGGAAGTGGAGGGCTTTAATGATGGTAGGTGGGGGTTGAGGTGGTTGGGAAAGGAGGAGAGAGAAGAAAATTCGAAATTGGGTGTTGAGGAGAGAGAAAGTGGAGTGAAAAAGAGGGATTAGGAGAGGGAAGGGTGGGGAATCTCTCCCCTAGGGTTTCTCACCCAAAAAATGTTGGAATCACTCCACTAAACTAAGCTTTGGATACTCAAATGGCATTTTTCATTGATTCATTCATTAAGTTGAAATGGGGGGAATGTGGTCCTATATATAGGAAACCCACATTTCTACAAAAGTCTCTTACAAAAGACTCAATAACAAATAACCGAAGGGGTAGGGGGGCTCATGGGCCAAGCCCGAAGAATTGGGCCCAATAGCACATTACACAATCTAATGACACTCAAACTTAGGAAAATAAATGCAAGACCTAGGAACATGACTTAAATAAAGGGAAAATACATCAAATGACTCAAATAAAATTACATAGGACTCAAAATTAAATGACTAAACCATGCCGGATGCAACCGGGGTGAGGAGACGAACGGTAAATGTGGGCATGGGAGGTGATGTCCCCATCATTAGAAGAGTTTGCTTTGATTAAATCTAAGGAAGTGCCGGCCTTTTGTAATGATTAGGTTTTTCGGAGTTAGAAGGTTGATGGGTATTAGGATATGGTTTGGCTTCCGGTTCGGAAACGGAAGTTTGCTTA
Source organism: Amorphophallus konjac (assembly GCA_022559845.1). Lineage (NCBI taxonomy): Eukaryota > Viridiplantae > Streptophyta > Magnoliopsida > Alismatales > Araceae > Amorphophallus > Amorphophallus konjac. The sequence continues at coordinate 39,737,987 of CM040122.1, forward strand.
ATTAACTCCGTTTGTTAGGGCGTCAATTGTTGAATTGACGACCTTGCTGAGGTCGTGTTTTGTTTAACGCCCTTGACGGGGGCGTTTTCTTCTTGAACTATTGATGAATGTCACGCCTTGATGAAGGGCGTGTTTCTCTTTTTGATGCCCTCATGTTAAGGCATTTTTCATAATTTTGACGCCATGGCTTAAGGCGTGTTTTATGAGCTTGATGAACTTAAGTGCTATTATTTCATTGGAATTCTATTTTATTTAGCACTTATGATCATGTCATACTTTGAATTGAAGATTATCGATGTTGAAATTGTGAGGATTGATAAGTTTCAAGTGCAGGAAAGTGCAGGTTTCGAGACGCGTGGGTTGCTCATGGAAGTAACATCGCGTTCATTATCTTGTATTTGTTTGATGTAAGCATTTTTACTATATGGTATTTACGCTATTATAGCATATCAAGGACCTTGTGGTTCTGATGAACTTAGAATTTGAGTTCCCCTTCATCAAAAACTATGATAATTTCAGGAGAGTCTTGATCACACAGATAGGCCGTTAAGTCATTCAAGGTCTGGGACGATGGTTCCATTTTCTGAGTTGATACGCGGACAAACGGGCTTCGGCTTAGTGTTAGCTCAGAGATCTGGATTCTTGACCAAATCTGGATGGCTTAGCAATATTATCATTGATTATTTTCTATTTTTAGTTTGTTTTATTCTTTTCTTTCAGCCCAGCATGCATCATGTAGGATTTTGAGTTTCATGCTGAAAATCTTCATATTATGACAATAATGAAGGTCACTCGCTCTTTATTGAGTTGACATGAGATATTCCACTCTAAATCAAGTACTTTCTTCTATCTGAAGCCGCTCAGGCTGATTCCTTGAAAATGTCCCTTTGTTGGATCTCCATCTCAATTCTCTTTATTTTTCTACAAATCTACCTTGGTTGTAGCACGTCCACGTTGGCTGGTAACCGCTCTCCAATGGTCTTTCCCTATCGTGCCCGCGTGCACACCTTTTGCCTTACATTTTACTTGTTTAGCTTAGTCTCCTTTATCCAGCAATTGATGCCTTCTTGGCATCACTCGGAGTTGTTTCACTTTGAATCTTGGAAAGATTTTCATTGCTTAGTGTCTGAGGCGTGTCACATCACACCTTGGAATCTACTTATCAGTTCGCTCCACTTCATTCCATTTGTTGCACTTTCCTCCATTTCGTCTCACTCCCTTCCAAAGCAGACGCCAAGGCGGGACAGCTGTAGACACGCCAAAAATGACGCCATGTTGATCAAATCTCATGTCACTATGATGACGCCCCAAGTGAACTTCAATATATTCATAATATGAAGTTTTTCTATTTTCTTGTGTGTGGTTTTGGTTTGTTTTTGCATTTTTATGATTCGCGACCTGAAGAGGGGCGTTATTTAAATGGCGACCTTATCTAGGGCGTTTTCTCAAGAAAGGATGACTAAATGTCAGGGCGTCAATTCCTGGTATTATCCAGTTTTAAAGTAAATTCAAAATCAATTCAATTATTGGTTAACGTCTTTCCTCAGGGCGTTTTTTTTAAATTAACGCCTCAATCGTAGGCGTGTTCTCATAATTTTCAAATAAAGTAAGTTTTCCAAAATTAAATCCAAGAAGTGACGCCCTTGGTAGAGGTCGTGTTTTGAGTAACGTCTTGATGTAGGTCGTCAATTCTTGATTTGACGCCCTTCGCAAGGTCGTGTTTCACCTTTCGTGTCCTACTTTAACTCCTCTTTCCTGTATAGAGTCCTGCCTTCAATAGTCTCCTTGCTCGAATTGGAGGTAGAGTCCTGCCTTCTTTGAACATTGCCTATCCTTATCTTACCAAACTCGAGCTGATCTCCCACTGAAATCCTATAAAATCATGATCTGGTCGATCGAGGCAGAGGTTGACGTTTTCAGAGGTTGAAGAGATTAGAAACGTTCAAGAGGTTGAGAGGATTGACGGCTTCCTCTGCTTCCTTTCTGTTGTATGCTCGATTGAAGGACTTCGGCTTCCTCTGCTCCTTCTTCATCCGGTCAACCGTGTCTTCTTGGTTCCCTTTACTGTCGACAGGGACAGCAGGGCTTTCTTTTGTTTGTGTTGATTTATCTTCATCCACTATTTTCTTCTTCTGCGTCTGCATCAATTCCATCGTCAGTATTTTTCCTTTTCACTTTGCACTAGTTTTATCACATATCTCCTCTCTCCCTAGTTCCTCTTTAGGGGTTTTAAAACCAAAACAATAAGGTGCGCATGTTGATTTCTTTTCATCATCACATGTTTTATTTGGATTGATATTACTACACGTTGGCTGAATCCCATCTTTTGCTTTGTTTCATTGTCTTTTTTGCAAGGTAATCAAAAGGAGAACCCTTCTCATCGGCCGGCCGATTGAAGAAGGAGGAAGGAACTTCACATCATCCCGCGTTCCAATCTTCACTAGGTATTCGCTATCTCTTTTTACTATTATTGAGGTAACCCCTCTGGCGATCACATCTCCATATTTGCACCACGTGCAAGCTTTTCTTCCCCCTTATTTATGCATTAATCATCATTATTCTCCATGTTTTTCACATAATTTATTCTCTTGTGATTGTGTGGGATTTTTGCCCATCCACATTCCCCTGTCCATGCTTCACATCGACAAGACAGGAGGAGGCAGAGGCGAGATCGTCAGGCGGCTCAGCATGGTTTTGGGCGATGTCAGGAGCATAGGCGTCGGCGACAGGCACAGGAGCAGGTGCTAGTTCAAGCCTCTTAGGAGTCCTTGGAGCAGCCAGTGGCGAGGCGACCGTGGCGCTGCCTGGCAGAGTAGCGGGTGCCGTGCCCGAGGTGTGGTGGTTTTCATGCAGGCCATCCTTGCCAGGTGGCCACAGCGGAGCGGAGGTGCTTCCGGTGTGATTGACCGGGGCACCTGGTGCGTGATTGCCCAGAGGTGAGGCGTTGTCGTAGGTGCGGCGGGGTTGGGCACGTGTCTCGTGAGTGCCCCTAACCACACCGCAGCAGTGATCGTCCTTTTGGTGGCCTCGTCAAGGCTTGGGAAGGCATGTGGTTATGTTTTGACCCTGCCCGAGGCGTCTGGGTATAGAAGGTATGCCTTCCATTTTCGTCTGGTTTTTGTCTGCCTTCGATGTTTCTTGTGATTTCCCCTTGGGTTTCGTGATTCGGGAAGTGAGTGTCTGGGTTTTGGCCCAGACTTTGGAGGTCGTTTCTAATGCTGGGAGGTGCCGCAGGTGCAGGTAGTAAGGCTTTTGGCACGTGGTGGCCGGGAAGGGCTGTCCCAACAGTTGCAACGGCTTTTGAGGTGGCGAGGTTGGACTTTCGATGCTGCGAGGTGTGCAGCTGGGCGAGCGAGAAGGTGTCCAACCTCGTGGTAGGTATAATTTTTGTATTGCCTATGTCGTGTTTTTGACATAATTCCTTGGATTCCGTTGTTTTCCCGTTTACTCCCAATTGTGCTCGTGTTTTCCCGTGTGTGCATCGGGAGTCCGAGGCGGCGTTCTCTGCAGCGGAAGTTGAGTTGTGCGCTTGTTTTTCTGTCTGTGTGGCGTGTGGTGCCTTGGTAAACAGAGTTGAGTACTGGTTGGGTTACCGGTGCGGTGCCCTCTATGGCGGTGGTGGAGTCACGTTCAGGAATCGGGTGCCCGTTTCACTATAAGAAAATTCATAATTTTCGATGTACTAATTCTATCGGAAATCCGTCGAAAATGACTTTTTCGACGTATTTCCGAAGGAATCATTCTCGCAGAAAAATTAGGTCGCTAATTTCTGACGTAAGATATTTTCGTTAAAAATTTGTCGAAAATTATCGACAAACATATTCCGTCGAAATTGTCGTCGGTATTTATGTCAATAATTGATGCGGGACGATGACGCGACTGGGCTAAGACCTACAACCGACTCGAAGTGCGGCCAGCACTAACACGCTAAAGACAAGCCGGGCGACTGACCACCGTGGCGTTCTCCGGGTGGAGATGTCTCTCAACAGCAACTCACTCTAGCCCGGTGATCGTCCCTTGCGAGGGAAACGTGGGATCGCAGCGGTTAAGGAACCATTGTCTCCTAGGGCAATGTAGTCCGAGCTCGGTGCTCGACTGGAGCTAAGGAATGGGCGCTCTCAACTCACAATCACGGTGATTTGTAGCTAGCTAACGGCCCTATTCTCACAAACACAGCATGATAGAAAATATACTAAACCAGCAATGTGATATAGGAACGAAGCGCGTACCACCACGACTAGCGCGGTGGGAAGAATTCCTGGCCAAATCCGACAACCCCAGTACACATAAATAATAATTGTACAATTTCAGAACCTAATGCCCACTCCACGCAGGGAGGTAAGGGGCTACAAATGCAATTTTGTGGTTGCTGGAATCCGGGTTGACGGGGCACACTCGCAGGAGGCGAGGGAAGCGAGTCGGGGCCGATCGGGTGAGCCGATTGGAAGCTGACTTGGTTCTGCCCGCGCTGGTCACCCTGTGCAACGAGCTTGCGGAGGCCGGTACGCCAAGATCAGACGTCCGATTGGAGTTCTGTTTCGTGGAGAACGTCGGCGACAGGATGATGGTTCTCTACTCCGAAGGGCGTGATCAGATCTATCCAGATCTGGGCACATCAGCAACAGTTCTCAGCCTCTGGTTCTGCACACACAGAACTGCATAGAAAGACAATTAATTACTGGAAAAATGGCTCCCGGTGTTAGAACGAGGCGCCGTTTGTTGCCGATCGTCGGCGACGTCTAGAGGAAGGATCTGACCAATGGGTTTGGTCAGATCAACAAAGGGAAGGGCAGGCGCTACTTCTGGATCGGATCTGAACAGGGTGGTCGGCGCAGTCCCACGAGAATCTTCGCCACGATCAGCACAGACCTCAGATCGGTACGAAATCAGAGGCAACGTGAAGAGGACTCAAAATCCTACGATCACTCCGAAGATCAGCTCCAGAAAGCTTGGGAGTAGATCTGGAGAAATTCAGAATCAGGAAACTCAGGATCTGGATAGCAAGCTCGGGCAGATCTGTGCGACTTCACGAGACGAATTGTTGCCGGCGATCCAGAGCTCCGATCGACGCGAAACCACCGCCAAATTCTTCCTGACTTGAAGAAGCTTCACTGTAAAATTCTATGGAACCAGATGCGAAGGGGATAGGGAGGATATAGGGGTGAGTCACACGCCCAAATAAATCCCGTCACAGGATTTGGCCTAGGGCATCACACCCAAAGGAAGGAAGAGAATCACTCTCTTAATGCAGTTTTCTCTCACAAATTTTTCATTAACTCCTTCACTAACACTATACACATGTTTAAGTAGAGGGATGGCAAGGGGAGGGGGCTAGGAAATACGTGGGAGCAAAGGGAGGGAGAGGGGGTGCGCCCCTTTGACAAGGAGAGGGGAGGAGAGACCAAGGGGGGGGACAATGACGCATGTACCTTTGAAAATCAAAGGGGAGGGGAGACAAGGTTGGTGGGTGGCTGCCTAACCTTGGACCAAGGAAGGGGGGCGCCCCCTTCCACTAGCCACCATCCTCCAATCCTTTAACCCCTTTCACATATAGCATGCTATCCCTTTAGTCTTGTTCCCATTGAAGCCCTTTGGCCCATTTAAGTTCCAAAACCCAATAAGTCTAGCCCATTCCCCACATGAGGTCCAATAAAGATAAAAGAGATAATTGTCCATGAAAGGACTACAAAGGGCCCAATAAGGCCTAAAAGTGTGAAATAAAGATGTTGCAGCGGCCGAAGCGTCCACGTCCTCCGCGAGCTAACTGGGCCCCGGCGTGTCCTCGTCCATCGGGGTGTATTGCGGTGTGTGTCCGCACCAATTCTCCCCGGGTGGGAGGAACTCGACCCCGTCGAGTAAGGGTCCCGAAGCTTGATCTCTCCGCGTGTGATCAAGGCATCGTCTGGCACGGGGCGTCCTCTCCAATGCACAAGGAAGTGTTGGTAGGTTCCGTTCTGGTGGTGATCACCTGCTCATCCAGTTTACAATCTATATGCTTGCGTTGAGGCTGCAAGAGGTGGATTATCGGGTGGTGTGTCACTCACAATAGGAGGAGAAAGCCCAAAAGCTCACTAGGGATCACCGCAGGGCTCTGATATGCTACCAGACCTGAAACATGGAACGTCGAAGTGACACCATAGTCGTCCGGTAGTTCAATAACGTATGCATTCTAACCCATTTGTTTCGTGACTCGAAAGGGCGGGGATCACGGGCCTGGAGTTTCTTTACGTTCCCCGAGGGGAAACTGTTCAGGTATGACCCTGATCATGACGTACTCTACCTTTTGAACTCACGGGCATGTAGCATGCATCAGCTAACTCCTTATACGTGCATGGCTGGCCTTTTGTTGGGACGACTTAATGCAAACTCCATATGACAAACAAACTATGGAAACAAACAGACTTCATACATGACCCTAGACAAACCTAGACACCCATAGTAATACTCGCAGACAAATAATGCAACCCAAAGTTGAGGACTCCTAGACATCCTAACATGAACCTACTGACTTCTAAATGAGGATTCAGAGGTTTGGGAAGATCACACCCAAGTGCACATTGCCCTGGGACTAAGTACCTAGGTCGGCAGCATGCTCTTCTAAAAGCTCATCAAAGAACTCCTCCGCGAGTTCTGGATCCGGCTCATAGCTGATGGGCACTAGCTCCGGTGTGGGGTCGCGGACTGGAGTGTTCGAGATAGCCAATGATTCCCGAGTGGGACACTTGGCCGCAAAGTGGCCAATCCCACCACACCTATAGCACTGGTCACGTGACCCTGTGCTAGAAGATGCTCTATTGGTCATCGGCCCCTTTCCCTTGTCTTCTCGACGAGCCGGGGGTGGTGGGAGCTTGGGTCGGACAGGCAATGCGGGCTGCTGAGGGCAGGGAGTGGGGAATGATGCTGGCTGGCGAGGGGGAGGGTCCCTTGGAGGGAGAGGGCGAGGCCCGAGAGCAGTGGGGTCCTGGCGGGGGGTTTCCGAGGGTGAACCACCGGAAATCGGCTATAGGAACTGGGCGTGGTCCGAGAGTCGGACCCACGCTGATGGATGGTCCCCGGTCGTTGGACGGGAGCAAACTCCGACTCAAACTGCTCTAACTCCAGAGCAACCTGATATGCGGCCTCGAGGGTGGTCACATTGCGGCGAAAGAGTTCATACTGATAGTGGGGCCCCAGACCATGACGGAATCGGGAAACAGGCATCGTGCTCTCTTCTGAGATGTCACATCACAAAATATATTCATCAAACTCTGCGATGTACTCGGACACGGACCTATCACCTTGGGTGAGATTCTGCGACCTATCAATGAGCCCCTGACGGTATGAGGCAGGAAGGTACTTGGTTCTAAGTCTATCCTTCATCTCATCCAAAAACTCAACCTGGGGTTCCCGGCGTTGAAATAGCAAGCTCTCCACATTGCGCCAATAAGTTTGCGCTTGCCCTAACAACTTCATTTTAGCAAACCTGACTCTCCGGAGGTCCGTCATCTCGAACCACTCAAAGTACCAGTCCATGCCGACCTCCCAATCAAGGTAGACTTTTGGGTCCAAGGACCCGTCAAAAGTAGGAGGATCTGCTCGCACGGTCCTAAGGACTCTATCGTCCTCTTCATCTCTCAGCTGATGAAAGCCCTGACGGCGTCAGCCATAACCCCCATATGCATTGTCAGACCCATAGTCCTCTAGACCAAGGTCACGATGTTGTGGTTCGATGGCTCGGTGAGGGGTGGGCTGAGGAGCGGGTGCGGGCTGGTTTTGGGCCGTGGGAGCGGGCTGGACTTGGGCCATAGGAGCGGATTGGGCTTGGGCCATGGGAGCGGGTTGGATTTGGGCCACCGCGGGAGGAGGTGCGGGTGGGCACTGGGCCGCTCCATGAGGGTCCCCGTGTGACATTCTATCTAACCGTCCAACTAGACCTTGGACAGATCTGTCGGATGACTCCATGCGTTCCTCCATGGCTCTAAGGTGATCGTCCATATTATCGGAGAAGTTCCGAAAGGTAGTCTCGGACTGGTCCAATCGGGCCATGATGGCCATCATCGCCTCATGCAAGGAGTGGAAGTCTCCCGAGGTGGCATCCCGTGGGTTAGCTATAGATGCAGAGCGATGGTATTGGGTACCTCGCCGGGTGGGTATACAAAGACACAAAGATCAGAATGCACTAACTATTGCAAATTGAGGAACCTAGACTCAACCAATATACGGTACTCGGCGGAGTTATGGGATCCGAAGATCCTCTCTCGCAAGTGTGCTACCTTCCCAATAGGCGTAACCTATCGTTCCGGGAACACCTTTTGATGTACCGGGTATTGGGATGAAATGCAACCTACGACTTAGATGACTCTAGACTTAAACCGACGCTCTGATACCAATTTGATGCGGGATGATGATGCGACCGGGCTAAGACCTACAACTGACTCGAAGTGCGGCCATCACTAACATGCTAAAGACAAGCCGGGCGTGATGCGGGACGGACACGGGGACCGACTCTAAGTGATATGGACCTCGGACTCTAAATGCACACACGACCAGCAACATATGATGGGAGAGACATTAGGCCCGACACTAAGAGCTCCTATGGGCTATACGTCGCTAACAGAAATGCAAGCTCACTCGTCGTCCCAAGCGAGGGAAACACAGATTGTGCGCGGTAGAGAAACCGGCAGAGTTAAGGGTAGTCCGACTCACTTCCGTGCTCGGATAGAGCCACGGGACGGGTCACTCTCTCGCTCACAGCGGTGACATGGACTCACGGGCTAGAATCCTACGCTCTCACAGCGGCATATGACCATATACTAGCTAAGCAAAGTAATGCCGAGAAGTTACGATCGTACCTCCACGCACCCGGCGTGGGGAAGACAACCCCGACCAAAACTGGACTCCCGGTTAACAAAGCTTTACTGTGGTACAACAATTTGACCCACTCCACGCAGGGAGGTAAAAGGTCACATGTGGGGCCCGGGAGTCACGCGAATTGGGTTGATGGGCAGCATCTTGATGTCGCCCCGGCGGTGCCGAATCCGCGTTTTCGTGCTGTCCGACGGCGCGATCTACGAGTTCGTGGGGCCCACGGACCGCTCTGTCCTCCGGGTCTGATGGGGTGGGTCCCGCGGTGATGGAGACCCCTGGTGGCGTGCCTCCCAGGAAGGCGGTCGGGCGGGAATGCCGGTCGGAGACCGATCGACTCCGATCTCCAAGCTTTGGAGTTGCTGCCCACGGACTGGTTGCTTCTATTTTGCAGTGCGCGATCCGGCGAGATCGGCTGCTGCGATCAATCCTGACGTCGGATCGACGCACAGAAGGTATCGTTGGAAAGTTCTTTTGAAGTAGTTCGATCTAGGGCGAGAGAGACAAATTGGATCTGCACGGATCTGGTCTTAGTCTATTTTTGAAGTTGCTGTTGGACATGGCCCAAAATCTCAGGGCAGCAGTGAAGTTTCATGAGAACTGCCGTTGACCGCAGGGTAGACCTCAGATTAGATTTCGAGCTCTTCATGAAGATTGTAGAAGGGAGAGAGGAAAACAGAAATATTTTGTGTGAAGAGTTTTGTTGAGGTTTGGATGGGGAAAGGTATTTTATACGGGTGGGTGGTCGGATCTGGATAGAGGTAGATAGAACTGTAGAGGGATTTGAAAGTGAATTTTAGAAAATAGGTGGAGGCCCTTTGAGATTCCAAGAAAATTCGTGGGTGGAGGGGATGGTGGGTAGAATCTCCAGTAATTTTGGGAGTTCCAGAAAAAATCAAAAGGTGGTCCGGAGATGGGAAACTCAGGGTGTCTGTGGATCTTGACTGAAAACAGGCAGATCTGGAAAGAAAAGATGGATGAAAATGGAAAAATGGAAATCGGAAACTAGAGGCCAAACCAATTTTTCTGGGACGTGGGGGGAACCTATGGAACTCACCCTGAAAGTTTGAGCTCAAGAAGGTCTGTGGCTGGGAGCAGAAATTCATGGAAAGGGGATCTATCCTGGATGGATAGAACTCCAGCGAACACGACGGTGGTGCGATGGCGGCACGGTGGCGGCGGCGGTGGTGACGACGATCTCCAGAACTGATAGAGGAGGCTTCACACCTCAGAATCACAGCCTTCCCAGCTGCTGAAGGGGGAGAGAGGAGAGAGAGAAGGGGGCGGCCCTTGCTTGCTCCAACAAATTTCTGAATTTCATATGCATTAATTCCACACAAAATAGAAATACAAGGTTCTTATAGAAAATATAAAAAGACTAGTTCTATCCCTAGATCTAGGGTTGGGGAGGGGTAAAAGAGGGAGTTCAAATTTATTTCTCCCATGTGATTTGGAATCAAATAAAATAAAAATTCAAATCCTAATATAATACTATATAAAGGGGGCGCCCCCTTGACTTATGGCCATTCCAACTTTGAAATTTTGTTCCCTTTGTCCCCCCCTTGGTCCACTCTTCTAGAAGCCCACCATGGAGGGTTGACTGACCCCACATGGGCCCAAGAGATGAGGTGGATCAATGGGAGAAGGGATGGGGGGCCCGCGGGACCCAGGTGGTCCCATTTTACACATAAACCCCTCTAACAATCCGAATTACAATTCGAATAAAACACAAAATACAAACAAAGTCCCAATAAACTATAAATACCGAGACTCAGGGGGGAGTCTCCAAGCTGTCTCCGAGCCAGATGGAAGCCGCTGTAGCTCGGGTGGTGCTCCGCGTACGGTACCGGTGGCTTACCGACTCGTGCCGCTCGTGTGCTCTGGTGTCGCACCAATTCTCCCCGGGTGGGAGAAACTCGACCCTATCGAGTAAGGATCTGCATCACTCTGGTACCGCTCCAGTAGATCTGGATCTATCCTCTGCAACTCAGCCCATGTGATCCAAGTATCCTCGGTGGCATGTCACCCTCTCCAACGCACTAGGTAGCGTGGGTAAGATCCACTCCTGGTAACTGTGATGCGGGACGGACTGAGGAGACGACGCTATATGAGACGGACACGACTCGACCAGCAATGACACGACTACTAGAGCGACCTCGGCTCAACACTAAGAGCTCCTAAGGGTTACACGTCGCTAACAGAAGTGCAAACTCACTCGTCGTCCCAAGCGAGGGAAAGCATGGATCGTGCGCGGTTAAGGAACCGGCAGAGTTCAAGGTAGTCTGACTCAACTTCCGGACTTGGATCGAGTCGCGGGACGGGTTACTCTCACACTCACAGCGATGACATGGACACACGGGCTAGGAACCTACACTCTCGCAGCGGCATAAGACCGTATACTAGCTAAGCAAAGTAACGCCGAGAAGTTTAGACTGTTACCTCCACGCACCTGGGGTGGCGAAGACAACCCCGGCCAATCACGGACTCCTCCAGGTTAAACAATTTTACAGTAGTACAATAAATTTAACCCACTCCACGCAGGGAGGTAAAAGGTCACATGCGGGCCCCGGGAATCACACGAATTGGGTTGACGGGCAGCATCTTGATGTCGCCCGGCGGTGCCGAACTCCGCATTTTCGTGTTGTCCGGACGGCGGGTTCTACGGGTCCGTGGGGCCCACGGATGGCGCTGTCCTCCCGGCCTGCTGGGGTGGAGCCCAATGGGATGGAGTCCCCTGGTGGCGTGCCTCCTCGGACGGCGGTTAGCCAGAAACGCCGATTGGTGGTCGATTGGTCCCGATCTCCAAGTCTTGAACTAGCTGCCCACGGATTTCAGGTTCTGTTTTCCGGCGCACGCTCTGAAGATAATGGCCGCTGCGATCAATCCGGACGTTGGATCGGGGCGCATGAGCTATCGTTGGAAAGCCCTCTTGAAATCCTTCGATATAGGCTCAGAGGGAGCTACTAGATCTAGTCGGATCTGGACTTTATTGAATTTACAAGTTTCTATTGTACAGTACCCAAAACCTCAGATCTGCAGGTGAGTTGTCTGAGAACTGCCGTTGACCGCATGGTAGATGGCCGATTCAGCTCCTGAGCTCTTCATTAAAGTGGTAGGGTTTGGAACAAGGAAGCCGGAGATATTTGTTTTGGAAGGACTGGAGGAGGTTATGATTTGTTATGATTTTTTCACTGGAGGGTGGTCGGATCTGGGAACAGGTGGACAGCACTGTAGCTAGCTCTAAAAACGAATTTTGAAAAATAGGTGGATGGCTGATCCAAATTCAAGAAAATTCGTGGTATAAGGGGTTGATGGACAGAAGCCCCAGTAAAAGTGGGAGTCCTAGAAAAAATCACAAAGGGGTCCGAACATGGGAAACACAGGGCGGTTGGAAATTGAAACAGAAAGCAGACAGATCTGGGAAAGGAGGTTGAACGAAAATGGGAAATTGCCAAATGGAATAATTATGACCAACCAATTTTTTTGGATCGTGGGGAACACCTATGGAACATCCCCTCAAAATCCCAGCTCAAGAACACGACGGGGTGGAGAGCAGGAATTCGGAGAAGACACCTCTGTCCTGGATGGACAGAACACCGGCGGCGATGGTGGAGGCGCGATGGCGGCACGTGGCGGCGGCGACTGGAACTGATAGGGGAGGCGTCACACCTCAGAATAGCAACCATCTCAGCTGCATGGGGGAGAGGGAGGAGAGAGGAGGGGGGCGCACCAGTCCTTGCTCAAGCAATTTTTCAGATTTCAAATGTATTAATTCATCCAAAATGGAAAATATAAGCTTATATAGGTTACATCTCAAATCCATCCTCCACCGTTGGATCTAGGGAAGGGGAATGGAGGGCTGGGATTGAGTGTGATCAACACACAAAATTTAAAATAAAAAATTGAGGGGAGGGGCGCACCATTGACCATGAGGGAGCAAGCTTGACATGGTAGGTAGCCTACCTTGGACTTTGAAGTCCAATTGTCTCCCATGTGTCTTTTACCATTCATCCTTCTAGATGCCTCCATTTGAATTGTTGACTGGCCCCACATGGGGCCCTAGGTTGAGGTGGATCAATGGGATGGGGTCTGAGGGGCCCGTGGGGCCCGGGGGTCCCATTTTGCAAGTAAACCCCTCTTACAATCAAAATTACAAACTGAATAAAATGAAACAAACACGCATTACACACAAATAAAGTCTAAACAAATATGATAAATGGGGAGACTCAAGGAGGAGTCTCCAGGCTGTCTCCGAGCCAGATGGACGCTGAAGTGGCTCGAGTCGTGCTCCGTGTGCGGTACCGGTGGCTCGTCGCATCGCGCCGCTCAACGGCTCGGGTGTCCGCACCAATTCTCCCCGGGTGGGAGAATCTCGACCCTGTCGAGTAAGGGTCTGCATCGCTCTTGTATCGCTCTAGAAGGTCCGGATCAATCCGCTGCAACTCTCCATGTGTGATCCATGTGTCCTCGGTAGCGGGCCGTCCTCTCCATCGCACTAGGTAGCGCGGGTAGGATCCACTCCTGGTAACTATCACCTGCTCATCCAGTATATCATCTATATGCTCACGCTACCGTGACAAAGGGGCTGGAGGTGGACACTCAGGTGTGGGATCACTCTCAATGGGAGGAGATGGCTCGAAAGGCTCACTAGGGATCACGGCTGGGTCCCTATATGCAACTGGATCCGAAACATTAAAAGTAGAGCTCATACCGTATTCCTCAGGTAGGTCCACAACATACGCATTGGATCCAATGCGTTTCAACACTCTAAATGGACCGGCTCCGTGAGCTTGCAACTTCTTAATGATTCCAGAGGGAAACCGTTCAGGTCTTACTCTGATCATGACATATTCGCCCTCTTGGAACTCTCGGTGGTGTCGGTGGGCGTCGGCTAGCTCCTTGTACCGTGCATTGCTGGCCTCAATGTGACGACGGACGTCGTCATGCAGACTCCTAACATGCTTAGCAGAAAAAAAAACACACGGATGCACACACGACCCTAAACAACCCTACAGTTAGTCAAACCCAATCATATGCAAGGTGGTCCAGGACATCTGAATGTGTGCCATGCATGCATTTGACATAACCGGTGGTTAATGTCATGGTGGACTCTTAGACATCCTACGATGCACCAATCATGGACATTGGGTTTGGATGTGGGAAGTTCGGGAGGTTTGGGTGGTTTAGGTGGACCGGGGGAACCAAAGTCTTCATTACCCCCAAATGACGTTTCGGACCTATTGCCATGTGAAGGTTGCCAGACCCGAGTAGCAGGAGTGTGATAGTGGACTTCCTTAAAGAGGTGGAATAGAGGTTGTGGGCCAAGGGGCCCACGAAGAAATGGATCGAAGGGATCAAAGAATGTATGACCCCTCGATATGGATTCCCTCATCTCAAGATCCCATGTGTGGAAGTCTAGAAGGTGTTGTTGATCTCCTTCATTCATGAAGGGAGATGAGACGGTGGGGGTATGATGGTGGACTCTCTCAAAAAGGTGGAGTAAATATGGTGGGTCACGGGGTCCACAAGAGAATGGGTCGAAGGGATCAAAGAAGGTATGACCCCTCGGACTAGGCTTCCAAAAATCACTGTCCCACATTTGGAAATCTTGGAGGTGTAAATGATCACCTTCATTCATTGTGAGAGGTGGGACGGCAGTCATAGGTAGAAAGTAAGATTCCTCCCATGGGCAAAAGGGAATGAAGTCGGGCTCGGTCGGCATGGGGAGGAGTGGAAGAACCTCCGTGGTAACATGACCCACGGTGTACATGGAGGTGATGGACCCTAAGGATGGATGTGTGAAGCTACGACCTGTAGGTCGGTCGAAGCGTGGGGCCAACAAGTGCGTAAATGTCAACTAGCGGTCTAATCCTTTAAGAAGATCATCTAATGTATCCACATGGTGACTAGACCGGAAGGTGGTATGGAATGAGTTGACCGGCACTAATGGTAGGGTAGGGTCCATGGATGGGAGGGGAGATGGGGCCAGACCATTCTTAAGCCAGCTAAGGAGTGGCTCGGCTATAAGTAGCCTTCCCGTTAGAAACACGGGTAGCTGTGGCTGAGGTGGCTCCGAATAAAGATCGGAGAGTGAGGCTTCTCCAACCCTTTTGTCCCCTAGGGCTAGAGATGTCCGAGTGGGACACTGTCCGGCAAAGTGGCCGAACCCCTGGCAGCGATAACACTACTGTCGTGACCCACTACGCTTCCTGATAAGTGGACCCTTACCCTTATCCTCCTGACGGACAGGGGGTGTAGGCAATGGGGCTCTCGTGTTTGGGGAAAGAGGATCCACTATGATGGGGAGAGGACCTTGGGATGGAACCATAGATGGCACCAGATTGGGACTACCGGCTGCTACCTCCTTAGGCTCGTGCTTGGTTCCATCCCGGCTAGGAGGTAGGCAAGGGGGAAGCAGGGACTCGATATAAGCACACTTCCTATCCACTCTATCCAAAATGATTTAGAAGAGTTCGGCAATGGTGGGGTTTGGAGTAGGAGTAATGTGGTGGACTTGCCCGTAATCAACTGGCCTAACCTTGGGTGTAGGCTCCACTATGGGTGGGTCTCCTTGCCTCCGACTATGACCCGCTTGGTTGGAGGTGATTGGGTGGGGTCGGTTGGAGGTGATTGGACCGGGTAGGTAGACCTTCCTAAGTTCGCCCTTCATCTCATGCCACGACTCGATGGGCCTTTGCCTCCTAACCTCCCTCATGCGCTCAATGCTCTCCCATTTCCAGGCGGCTTTGTGGACAAGCCTCTCTCGGGCAAAACTAACTTGCATGGCATCGGACATGGTGTAACATTCAAAATATTTGTCCATGGCGGCCTCCCACTTGAGGTAGTCGCCCGGATCGTTAGGGCCATAAAAATCCTAGGTTTCGGGCCTACGGAAGTGGAGAGGGTGGTTACGAAGCCCATGGGTAGACCAATGGCCATATTGCCCGTGTGATTGGGAATCCATGGGAAATTGTGGAACTACATGTTAGACATGCCGACATTTGGACAAGACCGACTGACTCTTATTGGACTACACACGAACTAGGAGACACAAACGGATGCAAACACCGACTAATGCACCTAGACCTAAACCATACCCGGTATGTGGCGGAGTCAATCGATCCGAAGATTACTCCCGCAAGTGTGCGACCTTCCCGATAGGCGTAGCCTACGTTCGGACAACACCTTTTAAGATACCAGATTATCGGGATGAAATGTAAATTTAAAACACCCTCTTTTTTTGTTTTGAAAATAATGATGATCCTAGACTTGACTTAGACCGTGCAAGACTTATGCAATGACTACCCTAGACTTGACCTGCTCTGATACCAAACTGATGCGGGACGGACTGAGGAGACGATGCTATATGAGACGGACACAACTCGACCAGCAATGACACGACTACTAGAGCGACCTCGGCTCGACACTAAGAGCTCATAAGGGTTACACGTCGCTAACATAAGTGCAAACTCACTCGTCGTCCCAAGCGAGGGAAAGCGTGGATCGTGCGCGGTTAAGGAATCGACAGAGTTCAAGGTAGTCTGACTCAACTTCCGGACTCGGATCGAGTCGCAGGACGGGTCACTCTCACACTCACAGTAGCGACATGGACACACGAGCTAGGAACCTACACTCTCGCAGCGGCATAAGACCGTATACTAGCTAAGCAAAGTAACACCGAGAAGTTTAGACCGTTACCTCCACGCACCCGGCGTGGCGAAGACAACCCCGGCCAATCACGGACTCCTCCCGGTTAAACAATTTTACAGTAGTACAATAAATTTAACCCACTCCATGCAGGGAGGTAAAAGGTCACATGCGGGCCCCGGGAATCACACGAATTGGGTTGACGGGCAGCATCTTGATGTCGTCCGGTGGTGCCGAACTCCGCGTTTTCGTGTTGTCCGGACGGCTGGTTCTACAGGTCCGTGGGGCCCACGGATGGCACTGTCCTCCCGGCCTGCTGGGGTGGGGCCCAATGGGATGGAGACCCCTGGTGGCACGCCTCCTCGGACGGCGGTCAGCCGAAAACGCCGATTGGTGGTTGATCGGCCCCAATCTCCAAGTCTTGAACTAGCTGCCCACGGATTTCAGGTTCTATTTTTCAGCGCGCGCTCCGGAGAGAATGGTCTCTGCGATCAATCCCGATGTTGGATCGGGGCGCATGAGCTATCGTTGGAAAGCTCTCTTGAAATCCTTCGATCTAGGCTTAGAGGGAACTACTAGATCTGGTCGGATCTGGAGTTTATTGAATTTACAAGTTCCTGTTGTACAGTACTCGAAACCTCAGATTTGCAGGTGAGTTGTCTGAGAAGTGCCGTTGACCACATGGTAGATGGCCGATTCAGCTCCTGAGCTCTTCATTAAAGTGGTCGGGTTTGGAATAAGGAACTCGGAGATATTTTTTGTGGAAGGATTGGAGGAGGTTATGATTTGTTATGATTTTTGCACTGGAGGGTGGTCGGATCTAGGAACAGGTGGACAGCACTGTAGCTATCTCTGAAAACGAATTTTAAAAAACAGGTGGAGGGCTGATCCAATTTCAAGAAAATTCTTGGTAGAAGGGGTTGATGGATAGAACCCCTAGTAAAATTGGGAGCCCTAGAAAAAATCACAAAGGGGTGCGAACATGGGAAACACAGGGCGGTTGGAAATTGAAACAGAAAGCAGACAGATCTGGGAAAGGAGGTTGAACGAAAATGGGAAATTGCCAAATGGAATAATTATGACCAACCAATTTTTGTGGATCATGGGGAACACCTATGGAACATCCCCTAAAAATCCCAACTCAAGAACACGACGGGGTGGAGAGCAAGAATTCAGAGAAGACACCTCTGTCCTGAATGGACAGAACACCGGCGGCGATGGTGGAGGCGCGATGGTGGAGGCACCATGGCGGCACGTGGCGGCGGCGACCGGAACTGATAGGTGAGGCGTCACATCTCAGAATAGAAACCGTCTCAGCTGCAAGGGGGAGAGGGAGGAGAGAGGAGGGGGGCGCACCAGCCCTTGCTCAAGCAATTTTTCAGATTTTAAATGCATTAATTCATCCAAAATGGAAAATACAAGCTTATATAGGTTACATCTCAAATCCATCCTCCACCGTTGGATATAGGGAAGGGGAATGGAGGGCTGGGATTGAGTGTGATCAACACACAAAATTTAAAATAAAAAATTGAGGGGAGGGGCGCACCATTGACCATGAGGGAGCAAGCTTGACATGGTAGGTAGCCTACCTTGGACTTTGAAGTCCAATTGTCTCCCATGTGTCTTTTACCATTCATCCTTCTAGATGCCTCCATTTGAATTGTTGACTGACCCCACATGGGGCCCTAGGCTGAGGTGGATCAATGGGATGGGGTCTGAGGGGCCCGTGGGGCCCGGGGGTCCCATTTTGCAAATAAACCCCTCTTACAATCAAAATTACAAACTGAATAAAATGAAACAAACACGCATTACACACAAATAAAGTCTAAACAAATATGATAAATGGGGAGACTCAAGGAGGAGTCTCCAGGCTGTCTCCGAGCCAGATGGACGTTGAAGTGGCTCGAGTAGTGCTCCGCGTGCGGTACCGGTGGCTCGTCGTATCGCGCCGCTCAACTGCTCGGGTGTCCGCACCAAACTGTCACCTGCTCATCCTATATATGATCGATATGCTCTCGCTGCTGTGAAAAAGGGGCTGGAGGTGGACACTCAGGTGTGGGATCACTCTCAATGGGAGGGGATGGCTCAAAAGGCTCACTAGGGATCACTGCTGGGTCCCTATAGGCAACTAGATCCGATACATTGAAAGTGGAGCTTAGACCATATTCCTCGGACAGGTCCACAACATACGCATTGGATCCAATGCGTTTCAACACCCTAAACGGACCGGCTCCGCGACCTTGCAATTTCTTTACGGTTCCCGTGGGAAACCGTTCAGGTCTTACCCTCATCATGACATATTCACCCTCTTGGAACTCACGGTGGTGTCGATGGGCATCGGCTAACTCCTTATACCGTGCATTGCTGGCCTCAATGTGACGACGGATGTCGTCATGCAGACTCCTAACATGCCTAGCAAATGATTCGGAAGTCTCCGACACTCGTGCATGGATGGACATGGGAACAAGATCCACTGGCTTCCTAGGCCTACGACCTGTGACAATCTCGAATGGACTCATACCGGCAGACCTGTTAACCGAATCATTATATGCAAATTCTGTGAGTGGTAGTATGAGATCCCAATCCCCTACACGGTCCCTGACAAGACACCTCAAAAGGTCACCCAGACTCCTATTGACCACCTCGGTCTGACCATCTGTCTGGGGATGATATGCAGTGGAAAACTTGAGGTGAGTACCCAATATATGCCATAGTTTCTTCCAGAAATAACTGGTGAATCTAACATCACGGTCAGACACTATGGTACGAGACAACCCGAACTTGCACACCACATGAGTAAGGAATAGGCGGGCTACCCTTGAAGCATCTGAAGTCTTCGAGCAGGGAATAAAAAGGGCCATCTTCGAGAACCGGCCAACAACCACATAGACCGAATCATGCTTCCTGGAGGTACGTGGCAATCCCAAAACAAAGTCCATGCTAACATCATGCCACGGAGCATCAGGCACGGGAAGAGGTATATAAAGGCCCGAGCTTTGCTTCTTCATCTTGGCCATAGCACATGTACGACACTGAGCCACAATATGAGCAACATCACGCTTCAAGCTCGGCCAATAAAACCTATGCTCAATAGCCTCAATAGTCTTGTTCTGACCTAAGTGGCCGGCTAGACCTCCCACATGTAGCTCCCAGACTAAGAAGTCTCGAACCGAAGTTTGGGGAACACAAAGCCTGCCTCCATGAAAGAGGTAACCCTCCTGAAGCACATAATCATCAAGGTCTCTCGAGGGTCCGGCCTGGAGAGTGGTATAAATCTGACCGAAGTCAGGACAGTCAACATAGGCCTCTCTCATCTTCTCTAACCCTATGACATCGGCACTCATGGTGGTAAGCAAACACGCTCGTCGACTCAAGGCATCGGCCACCTTGTTCTCCACTCCAGCCTTATGTTTTAGCACAAATGTGAATTGCTGAAGATACTCAACCCAACAGCTGTGACGCGCATTAAGCTTCTTTTGGGAATGGAGGTACCTCAAAGTCTCATGGTCGGATTATAAGATAAACTCCTGATGTAATAGGTATGCCTCCAATGCCTAAGAGCCTGAACAACTGCGTAGAATTCCTTATCATAAGTGGAGTATCGCAGTTTCTCGTCATTCAGCTTCTCACTGAAATATGCGACCGAGTGGGTGTCCTGACTCAACACTCCTCCTATCCTAACACCGACGCATCACAAGAGACCTCAAACACCTTCGAGAAATCTGGCAATCGAAGGATAGGTGTCTGGGTCATGCGCTCCTTGATGTCCTTGAAGGCAGCAGCTGCGGCCTTCGTCCACACGAATGTGCCCTTCCGGATACAATCCGTGATCGGGGCGGTGACGGAGCTAAACCCGCGGATGAAACGATGATAGAACGTTGCAAGGCCATGGAAGCTGCGGACATCATGGACCGTACGGGGTTCCTACCACTCAACAATGGCCCAGACCTTCTCCGGATCGGCGGAGACCCTAGTACTAGACACAATAAAACCCAAGAAGGTAAGCTTAGGTGTCATGAAGGCACACTTCTATGGGTTCGTAAACAACTGCTCTCGCCTAAGAAGGAGACAGACCTGCCGAAGATGGTCTAAGTGGTCCCCCGTGGTGCGACTATAGATAAGAATATCATCAAAGTATACTACCACAGACTCCAATGAATGGTCGAAGGACCTGAGTCATGAGCCGCACGAAAGTGATAGGGGCATTTGTCAGCCCAAAGGGCATAACCAACCACTCATAGAGACCATCCTTGGTCTTGAATGCGGTCTTCCACTCATCACCTGGCCTAATCCCCACCTGATGGTAGCCACTCTTAAGATCAATCTTCGAGAAGATAGTGGCACCAGCCATCATGTCTAGCATGTCATCCAGGCGGGGAATAGGGAACCTATACTTCACGGTGATTTTGTTGATGACACGGCTATCAATGCACATTCTCCACGTGTCATCCTTCTTCGGGGCGAGTAATGCAAGAACAGCACATGGACTCATGCTGTCCTGAACAGACCCTCTCTGCATCAACTCATCGACCTGCCGTTTTAGCTCGGCATGTTCCATGGGACTCATGCGATAATGGGGAAGATTGGGCAATGAGGAGCCCGGAATCAGGTTGATAGCATGCTGAATATCCTGCATGGGTGGGAGTCCCTCGGGAAGCTCCTCGGGAAAAATATCAGCGAACTCCTGTAGAATAGGAATGACATCAGGTGGGAGTTCACCCTCGGAGTTCGGCTCCACCTCTCGGACCGTAATAGCAAATACAGGGCAGCCCCGACTAGCCTCCCGCTCCATTTCCCAGGAGCTAATCATCATCAATCTCCTAGTCGAGGCCTCGCCTGGGCCAGATGTAACGGTCATAGCCCGAGCTGGGGATGGGGTACTGGGCCCGCGAATGGAAGGCTCCGGAGTACTAGGGCCAGTAGGACCCCTAACTGATGGACTCTTGGGCTGATGGGGGTGGAGAGTAATCCGTTGGCCAGCATGGTCGAATGTACAGGTGTTCGACCGACCATGGAGTGTGGCATCCCGATCAAATAACCACGGCCTACCAAGAATAATGCTGCCCACCTCCATGGGGAGGACATCACACCAGATATCGTAACGGTAGGCACGGAACTGTAGTGGGACCAGACACCGCAGCCTGATCGGAATGGAGGTGGAATCCACCCATGATACTCGATAGGGGCAAGGATGATCCATGGGTGTAAGACCAAGACTGGAGACAGTGCCCGTGGAGATTGCATTGATGTAACTCCCACTATCGATAATCACCTTACAAACTTGCTTGCCCAGCCGACAGCATGTATGAAAGATAGTGGTCCGTCGCCAGTCATCACTGGCCCGTGGCTGGGTGAGAATACACCTGACGACCCCCAAGTGGGTATCGTCTGAATGCTGGGCATCCTGGCCATTACCTTCGGCCTCATAGTACTCGTTAGCTAGCTCCAGATCTGCTTCATAGCTGACTAACTCGAGGTCCGTAGGGGTGGTATCCTCGGCCTGTGTGTCCCTAATAACAAGGGACTGGCGGGTGGGACACTGGTTGGCAAAATGGCCAAACCCATTGCAGCGATAACACTGCTGCCGTGATCCACTAGGCTCCTCAATCATGGGTCCTTTCCCTTTATCCTCACGACGGATAGGAGGTGAAGGCAACAAAGGACAGGCCGGAGGTGCAGGTGCCGGTGGACGGGCTGTGGGTGCCGTAAGGTGTTGGGGACGAGGAAGGTCCCTCGGGGGTGGAGGGAGAGGCCTAGGAGCGAAAGGCTCGGGACGAGTGGGCTCCTGAGGTCGGGCCATGGGGGCCCTCGGATATGTGCCAGAAGAGCCATGGGGCTCGACACTACGAAGGGGAAAGGAGCCCAACCGATGGGGAGACTCGAACTCGGTCTCGAATTGCTCCAATTCGAGAGCAACCTAATACGCTTGTTCGAAAGTGGTCGCATTGCGGCGAAAAAGTTCGTATTGATAGTTTGGCCGCAGGCCTCTCCGAAAGCGTGATATGGTCATAGTGCTCTCTTCCGTAACTCCACACCGCAAATAATACTCATCAAACTCGGCGGTGTACTCGGTCACGGATCGGTTCCCTTGGGAGAGACTTTGCCATTTGTCTATGAGACGTTGGCGATATGAGGCGGGAAGGTACTTCTCCCTCAATTTCATTTTCATGTCATCCCAAGTGCCGATCGGGGGTTGACGTCGCTAATTTAGCAGGCTCTCCACATTGGTCCAATAAGTTTGGGCCTGCCCATGCAGCTTCATCTTCGCGTATCGAACTCTTCAGTGGTCCGTCATCTCAAACCACTCGAAGTACCGGTCCATGCCGGCCTCCCAATCTAAATATACCTTCGGGTCCAAGGACCCGCTAAAAGTGGGAGGGTCTGCATGCACGCCCCTAAGAATGCGGTCGTCATCATCGTCATCACGATTCCGTCGTTGATTACGACGACCATTTCCTCCTTGCTCATTATCAGATGCATAGTCATCCACCACATGCACCTGTTGCCTCCCAACATCAACCGCCTGAGCTCTTGGCGCAGCAGGTTGCTGAGCCGGCTCCTGTTGACCATTGGTCGGCGCGGGTTGCGCCGCCGCTGGGGCCCTCTCGAGGACGGCAATCCTCCCTACAAGACCCTGGATGGACTGGTCCGAAGATTCGGCCCGATCCTCGAGGGCTTTCATCCTCTAAATATACCACTCGAAGTACCGGTCCATGCCGGCCTCCCAATCTAAATATACCTTCGGGTCCAAGGACCCGCTAAAAGTGGGAGGGTCTGCACGCACGCCCCTAAGAATGCGGTCGTCATCATCGTCATCACGATTCCGTCGTTGATTACGACGACCATTTCCTCCTTGCTCATTATCAGATGCATAGTCATCCACCACATGCACCTGTTGCCTCCCAACATCAACCGCCTGAGCTCTTGGCGCAGCAGGTTGCTGAGCCGGCTCCTGTTGACCATTGGTCGGCGCGGGTTGCGCCGCCACTGGGGCCCTCTCAAGGACGGCAATCCTCCCTACAAGACCCTGGATGGACTGGTCCGAAGATTCGGCCCGATCCTCGAGGGCTTTCATCCTCCCTTCTAGACGCGTACCTATGCCATCTACACGCGTACTAAGGCCATCCATACGCATGTCAAGACGATCCATAATGGCTCAGAACATCTCGGCCGTCGAGGACTCATCGGAGCTACGGGCTCGGGAATCCGCCATAGGTGGTGGTGGCGAGTATGGGGTGCCTCGACGGGTGGGCATGCAATGACACACGAACTAGGAGACACAAACTGATGCAAACACCGACTAATGCACCTAGACCTAAACCAATATCCGGTACGTGGCGGAGTTAATCGATCTGAAGATCACTCCCGCAAGTGTGCGGCCTTCCCGATAGGCGTAGCCTAACGTTCGGACAACACCTTTTAATATACCGAATTATCGGGATGAAATGCAATTTTAAAACACTTTTTTTTATTTTGAAAATAATGATGATCCTAGACTCGACCTAGACCATGATGCATGCAAGACTTATGCAATGACTACCCTAGACTCGACTCTCTCTAATACCAAACTGATGCGGGACGGACACGGGGACCGACTCTAAGTGATATGGACCTCGGACTCTAAATGCACACACGACCAGCAACATACGATGGGAGAGACATTAGGCCCAACACTAAGAGCTCCTATGGGCTATACGTCGCTAATAGAAACGTAAGCTCACTCGTCGTCCCAAGCGAGGGAAACGCGGATCGTGTGCGGTTGAGAAATCGGCAGAGTTAAGGGTAGTCTGACTCACTTATGTGCTCGGATCGAGCCACGGGACGGGCCACTCTCTCGCTCACAGCGGTGACATGGACTCACGGGCTAGAATCCTACGCTCTCACAGTGACATATGACCTTATACTAGCTAAGCAAAGTAATGCCGAGAAGTTACGACCGTACCTCCACGCACCCGGCGTGGGAAAGACAACCCCGGACAAAACTGGACTCCTGGTTAACAAAGCTTTACTGTGGTACAACAATTTGACCCACTCCACGCAGGGAGGTAAAAGGTCACATGTGGGGCCCAGGAGTCACGCGAATTAGGTTGATGGGCAGCAGCTTGATGTTGCCCCAGCGGTGCTAAATCAGCGTTTTCGTGCTATCCGGATGGCGCGATCTACGGGTTCGTGGGGCCCACAGACTGCTCTGTCCTCCGGGTCTGATGGGGTGGGTCCCGCGGTGATGGAGACCCCTGGTGGCGCGCCTCCCAGGAAGGTGGTCGGGCGGGAATGCCGGTCGGAGACCGATCGACTCCGATCTCCAAGCTTTGGAGCTGCTGCCCACGAACTGGTTGCTTCTGTTTTGCAGCGTGCGATCCGGTGAGATCGGATGCTGCGATCAATCCTGACGTCGGATCGACGCACAGAAGGTATCGTTAGAAAGCTCTTTCGAAGTAGTTCGATCTAGGGCCAGAGAGACAAATTGGATCTGCACGGATCTGGCCTTAGTCGATTTTTGAAGTTGCTGTTGGACAGGGCCCGAAATCTCAGGGCAGCAGTGAAGTTTTCTGAGAACTACCGTTGACCGTAGGGTAGACCTCAGATTCAGATTTCGAGCTCTTCATGAAGATTGTAGAGGGGAGAGAGAGGAAAATAGAAATATTTTGTGTGAAGAGTTTTGTTGAGGTTTTGATGGGGAAAGGTATTTTATACTGGTGGGTGGTCGAATCTGGACAGAGGTAGATAGAACTGTAGAGGGATCTGAAAGTGAATTTTAGAAAATAGGTGGAGGCTTTTGAAATTCCAAGAAAATTCTTGGGTGGAGGGCATGGTGGGTAGAACCTCCAGTAATTTTGGGAGTTCAAGAAAAAATCAAAAGGTGGTCCGGAGATGGGAAACTCAGGGTGTATGTGGATCTTGACTGAAAATAGGCAGATCTGGAAGGAAAAGATGGACGAAAATGGAAAAATGGAAATCGGAAACTAAAGGCCAAACCAATTTTTCTGGGATGTGGGGGGAACCTATGGAACTCACCCTGAAAGTTTGAACTCAAGAAGAGTCCGTGGCTGGGAGCAGAAATTCATGGAACGGGGATCTATCTTGGATGGACAGAACTCCGGCGAACACGACGGTGGTGCGATGGCGGCACGGCGGCGGCGGCGGCGGTGACGACGATCTCCGGAACTGATAGAGGAGGCTTCACACCTCAGAATCACAGCCTTCCCAGCTACTGAAGGGGGAGAGAAGAGAGAGAGAAGGGGGCGGCCCTTGCTTGCTCCAACAAATTTCTGAATTTCATATGCATTAATTCCACACAAAATAGAAATACAAGGTTCTTATAGAAAATACAAAAAGACTAGTTCTATCCCTAGATCTAGGGTTGGGGAGGGGTAAAAGAGGGAGTTCAAATTTATTTCTCCCATGTGATTTGGAATCAAATAAAATAAAAATTCAAATCCTAATATAATACTATATAAAGGGGGCGCCCCCTTGACTTAAGGCCATTCCAACTTTGAAATTTTGTTCCCTTTGTCCCCCCCTTGGTCCACTCTTCTAGAAGCCCACCATGGAGGGTTGACTGACCTTACATGGGCCCAAGAGATGAGGTGGATCAATGGGAGAAGGGATGGGGGGCCCGCGGGACCCAGGTTGTCCCATTTTACACATAAACCCCTCTAAGAATCCGAATTACAATCCGAATAAAACACAAAATACAAACAAAGTCCCAATAAACTATAAATATCGAGACTCAGGGGGGAGTCTCCAAGCTGTCTCCGAGCCAGATGAAAGCCGCTGTAGCTCAGGTGGTGCTCCGCGTACGGTACCGGTGGCTCGCCGACTCGTGCCGCTTGTGTGATCTGGTGTCCGCACCAGGGCGGCTGACCACCGTGGTGTTCTCCGGGTGGAGACGTCTCTCAACAGCAACTCACTCTAGCCCGACGATCGTCCCTTGCAAGGGAAACATGGGATCGCAGCGGTTAAGGAACCACTGTCGCCTAGGGCAATACAGTCGAGCTCAATGCTCGACTGGAGCTCAGGAACGAGCGCTCTCAACTCACAATCACGGTGATTTGTAGCTAGCTAACGGCCCTATTCTCACAAACGCAGCATGATAGAAAATATTCTAAACCAGCAATGTGATATAGGAACGAAGCGCATACCTCCACGACTAGCGCGTGGGGAAGAATTCCTGGCCGAATCCGACAACCCAATACACACAAATAATAATTGTACAATTTCAGAATCTAATGCCCACTCCACGTAGGGAGGTAAAGGGCTACAAATGCAATTTTGAGGTTGCTGGAATCCGGGTTGACGGGCCGCACTCGCAGGAGGCGAGGGAAGCGAGTCGAGGCCGATCGGGTGAGCCGATTGGAAGTCGACTTGGTTCTGCCCGTGCTGGTCACCTTCCACAGCGAGCTTGCAGAGGTCGGTACGCCAAGATCCGACGTCCGATTGGAGTTCCGTTTGTTGGAGAACGTCGGCGACAAGATGACGTTTCTCTACTCCGAATGGCGTGATCAGATCTGTCCAGATCTGGGCGCAGCAGCAACAGTTCTCAGCCTCTGGTTCTGGGCACACAGAACTGCACAGAAAGACAATTAATTACTGGAAAAATGGCTCTCGGTGTCAGAACGAGGTGCCGTTTGTTGCCGATCGTCGGCGACGTCTAGAGGAAGGATCTGACCAATGGGTTTGGTCAGATCAACAAAGGGAAAAGCGACACAGCTTCTGGAAGTCACCTCTGCTTCTGGATCGGATGTACACAGGGTGGTCAGGCGTAGTCCCACAAGAATCTTCGCCACGATCATCACAGACCTCGATCGGTACGAAATCAGCGGCAACGCGAAGAGGACTCAAAATACTACGATCACTCAGAAGACCAGCTCCAGAAAGCTTGGGAGTAGATCTGGAGAAATTCAGAATTAGGAAACTCGGGATCTGGACAGCAAGCTCGGGCAGATCTGTGCGACTTCACGAGACGAATTGTTGCCGGCGATCCAGAGCTCCGATCGACGCAAAACCGCCGCCAAATTCTTCCTGACTTAAAGAAGCTTCACTGTAAAATTCTGTAGAACCAGATGCGAAGGGGATAGGGAGGATAGAGGGGCGAGTCACACACCCAAATAAATCCCGTCACAGGATTTGGCCTAGGGCATCACACCCAAAGGAAGGAAGAGAATCACTCTCTTAATGCAATTTTCTCTCACAAATTTTTCATTAACTCTTCACTGACACTATACACATGTTTAAATAGAGGGATGGCAAGGGGAGGGGGCTAGGAAATACGTGGGAGCAAGGGGAGGGAGAGGGGGTGCGCCCCTTCGACAAGGAGAGGGGAGGGGAGACCAAGGGGGGGACAATGACTCACCTACCTTTGAAAATCAAAGGGGAGGGGAGACAAGGTTGGTGGGTGGCTGCCTAACCTTGGACCAAGGAAGGGGGGCGCCCCCTTCCACTAGCCACCAGCCTCCAATCCTTTAACCCCTTTCACATATAGCATGCTATCCCTTTAGTCTTGTTCCCATTGAAGCCCTTTGGCCGATTTAAGGCCCAAAACCCAATAAGTGTAGCACATTCCCCACATGAGGTCCAATAAAGATAAAAGAGATAATTGTCCATGAAAGGACTACAAAGGGCCCAATAAGGCCTAAAAGTGTGAAATAAAGATGTTGCAGTGGCCTTCCTCCGCGAGCTAACTGGGCCCCGACGTGTCCTCGTCCACCGGCGTGTATTGCGGTGTATGTCCGCCCAGTAATTAATAACTTTTAATAATAAGAAAATTAATTAATATTTTCGACGGACTAAAAGCTCCGTCGAAAAATACGTCGGTAATATATTCTTTTGATTAAAATTAAATTAAAATATATTTTCGACTGATGTTATTACGTCGAAAATACGTCGGAATATTTTTCGACAGAAATTTATTTTATCGATAATATATAAATTTAATTAATAAATTTTTTAAAAAAATCGATAAAAAATATTTTTGTCGGAAAATACGTCGAGAAATTTTTCGACAGAAATATATGCCGTCGATAAAACGTCGGTAATAGATAATAGTAAAAGTAAAAATATTTTCGACAAACATTTTTCTGTCAGAAAAATGTCAGTAATTTTCGACGATTTTCGACAGAATGTCGGAAATCCGTCAAAAATTTCTCTCCATTTTTTTATATATTTGAAAATTTTAAAAATCTGTCGAAAACTAGAACTATACAACACACAACCTATACAACTCAACATAAAAGACACAATAAACAATGTATACAACACACAATAAACAACATCCACACAACATACAATAAATAACATCCACAACACATAACTCAATGAATAAAAAAAGTTCAAGTTACATTAATTCAAAAGTGCCATTTTTTCACAATATCATTAAAAAAAATTAAGAGATATCCAATGGATCATCCTCATTCATAGCATCTCCACCATCACCGGCTGCAGGAGGAGCCTACATCATAGAAAAATAATATTAAATAGATTTAAATAAAAATAATTAATAGTCCCTACAAACTTATCGAATTACCGATTAGTTTGTAGGGAGTTTTATATATTAGTCCCTACAAACTTATCGAATTACCGATTAGTCCCTCAAATTTAACTATTGTCTTAAAAGTCTCTATAATTCTCTCCGTTATTCAAATAAGTCCCTACCGTTATTTTAAATTGGCAAAAAATAATTAGATGAGAGTTAAGTTTACCTAACATTATAAAATGACTAACTTACCCCTAGTTAGTCACACGTGTGTGTGTGTGTGTGTGTGAGAGAGAGAGAGAGAAAGAGGAAACTGCCCCTCCCCCTCAGGTGACCCTCTCCCCCCTCTGACCTTCCTCTCCTTCGATCCGCTTCGCGTTCCCCTCCCTCTCCACTGGTGGCCGCCCCCCTCCGGTACCCCTCCCCCTACACCTCTGGTCGACCTCCCCCCCCCCTCCCCCTCCCCCTCCACCACCGGTCCACCTCCCCCCCTCCGGCGACCTCCCCCCTTCCCCTCCATCTCTGGTCCACCTCCCCCCCTCCAGTACCCCTCCCTCTCCACCTTTGGCGACCCTCCGCCCTCCCCTCCACCTCTGGTCCACCTACCCCCCCTCCGGTACCCCTCCCCCTCTACCTCCGGTCGACCTCCCCCCTCACCCTCCCCTCTGGAGACTACTCCCCCCTCCCCCTCCATGTCCGGCCCACCTCCCCCCCACTCCGGTACCCCTCCCCCTCAAGCTCCTCTGGCAACCCTTCGCCATCCCCCTCCACCTCCGGTCCACCTCCCCCCCTTCCGGTGACCTCTTGTGGACGTATAAAATTGTACGTCCATATGTCCCGCCAAGCCACCGCAGTAATGTCAAGGTTGAAGAGAGAAAATCCAGGAAGACTGGCTATCCAGGGATCCGGGAGAATACTACCGTCCGGAAAATCCCCACATTTGCACGGGCGCATTAAATGACAAAGAAAGCACAGGATACCCTCTTGAATTTATACGCTACTACGGGCCCATCCTCGGGTCCCTAGCAGTGAAGAATGTCCCAAAGAAGTACGCGGTCATGAGTCACTAAAGAAGGGGTCAACGTTTCTGAAGGGACACCCCTTGTGCCTTTGCCAACGGCACGCTTAGTGTGCCCCCCTTCTAACGACATAATACCCTGGTGCCCCAACGGCACACTACTCAGGTGCCCCCGGTGGCACACCCCATCGTGCCCTCCAACGGCATAGTCTCAAGTGCCCCAACGGCATACCCCATCGTGCCCTTCAACGGCACGGTCTCAGGCGCCCCAGCGGCACACCCTATTGTGCCCTCCAACGGCACAGTCCTTCTGCCCCCAACGGCACGTCCAATTCGTGCCCTTCAGCGGCACACCCAAGCGAGCCCTCCAGCGGCACGGGCATTCTGCCCCTTCAACGGCACAACGTTTCGGCCCTTCCAGCGGCACAACGGTAAACCTCCCAGGACGGCACAAATCGACAGAAGGCTCAACGGTCACTAGGCAGACCCCTTGGCGCACAGCTCGGCCACTTCAACGCCAGCTAGCGCCTGCCTTGGTGTTGCCCTCTGGTTGGACGAGGGGGATCCTCACCTGACAGTGAGGAGACCGAAGTCAACCTCGGATGGCAGTGCCATCATGAGGTCTGCCCCCTTCAAAGGCACACCTATAAAAGCCTCTCACGGAGAAGGAAAATAAAAGGGGAACACACATACGAAGAGAGCAGCAGTCGAAGGAGAGGAAGAAGAGAAGAAACATGTAGAAGATAGTGGAGAGATTGGGGAGATAGTGAGCTGCCTGTAGGGTGGAGGGGAAGAATGTGGTGGAGAAGATGATAATTCTCCTCCGTTCCAACTCTCCCCCAGTGTCATTTTCTTCTTTTCGTTTCCTTCTTTTTAGTTTACCTCCTCTTCCCTTTGTTCTGGGAGGCATTGTATTGCAAATGGCCTTAGGGCCATGATTCATGTTATTCAAAGTTCTCCTCTTATGAATGAAAGGTGTCTTTGTTTCTTTCCTTCCCTTTTGTTATGCCTGTTGATTTCTTTTGGTCAAGGATATGTGATCTACACCCCTCCTCAACCTTCCAGCTCCTTATTTCATTTGCCCCTTTATGGCACTGATACAGCTAGCCCAACTAGTGAAGCTCCTGTCTTGGTGGAACAAAATTGGTCCCTTCCCCTTTACAGTGGTTCTTCGTAGTTTGATCACCCCTTTTCTTGCTATGGGTTCGTGATAGCCTATTGCCCCACCCAATACTTAGGACCACCCACTGTCCGGAGCATTTCCCCTTCGCCCTTTCTTCAAAGCCAATGGCCTAAAGATACCTGTCAGATCTCCATCGGTACACTCCACATGCCTTGGCCGGCACACTTCCTTGACTTCCTGGCCGGTACACTCTTTGGTGCCTCCTTTGGCCGACACACTCCCTACTAGCCCGTCCGGCGGTACACTCGTGGCCTGCCTTCAGCGGTACATCCCTTGGCCACGGCTTGTCCGGCACACCCTAGTCAGCCTAGCCCGACACACTCCAGCCATTGTTTCCCCGGTACACTTGTGACTTGTGTCAGCCTAAGTGGTGCCTCATCCGGTGTTTTCTCCGAGTTTTCCGAAGTTTTCTCAAAGGTGGCTGCCTAGGCATACACCTCAAATTGTTGGTTCATGCCACTCCTTGTGGGCACGTCCCTTGTTATCCCCTTCCATCTCGGGTCAAGGGGAGATGCTGCCAAATTTTTATCAGAAATAACAGTATGTTAAATGACAAAAAGGAAGCAACAAACAAATGAACTAAGCAACAATAAAAACTTTCTAATCAAACAAAGGAACTACACAAGGCTCGGAGAATTGAACTACTGAACATGGTCTTGGACTTGGCTGCATAGTAGAGAATGGGAAACTTGATTGTTTGAAGCCCTCCATCAGACATTCCATGAACAAAGGGGAATCCTCCTCCCAGACTTCACCCCACTTGCATGTACCCTCCTCTTATATACTTCTCAACCCACTCATACCTCAACTCCTCAGCCTTCCAGCGGCACACTCATTCTCCACACAACTCCCCAGCCTTTCAACGGCACACTCATTCCTCAATCTCCGTGGCCTTCCAGTGGCACACTCACTCCTCAACTCCCCAGCCTTCCAACGGTACACTCATTCACCACCCAACTTCCCAGCCTTCCAGCGGCACACTCATCCCTCGATCACCACGGCCTTCCAGCGGCACACTCATTCCTCAACTCCCCAGCCTTTCAACGGCACACTCATCCCCAATCACCCCGACCTTCCAGCGGCACACTCATTCCTCAATTCCCTAGCCTTCCAGCGGCACACTCATCCCTCAACTCCCCAGCCTTCCAACGGCACACTCGTTCCTCACTCCCATCTCCTTCCAGCGGTACACCCCCTCGCTCATGCCCTGGCCGGCACACCCTTCCCTTATGTTCCCAGCGGCACACCCTAAACTCATTTCTCCCAGTGGCACACTCTGCATCCAGAAACATCACACCAAAGGAAAGAGGGTATAATAATAGAAAGAAAAGGAGGGAAATTTATATGATAATAATGATAAAAAGGGATTTTGATAAAAGAATAATAATAAAATATATATACAGAACAAAAGGGTGGGGACAATAAAGGATGTAATAGTAAACAAAGGAAGAACTCATGACCCATGGGTAATAATGAAAGGGGGATCAGCGGAGAAATAATAATAAGTGAAAATAGGTAATGATGGCGAACAATGACGATAATTATGAATAACAAGATGTAGCCTTCGCCTCCCTCGGGCTCCGGAGCCGGGAATATTAATGATGCCTTTGTGGGCCGGGCCTCACCCTCGGGAGTCACCCCTCCCGTCATAGTCACCGTCCGTTCTCATTCTGGGCCAATATCTCATCGAGATCCTCCTTCTCGTCGGGATCTGATCCCACCTTCGTATCAAAATTGCCATCTCTTGGCAGATATTTGCACGGATTTATCTCCGTTACCGCCTTGCTTTCCGTATGGACCTTTGTCCACAAATGAAATGGTCCACCAGCGACCAACATAATCTGAGTGTTCATATCCCCGACACGGGCTATCAATATAGCCCAATCCCCCTTCTTTTCCTGCATTAATTAGTACCTCTTTCGGTCGTGG
This sequence comes from Amorphophallus konjac, assembly GCA_022559845.1. Classification (NCBI taxonomy): domain Eukaryota; kingdom Viridiplantae; phylum Streptophyta; class Magnoliopsida; order Alismatales; family Araceae; genus Amorphophallus; species Amorphophallus konjac. The sequence goes on from CM040122.1 coordinate 39,771,080, forward strand.
AGCCCTTATTTTTGGCAAATAATCAAGGGTATTCCCCTCTCTGAGGGGATGTAAATGACGCTGTGACCTTTATGGCACGGCGGGTCTCAATCCCGACCCTAACCACACAATCGCCTGACCGAGTCAGATCGAGCGCACCATGGACTTCCATGAAGCCCAAACAAATCATCACTTCATGACTGGCACGTCCACGCACTTAATAAACCAATAAATAAACAAACCAAAAGAGATTAATTAATCGATAAAAATAAGTGCGTCCACACATCCCCCCTCCCCCTTTCCCCTCCATCTCTGCTCCACCTCCCCCCCCTCTCCGGTGACCTCCCCCCTCCCCCTCCATATCTTGTCCACCTCCCCCCCCTCGACTAACCAGTTGATGCAAATTTGACTCTTTATCAACAGCTTTCTTTCCTATAAGTAGCTCAAGAAGAACAATGCCGAAGCTGTAGACATCGGATTTCTCATTGAGCCTAGATGTTCGAGCATGTATCCTTGTAGATGAGATGCATTTGGCGATCCCAAAATCTGAGATGTGAGCTTCAAAGTTTTCATCGAGCAAGATGTTTGAAGACTTAACGTCGCGGTGAATGATTCTGGGGTCACAGTCATGGTGTAGATAAGTAAGTCCTTGGGCTGCACCAACTGCCACTTTCAGCCTAGTGTCCCAATCAAGCTTCACCTTCTTGTTAGGGCCTGATACAGAGGAAGAATATATGAACACCATCATACTACCAATACAACTCTTGACAACAAAATAGGCAAGAGAATCAGTAATCACACCATGCAGAAGATCCCAAAGGGAGCCATTTTCTATGTAATCGTAGAAAAGAAGGTTGCCATGTGGAGAAAGTGAGTAGCCATGCAAGCTGACGAGGTTTCTGTGCCTGATGCTCCTGATAGTTTCCAGCTCCGTCTCGAACTCCCGGAGGTTGTTTGGATATTGATCATAGAGCCTCTTTATAGCAATGCGTTTGGAGTTCTTGAGCGCACATTTGTACACAGTGCTAGATGCACCATATCCTAATATGTACTTCTCACTCAAATTTTTTGTCATCCTCATGACGTCTTCATATGGGTGGATAGCCATGTATATTTTAAGAACTACCAGTGTTGGTGGACCTGTTTAGCGTCAATGAACATGTCATTTATAAATTCAAGGAGACGTGAGTTACCTAAGAATCCAAATGGTAGACTTACCCTGAAGCGTTTTGTTCCGGCCTTCTACAAATGGCTTGGGTTGATGGATCTATATATTGCTACTAAAACCATGGACAGTAGAGTAATGAAGCCTAATGTTATACAAACAACAGTAGCTCTGGAGATTGTGGCTGTCAAGGGCAAAAGAAACATCAGTGTTAGCAGCAAAATCAGTAAGTTCAAAAACTTGTGATGAACTTTTGGTTAGGGAACATCGATAATACCTTTTGTTTGATGATGATTCTTTCCATAGGGTGACTCAGACCATTCTCCGCACCAGAGTGGATTGCCAACGAAGCTGCGAGGAAAAGTTAGGAAGAAAATCATAGAATCACCCTCCACCTCCGGTCCACCTCCCCCCCCTCCGGCGACCTCCCCCCCCTCCGGCGACCTCCCCCCTCCCCCTCCACCATCGGTCCACTACTCCCCCTCCCCCTCCGGTCCACCTCCCCCTCCCCCTCAAGTGACCCTCTCCCCCCTTTGACATCCCTCCCCTTCGATCCCCTTCCCGTTCCCTTCCCCCCCCACCAGTGGGTCGCCCCCCCTCCGGTACCCCTCCACCTCTGGTCCACTTCCCCCCTCCCCCTCTGGAGACCCCTCCCCCCTCCCCCTCCCCCTTTGGCGACCACTCCCCCCTCCCCCTCCACCTCCCCATAGAGAGAGAGAGAGAGAGAGAGAGAGAGAGAGAGAGAGAGAGAGAGAATTTTAGTCTTTCCCATACAATCGATGGAATATTCTACGGAATATTCCTTTTTTTGGATGGAGATAAACTACATGTATTTATTTGTAAAATATTAATGATTGTAAGGACCCTTAAGACAGTATTCAGATTTAAGAGAATAATCGGTAAATCGATAAGTTTGTAGGGTCTAATATGTAAAAATTCCAATTCAAAAGTATCATTTTTTCACAATATCATTAAAAAAATCAAGAGATATCCAATGGATAATCATCATTCATAGCATCTCCACTATCACCAACTGCAGAAGGAGCCTACATCATAGAAAAATAATATTAAATAGATTTAAATAAAAATAATTAATAATAAATATAATTAAATATCCTTTTAATTTTCTAAATTCGAAAGTAGATAATATGAAGATGAATTCTTAAATTAGTTTTGATTTGAGCGTCGAGGCTAGACCGGGTATTCATTTTACATTCCGTCAGCTCTCTCAAGTGACACAACTCGCCCATGTCATGTTAGAATAATCTGCACGTCGATCACATCGATATTTCACATTTTGGACCCTCGAAATCCCAGGCCTTAGATTTATTTTAAACAAAAATAGTTTGGAAAGAAATGGATAGTTTGAGCGCCGAGCCCAAACCAGGTATCTATTTTGGATTCTGTCAACTCTCCCAAGTCACACTCCCCACCCAGGTCGTGTTGAAACAATTGACATGCCAATCAGATTGATATTTCATATATTAGACCCTCGAAACCCCTAACGTTGGATTTATTTCAAACTAAATTAGTTTAGAAATGGCTAGTTTGAGCACCGAGCCCAAACCAGGTATCCATTTTGCATTCCGTTAACTCCCCCAAGTCACACTCCTCACCCAAGTCATGTTGGAACAATCAGCATATAGATCAGATCGATATTTCATATATTGGACCCGCGAAACCCCTAACCTTGGATTTATTTCAAACTAAATTAGTTCAGAAATGGCTAGTTTGAGCACCGATCCTAAACCAGGTATCTATTTTGAATTCCGTCAACCCCCCCAAGTCACACTCCCCACCCAGGTCATGTTGGAACAATCGGCATGTCGATCAGATCGATATTTCATATATTGGACCCCTGAAACCTCTAACCTTGGATTTATTTCAAACTAAATTAGTTTGGAAAGAAATGGATAGTTTGAGCACCGAGCCCAAACCAGATATCCATTTTGGATTCCGTCAACTCCCCCAAGTCACACTCTCCACCCAGGTCGTGCTGGAACAATCGACATGTCGATCAGATCGATACTTCATATATTGGACCATCGAAACCCCTAATCTTGGATTTATTTCAAACTAAATTAGTTTGGAAAAGACTAGTTTGAGCATCGAGCCCAAACCAGGTATCCATTTTGGATTCCATCAACTCCCCCAAGTCACACTCCCCACCCAGGCCATGTTGAAATAATCGACATGTCGATCAGATCGATATTTCATATGTTGGACTCCAGAAACCCCTAACCTTGGATTTATTTCAAACTAAATTAGTTTGAAAATGGCTAGTTTGAGCGCCGAGCCCAAACTAGGTTTCCATTTTGGATTCCGTCAACTCCCCCAAGTCACACTCCCCACCCAGATCGTGTTGGAATAATCGACATGTCGATCAGATCGATATTTCATATATTGGACCCCCGAAACCCCTAACCTTGGATTTATTTCACACCAAATTAGTTTGGAAAGAAATGAATAGTTTGAGTGTCGAGCCCAAACCAGGTATCCATTAGGGATTCCGTCAACTCCCCCGAGTCACACTCCCCTCCTAGGTCGTGTTGGAACCATCGGCATGTCGATCAGATCGATATTTCATATATTGGACCCCTGAAACCCCTAACCTTGGATTTATTTCAAACTAAATTAATTTGGAAATGGCTAGTTTGAGCGCCGAGCCCAAACCAGGTATCTATTTTGGATTCCATCAACTCCCCCAAGTCACACTCCCCGCCCAGGTCGTGTTGAAATAATCGACATGTCGATCAGATCATTATTTAATATGTTGGACTCCCGAAACCCTTAACCTTAGATTTATTTGAAACTAAATTAGTTTGGAAATGGCTAGTTTGAGCGTCGAGCCCAAACCAAATATCCATTTTGGATTCTGTGAACTCCCCCAAGTCACACTCCCCACGCAGGTCATGTTGGAACAATCAGCATGTCGATCAGATTGATATTTCATATATTGGACCCCTAAAATCCTAACCTTTGATTTATTTCAAACTAAATTAGTTTGGAAAGAAATGGATAGTTTGAGCGTCGAGCTCAAACCAGGTATCCATTTTGGATTCCGTCAACTCTCCCAAGTCACACTCCCCACCCAGGTCGTGTTGGAACAATCGTCATGTCGATCAGATCGATATTTTATATATTGGACCCCCGAAACCCCTAACCTTGGATTTATTTCAAACTAAATTAGTTTGGAAATGGCTAGTTTGAGCGTCGAGCCCAAACTAGGAATCTGAAAAGGGTTGATCTCGCGTTGTGTCCTGAGCCACACGATCCTGGATGAACCAATGTCATTGTTACCACGATTGAGGATCTGCAAAGTGGGAAATGGGTCAGAGGAGCCCATGGTTGAGACCCCGGGGAAAATCCTCCGATGCTTAAGTCAGCCAGGTGACAGAGCGTAGGTAGAAATGGAGTAGGAGAAAGAGTGAGAGGCACGAGATCGCTCTCCACCAGTGGGTGTGGTGTTGAGTACTCAGGATCATCTTCTTACCTTATCGGAAGGTTTCCCTTGGTTTATATAGTGTTTTCCTCTGTAAGGAGCTCAGAGAAGCCGGAGAGTATGGGGGCGTTACTTAACCATTTCAGGCCTAGTCGTTAGGTCTCCCTTTTGACCGACTCCCGATCTTCCCTTGTTCAGTGATGCTCGGGCACTACTTGGGCTTTTCCAGCTCGACGGTTGCTCGGACTCCCGGGCCAAGAGGTCGCCTAAGAAGTATTGGTCCGAATGACTTTGGGCTTTTAAGATACGTGGGCCCGTTATTGGGGCTATCACTTAGAGAGCATGGCCTTTTTGGGTCGGGTTAGACTTGGTTGGGCCGCTCACAATCGTATGTTCATTGGGCCTCTAATTTACCTCTCTCCACTTTCTCCCCATACTCCCGAGCCTGGTAATCTTGCTTGGAGAGTAGAATATGTTCGGGTAGCATTTATGGCTCGGTTGGGGATTGACCGTTTGTGAGCTATCCTGGCTTCGAAGCTCAAGGGCCATATGTGGCTGTCCTAGTTCGAAAAGATGAGGGCCCCAGTCGTGGTGGCATCATGTTGGTTCGACGGTGTATTGGCCGATTGTGTTTAGGGGTGGAGGATACGGCTGTCTTGTCGCATGGGGGCCTAAACCTGATGATGACGTGCCACTTTAGGGCTCAAAAATCGCCCATCTTGGAGTTCGAAACGTCGTAGCGGCGGCACTTGGGATCGCCTGGCTCTTTATAAATAAAGGCTTGTGCTTGCGCCTTACGTTTCCTCCGCTTAGGGTTTTCCTCTTCGTGCCCGCGAGTTCATGTGTGAGTTCATGCACCGGATAAGCGGCCAAAGGGAGCGAACGATCGCAGAGGCTTTTGCGGAGTTAGCAGAGATCACTGCGGAGGCCATCCGTCAGCTTCCCCCTCCAGTTTGCTCATCTGATTCAGGTGTCCCATCTTCGTCTTCCCGTTCTTCCATGGTAGACCATGATATTGAAGTCGAAATCCATGAGTTCTAGCAAGGCATAGTAGGCTCGGAGCCTGCGTCTGGCGACCATCCTCGCAGCGAACTGATAGAGTTCGCGGTGAAGGAGATTGAGATTTGCTTCATGTCACCTTGGCGATATTTCTTTTCTTTGGCCAAACCCCATGAGTCTTGCTTGGGCACTTGCTCGATCATGTTATGTATATTTCTTCTGGCTTGGAAGTGCGGCTTCCACCTTCCCCTCCACCCCTTTATTGTCGGGCTTCTTAAGTTCTATCAGTTGGCTCCTGTCCAGCTAGTTTTGAACTCCTACACCTTCATTTTTTCTTTTCTCGCTCTCTCTGGCTCGTGCGACGTTGCCGCTTCTTTAGATCTTTTCCACGCCTTCTTCGAACTAAAGGAGCACACCCATGTTGGGAAGGGCTTCTTTTTTGTTCATGCGAGGAGAGGGAGGAGTTATGTGACTCTCTCCCCTCAGGATTCCACCCCTCTTCGCACAAGGGGTGGAAGACTCAGTTTTTCTGGGTGGGATTCACCAAGGGTGGCCATATGTGGGATTTCCCTGTTGACTCGAAACAGCAACCGGTTCTTCCTGAGAAGCCTCTAGCGATCTCCCCAGAATTGGAGGAGGAGATCCAAATTTTGCAAGATAATCGTCAGTCGACCGCCAAGCTGTTGACTCCGGCCTTCGTCGAAGGGTTTTCTCGCCGGGCGCTGACTGATGGTAAGGATCTCAGAACCCTTTGCTGCACGTTGTGGAGCCTTTGTTGATGAGATGCCTTTTGTGGAACAGACGCGAGGCGCGGCGAGGACAAGGAACCATCGCCAGAGCCGAAGGTCGTCGAGCGAATGGAGGCCGCCGTCTCATATGCGCCTAGGGCTCCCGAGGATCCCTCTTCTGCCTGAGATAAGGGCAAACGAGTCGCTTGGGAGGATGAGCCAGGGCGACGAGGGTCTAAAAGGAAAGCTCTAGGAGTGCCACTGCTGTTGGGGGCGATGAAAGACTTGACCGTCGAGAAGAGTAGGCGGAAGAAGGCGAAGGTCCCTCATTCAACGGGGGAGTCTCTGGCAAAGGGTACCCATTGCTCGGGATCGTTAGCTATCAGGCTGGAGAGACACGAGTCGATCGAGGAGGTCGCCACCGAGTCTGCGGGGGCACAAGGAGCGGAGGTCGGCTTTCAGGGTCCGACCGAGCCTGTCGGGGTGTGCAAGGAAGAGGTTGGTACAAGGGTCCCAACTGGGCCGAGCGTTGCTGTGTCGAGCTCGAGAGTCACTGGGGGAGATATCCTCAAGCAGATTCTACCTCGAAGGAGTTCCGCTTTGCAGTAGGGCCGGTTTGTCATTCAGGCATCCCTGTACCAGTGTTGCCTAGAGCTGGAGTCCCTGTCCATCAAGGAAGAGTTTCGGCAATGCCCCCCTTCGATGCTCCTCGAAACGGTGATGGAGGGCGGCTTGTTAATGGCCCAGTTAGGGGCAGAGATCACCGATCACTGGATGAAGATGGAGAGCAGTGAGATGGCTCAGGCCAAAGGTCACGCCGAGTCCGATCGGAAGGCCGAAGAACTGTCCTCCGAGCTTGGGGTCCTCTAGAAGGAGGTGGTCTCGCTCTGGGCGCAGTATCGAGTGCATCAGGAGGGTGTGCGGTCTTTGTCCGAGCAATTGTCCCAGGCTCGCCGTACTACCGAGCTAAAAACTCACCTCCTAGAAGAGGAGCGCCAGTCCCATGTATCAAGCTTGAGGTAGTGGGAGGCCGAGTGGGATGAGCTCAGGAACCGTCTCCTAGAAGCTGATCGAGCTAGGGAGGAGGCCGAGGTAGTACGGGATGTGGCCAAGGCCAAGGAGGCCGATGTCACGCCCCGAACATGGCGGAATTATCAAGGCGTGAACAGTTATACGAGCATGTCGATCAAGAGACTCAAATGATTAGTATGAACAACAAATGGACAAAATCACATCTTTATTTCATAATCTGACATTTCCAACAAATATCCTTCAAGGACTTACAATACTATTCAAACTCGATACAATCATTTATAAGTAGACAGACTGGGAAAAGAAATTTATTAAAAACTATTATCACTCTCATCACTCCAGCCCATTCCCGTCATCTTCGAGATTTCCTGAAAATTAACAACAATACACAGGGTGAGCTGTAAAGCTTAGTAGGACTTATATCTCTTTACCAGGTCACTTTAAGTAATTAGCATTTTGAATCATCTATATGCCCTCGAATAAAACAAGTAGTAAAACAAATGACAAATAGAGAACAAGATCAGGAAATCAAGAATTTCAAGAATAGATATTGTAGAACTCAAGTGTAAACATGAAGATCAATAACAAGTATAGAATTATAAATATGGCCATGTAACAAAGATATTAACCCTTCCGGTCAAACATGTCATGTATAAGAGGTTAAGCATGTAACGAGTCAAGCATGTAATAAGTGAATTGTCTAGTTCAATCTTGCATGTCAGTTGGTGCAATAGCACACCTGATCATTCAACTCCCTCGGGCATAAGTACTTTTAGGCTTTACTCGCCTAGGACCAGATCAGGGCTCCCATGTTTGCCAAGCATTGAGTATCAGGTGGACCAAAATTCCCATGTAATTTTTAGAATAATTCATTTATAATTATGGCCAATCTGGGTTTCAAGAAAAGCTTAAGAAGCGTAGTATAGCGCATAACTAGTCATTTAGTAATGGAGGACTCTAGAGGTGGCCCCTACAGTCTCAAGAGGTGGCTCCCATAACGTAGCACTTTACCCTGCATGGCACTTAGCTCCTACACTCCCAAATGGTAGTTTATGGCTAAAGTACATGTCTATCAAAATTTCCATTTCCAAGGACATGTAGTATGAAAAAATGGCAGGTAGTATGATTAATAAATGAAGTTTATAAGAGAAGATCAAGGATGATTTAAGGGATCATGTTTAACGACATTAAGATAATAAAGAAAATGAATTGCCGGTCAAGGCGCGATCAACTATCGCAGAAAATCTTGTAAAATAAGTTTAGATCAAGTTTTTTTTTCTCAATCGGGTAATTAGCAGAAAACCAAAGAAAATGCGGCCAGGTAAGAGGTGGGACAGTGGGAGGCTCCCCTCGTATTCACGAGGTCCTAATTAAGTAACCACTTATCCACTTAAAGTATTTGCCCGTAGACCTCTAGCCTTAGACATCGGTTCTTCTTGGTGTACTTGCTAGCTACAAGATTTTTCAGAGACACGAAAACATGTAAATCGAACGGAAATCATTCTTGTATATTCTAACATGTTCATTTGTGAAAGAATTTCATTGAAGGAAAAGATATTGAAAAAAAATGTCAAGCTTCCAATTGCATAATATGTTCATGTATGAAGAGAAGTTGAAAGGAGATGTCAAGCTTTCTGATAGAGCTTAGATAAAAGAGATAGGGTTAATCATGTATATGAATTGTACGAAAATTAGAGCATAGATGTTTGAACAATTAACGATAGCTTTACGAGTTCATTCACCTAGTCATTTCTTTGTTAATAGTATTCTTAAGGTAAGAACATGATTTTAAAATTTAAAATTTAAGCTTTGAAATAACGTACATAAACGAGGTAAGTCGAGCGTGGTTACCGTATTCAAATCATGGTCCATATGTGATCCACGTTATTGAAACACGTTATGATAATGAAAACTCTCATTTTTGAACTTTAAATCTTAAAATAAGTCATAAATACACGATCATGAAAAATTTACATAGAATCAAAATACTCATGCAAAGAAACATATATGGAGATCTAATTAAGTTTTCACCTGAGAGAAAACCGACCTAGTTGAAGATCAAAGAAGAAGAAGTTTAAGAACGAAGAACGCTTTCGAACACTCCTCCAACTTTGAGCTTTCTCCCTCTCTCCAACCAGCAATTCCTCCCAATAGGAAGATCCCAGCCCTATATATAGGCCAAAATTCCCCATTATTATATTACCCATTCCACCTAATTTTCCCTATTTCACCAACCTTGTTACTATTACACCAACCTTGTTACTATTACACCAACTTTGTTACTATTACACAAACTTTGTTACTATTACACCAACTTATGTTAAAATTAATTCCAACATGTAAATGTTGAAATAAATCCCCCTCTATGACATAATCAATGACCTCATTTCTTCAATGATGTAAGAATGACCTTAACCATTAATTAGGATTAGATTAATGCTAATAATTTTCTCCTAAATCAGATGCTACAGAAATGCTACAGTATCGATGCCTTCGCCTTCTCAGAATCGTGCCGTGAATCTCGTCGTTCGTGTTAACAAGTGGGATAGGGTTCATGTTTATGTATTCTATACTTTTAAAGACATAACAAAAAATATTCTTAATTTATTTTATTTTCATCTTTCATTGTTTCTTTTTGCATATAAATGCATATAAAAATTTTGAGTTGCTACAGCCGAAGCCGAAATGAAGCTGGCGGAGATCGAGGCAAAGTTGGCTGAGGTCGAGGCGAAGTTGGCCGAGCTCGAGGCGAGGGATGTAGAGGCTGAGGTGAGGGCCATCGAGCGATATCCTAGCTCGGAGGAGTACCCCGAAGCTTCAAAGAAGAGTGCCTTCGCTTACTACGAGCCGGGCTATCACTGGGGCTTGCGGAAGGGTTTCACCCAGGGTTTCAATCGGGCCATCAGCGAGGCCCAACAACAGGTTCTCGATGAGCTTCTACTTTTTCCCGATCAGCAGTATGACTCGGATGAAGGAGGCTCAACTCCACCCTCCTCTACGGTGTCGAGCAGCGAGGATGGCAGCGAGGATAGTTTCGCTCTCGAGGTTGAGGGCTCTCCGAGCCAGGCTGCCACAGGAGGGCACGCGGTTGAGATAGATCCCACACAAGTGTTGATTTGTTTTAATTAGATTCCTATCCCGCCCCCTTTAAACACATACATGCATAAACATGTGAATCAAAGATAAGGGGGATGAAAGGATGAGAAATACTAACCGTGATCGTCACCAAGGTTCCAACAATGCCAAAGAATGAAGAAGTGTAAAGAACGGCGCCGTGTACCTTGGAACTTAAAGACTTGATCGCGCTTGAAGCGGGGTGCGGGGAACTTGTGAATTCAAACCTCCTCTCCTTCCAGTCGGCTAGAAGAAGAGGGCCTCGAGTTGTATTAATGCTCTCCTGCAAAACAAAGCCAAAATAAGGACAAAAAACCCATTAGAACATGCATGTGTAGCATCAATCCCGCAGTCATAAAATAGGAGTAGAAATTGAGGGCAAACTCACCGGGGAAGATTTTTAACCCCTGTAGAAGGGTGGAAATAATATGTGTATGTATTGTGCATGCATGAGATTTGAAATCACGAGATTTGATTGAGAGAATAGAGAGAAATCATTGATGCAAAACGGGGAAAAGTGCATGTGTAGCAGAAAAGTGCAGAAAATTGTGATGATTTATGATTTTAAGAGGAAGAGAACTAAGAATATAGACCATAAAATTAAGCCCAGAAGGATGAAATTGAAAGTTAATACTTTCCTCTTCAAGCCAGGGTCGAAGTTGTGAGTTGGAATTGCAGCATGGCTTCGCCCCGAACCAAGAAAGAGCCCCCTGTCGCGACTGCGAACTGGGTAATTTTTATAGAAAAGTGATGAAACCCCCAACTTTCCTCCACGAGTTTAAGAGATAGAGTCTATCAAATCTCAAGATCTATGGATCAATCTTGAGATAATAGTCAATATAAGTCAAAGGAGAAAACGGGACTCTATTTGGATGAAGGATCTGAAAGATATGGCTTCTGGAAGGGAGCCCTAGAGCTTAATCTGCAGAGTTTGAGTTGAACTAGGTCACCTAAACCCTCAACTTTTGAGTGTGATTCTGAGCAAGATAGCCAATGAAATTTGGAGTTCTTCGGACTGAATTCAAGATAATACCAAGGAGAAACCATAGGAACAAATGTCGCTCAATTCGGAGTAGAATTCAAGAAGTTATGGACTCTACAAGAGGGCCACGACGCATAGAAACGGAGCAGAGTCCAGCACGAATTGAACTCTCAGGTGTGTGTAACGGTCTATCGTACGACCGTCAGAGTTATGTAACGGACTAGGGTAGGTCCGTCACACTCTGGGGGTCAAACGGGATGATTTCGGACAAGTTTCGGTGTAACGCACCCATACTAGACCGTCACATGGACTCTGACGGTCTAGGGTAGGACCGCCACGCTCTAGGGGTCGAACAGGGTGATTTTGGGCACGTTTCGGTGTGACGGTCTATCGTAGGACCGTCACACTTCCCTGGCGGTCTAGGGTAGGGCCGTCACACTGATGGAGGAAGATTTTGGGTAGACTACGTGTGACTTTGGAAATTGAAGCATATCTCTCAAACGAGGCAGAACTAGCGAAAGTGGTAGAAAAAGAAATTGTAGATAACTGAGAGAGGAACAACTTTGATGAAGAAAGAAAGTTGATAAAATGATCATAAGAGGGAGAAAATAGGGCTAGAACAGAGAGGAAAATTTTGGGACATAGGTGAACAGCGCAGCACACCGGAAAAATGTGAATAGCTCATAATAGGGGCAGAACTGGCCAACGGCGTAGAATAAGAAATTGTAGATCTTTGAAAGATGAAAAACTTTGGTGAAGACAACTTTTTGAATAGAGGACTAGAAGAGGGTGAAAAAGAACCACTTTCAGAACTGTGCAGTGAGAGAGAGTCGATTACTTGAGGGAAGCCGGCCTAAATGGGCCGTAAGTCGACTTGGAAGCTGGAATTTGATAAGATAAGCTCTAGGGCTCTAGGAAATCATGATCTCCAAGACTCAATGGATATGAAATGGTAAAAATTGGCTTGAAATCCATCCGAGAAAGCTTCAAAATAATGGCTAATTCGGGACATCAAAAATGATGAATAAGAGAAATGACACAACTTGTGGGCTAAAACGGGTGTCAACAGATGCCCCTCTTGATGTCCACTTTGCAAGGGAACGAGCAAAAGTGGCACGGAGATGAAATGGAAAGGAGATGGAGCGAAAGTGATAGCGACGTGAAATGGAGATGAAGCGGAGAGAACTGATAAGCGGGCATCAAGGCAAAAAGACACCCGTCATAACCAACAAACGATAGGAATTCTCCCGAAAATGTCGAACTAATCACCTGAAATGAATGACAAGGATGAGACATGTCTGGAGAACTAAACTAAAGGAAAGGAAACACGACCAGCCTCATTGGGGACACAATCCACGGACAATGAGTGGGTCGGAAGGAACACAGCATAAGAGCTGGAAAAGGAAAACAAGACTGAGATAAAATCCAGACAGGAATCACGCTGGCCAACCAGACCAAGCGGCAAGATTAGAGAAATCGTTTGAATTCAGAGTGGAATGAAGAATCTCTTACCCAAGAGAATTGAGATGCAATTAACCATTCCTGAGGAGAAATCGTTGAATGGATCACGAGGCATAAATGCTCAAAATGACATGATGCATGCTGGGCTAAAATAAAGAAATCATTAAAACGAATGTAAAGAAAGATAAAATAGAAAGTACTCAAGGATAATATTGCTAGACTGAGCAAGACGGGGTCAAGAGTCTTCTTTCAACCACGGCGTGCGAGACAGAGTCTATCGTCCCCCACCCGACTCAACCGAGCGGCCTATCCAATGATTAACTGTATGCTCCTAGATCATCATCATTTTTGTTAAAGGGGAACATCAGATCCTAGAACACACGGACAACCAGCCGGTCCTTGAGAGGCTATAATAAGGTAGATATCATATAGTAATGCAACAATGAGCAGGGATAGAGAGCCATACCTGACTTACCTGCCAAGCGAAACGGCATCTTTTTTTAGATTTTCTGATTTTCAAGATTTTTATGAGTTTTCAAATAAGACAACAACAATATGAATGAACATGATAAACAAGCATGAACATAACGATGATAAGATAACGCTCAACTGAACGACACATAACAATCAAACGAATGGAAAATAACGCAACAAGACGAACAAGCACATATGCAATGGCATGGACAAACCACACGTATGCAAGATGAACGTGGGGGACAAGACAACAATGCAGTGAGACAACACACGGTTGGGACAAGAACATGAGGGATGACCACACGGTTGGGACAACACATGGAACATAGAGAGATGACTAACAACATATGCAAGACAACTAACAACACGTGGTGAAGAATAAAATATGTGTGGGACAACACGGTGGGACATAGACACGGCGAGACAAGGATACGGCGGGACAAAGGACATAAACAACTACGCCCTTCAATCAAAACCCAAGATCAGAATGAAGCAGAACCGCCAGGTTCATAATTGTGAGGCAAAGTCCTCTCATATAGATATAATCATTGCAAACAAAAGTTGAGAAGGTCACAAGTTTCAGAATAGATCGAGAGACATGATTGAAGAAGGGAAGAATAGATCAAAGATGTGGACAAGAGACAGAGCACAAAGATATAGCAAGGAATGCCTGAGTACCTACAACCTGCACATTTAGCAAACAGATTACGTATTTATTCTCAAAATAAAATGTAAAAGATAAATATTTTTAGATTTTTCAAGTTTCTTGATTTTTTTAGATTTTAAAAATATTTGATTTTTTTGGATTTGAACAATATTTTATTTTTTTTATTTTTGACAATATCTCATTTTTTTTGGATTTTTAAATAGTAATCCCCAGCACCCAAAGATAGGCTCGAACTACTGGCCAGGGATCGCCGTCCCTCCCCTCTCATTAAAGACATCCCTTGAGCAGGGCATGCATGTGAGGGTGGCTTACCACAACCAACTGCCTCTAAATAACGGTGCCCCTACTAAGGCCATACCCGGGATACAACCCAGCCTAAGAGGGAGAAATAGAAGAAAAATTAGAGACAAACTTTATGCAGGATGAGAGATATCAAGATTCGACTTCCTTCCAAGGCACTACCCCTCAAAGAGTAGGTCCGTTGCGCCGGGGCTTTGTGTCTTTGATTTTTAGACCCATATTTATCAGGCACGCATGTGACCGGGCTCATGACGTCCCGCGGGGAACTGTACTGCCACTCTTGCCATGCCTTTTATTCATAATTTTGCATTGATCTTCTCATTCATATATGATTTTCATTTGACAACCCTTATTTGCTAGATAAAGCATGAAAGCTTACTTTTCAAGGGTCAAGACTGCCCCTATTTGAGACCTCTCTCGTATTAGGGAGCGCCTAGGTTGGTCATCTTATCCATCAATCTCTTGCCCCTCCACTTGGCCGAGCAGAGAATAGAAAAAGACGTTTATGCATACCCAAAGTATGGCCAAAGCAGCAACGGTGTGCCTCAGAGAGATCGGCTATGGCTCGCCGTGTGGTGTGTGAAAAACCCATGCTCAAAGGCCACCCTCAATGATCGGGGAAGGAGCTAGACTCCCAGCGCGGAGCTATCACCAGCCTAAGGATGCTGCAGAAGCGAACTCATTCTAAATGAACTAAGCAAATTTCTAAAAGTCACTTAACCATGTTGAGGAATAGCATTATAACCATGTGCAGAAACAATAGAAATAATGGAAATGAAAGCACGTTTCTTTGCTCAAAATAAAGATACCTTTGCAAATCCATGGCGTGGAAACCAGTATCCTGAAGCGATCTCGATCATCAAGCTTTGAGGAGCGCGAGTAGCTTTGTATTCCTTACTTGTCAGGATAAAATATGAAAGGAGAGCAAAGGATTGGATTCCTCGACCTAGAGGAGTGGCAGACATCATACTGGACGAAGAAGGGATAAAAAGGAAGAGAGACGAGGGCTAGAACTCCCTCGTTAAGGTACTAAGGCCCTGATAACAAGGAACCAGATACAGAATAAACCAGATTAGCTAAGATCAAGGCGGACTAAAGTCTCGAAAACAGCAAGAAAAAGGGTAAGAACCCTGAAAGGGTGAGGAGGAAAGAATAGAGAGACAGCGAGAGGATTGTGATAAGTACAATATGAAGTGATCTAGAAGGGGAGGGGATGAATAGATCACTGTTTTCGTAGATTTAAAAAATTATTGCAGAGTATATTGCTAAACGGAGATAACCTCGAGCTCTGACTATCGTAAAAGATGCAGTGCAGTTAATAGCTCAAGCAAATAGAAGGCATACCACAATATTATCACGATCAATCACACAAGGGCTCAGAGGATTTTAAGGTGGTTCGGTCCTTCAGACCTACATCCACCCCACACTCAACCTGAGTGTGGCTTCACTAAAGGCTGGGCAACACAGCTTGCCAAACAACTGCTGATACACAGCTTCCCAGGAGAACAACCTCTCCTCTTCCTCCTACCCGGAGGGAACCTCTAGCGATCAGCAGTCACTAGAACCCAGAGACTCACGTCTCTCTTCCTCTTTACCAAGAGGGAAACCCCACTAGTAGCAGCCCTGCTACTAGTGAACCAGAGGTCGAAGACCCCTCTTCCTCCCAGCCCGGAGGGTACCTACAAGCAGCTCACCTGCTGCTTGCAAACCGGAGATTGACTCTCCCTACTCCTGATCTCACAGGAGGACCCCGACCTCAGTCCAGAGGATCGGAAACACAAACAATAACGGTTGAAGAAATATAAGAACAAGAAATGAAAAATACGAACGAAGGAAATCAAATGCCAGACAATGGAAACAATGTAGCTCAATATAGAGCAATAGACTTCGGATTTGATCCGCAAGTCAGAACAATTCTTCTGAACACTCTTCTGCTCTCTTTCTATTTCTCTCTGCTATTCTTTCTTCTTTCTTTTCTTTTTCCTGGATCGAAGGGCTCTCTGTTTCCCTGTTTTCTTCTATGCCTCTCTACTTCGATCACCTTCATCTGAGGACGAAGGATTCTATTTATAGCATCAACAGCAGATGGATAGGGCATGAAACGCGTGTGCCTCCCACGCTCGATCCAGAAGTATCCTGTCACGTGCCTTTATCAAATTGGTTCCTCTTGTCTCGGATCACGTGCAGCCCTGGAGTGTGGAATGTTCTTCCTCGGACCTGTAATGAGATTAAGTCCATTAATACGCTGCATGGCCATTAAAACCAAAACTGCATGAGGTATAGTAACAACAACACAACGTGACTATTTCTCGAGATGTCATGAGAACGACACGAGATATTCTGTAACAGATCAGATATACAGAAGATAATGACACGAGGTGAGGTTATAAGCAAGAGAGACACGAGGTTACGAATGCAAAAACAACACGACGACAATATAAGGAAACGACTCGAGGTGAAAACAACACGAAGTGAAGTTAGACACGAAGTAAAAAGCAACGACACGAAGTATAGTGGTGACAAACACACACTACACAGAAAAACGACACGAAATAAAAATAATGCTAAGTGAAAACAGTAATCGACACGCGGTGAGAACAACACGAGGATAGTGAGAACAGCACGAGATGAAAACAACACAGACTGATAACGACACAAAGTCGAAACAGTAAATGACACGGGATGACACTGCACGAGGTAAAACGACACGAAGACTTAATAATAAAAACGACACGAAGTGGCAATAAAGGAGAACGTCATAAAAACAACATGGACTGCAACCGAAACCGACACGAAGTCAAACAGTACAACACGAGGTGTTGTAACCAAGACGAAGTGCCAATCAATCACGAAGACAGTATGCAAAGAAACGACTCGAAGTGAGATGAGAACAGAATGAAACAAAGAAGACGACACGGAGTGCATAAGACCAACACGAAGACGTGGACTATAGTAACCGTCACGAAGTGTGGTTACTAAGCAGGAATCGACACGAGGTCTACAGAAAAACTACTCGAAGTTCATCAGAACTTTTAGAGCAGCTTCAGGAACACGACACGAAGTCATGAGAAGAGAAAAACAATCACGAAGTGAAACGAACACTTGAACTTAGACTGACTTAGAGACTCAGCGAAAGGACTCGAAGACAGGAATACAAAGGATGACATGGAAACAACACAGTAAACAAAGACTGCACGAGGTGAAAGACAACACTCAAACAGACGACAACATGGCTAACTCGACACGAGGTGAAAACGCGAAGCAAGAACTACATGATGTTTGAGGAAAAAACAGCACGAAGACAGAACATAAACGAACACACGAAGTGTTACCTCTTAGCAGTTATTTCATATAAAACCATGGATAACTCAAGTGCAAGATATCTGATCAAAAATAACAAGAACAATTAACATAGTGTTGCTCATCATCAAAATACTTAGGGAAGACACACAATCCAACAATCTCCCCCTTTTTGATGATGGCAACACTATATTAAGTATGAGAGATAAGTTCAAAAGAGATCAATTCAGGATATTTAATGCAGACAACTTAAAGCATACTTGCTTCCTTACTTCCCTTGATGAAACCTGAACACTCCCCCTCACCTGAACACTCCCCCTCACTCCCCCTGAACACAGCAACAGTTTACCAACAGTTTACCTCAGACTTGATAACTAACTCCCCCTCAACTCAATTCTCTCCCCCTTTGACATCATCAAAACTAGGGTCAAATCTGAAGATACAGAGAAGGTAAAATTGCTGACTATAGAGAGAAAACAGGACAGAGTAAGGCAGATAAATGGAGACTATTGAGATGTTTAGTCAATTAAGAAAGCCATTAATTTTATGTGAGGATTTTTGAGGAACAGTTAGTCAGACTGTGCAAAAACTGTGAATAAGGATTTGCTCCATACACAGAACCAGATTCTAAGCAAGTGAGGTACAAGATACCAGTTTGATCAAAATAAGTCTTTACTGAGAGAGTATTATGTAAGACAGCCAGAAGACAATGACCTGTGGTATTGAGAACAAACAAATCAAAAGCTATACTTCAAGTGAGCAGGATCTTTAAAAATGGTCAAGATCAGAGATAAGTCTGTCAAGTACACCTTTGACATTAGGGAGACACCTTGTTTAGAGGCAAGAATCCCCAGTTACTCGGTGGCAGGACCACATTACCCCTTCTGATAAGAAGACAGAGATAGTATTCTAGCTGGTGTTGACATTAAGGTGACACCTTTATCTGAGGCCAGACACCCCAGTTACTAACCAGATATGTACCATAGCTCTGTATGATCAAGACAACTATTAAGACCAGATGATTACTGCCATCTCATGACATGGGAAGCTTTCACTTCATTGATGAAAATCCCAGTTTCTCAATGAGCAGTTAACAAAGTTGATAACCCTTTTATGAATTTTGTTTTTATTTACCATCTCTTAAAACCTTGTTAATGAAGCTTGAGTCCGTTTGAGAACAATACACCAGATCCAAGGTGATTCAGACTAAAACACAAAATACCTCATTTTGGACTCACCATTGACTAAGTAGGTATGCTGTACTGACTAGATCAGAAGACAGTTACAGTGTATGAAGATTAATCTTGAATTCAGATTTTGATCTCAGTGGGACTAACAGCTGAAATTCCAACAAGAAATTAGATGAACAGCCTTAAAGAGTAAAGCATCCAACATTTTCTTTTATACACCTAATCAACCTGATTCTCTTATGATGTCAGCAAAATGTCGTTCGGAGTATGTTCAAATTAGGTCAAAGATCAAGACACCTATTATAAATCATCTCCCCCTGAGACCTTGACCCCAATACAGACTTAGCCAAGACAACCCTCAATGCACTTCAAAAAGAACACCATGATGAATATGATAAGCATAATAACACAGGACATGGTATTCAGAAATCAAATTTTCAATCATGAAATTCTGTAAATACCTAGTTCTCTGCGCATAGTGCTAAATTTTTCAGTATCCAGTGGCTTAGTAAAGATATCTGCAATTTGTGAGTTAGTGCCAACATGGATCAACTCAAAAGTCTTCCTTGCTACTTCATCTCGAATAAAATGATGCCTGATTTCAATGTGTTTAGTTCGAGAATGAAGTACAGGATTCTTTGCAATGTTTATTGCACTAGTATTGTCACAAAAGATAGAAGTACAACCTAGCTCAACCGAGTAATCCAGAAGCTGGTGTTTTATCCATATAACCTGTGTGCCACAGCTCCCTGCTGCCACATATTCAGCTTCAGCAGTAGAGAGAGCCACAGAGTGTTGCTTCTTGGATCCCCAAGAGACTAAACACCCTCCTAGAAATTCGCAGTGACCACTAGTGCTCTTCCTGTCCAATTTACATCCTGCATAATCTGCATCAGTGTATGCAATGAGATCTAAGTTACATGATGCAGGATACCAGAGACCTAGATCATAAGTGGCAGATAAGTATCTAAAGATTCTCTTTACAGCTGCCAGATGCAATTCAGTAGGTCTAGCCTGGTATCTGGCACACATCCCTACACTAAATTGAATGTCGGGCCTGGATGCAGTTAAGTAGAGGAGTGAACCGATCATACCTCTATATAGTTTAGCATCCACCTCTTTACCTTTTTCGTCTGAATCCAGTGAGGAGCTGGTACTCATGGGTGTTGAGATTATCTTGAGGTTGGTCATTCCAAACCTTTTCAGCATCTCCAGAGTATACTTGGTTTGATTTATGAAACAACCATCCTCCATTTGTTTGACTTGCAGCCCAAGAAAATATTTTAGTTCGCCAACTAGACTCATTTCAAATTCTTGGGACATAGACTCAGAAAAATCTTTACATAATTTTGAGTTGTTAGATCCGAAAATGATATCATCAACATATACCTGGACCACAATTAACTCCTTTCCGAGACTTTTGGTGAAGAGGGTTTGGTCAACCTTACCTCGAGTGTAGCCCTTGCTCACAAGGAACTCAGAAAGTCTCTCATACCAGGCTCGAGGAGCCTGCTTCAATCCATAGAGGGCTTTATTCAACCTAAAAACCATGTTAGGCTGAACAGAGAAATTAAACCCAGGAGGTTGTTCAACATATACCTCTTCCTTCAATAACCCATTTAAGAATGCGCTTTTGACATCCATTTGCTGAAGCCGAATTTTTCTAGAGCATGCAAATGCAAACAGAATTCTTATAGCTTCCATCCTAGCTACTGGTGCATAGGATTCATCAAAATCCACACCAAATTCCTGACTGTAGCCTTGAGCTACAAGTCTTGCTTTGTTTCTAGAGATAGCACCATTTTCATCAATCTTATTTTTGAAAACCCATTTAGTGCCAATGACATGAGTGTTTTCAGGTCTAGGAACTAGTTTCCATACATTAATTTTCTCAAATTGATTTAATTCCTCACCCATGGAGGATACCCAAGAATCATGCTTTAAAGCCTCTTCCACAGTCTTGGGTTCTACCTGAGATGTCAAAGCAGCTAAGTCCTGTTCTTGGACAGTTCTAAAGTGAGACCTTGTCCTAGTGGGATCATGCAAATTACCTATGACATTTTCACTAGGATGATCTTTGTGAAATATTACCTCACCTGAGGGTTCACCTACCTCAGTTGCTCCTTCTTGTTGTAAGTTTTCTGGTTGAGCAGTTTGCTGCATCTCTCCTACTTCAATTTTCTCCAAGAAATCTCCCTCATCAGGTGACTCCCTGTCATCATTTGTCCTTTTATCAGATAGAACATTCTCATCAAACACCACATGAGGTGTTTCTTCAACAGTTTGCTCATCTTTATTGAAGACTCTGTAAGCCCTAGAGGTTTCTGAATATCCGAGAAAAATTCCAGGAGAGCTTCTTGCTTCAAACTTATCCAAACCATTCTTACCATTATTGTGGATGAAGCATTTGGAACCAAAATTTTTAAAGTAAGAAATGTTTGGCAGCTTACCCTTGAGGAGTTCATAAGGAGTTTTCTTATGAGTAGGTCTTACCAAGGCTCGATTTAAAATGTAGCATGCTGTATTTGCAGCTTCTGCCCAAAATCTCCTTGGAAGTCCACTATCAATTAGCATAGTCCTGGCCATTTCAATTATTGACCTGTTTCTTCTCTCAACAATTCCATTCTGCTCCGGTGTCCTGAGAGAAGAAAATCTGTGAGTCACTCCCTCTCTTGAGCAAAATTCAGAGAATGAAGAGTTTTCAAACTCTCCTCCATGGTCAGACTGAATTGTAATGATATTATGTTCACCTTGCAGTTTGATTTTATTAAAAAGTTCTTCAAAGTGAACAAAAGCATCATTTTTATTTGCTAAACAGAACAACCAAGAAAATCTAGTGAAGTCATCAACTATGACTAGACCATATCTCTTACCTGACAGGCTTTGTATTCGAGTAGGACCAAAGAGATCCATGTGCAAGTGCTGTAGTGGTTTAGATGAGAGACCCTCAGTTCTCAACTTAAAAACTGCACGAGTCTGTTTACCTTGAGCACAAGCATCACAGAGCTTGGACCCTAACTGGAATTTTATTTTGGGCAAACCTCTGACTAGGTTATAATTAGACAGTTTATTCAAAGTAGACACACTAGCGTGGCCTAGACGCCTATGCCAGTCAAAAGCAACCTGTTCAGAATTAGCAGACAGACACAAGTTTGTTTCAGAATTATCATCAAGATCAACGATGTACACATTATTTACTCTATGACCTTTGAACATGATGTTATCAGAATTCAGCTCAAAAACAGTGCACGAGTTGTGGTCAAAGAGTACCTTGTGTCCTTTGTCACAAAGTTGACTTATACTTACCAAGTTGTGCTGAAGTCCTTCTACAAGATACACATCTTCAATGGAGTTAGTGGAGGACTTACCAACCGTGCCAATTCCAATTATTCTTCCTCTGTTATTTCCTCCGAATTTGACCAAGCCCCCAGACTTCATTTTTAGTTTGCTGAATTTGGACCGGTCTCCTGTCATGTGCCTGCTACAGCCGCTGTCAAGATACCACTTGTTATGCTCAGCTGCCAGGCTGACCTGCAAAAATTCAGACAGAGTAATGTGGGACCCAATTCAAATTGGGTCCAAAACCAGTTTTCTGATTATGCAGAAAGCACTTGGGAATCCACATTTGTTTTATAGTTCTCTTCAGTGGATTTATGTGGGTTGATTCTTCCCTTTTGTTATTTCTTGGTGGGTGTTGAATAAGCTTATTCCTATTTGAACTATGCTGTTTCTGAACAAAGACATTGTTGGTTAGCCTCTTAGAAGATGTGCGTGTGTGTTGAGCATAATTCATGTAAGCATTTTTACTCCAATAAAATTTGTGCTGAAACTGGTGATCGTTGCCATGCTCTACTTGATAATTAGCATGATGAGTTTTCTTAACAAAACTTTTCGCTCTTTTTGTGGCCTCTATAGGACTGGTCCTGTGAGGACCTTTGTTCCACGCCTGCTGTACATGAGCAGTGCTTGTCTCAGGATTTCCTGACTTAGACTGCTGACCAGTGGAGTGAATGAATTTACTGGTCGAAGACTTCATTGTATAGACAGATTTGGAACTGGATGGTGTTTCCAGTTTCTCTTTGCCTTTGGCGGGGCAGAACGTGATAGTCTTAAATTCAAAGGGTTTTTTACTAGTAGGATTGTATCCTAATCCCTCCCTATTGAAGTTTACCCTCGACCCCAGAAGGACATTCAGGTTGTTTCTCCCCTCTGTAAACTTTTCAAGCACTTTTTCTTTGTCCTCAATCT
The DNA here is from genome assembly GCA_022559845.1 of Amorphophallus konjac. Classification (NCBI taxonomy): domain Eukaryota; kingdom Viridiplantae; phylum Streptophyta; class Magnoliopsida; order Alismatales; family Araceae; genus Amorphophallus; species Amorphophallus konjac. Next base: position 39,794,161 of record CM040122.1, read on the forward strand.
CCTTCTGAAATTCATTGCATTGGTCCTGGAGTTCCTGATTAACTGTTCTAACTGCCTCATATTTTTCAGCCATCAGTCTACTCTCTCCTTTAGACTCTTCAGCTTTACACTTCAGCTCATCTATTCTAGCTAGACTCTCCTCTCTTTCCATTCTCAACCTCTCAATCTCACCTTTAACCTGGTCTAGCTCAATGGCCATCTCCTTGGTTTTCATGCTATCAGTGACAATAGAAGAGTGTTCTTCAGACAGAGAATGAAACTTACGTCTAAGCATTCTGTGCTCCTTGTTTAAACAATTATATTTACTTAACAGATCGCCATAGGCGTCCTCCCAATCATCCAAAGTAAAATTCTCAAATAAATTTGTTACCTCTTTCTCATGGTCGGCCATGAGGCAAGTCTTCTCTTCATTTTCACTGGACGAAGTGGCTTCTGGGTCCTCCTCCTCATCGCTCCATGTGCACAGCATGGCCTTCTTCTTCTTGTGCACCACATTCTTCTGGTGTCCTGGAGCCTTAGCTTGTAGCTCTGGACATTCACTTTTCATGTGACCGGATTTCTGACAATGATAACAAGTGATCTTCTTAGCAGACCGGTTCTTCTCAAATCTTCGTTCAGGAGACTTCATTGCAGCATTAAATTTCTTCCTCCTGTAGAATTTTCCTTTTGTTCTTAGGAACTTTCTGAACTGCCTGGTGAGCATAGCTCGCTCGTCCTTGTCCAGGTCTGAGAGTCCATCAGACCCTTCGCTGCTATCATCACTGCTGCTGCTGCTGCTGTTGTTGCTCTTCTTAGTATGTCGTGAAACCTTCAGAGCAACATTCTTTCCCTTTCTGTCATGCCCATCGTTTCCTCGTGTGAAATTCATTTCATGGGTCATGAGAGAACCAATCAGCTGGGTTACTGTCATGATGGATAAATCTCTTGATTCCTCTATTACAGTCACCTTGGTATCCCAGACGGGAGTTAGAGACCTAAGGATCTTCCTGACTATGTCTTCTTGTTGAATATCCTTTCCAAGGCCTTTCAGACTGTTGATGATCACAGATAATCTGGCATACATTTCTGTGATCGGCTCCTCTGGCTTCATCTTAAATAACTCATATTGAGTTGTAAGTATGTTGATCTTGGTAGCCTTCACCTGAGATGTGCCCTCATGAATTAACTGCAAATCATCCCACATGTTCTTTGCAGTCTTGCACGCTGAGATCCTTGAATATTCTTCCGGATGGACGGCGCACTGTATGATGTTAAGAGCTGTCCAATTCAGTGCGGAGAGTTTGACCTGATCTTCTGTCCACATATCTTCATTCGGTGGAAGGGTGTATGGACCATCTGTAATGACTTTCCATAGCTTGTTGCTTTGGGCCCTGATAAAGACTTCCATCCTGTTCTTCCAGAAGAAGTAATTATTACCATCAAAGAAAGGGGGGCGGGTGATAGACTGCCCATCAGCTATGAAACTGCGAGGACCATTGGATCCGTTTCCCTGGCCGTTGGACCACATTCTGGGAAAAACCTGCTCTAATACCAACTGATAAGTACAATATGAAGTGATCTAGAAGGGGAGGGGATGAATAGATCACTATTTTCGTAGATTTAAAAAATTATTGCAGAGTATATTGCTAAACGGAGATAACCTCGAGCTCTGACTATCGTAAAAGATGCAGTGCAGTTAATAGCTCAAGCAAATAGAAGGCATACCACAATATTATCACGATCAATCACACAAGGGCTCAGAGGATTTTAAGGTGGTTCGGTCCTTCAGACCTACATCCACCCCACACTCAACCTGAGTGTGGCTTCACTAAAGGCTGGGCAACACAGCTTGCCAAACAACTGCTGATACACAGCTTCCCAGGAGAACAACCTCTCCTCTTCCTCCTACCCGGAGGGAACCTCTAGCGATCAGCAGTCACTAGAACCCAGAGACTCACGTCTCTCTTCCTCTTTACCAAGAGGGAAACCCCACTAGTAGCAGCCCTGCTACTAGTGAACCAGAGGTCGAAGACCCCTCTTCCTCCCAGCCCGGAGGGTACCTACAAGCAACTCACCTGCTGCTTGCAAACCGGAGATTGACTCTCCCTACTCCTGATCTCACAGGAGGACCCCGACCTCAGTCCAGAGGATCGGAAACACAAACAATAACGGTTGAAGAAAGATAAGAACAAGAAATGAAAAATACGAACGAAGGAAATCAAATGCCAGACAATGGAAACAATGTAGCTCAATATAGAGCAATAGACTTCGGATTTGATCCGCAAGTCAGAACAATTCTTCTGAACACTCTTCTGCTCTCTTTCTATTTCTCTCTGCTATTCTTTCTTCTTTCTTTTCTTTTTCCTGGATCGAAGGGCTCTCTGTTTCCCTGTTTTCTTCTATGCCTCTCTACTTCGATCACCTTCATCTGAGGACGAAGGATTCTATTTATAGCATCAACAGTAGATGGATAGGGCATGAAACACGTGTGCCTCCCACGCTCGATCCAGAAGTATCCTGTCACGTGCCTTTATCAAATTGGTTCCTCTTGTCTCGGATCACGTGCAGCCCTGGAGTGTGGAATGTTCTTCCTCGGACCTGTAATGAGATTAAGTCCATTAATACGCTGCATGGCCATTAAAACCAAAACTGCATGAGGTATAGTAACAACAACACAACGTGACTATTTCTCGAGATGTCATGAGAACGACACGAGATATTCTGTAACAGATCAGATATACAGAAGATAATGACACGAGGTGAGGTTATAAGCAAGAGAGACACGAGGTTACGAATGCAAAAACAACACGACGACAATATAAGGAAACGACTCGAGGTGAAAACAACACGAAGTGAAGTTAGACACGAAGTAAAAAGCAACGACACGAAGTATAGTGGTGACAAACACACACTACACAGAAAAACGACACGAAATAAAAATAATGCTAAGTGAAAACAGTAATCGACACGCGGTGAGAACAACACGAGGATAGTGAGAACAGCACGAGATGAAAACAACACAGACTGATAACGACACAAAGTCGAAACAGTAAATGACACGGGATGACACTGCACGAGGTAAAACGACACGAAGACTTAATAATAAAAACGACACGAAGTGGCAATAAAGGAGAACGTCATAAAAACAACATGGACTGCAACCGAAACCGACACGAAGTCAAACAGTACAACACGAGGTGTTGTAACTAAGACGAAGTGCCAATCAATCACGAAGACAGTATGCAAAGAAATGACTCGAAGTGAGATGAGAACAGAATGAAACAAAGAAGACGACACGGAGTGCATAAGACCAACACGAAGACGTGGACTATAGTAACCGTCACGAAGTGTGGTTACTAAGCAGGAATCGACACGAGGTCTACAGAAAAACTACTCGAAGTTCATCAGAACTTTTAGAGCAGCTTCAGGAACACGACACGAAGTCATGAGAAGAGAAAAACAATCACAAAGTGAAACGAACACTTGAACTTAGACTGACTTAGAGACTCAGCGAAAGGACTCGAAGACAGGAATACAAAGGATGACATGGAAACAACACAGTAAACAAAGACTGCACGAGGTGAAAGACAACACTCAAACAGACGATAACATGGCTAACTCGACACGAGGTGAAAACGCGAAGCAAGAACTACATGATGTTTGAGGAAAAAACAGCACGAAGACAGAACATGAACGAACACACGAAGTGTTACCTCTTAGCAGTTATTTCATATAAAACCATGGATAACTCAAGTGCAAGATATCTGATCAAAAATAACAAGAACAATTAACATAGTGTTGCTCATCATCAAAATACTTAGGGAAGACACACAATCCAACAGATTGTTGTGAAGATGAGGAAGAAGGAGAATGATCATCCAACGTGACCAGAGAGGGAGAGTAGTAGTCATCCGGCAGGGCCGAAAAAGGATCGGAAGCAACACCCGGAAGTCCCGGGGAAGAATCAGAGGCAACACCCGGAAGTCCCGGGGAGGAAGAATCAGGTGATGTCCCGAGATCGGGATGGAAGGATGACATAGGCCTAGGGCGAGGCCTAGAATCGTGAGATGAGGGATAATCTGGAGACTCCGGATGAAGAAGAGAAGAGGAAGAATAGGGGCTTGTGGACCCCAGAAGAGAGGAGCAGCTCATAGAAGCTGGATCTGAAGAGGGAAGATACACCACCCAAGGGTGGGAGCTGAGCAGAAGAAACGATGAATAGAAAGGAGAAGAAGAAGAAGTGGACCCCTGAATGCTCAATCGACGGTCCTTGAATTTGCGTCACTGCCTCTTCTTGGTAGAAATCTCTTGAAAATGGACCCGCCTGGTGCGAGCTTGGACCTTCAGGCCTATTATTCTGCAGTGTCTCCTTAAATAACGGGCCCATCTGGCAGAGGACCTGACCCGGCTATGAATATGCAGCTTCATCGGGGTAGTTGCCCCTAGACACCCGGTGCTAACAACAATAGACGGACATTCTTGAACAACTAACTCCTCATAATGCTGAATATCATAAAACCATGGAGTCTTGTTACTTGGCACAAGTAGCATGAGATTTGGCAGCTCCACTCGACAATCAGACTTGAAGCGTAACTCCCTTGCTAGAAGAGACGGGTGAAGCTGAGGGAGAGTAATACACGGTGTTGACATGGCCGGCTTGCTAATAAACCGAGGAAGATTGCATAACAAGTGCAGAATATCTCCAGAAAGTGTAGAATATACGGCCAATTGCACCTTGAACATAGAACCCGTAATCTGCTTGGTGGCCGTATGCGTTAGCACAACACGGGTAGAGAACCCTTCTTGGCCTGTCATCTGAATGGCAATAGAGCGAGGAGAAATAATAGCATCAACAATGAACTCTCCGGCGAGCAAAGAGATTGCCACCGGCCTTGCTCGGGAAGAAACTGGCATCAACTCAAGAGAACTCTTCTTGTCAACTGTCTTCACTAGGAGTGTAGGCTCAACATCCCCAAAATAACTAGGGACCAGGATGCGGATCGGCATTCGGCAAATGAAGTCTTGGATCTTGAAATGCACGGCTGGCACTGAATCATCCTAACTTGGCTTGTTGTCTCCCTACAGATTAGACCAAAGGGGCACCATGGGCAACGCACACCCGCTCCGTGGGGTGGGAATAGGTGGAAGAATGGGGATATGAGTAGGTTCAGAAGACGCGGGGGTTTCAACGGGTATGGTGTGTTTCGGTGGAGGAAGAGGTAAGGGTGGAGGTATGACTTGCTCGGGCGAGGGTGGCAAAGGCAAAATTTGCTCAGGCTCGGTCAAAGGTGATGGCGGGGGTGATGGAGGTTTAGGCAATGGTGAGGGTGACGGAGATGGTGTAGGCGATTGAGAGGATGGTGGAGATGGTGATGTGGTCGATGGAGGTAGTGGACATGGCAAGGATGAAGGAGGGGAATGTGGTGCCACCGTCGACGTATCGACACAACGCGCCGAATGACATTGGGGGTGGAAGTAATGGTGGAAGAAGTAGAAGAAGGGGAGGTGGCACTAGCCTGAGCAGAGGCTTGGGTTTGTGGAGGTTGCGGAGATTGGATAGGATATAGCGAAGGTAACAGAGTAGGCGAAGTAGTAGGTGATGGAGCGGGTTCAACGCTAGACGAAGAATCACTGGGGTGCCCCCGGTCTTGTAGAGATGGAGACGGCTGCTTGGGCGGTGCTTCTTGTTGCTGCTGCTTGCTGCGGAGATCTAAAACAACTTTACGCCTTGCGGCCCAATCAATTCTTTTATTATCTTCCACGTCATAAACATACTCTCGGAACTCGGACAATCCTCAACCAAATGCCCCTGCTGGCAGTGAAAATCACAATATTGAAGCATATTCTCGACCGCGGGTTGCAAGGCACAGTCGGAGAGAGTGGCAACGCGTGAGCGGCCATCAAAGCCCTAAAAATGTCTGTAAAGCACTCCGGCAACGGAGGACAAGGAGCCTGCTTCGGGCAAGGCAGATGCCGAGGGGTATGAGGTGGTGGAGAAGGTTGTGGAGACGGAAGCGGAGGTTGCATAGGTAATGGAGTGTGGCTGGCAGAGGTGGGATTTGGTGAAGGCATATGTGGAATGGAGTGGGGAGGTATGTAGACGACATCCACCTGCTCGGGATGTGGTGTGACCTTGACCGGGGGTGGAGACGGAGATGGGTATGCGGACGCAGGAGGCTGACTCATAGAAGGTTGATATGCGAAGGCGTATAGGTATGTAGAGGCGGGGGGTTGGCTAGTGGACGGATATGTGGCGGATGGCTGACTCATGGCGGGCTGACTCATGGGAGCGTAGGGTTGGCACGTGGAGGGTGAAAGTTGATATGTGGAGGTGGATGGTGGAGACTCGGGGTCAAGGGAATCTTGGATTTGTTGGCGAATGAAGCGGGCTCGGCTGTAAAGTTGTTGCCAGGAGGTGATGTTGTTGAGGGCTAAGATAAATCGATACTCGGGCGCGGCATTGGATATCAGCATCTTGATTTGCACTCCCTCTGGAATGTGTCCCGGGACTTGCGCGGCCAAGCAACGCCAGCGGTCAGCAAAGGTACAGAACTCCTCATCGGGCTTCATCATCTCATGGGCCAGATCCGCCATAGAATACTTGGACCCAACCTGGTCTTGATACTGTTGAATAAACTTTTCTTGAACGGCATGAAAACTCACAACTTGCTCTTGCGGAAGAGAGAAGAACCAATCTCAAGCCGGGCCTTCCAACGATAGACCAAATAGATAGGCCATAAGCGTTGGTCATGCCGAAATTGGGCCGACTCATAAACAAACTCCTTCAAGTGCACATACGGGTCACCGACTCCACTATAACGACGATATGTGAGAATTTGTGATGGAGGTGGGAGCCGAAGACCTTGGAAAGCGAACGGAACACTTAAAGAGGATTTGGGATCGATCCGGCGTTGAAGCTCATCAAGTTGACATTGGGCTTGAGCAATCATCTCCTGGGTAGGGAGAGATCGAGAAGAATATGGGCCAGCTTGAGCAAGAGGATGTGAATTCGGACCAGTATGATGATAATGGGCCAGATAAGAGGATATGGGCTGAGAAGAAGAAGGGCCCATTCCGGGAGTAGAAGGATATGTGGGCCTAGAAGGATCATAAACATAAGGACCCATTGGCCTGGCAGCATAAAGAGATGAAGAATGAGTCCCATTAGAAAAATAAGGCCCATTAGCAGAATGGGGCCCGTTAAGATGATGAGGCCCATTAATGAGAGAAGAAGGCCCATTAAGAGAAGGAGGCCCATGAAGATGAGATGCAATAAGACGTTGGGCCTGGGCCGGGTCCATTTGACGAAAAAGGCTTGATATATGGGCCATGAGATTAGCCTGTTCCTCAGAGGGATCAGAGGGACCACGAGAAGATGGGCCCGCGTGGGAAGAGGATTCCACACGGGAATAGGAAGAAGAATAGGAAGACGAATGATACAAGGGGTTAGAATGATACTCCATGAGGGCAAATGGAGACTTAATATAAGGAGATCAAAGACAATACAAATGGGGAAGCAAGGGCTTAATGGGCTTGAGAACAAGGAGGGACTGACCCACTAATGCAAAGACCGATGGACAACGGACCAAGGGACGATGGACTGGACAATGAACCCACAAAATGGACTGACTTAAGTGGGCCTAACAACGATGAAACATGTGGATGCAACACAAAACACCACTAATGGGCTTGGACAAGCCCAAACAACACAAACAATGCAATGTGAGAGTTTTCACCCAAGTCAAACAAGTTGATATGATGGGAAATATTTTAGGGATTTAATAGACCTTTTAATGATTTGAATTAATAATAATTCTCTCAAGATAAGGTCCAAACTTTGGGTTGACTAAGGTTAACTCTCTCACACTTGTGCAAATGCAAGCCTAAGGGGTGGAAAGGTACAACCGGCCCAGTGTCCGTGTAGGAATCCACGGCTCACGGAGACTTATGGAGGTCCCGGATAAGATCACCTAGTCGACTCCAAAGAATATGGAGGCGAGAGGATCACTTACCAAGGTAGGAAATGCAACTATGATATGCAATGTATGGCCCTATGTGCACCGGAGTGCATGCAAATTCTAGCTTAAAACTAGAAAATCAAGACTAGATTAAACTATGCAAACTTGACCCAACTAAGATAAATAGTATATCGATGGAAAGACAATACAAAGGTCTGCACAACGGGCCCAAGAACAGATCAATCTGACCTCGGGAGGTCAATCAAATCACTGAGCAAAGTTACCCCCGTGAACCTGTGCGCAGACCACATGCAGATTTTATGGACAAAATACTAAAATGATGACAATTTTTAACTAAGCAAATGAGACCCAAATGATGCAAATAAGCTATGGATGGAAAGACAATACAAAGGACTATCCAATAGAATAAAAATCAGTGCAACCAGACACCGGGAAGGTAGTCAAATCACTGAGTAAAGATGTACCTGTGAACCTGTCCCTGAGCCTGCCTGCAGAACTTATGCACAAAACTCAAAAAGTTGGACAATATTAGAATATGCAAATGTTAACAAAATGAGGAAAATGATATATGGATGGAAAGACAATACAAAGGGCTATCCAACGGAAGAAAAATTAGCGCAATCGGACATCAGGATCAAAAGTTATGCCTCGACGAACACGGCCCTGTGAGCATGTGCGCAGGACTGCCAGAATCTGTAACGGTCTACCAAAGAACCGTTACATGTATGTGGCGGTCTACTATAGGACCGTCACACTACCTGAGCCCTTAAATGCCCCAAACAATAGAAGAATGGATAAAATATCACCTAAACATGCACATGCACACACCCAACTTACAAAAGAGCATTAAAATAAACGTGATGGGCATTGGTGTCCCACCGTGATCGCCAAAAAACTGTTGATTTGTTTTAATAAGATTCTTATCCCGCCCCTTTTAAACACATACATACATAAACATGTGAATCAAAGATAAGGGGGATGAAAGGATGAGAAATACTAACCGTGATCGCCACCAAGGTTCCAACAACGCCAAAGGATGAAGAAGTGTAAAGGACGGCGCCGTGTACCTTGAACTTAAAGACTTGATCGCGCTTGAAACGGGGTGCGGGGAACTTGTGGATTCAAACCTCCTCTCCTTCCAGCCGGCTAGAGGAAGAGGGCCTCACGTTGTATTAATGCTCTCCTGTAAAATAAAGCCAAAACAAGGATAAAAAACCCATTAGAACATGCATGTGTAGCATCAATCCTGCAGTGATAAAATAGGAGTAGAAATTGAGGGCAAACTCACCGAGGGAAGGTTTTTAACCCATGTGGAAGGGTGAAAATAATAGGTGTGTGTATTGTGTATGCATGAGATTTGAAATCATGAGATTTGATTGAGAGAATAGAGAGAAATCATTAATGTAAAACGGGGAAAAGTGCATGTGTAGCAGAAAAGTGCAGAAAACTGTGATGATTTATGATTTTGAGAGGAAGAGAACTAAGAATATAGACCATAAAATCAAGCGCAGAAGGATGAAATTGAAAGCTAATACTTCCCTCTTCAAGCCAGGGTCGAAGTTGTGAGTTGGAATTGTAGCATGGCTTCGCCCCGAAGAAAGAAAGAGCCCCCCGTCGCGACTGCGAACTGGGCAGTTTTTTATAGAAAAGTGGTGAAACCCCCAACTTTCCTCCATGAGTTTAAGAGATAGAGTCCATGAAATCTCGAGATCTATGAATCAATCTCGAGATAATAGTCAATATAAGTCATAGGAGAAAACGGGACTCTATTTGGATGAAGGATCTGAAAGATATGGCTTCTGGAAGGGAGCCCTGGAGCTTAATCTGCAGAGTTTGAGTTGAACTAGGTCACCTAAACCCTCAACTTTTGAGTGTGATTATGAGCAAGATAGCCAATGAAATTTGGAGTTCTTTGGACTGAATTCAAGATAATACCAAGGAGAAACCATAGGAACAAACGGCGCTCAATTCGGAGTAGAATTCAAGAAGTTATGGACTCTGCAAGAGAGCCACGACGCACAGAAACGGAGCAGAGTCCAGCACGAATTGGACTCTCAGGTCTGTGTAACGGTCTATTGTACGACCGTCAGAGTTATGTAACGGACTAGGGTATGTTGGTCACACTCTGGGGGTCAAACGGGACCATTCCGGATAAGTTTTGGTGTAACGCACCCATACTAGACCGTCACATGGACTCTGACGGTCTAGGGTAGGACCGCCACACTCTAGGGGTCGAACAGGGCGATTTTGGGCAAGTTTCGGTGTGACGGTCTATTGTAGGACTGTCACACTTCCCTGGCGGTCTAGGGTAGGGCCGTCACACTGATGGAGGAAGATTTTGAGCAGACTGCGCGTGACTTTGGAAATTGAAGCGTATCTCTCAAACGGGGCAGAACTAGCGAAAGTGGTAGAAGAAGAAATTGTAGATAACGGAGAGATGAACAACTTTGATAAAGAAAGAAAGTTGAGAAAATGATCATAAGAGGGAGAAAATAGGGCTAGAACAGAGAGGAAAATTTAGGGACATAGGTGAACAGCGCAGCACACCGGAAAAATGTGAATAGCTCACAATAGGGGCAGAACTGGCCAACGGCGTAGAAGAAAAAATTGTAGATATTTGAAAGATGAACAAGTTTGGTGAAGACAACGTTTTGAATAGAGGAATAGAAGCGGGTGAAAAAGAATCACTTTCAGAACTGCGTAGTGAGAGAGAGCCGATTACTTGAGGGAAGCCGGCCTAAATGGGCCGTAAGTCAACTTGGAACTTGGAATTTGATAAGATAAGCTCCAGGGCTCTAGGAAATCATGATATCCAAGACTCAAAGGATATGAAATGGTAAAAATGGGCTTAAAATCCATCTAAGAAAGCTCCAAAATAATGGCTAATTCGGGGCATCAAAAATGATGAATAAGAGAAATGACATAACTTGTGGGCTAAAACGGGTGTCAACAACAGGTGGGGTCATTTTCTGGACCGGCCGTCACCGAGGGAGCCGAGGATGAGCGGCACGTGACCGTAGGAGCAGGGTCGAGCGCCGCGGGCCTTCCAACTATTGGGCTTCTGGAACGATCGCCGACCTCCCCTTCTTCTCCCATCTCGATCGATTAGGCTGTATTTGCTTTACTGGCCCTTCCTCTTTTTGTATGGGGGCCTCTTTTTTTGGAAACTTCATCACATACTTTCTTTTTCTTGGAATATAATGGCAGTAAGTTTCAGAGCGTACTCAAATGGTTCTTGCCGTGTTTGATTGAGTTTGATATCTGCAGTCATCGATAAATCAAATATTTTGTCCGATCCTTCTGCCGAAAAATCTGGTCATATGCCGATCGGCTGATCAAAAGGTGCTTATCTGGCACTTCTCCGTCTTTTGGCGCTTTAACTGACCTATCCTTTCACGTATTCCCGTAGAGAGATTTTAATGGCAGGGAGGCGTAATTACTCCTCAGGGAGGTATTCGCCTTCACTTTATAGTCGCTTGCGTGTTTTCGAGGAGAGGTTCAATTAAGGCAGGGGTTTCCCCCTCCGGCCTATAAAAAGGTCTCGAAGGGCACCTCTTCCTCTTCACGCTGAAACAGGGGCTTTGCTGAGTCTTTTGCTCTTCTTTGTCTCTAAGGTGAAAAAATCAGCACCGCCTTCTTTTCCGTTGCCGTCCTCTGGTGGAATATGGAGGCTGACATTGACGAAGGCTTTGGTGGTGGCGTCTGGGTGACTTCGGCGTAAAAGAATGGATGGCGAATGGAGGGCGGCATACAAGAAGGCACGGCACATGGGATGTTCTCCCTCCCTAACTTTGGACCGCCGCCCCTATTTACGAGGAAGGTAGAAGCGGAAGGAGTCCCAGAGAGGGAGGGCATTTAGTGCTATGGCCTTGCCCTACTCCTTCCTCACTTCTCCCCCTCCTCCTCTCACCCTCCTTTTTTTTTCTTTCACTCTTTGGAGGATGGATGCTTGTTGCTCCTCCTCTTTCCTTGCTCGCACCACTCAAAGGGTGCTTGCTTTCTGTTTCTTTTTACCCGCACCATCTTTTGTTGCCTTTGTTTTGCTCCCTCTTCCAAAGAGTTGGCAGAAGAGGCCTTCTCTTGTTTTCTAGTGCCCGGGCATATTTTCCTTTTCTTTTCCTTCCTACTGATACCATCTCCTCCAAACTTCTCGAGTAGACAAAGTCTGTTGTCCCATTATCCGAGCCAGTTTACACACTGAGTGGAGTCAGTGGCTCAGTTTGGAGTCGCTAACCTCATCCGCACCGAGTAATCAGTCCGTGTTGTACCAGATTTTTTTTTATGCACATTGTGCTGGCTACGGCCCATCTGATGTACCAAAATTTTGACATTAATGAAATGGAGAGTTTACTATCTTTATTGGTTTCTTACATGTATGGATGAACTCAGAAATAGAACTTCCGCAGGGCCGCAGCGTTCCAAGTCCGAGGGATTGGCGTCCCTTCTATGGTAGATAGTTGGTATGCTCCTTTCCTGAGCGTCTCGATCACTCGGTAGGGGCCTTCCCAATTAGGGGCTAGCTTTCCCACCGCATCCAATGGTCGAGAGGCTTCGGCCTTCCTGAGAACGAGGTCTCCTGGCTAGAACTGCCTATCTCGGACCCGAGCATTGTAGTACTGAATCATGTGTCGCTGGTACTCCATCGCTATGATTCTTGCGACGTCCCGTACTTCGTCGGTCAGGTCCAAGTTTTCCAGTAGCTTCTGCTCATTAGGCTCGGACAAGAAGTGGATAATCTGAAGGGACGGGCTACCGACCTCCAGTGGGATGACTACCTCGGTGCCATGGACTAGCTGAAATGGAGTTTCGCTTGTGGCAGTTCTTGGAGTGGATCGGTACGACCATAGTACGCTAGGAAATTCCTCGAGCCAATTACCCTTGGCTTTACCGAGCCTAGTCTTTATGCCTTTGAGGATGGTTTTGTTGGTATTTTTGACCAGCCTGTTAGCCTGGGGGTGGACTACCGAAGTGACGTGGTTGCGAACATGTAGGTCGGCACATTTATTCTTAAAATAAGTGCTATCAAATTGTCGACCGTTGTTACTGACAATCACTCGGGGGATGCCAAAATGACAAATGATCGTCCTCCACACGAAACTCCAGATTACTGCTTCCATTATCTTGGCGGTAGCCTCAGCTTCGATCCACTTGGAGAAGTAGTCGATGGCGATGATAAGAAACTTTTTCTGAGCCCGGGCCACTGGGAAAGGCCCCAGGATATCAATTCCCCACTGAGTGAAAGGTTATGGCTCGGTTAGAGTTATGAGCTCCGAGGCTGGATGGTGGATTAGGTGGTCGATCTCTGACAGTGGTCACACTTCTGAGCATATGTGGAGTAGTCTTGCTGGAGGGTGGGCCACCAATAACCTCGGCACAACATGTTGCAATCCCCTAGTTGATTTTGGTGCTTGGTTTTAATGATAACAAAATGATTATGCTTGTGTGTGTGTTTCATTGAGAGTTCAAGGTTGGCAACAAACCAGGTTGCTGTGAAGTTATGTTCATTGAAGTATTTTTGAGCAAATAACCTTATTGTGCTATCCTTGATGCATAAGTCATGATTCACATGTAAACCACTTGTTCTACTTTGATTTTTTTAAGAAGGAAATTCATGGCTGAGTTTTTGATGTTAGAGGGTTGCATAATCACATCATATGGATCTCATAGTATAAGCAATTCAATATGCAGAGCAAGAAAGGGTCGACCCCCTCACTGTAAGGGTCGACCCCTGTGCATGTGTTTATTTTTTGTCAAAACAAGTCAATGCGCATAGTGTACTTGAATTGCTAATTTGGTAGACTTGTGAACGTGCAAGTTTTTATGTTTTGAACTCACAGTTTCATTATTGAGATAATGGCATTGAGGTTGATAGTGTTTTAGCTTGAACTACAAGTCATATTGTGTGTTTTCCATTTATGGAATTGCAGTTATAAAGGCTTGAATGTTTGATTCTAAAATCAACACCATTTTGATTCAAAGGACCATCGAAGAATGTGAAAAAGAAAAAGGGGCACGGATGCTCTCCTACAGATGTGGATGCTCTCCTGCGGATGTGGATGCTCTCCTACGGGTGTGGATGCTCCCCTGAGACTGCATGTGCTCCCTTCAAGTAGTAGAAACAGTGTGGAATTTTATGTTTTTGTAGGAGAGAAATGGTTGGAAGACACCCAAATATCATATGGATGCATGGTAACATCATTTTATATTGTTGTCAAAGTAATGAGGCTTTGAATTCTTGCTTGGGTCTATCTCTTGGATAGACAGACCAGCAAGAGTTGACTCTTGTTGGCCTGGGTGCTATCCAAGAAGGGCAGCAAGCAAGAGTCGACTCTTGTCTACCTGAGTTCTGGCCTGGGTTTTTTGCCAAGCAAGAGTCGACTCTTTTCTTGCAGAGTTCTATTTTGGTTTTTTTGAGTTGCACAGGGTGCAAGAGTCGACTCTAAGAGTCGACTCTTTCCGGAATGTGATTTGCAAAACTTTTCAAAACTCATTCTAAATCCCTTGAAACTTTACCAAATTGTCCCCAAAAGGTTCCTAGACATATGAGGGTGTTTCTAACATGTTCTAGGAGAGTTTTATGAGTCTTTTCACCACTCTTGCTTATATATATATATATGTGAGCTCCGAATTTGTAAAGAATAACCTAACGTGTTCATGTTTCTATCTTGTAGGTGAAGGAAAGGGGGAAAGCAACGAAGGAGCTCTTGCAAGGAGGTTTTGATCTACTTGGAGAAGTTTTTGGAGCTCGTGATAGAAGCGAGAAGGGAGCGGCTTAAAAAGAGGAACGTGAAGACGCTGAAATCGCGACCATCCGACAACGAGCCAAGAAGAGCCGGAGTATTTCTAGAAGGGGGAGCTTCATACATGCTATATCTTCTTTGATTCAGTCTCTAGAGTTTGTTTGGAGTTTATTGTATCTATTTGTCCATGTTTCATTAATTTCTGAACGAATACTTTGTGTGTGTGTTTGGAGATTTGATCTCCGAGTGTGTGTGTTGACGCGTGTGCGTCGTTTTCGACGGAGGAACTATGTGTATGTGTTTGGGAATTATTCCCCGTGTGTGGTTGGGAGTTTTCTCTCGTGTGTGTGTGTAGGCGTTGCCCTGCGGGTGTGTTGGAGCGTCACTCCGTGTGTGCTATCTTGTAGGGAAATTACAAGATACTGGAAGCCTCATCGATTTGGTGAGAGGTGGACGTTGGGATCCGTCGTAGTCCCGAACCACCTAAAAAATCCTCTGTCTCTTGTAGTTTGCCTTTTTGTGGTTTGATTGCTATCTCCATGCATGTGTGATCGATGAGCATGAGTGAGTCTTAAAATTGACATGCCATTAACCTTGATATATCTATTGTTTATCTACCCCACGTGAGTGAGTTTTAAGTGAATGTTTCAACTTCTTTAATCTTATCTTCATTGTTCGTTTAGTCTTTTAGGATCTAAAAGCTCATCTATCTATCAAATATCAAAATTGGTCTTAATCATAGTTGGAGATTAATTTTTAGAGGTCCAATCAATTCACCCCCCTCTTGATTCCCGTTGCCCCGGACCCAACACAGCAAAATCCTTGCTATCGACCTCCCCCCTTGGTGTGCTCCGCATATCCCTTCATGAATTTCTTCAATGGTTTGCTGAGCCTCTGGGGCGCTAAGGCGCTTGAAAAGGGGACCGACGAAGGATCGTCGGTAAAGATTTTCGTTGAATAAGATGAATCGTCGAGCTTGATATTTGAGTCTCCTGGCCTCCCGAGGGTCATCGGGCTCTCGAGAGTCAGTTAGCCAGGCTACGTATGGGGCTCTCCAGTCGTCGGGTGGTGCCTGCACGGTTGCTACGATTTTGGTTTCCACGCTTGGTCAGTCCAACTCTTCAAGTAGGACGGACATGGTCCCTTCTGAGGTGATGGAAGAGGCCAATCTAGAGAGGGCATCCATTCGGGAGTTTTCCTCCCGAGCTATTTGGATTACCTAGAAGCTCTCGAATGATCGGGCTATCTCTTTCACCAAGTGAAGGTATTTGACCATATGTGGTTCCTGAGCATCGTAGTCTCCATGGCTTTGGCTAGCGACCAACTGAGAGTCGGTGTAGATGTTGACTCGCTTGGCTCCTAGGCGCCTCGCCATCCTAGCCCCGAAAATCTGGGCTTCGTATTCGGAGGCGTTGTTGGAGGCCTAGAAGTTGAATTTCAGAGCATACTAGAGCTCGACACCCTCTGGGGATGTGATAAGAATGCCAGCTCCAATGCCGGTCGAATTGGAAGACCTGTCCACGAAGCGATCCTAGGCCAGGCCGGCCGTAGATTTGGACGCCTCTCCCGGAGGGACAACGGACTCGGCGATAAAATGGGCGAGAGCTTGTCCCTTAATGGCGGTGCGGAGCTGGTAGGAAATATCATAGGCCCCGAGCAATATTGCCCACTTGATGAGTCGGCCCGAGGCGTCTGGATGGGCCAGAATTTTCTTCAGAGGCTCGCTAGTCAGCACCACAATAGAGTGTCCCTGGAAGTATGGCCGAAGGCGCTTGGCCGAGGTAACCAACGCTAGCACATGTTTCTCGATTGTGGGATACCTCCTTTCGACGTCCAGGAACACTTTGCTGACATAATAGACGGGCCTTTGTCTTCCTTGGTCATCTCGAATGAGAACCGAGCTTACTGTGGATGGTGTTGCCAAGAGATAAAGATATAGAGTCTCTCCCGGCACTGGCTTGGATAATACAGGAGCTGACGCCAGAAACTCCTTAAGCTCGGTGAATGCCTTTTCACTTTCCTCGTCCCAAGCGAATGTGGATGTTGCCAATTTCGACCCTCTCAATAATTTGAAAAAGGGCAGGCAACATTCTGCGGCTCGGGACAGGAAACAGTTTAGCACAGCAATCTGGGCGGTTAATCACTGTACATCTTTGATGCAGGTAGGCAGCTGCATATCCAGGATGGCCTGGATCATATCGAGGTTGGCTTCGATCCCTCGCTAGGTCACCAGGAAGCCCAGGAATTTCCTGAAGTTAACTCCAAAGCCACATTTGGCGGGATTGAGCTTCATTTGGTACCTTTGGAGGGTGCTGAAGGTCTCGGCCAGGTCGGCGAAATGGTCCCCGGCCTTTTGCGACTTTACAAGCATGTCATCGATATAGGCTTCAACGTTCCATCCGATCTGATCCTCGAAGATCTGATTGACCATCCTTTGGTCAGTAGCTCCGGCATTTTTTAACCCGAACAGCATTCGAGTATAGCAATAGACGCCGAAGTCGGTGATGAAGGCAGTCTTCTCTATGTCTTTGGTGCTCATTTGAATTTGGTGATATCCAGAATATGCATCCAGAAAGCTGAGAAGTTCATTACCCGCGATTGAATCGACGAGTTGGTCGACACTCAGTAACGGATAGCAGTCCTTCGAAGTGGCTTTGTTGAGGTCGGTGAAGTCGACGCACATCCGCCATTTGCACGAAGTTTTGGGTACCAGGATGACGTTAGCGAGCCAAGTAGGGTAAATGACTGGGTTAAACAACCCAGTCTTCTTCCCCTTGTTGATTTGCTCTTTAATAATTACCTGCTTCTCGGGGGCATGCTTCCACTTTCGTTGTTGTACTGGTTTCACCGCAAGGTCGAGGTTGAGGTGGTGCATTGTTGTCTCCTTGGGAATGCCAGGGAGATCCTCGTCAGACCAAGCAAAAATGTGCACATACTCAGAAAGAAAGTCTTTGTATTTAGTTTCTAGTTTGGGTGGTAGATCTGCCCTGATTTTTACTACGAGGGCAAGATCGTTCCTGAGGAAACCAGACAGTAGCTTTCCCCCGAGTTTGCTTGCCGTTTTATCTTCAATCGTTCTGAGCTCTTTGCCCTGAGCCTGATGCGGGACGGACACGCGACCTGGGACTCTAGCTCGTGATCGCCCCTAAGCGAGGGAAGACGTGAGACTGGGCGCGGTTGAGAAACCGACTGTGAGTCTCGGGTATCGGCCTTTCGCGTTAACTCGGATTGAGTCACGGGACGGTACACTCACTCACTCTCGCAGCGGTGATAACAATATATCAAGCTAGGAACCTACACTTGCAGCGTCATTCACATATATACGAATTGAGCAAAATGCGATAAGAGAGAGGGGGCGAGTTTACCTCCACGCTCCGGGCGTGGGGAAGACGATCCCGGCCAAGACAGTAACTCCCGGTTAAATAATTATTATAATAATTACAGAAATAGTTTCTACTGTCCACTCCATGCAGGGAGGTAACGGGCTACAAATGGGGCCCGGGAGGACCGAACTTGGGTTGACGTGCAGCGTTTTGATGTCGCTTTAGTGGCACGCGTATTCACGAACATGGGGCCCACGTGCTCACCGACGGGTCCGAGTGGGCCCAGAGCGGTACCGCTGTGACGTTGGCTTCTAACGAGGCGCTCCCTAGGACGGCGGCACGCTGGTTCGCCTCGCGGAAGGCGAGTCGGCTCCGGTCTTCAATGGTTGACCAAGCTGCCCACGGATCTGAAGCTGCTGTTTTACAGTGCGTGACCCGGCGAGATCTACTACTGCGATCACTCCCGACGTCGGATCGATGCACAAGAGGTACCGTTGAAAAGCTCTTTCAAAATACCTCAAACTATGGCCAGAGAAATAATTTTTAATATCTCGGATCTGGCCTTAATCGATTTTACAAGTTGCTGTTGAACAGGACCCGAAATCTAAGGATATAAGTGATTTTTCCTGAGAACTGACGTTGACCGTGGATCAAAGTTCAGATATGGAAGTTAACTTCTTCACAAAAGTTGTATAGGTGGAAACAAGAAAAATGGGGATAATTTTTGTGACAGATTTGGTGGAGGTTTGGGTAGGGAAGGGTATTTTATATGGCTGGGTGGTCGGATCTGGACAGAGACAGACAGACTGAGTTAGGATCTGAAAGTGATTTTTTTGAAAATATAAACGGGATCCTAAATTCACAAGAAAATTTGCAGAATAGGTACTAGATGGACAAAACTCCCAATAAAATTGGGGACTCAAGAAGACAAGAATAAGGGGGTCGAAACGTGGAAACTCAGGGTTGATGTGACAGGATCTGAACAGAAGATAGAACTGGAAGGTGGAAATACACGAAAATGGAAAAATAGCAAACGAAAGGTAAATGACGGGATTTTGTTTTTGGAGGTTGGGGTGGACGTGGATGACTCACCCTCCAAGTTTGGTTGTGATCTGAGCTCCTGATGGAGAGCTAAAAATCGTGGAGTATGGATCTGTCCTGATGTAGATAGAATTCCGGCGATGAAGACGACGACGCGATGGCGGCAGCGGCGGCAGCAAAAGTAGAATCCAGAGGGGCTAAGGAGAAGATAGAAGGGCTTCACACCCAAGATTTAGCAGAAATCTATCTGCAAAGGGGGAGAGAGGGGCGCACCCTTCAAGGAGATTCAACCAATTTAATAAAATTTCTATCATTAATTCCAATAAAATGTGAATTACATCTATTTGTATGAAATGGAAAAAGACTCAAAATAACCCTAGATCTAGAATTGGGAGGGGTAAAAGAGGAAGGTCAAAACTATTTCTCCCATGTGGTTTGGAACCACATTAAAGAAATATTAAGGGGGGGTGCCCCTTGGACTTTGTAGCTTCCAACTTGGACTATTTTTACCACTTGTCTCCCTTGACTTGTCAAAGCATCTAGAAGGTCACCTAGGACTTTGACCAGCCCCACATGGACCCAAATGGTGCCACTTGGACCAATGAGGAAGGAGTGAGGGCCCCCTTGCTGAACCTACTGACAATTTGATTAAAAACCCAAACAATCCAAGGGAATGACACATTGGCTTATAAAGCCTTACAATTGCACATATACTTCCCAAGGATATAAAAATAATCTAAATGACACAAATGCAAAATAAAATGTTAATACTCTTGCTCTGATGTCCCCATCAATTCTCCCCGGGTGGGAAGAACTCGACCCCGTCGAGTAAGGGGTGCGGCTGCTCGGGTAGCTCCTGCGGATGCGTCACCGAACCTGGAAGCGCAGAGTACGCTCCACTCCAAGTAATCGACACCTGCTCATCCCGTATAGATTCTATATGCACGTGCTGCTGGGAGGAGGCTAGAGGTGGACACTCCGGGGTGGGGTCACTCTCAAATGAAGGAAGGCGGCTCGAAGACTCACTAGGAATCACCGCTTGTCCCTTATGTGACTAGATCTGATATGAAGTAGAACCGATCCCAATGTCCGACAAGTCACACTCGAAAGGGACTAACACGCGAGCGTACAAAACCAACTCGACTCAATGTATGCACAGACACACAAGACCCTAGACACACCTAATGTTAGTCCGACCTACGCATAGGCGATGGTGGACCAGGACACCCGAATATGTGCCATGCATGCATCTGACGTAACCGGAGGTTGACGTCATGGGGAATTCCTAGACCTCCTAAACTGGACCATGCATACATATTGGGCTTAGATGTAGGAGGGCCAGGGGTACCAAATGCATCTTCTTCCTTTCCCCTAGATGATGGTGTATCTCGCAAGTGAACGGGCTTGGTGGGTGTAGATGACCCAGCCCGTGGGGTAGGGGTGTGGTAGTGGACTCCCTCGAAGAAGTGAAGGATATATGGTGGGTCAAGGGGCCCACTAGAGAATGTGTCAAAGGGATCAAAGAAGGTATGACCCCTTGTGGAGGGTTCCCACAAGTCACGGTCCCATGTATGGAAGTCTTGAAGGTGTGTATGGTCACCTTCATACATTGTGGTAGGTGGGACGGTGAGCATATGTAGGATGTATGGTTCCTCCCTTGGGCAAAAGGGTATGAAGTCGGGCTCGGTCGTCATAGGGAGGAATAAGAGGATCTCCGTGGTGACACAACCCGCGGTGCACACGGAGGTAATGGACCCTAAGGCCGGATGGGTGAAGTTAAGACTAGTGGGTTGGTCGAAGCTTCGGGCCAATGAGTGCGTCAACTGCCATTGCGAGTCTAATCCCATAACAAGGTCATCCAAGGTAACAACATGGTGACTAGACCGGAATGTGGTATGGAATGAGTTGACCGGCACTAATGGTAGGGTGGGGTCCATTGATGGATAAGGAGGCGGGACCAAGCCATCCTTGAGCCAACTAAGAAGCGGCTCAGCTATGAAAAGCGTACCCGTTAGAAAGACGGGTGGCTCGGAATGAAGTGGCTCCAAATGAGATGGTTTTGAATAAAGTTCGGAAGTAGAGGGTGGTGGCATTGGAGCTCTCGTGGGTGGTGAAGGAGCACGTGTCCTTTCCATCCTATCCAACCAATCCGAAAGCATTTTCTTGATTTCATCTAAGGTGCGGGTTGGAGTAGGGGCCTCGGGGTGGACTCGCTCCTCATCTCTCGGCCTGGGGGTGGGCCTAGGCTCGGCTACCGGTGGGGCTTCTTGCCTCCGACTATATCCCACTTGGTTGGAGGTGAGGGTGTGGGGTCGACTGGAGGTGTGACCCACTTGTTTGGAGATGATTTGGCAGGGTTGGCTGGAGGTGACTGGGTGGGACTGGTTGGAGGGGACCGGTTGGGGAACGTAGACCTTCCTAAGTTCTCTCTTCATGTCCCACCATGATTCGAGGGGCCATTGCCTCCTAACCTGCCTTAAGCCTTCGATGGTTCTCCATTTTTCAACAGCCCGGTCATGAAGCCTATCCTTGGCAAAATAGAATTGTCCGGCCTCGGACATGGGATAGCAAGCGAAGTATTTTTCCATGGCGGCTTCCCAACGTAGGTAATCGCCCGGGTCGTTGGAGCCATAAAAATCCAAGGCTTCGGGCCTACAGAAGTGGAGAGGATGGTTGTCCAACCCATGGGTGGGCCAACGGTCAGATCGCCTAGGCGACCGAGAGTTCATTGGAGATTGGGGGGAAAACTACATGCTAGACATGCCGACACATGGGCAAGACAGTAGACACGACTATGCAAGGTTGGAATGCACTAACTAATGCACACTAAGGACCCTAGACTTAAACCAAGACTCGATACGTGGCGGAGTTAATCGATCCGAAGATCACTCGCGTAAGTGTGCGGCCTTCCCGATAGGCGTAGCCTAACGTTCGGACAACACCTTTTGATATACCGATTAAGGGTATGCAAATGTGACACTTAGACTTAAACACTTTTTTTTCTTTTTGCGGACTTAGACACAAAGACTACCCTATACTCAACTGGGCTCTGATACCAAATTGATGCGGGACGGACACGCGACCTGGGACTCTAGATCGCGATCGCCACTAAGCGAGGGAAGACGTGGGATCGGGCGCGGTTGAGAAACCGGCCGTGAGTCTCAGGTATCGGCCTTTCGCGTTAACTCGGATTGAGTCACGGGAAGGTACACTCACTCACTCTCGCAGCAGTGATAACAATATATCAAGCTAGGAACCTACACTCGCAGCGGCATTCAAATATATACGAATTGAGCAAAATGCGATAAGAGAGAGGGGGTGAGTTTAACTCTAGGCTCCAGGCATGGGGAAGACGATCCCGACCAAGACAGTAACTCCCGATTAAATAATTATTACAATAATTACAGAAATGGTTTCTACTGCCCACTCTACGTAGGGAGGTAACGGGCTGCAAATGGGGCCCGGGAGGACCGAACTTGGGTTGACGGGCAGCGTTTTGATGTCACTTTAGTGGCACGCGTATTCATGAACGTGGGGCCCACGTGCTCACCAGCGGGTCCGAGTGGGCCCGGAGTGGTACCGCTATGACGTTGGCTTCTGGAGAGGTCCCTGGGACGGCGGCATGCTGGTTCCCCTCGCGGAAGGCGAGTCAGCTCCGGTCTTCAATGGTTGACCAAGCTACCCACGGATCTGAAGCTGCTGTTTTATAGTGCGCGACCCAGCGAGATCTGCTGCTGCTATCACTCCCAACGCCGGATCAATACACAAGAGGTACCATTGGAAAGCTCTTTCAAAATACCTCGATCTATGGCCAGAGAAATAATTTTGAATTTCCTGGATCCAGCCTTAATCGATTTTACAATTTGCTGTTGAGCAGGACCCGAAATCTCAAGACAGAAGTGATTCTTCCTGAGAACTGACGTTGACCGTGGATCAAAGTTCAGATCTGGAAGTTAACTTCTTCACAAAAGTTGTAGAGGTGGAAACAAGGAAAACATGGATAATTTTCGTGACAGATTTGGTGGAGGTTTGGGTTGGGAAAGGTATTTTATACTGCTGGGTGGTCGGATCTGGACACAAACAGACAGACTGAGTTAGGATCTGAAAGTGATTTTTTTGAAAATATAAACGGGATCCTAAATTCACAAGAAAATTTGTAGAATAGGTACTAGATGGATAAAACTCCCAATAAAATTGGGGACTCAAGAAGACAAGAATAAGGGGGTCGAAACGTGGAAACTCAGGGTTGATGTGACAGGATCTGAACAGAAGACAGAACTGGAAGGTGGACATACACGAAAATGGAAAAATAGCAAATGAAAGTTAAATGACGGGATTTTTTTTTGGAGGTTGGGGTGGACGTGGATGACTCACCCTCCAAGTTTGGTTGTGATCTGAGCTCCTGATGGAGAGCTAAAAATCGTGGAGTATGGATCTATCCTGATGTAGATAGAATTCCGGCGATGAAGACGACGCCGCGATGGCGGTGCGATGGTGGCGGCGGCGGCAGCAGAAGTAGAATCCAGAGGGGCTAAGGAGAAGATAGAAGGGCTTCACACCCAAAATTTAGCAGAAATCTATCTGCAAAGGGGGAGAGAGGGGAGAGGGGCGCACCCTTCAAGGAGATTCAACCAATTTCACAAATTTTCTATCATTAATTCCAATAAAATGTGAATTACATCTATTTGTATGAAATGGAAAAAGACTCAAAATAACCCTAGATCTAGAATTGGGAGGGGTAAAAGAGGAAGGTCAAAACTATTTCTCCATGTGGTTTGGAACCACATTAAAGAAATATTAAGGGGGGGTGATGCACACCGACTAGTGTCGTTAAGAAAGCCGTGCCACAATTTCAAAATTTTCACACTCACTCACTTTAAAAGATTGGAAAATCAAATTATATAGTGGTAAGCGGAGTCGATCCCATGAGGAGGAAAAATCCTTATTTTATCAAGTTGGAAAAACACCTTATGCTTTGAAAATCAAATTTTGAGTGAGATTGAAACTAAGGAAAATAAAGTGTAAGAAAACTAATTAAAGAATGTGAGATGGTTTAAGAAAAGAATTTGGAAGAGATAGAGAGACAAACACAATTTCACAAATGATGAATTTCATTAAGATAATAGTGAAAGGTCACACTATGAAGCTAAAAATTATAACATAGGAAGAGAAAAGATAAGAAAATATAGCCAATGCATGAAGAATAACGCCGCCTTCTTGCCAAGCCTTGGATGAAGATCGCCTCACCTTGGATGCCGACGCCGTGAGAAGACTAATGGATGAAGATCCGCCTTGGGATATGAGAGGAAAAAGGGAAAGATAGAAGGAAGAAAAATTTTACTGTGACAACATGTGTGTGGTGTATTTTGAAAAGAGAGAAAGAGAGATAGAAGAAGAAGACTCGATGGAGATAAACAGTGAAAAGAAATAGAACTAAAAATAGAGGTAGATTGAGAGAAGAATAACTTTAAAATCAGAAGGAATTAGGAAAAGTGGAAAACACGAAAGTTGTAGAGATTGAGAAGATGTAGAAGATTGATGAAGACCTCAGAGACAGAACATAAAAGGAAGATGGAGAAAAATAAGGATGAACAGGAGGTGGTCGCGGATGAACAGTGCAAAACTCTAAAAATCTGAACTTTAGAAAATTGACTATAACTTTAAAACGGTGAGGAATTAGAAGATGAGGTAGAAAATGAAGTTGGAGAACTTTTAAAAACCTACAATTTTTGTGAAGACAGCAGAGAGAGATGAGGATCAGAAGAGGGATAAAAATGCTAAAGAACAGTGTTTGCAAAAATCGGATGAATAGTAGAAAACGTAAAACAACAACTTTAGAAAATTGAGAATAGCTTCAAAAACATGAAGAATTAGAAGAAGGCTAAGAAGAAGAAGATGTATATCTTTGAAAATAGAAGAACTTTGATGAAGACAACAACTTGAAAAGATGAGAGGAAGATTGAGAAAAATGATGAAGAACAGAAAGTATGAAAATCGGGTGAACAGTAAAAACTGTAGATAGAGCTTTGAAAAACTAATTATAGCATACAAACGAGAAAGAATTAGGAGAAGAGGAAGAAGAAGAAGTTGGAGAAGACTTAAAAATAAAGAACTTTGATGAAGAACTTAATTGCAAAAGACGAAAGGAAAGGCTTCGAAATTAATCCCTAAGGTAGATCTCCAACCTGTTCTCCTCTGCATCATCGGCCATGGCATCTATTTATAGGGTACATGAGCATCCACAATCGTGAGTTCCCAGATCCAATGAAAAGTAAATTTCCAGCAATGCAACTTGATCTATTTAGACTCCTTTCCACCCTTGGAGTCCTCCTTTCCTTGAATATGGTTTAGATAAGAGCAAACATGGAATATCAGTTCGATCGGGAGCCTGCAGTTGCCATTTCTGGTTCAACTTTGAATAGCGACTTAGATTGGGGCGTCCTTTCTTTAAATGACGCCTTAGGCTGGGGCGTCCTTTCCTGAAGTAGCGCCTCTTCACTCGGGCATCAATTTCTTATTTCCTTATTTTGCTATTTTTCACATTTTTCGTAAAATAGGAATTAACGACGGTTCATATGGGCGTTCTTTCAATGATTAGCGACTGCATCTCGGGCGCTAATTCTTTTTCTTTTTTTTTCTTTTCCCACTTTCTTCTTTCAAATGAATTGACGCTTGTGACACTGTCGCTTCTTGCTGAAGACGCGCCCTTGCATCAGTCGTTATTTAAATAGCGCCTTGATCTAGGTCGCTGTTTCCTAAAAATTAAAATATCAATCTATTTAATTCCAAAATAATTATGTAAATATTTAAATATTTCTCACATGGTCTTTTAAGCTCAAAAAGATGATAAAATACATGAAGACTCAAATAATGTGTGAGAATGTCATTAATGCTCATGTTGCACAAATATACTCAACTAATGCTCAAAGATGATGAATGTGATGTAAATTATGATGTAAAATATAACACTTATCACACCCCCCAACTTACTCATTGCTAGTCCCTTAGTAATACAATTAAATTAAAATTTAGGACCCACAAGAGTTCACAAAGATCATACTCTTATATCCAGCTCTCCCTTCATAGAATCAACCAAAGATTAGGAATCCAGAATCATTAAAGCTCATATTAGCCTTAGATTAGAAATTAAAGCACATGACTTAAGAATACAAATCAAAGTTCAATAGCACTTGTACATGTGTAATTCCAAATCTGCAGTTAAGATAATTGCATCCCCCATTTGTTATTCTAAGTAAGTACCTTTCAACCCTGCACCTCTTAGATCAGAGCATTTAAGCATACTAGCTTTTGTCTGCCTTTTTCTTTTGTCTATTTGGAACTTTTTTTTTTCATTTGCACAACCATAATGCTGCACTACCCTTCACCTTTTTGCGCGAACCTCAACACGTCTTAGGTGAAGCAGGCCCGGTTACTCAGATCAGGGGCATTTTTCATAGCGTGATCTTTCTATTTCATCATTTCTTTCTTCTTCAACAATATGCCTTTGCATTTTCTTTTCTTTTTTTTCTATAGAACTTGGCAGAAAGCTTTTTCTTGAAATAGATCTCATCCTCAAGAAATGCAGAGTATCAGATACAGTTCCCAAAATAACAGAGGGCTTATCTTATTTTACTTCATCAGAGTGCATAGTGAATATTTTTTCTAATAGTGCGCATGAACTTTAAAGAGATTCTTATATCAGTTTTCCATGGCTAGATCGAACTTAATTTTCCTTCAACCTTCTCCCTAGCCTTTTCTAATCCAGAATTACTTTCTATTCAAGTATGAAACAATAAAACTCAGTCGAGAATTTCATCTTTTCATTTTCATGCAAATTGCAAGAATTTCATGTAAAAACCCTACCAAATTATATTATATGCAATGATGAAATTTTTCTCTACCCCCCCAACTTAAATGACATTGTCCTCAATGACATGGAAAGTTGAAATGAAAGAACAATGTAATAATAAAGTTTGCTGAGCAGGAAAGAGACAACCTGATGTGCGGGACATAATCTCCTTTGGCGACAACTTCCTCTCCTTGGCTTGAATCTAATAACTAAAACACACTGAAACAAAAGCATCAAATAACAAAAATCTTGGGTTGCCTCCCAAAAGCGCTAAGTTTTCCGTCTTCAGCCAGACACATGAAAAATCTTACTCCGGATCACTTAAAGTAATTGATTCTTTTAACAGCTGCTCACTTTCGACGTAAGGTTTTAATCGTTGACCGTTGACAGTGAAAATGTGACCATTTTTAGGATCCAAAATCTTAACAGCACCATGGTCAAAAACTTTAACAATAATGAACGGTCCATCCCATCTGGACTTTAGCTTACCGGGGAACAAACGCAGCCTTGAATTAAATAGCCAAACCTTTTGATTTTCTTGAAAACTCTTTCTGTGAATGTGTTTATCATGAAATACTTTGGTTTTAGCTTTGTAAATCCTTGCATTTTCATAGGCTTCATTCCTTAATTCCTCCAGTTCATTAATTTGCAAAGCTCGTTGGGATCCAGCTTGAGTTAAATCAAAATTAACTTACTTAATGGCCCAATAAGCTCTATGTTCCAATTCTACGGGTAAGTGGCAGGCTTTACCAAAGATCAAGCGATATGGTGACATATCAATGGGAGTTTTGAAAGCAATCCTATAGGCCCATAATGCATCATCTAGTCTTTCAGACCAGTCTTTTCTATCCGGCCTAACAGTTTTATGCAGAATGTTTTTAATCTCCCGGTTTGACACTTCAACCTGACCACTAGTTTGGGGATGATAGGTGGTAGCAAGCTTATGAGTGATACCATACTTACGAAGTAAAGCTCGGAATTGAAAATGAGTGAAATGAGAACCCCCATCACTAATCAGAGCCCTAGGACAACCAAACCTAGAAAAGATATTCTTCTTCACAAATTTCATAACCACCTTATGGTCATTTGTCCTAGTAGCAATGGCTTCAATCCATTTGGAAACATAATCGACCGCCACCAAGATATATTCATTACCAAATGAAGATGGAAACGGTCCCATGAAATCTATTCCCCAAACATCAAAAATTTCAACCACCAGAATGGGATTTAGCGGCATCATATCTTTCTTCGAATTATTGCCCATGGCTTGACATCTCAAACAAGATTTAGAAAATTCATAAGCATCCTTAAAGAACGTGGGCCAATAAAATCCACTTTGTAGCACTTTTACCGCTGTCTTCTTTCCAGAGAAGTGTCCCCCACAAGCTAAATTATGACAAAAAATCAATACTGATTGTTATTCTTCTTCTGGGACACATCTTCTTATAATCTGATCGGGACCCATATGAAACAATTCCGAGTCCTCCCAAAAATAGTGTTTTACTTTAGAAAAGAAATGATCCTTCTCCTGCTTAGTCCACCCTCCCGGGATCTGACCTACCGCCAAGTAGTTAACAATGTTAGCATACCAAGGAGTTGAAGAATGAGAGAGGGAAAGAATCTGCTCATCGAGAAAAGAATCGGACATTGGAGTACTTTCAGGGATCACTATCTTGGATAAATGATCAGCAACTACATTGGCCAACCCCTTCTTGTCTCTAATTTCTAAATCAAACTCTTGTAACAATAGAATCCATCTAATGAGACGGGGCTTAACATCCTTCTTGGAAAGTAAGTATTTTAAGGCAGAATGATCGGAGTAAACAATAACCTTAGCCCCTAAAAGATATGATCAAAATTTTTCTAGGGCAAACACAACAGCTAGCAGCTCCTTCTCCGTGGTGGTGTAATTCAACTGAGCATCAGCGAGGGTGCGACTCGCGTAGTAGATTACCACGGGCTTCTTATCTATCCTTTGACCTAAGATAGCTCCAACAGCATAGTCCGAGGCATCACACATAATCTCGAAAGGAAGCGACCAATCTGGAGATTGAAGAATCGGAGCTTGAGTAAGGGCCGCTTTCAAGGAATTAAAGGCCTTGAGACAAGAATCATCGAAATGGAATGGAGTATCTTTAGCAAGCAATTATGTGAGGGGACGAGCAATGGTAGAGAAGTTCTGAATAAATCTGCGATAGAAACCCGCATGGCCAAGAAAGGATCTGATTTGCTTAACAGATGTAGGGGGAGGAAGATTGGAAATCAAATCTACTTTAGCTTTATCGACCTCTATTCCCCTTTCTGAAATCACATGGCCTAAAACTATGTCTTCTCTCACCATAAAGTGGCTCTTCTCCCAACTTAACACAAAATTGGATTCAATGCACCTTTTCAAAACCTGAGTCAAATTTTCCAAGCACCCCTCAAATGAATCACCAAATACCGAAAAATCATCCATGAAAACTTCCAAAGTCTCCCCCACCATGTCAGAAAATATCGACATCATACACCTTTGAAAAGTGGCAGGGGCATTACACAGTCCAAACAGCATCCTTCTAAACGCAAACGTGCCATAGGGGCATGTAAAAGTGGTTTTTTCTTGATCCTCCGGATAGATAGCAACTTGATTATATCCGGAATAGCCATCCAAAAAGTAAAAATATTTTTGTCCAGCCAGCCTTTCCAGAATTTGATCAACAAACGGGAGTGGAAAATGATATTTCTTTGTTACTGAATTTAATTTCCTGTAATCAATACAAACCCTCCATCCCGTCTGTAATCGCATGGGCACCTCTTCTCCTTTTTCATTTGTAACCACTGTCAGCCCCGACTTCTTAGGAACCACTTGTGTCGGGATAACCCATTTGCTATCAGAAATAGGATAAATTATCCCAGCATCTAACCACTTAACAACTTCCTTCTTCACCACCTCTTTCATATTTGGATTCAGCCGACGTTGCATCTCTCTACTCGGCTTGGCATTGTCCTCCAAATAGATATGATGCATACAAACATCTGGACTTATACCCTTCAAATCTGTCACAGACCATCCTATCGCCCTCCTATCCTCCTTAAGAACTTCTAAGAGTTTAGATTCCTGAGCAGAGGTAAGATTAGAAGCAATGATAAAAGGCAAGGTATGATCTGGGCCTAGATAAGCATATTTCAATGAATCCGGTAGAGGCTTAAGTTCTAAAATGGGCGGCTGATCAAGAGATGGAAGAATAGGTTCAGCTTGAAGTGGAGGGAGTGGTTCAACTCTAGAATAGGGTGCATAAGAAAGAGGTGAATCTTGAAGCAAACTACCTTCTTCAATCACATCCTCATTCATATCCGCATTTTCTTCAATTATTTCATCAATGACATTACATTCTCCCTCATGATCCGGGTATTGTGAAGCTTTAAAAACATTCAGTGAGACCTTCTCTCCTCCAAAGGTAATATCCATCATCCCTGTGGCACAATTAATATTGGCCTTCGCCGTAGCCAAAAACGGGCGTCCCAAAATGATTGGTGTATGTTTTAACTCTTGGGATGAGGCCATATCCAAGATTAAAAAGTCCACTGGGAAATAGCATTCATGAATTTTCACTATCACATCCTCCAACAAACCCTTTGGTGTCTTAACAGACCGATCCGCCAGTTGAAGGATAATAGAAGTGGGCTTCAATTCTCCTAGATCAAATTGCTCATAAATGCAGGTGGGTAACAAATTAACACTAGCTCCAAGATCTAGCAAAGCTTTATCAAATGTCACCCCACCTATATCGCATGAAATTAATGGAGCTCCGGGGTCCTTCAACTTCTTTGGTAAAGAATTCATTAAAATAGCACTAACATCTTCAGATAGACGGATCTTCTGTGTTGCTGCCTTCGGCTCCCTTCTTGGTGTACAAAGCTCTTTCAAAAATTTAGCATACGCCGGCACATGTTTAATAGCATCTAAGAGTGGAATATTAATATCGACTTGTTTAAATAATTCCAACATCTCTTCTTGTTGGACCGGCTTCTTTTGAGCTTTTGGCTTTAATGCATCCGGAAAAGGGATCTTAGGAACATATCCTTGCAAACCTTCATCAACCTTGACCTTTCCTTTGTCCATTGTCTTCTCTCCCCCTTCCGACTTCTTTTTCTCTTGAACAATTATCGGCTCTTCTTCCTCATTATCACTTTCCTCTCGGGCATCTTGGCCCGAACTACCACCCACATCCTTAGCCTGATATAGATCATTAAGAACTTTCCCGCTCCTAAGGGTAGAGATAGCTTTGGCATTCTCGAATTGAGGAACGATAGGAGGGGGTGGCTGAGGTTGATTGGGCTGATTTGGAGGGGGAAGAATATGAGCTCTTTGCTGAAAACCCGGAGGTTGTTGATTGCGGGGATTAGCTATGGGTTGACTAGGTAGCTGCCCAACATCTCTCCTCATATTACTAGCCGCCAACTGACCTATTTGACCTTCTAACTTAGCAATTGATTGTTGCTGAGAGAGAATAAGTTGCTGAAGTTGGTCAAATTTATCCTCAAAATGAGGCTGAGGGGGTTGAGGAGGCGGTTGATAAGGAGCTTGAAACGGGGCTTGAGGTTGATAACAATGTGAGGAAATTGATTATATTGGCCCTGAAATGATGAAGCTTGTTGATATGGGGCCTGAGCATGATGGAATGACGATTGCTGAAATGGAGGTTGTTGTTGTTGATTATGTTGAAAAGGATTTTGAAGATGTTGGTGAGACTGGTTCAGAACTTGAAAAGATTGTTTTGGAATTGAGGGATTGACTTGAGTAGATGGCCCTTGTTGTAATTTCTAAGAAAAATTTGGATGATTTCTCTAGCCCGGGTTATAGGTATTAGAATATGGATCATAGGCGGGCTTAGAGACACCCTGAGCAGCAAAGACTTGTTCTTGGATAAACGGGGGAAGTTGGGCCGCTGTAGGGCAATCAATGACAGCATGATTTGGGCTAGAACATAGAGCACAAAGTTCTTGAAGTTTGGAATCTGAGAAAGATTGATTTTGTTGGATAGAAGGAAAAGAATGTTCTTGTTTATTCATGGATAACAATTGATCTAGTTTTTGTGCTACCAAATCTACCTTCTCCATCCTTTGCGCCAACAAGTCCACTTTATTCAACTTTTGAGTAAGCGCATTAATATCCATTCTATTCTCCAACTCTCCTTGACTTTTGACTTCATATAGCCCACCCTTCTTGGAAGGTCCAATCATCCTTTCATAAGAGGAAAGTGAAGCATGACTAATAGAGTTTTCACTCAACATCTCAAACAAATCATAGGCTTCATCCTCACTTTTACTCATGAAAGCCCCCCCACATGAGACATCCACCATCTGTCTATAATTTTTTGTTAATCCCTCATAAAAGGCTTGCACAATTTGCCATCTAGATAGGCCATGATGGGGACATTTTCTTAATAAATCTTTCAACCTGTCCCAGGCCTCATGAATTTGCTCCCCAGAATTTTGTGTAAATCCAGTGATGGCCCTTCTCATGGTATTAGTCCTACCAATGGGGTAGAATTTCTTCAAGAACTCTTTTTGCATCTCTCCCCATGTGTCAATTGTTCTACCCAAGGCTCCCAACTAATATTTAGCTTTGTCCTTAAGGGAAAATGGGAAGAGAGTAAGCTTAAGGGCATCATCTGAGAAGTTTTGAATTTTGACAGTTGAATATATCTGGAGAAACTCATCTAGATGTTTATATGGATCTTCATTGGTATTGCCATAGAAGGATGGCAACATCTGGATGGTAAATGATTTAATCTCATAATGAGCCGCCTGGTTGTGAGGTGCTTGAACATAGAATGATGGTTGATATTGGTTCGGTATGAAATAATCCTTCATTTGCTTGGGGGCTTGTTGGTTTTGATTTTGATTCTCCATGAGGTTAGGTTGGGGTTGGGACTCAGAATGCACTAACCTTTCAACTTCACTAATGGGTCCTATCAAATGAGGGTGGAGGGATCTCCTACCTTGCATGCAATGCTAAAGGGCCCAAAAAGTAATGATGATTTTTTTTTCAAAATACAATGAATCCCTATATGAATGAGTTATGCAAATGCAAGGATTAACTATATGAATGATGATTTTTTTTTATGAAAAACCTTCTAAGGGCACTCTAACTCCAAGGTACTTCGTGGTACAACCTGCCCGGCGTCCGTGAGGGAATCCACGGGTGCAAGGACTTATGGAGGTCTTAGAAATAGAATTTCAAGTCCAAAGAGACGGAATGCTCAATGGAGTGTCCTTCCAAATCCAAGAGGGGTGTAAAGATCTAATGCCCTTAAGAAAGGGAAATAGATGAGAAGAGAATTTTTTTGCAAAAGATGTTGTGAATAAAGAATGAAAAACAAAAAGAGCAACTAAATGCATAAATGCATGAAAGTAATGCAACTAAGATGGAGATATGCTAGCATGATGAAATTTTCTGTTTTCTGATTTTTTAGAATTTTTCAGAATTTTTTAGAATTTTTCAGAATTTCACAAAAAAGGACCTTTTCCTATGTATACTGACCTTTTAGCGACGCTTGATTTTCTTGGATTTTTTTGAATTTCTGCTTTCTGTGACAGATCTGGGCTTTAGCGACGTTTCCTGTGACAGATTTTTTTTCTTAGAATTTCAGGTCCGAATTTCTTTGAATTTTTGATTTTTTTTGATTTTTCCTGTAAAATAAAATAGAAAAATAAGTAAAACTATATACACATCAAACACAAGGAATTTCCCAACATAAAAATTAATTTCTTCCCCGATAACGACGCCAAAAATTGATTCACACCGACTAGTGTCGTTAAGAAAGCCGTGCCACAATTTCAAAATGTTCACACTCACTCACTTTAAAAGATTAGAAAATCAAATTATATAGTGGTAAGCGGAGTCGATCCCACGAGGAGGAAAATCCTTATTTTATCAAGTTGGAAAAACATCTTATGCTTTGAAAATCAAATTTTGAGTGAGATTGAAACTAAGGAAAATAAAGTGTAAGAAAACTAATTAAAGAATGTGAGAGGGTTTAAGAAAAGAATTTGGAAGAGATAGAGAGACAAACACAATTTCACAAATGATGAATTTCATTAAGATGATAGTGAAAGGTCACACTATGAAACTAAAAATTACAACATAGGAAGAGAAAAGATAAGAAAATATAGCCAATGCATGAAGAATAACGCCGCCTCCTTGGCAAGCCTTGTATAAAGATCGCCTCGCCTTGGATGCCGACACCGTGAGAAGACTAATGGATGAAGATCCGCCTTGGGATATGAGAGGAAAAAGGGAAAGATAGAAGGAAGAAAATTTTTACTGTGACAACATGTGTGTGGTGTATTTTGAAAAGAGAGAAAGAGAGATAGAAGAAGAAGACTCGATGGAGATAAACATTGAAAAGAAATATAACTAAAAATAGAGGTAGATTGAGAGAAGAATAACTTTAAAATCAAAAGGAAATAGGAAAAGTGGAAAACATGAAAGTTGTAGAGATTGAGAAGATGAAAAAGATTGATGAAGACCTCAGAGACAGAAAATGAAACGAAGATGGAGAAAAATAAGGATGAACATGAGGTGGTCGCGGATGAACAGTGCAGAACTCTAGAAATCTGAACTTTAGAAAATTGACTATAACTTTAAAACGGTGAGGAATTGGAAGATGAGGTAGAAGAAGAAGTTGGAGAACTTTTAAAAACCTACAATTTTTGTGATGACAGCAGAGAGAGATGAGGATCATAAGAGGGAGAAAAATGCTAAAGAACAGTGTTTGCAAAAATCGGATGAACAGTAGAAAACGTAAAACAGCAACTTTAGAAAATTTAGAATAGCTTCAAAAACAGGAAGAATTAGAAGAAGGCTAAGAATAAGAAGATGTAGATCTTTAAAAATAGAAGAACTTTGATGAAGACAACAACTTGAAAAGATGAGAGGAAGATTGAGAAAAATGATGAAGAACAGAAAGTATGAAAATCGGGTGAACAGTAAAAACCGTAGATAGAGCTTTGAGAAATTAATTATAGCATAAAAACGAGAAAGAATTAGGAGAAGAGGAAGAAGAAGAAGTTGGAGAAGACTTAAAAATAAAGAACTTTGATGAAGAACTTAACTGCAAAAGATGAAAGAAAAGGTTTTGAAATTAATCCCTAAGGCAGATCTCCAACATGTTCTCCTCTGCATCATCGGCCATGGCATCTATTTATAGGGTACATGAGCATCCACAATCGTGAGTTCCTAGATCCAATCAAAAGCAAATTTCCAGCAATGTAACTTGATCTATTTAGACTCCTTTCCATCCTTGGAGTCCTCCTTTCCTTGAATATGGCTTAGATAAGAGCAAACATGGAATATCAGTTCGATTGGGAGCCTGCAGTTGCCATTTCTGGTTCAACTTTGAATAGCGACTTAGATTGGGGCATCCTTTCTTTAAATGACGCCTTAGGTTGGGGTGTCCTTTCCTGAAGTAGCGCCTCTTCACTCGGGCATCAATTTCTTATTTCTTATTTTGTTATTTTTCACATTTTTCGTAAAATAGGAATTGACGACGGCTCATATGGGCGTTCTTTCAATGATTAGCGACTGCATCTCGGGCGCTATTTCTTTTTCTTTTTTTTTCTTTTCCCACTTTCTTATTTCAAATGAATTGACGCTTGTGACACTGTCGCTTCTTGCTGAAGATGCGCCCTTGCATCAGTCGTTATTTAAATAGCGCCTTGATCTAGGTCGCTGTTTCCTGAAAATTAAAATATCAATCCATTTAATTCTAAAATAATTGTGTAAATATTTAAATATTTCTCACATGGTCTTTTAAGCTCAAAAAGATGATAAAATACATGAAGACTCAAATAATGTGTGAGAATGTCATTAATGTTCATGTTGCACAAATATACTCAACTAATGCTCAAAGATGATGAATGTGATGTAAATTATGATGTAAAATATAGCACTTATCAGGGGGCGCCCCTTGGACTTTGTAGCTTCCAACTTGGACTATTTTTACCACTTATCTCCCTTGACTTGTCAAAGCATCTAGAAGGCCACCTAGGACTTTGACCAACCCCACATAGACCCAAATGGTGTCACTTGGACCAATGAGGAAGGAGTGAGGGCCCCCTTGCTGGACCTACTGACAATTTGCATAAAAACCCATACAATCCAAGGGAATGACACATTGGCTTATAAAGCCTTACAATTGCACATATACTTTCCCAATGATATAAAAATAAACTAAAGGACACAAATGTAAAATAAAATATTAATGCTCTTGCTCTGATGTCCCCATCAGGTCCTCTGGCCTTACGGTTTCCACCGAGATCATGTAGCACCTTCTAGCCATTGCCTGATTGCCTCGGACTTCCCCAGTGCCGTATTTGGTGGGAAACTTCATTTTTGGTGGTATGTGGAGGGCATTGCCTTGATTCGGCGGAGGATGCCTCACCTGAAAATGGCATTATAGGCCGATATCTCCTTGACCACTAGAAATTTTGCCATAAAGGTTAAGGCTTTGGGCGAGGTACCGAGGGTAACCGGTAGGCTTAGAGCTCCCTCGGGATAGGTCACCTGGCCATTGAACTCACAAGGGGGGTTCGGATCGGACGCAGTTTTGACGAGTTTTCACCCATCTTTAGCAAACACTCGTACGACAAAACGTCGGGGGCACTGCCATTATCCACTAAGATCCGATCCACGTTACAATGGCTTATCATGGCCGAGATAACAAGGGCGTCATCATGTGGGGTGACTACTCCTTCGAGGTCTTGGTCCGAGAAGACCAAGGCTTGCTGGTCGGTCACCCGGGGCGGAGCTTTAGGCGGCTCGAAAGCTCGGCTGGCTCGCTCGGCATGACACTTTCTTCCTCAGCTGCTATCTCCACCTGAGGCTGATCCACTTGAGATGACGTTTATGTGGACCCCTCAAAGGTGATTGTCTATTTCTTCATGAGGGATTCTGCGGTCCTCCCTCTGCTCGATCACGTACTGGGAGTGGTGGCCCTAGCGGATGAGACTTTCGATCTCGTCCTTGAGCTGGTGGCAATCTCCAGTATGGTGGCCATGATCGTCATGGAACTGATAGTGTTTCTGACAACTCTGACACTTTGGGTCGGTCTTCATCGGCTCGGGATGGCGGAGTAGTCCAGAGTCCTTTATTTCTTGATAAATTTGATAGACAGGGGTAGATAGAGGAGTATAGCGCTCGAACTTGCGCGGGGGTTCCTTTCGGTCGCCCTCTCGATTCCTTCTCTTCCCTTGCCCGGTAGATTGGTCGGATGACCTCTTTCTTTCCCCCTCTCGCCCCGAGCTTGCGGGATCTCGGCAGGCGTTGAGGACCTCCTCGCACTCTGCATGACACAGAGCTAAGGCCATAAGGTTGGCGAGGGAGGAAGGAGGGTGAAGCACCAATTCTCGTCGGAGATTTTTGTCGCGGGTGACTCCAGTCGGTGATGGCAGAGGCCACATCTAGGCGGGGAATGCGCAGAGCTTCCGCTTTGAAATGGTTAATGTAAGCTCGTAGCTTTTCCCCTTGCGCTTGTTTGAGGGCCAATAATCTCGCTATCGACCTTGGAGGGCCGCTGCCGTCGAAGCTCTCCTTGAACAGTCTCCTGAATTGTCCGAAGCTAGTGATGCTCCTGGGGGCAAGCACCCGGAACCATGCCTGTGCGACTTGGACTAGAGTAGTCATGAACGCTCGGCACTTGACTGCGTCAGACGCCCCATGCAAGGTCATCAGGGCGTCGAAGCTGTCATAGTGGTCGGTCGGGTCGCCCTGGCCGTCGTAAGACTTGAAGGTCGGCAGAGAGGCTCTGGGTGAAATCTCTACCTCCAATTTCTGGTCGGAGAATGGGGTTCTCTCCTCATCTTCCTTGGTGGTGTTCTGCTAGAGGGCACGAAGGGCGCGCTCCTGCTTGCCAAAACATCGCTCAAAGTTCCGCATCTGGAGGGATAGTTCCCCTGTCGTCGGGATAGGGCTAGGGGGCTCCGAGTGTTTCCCTGGCGCTCCGGGTTTGGAACGTCCTCCTTGGTGCATTGTTGATTAAGCTCATACCTCCACTTTCTCGGGTTGGAAGAGGCTTCTTGCTCCGGAGGTGGGGGCTGTAAAGGTCCGCCCCGCTCACTCCGGACGATGGGTCCTTCTTGAAGGATGAATCGGCCTCCGGCCGTCATCCGGGAGGCCCCCGCGTGGGGGTGATTCATCCGAGGAAGCCGCGACCTCTCCTCTCTAGCTATCTGGGTCCTCATCAAGTCGACAAGGACATCCATTTTAGCATTGAGGGTTTGGAGGGCGTCTGGGTTCCCTAGAGCGAATTGTCCGCCTTCGACCGGTGGAGGTGGGTTGTTGGCTTGGTCATTAGAGGGGGCGCCTGTCGAAGGGTGCAAGGGCATGGGCTCCCTCTCTTCGACTGTCGGTGCCTTCCCTTTTATGCCGGCATTTCTCCTACTAGAACTTTTTCGCACCATATTGGCACTTTGTTCGTTTCCCATAGACAGCGCCAGATGAAGAGGGGTGATCTCGCGTTATGTCATGAGCCACACGATCCTGGATGAACCAGTGTCGTTGTTACCACGATTGAGGATCTGCAAAGTGGGAAACGGGTCAGAGGAGCCCATGGTTG
Source organism: Amorphophallus konjac (assembly GCA_022559845.1). Classification (NCBI taxonomy): domain Eukaryota; kingdom Viridiplantae; phylum Streptophyta; class Magnoliopsida; order Alismatales; family Araceae; genus Amorphophallus; species Amorphophallus konjac. The sequence continues at coordinate 39,832,672 of CM040122.1, forward strand.
AGACCTCGGGGAAAATCCTCCGTTGCTTAACTCAACGAGGTGACAGAGCGTAGGAAGAAATGGAGTAGGAGAAAGAGTGAGAGGCACGAGATCGCTCTCCACCAGTGGGTGTGGTGTTGAGTACTCAGGATCACCTTCTTACCTTATCAGAGGGTTTCCCTTGGTTTATATAGTGTTTTCCTCTGTAGAGAGCTCAGAGAAGCCGGAGAGTATGGGGGTGTTACTTAGCCATTTCGGGCCTAGTCGTTAGGTCTCCCTTTTGACCGACTCCCGATCTTCGCTTGTTCAGTGACGCTCGGGCACCGCTTGGGCTTTTCCCGCTTGACGGTTGCTCGGACTGCCGGGCCGAGAGGACACCTAGGAAGTATTGGTCTGAACGACTTTGGGCTTTTAAGATAAGTGGGCCCGTTATTGGGGCTGTCACTTGGAGAGCTCGGCCTGTTTGGGTCGGGATAGACCTACTTGGGCCGCTCGCAATCATATGTTCATTGGGTCGCTAATTTACCCCTCTCCAGTATCCATTTTGGATTCCGTCAACTCCCCCAAGTCATACTCCCCACCCAGTCGTGTTGAAATAATCAACATGTCGATCAGATTGATATTTCATATGATGGACTCCTGAAACCCCTAACCTTGGATTTATTTCAAACTAAATTAGTTTGGAAATGGCTAGTTTGAGTGCCGAGCCCAAACCAGGTATCCATTTTGGATTCCATCAACTCCCCCTAGTCACACTCCCCACCCAGGTCATGCTGAAATAATCGACATGTCGATCAGATCGATATTTCATATGTTGGACCCCCAAAACCCCTAACCTTAGATTTATTTCAATCTAAATTAGTTTGGAAATGGCTAGTTTGAGCACCGAGCCCAAACCATGTGTCCATTTTGGATTCCATCAACTCCCCCAAGTCACACTCCCCACCCAGGCCGGGTTGGAACAATCGGCATGTCGATTAGATCGATATTTCATGTATTGGACCCTCGAAACCCCTAACCTTGGATTTATTTCAAACTAAATTAGTTTGGAAATGGCTAGTTTGAGCGCCGAGCTCAAACCAGGTATCCACTTTGGATTCTGTCAACTCCCCCATGTCACACTCCTCGCCCAGGTCGTGTTGAAATAATCAACATGTCGATTAGATCGATATTTCATATATTGGACCCCCGAAACCCCTAACCTTGGATTTATTTCAACATAAATTAGTTTGGAAATGGCTAGTTTGAGCGCCGAGCCCAAACTGGGTATCCGTTTTGGATTTCATCAGCTCCCCTAAGTCACACTCCCCACCCAGGTCATGTTGGAATAATCGACACACTGATCAGACCAATATTTTACATCTTACACCCCCAAAACCCGATGTCTTTTGTGTTTGATCAATTTTTAATTTCATGTTTCAAATCTTAGACTCTCAAGGCTAAATTCTTTGAACTAAGTTGTAATATTATAACTCTAAAGTCTATGAAATTAAAAGTTAAATTAAATACTCACATGAGGGGGCTGTGCTGTACTCGAGGGTGCTCCCTGAGTCAAAATCCCCGCCTAGGAGAGGAGGGTAGCAACCGCCCGGGTAATGCATGCCTCGATACGTGTCTCGATGCTGTCTACCTCATCTCGGATGATGGATCTAATATGGCTCATAAAAGTGCCGCTGGAGGGATGTTGTCACCTAAAATACACAATAATAATAATATATATACATATATATATACATTAAATAAAAAAACAAATTACAAACAAAATAAAATAAGATGATAAAAAGGAAAGAAAAGAACAAAAATTAAAAAATATATATATACAACAACAACAACAAAAATGAACAAAAGGCCAAGGCCTTCTCCTTGCCGAACCAATTGGAGGTAGGCCCCCGGTCACTCTCTCTCTTCAACGCAGTGGCAGCATCGACACCGGGGGGGGGGGGGGGGGAGCTGGCCCCTCGACCCAGCTAGCACGCTCCAGTGCAGAAAGCACGCGAGCAGGCATACGCGGTAGCTCCACCTGCGTAAAGCCCACGTGCACTGCACCAGCAGGAGAGGTGGCACGAGCTCGCCCCAACGGCCCACTGCTTCGATGGGTTCATGCGCCTCACGCCTACAACATGATGAAGCTTCGACGCCCGTCTGGGAGCCTCACGTGCGAAGCATGAGCAAGGAACACGTGGACGAGGCCCTCCAATGATTGGAGATTCCTCGCTCGTGCCCTCGCATGGAGGCTATAAGAACGAGGCAAGCGGCTGAACAAGCTCCTCTCTCGACCCTGGCAATCGTCTACTATCTTGGCCCCTTTGCGATTAGAGAATTCCCAGAAGCTCTACATCTATGTCTGAAGAAGGAGAAAGGAGAGACAGAAGGAGAAGGTGTGTTGTTTGGGGAGGGAGAGGAGTCAATGCACCGCCCTCCCCACCATTCTTTTCTTTTCTTGCTGTATATCCATTCCTCCCCTTTGCTTCCCAAATGTAATAACCCCCGGGCAATGTATTTTTTTCTGTTTACATGAATGAATGAAATGCTTCTAGCCTGATTTTGGGTGCAAATGTGCTCTTCCCCCCGAATTTTATCTTGATGCCGGTCTCCTAATTTCTTTTTATTTTTATCCCACGGTTTTTGTTTTTTTATCGATTGAAGGAAGTATGCCAGATTATGAGTGAGTGCAAATTCAGTTCATCCAATTGCCATGGATGAATGTTGGGTTATGTCTCCCCTAATCTGCCAAGACAGAGATAATTTTTTCAAACTCCGCCTCGCTATCAATCCGTCGAGCATGATTTGGAGGTTATGTCCCTGGCCATCCCAAGGCGCTAATGCCCTCATAGGCCATATTAAATACATGTATCCTTTCCCCAGTGCGCCAATAGGTCATGTTCATTGCCCTCGATCTGGGCAGATTATGTGTATCTGATGTGCATGGTTCCCAGTTCCATTATCATGTATATCCTTTGTTGCTCAATGCATCTGATTTTTGTGGAAATGGCCATGGGCCTCTTCACCCGCGGCCATGGGTTGTTGGGGCTCTGGCTCAATCCAAAAAATCTGCTGGAACTCATGTTTTCCACTGCATTATCTGATTCCTATATAAGGATAGTAGTAGACTTTTCTACACTAACTTCTATCACTCATACACTCTGTACCTGTGGCAGTAGCACATCATGCAGTCTGTAGCATGTCAACACCACTGATTTAATCAAAGTTTTCTTTTATATTGAAGGACCTACCATGGGCAAGGGATACATCTCGATTCCATACTAATTGAGTCTCTAATTAACCACCCTCATAATACCCCAGGGATCTGCTCCTCTATAGCATGTTCTCTGGTGGATGTTTTATCAGAGGGCTGGACATTAAGGGCCTTAGAGCCAGCAACAATCAACTGAACACAATGCATGATGCCCTGAAAATGGAATCATCCCTGGGTCAGTATAGATCCCCCTAGCAGGCTAGTCCTCGAGGCATTCTCTCTACCCAATTCCGGGATATAGGGTGTAGATCTATTAAAAATCCACTAACAATAAATAAAAGAAAGCATATCGTAGGATGCTAGGATGGAGTGTGTGATCGCCAGAGATCACGGGCCTCAAAAGATAAAAACAATAATAAACATGGAGGGATCGCGATAATTATCTTTGAAGTGTGGGAGATGTGAGAGTCGACCTTCTCTTCCACTCGGCTGGACGATGCAAAGAGTCTTCTTAGATTACCCTTACAAAATAGATAAATAACCAACAGAAAAAAGATAGGAAATAGAAACCAAGTGTGTAGTATCAAATCTAAATATAATATAAATGTGAAAGCATGTGAATGAACACACCTGTTGGGTGTTGCCCTTTAAACCCCTATGCAAAGGGTGGGATAAAATATGATGATATGAAAATAAAGGGGGGACGTGCAAACGTTGCACTGGGGGAGTTCTCAACGTAGTTGAGATGAGAATGTAAAAGAAGAAAATGATGCATCCATGCAGTTGAGAAAAAAAAAAGAACAGAGAACAGAGAAGAGACAAAAAGAGCATGTAGGGGTTTTCTCCTGCGAAGGCTCTTGATGGATGTTGGGAGAGAGTCTCCAAGGGATGAAGCAGTATACGCAGGGGAGACTTCTCTTCGAGCCTGAGATCTGGCAGCACCTCCCCGTCGTTAATGAAGTTGGCCCCTCTTGATCATGAACCGTAGGGCTTATTTATAGGGAGAGGTTCGTGAGTTTAATTCCTAAAACAATTATGATAATCATCTTTGGCATGAGATAAACATGGCAAGAGTCCTCCCAATCTCGGAAAGCCACTGGGAACCCTTCCCCAGTTAAAAAGGATTCCAAAACGAAGAAAGGAGCTGTGGGCGAATTCGGAAACCTCAGAGAAATGGCATCAGACCCCATGGTCGCCATTAAATGGGCGACCACCACCTTGGACGTTCATTGGCATTAAAAATATTGAAAGTTTAAAATCTTCCAAAATTAGAAAAGAATTAGCGTCCAGGACGCTGGACGCTCATTTAAAAATGGGTGGCCTATATGGCAAATGTAGATTCAAAAATCGGCGCAAAATATGACCAAAAGAATTGGCGCTAGGGGTTCCGGAGGCCTATTTAAGAATGTGCGTCTTCTAGGAGTGACACCAATTAAAAATACTCAAAATTGGCTCAAAAATCAATTAAAAATATGAAAAGAAGAATTGACGTCACTCTAGGTAGACACAAATTTCAATTACCTGTAATTAAAAAAAAGTAAAAAAGAGGAAAAAGAATTGGCGTCACCTTGGGCAGACACCAATTTAAAAAGTCTATAATTAAAAAATATAAAAAAAGAGAAAAAAGACTTGGCGTCACTCTGGTCAGACACCAATTTAATTTATACCAATTAAAAATATAAAAAAAGCATTGGCATCACTCTGGTCAGACACCAATTTAAAAAGCCCCTAAAAAATTAGATAAAAATCCCCCAAAATCCAAAAAACAGGGAAAATATGGGAAAGTTAGAAGAAGCTAAAAATCTAAGAAAAATGAGGAAACCCACTCAAATGAGTCGATCTGTGGGTCAAATTGGGGCATTATAAAGTAATATGAGATATACTCAGGATGATGTCAATTTTGGCGTGTCTACAGCTGCCCCGCCTTGGCGTCTGTTTTGTAAGGGAGTGTAATATAGTGGAGCGAACTGAAAAGTAGACGCCAAGGTGTCATGAGACACGGGATCAACACCACCTGATGAGAATTGAATCAAAAGCTGAAGATGAAGCAATTTTGGGAGATTCAATGAAAGCAACAATTATTTAGAAAAAAGAGGAAGTGCACACGCGGGCGCGGAGGAGATAAAAGGATGATCAACTTCCAGTGCGGTGGAAGTATCCCAAGTCACAAAGGACGTACTGTAGCCAAGGCGGATCAAAGGGAAAGGATTGAAATGAGAGAGGATAGAGAATCCAAACAATGGAGTTGATGGGAATCAACTCTGAGCATGTACATTTTATTTTTGTATTTGTGTCCTTTTTATTTATTTTAATACCCTGGGGGAAGTAGATTCGCAATTGTAAGGCTTTATGAGCCTATTTGTTCTTCCTTAGGATTGTGTGGGTTTATGTGCAAAATGCCAGTAGGACATGCTAGGGGGCCCCCACTCCTTCCCCATTGGTCCACCCCATCCATGTGGGGCTGGTCAAAAGCCAAGGTGGCATCTAGAAGGTTTGACAAGTCAATTGGACACATGGGGAGACAAGTGGTGTAAATTGTCAAAGTTGGCCACCTACCTTGTCTCTTGGTCAAGGGGGCGCCCCCCTCTTTATGGGTTAATTTAATTTTTGAAAATTATGTCTATTAGAACTAATTAGTTCTATACCTTGTATACCCCTCCCAACCCTACATCTGAGGGCATTAGTGGTCATTTTTCATTTATTATATAAGACATGTATTTCCATTTTTCATGAATTAATGAGAAGAAAATTGTTGAATTGCCTTTGAGCCAAGGAAGCTTGCGCACCCCCTCTCTCTCCTCTGGTTTTCCTTCTCCATCCTCTACATTTCAGGGTTGTGAACCCTTCTATCTTAGCCCCTCCACCTCTGATTTCATTCTGTACCGCCGCCGCCGCCGTTCGTGCCGCCATCGAGCCGCCGCGAAGTCGCCTCCGAAGTTCTGTCCAAGGTTCTATTAGGCTGGACAGAGTCCCACTCCGGGAATTTTAACTCCCAACTCCGACATCATCTGGATGAGGTTTTCAGGGTTGGTTCCTCTCTTGATTCCCACCCTCCAGTAAAAAAATCACGTCATTTAGACTTCGTTTTATATTTTTCCATTTTCGTGTCTTTCTGTCTTTCAGATCTGTCCTTTTTCAGATCTGTGTAGCGGAAGCTTAGTTCTTCCACCTTTCGACATCCTTTTTGATTTTTGTTGAAACCCCCAAATTTATTGGAGGTTCTATCTATCATCCCCACCCTCCGCAAATTTTCGTTGAATTTCTAAAGCCTCTACATATGTTTAAAAATTTGGTCTTTCTCCCAAAATCTGTTCAGTCCCTGCTGTCCAGATCCGACCCCGAGTCAGTATACAATCCAAAAAAAATCGAAACTTCCACCAAACCTTTCATAAGATATATCTCCATTTTTCTCTCTTCGGCCTCTACAACTTTCATGAAAGGCTCAAAAGTTGAGTCGAAGTTCTACATCGTGGTCAACGCCAACTCTCAGGAAAACTCAAATCTGCTCTGAGTTTTCAGATCCTGTGAGCCAGCAGCTTGAAAATTCGATAAAAAGCCATCTACGGGAAATCCAAATTTCATTCTCCAGCCACAGATCGAAGGACTTCAAGTCAGCTTTCCATCGGTACCTCTTGTGCGTCGATCCGACGTCGGGAGTGACCACAGCAGCAGATCTCGCCGGGTCGCGCGCTGTAAAATAGAATTGCAGATCTGTGGCCAGCAACTCCGGCGAGTGGAGATCGGAGCCGCCCGGCCTCCAGCCGGTGAACCAGCACACCGTCATCCCAGGGAGAACCCTTCCAGGCATCCCCACCACAGTGGTGCCACCCTGGTCCCACATGGCCCCTCGGACCAGCACGTGGGCCCCACGGTCGTGAGTACGTGTGCCGCCGAAGCTACGCAAGAAGCCACCCGTCAACCCGAGCCCGCTACTCCCGGGTCTCGCTGTGTCGCCCTTTACCTCCCTACGTAGGAGTGGGCATTCATCTTTGCTGTAATACTTGTGTAATAATTATTCCGGGAGTACGAGATCGGCCGGGATCGTCTTCCCCACGCCAGGCGGGTGGAGGTATCGTATTCGCTCCTTTACCCGGCACTTGCTTTATTCATATATGCTTTATATGCCACTGCTAGAGAGCATGTGTTAGGGCCGTTAGCTTGATATCTTTTTATATCACCGCTGCTGCGAGAGAGAGCGAGACCCGTCCCATGACCTGATCCGGGCACGAAATTGTGAGTTGACCACCCTAGCTCTTGCCGATTTCTCAACCGTGCACGTCCGACGCTTCCCTCGAAAAGGGACGATCGCGAGCTTGCCTAGAGTCCCAGGTCGCGTGTCGGTCCCGCATCAGTTTGGTATCAGAGCAAGTTTGAGTCTAGGGTAGTCCTTGTGTCTAAAACAAAAAAAAAGTGTCATTTACGTCCAGTCATCGTCTAAGTTGGTCTAGGTTGCATTTGCATCCCTTTACTCGGTATATAAAAAGGTGTTGTCCGAACGTTAGGCTACGCCGATCAGGAAGGCCGCACACTTGCGCGAGTGATCTTCGGATCGATTAACTCCGCCATGTACCGAGTCTTGGTTAAGTCTAGGTGCATCACTTGTTTGCATTGGTCTGTGCCTCCTAGCCCTTGTGTCCTTTGCATGCCCACTCGGCGAGGTACCCAATACCATCGCCCTGCACCTATGGCCAACCCACGGGATAACATCTCGAGAGACCTTCAGTCCTTGCACGAGGCGATCATGACCCTCGTAGACCGGATGGACCAAACCGAGGCAACTTTTAAGAGCTTCTCGGACCGTATAGATGGTCGGTTTAACGCCATGGAGGAACGGATGGAGTCATCCGACAGATCCATTCAAGGTCTGGTCGGACGGTTGGATAGGATGTCACACGGAGACCCTCCTAGGGTGGCCCAGGGCCCACCCACACCCGTTCAGGCGGCTGCCCAAGGCCAAGCCCTTCCCATAGCCCAGGCCCAGCCCGCCGTTGTGGCCCGGGATCCGCCCGTACATGCTCCTCCGCCACCACAGGCTCCTCCGCCCGCCCTTCCTTGGGTTCCCGAATTACCGCGACGTGACCTTGGTTTGGAGGACTATGGGTCCGATAACGCCTATGAGGGGTATGGTCAACGTCGTCGTGGCCTCCAGCCACAGAGAGATGAGGAGGACGATAGGGTCCTTAAGACCGTGCGAGCGGATCCTCCCATTTTTTACGGGACTTTAGATCCGAAAGTCTATTTAGATTGGGAGTTCGGCATGGACCGATACTTCGATTGGTACGACATGTCAGAACGTCGAAGGATCCGATTTGCTACCATGAAGCTCATGGGACAGACACAAACTTATTGGAAGAATGTAGAGAGCTTGTTATTTCAGCGGCTAGAGCCCCCGATTGATACATGGGGCGAAATGAAGCTTAGGCTTCGGCAAAAGTACCTTCCTCCCACGTACCGTCAGCGACTCATCGATAGGTGGCAAAGCCTTAGCCAGGGAGACCGATCCATCTCCGAATACATTGCTGAATTTGATGAGTACTTTCTACGATGTGGTGTCACGGAGGAGAGTACCATGCCCGTTTCCCGCTTTCGATGTGGTTTGCGGGCCCACTATCAGTATGAGCTTTTTCGCCGCAATGCCAAGACATTGGAAGAAGCATATCAAGTTGCTCTCGAGTTGGAGCAATTTGAGGGAGAGTTCAAGCCTAGCCATTGGTCGGGTCCCACCCCTCTTCGTAGCACCGAGCCTCGCCACTCTTTAGGCCCACATCAGCGGCCTCCATGGCTCGATCTCAGGATCCCGCCCGTCAGGAGCACTTCACTCCTAGTCCTCGTCCTCCCCCGCCCCGGGATCTACCTCCATCCCAACCCCCGGCACCCATTGCCCGCCCTCAGGCACTAGCACCCCCACCCCTATTGCCCACGGCTCTTACACCCCCACCACAGTTGTCTACACCCCCAGCCCGACGGGAAGATAAGGGTAAAGGCCCTCTTATTGGAGAGACCAATAGATCACGGGTGCAGTGTTTCCACTGTCATGGGTTTAACCACATCGCCAGCCAATGTCCCACTCGTGCCACACTAGCCCTAGGGGTTGGAGAAGCCTCACCTTCTGGGATAGTGTCCATCAGTTACGAGGCCGATCAGGAACTAGCTGATGAGTACTATGCATCGGAGGGTCTAGAGGAGCCTACCGACGCTCAGGATGCGGCTCTCGGATGATGGCCACTTGGTGGGTGATGTCATTGCATGTCATGCATGAGTCAGTATTGTCTTTTCTTTGTGTGGTTTGTTTGCGTGGCTTGTTTGTGTGGTTTGTGTGTGGTTTGTTAGAAGTCTGCATGTGTCTTGTGCAAGCTCATTGATGTCAGTCCCTTAAGAGGTGAGCGGATTCACTCAAGGAGTATGGGATCGGTTCTACATCTATACCCGGATCTAGTCACCTACAGGGACCCAGAGGTGATACCTAGTGAGTCTTCGAGCCGCCTCCTCCCATTTGAGAGTGCCCCACCCGGAGTGTCCACCTCTAGCCTCATTCCCACAGCAGCTTGTGCATATCGAGTATATACGGAATGAGCAGGTGACGGTCACGTGGAGTGGAGCGTACCAGCGTTACTTGGCACGGTGACGGATCCGTCGGAGTGACTCGAGCAGCCGTACCCCTACTCGACGGGGTCGAGTTCTTCCCACCCGGGGAGAATTGATGGGAATCAACTCCGAGCATGTACATTTTATTTTTGTATTTGTGTCCTTTTTATTTATTTTTATATCTTGGGGGAAGTAGATTCGCAATTGTAAGGCTTTATGAGCCTATTTGTTCTTCCTTAGGATTGTGTGGGTTTATGTGCAAAATGCCAGTAGGACCTGCTAGGGGGCCCCCACTCCTTCCCCATTGGTCCACCTCATCCATGTGGGGCTGGTCAAAAGCCAAGGTGGCATCTAGAAGGTTTGACAAGTCAATTGGACACATGGGGAGACAAGTGGTGTAAATTGTCAAAGTTGGCCACCTACCTTGTCTCTTGGTCAAGGGGGCGCCCCCCTCTTTATGGGTTAATTTAATTTTTGAAAATTATGTCTATTAGAACTAATTAGTTCTATACCTTGTATACCCCTCCCAACCCTAGATCTGAGGGCATTAGTGGTCATTTTCCATTTATTATATAAGGCATGTATTTCCATTTTTTATGAATTAACGAGAAGAAAATTGTTGAATTGCCTTTGAGTCAAGGAAGCTTGCGCACCCCCCTTCTCTCTCCGCTGGTTTTCCTTCTCCATCCTCTGCATTTCAGGGTTGTGAACCCTTCTATCTTGGCCCCTCCACCGCTGATTTCATTCTGTGCCGCTGCCGCCGCCGTTCATGCCGCCATCGAGCCGCCGCGAAGCCGCCTCCGAAGTTCTGTCCAAGGTTCTGTTGGGCTGGATAGAGTCCCACTCCGGGAATTTTAACTCCAAACCCCGACATCATCTAGAGTTGAGGTTTTCAGGGTTGGTTCCTCTCTTGATTCCCACCCCCCAGTAAAATAATCACATCATTTAGACTTCGTTTTATATTTTTCCATTTTCGTGTCTTTCTATCTTTCATATCTGTCCCTTTTCAGATCTGTGTAGCAGAAGCTTAGTTCTTCCACCTTTCGACCTCCTTTTTGATTTTTGTTGAAACCCCCAAATTTATTGGAGGTTCTGTCTATCATCCCCACCCTCCGCAAATTTTCGTTGAATTTCTAAAGCCCTCTACATATGTTTAAAATTTTGGTCTTTCTCCTAAAATCTGTTCAGTCCCTGCTGTCCAGATCCGACCCCCAGTCAGTATACAATCCAAAAAAAATCGAAACTTCCACCAAACCTTTCATAAGATATATCTCCGTTTTCCTCTCTTCGGCCTCTACAACTTTCATGAAGGGCTCAAAAGCTGAGTCGAAGTTCTACATCGTGGTCAATGCCAACTCTCAGGAAAACTCAAATCTGCCCTGAGTTTTCAGATCCTGTGAGCCAACAGCTTGAAAATTTGATAAAAAGTCATCAACGGGAAATCCAAATTTCTTTCTTCAGCCATAGATCGAGGGACTTCAAGTCAGCTTTCCATCGGTACCTCTTGTGCGTCGATCCGACGTCGGGAGTGACCACATCAGCAGATCTCGTCGGGTCGTGCGCTACAAAATAGAACTGCAGATCCGTGGCCAGCAACTCCGGCGAGTGGAGATCGGAGCCGCCCGGCCTCCGGCCGGTGAACCAGCACACCGCCGTCCCAGGGAGTGCCCTTCCAGGAGTCCCCACCGCAGTGGTGCCACCCCGGTCCCACACGGCCCCTCGGACCAGCACGTGGGCCCCACGGTCGTGAGTACGTGTGCCGCCGAAGCTACGCAAGAAGCCGCCCGTCAACCCGAACCCGCTACTCCCGGGTCCCGCTGTGTCGCCCTTTACCTCCCTGCATAGGAGTGGACATTCATCTTTGCTGTAATACTTGTGTAATAATTATTCCGGGAGTACGAGATCGGCCGAGATAGTCTTCCCCACGCCAGACGCGTGGAGGTATCGTATTCGCTCCTTTACCCAGCTCTTGCTTTATTCATATATGCTTTATATGCCGCTGCTAGAGAGCATGTGTTAGGGCCGTTAGCTCGATATCTTTTTATATCACCGCTGCTGCGAGAGAGAGCGTGACCCATCCCGTGACCCGATCCGGGCACGAAATTGTGAGTTGACCACCTTAGCTCTTGTCAGTTTCTCAACCTCGCACGTCTGACGCTTCCCTCGAAAAGGGACGATCGCAAGCTTGCTTAGAGTCCTAGGTCGCGTGTCCGTCCCGCATCAAGAGTTTTCAGGAAAATCACCCAAAACAGCAACAAGACGAACTCAGGGCTCAATTCGGTAATGAATAGCTCATATCTTGAAATTTAAGGATCAATTGACTCTCAAAATCGAGTTACCAGAATGGTTTTCCAATGTTAATTCAAAGTCCTATATGAATGCATGTTGGGTTTAAAGGAAAATTTAAAACATATTCAAATAGATGATAATCAAGGATAATATTGTTAAGCTGTCAAGACTGAGTCAAGAAATCAATTTGTGAGCTTATACTAAGTCGAAGCCCGTTTATTCGTGCACCAATTCACAAAAGGGAACCATCGTCCCCAGTCTTGGACGGCTCAACGGCCTATCCGTATGATTAAGATTCCTCTAGAATCATCATTATTTTTGATGAAGGGGAACTCAAATTCCAGATTTACCAATGCCATAAGGTCCTTGATATAATCTAATAGCGTAGATAACATATAGTGGAAATGCATACATGGAGATGGTGATAGCAATAAGCATGAGGGAACTTGAGAAATGGAGTCACCGTGGGACTTGGATGATCATGCCCCGACGGTGGGACCAAGAGCTTCTTCCTGCGCTCAAAAATTCTTTAGCCAAGATATAATGAATCATAACAAGCAATGAATTGAAATATTATAGCATATCATTAAAGCATTCAATCAATTGATAGCATGATAGCAGAGAGTGAACTACAGCACATAGTGTGTGAACATAGCATGATAGCATAGCATCGCGAAAGCATGCAGGTACGGATTAAAGCGTCTAAGACACTCAGGTCCTGGTGTAGTCCAGTGCATCAAAGCATGAAGGCGTCAACCATTGTTTGTTATTGCATTTGATCCATGAGGATGACGGCCTGGCTAATCATGAGCTCTGGAGTTGAATGATCATGATCAGAGTAATGCTCAGAGCGAAATCAACAAGAATGGCTTTAGAAAGATTAGCTCCTGAATGATTGGAATGATGCCTCGAGCGGCGAATCATGAAGATAGCAATCAACATAGGGGAGAATCAAAAGGTTGATGGCAATGAAAGGAGAGGACTCATCCCATGTTCTTGGTCCTTGCAAAAGGGTTGTCCCTGTAAAATAACACCATCAAGAAAAATACAATGTAATTCTTTTTTTTTGAAATATTCAAATTTTTATGGGTTTTGAAAAAAGTATTCAAATTTTTATGGATTTTTGAAGATATTTGATTTTTTTTATTTTGAAAAAAATGACCTTTTTTTAGAATTTTGGTTTAGACATTGCTAATGCAACATCAAAGGATGTTTAAACCGCTGGCTAACGGTCCTTATTCCTTTCCTTTTCGCTAAAAACTACCCAAAGTCGGGCGTGCGTTGAGGGTGGCACCCTATAATCGGCTGCCCTTGGGTAACGGTGCCCCTACCAAGGCAATACCCGAGAAACACTCAATCTTGGAGGGAAAAGAGAAGAGCAATTTGGGGATAAGCTTGATATGAATTAAGAAAATATCGGGTTTTGACTTCCGTCCATAGCACAATCCCTAGAGATTCGGTCTATTGTGCCAGGGCTTTGTGTCATATCATTGAACCTTAATTCTCTTTTAGGCACGCATACGGCCGGGGTCATAACGTCCCGCAAGGAAACTATACTGCCATCTTGCCATGCCAGATCTCTTTGGATTTTGATTTCTCATTTCTCATTTTTCTTTCATCATTTTTTTTTCGTTTGTGTCCTTTGGACTTGAAAGATATTGAAATTGAGCTTGAATTTTGAGAATAAGGTCATAATAGACTACCCCTATTTGAGACTTCCTCTTGTCGGGGTGTGCTTAGGTTGGTTGTTTTGCCCAGGCTATCTCTATCCTCATATTTCAGCCGAGTTAAGAAAAAGAAAAAGACCTCGTGTCCTTGAGCATGGCCCAAGTAGAAATGGTGTTATACCAAAGGAGGCGGCTAAGGACGCCGTGAAGTGTGTGCGATGCCCAGCTAAAGGTTAACCTTAATGAGCGGGGAGAGAATGCCGAATTCTCAGCGCGGGGTTCTTAGTACCGAAGTGCTGCATAGCAAGCCTAAAGACTCTTTTTTTAACATTGATTTAAATAAAGAACTAGGATAGAGGCATAGAACACCACTCTTAATCAAGTTAAGAAGCACTTTATGTTTGAAAATCTGGGCGTGAAGATGAATGAGATAATAAAAATGCATACTTACGCACATACGTTACCTTGCGACCTTGTAGAAGCAGCGGGTGCCGGAGGCGATGTTGATCAACACGGGATTTGTCATCCTTGTTTGGCAGATAAAGAGAAGGAAGCAAAGATTTGAAGTGGCTTAACAAGAAGAAGTGGTGCCCAGACTTGACTCAGACGAATAAGGAGAAAAGGAAAAGAGATGAGGGCTAGAACTCCCTCACTAAGGCGCAGAAACCTTGATCATATGAAAGGTCTACATAAAAAATTGGAAATTAAGAGGTGGAGTGAGGGCTAAAGCCTAGGAAGCAGTGTGAGAACGAGCAGATGCCCAATGTTGTGGAGGTGGAAGAAGTCGGGTCAGACCCGGGATCCGGAGGAACTAAAAGGAGGAATTGGTAGATGGAAAGTGGTGGATCCGGAGGGTCCGGAGGTAAAGGAGGAGAATTATGATGGGAAGAAGAATCATCCGGAGGTTCCGGAGGAAGAAAATACGAGGGATGCGATGCCTTGAGATGAGGTACAGGAAAAGATAGGTTAAGAGGAAGAAGAGAACAAAGGACATGATGTCCTGGAGGAGTAGAAGGGTGAATCAGAAGAAAGATAGAGGGTCTGGAGGTTCTGGAGGGATAAAATGGGAAGGGACACGATGCCTTGAGATGAGGTACGGGAAAAGATAGGTTAAGAGGAAGAAGAGAACAAAGGACAAGATGTCTCGGAGGAGTAGAAGGGTGAATCGTAAGAAAGATAAAGGGTCCGGAGGGTCCGGAGGGATAAAATGGGAAGGGACACGATGCCCTGAGATGAGGTACGGGAAAAGATAGGTTAAGAGGAATAAGAGAACAAACGACACGATGTCCCGGAGGAGTAGAAGGGTGAATTGGAAGAAAGATAGAGGGTCCGGAGCGATAAAATGGGAAGGGACACGATGCCCTGAGATGAGGTACGGGAAAAGAAAGGTTAAGAGGAAGAAGAGAACAAAGGACACGATGTCTCGGAGGAGTAGAATGGTGAATCGGAAGAAAGATAGAGGGTCCAGAGGTTCCGAAGGGATAAAATGGGAAGGGACATGATGCCCAGAAAGAATCAAGGAATGGGATAAGAGATCCGGAGTATTCGGAGGACGAAGATAGAAAGGGGCTTGATGCCCAAGGAGATTAGAGAGAAAATAAGATGGAAAAATTGGAGGTTCCGGAGAAAGAAGGTGTAGAAGGAGAGAAAAATCCGGAGCCTCCGGATATAGAGGTGTGGAGGGGCGTGATGCCTGAAAAGGGAGATCCGGAGGTTCCGACGGAGGAAAGTATGGATGGGCGCGATGCCCCGGGGGAAGATAGAAATCTGCAGGACCCAAATGTGAGGGTGTAGAGGGGCGTGATGCCCGAAGAGGGAGATCCGGAGGTTCCGGAGGAATAAAGTAGGGATGGGCATGATGCCGTGGGAGATCCGGAAGTTCCGGAAGGATGTAGAGAAGGATGTACAAAAGTTGGGAGTGGGCGTGATGCCCTAAGAGAAAACTGGAGGGGGCGCGGTGCCCGGCAAGTGTAAGGGGACCCAGAGAACCCGAAGATAGAGGTGAATAAGAAGAAGGATGTGGAGGATTCGGAGGTTCCGAAAGGTGGGGAAAATACGGGTCCGAAAATACGGAGAATAAGGAATGCATGTGAATGCAATGCAATGGATGTAGAAGATGCATGGAATGCATGGGACGCAAAGAACACGAGTTGTGAGAGGATGAGAACTCCCTCTTCACCCAACGGATGGCCCATGTGGATGGGATAGCATAGGAAGTGGATAGGGTAGCGGAAGGCCCCCTAGCAGAAGAATGCATGTCCCTCCATAGTAGTGAAAGTGTGCGGCCAAACGGTCCAATGGATAAAATTAAAGCCCGTGACGAAGCTTTAACAATGAATGATAACTCCCTTGGAGGGTGAAGAGCAATAATGTGAGGGAGTTGGAATGTTGGAATGGGAAGCTTTGTTTTGCCCAAGGATCGTGGGGTATAAAAAGTATTGAAAAAAATGGGCATTCGCCCCTTTGTGTGGAAGAATGGATTTGATATTAGAGGGTTGGAACAAGGGGTGCCCTGCCCGGTCCTTGGGCATGAACTTACATGGCATCAGAGCTTGACATCTTCTCTTAGTGAGTATTGGCGGGGCTTTGACCTCTTCAACCATGCCCGGTAGAAGAACACGGATTGGCATCCGGCAAATAAAGTCTTGCATCCTAAATAACATAACTGAGGCCAACTCATTCTTGCCCGACATTTGCGTATCATCCTTGGCAGAAATACTTGTAGAAGGGCACCCATTCCGAGTGGCAATGGAAGGTGAAGCGAAGGCGGAAGGCTTAATAGATGGTGAAGATGTAATAGAAGGTGTTGGAGGAAGGGCGAGTGGAGGTTCGAACACGTCGAGCTTCTGCCCTTGCTCGGAAGTGGACGGGGTTGGCTCGAGTGCAAAAAGTGGTGGACCCTACTCGGGATCTGCCGTGGGTTTAGGTAAAGGGGTAGGTAGAGGGATAGGCAAAGCCAGGTTTGGGGTTGTAGGTATAGTGGAGGGCCGAGGTGGCGGCAATGGGAGGTTAATTGAAGAAGGTTTGGTGATGGGCTTGGTGGAGGCCGATGACATGGAGGTCGATAGAGGTGTAATGGGGGGTTTGACATGTTGGAAACGTCGAATTTTAGTGGTAGCGCGGGAGGTTTGAAGAACTAGAGAAGGGTCGTGGTCCGCCGGTGTGGGTGATTGGAGTATCGACCCATCATCGTAACACCAATAGGTCTCAAAAATGGGGGTTGGATTGGGGATAGTGGCATCGTCGTGAGTAGAGAATTCTTCGGGTGGTGGAGGAAGAGGAAAATGGAGGAAACTCGGAATGGGTGCTTGCAGAACTTCATCTTGTACTATCTTCAATTCTTCATCTGCCGACTCAAACTCTTCATTTTCAGGCTCAAATGGACGCCGTGGTGGAGGCGTATTAATGGATGGTGAGATGTAATAGTGTTGTGTAGGATTTTGTGGATGTAAATGCATATGCGGAGGCGGAGGCAGAGGCGGAGGGCCATATGAGTGAGTGGTGTGGTTAGGTGGAGGGCGGACGGCGTCCACTTGATCGTTGAAGCTTGCCGGCTCTTGCTTACTTATGTTGACACCACAATCATCTCTCCTCTCCTTCCATTCCTTCTCCATCTTCATAATATTGTTCATGAATGCGTGAAGAGGATTGACTTGAGGAGGAGGAGGAGGAGGCCGCGGGTTCGTGGCCCTCTTTAATTGTTCCTCCATCAAGGCAACTTTATTAACGAGAACTTGGAGGGGTGTAACATGAGGAATAGAGGGTTGGCATGGTGCCCTTGAAGGAGGGGCTGCATATGAAGGCCTTGGAGGGGGATTGACGGGCTGACCCAAAGAAGGACCTCGTCGGGCTGGGTTGCAAAGAAGGGATGGGCCTTTGGGGCGTGGATGAGGAGGAATAGAAGGAGGCGGGTGATGGACCACCCGAGGAGGAATATGAATAGAAGGAGGCGGCAGGTGATGGACCACCCGAGGAGGAATATGAATAGAAGGAGGCGGCGGGTGATGGGCCACCCGTGTATGAGGTGAAGAGGGAAGCGGGTGATGGGCCACCCGAATGGGATTGGAAGGAGGAGGATAAGATGCACTATTAACAGCAGCCTTAAAGGCTTGGATCTGCTGAGGGGTGAGATGATCTATTGCATGCAAGATTTGGGAGACCTTCTCATCGTGGGGAGGAGACGGTCCCGAGGGAGTAGCGGCTTGCGCTTGATGCAAGGGACCACAAGATTGGATATTGCCCATAGGTCGGGCAAAACCATGAGAATGAGGATGTGGTCCCTTGAAAGAATTGTGGTGAGAATTATACTGAACATGTTGAAATTGAGGAGTGTAGGATGTGCTAGGTTGATCATTTTCATGATTATAATTAGAATTAAACATGTTGGTTTGATTATCAAAGTGAAACATTATGCAAATAATCAATATTCAATCAGACAATTTGCAAAGATGAATCAAGTTGGATGCTTACGCTTGATTTTATTTGTTCATTGATATGAATTTAGGATATTAACAAAATTTGTATGATCCACTCAAGGTAAGGCACCTAGTTTCAATATAATTTGCTCCAATGCCGACTAGGTTAATTCTCACCACGTATAGGTCAACTAAACTCGGGGACTTCAAAAGGTACAACCTGCCCGACGTCCGTGAGGGAATCTAGGGGTGCGGGGACTTATGGAGGCCTTAGTTTTGGAATTCCCGATCCAATGAGACGGAGTGCTCAATTGGAGAGTCCTTCCTTCATCAAGAAGGGGGTAAGGCTCCTAGAAGTGTGGGGAGAGGAGGGCCCCCAAACCAAGATGCCCTTTATGCATGCTAATGCAAAAGATGACACAAGACCACGCGGATGATGAATGGAAAACAGAACAATAGGAAAGGAGAATTACTGTGAACAACAATATGATGATGCTTTTTAAAGAAATGGTAAAATACAAACATAATATGCAATGATGTAGAACATTATATAACAAAAACGTGGTAGCAATGATAAGTAATGATAATGCATCAGAAAATGGGACGTGATATGCAGTAGAAAATGTAACAGGAAAATTCAACAAGATATGAGTGTGATATATAACAAATGCAACAGAGACTGCACATGCAACAAATGCAACATAATATGATATGCAATAGAACAGATAAGACAGGGGTTACGTAAACAGTGAAATGCAATTAATCGTGCAAAGCAATTATAGAGAATAATGGAATGATACTACAACAGGGAATTAGCGTCCGTCAGCGTGGGTGCCCATTCCAGAATGGAGGTCCACGGTCATGGACGCACAAACTTTTTTTTTAATTACAGAGATGGATTCTTCAAATAAATCTATAAATCAACGATCACTTGGAAAAAATAAATAGAAAAAGTGCTATGTGGAGCACTAATATGAGATGCACCGTGGTTGCAAAATAGGAGGGGCACACGTGGGTGCCAAGGGAGGAGGGTAATCTAAAAAAAACACAAGGAGTCCCACCGTGATCGTCAATTTATAGATCTATTAAAAATTCACTAAGAATAAATAAAAGAAAGCATAGCGTAGGATGCTAGGATGGAGTGTGTGATCGCCAGAGACAGTGGGCCTTAAAAGATATAAACAATAATAAACATGGAGGGATCACGATAATTACCTTTGAAGCGTGGGAGATGTGAGAGTCGACCTTCTATTCCACTCGGCCGGCCGATGAAGAGAGTCTTCTTAGATTACCCTTGCAAAATAGATAAACAACCAATAGAAAAAAGATAGGAATTAGAAACCAAGTGTGTAGTATCAAATCTAAATATGATATAAACGTGAAAGGATGTGAATGAACACACATGTTGGGTGTTGCCCTTTAAACCCCTATGCAAAGGGTGGGATAAAATATGATGATATGCAAATAAAGGGGAGACGTGCAAACATGCACTGGGGGAGTTCTCAACGTAGTTGAGATGAGGATGTAAAAGAAGAAAATGATGCATGCATGCAGTTAAGAAAAAAAAAGAACAAAGAACAGAGAAGAGAGAAAAAGAGCCTGTGGGGGTTTTCTCCTGCGAAGGCTCTTGATGGATGTTCAGACAGAGTCTCCAAGGGATGAAATAATATACGTAGGGGAGACTTCTCTTCGAGCCTGAGATCTGGCAGCACCTCCCCGTCGTTAATGAAGTTGGCCCCTCTTGATCATGAACTGTAGGGCTTATTTATAGGGGGAGGTTCGTGAGTGTAATTCCCAAAACAATTAGGATAATCATCTTTGGCATGAGATAAACATGGCAAGAGTCCTCCTAGTCTCGAAAAGCCATCGGGAACCCTTCCCCAGTTAAAAAAGATTCCAAAACGAAGAAGAAAGGAGCTATGGGCGAATTTAGAAATCTCAGAGAAATGGCGTCAGACCCCATGGTCGCCCATTAAATGGGCGTCCACCACCCTGGATGTTCATTGGCGTTAAGAATATGGAAAGTTTAAAATCTTCCAAAATTAGAAAAGAATTAGCGTCCAAGACGCTGGACGGTCATTTAAAAATGGGCGACCTATAGGGCAGACGCAGGTTCAAAAATCGACGTAAAATATGACCAAAAGAATTGGCGTCAGCGGTTCTGGACGCCCATTTAAGAATGTGCATCTTCCAGGAGTGACACTAATTAAAAATACCCAACATTGGCTCAAAAATCAATTAAAAATATGAAAAGAAGAATTGGCGTCACTCTGGGCAGACACCAATTCTTAATTACCTATAATTAAAAAAAATAAAAAAAGAGAAAAAAGAATTGGCGCCACCCTAGGCACACACCAATTTAAAAGGCATGTAACTAAAAAATATTAATAAAAGAAAAAAAAGAATTGGCGTCACTCTGCTCAGACACCAATTTAATTTATATCAATTAAAAAATATAAAAAAAGAATTGGCGTCACTCTAGTCAGACACCTATTTAAAAAGCCCATGAAAAATTAGATAAAAATCCCAAAAAATCTAAAAAAATAGGAAAATATGGGAAAGTTGGGAGAAGCTAAAAATCCAAGAAAAATGAGGAAAAACACTCAAATGAGTCGTCTGAGGGTTAAATTGAAGTATTATAAAGTAATATGAGATGTACTCAAGATGATATCAATTTTTGCGTGTCTACATAGGGTAGCCGATTTTGGCTTACGCCGCTTTTAGGGGCCATCTCAAAATATCCTATGGATGGACCCCCATTTCTCACCACCAAAGCCTAGGTCCGGGGGAGATGCTGCCCAAATTTCTTCAGAATTGTGGACTTAAACAAAATAAAATGATGAAACACGGACTGAACAACTGATGTAATGCTGAAGCTAGTACATTGATCATAGAGGATGCTTAAACTAAAACACTGGTGGGATTGCACTCATGTTGAATATATGATCAAACAATTTGAACGCATGATTGTGCAGGCAGTACAACCAAGAATAAATCTGAAAAGAACGTTGCTGAAATGACAAAAATGATCAAATAAACAAAGATGTCACTCTAAAAACAAAAAAAAATCATTCAGAGTCGGCTCCAAAACCATTCGGGGTCGACTCTGCTTCTTCATCCTTCAGGTTTCTGGCTTCATCGCCCATTTTTCAGCTTTACAAGCGATTTGTCACCCTTACGGGTCATTTTGTCACAATTATAGCCCATTTTTCAGCCTTATGACCCTCAGCCATCGCTTTTTGTCCACTATTCAACTTGCATACTCCTCTTCCACTAAAACTCATTTTCAGCCTTATCGCCTTGCTTTTGATCCCCAACCGTCGCCCATTGGTCCATTTATCACCGCTAAAACTTATCTTTCACCGCTACCATCTATTTTTCACCACAAGAACCTATTTGTCACCACTAAGCCCCCCTTTGTCACCATTACCACCCATGTGTCACCCCTTAAAGAAAGAAACCAAAAAAAGAAAATGGATTAAAGAAAAGAAATTGAAGCCTAACATCTCATGAACTTCTACGATCAATCTAAGATAAAAATTAAAATAATTAAACAATAAACAGCTACAGAGCAATGGCTGGGGAGGAAGCACATCATCAAATTCTATTTTACAGAGTGGAGGTGGCCCAGAGCTTCTGAACACTTGCATCATGAGGAGGGAACTTCTGCATTTCCCACTGCATTGATGGCGCCCAAATCAAGCATATGCACATTGCATGTTAATGCACTGACGATGCATATAGACTCTCATTGTTGGAAGTTTTCTCCATCAGATTTCATCCCCTTTTCTGTTTTGGGCTCCCTGTGCAGGGATCTGCACAGGGGTCAACTCTTGCAGACCTAGGAGTCGACCCCTCCACCTACAAGGTTGACCCTCATTATTCACCAATGGTCTGTGTAGAACCAAGGCACTTTAGCCCAAT
Organism: Amorphophallus konjac; assembly: GCA_022559845.1. Classification (NCBI taxonomy): domain Eukaryota; kingdom Viridiplantae; phylum Streptophyta; class Magnoliopsida; order Alismatales; family Araceae; genus Amorphophallus; species Amorphophallus konjac. Next base: position 39,854,727 of record CM040122.1, read on the forward strand.
CCCCCGTTCAAGACAGCATATTTCATATGCATTCCATAAATAAGTCAAACCACGCACATGCATTACATGGACAAAATTAAAACCTCATTCATGCATTCCGTGGACAAATCAAAGTTTCCCATGCATTTACATAAACAGACTAAAAATCATTTACATGTCCTCCATGAATAATCCCAAATCTCGCACAAGCATACAACATAGTCTGTATAGTAACTCAAAATTTTATATATGCATTTATATGCAAAAAAAATAATGAAAGATGAAAATAAAATAAATGATAAATATTTTTCTTTTTATCTTTAAAGTTTAGAATATATAAATGCGAATACTATCCCACATGTTAACACGAACGGTGAGATTCACGGCACGATTCTGAGAAGGCGAAGACGTCGGTACTATAGCTATACTGTAGCATCCAATTTAAGAGAGAATTATTAAATCTAATTAAATCCTAATTAGTGGATGATCTAATTTCTTACCTAATTGAATAAATGAGGTCATAGATTATGTCATAAAGGGGGGTTTATTTCAATATTTACATGTTGGAAATTAATGTCAACATAAGTTGGTGTAATAGTAACATGAGTTAGTGAAATAGAAAAATTGGGTGAAAAATTGACTTAGAATTAAATTAGCAATAAAACATCATTGAATAAATGAGGTAATTGATTTTATCATAAAGGGAGATTTATTTCAACATCCACATGTTGAAAATTATTGCCAACATAAGTTGGTGTAATAGTAACATGGGTGGGTGACATAGGAAATTAGGTGGAAGATGGAATTAAATTAGTAATAAAATAATTATGGGACTTGGCCTATAAATAGGGCTAGGATCTTCCCTACTCAAAGCACAAATCTATTGGGAAAGTGCTGGCTGTAGAGAGGAGGAACTCTTGAAGTTTGTAGGAGTGTTCGAAGTATTCTTCGTTCTTGTTGTTCTTCCTCTTCGATCTTCCACTAGGTAGGTATTCTCTCAGGCTAAACTCAAATTGATGCACGAATTAGATGTAGAAGCATGTTTACTTTGATTCTATACCAAGTTTCCCAAATTTTATTATTAAGCAAGCTAGAAGCATTTTATTGAAGGGTATCATCTTTAACAGCTAGAAGATCCATCTTAGATCACGGTGTCTTTCTAAGACCGTGTTCCGGATGCGCGATCTCCACCCCGATCGTGATGTTTTCAGGTTCTAAATGGACCAATATATCATCTAGCATGTTAAATATATCATGTTAAGTTACATATGATTTAAATTCACACACGATTAAGTTCAAGATATGGAAGATAATAATTCTATTCCATGAGCTTATATTTCCGTCCTAATTCTCATTACCTTCATGATATCCTTGATCTCCATGACTATATTATCTGTCTAGCATGTTAAATGGAGTAGATATTATCTGTTAAAATTACATGGGCTTAGTTGCATGATCATGATCAATACGAGTTTTAACGATTTCCATGTTATCGCGTTATTGTGTTTTCGACAAGTCGTGTAGCTCGCTAGATTTCCAAAGAAGAACGGTGTCTAAGGAAAGAGGTCCACGGGTAAACGCTTTAAGTGGATAAGTCGTTACTTAATTAGGACCTCGTGAATACGAGGGGAGCCTCCCACTGTCCCACATGTTACCTGGCCGTGATTCTTTGATTTTTTCTAGTTAAGCTCTAACTGCAAAAAATGGGATAGGATTTCTGCTAGAATTGTTCCCCATTTCCAATAAGTCGTGTAATTAGCAAGATTCCCAAGAAAAAATGGTGTCTAAGGAAAAATGTCCATGGGCAAACACTTTTAGTGGATAAGTGGTTTCTTAATTAGCACCTCGCGAATGTGAGGGGAGCCTTCCACTATCCCACCTCTTACCTGGCCGTAATTCCCCGATTTTCTAGTTAAACACCCGACTGTGAAAAACTTGATCTAAACCCGTTTTATGAGATTTTTTGCAAGGGCTGATTGTGTCTTGTCCGACAATCCAATCTTTTATCGACTTAATGTCGTTAAACATGATGTCTTAAATCCTTTTCGAACTTCTCTTTCAACTACTTGTAATTCTTGTACTACTCATACCTTGAATGATAAATTTTGCTAGATCTGTACTTTATTTAGTAACATTTACCTTGAAATTCTTTGGCCATACACATTATGTGAATGTCTAAATGTACTTGGGATCTATTATCCATAACCCCAATGTCTGGCGTTAATGGGGCCCGGTCTAGTCCTAGGGGGAGCGCCCGAAAGTACTTGTGTCCATGGCAGTTGAATGACCTAGTGTAGCATTGCACCGAAATGCTTGACTTGCTAGATTGATTTATGACATTCCACAGTTCGTGAATTACTTAACTTACATGAAGTACTTGACTTGTACATACTTGCGTGAAATGGCCAATTCTATTATAATACTTGCTACATGATCATTCTCTACTTGAACTTTACTCTCTCTCCTATTCTTGTTCCATGTTTTATTTACGTTTCTCGGCATAGCACATACCTTTATCCAAAATGTTAATTACTTTAAGTTGTCTGGTATAGAGATATAAATCCTACTGAGCGTTTTGCTCACCCTACGTTTTCAGTTAACATTGCAGGTAGTTCCGACGATGAACCCCAAACACATGGGGATGGCCAAGAGTGAAACAAGGGATCAAGTTCATTTTAGTTACCTAGGTTTATGAGTATACTCTTGTTCGAATTATGTACTTGGAAGTTGTATTATGCCTTTTAAGGCTTAAGAATGTTGTAAAACTTTATTTCGATGAAATAAAAGTATCATTTTCTTCTTGTGTCCCATTATTGTTGGACCCTATTATACACGCTCTTGATCGACACGAATGTTCATGACTCGTCGTGCCTCAATTATCCGTGTCGGGGTGTGACAGTCTTTGTGGTATCAGAGTCTAGGTTTCGTAAACCCTAGGTTTCCCCTGATATAGGTTCTAGATGTTGATATAGAATTTTAGATGGAGTCTTAAAGCTTTCTGGTGAGATTGGGTAGAGCCATGGGCTAAACTTTAAGTAGGATAAATCAAGGAAATACACAAAACACTTAAGTTTGGTAGTTGTGGTTGTAGGCTTAATTTTGCCAATGGATGTCGAGAGAGCTCAATGGCACGAGATGCAAAAGGCGGTCCAAGGACTGACCCAAGCGCTACAACAAATAGCTCAAGGAGGAGCTAACCGTGGAGCAGGGGATTTACATAGGAAATTCAAAAGTATGAACCCTCCCAAGTTCGCTGGGTCCATGGACCCGGATGAGGCAGAACACTGGGTGAAGAAAATCGAGAGGATTTTTTGAGTCTTACAATGTGCTGATGAGGAGAAGCTCCTACTTGCTACCTTTCAGCTAGAAAGGGATGCCCGAACTTGGTGGGAGTCGGTCGAAGCAACTCTACCGGACGACTAGGTGTTGTGGGAAGAGTTTATGGAACAATTTAACAACAAGTACTTCTCCGACCGAGTTCAAGAGAGGAAAGTTACCGAATTTTATTCCTTAAAGCATAGAAGTTTGACGGTGGCAGAGTACGAAGCTCAATTCGCAAGATTGTCCCGGTACGCAGCACACCTTGTGGGTACCGAAAAGATGAAGGCGAGGAGATTCTTAAACGGCTTAAAGCCCTAGTATATTACTCAACTTTCCTTGATGGATATCCAAGTATATGCCGATGCAGTGAGAAGAGCCCAACTCCTGGAAGATGCAACGGAGATGTCTGATCGCATCCGGGGAAGAGATGCCAAGACCGAGTAAATAACTAGCTCTGGTAACTTCAAGCCCTCCTTCGAGAAGAAGAGGCCCAATGATGGGCGTAACTCCCTTAAAGATGGGCATAACTTCCAAAAGGACAAGAAGCCAAGATGGAAAGATAAACAAATTGTTCCTTTTGTTACCCCATCAAAGGAACTATGCAAGTATTGTGAAAAGCCCGGACATAAGGCGGAAGAGTGCTGGAGAAGACTTGGTGCTTGTCTTCGCTATGGGAGTCGGGATCATAGAATCCCAAATTGTCCACTCCTCAACAAGCAAGCTCCACCGGAAAAACTTCCAATTTCTATCAAAAAGTAAGGTAGACTTCAAGCTCTTAGGGATGCGTAACTTACCGAAGAAGGAGGTATTGTGGAAGGTACCCTTTTTGTGTGCTCAAAACTTACCTCTGTTTTATTTGACACTGGAGCTGCGCATTCATTTATATCAAAGAGCTTTGCTGATACTTTGCCGATGAGGCCTGTCCCGTTAAAACCCAAACTTACTATTACTACTCCTATTGGAGCGGGATCGGAGATTAAATATTTCTACCCTACTAGTGAAGTTCTAGTCAACGGTTACAACCTACCGGCTGACTTAGTATGCATGGAGATGGAAGGATATGATATTATTTTGAGAGCTGACTGGTTATCTACATATAGTACTAGTGTTAACTGCAAATTGGGTATGGTGAGGTTTAGTGGGTACCCCAACATCTTATTTTCTGGTGTCAGGCATTCTAGACACCTATCCCTTATTTCGGCCCTTAAAGCCGATAAATTATTGAAGACGGGTTATGCGACTTTCTTACTTTCTATGACTATGGCCAAGCATAAAGGACCTAATCTAGAGGATATTCCTATTGTTCGTGATTATTCTGATGTATTCCCGAACGAGTTGCCTAGTATTCCTCCGGAGAGAGAAGTGGTCTTCTCTATTGATTTAATTTCGGGAGCTGCACCTATTTCCAAGGCTCCGTATTGGATGTCCCCTATCGAAATGACAGAGTTAAAAGAACAACTGATGGAGTTATTGGAGAAGGATTCATCCGACCGAGTACTTCACCATAGGGAGCCCCTGTCTTATTTGTCAAAAAGAAGGATGGGTCAAAGAGATTATGTGTTGATTACCGGAAATTGAACCAACTTGCAATCAAGAATAAATATCCATTGTCGAGGATTGATGAACTATTTGACCAGATTTTGGGAGCTCGATATTTTTCAAAACTTTATCTCAGATCTGGTTATCATCAATTGAAGATCAAGGAAGGGGATATTCATAAAATGGTATTCAGGAGTAGGTATGGACACTATGAGTTCATTGTTATACCTTTTGGCCTAACCAATGTGCCTACCGCATTTATGCACTTGATTAACAGTGTACTTAGGCCATACCTTGATCAATTTGTGGTAGTCTTTATTGACGACATTTTGATCTACTCCAAGTCCAAGATGGAGTATGAAGAACATCTCAAGAAAGCCCTGTAGTTATTAACAGATCACAAATTATATGCTAAGCTTAGTAAGTGTGATTTCTGGCTAGAAGAAGTTTCTTTTCTGGGTCACATAATCTCCCGGAAGGGTATTGCGGTCGATCCTTCAAAGGTCGTGGCCATGAAGAACTGGGAGAAACCTACTAGTTTGACCGAAATTCTAAGTTTTTTGGGATTGGCAGGATATTATAGAAGATTTATTAAGGATTTCTCCAAGATCATCGTATCTTTGACAAGATTGACGAGAAGGAGATTCCTTATATATGGTCCGAGGAATGTGAGAAAAGCTTCCAGACTTTGAAACATTGTTTGACTACTGCCCATATACTCATATTGCCTACTAAAGGAGGAGGATTCGAAGTTTATGCTGATGCATCCGGAATTGGCGTAGGCTATGTATTGATGCAACATGGCAAGGTGATCGCCTATTCCTCAAGGCAACTGAAAAAGTACAAGGAGAATTATCCCATGCATGACTTAGAGCTAGCGGCTATAGTCTTTGCCTTGAAGATTTGGCGGCATTATCTCTATGGTGAGGCATTTATTGTATATTCCGACCACAAGAGTCTCAAGTATTCTCTCAAAAAGAACTCAATATGGGACAAAGACGGTGGCTGGAATGCTTGAAGGATTTTAATTTCTCTATACAATATCATCCATGAAAAGGTAATGTCGTAGCAGATGCTCTTAGTCGAAAGTCGATGGCATTATTACCGAACCTAATGATTAAAGAATGGCAATTGTTAGAGCAAATGGCAAACTTAGACCTCAATGTGGAGGAGAAGGGAGAAGGAGTATTGATTGCAAATATTAGACTCCAACCCAAGTTACACTCAGAAATTAAAGAGTTACAAGATGAAGATCCGTTGATTGTTGAAATTAAAGAGAAATTAGATGAACGGTCGGATTTCATTTTGGAGGATGAGGGAAGGTTACTTTTCCGAGGAAGAACATGTGTGCCTGATTGTTCTACCATCAATGGCAAAATCTTGGAGGAGGCATATCAATCGAGGTACACTATTAATCCTGGTGTCACAAAAATGTATCAAGATCTCAAAAGAACCTTTTGGTGTCCTTACATGAAAAGAGAGGTAGCCGAGTTCGTGAGCTGATGCTTGGTTTGCCAACAAGTTAAAACCAAACATCTCAAGTCGGCTGGTAAGCTAAAACCTCTCGAAATACCGAAATGGAAATGGGATAGTATTGGTATAGATTTTATTGTTGGATTGTCGAAGACCCGAAGTGGATTTGATGCTATATGGGTGATTGTAGACCGATTAACTAAGTCCGCTCATTTCTTGCCCATCAAGACCAAATGGACAGTGGATGTTCTAGCTACCCTATATATCAAGGAGGTTGTAAGGCTGCACGGTATTCCAACTTCTATTATTTCGGATAGAGATCCGAGATTCACCTCTCATTTCTGAAAAGGGTTGCAATCATCTTTGGGAACTAGGCTGAATATTAGCATGGCTTTCCACCATCATACAGATGGACAAACCGAGAGGACGAATAAGATTATCGAAGATATATTGAGAGCTTGTATGATAGATTTTGGGGGAAGTTAGCATGAACACTTGCCATTGATTGAATTTGAATATAACAATAATTATCAGTCTAGCATTCAGATGGCACCTTTTGAAGTACTGTATGGCAGGAGTTGCTGATCACCTCTATGCTGGAGTGATGTTGGAGAGAAGGGATTGATGGGTCCCGATATTATTTAAGATACAACTCACAATATTCAGTTGATCCGAGAAAGGCTAAAAGTTGCTCAATCACGGCAAAAGAGTTATGCCAACCATAGAAGAAGAGACCTCGAATTCTAAGTGGGGGAGCATGTCTTCTTGAAGATCTCACCCACACGAGGAATCAAAAGGTTTAGTATCAAAGGAAAACTGAGTCTAAGATTTATTGGCCCTTTTGAGATTCTAGAAAGAATCGACGAAGTGGCATACAAGCTGGCTTTGCCTCCATAATTGGATGGTGTCCATGATGTATTTCATGTATCCATGCTAAGGAAATATGTGTATGATCCTTCGCATGTGATTCAATTCGATGACTTGAAGCTACAGAAGGATTTATCTTATGAAGAAAGACCGATCAAGATCTTAGATCGGAAATTACACCAGCTAAGGAAATTGGACTTTACCTACGTTTAAATAACATAGTTATAGGTCCATAAAGCGTAGGTAAAGTCTTTAGCCACGTTTGCTTCCCACGCTTTCAAAGCGTGGTGCTTACTCGCGTGACTATAAGTTATACCTACGTTTCTATGAAACGTAGGTATAGTTCAACCTATCCCTACACTTTTAAAATGTAAGAATAGTCTAACAAAAAGCGTAAGTAGATACCGACCTATACCTATACTTTTAAAGCAGAGGAATAATTCCTCCAAAAGCGTAAGTAGATATCGACCTATACCGACACTTTTCTAAACAACGTAGGTTAAAAAAATATATATACACGCATGCAATTGGCTATACCTATGATTCTAAAAATGTATTATATATTATCACGTTCTAGAAGAAACATACGAAAAAGTATTAGCGTCATATTAAAAACGTAAGAAATGGAACTAGTCTCATTTTTAAAAAAACGTAGGTATATTGTTCTTTTATTTTTTTTTTACTTACTCATTGTGCAATCATACCTATACATTCATATAATGATTCCTGCATGAATCTCACATTGAACACATCACTAATAACATAAAAACTCACAATCAACACATCAATATAAAGTCACATTCAAAACAACAATATAGATCATACACGGCCTTCGAAACACCACTAAAAACTTCAAGAGATTAATACATCACCTACACACAAATTTACTTTCCAATTAGTAACTATTTGCCACTAGAACATGTGTTAAACAAGTAACACATGCACAAATACATACTTTCCAATTATTTAGTTTTTCCACTGTCTTCCACCCCTTTCATAAATACGAACATGTCCCAGCGTTAGTGAAGCATTCATTTCTTTCTTTCTTTGGGAAACCCACACAACCCATCCTTCGCCATTGTCAGCCCTTGACTAGTCAGTAACAACCTTTACTACTCAAGGAGAATTTTGTGCCCATGCCAATTTAGTTTCCATGTACTTAAATATAATCAAGACTGCATAACTTTGATTTTACAGGACAATTAGCAACATCAAGAATCTGTAAGTAGAGAGAGGTACACTCATCATGTATTTTACCTGAAATAATTTAACATGTTTGGCAGCTCTTAAGATATCATGATATGTTGGTGAGTACATCAAGACTGATGGCAAATCTTCCTCCGTGATTTTCTCAATTTCCTCTGTTGTGTAAGGTGCCTCATTTAAAAATTCATGGAAAATAATGTCAAAACAAAAGAGATGAAAGAGCACCATAAAGAAATATATATTAGATATATTGGTGTCACCAATTAATTGGTTCCATCACGCTATAAAGTACCCAAAGTTAATACATATGCCTCAAAATCTAATTCTGATGACTGAAGTTAAATGGTTCCAAAAAGTAAACAATGCCCAATGTCAGACATGAGGCTTGATATCTAATTTTGACAAAAAGGGCTTGTAAGGATGGACATAGCCCACTTCTCCTTGGTAAGAGTACCTTGAATGTTTGAAAATTTTCAAGGGTAGCCATAAATCATGGTGAAGACAGGCTTTCTCCTGATGCTAGAGGACAACACAATAAAGACACATAATGTTCCAATGACACATGTAGTGTAACCAATTTGTTATTAAGTTATGCATCTAAATTCCTTCCACAGACTTCCTTACCAATCATAAAGGTGTTTTAAATCTAAAATAAAAATAATTCAAACAAACATAAAACAAAAGAAAACAAAATTCACACTGACGGCTTTATGTAGATATATTATTAAGATTATTAAGATTGTCCAAGCATAATGAGCAATAATTCATGCAATCCAGCGATTGAAACATGAAAAGAGCCATACCTTGACAGCAACAAGAGGATTTGATGATCCATGGTTGCTAGTAAATGAAATACACAATCCTTCAACATCAGAGAGTGTTTTCACTTTGGTCATTACTTCTTTGGTTTTCATGCCTAGCTTTATGCCCAATACAATCTGCAAAAAGTTTCAGCTACCACTATAATCAGTGACATGGCAAAGATGGGGGGGGGGGGGGGCGAAAGCAAGATAGAGCGCTAAAAGAACATTTCAAGGTTAGCCAAAAAATATCATTTCATGAGGGGGGGAAACATTTTTCCAACAGTTCAGTGATAAGGTTTAAATCTTTGCCATAAGCATCAGCCGATGTTCTTGCTTTTGCCAATGAAATTCATCCTTCAAAAGTACAATATTTCAATAATAACCCAAATATATCAGTTATTATTTCCCAGAGATCTCTTTGCTTCATGTCAAATTCTCGCAAATTTGGAAGCCAGCACGTGGAAGTATTCCTCAGATGTTGTGGTTCAGATGGCCTGTAAGAACACCTTGGAAAAAGGTGATAATATCAGATGCAGACTCTTGGTATCATCCAACTCTGAGACACCACAATGATGGTGGTTATTTAATAGACTAGTAACAAGGCACTAATTATTTTTGAGCCAAACTGATGACGAAGAAGAAAAATATCTTAGTAGCAGTTAACTATCAGATTACCATGTTTCTTTGGCTATACAATTCATGAAGTTAACCATCAGATTACCAAGTTTATTTTGCTATACCATTCATGAAGTTCCCATAGAGAGCAACATATCCATAAAGTAGAAGCGAACACCAAGACAATAAATAAGTCATGACAGCAAACAACTAAAGATATGAAATATAAAAATATAATCAGAATACAATTTACTTTTGTGCAATACAACGCATGAATTTCCACTGTTATTAACATAACGATGCAAGAGCATATATGACCTAGTGCAATATAATATTCAGCATGCTAAATATCTAGGAAGTTTGTATGTCATTTTTGTTGTTGTTTATACTTTACAAGATGGCATACAGGCCTATACCTAAGTATGTCAGCACAGTTGCATCTGACACATGAAAACACATACTTGACCACTAAAGACAAATATTGAAAAGTTCCACAAATATTTGTAGAAGGAAAAGTAAAACTTACTGCCGCCAAACCACATTCAATAACACGATTGTTGTAATTTGTAGCAGCTATCACAGCATTCTCAGATTCTGCAAGTGAATGAGCAATCACAAATGTTCCACCAGGAGGAAGCTGCACATCACTAGCACGGATTGGGTTGAAATCAATCAGCTCAGCTAAGCCAGATTTGGCCATGACTGAAATTGTCTGCACGATCAGATTTTTTATTTTTAATAGAATGCTTAACACACAAACTAAAATCATAAATAAAAGGAAATTAGCAAGCAATTCAATTACTAAATAATACAATACCACATAGTATCTTCAAAGGATGCAGGAATGATAAAAAAATATAGCTGATGGCATTATACAAGTTCTTATGTATAAATGATATTTGCAACTAATGTAGGTGCAAAGAACAATAATTGACAATTCAATCATTAGAATAACAGGGGATCTAGCATCACAACAAGGACATCAACATACTTGGCAATTGGGCCAAGCTCAATTAAGATGTCATTATCCCACAGAGCTAGCTGATTACATCAATCTCTCCCAAGAAGAAGACTCACCATGTACAATAAAAGGAATAAACATGCACCGCAATCTGGTGTGGCCCATCTGTGTACATAAAAAATACAAAAGAGAAGAATGATTAGATGTTCTTCCCAATGCCATTTTTTTCTGCTCAATACAAGTCAAGGAAATATGTGAGAAACAAAATGGAATTTTTTCTCAAATAAACCAGATAATTTCAAATATTTGACTTCCATACTAAATTTGAAAAAAGACATGGGAAAAGTATATTGTGTGCCCGTTGATTACCCCTACTAACAGTATTCCTGTCATAAATAACTGGAAATAGCATATTTCCATAAGAAAAAGACTACTGGGGAAGAATCAACAAAGCATTCCAAAACAATTCAAATTAATCTAAATAGAAAAAGGAAGCACTAAAGGCACTCAACTCTATCAGCAACACAGGAGCAAGTGGGAATGGCCAATCAAATCTCATGTTCCCATGATAGCATCCCACTACAGAAAAATGGTAAAGCATAAGAAGAGGAGAGAGGAGGAGGGAGCAAAAATGGTAGAAATCATTTATCACACATCCACAGAAACAAAAACCCAAAGAAAGGGATCCAAAGGCATTAGAAATAAATTTCATTTATGTTGGTAATTGATATCGATTACGTGTTTCGTATGAAGGGATTTTTCAAGAGTAAAATGACACTATAGAGGCATATTCCCACCTCATTAAAGTCCACTTGCAATAGAGGGCTCCCTGGTGTCTGGTCATGCATTCTCAATTGACCTAACTAATTAATCGCAGTTGAAATAACATCAGACAACATCACCTGATCCAACCTAAAAACATGTGCATCACATGAACCATTTATTCCCCACAATAAGTACCCTTAGAGTCAAGGGTGACTGCAGGACCTGGTCTGATCCAACTCGAGGCAATTCTAGTCAAGCCTGTGTTCACCTAGACCCACTGGAAATATCAACCTGAACCAACAAGACAGAGCATATGTCATAGAAATCTGAGAATTATCGCCATCAATGATAAGAAAAAGTGGCCTTCGTGTGAATAGAATCAAATCCGAAGGATATAGGTAGTTCAAACTTGAGATCAAGAAGTTATCCTAGGAAAATGTAGAAAAACAAATAAAAAGAGGTAATCACGCAACATCAATTCTCTGCAATAAAGGATAAGAATACAAGACATACTCAAACTTAAAGTTGCAAAAGTAGCAAAACATCGTATTTTAAAACTTTTAGGACCTACGGTCAAGAAAAAAGTAGAAAGGTGATAAATATTTACCTACTCACCACTGTTAGCTCTCGAACCAAAGTAGAGACCAGACCCACAAGAGTTGTCTGGATTTCCATTGATAAAGCGATCATGAGAAGTTGACTTATGACGTTTGTGAGAGTTTTGGGAAACAACATTAACATTTGTCAACTGACTTGAAGCTCCATATTTATCTTTGCTTGAAATTCAACAATATATGAATGGGATGATGGATGTGAATCAAATAACAAACTATACCACAAAGGCCTACTATTTGCAACTGGTACATCAGATTTCAAAAATTGGACAATTCTTGAAGCACTTGCCTCCATTTCTTGAAGTTGGTCTCTTGGCAAGGAGAGAAAAATGATGATATTACAAAATTTGTGATCAATAGGTAGAAAAAAACAAAAAATCTATGCTTAACAATAGTAGACATCAAGAATGAATATAACAAGTATGATATAAGATTTCTTTAAAATAAAACTATGTGGTTAGTGATGAATGGTTCTCTATTCTTAATTCTTCTAAAACTAGATTTGAGGTCAAAACTTTCAACTCAGATGACAAGATGATGACTGATAATTAGCAAGCAAATTCACATAGTTTATAGTAAAAGATATACAAAATTTCATGACTAAAGAAGAAAAGTGCTTAAACTGAATAAGCATGAAAATATTTGAGCTTGAGAGAGGGGAAAAAGATCATAACAACGCTTTTAATTGAACTAGATGGAAAGAAACTGGAGGTTCAACACACCATAATTTTGGCTCTCTACCATATTGTCACACAAGTAACTGTAGATTCAAATGATAAGCTTCACATATTGAAAACCAACTAAGCATCACTTTACAACTCAAACTATGCCATAACAAAGTGTACATTAGATGCCCATATGCAGAGATAACACTGATACTACATCTGGTTCCCATTTCCAAAGTCACCTTATCCTCCCTCCATAAAACCTCTTGGGCTATTCTTATCTAGCTTACTCCCTCATACTTCCCCAAATTTCTGTGAGACATCATTGTCCAACTTCTGCCTTCTTGCGACAAAACCTCTCAATGTTTTGTCAACAATAGCCATGAGAAATAATGGAAGCATTCATCACAAGGAGTGTTCTCTTCTTTTCTTGCGCATTCATTAATACATAATGCAGGTTTCATTGCATTACCAATTGATAGTACCATGCATTTGTCAACCAAAACCCAGCAACTCAAGCATCATTCTACATAATAAGAATGCTGTCCAATCTAATCAACTGAAGCTATATTTGAAAATGGAATCTCTTCCAGATGCCATATTCAGACTTCTCAGATGATATAGCTGTCATCCAACAAGCATCAACATATTTACAGTTAGGTCACTATGATTAGTTATTCCTGACAAATGTATTTTAGCACTTTGTATAAAGGTGATACTCTAAGTGTGATATGGACTGAGATGCTTCATTCCAAGATTCAGTCCATTGATTCAATTGCATGGAAGACACTATTAGAAACAACAGCAACATACTTTTCTTAATCAAAAATAAACTGATAAAAGGTAACTGATATTTTGTTCTCTAAAATAATACATTCACAAGAGGAATGAATTCCTTCTATTGGTGTCAAAAAAAAAATCTTTCTGACAGACATAAACAAAACTTTTGGGAACAAATATGAAGGGTATAGAGGACTTGCAAGCTTAGAATGGCTCTAATGTACCGTAAGGTCATCTATGGGAGAGAGGGGCATCATGCAAGATTGTCTCTTATGTATTGAATCATCTCAATATTCAAAGGAAGCCCTTGAATACTGATGTGTATTCATGCTATATCTAAAGACATTCACATAATTGGTAGAAGCCAAAACTACATCACAAGTACAAACAAACTGAAGTCAAGAATTTTCTTCACAAACTCAAGCAAAAACTACACAACAAAACATATTTAATTGGTATCCTCAGATCTGCACTAAGAATTACTAATCACATCATCTAATTTCATTCCACTATCAAAGAATATTATTAGTTTGACAATGACATGCCAAAAGAACTCTTGTACTATCTACTGCTTTCTCTGTTTCAGCACAAATGATTTAACTAATTCAGTCAATATAACGAAAAAGAGATGAAAAATTAAGGAAGAATGATTGCTCCAAACAAAAAGAAGAATTCATTTCAATAAAACAAGACAATCAGAAACTGAATGGGAAGCCTAGAATATTTGATTGACATGGTTTCACAAAGATTTCTTGAAGAGCAAATCTCGATTATGAATATGGATTTCTATGAAGAAAATCAATGAGGGTGGTAGGGGGCTGAAGATATGTGATTGCCACGCGATGAGCGAACAAAGTATAATTAATCTCACAAGTGACGGAGCAGATGAAATTGGCGAGCAATTACACCTCATAAGCGTGTTAGAGAGAAATGAGATGTCGGCATAGATGGCAGAACAATACCCCCGTAGCCAGGAGCAAGAACAAAATTGCGTGCCCCATATCCATTGAGTTCAAGAAACAGAATAAATTATACGAATCCAAAAAGCATCCCACTTTCTGTATATCCATAAGCATAACTAAAAGGAAGTAGAAGATGAAAACATTTAAAGATGCAAAAAATGCAATTTTTGCACTACCAAGCAAAAGAAAAATGAAAATGGCACAGAAGAACCACATAGTAGCAACTAAAATAAAGAAAAATGAAAAATGGCACGTAAATTGAAATTATTGCATCTAAATAAGCCCTATGAATGTGCTACAGTACCCACATTGTCAGAATCAGGGAGCTGCTAGAGCCTGCTCTTTAGAAGCGGCACTCCACTCTCGAAGCATGATAGGGCACCATCCCCAAAGTAGAATCTTTCCTAAAAAAGACAGCACCAATAGAGCGAAGCAAACAAGTGAGGGCAGAGCAGACTACGATGTTGGCACTACGCCGAGAGAAAATTTATCTAGAGAGCCATCGGACTTGGAGGGCATGGATGTCGTAGATGACGGGGGTGGTTGGCCCCCCCTAGAGGTGGGTATGTTGGAGAGGATCCTCGCCAGCGTGAAGGCGGTGGCGACGTCACCCTCCTCCTCCATGCGCTCGGAGGTGCTCGTGGGGAAGAAGGGGAGGACCACGGTGAAGGAGGAGATGAATAGCCGCGACAGTGCATAGATGATGGAGAGCTGCTCGAAGATCACCTTTAGGGAGCTGAAGGATGCCAGAAATGCCACATGCTACCCCCGGATCCCTTGCGCGTTCGAGATGAACAGGTTGGGGAACCCATCCTCGAAAGTCCTGCTAACCAGAGCGATCAGGCTAGAGAGAGAGAGAGAGAGAGATCTGAGCAGCACTGCGATAGTGCGAACCTCCAGTGGACGCTGCGGAGCTTGATGGCATCACTCTCGGAGGCAACGTGCTCGGTAAGGGTGCGGGTCTCCTCGCAGAAGAAGACGTAGATGGTCTTCTTTGACCTCTTGGGGAGCAAGGAGACCGCCACCAATGGGACGCCGGCACTGGCGACGTGGGCAGGGTGAGGAGGAGGGGAAGAGCAGAGGAGAGGGATAGATAAAGAGACAAAAAGAAGGGGAACGGCTTCGTGGTGGCGAGCTCCGGGACCACCGTTGCTGGTACTGTGGGAAGAAGATCTTGGTAGGGGGAGGGGGAGTGAGAAGAGGAGAGGAGAGAGACGAGAAGGTTTTCACAGGAATCAACTCGTGAAGGTTTGTGTTAGGAGTGAGGAATGGAGAGATCACCGGATACGGAGACGGAGAAGAAGGGAGCTCATCGATGGCATAGGGTTTACATGGGGAAAAAAGAGGTCGAGATGTGGAAGAAAGATTTGAAGGTGGGGTGGCTAAAATAGGGGGATAATTGAAAATCTATCGAGCGCCCAAGTATACTGTACATTGGCGCCATCACGTTCACATGCATTTCCAACGTTTTTATTTTTTTTAAATTTTTTTAAAAATATTTTATTCCTACGTTCTATTAAAAGTGAAATAATATATAAGATATATTCTCACGTTTACTAAAAAAACGTAGGAATAACTTATTTGTTCCTACGTTTCTCACCAAACCGTCGGAATCAGATGACCATATAGCTACGATATAATGAAACGTAGAAAATTCACCTACATATTTTTAAAAACGTCGGAATATGTCGTATATACCTACATTTTCTACAAACGTAGGTAAAATTTGTGGCTATAGGTCCCATTTCTTGTAGTGAGGGCTATACCGATGGTAAAAGTTCAATGGAGTAAGCATGGATTCAAGGAGGCTACTTGAGAATTAGAAGAGTCAATCAAGAAGAAGTATCTAGATTTGATCTCAGGTTAGAATTTTGAACCCTCCAATTGAATTTTTTAATTACTATTACGTGATGTGAATTTGGAAGACCAAATTCTTTTAAGTGGGGGAGGATGTAGCAACTCAAAATTTTATATATGTATTTATATGTAAAATAATAATATTGAAAGATGAAAATAAAATAAATGATAAATATTTTTCTTTATGTCTTTAAAGTGTAGAATATATAAAAGCGAATCTTATCCCACGTGTTAATACGAACGGTGAGATTCGCGGCACAATTCTGAGAAGGCAAAGACGTCGGTACTGTAGCAGTACTGTAGCATCCGATTTAAGAGAGATTTATTAGTTCTAATTAAATCCTAATTAGTGGATGATGTAGTTTCTTACCTAATTGAATAAATGAGGTCATGGATTATGTCATAAATGGGGATTTATTTCAATATTTACATGTTTGAAATTAATGTCAACATAAGTTGGTGTAATAGTAACGTGAGTTAGTGAAATAGGAAAATTGGGTGGAAAATTGACTTAGAATTAAATTAGCAATAAAACATCATTGAATAAATGAGGTAAATGATTATGTCATAAAGGGAGATTTATTTCAACATCCACATGCTTAAAATTAATGCCAACATAAGTTGGTGTAATGGTAACATAGGTGGGTGACATAGGAAATTAGGTGGAAGATGAAATTAAATTAGGAATAAAATAATTATGGGACTTGGTCTATAAATAGGGCTAGGATATTCCCTACTCAAAGTACAAATCCATTGGGAAAGTGTTGGTTGTAGAGAGGAGGAAATCTTGAAGTTTGGAGGAGTGTTCGGAGTATTCTTCGTTCTTGTTGTTCTTCCTCTTCGATCATCCACTAGGTAGTTATTCTCTGAGGCTAAACTCAAATTTATGCATGACTTAGATGTAGATGCATGTCTACTTTGATTATATACAATTTTTCCTAATTCTTATTATTAAGCATGCTAGAAGCATTTTATTGAAAGGTATCATCTTTAACCACCGGAAGATCCATCTCGGATCATAGTGTCTTTCTAAGACCGTGTTCCGGATGCACGATCTCCACCCTGATCGTGATGTTTTCAGGTTCTAATTGAACTAATATATCATCTAGCATGTTAAATATATCATGTTAAGTTATATATCATTTAAATTCACACACGATTAAGTTAGGGATATGAAAGATAACAATTCTATTCCATGAGCTTATATTTCCGTCCTAATTCTCGTCACCTTCATGATATCCTTGATCTCCTGACTATATTATCTGTCTGGCATGTTAAATTGAGTAGATATTGTCTGTTAAAATTACATGGACTTAGTTGCATGATCATGATCAATACGAGTTTTAACGATTTCCATCTTATCGCATTACAGTGTTTTCGACAAGTCGTGTAGCTCGCTAGATTTCCAAAGAAGAACTGTGTCTAAGGAAAGAGGTCCATGGACAAATGCTTTAAGTGGATATGTGGTTACTTAATTAGGATCTCGTGAATACGAGGGGAGCCTCCCAATGTCTCACCTCTTACTTGGTCGTGATTCTTTAGTTTTCTAGTTAAGCTCCGATTGCAAAAAAACGGGATAGAATTTCCGCTATAATTGTTCCTCATTTCCAATAAGTCGTGTAATTAGCAAGATTCCCAAGGAAAAATAGTGTCTAAGGAAAGTGGTCCACAGGCAAATGCTTTAAGTGGATAAGTGGTTTCTTAATTATCACCTCGCGAATGCGAGGGGAGCCTCCCACTGTCCCACCTCTTACCTGACCGTAATTCCTCGATTTTCTAGCTAAACATCTAACTGTGAAAAACTTGATCTAAAACCGTTTTACGTGATTTTTCGCAAGGGCTGATTGTGTCTTGTCCGACAATCCAATCTTTTATCAACTTAATGTCGTTAAACATAATGCCTTAAATCTTTTTCAAACTTCTCTTTCAACTACTTGTAATTCTTGTACTACTCAAATCTCGAATGATAAAATTTGTAAGATCTGTACTTTATTTAGTAACCTTTGCCTTGAACCTCTTTGGCCATACATGTTATGTGGATGTCTAAATATACTTGGGATCTATGATCCATAACCCCAATGCCTGGCATTAATGGGGCCAGATCTGGTCCTGGGGGAGCGCCCAAAAGTACTTGTGCCCATGGGAGTTGAATGACCTGGTGTGACATTGCACCGAAGTGCTTGACTTGCTAGATTGATTTATGACATTAGACAGTTCGTGAATTACTTGACCTGCTTGAATACATGAAGTACTTGAATTACGTGAAATACTTGACTTGTACATACTTGCGTGAAATGGCCAATTCCATGATAATACTTACTACATGATTATTCTCTACTTGAACTTTACTCTCTCACCTATTCTTATTCCATGTTTTATTTACGTTTCTCGGCATAGCACATACCTTTATCCAAAATGTTAATTACTTTAAGTTGCCTGGTATAAAGATATAAATCCTACTGAGTGTTTTACTCACCCTACATTTTCGGTTAACATTGCAAGTAGTTCCGACGATGAACCCCAAACACATGGGGATGGCCAAGAGTGAAACGAGAGATCAAGTTCATCTTAGTTACCTAGGTTTATGAGTGTACTCTTGCTAGAATTATGTACTTGGAAGTTGTATTATGCCTCTTAAGGCTTAAGAATGTTGTAAAACTTTATTTCGATGAAATAAAAGTACCCTTTTCTTCTTGTGTCCCATTATGGTTGGACCCTATTATACATGCTCTTGATCGACATGAATGTTCACGACTCGTCGCGCCTCGCTATACCACGTCGGGACGTGACAGTCTGAGATCCCCAGGGTTTTCAAATGAAGGAGCGGGCCCTTGGCCATTTGAGCAATATCATTGTATTGAGCATATTTCTCTTTGTTCTGCATGTGCATGAGCACACCTATGTTTGTCCATGTCCCAGGGACAGCCACATAAAAGAATGAAATAAAAAAATGGAATTGTTCTGCCATCAGAATATCTGATCGTAGGTTCATTGCTCCAACCTAGACAATGCAAATTTCCCTCATTGTCTCCCCTTTTCCAAGCTAAAAACCAAACATAGCAGGAGACATAAAAAGGAGTTGGAGTTTAACAATTAAATTAATGGGGACTCAGTCAGCCCTATGGCTTTTCTTGCCTGGGCATGATTTCAACCTTCATGACACTCCAAGTGACTGCACCAGGTATGAAGTCCGAACAAAGAATGGACGAAGACTCAAGGCCAGTTCAGTCCCTATGGTTAATCTTCCCTGAGCGTTCTTATAAAAATCCTTTTCCATTCTCTGGAACCTAAACCATTGGGGCATGGCAGCCTCTCTTGATTTTAGCCTCTTGTCTGCTAGTACTTGGCCTAAAAGCCTTTGGGTGCGCCGTGGGATCTTTTCTCTGAAGATCTTGGGTTTTTCTAAAATATTTTATCTTCAAAATATCCTTCCATTGATCCACGTGCCAAGAAGAGAGTATTCTTCTCATGGAAGTGTCAGCTGACCTTGGATCACGGGCCAAATGTTTGGCCTTCGAGCATGAGCGTGAGTTGCGTGGCAGACACAAAGGCATAGCTATATATCACTGTACCAGTTATTTATCATCCCTACTTAACTATTTTTCACCCTTATCACCTAGCTGTCTCCCCTACATATCTATTTTTCACCCTTAGCCCCTATAGTCATCGCCTTCGATCGACCTTCTTCTGCCTTCGCCTGTACCAGTCATTTGTCATCCTACTTATCTATTTTTCACCCTTATCGGCTAGTTGTCTCCCTTCCATATCTATTTTTCACCCTTAGCCCCTATAGCCGTCGCCTTTGTTCAACCTTCTTCTACCTTCACCTGTTCCCTTCACTTGTTAGCTTGCCGGGCTATTTTTCACCTGTATCGCACATTTGTCTACCCTACACACTCATTTGTTATCCTTAGGAATCATTTGTTCCCCTTGTGAACCTGTTTACCTGTGTTCTTCATTTGTCAGCCTGGTGAGCTGTTATTCACCCTTGCTCATCTTTTTTTTAGCCTTGAGGGCTATCTGTCAACCCACACCTCCTTTTTTTCATCCTTGTTATTGGCCTTCTTGCCATTCTCACCACTAGTGCCCAACAAATCAGTTAGACAGAATTATCCCAATCCTTTGAACTTTGGGCATTCCGTCCCTTCTAAATTCATTTGAGTATCTGGTTCTCTCTTTGGCATTTATCCATGGACTTCCTTCAATGCAATCAAACCCTTCCATGACTCGTTGCCCATGACCCACCTGGTAGACTAGCTCTACTAGGTCTGTAGGATCAGACCTGAGGCAGCAAGGAGTAGACTCTAGGAGTCGACTCCTTTCTCCACAAGATCTGCCTGCCTTCCTCGCACAGCCAGACGAAGTAGGAGTCGACTCCATGTGTCGACACCTCCTTCGACCTTGCTGTCACCCATTTTCACCCATTATTACTGTGTGGGCTAGAATTCCTAAAAAAAAATGTCTGAAGACAAGCTTGCCGAGCTTTTCTTAAGCTCAATTTCCCATACCTTTTTCCCCAAGGATTGGGTAAATCATTGGCATTCCCATCCCCTTTAATCTGAACCCCTAATTCTTCTGCACAAGAAAAAAAAGTTAAAAAAATAGAAAGATGAAGAAGCTGCCACCTGAAATCCCTAAAGTAAATGCATCCATATGATTGGAACAAATCTCACTTGCAAGTGAAATCAGAAAATAGTAAAACACAAAAACAAAAAAAAACATAATAAGGCATATGTTCTAGTGGGCTTTATGGACTTCTCACCTCCCTCAGACCCCAAAAAAGGGGAATACATATCTCAAGCCCTAGCAGCTATGCTTGGCTTCCAGGGGATCGTCCCCATTATGGCCATGACTCAGTTTGCTCAACGCTAAAAGTCTCTCTTCCCCAAAAATCATATTACTGCTCAGACTCAGGACCCCTTTGAGTTTGATCCCAAAAATTCTGATGAATTGCTGCATCCATTCATTGTGTGTACACACTTTGAGCATACAACAGAAGCAAATTAAGAATGAGCAAATGTTTGCATGAATGTCTACACTTTCCTGGTGCCCTGTTATATCAAATGGTGAGTAGTGGAAAGTCGGGTTAGGCCTCGCGGGAAACTCTCACTATGCGTGAGTGCAATACTTCGTCACGTGCTGGGTGTCGGCTTAATGAATCATTCTTACTGCATTACCTACCCACATGTGTTATATCCTGCTTTACATAGCAAGCATTGCTTTCATGTATCTTTTCCTCGGTCCCTCACGGGCCCTTCTTTCTTGGCGATTAATCAAGGGTTTTCTCCCCTCTGGGAAGATGTAATTAACGCCGATACCTATATAGTGTGGCGGACTTCTGGTCCTGACACAGATTTCACATTCGTCTGACCAAGTTAGATCGAGCGCATATTAAATTTATCATGGAAGTGACTGGCACACCTATAAAGCAAATAAAATCCGCAATAAATAAAAAGATAACAAAAGAACAAAAAAGTGCGTCACCAAGTTGGCACGCCCGATGGGACCAAGTCTCCCTTCATCTCTTCGCCAAAGGAAAAGGCCCTGGGGTCCTTCCTGAAATTACTGATTGTTCGTCCATTCTATTTTGCAGGAATTGCAATGACAGGTGGATTGGCAGCACTCACTTTTGGCCCGCAAGTGGTCGCTGACCATGTGAAACACGGATACCTGGCGGTGCCCACTGTCTTCGAGACTCTGCCACCAGTGGTGGGGTTCCCCAATTTCCTCGACGTCGCCTTTGTCGGCTTGCTGCTAGTCGAGGACGCTGAAGTGAACAAGACCGTCGCAGCCAAGGCCGTGAGTCCTGCCACGGCAAGCCTTCCCTGGAGGGTCATTTCGCCACGCAGCATCAACTCATGCTTCGTCCACCATGTGGACTACTGTGCTATCCCCGCCAGCGACAAGGGGTCCAAGGGAAAGAAGAAGAATGGTTGCTGTTCCCCGAGGCCAACTCTCGACCTCCGGGAAGTCTGTTCTAATAGGCGACGTTCGAGTATATTGATTAGCGCTCGTTTGTTTATATTTATTCACATCGCACACATCATGTTTAAGCTTTAACGAAGTTAATTATGCAATTTTTACTTGATAATCTTGGTCTCTCACAAAATGGAGATTTTTCTGTAATTAATGAGACTTGAGCCCTTTTTTAATAAAAATATTTACATAATTAAACGTTACTAAAATCACAAGGAACTTCATTATAATTGTTTTCTACAAAGTTGACTTGGTATGAACAAAATGGGAGATTATTGGCTTGTAGTCATTGTTAAGATCTTGAGGGACTCAAATTTAATTTTTTTGCATTTTTACAACTTTGTGAACAGTCACATGAGCCCTTCCCCACGTGTACAGGTGAACTGCATGGGACTTCTCAGTTGGCAAGGAGGGCAGCAGCAAGCTCTCCCTTCTCCAGCGTGTGCGAAGCCCGTGGCCACTCTCCTCCCTCTGGCAGACCATTTAGGGAACCGGTGAGATTGAGGCAAGAGTAGTCGCATCTCGGGATCACAAGGGGAGCCAGCGAACATAGCTTAAGAACAGGCGGCACCTCTAGCAGATCACGGCTCCAGTTGGATAGCAGCCATGCGAGTAGAGTGGCAGCAAGCTTACAGGCAGGCTGAGCTATGCATGGGAAACCAGCGGCAGCCGTAGGCAATGACAAGGCATGCATCAGCTTGTGTAGAGACTGAGCTTGCATGGGGAAAGGGTGAGATCTTCTGGCATCAACCGTGGCATATGGCAGTGGTGTGAAGAGCATGTAGGAGCTCCAGTCAGCGATGGGTGCAGGAGCAACATCACCCCATGCTCCTATAAAACTCGCAGTTCCCCCCTCTCTACAGGAACTTCTTCCCCCCCTCTCTTCTCTGATCTCTTCCTCCCTTCTCCCTCATCTTTCTTCTTCTACTCTAGCCTTCTCTCCTTCGCACGGGTTTCCCGTTCCTCTTTCTCTTCCCTTCCCCTTCTTCTTCCCCTCTCCTCTCTTCTCTTCCTCCTCCTTTCGTAGGTGTCCCTCTTCCCCTTCTCCCTTCTCACTTCCTCCTCCCCACGGTAGTCAATAGGGCTTCTCCTCTCCCTCTCTTCCCTCTCTGATCTCTCTCCTTTCTCTTCTCCACTCCACCCTTTCCCCCTTCTTTTCTTCCTTCCCTCTCCCTCTTCTCCTTTCTCTTTTTTCACCTCTCTCTCCCCCAAGATCCGACACCCCTGTTTTGAATAGGGGCACCGTTCCTCTTATCCGGACTCATATTCTGCGAGTGTTGCTCTTTACCCCCCTCTCGCTGCTCTTTCTCTCTCTCTCCCACACACCATCGGCAATCCCTCCTTCCCTTCTCCCTTCCCCTCTCCCTCTCTGCATTCCCTCTCTCCCGGCCTTTCTCTCTTCACCGCATAGCCACTCCTCCCTCGCACAGCCTCTTTCACACGTTCCCCTCTCTCCCTTCCCACTGCACACACACTTCATGTAGCTTCGGCTCGTCCCTCACCCACACACACATACTCTCACACTGCTCCGGCCTCCTCTCACCACCGGACCTCTCTTCACCTTCAACTGCTCTCATCTCCCTCTTCACCGCTCTCTGTGGCACCGCTGGTCCGCTCTCCCACTCCCTCTCTATCCCCACTGCACGCACGCCTGCACCACCTCTCTCTTGCTGGCGTCCCTCTCTTGCCCTCCCCACACACACCTGCACCGCACTTTTTCCTTCTTCGTTTCTCACCTCTCCACCTCTCCCTCTCTCCCTCTTTCTCTCTTTAACACCCACACACCGTCGCGACCACACCTTCTCACACACACCCGCACCGCTTATCCTCTCTTCGCACACACACACGTACATTACGTCTTTACCCACGTCTTCCTCTCTCCGCCACTCTTCACCTCCCTCTCTCCATCTCTCTCTTTTCCTATGATCTCTCCCTCTCTCTCTTTTCCTCTGATCTCTCCCTCTCTTTTCTCCCCCACTGCAACTCTCCTTATCTCTCTAACTCTCCCTTGCTCACACCCTCACCGGCGGCTCTCTCCTCTTCGCCCCCTTCTCTCTTACTCATCTCTCCTCCTCCTCTTTCACACTTCTCCCCACTTCTCCCCCTCCTCTGGCGTTCCTCTCCCCCACTCCCTCTGTCTATTTTCTGTGCACTTCTACATGCAGCATTGCCCTCCCTTCTACAGGCACCGGACGGTTCCCTCTCTATCCCCATTCCCTCTCTCTTTCTCTCCTTCACATAGCAGCTCTCCCTCTCTCCGTTGCTTCCCTTCACCTGCACTGTTCACAAGCGCGACCTCCCCTTCGCATGACAATTGCCGCGTTGACGCCCTCACCGTGGGGCTTCTTCTCCCTTCCCCCCTATGGGTCCCCTCTTTGCACTCTTACTCTCATCACTCTCTCTCTCTATTTCCTGCACCTTCCCTCACCCTCTTCTCTTCTACACCACCTTTCTCTCACTCCCTGCACAGGACATCCCCTCTACACTACTCACCCGTCACCCCGTTCTCACCTCTCCCTCTCCCATTCTCCTCTACACTTCTCACACCATCACACACACAGCCCCACACACTCGCCCTGCCTTTGCTCCCTCCATCCTACACTGCTCTCACTCTCCTTCTCACACTCACTTTGACTCCACCTTGCCCTTCCTATTGCAAACACACATGCATCCCCCTCTCTCCGTCTCACCTTCTCACACACTATATTTCCACTCAATTTTTCTTTATTTTTGTTTATTTACCTTCTCTCCTCCCTCTATTTCTCTCTCTCTATCTCTCCCTATTTCTCTCTAAATCTCTCTCTCTAAGGCTCTCTCACGGCGGCATCTTCTCCTAAGTTCGGCTCTCCAAGGTCCAAGGGCGTGGATGATGGCATTTCTCAATGGCTATTTTTTCACCTTACTTCTCTATGCTTAGTTTAGTTAGAGTTTAGTTGGGGTTGTAATTTTCTATTTTCTTGTTGTCTTGTAAACGTTTAATTTTTTGAGCAATAAAATTAGTTTAGTGTTATTCTCATTGTCTCCCGTATTTTCTTCTTTCTTCTTTCTATATTTCTCTATCTAAATTCTCTAAATTTCTTTAGGTAGATTTACTTTTATGTAATTTTAAATTCTAACCAAAGAAAAAAGAAAAAAAATCATTCCAAAATTTTCTTTTCAAAATACAAAGTTTTCAATCTTAATATCTAAACCTCTCCGTGGATTCGACCCGGACTTACCACGAAACTACGGTTTTATTTTTTTGCAAGTTTGGAATTTAAGATTGACGGCCATTGTGTTTAACCACACACATTTAGGTTCGACCAATTTTTGGCGTCGTTGCCGGGGAGGCTTATGATTAATGAGTTGAAATTTTGTTTCTCTTGTGAATATATTTCTACTAATCTATTTTATTTTCTTATTTTTACAGAAAAAAGAATAAAAAAAAGTAAACCAAAAAATCAAAAACAAAATATGTCAGAAAAATATGTCACAGAAACCTGAAGCGTAGGTACAGAGAATGGAATTTAGAAATTCCAAAGAAAATATCTGTCGCAGAAAGTCTGAGAATTGTCGCAGAAGGTTTGATCAGAAAATAAAATAAAAATAAAAATAATGGGCAAAAAAATAAAAAACATTCAGAGGTAAGTTCTCCTTTCTTTCCGTAGTTTTTGAATTGAGTCAAAGAAAAAAAAGAAAAAAAAGGACGATGGATTGGACTTCATGTAAGTATCATAAACCCCTCTCATTTTGTGTCGTTTCCTTAGTGTTCTTGCATATTGTGGTTAAATAGGTTCAAAAAAAAAACTCTTAACTTGAACTCAATAAAATCTTCATCTCAAGATTACAAACCACACCATCCAAGTTTTTGGTCATGTATCATTTAAAATAGAAGTTAATTTTTGTCAATTACATTTTGAAGATCGCGAGGGGCAATGTACGTTCTACTTATCATATCAGGAGCATGCATTATTGCATAAGAACCCCTTGTTTTGAAATTGTGGTGAGCATTTCATTTTGAAAATATTCTAAGGGCGACACCCATAATCACATAAGGTGGGGATTTGATCACCCTTCCTTGGCCCACAAACTATATTTCCCTTTCATCTTTGCATGTCCTAAGCCTTAAATAAAATTTAGTAGACATTGGCCCTAGGTTCACACTATGGTTCTGGTGCTATTTGGGCTTACCATCTTATGAAAATTGATGTCTAAGGCAAGACGGTCGGATGGCAAATGTCTTAAGCGGGCTAGTGGTTCTCTACTTAGGTCCCTACGAAAGTAGGGGGAGTCTCCCACTACCCCACCCCTTACCTGACTGGTGAAAATATTGAGGGTGAACTTAAGTTGAACTTTAGCCATTTTGTGAAACTCCACTTGTAGGTCTAAGTCAGATCTAGGTCGTTAGGTACTTTGTGTGTTAACTTGTTTGTGTTTGCATAAAAATAAAAAAAACAAACAACAAAACAAAAAATTCCCCTCTTCTCTCTCTTCGTCCTAATTAGTGTTAGCCAAAAAAAAATCATTTCCACGGATCGGGTTTTTAATCAAACTAATGGCTTGACCCAAAATCAATTCATTCCAATGGCCCCAAGCTCCTTTACACCACCTACCTTTCAAGGATGATCACACATGGGCCCAACTGACCCATTATGTAGGTAAGTACCCAACCCAATATCCATCTTTCACCCAATCTTACCCGACCTTCAATGAAAGACCATATCCTTGGTCAGCCCAACAAGAGAACTCCACACCCATGGTAGCCCAATATCCTTATCCTCCCCCAAATCAGGACCAATTTGCTCAATCTTATTTAGGGGATCAAATGCCTGTTGAGCTATGGTTTTGATGATAACTAAACTTAGTATGTAATGCTATGGTTTTGTGTGATTAAGTGAATGATGATAACTAAACTAAATGGTTGATTGTTCCTGTCGATTGGTTGAATATGATTGAATTGAACATGTGCTTTGAATGCCTCCTATGCATACTCTTCATGGAGCTTGGTTACATGATGCATTCATATTGGACAAATGGATAGATCTTGATCTTTAGTCAATCATGTTTTCAAAGTGTTTACTTGTATATGTGCATGGCTAAATTGTTCCCATACCTTGCTCACTTGCATAGAAATAATCCTTGACCTTTAGCTTAAAGCTTTTATGGTTCAAAGTGTTTGTATGCACCTTGAACATGGGCTTTCATATATGCATTTCACACAATTATCAAATTGATTATTAAGCTAAAGTTCTAATCATTTTTATTATGGTTTTGCAAGTTAAATTCTTTGTATAATACCTCCAAGATCAAAGGAGTTTGATGCCACAGAGTTTGGAAGGGTTGCAATGGAGTTTGGGGCTAAAATGTAGTAGTATGGAATTTACTGTAGCTGGCGGTCGACCGACCTGTAGCTAGCGGTCGATCGAAATTACCAGAATTCAGAAAACTGTAGTTTTTCACATTTTGGTCGACCGTCGGGTGGTGGCCGGTCGACCGAAAATTCCAGAATGCAAAAAACTCCATTCCGCAGATTTCCGGTCGACCGCCAACCTACCTCCGGTCGACCGCCAGCCCCGAAGCCACTTTTGTTGACTTGGTTTTTCCATCCTGTGGAGAGGTATCTTCACCCATTTGCTACCCCCAATCAAGGAGGATTTCGTGGATCTGGTCTGGGGCTTGTCCAGGACCATTCAAGGGTTATAAAACTCTCTTATGGAGTCATAAACCCTAGCTATCTAAGGGGAAATCAAGAGAGATCCAAGGGAGATCAAGAGGGTGCTGTCCAAGGAGGAAGAAGAAGGATACTGTAGCCGTGAACAGTACTCTATGCAGCAAGTGTTCTTCATCCATTCTCAACCCATTGAAGGCATATCTGAAGCCAACCTCTTCCAAGGAAGAGAAGAGCTAAGCAAGCAAGCAAGGATTCCAAGAAGAGTGCCTAAGGGAGAAACATGAGAAGCCAAGCAAGCAAGAATGGAGAAAAGCTAAGCAAGCACGGATTGAAGATCTGGTCAAGTGAAGATTGAAGATACGTTCAAGATCCGCAACATGCATTCAAGGGGAACCCAAAACAAGAGTTTTCTAAACTAAGCCTCATCGTCTTTATGCTTTGGGTGTTGTATTTGTGTTCGTCATAAACTGAAGAACTTGTGTGTGCGTGGATCGTTGTTGGATCCGTGGTCATATGTGTGTGTGTTGTATTTGATTCGTGTATGTGCGTGGATCTTCCTAGATCTATGTTTATGTGTGTGTGGGTCTATTTAGATCCGTTCTATCTTGTGTGTGTGGTTTGCTACACTTGTGGCAGCGGGTGTTTGTGTTGGTGATCCGGTTGTCGGATCGTGTTGGAGACATCATGTCCATGTGTGTGTGTGTATTGGGGCGCGTCCCCGTGTGTGTGTGTGCAGGCATCGTCCTGCGTGTGTGGTTGGAGCGTCGTCTCCGTTTGGGGATTTATCCCCGAGTGAAGCCTCACCGAGTTTGGTGAGGGGTGGACGTAGGATTGTCGTCGTTGCATCTGAACCATCTTAAAAATCGCCGTGCATTGTGTTTGAATTGTGTGGTTTGTTCCATTTCGTCTACCCCCATTCTACGTGAATGTGAGTGTACATTATAGTTCAGTTTTTATCCTCGTTCACCTTGCATAATCTATCTCATCACCAAATAGATTTCGACAAACTCATTTTGTGATTGAATAGATTTGAATCTCCTTATTAGCATCTTATCACATATTTTACAAAAGGCCAAAACTTTCATTAAAATTTGTAAACACCCAATTCACCCCCCTCTTGGGTGTCATTGATCGTAGGACTTCAATTGGTATCAGAGCCAATGCTCTAACTTCATAGATCTAATGATCTAGAGTGATCCAGATCAATGACTACGATGATGTACACCTTAAACTCTCCACCCATATTTGATGGTTGCAATTTCGATGTGTGGTTAGGAAGGATGTGTAGTCTAGTCAATTCATACGACCCTAAGCTATGGAAGCTTATTTCACATGGTCCATATGAATTACCTAAGGATAAAAGTGTCTGGACTACAAATCAAAAGCTTAAACATGATCAAAATTGTTTAATTTTAAAGTTATTTACTACTGCAGTCAATTCTAATCAATTTCCTTTTGTTTCCCATTGCAGATCCGCGAAGGAAATATTGGATGGATTAGCAGACTTCAAGGAAGAGCATGAAGACGAATGCCTTGTGGCTGGCACGAGTGATCAAGGAAGTGTTCAACAAATTGAATCAAGCTCCAAGGTAAATTCTAACTCCGATTATGAGGATGAATTTAGCTATGAAGAACTGTTGAATGCATATGATGAGTTTGCTGAAAAATAGAAGAAGTTAAAATTAGAAAATAAAAATTGAAAAATGATGCTGAACAAAATAAGTGTAATTCCTGTTGTAAAAAATGCTTGCATCTAGAGGAATTGATTGAGTCTCATGTGTTTGATCTTGAAATTCAAAAAGATCAAATTTCCTCCCTGAGAAATGAAAACAAAGATTTGAAAGAGAGAATAAGTCTAATGGATAACGGTCAAGTTGAACTCCTTCATGATAAGAAACTTGAAAAAGAAAATGAGAAACTGAAGGAATTGAACACGGCCCTTTCTGAAAGATTGTTTTCTTTTGAAAAAGGAAAATTTGTGAATATTCATGAATTTGAAAGAGTGGATGAATTGTTGCAAGAAATTGAAAGTCATAAAACCTTCAATGTCACTTTACATGAACAAGTCAATTCTAGTGAAAATAAGATGGCTTCCTATAAATTGCACATTTCATTCCTTGAAAAAGAAATTTCTGACTTGAATGCTTCATTGTCTAGATTTGTCAATGGTCAAGAAAACTTGGACAAATTATTGGGAATGAAAGTTAACTTTCAAAGAGAGGGGCTGGTGTTTAATCCTATGAACAAAAAGAAATTTGGAAGTAAAACATATACTTCATTTGTTCATGATAATTGTGCACCTAGCACCTCCACATCTCACTCCCAGCAACTTACTGTATCAAGAACCCAATCAAATCAGAAAAATAGTGTGAATGTCCAAAGGATTCAAAAAGAAAACAAAAATAAAAAAATCAACATGCATCAAAAATCTAAAAATGTTGCTAGCATCACTATGCATGTTAAGCATATCTCTGCCTTACACACATATCCACTAATGAAGAAACTCTCATGCTTTTACTGTGGAAGACATGGACATGCCATGCATGATTGTTTCATTATGAAAAATGATGACTTGAGCGCATGTAGAAATCAAGCTGGTCTGAAAAATGCAAAGAAATCTTTCACCACAAAACCCTCCATGGATTATAATCATTGTGGAAAAAGGGGACACACAACTTCATATTGCTGGTTATTGTCGAAGAGAAAGAACTCTCATTCAACATATCATGATCACTCACATGAATTGGTAGAACCAATGAAAAGAAGGAATATGATGCCATGTGCCCTCTACCATCATTTTGGCAAATCTGGGAATGTTAAGCATGATTATTTTCGCATGAGAAATAATGACTTGAATGTTGTTAAGAATTGGAAGTTGCATGCCAATGTTGCTCCTAACCCACAAGGACCTAAAAGGATTTGGGTACCTAAGATTGTAAAATGAAAAATCTATTTTACAGGTGTGGCATGGAGTGTAAAGTATGAAATCTACTTTTGTCAAGAAGGTAAGGCACACGGACCAAGTGGCATGAGTCAGCTTGAAAGAAAAATCAAAAACTGAACTTGAAAAATCAGGTGATATCCCTCCTATTCTCTCCAGTGATTGTGTAAGGTTTTGAATCATTTTGAGTCTTATAGTCATGTAATCTTGTATATGTCCTCACATGCATTCCATTCATGGCTGTTTGCATATTTGTATGCATCTCAAGTGTCATATAGCATCTTGTTGTAGGGAAGCTTGAAGACTCTTCAAGTCATGATTTCACTACATACATTGAGTTTGCATACACATTCATGTCTGTGTGAACCTTCAACTCATTCTTAAATTTTTGAATATTGTGAACTCATCGCAACTCCCGTGTCTTCATCACACATCCATGACTCCATATAGCATTAGAATTTTTTGAAACATCTTGCATTCATGCACACATATTAAGGAGGAGCAACCACGTTCATCATATGAATTTAGTGTCTAGGTTCACACATGAGTCATGCATGGCATCTAGAGCTATCTAGGAAATGTCAATTGTTAAATGAATTTATCATGTCATTGTTAATAAATTTGAATCGAAATTGATAAATCAATTCTGTTTGCTCCTGGATGCAGATTATACTCCCAAAATCTAAATAATGATGGGCTAGTCATGACCAAGCTTGAATCAACTAGAAGAATACATTGCAAGGATGAAAATAATGAGAACCCTATCAAGTTACTATAAGAAGATGGGCTACTTTGTGTAGAATAACTTTCAGGATCGACTCAAGTATAAGGTGGTGAAAGTCTTATACGTGTTGAAGTAAGTACCCAAGACATGGTATGAAAAGCACGTATCTATTTTAACCAAGAATGGGTTCAATAGGTAAGCTTGATCAAGCACCTCTCACAAGGCAAATCAGGTAAAAGACTTCTTAGTGGTTCAAGTACATTTGGATGACATCATTTCTGAGCTACTAATAAAGCCTTTTGTGAAGATTTTACTGGGATTGTGCAAGAAGATTTTAAAATACTCTCATGAGTAAATTGAATTTCATTCTTCTTTGAATTGCAGGAGAAAGACTTGGAAGAAAATAGATTCTCAAGGCAAAGGTAAGAAAGTAAAAGCTGAAATATCAACCTTCATGAGGTTGGTGATTTTAGTGATTGAAGGCTTTCAATCTTATCTCATGAACTAAGGTAATTCAACCTTGTCAATTCATGCAATGGCCGTCTTTGTCACTTGGTAACACACTCAGGTGACAGGTATTGATTCTAAAAACTTGAATAGATATTTACTAGCATGTTGTGATGAATGTGCCTAATTGGTTGAATCAAATTAAAAATCTTGAAAGATGTGTATGAAGTGGTTGCATATTGAATATTCTCAATTTGAATTGCATGATCACACTTGAATTGAATTGCATATCTGGTATATCAAATGGCGTCTGTGGAAGAGCGGATCATGTCCATTTGGAAGCATTCCCTATGCGTTAAGCTGGGTCTTCGGACTAAAATCTCCGCCTCGTACCAGATCTTGAAAATTGTGATTGGTTGATTTGTGAATAAATCCTTGAGCTGGGTTATTTAAATTGAAAATGTATTTTTGATTAAATATTTCAAACATTTGGCTTGTGGATGAATTCTCATTTCAAAACTTGTGAAAGACCTTTGAAAATCTATTTTTGAACAATTCTGAAAATTGGGTTGCATTACTTAATTTTACTCATTTAAACACCCTTATTTCATAAAGGTCATGTCATGAAAATGTTTGTTGACACATTAATATAATATGAATCCTCCAATATGGAATTTACCTCATGGTTTAAAGATCAAGCCCTCCTATGCTACATTTGCAACTTGCATCACATGCTCATCTAGGCATAGGTTGCATGCATAACAATTCATGCATTAGCTGAAGTTAGTTCATTCATTTGGTATCAGAAGTTTTACACCACATTGCATTCTATCTTGGCATGTTACATTTCATTATTATATGATCAAAGGTTGCATTGCATTCGAACTCATGCATTAGCTGCATTCAGTTCATTCAATTGGTATCCATTTGATTGGTATCAGTTGCATATTTGCATTACATGTTACATACATTCCCTCTATGTGCTTGCTTGATACTATATGCTATTCACCCCCATCCTTTAAAATTTCTATGACTTTATGTCTTCTTGCTAAATAATGTTACATTTGAGTCATTATTGGAGTGTTTCATGTCATACACTCTGGGGGAGAGTTCATATCTCATAAGTGTATCTATTTAGGGGCAGTTGCACTGTTATGTGCTCATGATATTTTTGGTATACATACTGAATAAAATTCATACACATCTTGCACAAATGTGAAAATGAGTGTTAAAGAGAAGGATATAGGAATTTTCTTTCAACACTATGGAGATATTAAACTTGCTGCATGAATGTTGAAGAGACAGTTGAGGAAAAAGCTGCCTACCTATCTTTGTTCAAAAATCTAAAATGAAAATGAAAGGTAGAGTAATGCTCAGTCTCACTGAGTAAATTGGGTACATGTCACCTGAGACGTGATGTGGTTCATTTCTGAAAAGTGTTGACTAAAATACCTCTATTCAAGATGAGGTGAAATGGTTCAGTATTCTGAGTAACAGGGGATTCTGGCATGAGCTCCATGCGTCTACTCGCGTAAAAAGGAATTATTTGAACCTGATCACTCTTGAAAAATTCTGACTATCATGTGATATTGGTTGAGTTGAAAAATGATGGTGAAAATTCATTGTGGTAGAGCGTAGCCTCCAATACGATGTTCTCAAAATTGAAGTACAGTCTATAAAATGTCTCCCTGTGTTAATCTAAAAATCTGAATATCCATATTGCAACTATCATTTTTCATGTTACTCGCTTACACTTTGGAAATTTGATTCATTATGTATTCTGAAAATTGATTAACTGTATTAGTAATTGCATGAATCTCCTATATGATTGCACAATCTCCCATGTGTTATAAGTGAACATTTCAGTTGCTATGACCCTCATGCACCCTTCTTATACCCATTCCATCTTAAATAAGTACGGGAGAGCTGTGTTGCATGTATATATACGTATTTGTCTGTTTGTTTGCTTATGCATCTCACATGTCATCACATGCATATGTTGCATCTCATGCATTTCAAACCACAAATCAAAAATTAAAAATCTGAAAATAATGAAAACCCAAAAATTGAATGGACTTCACATGCTGCACACTTGTTAAATAAGCTTTGGATTTTGATTGACCAAGGGGAGAAGCGTGAAATTACCTCTACTCATCCTACCACGTCCAAGTGATCAACAATTGGTATCCTCTTATGCCAACCATTGGTATCACAAAACAAATAAAAATCTGCAAACATGACAATCAAGAACAACATGATTAGGTGCCTCCCAAGCACTCCATGAACCCACTTGCTTATAATTTACTCATGCTTCATCAAAACTTCAAACGTGGGTCATTGTTCCTTGCTCAATCATCATGCTGCTATTTGGACCTCAGTGGTTTCTTCCCTTCATCTTGATAGTGTTAATGTGGAAGATAGATTGACGTTCATCCGCCTGTTGATACTGTCAAAGGGGGAGCAAGAATTGCTCTTGCTTCGTTGGTTTCGTTTTGCTTGTTGATAAGGGAGAAAGCATTGCCTTATCCCGCTTTTTGATAATGTCAAAGGGGGAGAAAAAGAAGATTCATGATTACCTGTGTTAGGGGGAGGAGAACATGTTGTATCCTCATTTAGTTTGTCCTCATTTATCCCTAAGTTTGTCATCATCAAAAAGAGGGAGATTATTGAGCTATGGTTTTGATGATAACTAAACTTAGTGTGTAATGCTATGGTTTTGTGTGAATAAGTGAATGATGATAACTAAACTAAATGGTTGATTGTTCCTTTCGATTGGTTGAATATAATTGAGTTGAACATGTGCTTTGAATGCCTCCTATGCATACTCTTCATGGAGCTTGGTTACATGATGCATTCATATTGGACAAATGCATAGATCTTGATCTTTAGTCAATCATGTTTTCAAAGTGTTCACTTGTATATGTGCATGGCTAAATTGTTCTCATACCTTGCTCACCTGCATAGAAATAATCCTTGACCTTTAGCTTAAAGCTTTTATGGTTCAAAGTGTTTGTATGCACCTTGAACATGGGCTTTCATGTATGCATTTCACACATTTATCATATTGATTATTAACCTAAAGTTCTAATCATTTTTATTATAGTTTTGCAGGTTAAATTCTTTGTATAATCCCTCCAAGATCAAATAAGTTTGATGCCACAGAGTTTGGAAGGGTTGCAATGGAGTTTGGGGCTAAAATGTAGTAGTATGGAATTTACTGTAGCTGGCGGTCGACCGACCTATAGCTGGCGGTCGACCGAAATTACCAGAATTCAGAAAACTGTAGTTTTTCACATTCTGGTCGACTGCCAGGTGGTGGCCGGTCGACCAAAAATTCCAGAATGCAAAAATCTCCATTCTGCAGATTTCCGGTCGACCGCCAACCTACCTCCGGTCGACCGCCAGCCCCGAAGTCACTTTTGTTGACTTGGTTTTTCCATCCCGTGGAGAGCTATCTTCACCCATTTGCTGCCCCCAATCAAGGAGGATTTCGTGGATCTAGTCTGGGGCTTGTCCAGGACCATTCAAGGGTTATAAAACTCTCTTATGGAGTAATAAACCCTAGCTATCTAAGGGGAAATCAAGAGAGATCCAAGGGAGATCAAGAGGGTACTGTCCAAGGAGGAAGAAGAAGGGTATTGTAGCCGTGAAGAGTACTCCGTGCAGTAAGTGTTCTTCATCCATTCTCAACCCATTGAAGGCATATCTGAAGCCAACCTCCTCCAAGGAAGAGAAGAGCTAAGCAAGCAAGCAAGGATTCCAAGAAGAATGCCTAAGGGAGAAAGAAGAGAAGCCAAGCAAGCAAGAATGGAGAAAAGCTAAGCAAGCACGGATTGAAGATCCAGTCAAGTGAAGATTGAAGATACGTTCAAGATCCGCAACATGCATTCAAGGGGAACCCAAAACATGAGTTTTCTAAACTAAGCCTCATCATCTTTATGCTTTGGGTGTTGTATTTGTGTTCGTCATAAACTGAAGAACTTGTGTGTGTGTGGATCGTTGTTGGATCTATGGTCGTATGTGTGTGTGTCGTATTTGATTCGTGTGTGTGCGTAGATCTTCCAAGATCTGCGTTTGTGTGTGTGTGGGTCTATTTAGATCCGTTCTGTCTCGTGTGTGTGGTTTGCTGCACTTGTGGCAGCAGGTGTTTGTGTTGGTGATCCAGTTGTCGGATCATGTTGGAGACATCATCTCCGTGTGTGTGTGTGTGTATTGGGGCGCATCCCCGTGTGTGTGTGCAGGTGTCGTCCTCCGTGTGTGGTTGGAGCGTCGTCTCCGTTTGGGGATTTATCCCCGAGTGAAGCCTCATCGGGTTGAGTGAGGGGTGGACGTAGGATTGCCGTTGTTGCATCTGAACCACCTTAAAAATTGCCATGTATTGTGTTTGAATTATGTGGTTTGTTCCATTTCATCTACCCCCATTCTACGTGAATGTGAGTGTACATTATAGTTCAGTTTTTATCCTCGTTCACCTTGCATAATCTATCTCATCACCAAATAGATTTCGACAAACTCATTTTGTGATTGAATAGATTTGAATCTCCTTATTAGCATCATATCACATATTTTACAAAAGGCCAAAACTTTCATTAAAATTTGTAAACACCCAATTCACCCCCCTCTTGGGTCTCATTGATCGCGGGACTTCAATGCCATTCCTTCCCCTTGAACATGCTTCATCATGCCAAAACCTCCCTACACCTTCTTGGACCCCTATCTTTGAGTGGGGAGATCAAAACAAATTCTCTTGAAAAAATCCTCAACATCAAGCTCTATGCCTTCTCGAGCCATATGTTCAAACAAAATTTGATCAAAATCAATATGGAGGGCATGACACAAACTTTTCATCATCTCATTATCCACAAGAAGGCTATCCTCATCAATATAATCCTCAACACAACCGTTCTACCCCTCCATATAATGGTCCTAACAATGAAGAAAAACTTAACCAATTGATTCAAATCATCTTGACTAATCAACAAAGCATTGGCTCCCTTCAAACCAAATTGGACCAACTCACAAGAGCCACATATGAATTGGTGATAGACCAATTGCCTAACCCCATTGATGCAAACCTTGAAGATCAATTCCCCCAGTTTATCCAACACACTTATTCTTGCCAACAACCCATGATTCCTCTGCCAAATGAAACTCTTGACCTAGGTAATGAGGAAATTATGGAAGAATTTGGGATAACTAGCAAGATGGCTTATTTGATTAAGGAGTCCACACCCATCTATAAGGAGAGCCACAATGAGTCGGTTGAAATCAAGTTGGAGGGTGAATTAAATGATGTGCAAAATGGTGCCATTCAAAATTATGAAATTGAGAGTATCGATGGCCCAATTGAGGAAGAACGTAGAAATGAGGATTGTCTAGCTGAAAATGATGATGACAAAGTAATGGAATATGACCCTCCTCACTTCGAAGAATATCATGAAAGGATCGCATCGGAATATTTCTCATTTCATCTTATGGTCCCACAATTGGAAAAATTGATTGACATTCTCCCTATGTTAGAACAATGTGAACACTTTGGTATGGAGAGTGTCATCATTAACTCATGTGAGGAGAAGCATAAGGAAGAAGGTAATGTTGATGTTGCAAACATGTTAAATGATAACTCTGATGAGGAAGAGAATGGTGAAGAGCCTTTAAGTGAAAAATCCATCTCTCATTTAGATGCCCCAATTGTAGAGAAGATAACTGATAATCTCATTTTGATAGAAGATATTGATAACGGGGCATCACTTGAAGAAATTGAGAACATCACTCCAAACACCAAAGGCCCATTTGAGGAAATGCATGGAGAGGGGGATTGCTTTGTGGATAATAAGTTTGTTGATTTAATGAAGATGAATTTTGAATATCCTCCTCCTCTTGAGGAATGTGATGAAGGGGTCTTATTAGAGAATTTCACATTTGATCTGACCTATGATGAAGGGGCCTTACTGGAAAATTTACATTTAATCTTCCCACCCCATTATTGGAAATTTTGATTGATAATCTTTATTCAATTGATGAGTGCAATGAATGGGCCTTACTAGAGACTTTCACATTGGATCTGACCCCTGAGCCCTACCTATAAAGTTTGAATCATTGGATGGATTAGATTCTGGGCTCACATCTCCTTCCAATTTGATTCCCCTACAAGCTAAGCCTCTCCAATATGACATTCTAGGACTTGAGGAGGATATGCCAACTATATTCACCTTTGCTTTAACTCCCCATCAGGAAGATCAATTGAATAGGGCCCTTAATGCTTATGAGGCTATGATTGAGAGGGATGTGGCTAATAATGTCAACCTTATTCATGAGCCGCCTGTCTCTGACCAAGTTTCTTTGGAGGAAGAAGTCAATAAAGGGGTACTCAGGTGGGTAGATATAGGACAAGGGGACCAATGGATTGATACTGGGTAGAAGTTCCACCCCGATCTTGATAGAATAATGGCCATTGATTGTTACATGACCCATAAAGAAGAGAACTAGCTCACACATATTGCTAATGTTAAAATCAATAATGTTCAAGACCAGCATATTTCTGGCCCACATGCACACACATATCATCTTATCTTCAAATGGCATGAATGTTGGAATTTAAAAGAAGATAAGATAACATGGTGGCTAATCATGAAATCAACTTGTTGGTTATTAGGCTTCATTGTGTCTAGCTAAAGATGTTAAACTTAGCGCTTGTTGGGAGGCAACCCAACGTTTCCCCTGTTATGTTTCAATAGGTCATTTTCATTTTTTTTGTTTGTAGGAGTTAGCTGTAGCATCAGGAGATTGTCTGGCGAAAGTCTCGTCTGCTCGCCCCAAGCTGTACCTTTCCTTTCCAAGCATTCATGTGCATTATTCTTTCACACACTGTCCATATCATCAGAGACGATGCTATTCAAGTTGGGGGGTAAGGGTAATCATTGTAAAAATCTCACGCAACCTGCTACCTTATTTTGTTAAAAAAAAAGAAGAAGAGCCCCAACTGAATTTTCATGATTCATGCTTTCATAAAAGAGACTCCGGAATGGAAAAGACAGTGGAGATGGAAGATGGAATGATTTTTTGTGTCTAGTCATGGGAACTAATTTAGAATATCCTAAGGTCTCTTAGCATTCAAAAAAAAAAATCACTTGCACATTAATGATACAGGAAGGACATGCCTTCTGTCATTTAGTTTGGTGTCTGATACTCTGCCCTCCCTAGTGAAGAGTTAGATCTGAAAAAAAAATCATGGAAAATGCCCCTAATTTTAGTAACCATGTCTGCTTCTCTTAAGGTAAGAGTTAAGGTTCGCGTCAAACGATGAAGGGATGTGCAGCACCATGTGTCAAAAGAAAAAAATGTTAAGGCTACTTGATCAAAGCTCTGATCTGGGAGGTAGAGTTGAAAGACACCTAGCTAAAATGGCAATATGGAGGATGCAATTGTCCAAACTGTGGATTTAGATTTCACGAGCACAATGCCATGAGACTTTGGGAGTATTCTAAGAAAGTTTGAGCATCATGTTCTAATCCTATGGCTAGTATGCTTTTAATAATTCTGAAATCTTAATCTGTAGTCAATACCATGAAAGAGGATCTTGACATGAGGTATGAAGTTTTTAAACTCTTGTTGGTCCCTAATTCTTAATTTGTTTGCATTGTTAAGGGACTAGCAATGAGTGAGTTAGGGGTGTGATTAGCGCTCATTTGTTTATATTTATTCACATCACACACATCATTTTTGAGCTTTAACGAAGTTAATTATGCAGTTTTTACTTGATAATCTTGGTCTCT
Organism: Amorphophallus konjac; assembly: GCA_022559845.1. Classification (NCBI taxonomy): domain Eukaryota; kingdom Viridiplantae; phylum Streptophyta; class Magnoliopsida; order Alismatales; family Araceae; genus Amorphophallus; species Amorphophallus konjac. Next base: position 39,894,647 of record CM040122.1, read on the forward strand.
CACAAAATGGAGAATTTTCTGTAATTAATGAGACTTGAGCCCTTTTTTTAATAAAAAGAATTGCATAAGAAAACATTACTAAAATCACAAGGAACCTCATTATAATTGTTTTCTACAAAGTTGACTTGGTATGAACAAAATGGGAAATTATTGGCTTGTAGTCATTGTTATGATCTTGAGGGACTCAAATTTAATTTTTTTGCATTTTTGCAACTTTGTGAACAGTCACATGAGCCCTTCTCCACGTGTACAGCCGAACTGCATGGGACTTCTCAATTGGCATGGTGGGCAGCAGCAAGCTCTCCCTTCTCCAGCGTGTGTGAAGCCCGTGGCCACTCTCCTCCCTCTGGCAGACCATTTAGGGAAACGGCGAGATCCGAGCAGTAGTAGCCGCATCTCGGGATCGCATGGGGAGCCAGCGAACATAGCTTAAGAACAGGCGGTAGCTCCGGCAGGTCACGGCTCTAGCAGGACAGTATCCATGCAAGTAGAGCGGTAGCAGGCATGTAGGTGGGCTGAGCTGTGCATGGGAAACTAGTGGCAGCCACAGGCAATGGCAAGGCATGCAGCAGCTTGTGCAGAGACTGAGCTTGCATGGGGAAAGAGCGAGATCTTCTGGCAACCGCCGTGGCAGATGGCAGTGGTGTGAAGAGCATGTAGGAGCTCCAGGCAGCGATGGGTGCAGGAGCAACAATGCCCCATGCTCCTATAAAACCCTCAGTTCCCACCTATTTATGAGAACTTCTTCCCCCCCCCCTCTCTTCTCTGATCTCTTCTTCCCTTTTCCCATCATCTTTCTTCTTCTTCTCTAGCCTTCTCTCCTTTGCATAGGTTTCCCCTTCCTCTTTCTCTTCCCTTCCCCTTCTTCTTCCCCTCTCCTCTCTTCTCTCCCTCCTCCCTTCGCAGGTGTCCCTCTTCCCCTTCTCTCTTCTCACTTCCTCCTCCCCATGGTAGTCAGTAGGGCTTCTCCTCTCCCTCTCTTCCCTCTCTGATCTCTCTCCATTCTCTTCTCCACTCCACCCTCTCCCCCTTCTTTTCTTCTTTCCCTCTCCCTCTTCTCCTTTCTCTTTTTCACCTCTCTCTCCCCCAAGATCCGACGCCCCTGTTTTGAACAGGGGCGCCATTCCTCTTATCCGAACTCCCATTCCGCTAGTGTTGCTCTTTACCCCCCTCTCGCTGCTCTTTCTCTCTCTCTCCCACACACCATCGGCAGTCCCTCCTTCACTTCTCCCTTCCCCTCTCCCTCTCTGCATTCCCTCTCTCCCGGCCTTTCTCTCTTCACCGCATAGCCACTCCTCTCTCACACAACCTCTTTCACACGTTCCCCTCTCTCCCTTCCCACTGCACACACACTTCACGTAGCTTCGGCCCGTCCCTCACCCACACACACATACTCTCACACTGCTCTGGCCTCCTCTCACCACCGGACCTCTCTTCTCCTTCAACTGCTCTCATCTCCTTCTTCCCGATTCTCTGCCGCACTGCTGGTCTGGTCTCCCACTCCCTCTCTATCCCCACTGCACTCACGCCAGCACCACCTCTCTCTTACCGACGTCCCTCTCTTGCCTTCCCTACACACACCTGCACCGCACTATTTCCCTCTTCGTTTCTCACTTCTCCACCTCTCCCTCTTTCTCTCTTTAACTCCCAAACACCACCGCGACCACACCTTCTCACACACACTCGCACCACCGGTCGACCGCACCGCTTCTCCTCTCTTGTCACACACACACACGTAAATTACGTCTTTACCTACGTCTTCCTCTCCCCGCCACTCTTCACCTCCCTCTCTCCCTTTTCCTCTTATCTCTTTTCTCCCCCTCTATAACTCTCCTTCTCTCTATAACTCTCCCTTGCTCATACCCTCACCGGTGGCTCTCTCCTCCTCCCCCCTTTCTCTCATTCTCATCTCTCCTCCTCCACTTTCACACTTCGATTTCCTCACTCCTCCCCCTCCTCTGGCATTCCTCTCCCCCTCTCCCTCTTTCTGTTTTCTGCACACTCCTGCATGCAACGTTGTCCTCCCTTTATAGGCACCGGACGGTTCCCTCTCTCTCCCCATTCCCTCTCTCTTTCTCTCCTTCACATAACAGCTCTCCCTCTCTCCCTTGCTTCCGTTCACCTGCACTGTTCACAGGCATGACCTCCCCTTCGCACGACAACCGCCGCATCGACACCCTCACTGTGGGGCTCCTTCTCCCTTCCCCCCTTCATGTCCCCTCTCAGCACTCTCACTCTCATCACCCTCTCTCTCTATTTCCTGCACCTCCCCTCACCCTCTTCCCTTCTGCACCACCTTTCTCTCACTCCCTGCACCGGACCTCCCCTCTACACTGCTCACCCGTCTCCACGTTCTCACCTCTCCCTCTCCCATTCTCCTCTACACTTCTCACACCATCACACACACAACCTCACACACTCGCCCTGCCTTTGTTCCCTCTGTCCCATACTGCTCTCGCTCTCCTTCTCACACTCACTTAGACTCCACCTTCCCCTTCCTATTGCAAACACACACGCAACCCCTCTCTCCATCTCACCTTCTCACACACTGTATTTCAACTCAATTTTTCTTTATTTTGTTTATTTACCATCTCTCCTCCCTCTATTTCTCTCTCCCTCTATCTCTCCCTATTTCTCTCTAAATCTCTCTCTCTCTATGGCTCTCTCACGGCGGCATCTTCTCCTAGGTTGGGTGGCTCTCCAAGGTCCAAGGGCGTGGACGATGACGTTTCTCGATGGCTATTTCTTCACCTTACTTCTCTATGCTTAGTTTAGTTAGAGTTTAGTTGGGGTTGTAATTTTCTATTTTCTTATTGTCTTGTAAACATTTAATTTTTTCAGCAATAAAATTAGTTTAGTGTTATTCTCATTGTCTCCCATATTTTCTTCTTTCCTCTTTCTATATTTCTCTATCTAAACCCTCTAAATTTCTTTAGGTAGATTTACTTTTATGTAATTTTAAATTCCAACCAAAGAAAAAGAATCATTCCATAATTTTCTTTTCAAAATATAAAGTTTTCAATCTTAAAATCTAAACCTCTTTGTGGATTCGACTCGAACTTGCCACGAAACTAAGGTTTTATTTCTTTGCGAGTTCGGAATTTAAGATTGACGGCCATTGTGTTTAACGACGCGCATTTAGGTTTGACCATATATCTGAATGGCCGCCACGTTGAAGTTCTGCCAGACCGTGTCGTCCCGATAGTTCCCACATGCAATGCTTTACAGGCACTAGCAAGCCGGAAGGCCAATCTAGACAAGGACATCAAGGAGTAGCTAGACCCTAAGCAGCCAAGATTCAAAGAAGTTTGGGTTCCTAAGAGAACTCGGGGTTTGGCTCTGACCCCACATGATTCAAAGATGACTACTAAAGACCCCAGGAGAGGGGGCAATAAAACCGCACTGTAAGAGGAAGAGGTTGTGCCGATGGCCTCTCCACTTGCTCACCGAGCTTGTGCCAGGCAAGTTGATACTGTCCGACGTTCGACAAGGTTGAACGGAGCTGCCCTATTGTCACGGCTCTCCTACATGCCGTCAATCCAAGACCAGCTGCTACCTCCTGTCCTCCATGCAGGGTGCAACCAAGAAAAAATGACCCAAGTGGTCAGGGATTACTTCCATGGCTTAGGGAGTTCTTCCTGAGGTCGATGAAGACTGCTCCGCACCGTCGGTGCCAAGGAAAAAGAAGAAGGAAAAGAAAGAAGAAGGAAGGCGTCGCTCATGCACGTCAACAAATATGAAGAGGCTTGATAGCCGGATGCTCTGAAGCTCCCCCACAATGGGAAGAGAATAAAAGAATATTGGTATTTGAAAGGTTGGCCTCCCCCGGTCAATCCTGGAGAGGAGCCTGGGGGCAAAGAAAAAGAATGCAAGTCTTCGCTTGCAACATGGCGGGGGTGACCGTTAAATGTGGGGCCCTACCCGATGAGTTAAAAGAATTGGCCGAGCTTGCCAAAAGGCCTGGGCCAGTCACAAAATCAAGCGAGGCTACAGGCATGATGTCAGAGAGCTCCCCAGCTACCACAACACTAGACCCAGCTATCTTGATGATGCTGCAGAATTATCGATAAGAGATTGAAGCTTTGAAAAAGCAGCTAAATGAAAGAGCTGAACAAGCTCCTATCTCCCGACGACAGGATATGCATGCCGAGTCATCCCGGTGAGCTCCTGGCTCAGTCGATGCTGCACCTCCAACTATTTCTCAAACAACAGGCCATGGCATGGCCTCTTTCCAGCCATACTTCTTGCAGCCACCACTGGCTCAGTCGGCACTTCAACAAAGGCAGCAATTGCCACCAATGACACCGTTGGCACCTCAAGCCGCGGCTTAGACCGCTCCTTTCATGCAGCAGCCCACGAATCTCCACCCAAGATCGGCGGACCCGACTGTGATGAATGAACTCACATTGGGACAAATGATTGAAATGAAGCTTGCCGAAAGAGCAGATGGTGATTTCAGCGCTTTTGGTGTATACAAGGTGCCGTATCCGCTGTAGTATGCTACAAAGAGGCTCCCGCCTGGCATCAACAAACCACCCAAGTTCGAAAGGTTCAACGGGCAAGGCTCTCCTAAAGAGCATATCACTTATTATATGACAGTGATGGGTGATCTGTCGATAGATGAAGCCTACCTACTAAGATTCTTCGGGTCGTCGCTGACAGCCCAGCTTTCGAATGGTATTCAAATCTGCCGGTCGGCTCTGTAAGCGACTGGGCAGCTATGCAACGGAAGTTCCGAGAGCGGTTCTATGTTGCTGAAAGAGAGGTCACACTGGCCGAGCTATACACCTCCAGGCAGAGACATGATAAGCCAGCCCTGGAGTACATCAAAAGATGGCAGAATCTCAGTATGAGATGCAAGTGGCCACCACATCTGGATGATGCAGTGCAAATCTGCAAGCAGAACCTAAAGCGGAAGATCCTTGGGAAGATGATTAGAATTGAAATCCGGTCTTTCGATCGGCTAAACAATGTGGTGGCCGAAATTGAAGCCTTCATCTCTGTCTCACCCTTTGCCCCAGCTGCTGCAAGCCAAAAGGGCAAATTTGTCAACAAATGGCCAGCACCCAAAGAAGTTCACACAACTGACTTCAAGGTATTTGACTAACAAAAAGAAAGAGATAAAGGAGTGCCCAACCCTCCTCCAGCCGGGCCGGCTGAACAAAAAGAAGGCCCTCCTTTGCGAGCCAAGATGATGAAGCCCTACTCTTTCCCCAAGGAGAGGACTCGAATCCTATTGGAATGGGCCATTCAATACAACAAAGTCACTCACCCAGAATCGAAGAGACCGGGGGATGCCAGAAGAAAGGATGACCCCCGCTTCTGCCCCTATCATCAGATGATTAGGCACCCTATTGAAGACTGCTACGTCGTCAAAGATGCTATTAAAAAGCTGATCAAGAAGGGGGAGCTCCAGATGGACGAGCATAAGGTGGATCCTCCACGCCCTCATGAATTGCCCGATATTAAAAGGGCAGTCAATATGATATCTTCATACCACCGATCACCTGGAAAGGTGTCTGAAGCGGAATCCTTTGCACTAATACAAGGAGTTGAAGGAAAATTGGAAGTGTCGCACACACTAGACGACCCATTGCGGGGACAGATGTCGGCCCCAGTGAAGAATAAAAAGAAAAAGTTAAAGAGTCAAAGGAGGGACAATGTTCTCTCTTGTAATACATTGTCAACCCTACCGAAACGAGCCAAGCTGTCGGAAAAGAACATTAGGAAATATGTCCTCCATCCCCCAACGAGGAGGCGCGCTGTTATACCCCTTCTCATTGTGAGGGTATGGGGGTAGAAATGTCCACCTCTGAAGGGAAGAATGCTTTCGGTGATGGTGACAAGATGCCGTTGGTCCCACCCAAGACCAAGACGGAAGGCACCATTCCTGGCTCTTCCCAACCTAACCTTGTTGTGGTGTCGGAACTATACCAAAAGTTGCAAGAAGTTAAAGAGCTAAGAAGAAAATTGAATAGAACGGGTTTATACCTAGCCATAATCGGGCAGGCTGGGCCCTCATCTGAGACTCTGTAAGATGGCATTGAGTCACTCGAAGCCTCACTGTGGCCAGCTATGCCCCAAATAGCATCTGAGAATGCAGGGGGCACCCTCCTTCAACAACCATAGGACATACCTTCGGTGCATCCTTCAGCCTCTCAGGCGCGTCAGGGGGTAGCTACAATACCTCATGCAATGCCATCGGCAGACTCGCTTCTACAACCAGCTAGCTCGCACCCGAGTTTGATAGGTCCGGCGGCGATGAACGAGCTAAAGGAGGAGCGAACAGCTAGAATAAAGCTAGCCGAGGGAGAAATCACTGAGGTAGAACTATATATGACCGAGCAGAAAGACGGTGAGTCCACTTCAAATTATATTCAAAGATGGAGAGATCTCTGTGAAAGATGCAGGCGTCCACCGAGTTATAAGGATGCCGTTCAAATCTGTAAAAGGAATCTGAATAGGGATATCCTGCAGAGGGTGATTGGCATTGAGGTCAGAACCTTTGAACAATTAGATAGTCTGGCAGCTGATGTTGAGGCCTTCTTGGCTAAGCATTGCCCGACTGTTATTGGCTTGAGTTAGAAGAATGAGTCGATCGGCACGCACGTAGCACAAGAAAAAATATACACCTCAGATTTTATGGCCTTCGAACAGCAGCAAAAGGAAGCAAAAGAGGCAGCCGGGGCTTCTCCCACTAAACCTGCCAAGCAAGGTCCCTCATTAAGGGACAACATGAAGAAGCCCTATTCCTTCCCCAAAGACAAGACTCGGATCCTCTTCGAGTGGGGCCAAGAATATGGCAAAGTTGTGCTCCCAAAGCCAAAGAGATCGAGTGATGTTGAAAGAAGGGACCATCCCCAATTCTTCCCTTATCATCAGAGGCGGGGGCATTCCATTGAAGATTGTTACGTATGTAAAGAAGTTATTGAAAGCCTGATCAGGAAAGGCGAGCTACAAATGGGCGAGTACAGGGTGGATCCACCGCACCCTTAACAGATGCCCAGTTTTAAGAAAGCGGCCAATGTGGCCTCACCACAGTAGCCAAAGAATAATGCGCTCTAGAGGGCATTCCAAGCCCCTTGAATGATGTCAAAAAAAAGAGCCAGACAGAATAATGCAAGATGTCAGGCAAGATGTAGATGGTGTTCAGCTCTGGGGGCATCCACCAAGAACAGAAGAAGAAGTAAACTCAAAAATAAAGAGAAGAGATGTTGCTCTGCTGCTCGACGCGCCGTCAGCTTCACTCAAGCCAATCAAATCAAGAATGGAGTCAGCCGAGGCCATGGCTAGTTGCAAAATGATGAAGGCACAGAAAAAATCCATGATAGGTACCCTCTCCAAATTAAAAGACCCAGCGCAGTGCAACTGTTGCTCCATATGTTCCGGCGCATGATGAAGGGTATTCAGTTCTCTCTGAGGGAGGTATACCCCCACCCGCCACAACCCCTCACATGCCATCCCAGGTAAAAAAGGGGCAGCTAAATGATCAATTGTCAAACGGGATTAATTCACCCAGGGGATATCCAGTAGTATACTCCCCTCCCAGAGTCAATGAAAAGGCTATCCTAATACGCACCTGACAGGGGGAAGGAATGGAAAGATAACAGGTCGCATCTGAAGTACCTATGGGTATAGCAGGATTCTACTCCTTGTAGACACACTAAAATTGACATCATTTTGAGCATATCTCCTATTACGCTATGATGTCCCATTTGACCCTCAAATCGACTTATTTGAGTGGTTTTTCGTCATTTTTATTGAATATTCAACTCCCCCCAGCTTTCCCACATGTTTTCCCATTTTTCTAGATTTTACTGAGGTTTTTCTCCATTTTTTCGGGCCTTGAATCAATTGGTGGCAGGGACCCGGGCGCCATTTAAATAGCGCCCCATCAGGGGACGTCATTTCTTTAAATAGCACCCGTTCAGAAGGGCACCAATTCTTTTCTTCATATTTTGAGCCAAAATCGGGTATTTTTGATTCCACGACTTCCTGAAGGTCGCTATTTCATGAAATAGCGCCCGCGTGCAAAGTCGCCAATTTTGTTTCCATATTTTGAGGTTTTAACTCCGTCCGAAATTTGTATTAAATTCTAAATAGCGACTTCCTCATAGTCGTCAATTCTTTTCAAATTTCAGAAAGTTCGAATCCGTCTCGTAGTGCCTCATAATTAGCGACACTTTGGAAGTCGTTATTTTAAATAGCGACCATCTACATGGTTGTCATTTCTTTCAGAGATCCAAACTCCAGTAGAACCTCCTTCTTTCTCACTTTTGAGCCCCTTTCCACTTGGGAAAGGGTTCCTATGGCTTCCTAATATTGTAAGGACACTTGGAGGAAGGATCTGTCTTTCCAAATCCCACCAAAACTCAGTTTTCTAATTTTTATGGAATTAACTCCGAATTTCACTTCCCTCCCTCACTTTAACCTCCTTTTCCTCTTGGGAAAGCGTTCCTACGACTTTCTAAGGTTGAAGGGACACATGGCCATGGTTTATAACCTTTCAAATCCAACTAAAACATGGTTTTCTAATTTTCTTGCAATTAAACTCCGAATTTCAGCCCTATAAATAGGACCCCTCTCTCCCTTATAAAGAGGACATCAAGATCAATTCAAGAGGAGATTCTACTGGACCAAAGGCTTAAGGAGGAAGACTCCCATGCACCTAAAAGCTTCATCCATGGAGTTCTTCTTCCTCTATTGAAGATTTGAAGCCTCTACATCCATGGAGTTCTACATCCTCTTCTTCCTCCCTTGAAGATCTTGAAGCCAAATTGGAGAAAATCACTAAGCTTTCCCCCTCCTATCTCTTTTTTTTGCTTTAGTTAATTGCATGCATCATATCATATTCTTCTTTTATTTTTTTTATCTCAATATTGAGATCTTCCCATGTTGTGCACTCTAGCACATCTCCCTTAGTCCAACACTTGCACATCTCTCTCTATTTTTCATCATACATCATCTTTTACATACCCTTTTGCATAGGGGTTTAAAGGCCAAACACCAATAAGGTGTGTTCATATCCATGCTTTCTATGTCTATATTTATATTTAGATTTGATGCTACACATCTTGGTTTCTAATCCATGTTTGTTTATTGGTGTTTGTTAATTTTGCAAGGGTAATCAAGCTAAAGGAAAACTCTCTTCTTCGGCCGGTCGATAGAAAGAGAAGGTGCACTCACAATCTCCCCCGCTTTTAAGGTATTTATATCGCGATCCCTCCATTGATTATTATTTTTATATCCTTTGAGGCCCGCGATCTCTGGCGATCACCTTTCCCCTTAGCATCCTCGCATGTTCCCCTTTCTCTTTCTTTCCCATGCTTTTCTAGCCATATTATTATTATTATTATTTTAGTGAATTTTCATAATCTACAAATTGGCGATCATGGTGGGACACCTTTTATTTTTCTTTTGATTACCCTTTCCCTTAGGCACCCACGTGTGCCATCTTCCCTTTGCACTCATGGTGCACCTCCATTAGTGCTCCACGTAGCACCCTCCCACTTGGATTGTTAATTTGCTAGATTTGGAGTTTTCCCATTTCTTTTATCCACTTTTAAAATTTAAAAAAAATGAGCATGCTATGGCGTATCTCATGTTCTTGATGGTTGCTAGGATTTTCATCTTGTGATTGAGTGATTTCCATCCTCTTCTATTGGCTATTTTCCCACTGTTCTAAGCTTTCTGGCCGATGGAGTGTTTCTGGGACACAGGGAATTAGCGCCCTTCACAGGGGCGTTGTTTCACCATATAGCGACAAGGTGCAGGGCGCCATTCCTGGGCCCTCTAAAAAAAGAGAGAAATTCACAGATATATAGCGCCCCCTCAAAGGGGCACTCTTTCATCATATAGCGACAGGGTGTGGGGCGCTATTTCCCTGCCCCTCTGAAAAATTTTCACAAGAATTAGCGCCCTTCACAGGGGCACCTTTTCATCATATAGCGGCAGGGGTCAGGGAGCCATTTCCCTGAGTTTCTACCGTGATCTCCTATCCTGTGTATTCTACCTCATTTTTATCATATCCTGTTCATGCATGTATATTGTTTCTATTTTGCATTAGTTTTGCAATCATAGTGCATTTAGCTTGGGAGACCTCCTCTCTCTACACTTTTAGGATCCATACCCCCCCTTGGTGAAGGAAGGACCCTCCATTGAGCATTCCGTCTCTTTGGATCGAAAATTCCTAAACTAAGCATCCATAAGTCCCCGCACCCGTGGATTTCCTCACGGACGCTGGGCAGGTTGTACCTTTGAAGTTCCCCAGGTTTAGTTGGCCTATGCATGGTGAGAAGAGTGAACCTAGTTGACATTGAAGTAAAATCATATTGAAACTAGGTTCCTACCTTGTGTGACTTATATCACAATTTTCTAAGATCACCTAATTCACCAAGGTTTAAGTCAAAATAAAAGCAAGCATAAACATCCTAACTTAATTAATATCTTTGTAACATTGCTTTGATTGGTTGAATTGTTTGCTTGCATGATATTTGATCTTGATAACAAAACCACCATGGCTAATCAATCATATATTCATGAGGATGATAAACCTAGCATATCTTACAATCCTCAAGCTTATAAGTCTCACCACGATCTTTCTAAGGGACTGCGTCCTCACTTTTATGGTATTACCCGACCCATGGGCAATTTCCAATCTCATGATCCCTCACATTCATTGCACGCCACTACTCCCTCGGGACCATCTCCTCCCAATGATGAGAAGGTTTCCCAAGTCATCCGTGCATTAGATCATCTCACCCCTCAACAAATCTAAGCCCTTAAGGCTATTGTTGAGGGCACATCTTCTTCTCATCCTCCCTCCAATCCCACACGGGTGGCCCATCACCCCCCTTCTTCCATTCATACCCGGGTGGCCCATCACCCTCCTCCCTCTCTTATTCGCACTCCCGCCCGAGGAGTCCATCCACCCCCTTCTACACAAAGTCCTCTTCGGGTGATCTATCACCCGCCTCCTTCTATTCCTCCTCCTTCACGGCCCCAAGGCCCACACGTTCTTTGCAACCCGGCCCGTCCGGGTCCTTTTGTGGGTCGGCCCCTTAACCCACCTCCACGGCCTTCATATCAAGCCACCCCTCCAAGGCAATCATGCCAACCTTCCAATGTTCAAGTTACACCCCTCCAGTAAACTCTCCTTGATAAAATTGCTTCCATGGAGGAACAAATAAAGAGGGTCACAAGCCCGCGGCCCGCTCCTTCTCCTCCTCCTCCAACAGTCAATCCTCTTCATGATTTCATGAATAATATTACTAAGATGGAAAAAGATTGGAAGGAGAGGAGAGATAACGGCATTATAGATTCACGTGAGACAGACATTTTAACAAGCTTTGATGACCAAGTGGATGCCATCCGCCCTCCACCCATTCACCCCATTCATTCACATGGCCCTCCGCATCTACCTTCGCTTTTACATAATCCTCCACAAAACTTCCCACATTACATTATTCCACCACCTACTATTACGCCTCCACCATGGCATCCACTTGATATTTTGGAGCCGACATGTGAAGATGATGAAGTTCCGAAGGCACCCATTCTGAATTTTCTCCGTTTTCCACTCCCTCCATTACCCGATGAACCTCCTGCTCAGGACGATGCCACCATCCCTAACCCCGTCTATGAGACCTCTTGGTGTTACGATGATGGGTCGATACTCCAATCACCCACGCTAGCTCAGCATGACCCTTCCACTAATCCACCTCCACGCACCACTAAAACCCGACGCTTCCTGCGGACCAAAACCACCACACCTTTAACCTCCATACCATTGGCCACCGCCGAACCTCCCACTAAAACTCAAACCATTGTACCTCCAACCTCCACACCGTCAACTTCCACTTACCCTTTAGCCAAGACATCCGAGCTTACCTCCACTCCACCGGCCTCTGCCGAACCTCCCGCTAAACTTCAAACCATAACACCTCTTCCATTGCCACCACCTAAAGCCTCCATTATCCCCATAACACCAAAGCCAATTACCCTAAACCCAACTTTACCTACACCTTTACCCAAACCTGTGGCAAGTCATGGGCAGGACTCACCTATTTTTGCACTCGAGCCGATCCCAGTCGCTTCCGAGCAAGGGGAGAAGCCCGACATGTTTGAACCTCCGCTTACCCTTCCATTAAAACTCTCCATTACACCTCCACTGCTCATCAAGCTTACCGCCTTCGCTTCACCTTCCTCTACCACTCGGAGTGGGTGTATTCCTACAAGCACATGTGCCAGGGATATCCAAGAATCGAGCAAGAAGGATTTGGCCACGGCTATGATATTCAAAGTTTAAGATTTTATTTGCCGAATGCCGATTCGTGTTCTTGTGTCGGGTATTTTCGATAAGTCTCCATCAAGGATCACTATGATAAATTCTTCCAAGTTGACGCCATATCGGCCTTTTATCATTGTCACCTTATTCATTGGTCGATATTCTTTCAATGCTCTCATTACCCTTCTCTCTGTCATTATACAATTTCCTAAGGGGTTTTTTTCTTGCATCACAGTCACACGTCCTTCTAATGAGAGCTCATGGGCGCTATTTCCACTTCTTGAGTTGTTTGACCGGGCACCATGCTTACCATGGAAGGTTGGGCAATCTAACATTATTGGGCCTTCCACCAATTCATCCAGATTTTTCTCTTTATGGGCCACTCCACGGGTGAGGAAGAGGATCACATTCTCTCATTCCATGCATTCTTTACATCATATGCACCCCTTGCATTCCGTGCACCCATTGCATTCATTGCATTACATCCATTTGCATTACTTCTCTCTCGGGTTTCCGAACCCGTATCTTCCCCGCCTTTCGGAACCTCCGGATCCTTCACATTCACCATCACGTTTACTTCTATCTTCGGGATCTCTGGGTCCCCTTAAACCTGTTGGGCATTGTGCCCCTTTCAGATTTCTCTTAGGGCATCACGCCCACTCCCAACTCTTGCATCCGGACCTTCCGGATTTCTCACTGATTCTCCCGGGGCATCGCGCCCCATGGTGCCTTTCTCTCCCAGAATTCTCGGGCTTCTCACTGATTCTCCCAGGGCATCACACCCCATGGTGTCTTCCTCCCCCGGAATTTTTGGATTTCTTACTGATTCTCTTTGGGCATTGCGTCCCATGGTATCTCCCCTCTCCAGAACCTCTAGATCTCCCTCTCTAGGCATCACGCCCCTACACACCCTCACATCCGGATCTTCCGGGCTTCCCACTGATTCTCCCAGGGCATCGCGTCCCTCTCTACTTGCCTCCTCCAGAACCTTCGGACCCTCCATCTTTCTTCCGATTCGTCTTCTTACTCTTCCAAGACATCGCGCCCTTCATTCTTTTCTTCCTCTTCAATCACTTTTTTCAATACCTTTTGTCAGGGCATCGTGTCTCTCGGGATTTTCCTCCTCCGGATTCTTCTTCCAATTATGGTTTTCCTCCACGGCCTTCGGACCCTCCGGATCCACCCCTTTCCATCGATCAATTTCTTCTTCTAATTCCTTCTGATTCCGGGTCCGACCCGACTTCTTCCACATCAACTGCTTTGGGCATCTGCCTGTTCTCCCACTGTTTCCGAGGCTTTAGTCCTCACCCCTCCTCTTAATTCCCAGTTTCTTTTGTATACCTTTCATGTGATCAGGGTCTCCGCACCTTAGTGAGGGAGTTCTAGCCCTCGCCACTCTTCCTTTCCATCGTTATTCGTCTGAGTTTGGTTTAAACATCACTCCTTCTTGTTAAGCCACTTTCAAAACTTTACTATCCTTCCTTATCTTCCAAATGAGGACAACAAATCCCATGTTTTATGAACATCACCGCTGGCAGTTGCTTCAACAAAGGTCGCAAGGTAATGTGTTGGTGTACGTGTGCATTTTGGTGCATTTTTATCACCTTATTCACCCACGGTTTTCAAAAGAAAGTGCTTCTTAACTTGATTAAGAGTGTAATTTTAAACCTTTACCTTAAGTTTTGTTTAAGTTAATCCAAGAGTCGAAAAAAGTCTTTAGGCTTGCTTCTGCAACACTTTGGTTAATAAGAACCCTGTGCTGGGAGTTCGGCATTCTTTCTCCGCTTGTTAAGAACGACCCTTAGCTGGGCACCGCACACACTTCACGGCGTCCTTAGCCGGCTCCTTTGATAAAACACCGTTGCTACTTTGGCCATGCCATGAGTATATCTGAAAGTCTTTTCTCTTCTTTACTCGGCCGAATGCAGGTGTAAGAGGTTGACGGATGAGATAACCGACCTAGGTACTCCCCAATACGAGAGAAGTCTCAAATAGGGGCAGTCTTGACAAAAAAAAAGTGAAATTTCATGATACATCTAGCCAAAAAGGGCTATTATGAAAAAAAAATCGAATTTGATCAATGCAAAATTATGAATTATGGCATGACATGAGTGGCAAAGTCCCCGCAAGTAAAACCCTGGTCGTATGCATGTCAAGGGTCTAAAAATCAAAGGCATAAAGCCCCGGCGCAACAGACTACCTCTTTGAGGGGTAATACCTTGGAAGGATTTCGAGTCCCGATATCTCCCATCTTGCATGAAGCTTATCCTCAACTTTTCTTCTCTTCTCTCTCCAAGACCGAATATTTCTCGGGTATGGCCTTGGTAGGGGCACCGTTAATCAAGGGCAGTCGGTTATAGGGTGCCACCCTTTAATGCACCCCCCGGCTTTGGGCAGTTTTTAGCGAAAAGGGGAAGGAACAATGACCCTTAGCCAGTGGTTTAAACGTCCTTTGATGCTGCTTTAGCAATGTCTAAATCAAAATCTAAAAAAAGTTGAATATTTCTTGCAAAAAATCCAAAAAAAGTTGAATATTTCCTGAGTAAAAATCCAACAAAAATTGAATATTTTCAAAATCCATAATAAAAATTCAGATATCTTCCAAAACTCTACATAAAAATTCAAATATTTTCAAAACCCATAAAAATTTACATATTTTAAAATTCAAAAAAAATACATTATATTTTTCTGATGGTGCTTTTGTAGGAACAACAACTTTACAGGGACCAAGAGCACGGTATGAGTCCTCCTCATTCACCACTATCAATCTTTTGATTCTTCCCAACATCTTCATGATTTGTCACTATAGGCACTCCTGATTATCATCTTTCTATTCTTCCAAGGCAATTCATGACATATTGGGCATTAATTGATCGTTCATCTCCAAATAAACTCCTGCTGATTTCACTTGATCACTACACCAATGGGCATTATCGGATCTTGATCATTAAACTCCAAATCTTGATTTGCCAAGATTGTCATCCTCATGACTTGAAAAGAAACAATGCTCTGATGACATATATTCTTTGCATGCTTTGATGATGTTGCTTTGTTATGCTTTGATAGTTTATATACTTCACATGCTTTGATGATTTATATGCTTTAGGCTATCCATGCCTTGCCTTACTATGTATGTTCGATGCATTGATCATGTTATGGCTTTATTCGTTGCTTATCTTTCTTGATATCTTGGCTAATGAATTTTTGAGCGCAGGAAGGAGCTCTTAGTCCCACCGTCTAGACATCTTCACTCAAGTCCCACGGTGATTGCATTATGTGCTGCATCTTCTTTATCCCAACATGCTTATTGCCTGTATGCATTTTACTATATACTATTACGCTATTAGAACATATCAAGGACCTTGTGGCTTTGGTAAGTCTGGAATTTGAGTTCCCCTTCATCAAAAATAATGATGATTCCATAGGCATCTTAGTCGCACGGATAGGCCATTGAGCCGTCCAAGATTGGGGACGATGGTTCCCTTTTGTGAGTTGGTGCACGGATAAATGGGCTTCGGCTTAGTATCAACTTGAGAAATGGGTTTCTTGACTCAGTCTGGATAGCTTAATAATATTATCCTTGATTATCTTATATTTTCGTTTGATCTAATTTTTCCCTTTAAACCCAACATACATTCATGTAGGACTTTGAATTAACTAGGAAAAATCATTCTGATAAGTTGATTTTGAGAGTTAAAATTGATCACTAATTTCTAAGATATGAGATATTTCATGCCGAATTGTGTCCTCAGTTCGCCTTGCTGTCGTTTTCGGTTGTTTCCTTGAAAACACCTTTGTTTGGATTTCTATCTTTTTACTTCAATCTCATTTCCTTTGATCCACCTTGGCTGCAGCACATCCACATTAGCTGGAAACTGCTCTCCAATGGTGAAACTTACAGGTTTGTGACCTGGGGTACTTCCACTACGCTGGAATTTGATCATTCTTATTATCTCCTTCGTGCCCGCGTGCACCCTCCATCCTTTATCCAAACAACTGTTGCTTTCATTGGATCTTCTTAAGATTGCTTCATTTTGAGCTTTTGATTCAATTCCTATCAGGTGATGTTGATTGGGTGTCTCATCACACCTTGGCGTCTACTTTTCAGTTCGCTCTCACTTCATTCCATTCCACGCCATTACACTTCATTACATTCTGTGTCACTCCCTTGCAAAGCAGACGCCAAGGCGGGGCAGTTGTAGACACGCTAAAATTGACATCATTTTGAGCATATCTCCTATTACGCTGTGATGCCCCATTTGACCCTCAAATCGAATTATTTGAGTGGGTTTTCCTCATTTTTATTGAATATCCAACTTCCCCCAGCTTTCCCACATGTTTTCCCATTTTTCTAGATTTTACTGAGGTTTTTCTCCATTTTTCAGGCCTTAAATCAATTGGTGGCAGGGACCCGGGCGCCATTTAAATAGCGCCCCGTCAGGGGGCGTCATTTCTTTAAATAGCGCCCGTTTAGAAGGGCGCCAATTTTTTTCTTCATATTTTGAGCCAAAATCGGATATTTTTGATTCCACGATTTCCTGAAGGTCGCTATTTCATGAAATAGCGCCCGCGTGCAAAGTCGCTAATTTCATTTCCATATTTTGAGGTTTTAACTCCGTCCGAAATTCGTATTAAATTCTAAATAGCGACTTCCTCATAGTCGTAAATTCTTTTCAAATTTCGGAAAGTTCGAATCCATCTCGTAGTGCCTCATAATTAGCGACACTTTGGAAGTCGTTATTTTAAATACCGACCATCTGCATGGTCGTCATTTCTTTTAGAGATCCAAACTCCGGTAGAACCTCCTTCTTTCCCCCTTTTGAGCCCCTTTCCACTTGAGAAAGGGTTCCTATGGCTTACTAATATTGTAAGGACACTTGGATGAAGGATCCCTCTTTCCAAATCCCACCAAAACTCAGTTTTCTGATTTTTTATGGAATTAACTCCGAATTTCACTTCCCTCCCTCACTTTAACCTCCTTTTCCTCTTGGGAAAGGGTTCCTATGACTTTCTAAGGTTGAAGAGACACATGGCCCTGGTTTATCACCTTCCAAATCCAACTAAAACATGGTTTTATAATTTTTATGGAATTAATTCTGAATTTCAGCCCTATAAATAACACCCCTCTCTCCCTTGTAAAGATGACATCAAGATCAATTCAAGAGGAGGTTCTGCTGGACCAAAGGCTCAAGAAGGAAGACTCCCATGCACCTAAAAGCTTCATCCATGGAGTTCTTCTTCCTTTATTGAAGATTTCAAGCCTCTACATCCATGGAGTTCTACATCCTCTTCTTCCTCCCTTGAAGATTTTGAAGCCAAATTGGATAAAATCACTAAGCTTTCCCCCTCCTCCATTTTTTTTGCTTTAGTTAATTGCATGCATCATATCATATTCTTCTTTTATTTCCTTTTATCTCAATATTGAGATCTTCCCATGTTGTGCACTCTAGCACATCTCCCTTAGTGTAACACTTGCACATCTCTCTCTATTTTTCATCATACATCATCTTTTACCTACCCTTTTGCATAGGGGTTTAAAGGCCAAACACCAATAAGGTGTGTTCATATCCATGCTTTCTATGTCCATATTTATATTTAGATTTGATGCTACACATCTTGGTTCCTAATCCATATTTGTTTATTGGTGTTTGTTAATTTTGCAAGGGTAATCAAGATAAAGGAAAACTCTCTTCATCGGCCGGCCGATAGAAAGAGAAGGTGCACTCACAATCTCCCCCGCTTTTAAGGTATTTATATCGCGATCCCTCCATTGATTATTATTTTTTTATATCTTTTGAGGCCCGCGGTCTCTGGCGATCACCTTTCCCCTTAGCATCCTCGCATGCTCCCCTTTCTCTTTCTTTCCCATACTTTTCTAGCCATATTATTATTATTATTATTATTATTATTATTTAGTGAATTTTTCATAATCTACAAATTTGTAAACCTTCCGCCACTAAAATGAAAGCTTTATTATAAAGACATTCCACTTTAGTGTCCACTTAGAGGATTTTTTCTAAAATATTTTTAGTGGATTTTCCACTTTAGTTCCCACTTAGAGGAATGTCCCACCGTGATCGCCAATTTGTAGATTATGAAAAATCCACTAAAAAAAATAATAATAGTAATAATATGGCTAGAAAAGCATGGGAAAGAAAGAGAAAGGGGAGCATGCGAGGATGCTAAGGGGAAAGGTGATCGCCAAAGACCGCGGGCCTCAAAGGATATAAATAATAATAATCAATGGAGGGATCGCGATATAAATATCTAAAAAGCGGGGGAGATTGTGAGTGCACCTTCTCTTTCTATCGGCCGGCCGATGAAGAGAGTTTTCCTTTAGCTTGATTACCCTTGCAAAATTAACAAACACCAATAAATAAACATGGATTAGAAACCAAGATGTGTAGCATCAAATCCAAATATAAATATGGACATAGAAAGCATAGATATGAACACACCTTATTGGTGTTTGGCCTTTAAACGCCTATACAAAAGGGTAGGTAAAAGATGATGTATGATGAAAAATAGAGAGAGATGTGCAAGTGTTACACTAAGGGAGATGTGCTAGAGTGCACAACATGGAAAGATCTCAATATTGAGACAAAAAGAAATAAAAGAAGAATATGATATGATGCATGCAATTAACTAAAGCAAAAAAAAAGAGATAGGAGGGGGAAGGCTTAGTGATTTTCTCCAATTTGGCTTCAAGATCTTCAAGAGAGGAAGAAGAGGATGTAGAACTCCATGGATGTAGAGGCTTGAAATCTTCAATAGAGAAAGAAGAACTCTATGGATGAAACTTTTAGGTGCATGGGAGTCTTCCTTCTTGAGCCTTTGGTCCAGCAGAACCTCCTCTTGAATTGATCTTGATGTCCTCTTTACAAGGGAGAGAGGGGTCCTATTTATAGGGCTAAAATTCCGAATTATTTCTATAAAAATTAGAAAACCATGTTTTAGTTGGATTTAGATGGTGATAAATCATGGCCATGTGTCCCTTCAACCTTAAAAAGTCATAGGAACCCTTTCCCAAGAGGAAAAGGAGGTTAAAGTGAGGGAGGGAAGTGAAATTCGGATTTAATTCCATAAAAAATTAAAAAATTAAGTTTTGGTGGGATTTGGAAAGAGGGATCCTTCCTCCAAGTGTCCTTACAATATTAGGAAGCCATAGGAACCCTTTTCCAAGTAGAAAGGGGCTCAAAAGGGAGAAAGAAGGAGGTTCTATCGGAGTTTGGATCTCTGAAAGAAATGACGACCATGCAGATGGTCGCTATTTAAAATAATGACTTCCAAAGTGTGGCTAATTATGAGATAGTACGAGACGAATTCGAACTTTTCAAAATTTGAAAAGAATTGACGACTATGAGGAAGTTCACTATTTAGAATTTAATATGAATTTCGGACGGAGTTAAAACCTCAAAATATGGAAACGAAATTGGAGACTTTGCACGCAGGCGCTATTTCATGAAATAGCGACCTTCAGGAAGTCGTGGAATCGAAAATATCCGATTTTGGCTCAAAATATGAAGAAAAGAATTGGCGCCATTCCGAACGGGCGCTATTTAAAGAAATGACACCCCCTGACGGGGTGCTATTTAAATGGCGCCCGGGTCCGTGCCACCAATTGATTTAAGGCCCAAAAAAATTGAGAAAAACCTCAGTAAAATCTAGAAAAATGGGAAAATATGTGGGAAAGCTGGGGGAAGTTGGATATTCAATAAAAATGAGGAAAAACCACTCAAATAAGTTGATTTGAGGGTCAAATGGGGCATCACAGCGTAATAAGAGATATGCTCAAAATGATGTCAATTTTAGCGTGTCTACACTCCCCGCTTGAGGGTTGTTAACAAAAAGAGAAGGAAAATAAAAGGACAGCTACTACCGCTCCCGCTCATGAAGTTGAAGATGAAGAAAGGAAGATGAAGGGCCCAATGATCGGCTCTTCCCACTACTATCTAACTGCATGACTCTTCACCAACTAAAGACGAAGAGAAGAGCTCTGGGTAGCTCTTCTCCAACTATTCTACCCTGTCCTTAAAAAAAATAGAGAAAAAAAAGGAAGTGAAAAAAAGGAGATGAAAAATGAATGATGAGATGAAAATAAAGATGAATGAAATGATGACAAAATTGACGAATGAAGGAATGATGAAAGAAAATAATGATCAACAAAAGAAAGATCACGTACCTATGGCGACCCAGACTCCAGATGCCGGGTAAACCCGATACCACTTGGAACCTGCGAGGCCTCCCAAGAGCAGAAAAGCTCCTAAGGGATAGAAAGGTATGTGATAGTACATTGAACTTCCAGATAAAGCAGTAAGCAATTGAATTTCAATGATCAAGATTGCTAAAGTAGCAGAAATAAAATTACATTTTCTATAACAATTGAAACTAACAGAGTCCAGTCCAAGAAAAAGATAAGCACAGTCCAACCGGAAAGAGAACGTACCCTCAAGTCGGGGGAAACCCGACACTGGCAACGCTGGCAACTAAGAACCAGGCAGCAGGTACCGCCCAACAGGAGGAAGAACTGCTACACCTGGAAAGCCAGGGGTGAGCCTCATGTCACTAGCTCAGTAGGGATCTCGCAGAACCCTACCACAAAACACGTAGTAACAACAGTGCTACACTAAAGCAAAGCAATAACAACAGAAGTAACAATTGTAAAAGTAAAGAGGAAAGTAGTAATGCTAAAACATGGCAGCCGAAGGAACCTCGACCCTCTAAACTACTCCGAACAGCAACAGAAAGGTGAACCCCGATCTCACAAGGTCGGGCATTATCGATCCATTGTCAAATCATGAAACCCTATCGTGAAAAGCCTACCAAACACCTAGACTGTCAAAGGCACAAACATACACGAGCTCACCGTCGTGTACGCTAGACAAGACTAGACCGCGGGTGAAGCCAACACAGACTACCCGACAAGTCACATCAACATGACGGAAACCAGTCACGAAAACACAAGTCAAAAGAGTCATGTGTAAAGTGACAGAAGCACCTCCTTACTAGAAGAACAGCCAGATGCATCCACTGACGTCTTACACTGTGCCTCAAGTGTCTCCCACTCGCCTCAAACGTGGTAATTGAGACACGAACCAAGTACAAGGAATAACAGTAACGAGTGACTAGTCAGGGTCACATCCGTCGGCGCTCGTCCAACCGCCCCTGACCACATGTGCACACACAAGCCCAATGCCTTGAGCCAGGCCTCTATCTAGTTTTTCCCCCCAGTAGGACGCTATCGCAAAGCAAGGGGGCCCACGGAAACTAGCATAAACACCGTCTGTCGGGAACTGCCCCGCCACCACTCCTAGGTTGGCCGACACGCAGAAGTGTCGTCAGGCTACGACTAGTGGAGGCTCACTAGACACAGAGACTCTAAAACAGCGAACACTGAAGTACAGACAGGGTAAGCACACACCTATCACATGTACTACGTAGCACAAATGCAGTACACAACTGCTACAAGACTCAGGACAGTCAACTAGACCTAATGACAACGATCCTTGAGTCACAAGACTCAGGTCAAGATCGTCACATATCACAGCAACATGCTATTAATCATCCTAGTCCCTAAGCCAAAAACTACGATACAATACATTAACGATGAGTCCTCGGCCTCCGAGCCACACAACGGATTCATAATTCTGCATAACATGAAACACAGAACATGAGGGATCACTAAAACCCTCAAAGCACATGGCACACAAATCGAGGTAGGATAATACCTCCAAGCGCACAAAATCACATCTCGATCCTCACAGGATAGATGAGACACTCACGAGGTCACGTGTCAAACACTGGGTCACAATCGGGTTGACCAGAAACCATAATGACTCTGGATCTAACACAAAACACTACTAGGTACAATGGCCTCCTCGGACACCCTATAACACAGTCACAGCCCTCATAGGACGTCCAAGACCTCCATGGAACAATGGGCTAACCAAGGGGTCAAAGCCACATTAACAGGAAAGAACACAACACTACACACTGCTCTGGATAAAATCACTCTTCTGGCATCCCTTGATACACATATGACTCTCGTGGGACTCGGAAGGCATCCATGGAGCCAAAAGCCAACAAGGCATTGAATCTTGGGTTCACCGGAGCCCGAGACAGCTCAAATAAGACACGAAAAATAGAAAACATTAACGCGCCTATACCCTACGTCACGATGATTAACGCGCCCCCACAGAGGGTCGCGATGTCAACATAACACAGCCGTCACCTGGGTCGCGATATCGCACGGACGCAACACTTACTTAAGTCGCGATAATAGTCGCGACTAGAAGCTCGAGCGTGACAATACATAGACGCGCCCCTCTTTTGGGTCGTGTTAACAAAGGATCGCGCCCGCCACCTAGGTCACATTCCTAACTGCCAAACTATCCATCTCCTTCACGAGACGCAGTGCATTATTGTAGCGCATTCCACTGAGAATGCGACGTAAACAACCAGTGCGTTCTCGTCACGTAGCAAAAACCAAACAATTCGCACAAAAACCCATTTTCCACGCCCCAATCTTATCCAGAATGACGGGGAAACACCCATAATCACATTGCCCACCTTCCACAAGCCGGAAGGGGCCAACAAACCACAAAACGGCAATCAAACGGGTGATTCCCATGAATCGACCCAAAATGACTCACGTGGACAGTCGGGCTCATACCGACTCCGATTCTCACCAAATTCAATAAAACTGGCGGGAAAAGATTCCCAATATGCCAGGGGTTCAAATGAAACCAATTAAACTAGAAACCGTCACCTGAAATGGCGAACACGGCTCACACGCCCCGAACATGCATTTCGCCCAAACTTAACAAAACTCGCTCAAACTCACACCGTTCGGCTCCAAATCACTACGGAATGCAGTAAAAGAGTAGGGCATCTGTCCCCCTACCTCCTCCGAAGATCTCACGCGTCGAAATGACCACGATACACCGAAAACCATCACACGAATCGCACGTCGACTTTGAATCCACTGAACGGGATCGCGCAAACACCACGCTCCATTCTTCATGCCAGCACGCTCCACGATACCTCCACGGCATCTCCACAACATTCTGGGGCCTCCTCCGTCTGTAATCGAAGTAGAGGGGGAAAGAGGAGAGAGAACGGATGGGGAGAGAGTGAACGGCGAGAGAGAAGAGAAAGGAGAGAGAGGTGGAAGGAATAAAAAGGAAATAAAAATAGGAAAATTAGCAATTTTCCTAAAATCTAATTTTCGGCATGAAAATCCATAAATTCAGAAACATACGAAAAAATAGTCTTCGCGATCCTCAGAACGAGCACAACGCACCTGTAGCATCCTTGAGTAGAAAAACTCAACGGTCAACTCTCCATAGGGTTCCACAAGTTATACAAGGGAAAAACCCACGTGGATCATAAAACACGTATCAGGACCTACGAAAGCGATCTGATAGCTCTCCGATTCCGATCCGAAGAATCCATGATATTACAGTCCGCCCCCCTTAAAGGAATTTTATCCTCGAAAATCAAGGAGCTAATAAGTGAAGAGGGAAGAACAAACCCAAACACCGGCCACGCTCTCCAAGCATCAGCCAAACCTCAAAACACAAAACACGATAACACAATTCTCGAAAAATATAATTCAGAGGGATACTGCCAGACCACAATCACAGGTACACTCCGAATCACAAGTCATATCGTTCCAAAGAACGAGAATGGCACACAAGTGAACACAAGTCTGACTCGTCCGAAACAGGGCATCATTGCTTACGTCTCACAAGGACAGGAGACACGACCCATGCCACGAAAACAGTTATCGATAAAACACACTCGGCAGAGACAACAAGCATCAGCTTAAATAAGGAAACACAATCCTCTCAGCTGACTGCTCCACAACATCGGCTTCTACGCCAAGAACAACAACAAAACCTGGCACACAGAACGCCAACGACAGCACTGGACAACAAGCACAATCAAGTCAGTGCTCACTCAGACATTAAATCTGATTCGAGTCGCATGCCAACTCTACCCCGATAGAAGAGTACAGTAAAACCAACCGACAAGACCTCAGTCCACACAATGCCAAATCAGACTCACAGGGAACTCCTCCCAAGCTGAGCATAACCATCAACCAACAACAACAACACCTGCAGAATCCCAGCTCTGTTCTCACACAGAACCACAGGACACAACTGCAAGTTGGGTCACATCAAGGCACAATTACAGCTGAACACACGGCTAACACATACAAGCCATACTGCGAGCAGCTTACCAACAAGGACCCACAACAACAACAACAACAACAATAACAACAATCTCAGAGAACGTATCTCAAGGACCACGATCACGTCCCGAGAGCATAACTCCCAAGAAAAATACAGAGAAGAAAAGGGTACTCGACCAGCATATACGCCGACAGATTTCCCCAATCCTCACACATGCCGGTGCCAACCATCATAATGCCTCCAGCACGGCTCGACAACCAACAACATCAAGGCACACATAGCCAAGATGAAAAACACACCAAGGAAACAAACCTCTCGGCCGGCTAGAATCTTCCAACCAAACGATCCTCGACCTGTGGGTTATAAGCCCACACGCTTTCGCTGCGCACTCACACAATGCACACAGGCATCACAAATAACTCAACATCCGCATCTCAGCACACACCCGATGTCATCGTAATTCATGAAACTGCAATATACCACGCCTCGAGTACCGATCATGCTAACAACCGATCACAAGTCGCCAAAGTGCAAACTATGAAGAGCACCAGCTTCAACACAAAGCACAAAGAACACTAATCTCATCTTATCCTCTCATCCTGGAACAATTACTGTACCTTCACAGCACAACAGCCACCAAACACGGCATATCGGACACGGTGCACAACGGCCCCCAACACACAAACTGGGTCTAAAGCCAAGCAACCGCCGAACAAGAGCAAATCAGGTTCAGAACTAAGACAGTCCACACTTAAGCAGACATAGGACAAAGGCTTCACAGAGACAGCACTCTCAAAGCTTACCTCGAAAAGACACCACCAAACAGGATGAGAAGAATCAGGCTCGACTAATAGTAGTAGCTCACCAGGAAGAAAATCCTAGGTTCGCCCGAGCATTCTCTTAATCAAGGCATCCAATTGACCACCACAACATGACCTTAACACCTCAGGGCTGAACAAACCTCAAGCTGGGACGACCAAAACAACATAAAAAATGTGCACGGCCATCACACCAATGATAAAGTCACCAGCCACCTGAACAAGCCACGAAAAAATCTTGAACACCGCACCACAGATTCACGCCTGCTGACTAACTCTGCCAAGTACAGCATAACCGAGACAAACACCATGACAAAAGAAGAACACTCCGTCACATTCTGACGAGAGCAAAACCATCTCATACAGTGCCAACACAGCACTCACAAGACTACACGTGAAACCAAAGCAATAAACAATCGCAAAACCTATGCCAACTGCCGACTGTACTATACCTTAAGGACTCTAAGTATTGCAATACCTCGAATTCCCATGTACTTCACGAACAAAAGCTCAGCTAGCTCAGAAAAATTCCGAACAACTCTGAACTCTCGCTCTGATACCACTTGTGGCGACCCAGACTCCGGATACCGGGTAAACCTGATATCACTTGGAACCTGCGAGGCCTCCCAAGAGCGAAAAAGCTCCAAAGGGATAGAAAGGTATGTGATAGTACATTGAACTTCCACATAAAGCAGTAAGCAATTAAATTTCAATGATCAGGATTGCTAAAGTAACAGAAATAAAATTACATTTTCTATAAACATTAAAACTAACAGAGTCCAGTCCAAGAAAAAGATATGTACAGTCCAACAGGAAAGAGAACGTACCCTCAAGTCGGGGGAAACCCGACATTGGCAACGCTGGCAACTAAGAACCAGGCAGTAGGTACCGCCCAGCAGGAGGAAGAACTACTACACCTGAAAAGTCAGGGGTGAGCCTCGTGTCACTGGCTCAGTAGGGATCCCGCATAACCCTACCATAAAACACGCAGTAACAGCAGTGCTACACTAAAGCAAAGTAGTAACAACATGAGTAACAACTGTAAAAGTAAAGAGGAAAGCCGTAACCCTGAAACACTGCAGCCGAAGGAACCTCAGCCCTCTAAACTACTCCGAACAGCAACAGAAAGGCGAACCCCAATCACACAAAGTCGGGCGTTATCGATCTATTGTCAAATCACGAAACCCTATCATGAAAAGCCTACCAAAACAAGTAAAGCCTACCAAAGACCTACACAGTCAAAGGCACAAACATACACGAGCTCACCGTCGTGTACGCTAGACTAGACTAGACCGCGGGTGAAGCCAATGCAGACTACCCTACAAGTCATGTCAACAAGATGTAAACCAGTCACGAAAAAAAAATTCATAAGAGTCATGCGTCAAGTGACAGAAGCACCTCCTTACTAGAAGAATAGCCAGATGCGTCCACTGACGTCTTACACTGCGTCTCAAGTGTCTCCCACTCGCTTCGAACGCGGTAACTGAGACACGAACCAAGTACAAGGAACAACAATAACGAGTGACTAGTCAGGGTCACGCCCTTCGGCGCTCATCCAACTGCCCCTGACCATGTGTGCACATACAAGCCCAATGTCTTGAGCCAGGCCTATAGCTAGTTTCCCCCCCAGTAGGAAGCTACTGCAAAGCAAGGGGGCCCATGGAAACTAGTCTAAAAATCATCTATCGGGAACTGCCCCGCCACCACTCCTAGGTGGGCCGACACGCAGAAGTGTCGTTAGGCTACGACTAGTGGAGGCTCACTAGACACAGAGACTCCAAAATAGCGAACACCGAAGTACAGACAGGGTAAGCACCCACCTGTCGCATGTGCTACAGAGCATAAATGCAGTACACAACTGCTACCAGACTCAAGATAGTCAACTAGACCTACTGATAAGGATCCTTGAGTCATAAGACTCGAGTCATGATCATCTCACATGACAGCAACATGCTGTTAATCAGCCTAGTCCCTAAGCCAAAAACTACGATAAAACACATTAACAATGAGTCCTCGGCCTCCGAGCCTCACAATGGACTCACAATTCCGTATAACATGGAACACGGAACATGAGGGATCACCAAAACTCTCAAAGCATATGGCACGCAAATTGAGGTAGGATAATACCTCCAAACGCCCAAAACTACGTCTCGATCTCACAGGATAGATGAGATACTCACGAGGTCACGTGTCAACCACTACGTCACAACCGGGTTGACCAAAAACCATAATGACTCTCTATCTAACACAAAACACTACTCGGTACAATGGCCTCCTCAAACACCCTATAACACAGTCACAGCCCTCATAGGACGTCCAAGACATCCACGGAACAATGGGCTAACCAAGGGGTCAAAGCCACATTAACCGGAAAGAACACAACACTACACACTGCTTGGGATAAAACCGCTCCTCTAGCATCCCTTGATACAAATATGACTCTCACGGGACACCAAAGGCGTCCATCGAGCCAAAAGCCAACAAGGCATTGAATCTTGGGTTCACCAGAGCTCGAGACAGCTCAAATAAGACACGAAAAATGGAAAATATTAACGCGCATATACCCTGCATCGAGATGATTAACGTGCCCCTACAGAGGGTCATGATGTCAACATAACGCGCCCGTCACCTGGGTCGCGATATCACTTGGACGCGACACTTACTCAGGTCACGATAATAGTCGTGACTAGAAGCTCGAGCGCGACAATACATAGACGTGCCCCTCTCTTGGGTCGCGTTAACAAAGGATCTCGCCCACCACCTGGGCCGCGTTCCTAACCAGCAAACTATTCATCCCCTTCACGAGACACGGTGGATCGTTGTAGTGCGTTCCACTGAGAACGCGACGCACACAACCAGCGTGTTCTCGTCACAGAGCGAAAATCAGAAAATCTGCACAAAAACCCATTTTACACGCTCCAATCATCTCCAGAACGACGGGGAAACACCCATAATCGCATGGCCGAGCTTCCACAAGCCGGAAGGGGCCAACAAACCACAAAATGGCGATCAAACGGGTGATTCCCACGAATCGACCCAAAACGACTCACGTGGACAGCCGGGCTCATACCGACTCTGATTCTCAACCAAATTCAATAAAACTGGCGGGAAAAGATTCCCAACATGCCAGGGGTTCAAATGAAACCAATTAAACTAGAAATCGTCGCCTGAAATGCCGAACACGGCTCACACCCTCCGAACTTGTATTTTGCACAAACATAACAAAAATCGCTCAAACTCACACCGTTCGGCTCCAAATGGCTAGGGAACGTAGTAAAAGAGTAGGGCATCTGTCCCCCTACCTCTGTAAATTATGGAAAATCCACTTAAAATAAAGAAGCAAAATATAAAGCACGTGGTGCTAATGGGAAGTGTGATCGCCAGAGGGGTTACCTCAAGAAGAATAAAAGTGATCGCATGTACATTGTGTTGAGCGTGAGAGATTGTGAGCTTTTCCTTCCTCCTTCTACCGGCCGGCCGATGAAGGGGGTTTATAGCTTGATTACCCTTGCAAAATACACAAGACAAGTAAAAGATTGATTAGCCAAAAGTGTGTAGTATCAATGCTCTAAAGGTATGAAATCAAACAAATTGGGCATGAACACACCTTGTGTGTTTTAATTTTTAAAACCCCTTAAGAGGAGTAACAAAGGTATGGGGTATATGAATGTAATGATATGCAAATAAGATGTGTGAAGAAAACGTTTCTAGCAAAGAGCTAGAAAGAACAGTGGAGATGATGAATGTTAATAAGAAGAGAATAAAAATCTCCTCTCTGCTGTGTGTGCAGTAGTACTAGGAGAAAAACCAAAGAGATTAGTTGAGCTGCTGATGATGACCACCGTGGGAGGAGAATTAGCACCAAGAAGGAGAGTTGCCTGAGAACAGAACCTGCAAAAAAAACAAAACTCTCTCTTCTCGTTAAGAAAACTCACATTAATTTCTCTGCTATCGTTATTGCATTCTTATCCTCTTCTCCCTTCTCGCGCGAGGGGCACAGCAAGGGGTATTTATAGGGCCAAAGATCCTTGCAAAACAAGGATTAAAACTAGGTAATGACCCTTCAATAAGAAACCTTCTTCCCAATCGAACACAAGATGCAAAATGGGGCAAGGATCATTACTGGAAAGAAGCAGGCGAAACGGAGCTGGAAGTGAAAATGACGACCTTCCGAAGGGTGTCAATTGAAAATGACGACTTCACCAAGGGCGTTAATTAAAATAACGACGTGCACAGGGGCGTCAATTCCTGGATTTAATTATGGAAACAAAATACTTTCCTTATTAAAAATTTTGAAATGACGCCCTCGGTAATGGGCGTTAAATAATAGACGCCCTTCCTTGGGACGTCAATTCTTGATTTTTCATTTTGCTTAGGATTCGTAAAAATCCAGAAAATGACGCCACTATGCATAGCCGTCCGTTTCTTGAAACGCGCCCTAGGATTCACCGTTAATTAAATGACGCCCCTACTTAAGGCGTTAATTCCATTCGTCAAAGAAAAATTCCAATAAATCACAATTAACTTATGAAAAATAGAAAAACTTTATATTAGGCCAATATTGAAGTCCGCTTTGGGCGTCACATGGTGACATGAGATTTACTCAACGTAGCATCAATTTTAGCGTGTCTACAGCTGCCCCCCTTGGCGTCTGCTTTGCAAGGGAGTGAGACTGAATGAAGTGAAAGTGAAACATTAGCGGAATGAAGTGGAACGAACTGATAAGTAGATGCCAAGGTGTGATGTGACACGCCTCCTGACACTAAGCGTTAGAAATCTTTCCAAGATTCTGAGTGAAACAACTCTGGATGATTATAAGAAAGCATTGATCAGCTGGACTGAAGGGATTAAACTAAATGAACTAAAATGTGCACAAGGGCACGAAAGGGGAGACACTATTGGAGAGCGGTTACCAGCCAATGTGGACGTGTTACAACCAAGGTGATTTTGTAGGCAAATAAAATGAATTGAGATAAAGACCCAGCAAATGAACACTTTCAAGGAACCAGCCTAAGCGGCTTCAATGAGAATAAAGTACTTGATTAGAAATGGAATATCCCATGCCAACTTAATTAAGAGCGAGCGACCTTCATTATTAGCGTAATATGAAGATTTTCATCGTTAAGCTCAAAGTCCTACATGATGCATGCTGGGCTAAAAGAAAAATTAAAACAAACTAAAAATAGAAAATAATCAAGGATAATATTGTTAAACCATCCAGATTTGGTCAAGCATCCAGATCTCTAAGCTGACACTAAGCCGAAGCCTGTTTGTCCACGCATCAACTCAGAAAGTGGAACCATCGTCCTAGACCTTAAATGACTCAACGGCCTATCCGTGTGAGTAAGACTCCCCTGGAATTATCACTATTTTTGATGAAGGGGAACTCAAATTCTAAGTTCATCAGAACCACAAGGTCCTTGATGTACTATAGTAGCGTAGAATATTATATAGTAACAATGCTTACAGAAATGCATACAGGAAGATGGTGATAGCAATGAGCATGTGGGGAACTGAGATAGAATAATGTGCAAACACCGTGGGGCTTGGATGATGATGCCTAGTCGGTGGGACCAAGAGCTTCTTATCCTGCACTCAAAATTTCGTTAGCCAAGATATAAAGATGCATAAGGCAGTAGTTTAAGCATGATAGCATAAACATTCAACAACATTGGTTTGAATTTGAGAAATTTTTTTTTGTTCCTCTTTTTTTTTGGATTTATTTGAGAATTTTTTTGGTGAATTTTTTTTGGATTTATTTGAGAATTTTTTTTTGAATCTTTTTGGATTTATTTGAGAATTACAACGTGGGATGGGTAGACTTCGTATTGATTGTACATACTTGGCTGGACTGAGAATGCAATGTACAGACATTGGGTGAATGGAGATGCTTAGACTTCGAATGTGTAGACTTAGGCTTAGATGGATGTATAGACTCTATGCAATGCATGGACTTGGGAATGTATAGACTTTATGCAATGTATAGACTTGGATGGAAGGAATGTATAGACTTGGGAAGGAATGTATAGACTTAGAACGTGAGACTTATGCAATGCAAAGACTTAGAATGTACAGACTTATGCAATGTATAGACTTATGAAATGCAAAGATAGATTTATGCAATGTATAGACTTATGAAATGCAAAGACTTAGAATGTACAGACTTTGACAATGCTTGGACTTAGGGATTGTACAGACTTAGGAAACGTATGGACTTAGGAATGGAAGACAGATGAATGTAGTGTACAGGCTTACATGGATGGAGACTTAAATGGATGTAGGCGTAAATGGATGGAGTGTACAGACTTTGGCAATGCACCCACGATGCTTAAACTTATGCAAATATGCATTGAAATGCGTGTGAGTCAACGAAGAAGAAATGCAAATGGGCATTATTTGAACTTATGATCTTGATGGTGGGTTCGTGTCAATCCAAGCGTTTCCAGACTTGCACAACCTGCACTTCTACACTTCAAAGCTCATTAGCTCACCAAAAATTATCAGCTCAAGACAGCTCACAGTATGATCATAAGTGCATAATATGAATAATTCCAACAAGATATAATAGCACTTAAGTTCATGAATAACTGAAGAAATGACGACTCTCGCGAGTGGCGTCAAAACGATAAATGACGACGGTCATTGGGGCGTTATTTACAATTGAGGTTTGATTTGGAATTAGAACGCAAATGATGCCCTCCAGGGAGGCGCTAAATGAAGGGCGACACTGACTGTGTCGTCAATTAAACAAATGACGCCAAAGGGCGCATCGTCAATTAACTATTTTTCGTTTCCTGCTCGGAATTAATCTTCCAGCAACTCGTTTGATTCAAGCACAAACCATGATATCCGTTAGCGTTCCAAAACATTATAAAAGGCAACTGTTCATCTCCAGAGCACATCAATCAACTGAGCTAACAGAGAACCGAAGCAACAGAGATATCAGATCTAGTAGAAGAACTTGGAGAGAACAACTAGAAGGAAGATGAACAACATGATGCAGAAGCAAAGGCCTTCCAAGAAGCCAAAGATGAGCTTTCCACGGATTTCTGAAGTTCCAGGCCATATTAGTGGGAGAATTGCCAACAGCCAAGTAAGTGTTTTTTATGTTAAAGCTTTTATTTATTTCTCTTCCTTTCTTCCTTTTCAAAATTTCTGATTGTATTTTCTCTTCTTCTTCTTTCTTTCTTTTGTGTTTTTTTCAGGATTACCCAATTGTTCCTGGTCCAAGGAGATTTCTCAAAATTAAGTGGCTTCCTTTATTACTCTCCAAGCTCTCATTAGACATGAAATCCTTCCTCTCAAGGTGGCACCTTCTTGGTCTCATATCCCATGCTACCCATTATAATGACATCCACCTAGATTGGGCCTCCATCGGAGCTCTTATAGAATTGTGGCACCCTCATACTCACACATTCCTCTTCCCAACCTTTGAAGCCACTATACTCCTAGAAGAAGTAGAGGCACTCCTAGGCTTAAGAAGGATGAAACAAGGAGAGGAATCAAGGATGGCTCATATGGCTAGACCAATATAAGCTCAAGACATACTCACTAGCCTTATTCAAAGCCCAAATCTAGTGAACCAAATTAAAGCTCATAAGGGAATTAATCTTCTAAAGCTAGCTTCATGGGTATACAAGAATATGGACAAGACCCAAGAGGATGAAGACTTGTTGGAGAGGGTGATGAAGGGATTCGTTATATGCATAGCGGGAGCTCTATTATTCCCTTCAATGGAAGACTATCTAGAAGAACACCACCTAAGTGCTATAGCTAGCATGTGGGAGGAAAAAAGAATAGGTCCGGTGGTATTAGCCAACCTATACAATGGGCTTACCTCGGCTTCTTTAGGACGGTCCCTCTACGGGTCAATGCTCCTTCTCTCTTGTTGGGTGGACCTCCACCTAAAGTTTGACCCATGCCAAGAGACTCAAGTGGCCTCAAAGATATTCTCAAAGAGCCCACTATGATATATGACAAATTCTTTGGGCTTATGTGAGAGAGTGACCAATCGAGTACCCAAGCTCAAGAAGAGAAGTGAATGGAGGGACTACTTCACAACAATGCCAAAGAGTGGTTTCACTTGCGCACCGGGGTTTCTCAAGACCCAAGAACTTCGCTCAAGACTCTCTTCCGGCATAGAGCTTCGGTTGATTGGCGGGACCGACTTCGTCCTTTACAACGCATACGTACCGGTGCCTCTCACAGCTCGGGCTACCTCGACACCTCTTTGAAGAACCTTCTCATCTACCTCCACTCAAAAGAAGGGAACTATGCTCAAGTGGAGACCAAGAAGAAATCAAGACAATCATGGCTCAATGGAAGGTTGGACTACTCCAAAAGTCCAAGGCACGTGTAGAAGAAGAAGAAGACAAATGCAAATCATATGTACTAGCACTTAGGAAGATAAGGCCTATGATGGCTCATTAAATGTAATCATGATTTTCCTTCAATGAAATAAAGATTCCTTTCTTATTTGAGCCAAAACAATGAATTTATGATCATACCTCTCAATTCATGTGATTCTATCTGAAGAAACTGAGTTACAAGCTCTCTGTTCTGAACAGCGCCTTCACGCAGGGCGTCAATTGCTGAATAACGCCTCAGATGATGTCGTCAACTGCATTAAATCAATTTTTTAAAATACTTCAAAAACCACAAATGACGCCCTCAGAGACAGGCGTTTCTTTAATTCGCGCCTCCAGGAAAGGCGTTAATCATTTTAAATTCCTTAAAATATTTTCAAAATAAGTCCTTAATTTCACATAAAAGACACCTTCAATTACGTCGTGTATTCTGCAACGGACGCCCGTTCTCATCGGCGTCAAATTCAAATCGTAATTATTATGACCAATCAAATCTATCACTTCCCTATTAATGCACCTGACGACGGTTGCAAATTCCCACACAAATGAAAGAGACGCCTAGCCTCGGGTCGTCAAATCAACAAACCACGCCCTTTCTTAGACCGTCAATTAATCGAAAAACGGCTTTCTTTCGGGCGTCAATTTATTTCTACCGTTAAAACCCCTTTTCCCTCCTTCTTCTCCTTCCTTCGTCTTCTCTCTTTCCCTCTTCTGCAAACCCTAACCGAAAAGCCCCCCCCCCCATTCTCATTTCTCATCTCCATCCCTCTCATTCTGACTCTCTCCCTTCTCGAACCCATGGCTGGCGGTGGTCACAAGCGGCAACGGGTTGTTGCTCCTGATGTGGTGGACCTAGGCGACGAGGAACAAGCCGTGGAGGCAGTTCCTCCGGCGGCGGCCGAGGAGGCTCCGGCGGCGGAGCACGAAGATGAAGAAAGGGATGATGGAGGAGAATAAGAAGGTGAAGATGATGATGAGGACGACGAAGACGACGATGAAGAAGGCGAAGGGGATGAAGAAGAAGAAGAAGAACAAGGAGGAGAGGAAGGAGAAGGAGAGGAAGCGTCGGTGGCGGTGGCGGTCGTTCCACGCCCCGGCCAACCCCGACGACCACGGTAACCAAGGCAAATCATCCGTGGAGGATTGATCGTGCCCGAGCGACGCAAGGTAGGCCCCCAACCCTCTATTTTCCATTTTATTTTCATTTTCCATCAATTTCCATAGCTATCGGTCTCGGTTGAGGGAAAACCAGACAAATGACGCCCCCAGGGGTGCCGTCAATTAAAAAAAGATGCCCAGACCTAGGTCGTCAATTCCATTATTTTAATTTTTGTGAATTAATTAATCCATCACGCCTTGCATCATGTTGTTATTTTAAATTTCATCATGTTTATTTATTTTGCCATCAATTTTCATGCCATTTCATTTATTTAAAACACATGTGCCTCTGTTTATTTCATTTCGCGTGTCTGATTAACTTGGAAACCTCATAAAACGACGCCCCCCACCGGGGCGTCAATTCATTAAGCAGCGACCATGGGCGTGGTCGTCAATTCAGAATTTTCTTCGAATTAAGAAATTAATTTCAAAACAGCACTCCCCATAGGGGCGTCATTTAAGAAAACAACGACCCTGGGTGGGTCGTCAATTCAAATTGCACAGACATACATCTTAAAACTACGCCTCTCTTAGGGGCGTCAATTGATTAAACCACGACCCGGGGTAGGTCTTTAATTAAAACAGAGAGCAAATGTGACAGCAAATCAATATCCACATGAAAACTTAAGCTAGAATTTTTATTTTTGTTGCATGCAGGGGTTGATGAGGACACAGACCTCTTGGGTCCAAGTCCGAGCAGCTTACTATGGGCTCCCTGAGTTCCAGAGGGCTAGGGTAGATGCTATGGGGTTCGGACCCTTCCTGAGTATAGAGCCAGTGAGACCAGACCTACCCTTGATCCAGGTTCTCAGAGAGAGATGGGATAGGACTAGTAGGGCCTTCCTTATGCCGTGGGGTCATATGATACCTACCCAAGAGGACGTCACTAGGATCACCGGGCTGAGGGTAGACGGAGAGGCGGTGAGCGGGATCACCCTACCTGATTATAGTGAGCTTACTCAGAGGCTGCTAGGGCTAGAGACAGTCTACGAGACACCTAGCGAGTGTAGGACCATCTTCCGCACCGACCTTACCATAGCTATGGGCTTGGGTGACTCTAGGCAGAGGTCGAGGGAGTCTCTGGAGCAATTTTCACGGAGGTTGATAGACGGGGCTAGGGCTGCCTACTGCCAGGACCCGACTGAGAGGGAGAGAGCAGATCGAGATATGAGGAGATTTCTATTGTTGATGCTCGGGAGGTTGCTGCTCGGCACAAAGGGCGACGTCATCAACTGTCGATTCCTAGGGATACTCGAGGACTTGGAGGGCGTCGGTAGATATGCTTGGGGAGCGGCATTACTAGCGCACTTGATAGCCGACTTGTCCACGGGGACAGGTCGAGAGACGACTGTCAGTGGCTTCTCACCTTTTCTTCAGGTATGCATTTTTTTTCTTTTTTTCTTTTCTTTTTTATATGCATGTGAATGCGTTACTAATGCAATGCATGGATGCAGCTATGGAGCCACTTATACATGCCGATGGGGCGTGCTGACCCACGGCCTGGAGATGAGGGATCCTTCCCTCTCGCACGGCGCTGGCTACCAGTGGTGACTAGAGCCCCACTCGCCTACGAGCTGCGAGTGTTACGACGGGAGTTCCACGACTTCCCTGCCTTACTGGTATGCATGCTTGATGTGATGCAATTTTTTTTGTTTTTATGTGAAATATGTTGATATGATGATGATATGATGATATGCGTGCTTGTGGATGCAGGTGAGGTGGAGACCCTATGAGGGGATGACCGACGAGGGCCAGCCGTGGGTCGTATCGGGCTGACCTCGCTTCGGGCATGAGCTTTGGGTTTATTGCCTGAACGAGATTGAGCCGCTACAGCTTAGGCTGGTGATGAGGACCCTTGGCCTGCACCAGGAGTGGATTGAGGTAGGAGAGCCGCGGGGGATAGGTAAGAAGACGCGCGGTCGCACGAAGGTGATCGACTGGAGAATCCAGTTCTCAGACCAGCATGCCGACTGGTAGCGTGGCGGGACCCGAGTCACCTCCTAGGCGGCAGACAGCTCCGAGTACCTCCGACACTACTGGGAGGTTTACGCCGGCCGACCCCAGATGAGGGTCTTAGGGGTATGTATGCATGCACTCTTTTTTTAATTAAATGCAAATGCTTTGTATATCTATCATGCGACTAATATGTAATGAATGCAAGATGCTCGGGACATAGTGGCGATGGACATGCAGACCCACCTCCACAGCTTGGAGGCCCAGCTGGCTACCACACGGGCAGACCTTGAGACCCTGGTGAGTATTTTTTTTATCTATATGCAAATGAACTCTTGAATTATCGATGATTAGCCACTGACAATCTTAATGAATGCAGCGTGCCCAGTAGGGAGCAGCGGTGAGAGGTACGGGAGAGGCCTCCAGCTCGAGGGGACCTAGTGCAGAGATGACTGCACTAGCGGAGCAGCTGGCTGGAGCAGTAGCACGGGCCGAGGCAGCAGAGCGCGACCTCGCCACACGGGTATGCTTTAAACTTGAAACCAAAATTCAATTATTTATGATAAATGCTCATGAAAAATTTGTGTTTGCAGACTGAGGAGCTCCGGGCCTCTCTTACCTGTATCGAGGAGGGACAGCAGGCGATGGCCTCCCGGGTGAGTTATTTATTTTCAGTTGTTAATTGCTTATTTCATGAATTATTGCATTAAATGTGGAACTGATGATTTGTTTAAATGTTTGCAGACCTCGGAGCTACAGGCAGCGCTTACCCAGACCGCTCTAGCCGGGGCGGAGTTGGCCATCCGCGACCAGCGGGTTGCGGAGCTCGAGCGGGCCTTGAGGCAGCGAGAGGAGCTGCCCCAGGACGTGGCGGAGCTGCGAGTCACCCTCGAGATGGAGCGGAGAGAGCGTGCCCGGGAGCGCAAGGAGCACCAGGCAGACCGTGCCCGTGACCGTGAGGAGCGCGCGACAGAGAGGACCCATGACCGGGAGCGCAAGCGGGAGCTTGCAGACTTGAGGGCCCAGCTAGCCGTTACTCAGGAGCGGCTACGGTCGACCGAGGAGCGGCTTCAGCGAGGTCGGGAGCGGGCGCGAGCTGCGGGGTACGCCCTCACCAGCTCCACTTTCGTAGCAGGTTCCTCTCTCCGGCAGAGGAGCGAGGCAGGAGAGCCGGCTCGAGCTCCATCTACTTTACGGGGGTCCATGCCCCCTCTATGAGAGCCTCGTCGGGAGGACGAGAGTGAGGCCGAGAGTAGGAGAGAGGAGGGTGGAGGCGAGAGCTGAGAGAGACTTTACTTGTACTCCTCCACCCTCACACCTATACTCAGATATACATTTGACATATATACATATATGAGATTGAAATTTTTGTTACTTGAGCACTTGTGTAGTTGTGATATTTGTGTTTCCTTTCAGTTTCTTACCTTTTACTTTTGCCCCGCGCTTGTATCTGCGGTCCACACTTAAACAAACAGGTTAATCTATCTGTTCGGCTTAGCCCCTTACTCAATAAACAAGGGGATGTCTTTACTTTGACCTTGATAACGTGTCAATGGGCCAAGCCTTTAATCAACGAAGGCAAATGATAAACAAAATATGGGAAAATGCAACATGCAAGCAAGCAAATGCTAACTAAAAATAAAAGGATGCTCATACACGAATGCAACTAGGCACATGTACAACAACGGCTTTTATTTTTTGTTTTATTTTCTCTCTTTTTATTTTATTTTCAATTTTTTTTTTAAAATGACGCCCTCGCCAATAGGCGCTCATTGTGAAATTGACGCCTTCGTGATAGGCGTTTATTGCAAAACAACATTTTTTTAATGTTTTAATTTGAAAATGACGACTTAGTGAAAGTCGTTAATTTTGAAAAAGACATCTGTCATGAGAAGCGTTAATTTTTATTCTTCCATTTTCTCTCTTCTTTTTTTTTGATTTTTGAAAATGACGGCTTGACTAAGGACGTTAATTTTGAAAAAAAAATTCTTTTTGGTTTGAAAGCAAGCATAGTACAGGGCTTTAAACCTTATGTCACCATGATCTTAAATTCATTAATCTTTCTCAAAAAACTTAACAAAGGGATCAACGTGCTCAATGACTTATGCTTCTACTCATATTCTCTTACAACCCATCCTTCTTAGTCAGTCTTCACCATTCTTCGAGTTTAGAACCTGCCCAGGAGAGGGAAAAGAAGAATAATTTGGGGAAGCTCACGAGAGGTTTTCAAGGGTGGGGCACATTCCTCCCCTGCCCTAATGCTTGTTGGGATTCGGTCTTCGGCTTAGGAAAATTTCGTTGCTCTTTTCGCCCTTATTCATGCATGCTTACGACCAGGGTTTTCCCTACGGGGACTTTGCCCTCTTGACATGCTTTCTTTATGACTTTCTTTTCTTTTTCTTCTTTTTCTTTCAAAAATAGAGACCTAATTGTACTTGGGCTTTAAGCATTTTGTTCCCTTTTGGGCCCTGACTTCCACCTACTAGGGTGGCGGACAGGTTTGGTTAGTAACCCTTGACTCGTACTCCCTCTCGTGAGCCGAAGAGAAGAGAATAGGTAAGGTTTTTACACTCTTAGTTTGAGTCGGACTTTCCTTGAATTCCGGGCTGCTTGAGTTTAAAAGTAGAGCGTGTAGTGTGTGCGGGAGTTGACCCCAAAGTTAAACCATCAAGACTGAAGAATGAATTAAGGATTTTAATTTTTCGGGCTTATGGCCCATGTACCATATCTGCTTTTGATTTTCAGAAGTTTTTCTTCTTTTTTTGTTTTTCTTATTTTTTCTTAATTATTTATTTATTTTTCTTCACTTTTAGGGGTAGTATTTCTTTAAATAAAGGCCATTCCAAGGATGAGTTAGCTCTTCACCTTCAGCATTAATTAATTTGTAAGCGTTGCTAGGATAGACATCTTTTATAACAAAGGGACCTTCCCAATTAGGTTGGAGTTTTGAACGCGGTCCACCAGGTTTTACAAAGATTCTTTTAATTACCATCTCACCAATTTTGAATTTTCTCTCAATCACTTTCTTTTGGTAAAAACGTGAAAGCCTGTTTTGATAAATACGCGCATGCTCGGCGGCAGCCAAACGCTTCTCGTCTAGGAGTTCCAACTGGGCAAGGAGAGACTCACGACGCTCATCAATGGGGAGCTCCTTGTCTAATTGTACTCGTAGAGAAGGAATAAGAATCTCATAAGGAACTATCGCCTCCATTCCATAAGTGAGGGCGAAAGGGGTTTGCCCAACAGGGGTACTAATGGAAGTGCGATAGGCCCAAAGAGCTTCAACTAATTTTTCTCGCCAATCCGCAAATTTAGTAGCCTTAGACATTTTCTTGATAATTTTAATCAAAGTTTTATTAGTTGCCTCTGCTTGACCATTGCCCTGCGGATAATAAGGAGATGAATGATGCAATGCAATGTTATACCTGTTGCAGAGGTCCTAAAGATCCTGAGAGATGAACTGTGGTCCATTGTCGGTGACGATGGTACTCGGGATGCGGAACCTTGCGATGATGTTCTTCATTATAAATTTACAGACTGTTGACGCTTTTATCTCCACGTAAGCTTCCGCTTCCGCCCACTTGGTGAAGTATTCCGTCGCCGTGAGTACAAATGACTTTGGTTTTGTGAGGAGGGTCAGATCACCAAGAGGTCCAATGATATCGAAAGCCCACATGGAGAAAGGCCATGGGGAAGATATAGGATGGAGTGAAGAAGCAGGAGAATGAATTTTGTCGGCGTGCAGTTGGCACTTAACACACCTTCGAACATAGATAGAGCAGTCCTCTTCTAGAGTGGGCCAATAGAAACCTAGCTTAAGGATCTTCTTAGCTAGCATCTGGCTATTGACATGACCGCCACACACTCCTGAATGCGCCTCTTCCACAACCTTCCAAGATTCATCATCATCAAGGCATCTTAGCAAAACACCGGTAAGACCACTTCTGTAGAGCACACCTCCAATTAAAGTGTATCGCTGAGCAACTCTTCGAATGGCTTTCTTCTCTTCAGCCGTGGCTTCTTCTGGATATGATTGATCCTGGCAATACTTAGCAATTTCGTAATACCATGGCTTTTCTTCATCGTCCAATTCTTCCTCCATGACCAATAGCATGACTTCCTTATTCTCAATGATTCCTTCTTGCTTCACCTTCCTAAGCACCTCCTCCTTAACACTAAGGAAAGCTGGATCCTTAATAGCTGGAGTGAGCCGCTTGTGAACAATGATAGAATGGGAATCCCTTTCGGGAGGGAAAGCCAAGGAGGAAGCAAGAGAAGCGAGAGCATCAGCTAAGATATTATGATCACGAGGAACATGGACGAAAATTAATTTGGTGAAAAGCTTGGTATAAGCGGAAGTCAATTCTTGGTAGGGTTTGAGCTTAGGATTAAGCGTGCGGCACTTGGTAAGCACCTGGCGAAGAATAAGTTGACTATCACCTACAATTCACAAATGGGTAACAACGAATTGATGAGTGGCCTCCAG
The DNA here is from genome assembly GCA_022559845.1 of Amorphophallus konjac. Taxonomy (NCBI): domain Eukaryota; kingdom Viridiplantae; phylum Streptophyta; class Magnoliopsida; order Alismatales; family Araceae; genus Amorphophallus; species Amorphophallus konjac. The sequence continues at coordinate 39,935,911 of CM040122.1, forward strand.
TCCGGCCAAGAGAGCCTCGTACTCAGCTATATTGTTTGTAATTGGAAATGCAAGCTGAGAGGCGAGTGGAATAGTGATACCCTCTGGTGATAGAAGAACAATACCAATCCCTTTCCCTTTTGAATTCAAAGCTCCATCAAAATGTAACGTCCACATTGAATCGGTCTGATTGACGGACATTAGTTCCTCATCTGGAAACTCTGAACAAACGGGATCAAATCTAGGGAGGGGATGGTGAGCAAGATGTTCTGCTATGGCATAGCCTTTAATCACTTTTTGCTGAATATAGATAATGTCGAATTGAGAAAGGAAGCTTTGCCATCGTGCCAATCGGTCGGTGAGGATAGATTTTTCAAGAAGGAACTTAATTGGATTGATACGAGCGATGAGGTGAACCTCGTGAGCTAAGAAATAATGTTTAAGTTTCTGAACTACCCAGACTAAAGCAGCACAAGTCTTTTCTATCGCTGAGTACCTTTGCTCACAGGGGTTGAGAAGCTTTGACAAATAGTAGGCTGCTCTTTCTTTTCCTTCTTCATCAACTTGGGCTAGGACAGTGCCTACGGAGTCATCCAGGATGGAAATATAAAGAACAAGCGGTTTGCCTGGAACTGGCGGCCTCAGGATAGGAGGATTTGCGAGATAATCCTTCAATCCGTCAAAAGTTGCCTTACACTTGTCATCCCAAACAAACTTGACTCCCGGCTTAGTAAGCTCGTAGAACGGCCTACATCTTTGTGAATGTTGGGAGACAAAGTGGCGAATAAATTGCAACCTCCCGATCAAGCCTCGAACTTCTTTCAAATTCCTGGGAGGAGGCATTTCTCTTATAGCCTTCGCCTTGTTGGGATCAATCTCAATACCCCTCTTACTCACGATGAATCCAAGTAATTTCCCTGATGAAATGCCAAACATGCACTTCTTAGGGTTCATCTTTAATTGATACTCCCGTGCCCTTTGCAAGACTTTGGTTAGGAACCTGGGATGCTCAATCCTTATCCTTGATTTCACTACCAAATCGTCAACATACACTTCAATGTAGATGTGGATCATATCATGAAAAATTGCCATCATAGCCCTTTGATAGGTGGCTCCAGCATTCTTAAGTCTAAAAGGCATGACCACGTAACAATAAGTCCCCCATGGTGTAGTGAACGATGTTTTCTCTTGATCTTCCTCAGCCAGGCGAATTTGATTGTAACCTGAAAAACCATCCATAAAGGAGAGAGTCTCATGTCCTACCGTGTTGTCAATTAGAACATCAATATGAGGGAGGGGGAAGTCATCTTTAGCACACGCGCGGTTGAGGTCTCGAAAGTCTATACAAATTCGAACATTTCCGTCCTTCTTCATGACCGGGACGATGTTAGCCACCCAATTAGGATAGAGGACAACTCTAACAAATCTAGCCTTATGAAGCTTATCGACCTCTTCTTTCATCTTTAATGCCATATTAGGGTGGAAACGTCTCAACCGTTGTTTGACCGGTACAGACCCTGGCTTAAGTGTAAGCCGATGGTCAACAAGCGCAGGGTCTAGCCCAGGCATATCTTCATAACACCAAGCGAACGTGTCCTTATATTCTTGGAGGGCCAAAATAAGCGCCTCCTCCTCGTAGGGTGGCAAATTCTTTGAAATGAGGACAATCCTAGGGTCTTCCTCGTACCCAGATTTATTTCTTTGGTAGGTTCTTCTACAGAGGCTGATGGTTCATCAAATCTCCTCATGCCACTAGCAAAAGCATCAGCCTCGTCCTCATATTCTTCGTAACTTTCGTCCCCCTCCTCAATAGGGTCTTCATCGTTCATAATCTCATAAACACCAAAAACCTCATTAAAAGCACAAGTATCCTCATATTCTATTTCCGGCAGGATAATCGGATTCTCCACAAATTCGGGGATGGCTAAACAAGCTTGACATCTGACAGCTAGTTCTCTAAGGAATCTACGGGGAATCTACTTGCCCTTGGATTTCTTATGTGAAACTACCCCATGAGTCTTAATATTAGAGGAATAAGAACAACTAGCTTGCTCACTAAAACCTGACGAAGAAGAGAAAGGAGTGGAAAAAGTGGGTACAGAAGGGGATACAGATGAAGACCCCTCGCCAGAGGGGTAGAAAAGATCTATCAATGAATCCTAAAAGAGCGGCCCCGGGGTCGGGACACACTCAGAAAGGAGATAGGAGGTCTCCTCAACGGAGATGGAGGATTGAAAAATTGGAATTTTGGCATTTTTTTTTCGTTTTCATTTTCATTTTTATTTTCGTTTTCAAGGAGGAGGCAATGCGAGGGGGGAATGGGAGGTGGAGTTGAAATTGAAAGATTGCTAAAAGATTGGATCAATGATGGCCCGCACGGGGGCGTGATGGAGAGTTTGGAAAATTGCTCAAGGAGCAAGGGAGGAATTATTGGAGAAACTGGAGATGAATTTGGAGAAACAGTTATTAAGACCGCGGGCGGTCTAGGGATATCTGAGAAAAATAGTTGATTGATCAAACGGACAACAACCGTTGGGTGAACGGACCTGGTAAGGAAGAGGCCGGCCCACAGCCTGTCTATATTGCAGCCCTCCTCGAACGGTACATCAGGCTCTCCGGTATCTGTATAATCACTTAACAACTGCCTCTTGTCTGTGATCGCTGCCGGCTTCTCAATTAGCTCATGAATTAGCGGCGGCCATTCCGGGTCAGTTGGCATAAACAGTCGGCTTAGAGCAATGGCAATGTCATTCATATCAAACCATCTATACCAGTCACATTCAGGGTCATCCATTTTTCTCCTCTTATCTGGTCGTAATGATTCCAAGGCTTTGTAAGTAGCCAGTGGGGCTATGTGGCGAGCAAACTGCCGTGCATGTACATCTTGACAGTCCAGCATGGAAGTAACAAGTGTAGTTTGCTTATCATTCTAAATTCCCCCTTTTATAAAATGTGTTTGCAGGGTCCATGTAAGAGGCTGTCGATCTGTCTTAAGAGTGGAAATCATGATGGCCCATGGCCCATCTTCATCTTTGCTTTTGCTTGGCCCTTTATATCCTAGGCCACCCCGGGGAATCATCTTTTGGTGCTGGATTGGCTTAACGCGGCCTTGGAGATTGACCCCCAAGCCTTTACCAGTCTTATATCTCATTTTAATAAGATATTCCATCCAAACGTGTTCATCATATTCTTCTTTTTTTTTTCTTTGGGGAGGTAGGGGTGTCATTAGGGGTGAAGCTGGTTTAGTGACTGGGGGCCTTAGCAAATCTTGCCGCGGATCGGCAACATCCAAGACTGAAAGTAAAGGCCTATTGGAAGGCCACATGGAAGGCACTGAAGTTGCTGAATGTATGTCTTCTGTCGGCAGGATGGGCATGCTACTGACCTTGATAATGTGCCCTTTGTGTGGAAACTTTATGTATTGATGGTTTGTGGAGGGAACAGCATCAAGTTGTTGAATATAGGGGCGGCCCAAGATGCCGTTGAATGTCGGATCCATGTCTAAAATGTGGAAATCGGATGTGACTGTCACTGGACCCAAACCAACTCTTAGAGTGATCATTCCCAATGGCGGCTTCTTAGTATTATCATAAGTTGTGACGGTAATTGTAGATGGCCGAATTTGACTTTCTGGAATACCGCACATCTTCAAGGTGCTTGGCGGCAGAACATTAATGGATGCCCCGGTGTCAACCAAACATTGCTTTACAGCTATCTTATTGATGTCAATAGTGATACATAATGCATATTTTCTAGCCGGCTGCGGAGCCAATTCATGTTCATAAAAGGTAATAGCCGGTTGATTGCTGGCCAGATTCAAAAATGCAGTGACTTGTTCAGTAGGAATGTCTTCATTGACCATCACTTTCTGCAAGTACTGTTTCAAGGCCAGCTGATGTGTGGTTGATCTTTTAATCAATTCTAAAATAGGAATTCGTGTCGGCGTTCTGTCCAAATGCTTCAACAAATCATACTCCGTGCCCGGTGTAGATTCTTGCTCTTGCTCTCCTTGTTCTTGTGCTGGCTCCTGCTCCCGCTGGGGAAACACTCGGTGGAACATCCGTCCACTACGGAGCACCATAGTTCTGGGCGCCTCTGCCGGGCCTGGAGTGGGTAGAGGGGTAGAGGAGGTAGAGGGAATAGTGGTATTGGGTGCTGAAATGACAGGGAGAGAGGTTCTTGTGAGGGACCTCGCCGTCTGGGGATTATCTGAAGGCGGAGGCGGAGGCCGGGTGACAAGGAGAGGCCTTGGAATCATGGTAGTAGTAGGTGGAGGTGGAACAGGAGGGGTGATGGCTACCGGCGAGCGGCGGATAAGAAGAGGTCTATTTGGTGGAGGATTTTGGTGTGGAGGGGAGTTCGGGGTTTGGCGTAAAAGAAGAGGCTGCGGAGGAGTGGTGGAGCGTATAAGGGTACGTTGTGGCTGGGAAGGAGATACAAGTTGAGGCCTTCTTATCAGTTGTGATGGTTGTGGTTGATTGGAATTAACGGCCCCGACAGAGGCATTTTCTTTATGCCAAACCTGCCCCCTTTCCACTTCATGGGTCGAGGTGACAAGGTTCACTTGTTGGTTCTAAACCGGGTGCTCTGGTAGCGGGTTATTAACAATCCCCATATTTGGCTAGGGTGCGGGAGCCTGCTGTTGCTGTGGGACCTGTTGCTGACCTTGTTGTGGTTGCTGAACTAGTGGTTGCCGAGGAGGCCTTCGAGCCTTCAAAGTAGCGATGACCCTCCTCATCTCATCCCAATTAATATCACCTTGATCGTTCATGTCATGTATGTAATCCTTAAAGTGAAAACAATAATCAATGTTGTGCCCCGACTGCCGATGGAAGACGCAATACCGGGAGGTGTCCACGTGTTGCGGCCATACTGCCCTTTCTTTAGGCAATGTGAGCAGGTTAGCAGCCATGAGGGCGTTAAAAATGTCCGACAAACTTTCAGGTAGGGGAGGGTATTGGGCTCTTCGTGGGCCCATTGGCCTTCTCGGCTGTTGCGGCGCATAATTGGCCGGGGGGGGGCACTTGGTGATACTGGTTTTGTGGAGCAAAGGGGAGTTGTTGTTGTTGAGGAGGTGGGGGAGGCCTTAAGGTTTGAGGAGGATTATTATTTGGCTGGTGGACTTGGTTCTGGAAGGCGGGCTGTTGTGGTGATGGCCCTTGGTTTTGAGGGTGGCAGAAAGGAGTGGAGTTGCCGAATGCACTCACCTGCTCATTGATGGCAATGCCTTCAGTAGTTGGGCCAATATTACCAGTATTAACATTCTTCCTTATCACCTTCGGTCATGGCTCGAACATGCCCATAATGGGCGAATCTTTCATTTGAGTTTGTATATATCTAGCTCTTTCATAGAGCTCCTCCATAGTGCTCAATCTGTTCATGGCCAAAATATGACGGAATTGCGGAGTGGAGTTTGATATTATCATCTTGACTTGTTCTGTCTCCGACAATGTGTCTTTTAATTTCTCGGCCATAGCCCTCCACCTATCAGCAAATAAGACGAAGTCCTCTTCGGGCTTCATCTTCTCCGCAACCAAATCAGTAACAGACAAGGAGGGACCGATACGGTCCTTATATTTCTGTACGAACTTCCGCTGAACTATATCAAAGTCACCGGCATCAGCCGGCTCCAAAGAATAAAACCATTCTAATGCTGGGCCATCCAAAGACCGCCTAAAGAGATAAGCCAACGAGTTCTTATTATCCTGCCAGAATGATGCTTCATACATAAAATCCTTCAAATGAATGTTCGGGTTGCCCATGCCATTATACCGCTGGAAATTTGGCATCTCATACGGTGGTAGATGAAAAACCGGCATAGGGGGAAGCAAGATTTCAGGAGCGATCTTGGACGCCGTAACCTTCTTAAGCTGTTCCTTCATACTAGCCATCTTTTGGAGGAGTAGAGCATGGCTATCAGATTCGGCTGGGGCCTGACGAAAAGAGTGTTGGTTTGTCATAGGCCTTCTCAAAATTTGAGAAATAGGAGGTTGTTGAGGCCTAGCAATGGAGTGACTTGCCGGTTGGGCCGGCATAGTCATAACAGGAGTTGATGGGTGCGAGGGCACCCTAGGGGCGACCGCCGAGTCGTTGGGGGAATTAACAGAGTGGCCACCCATGGCCTGGGGAGGGTTATAAGATGACGGGATAGACTTTCCCTTTAGGAGGGCGGCTTGACCTGCCTGGCGCTGGGAGTCATCCAGCTGAGCAAGAACCTTGAGAAATTCATTGAAATTGAGAAAAGGGGAAGTGTCCCCTGGAGTATTTTGGGTAGTAGGTTGAGCTTTGGAAGAAGGCTCAACCTCCAAAGCAGTAGTGGTATCCACCATGTGGACATGAGTGGAAGAAGAATTGTAGTTTCCCTCGTAATAGACAGGATCCTGAGAGGGAATCTCATAGAACGGGTCAGAGTGACCCTCCTCATAACCGTCATAAGTGTACCCGTAGTTGGCCATATTGATGATTTTACCTGAACGCAATTTCATACTTAAGGAGAAAGAAAGAAATTTCTAGCAATGAGGTATAGTCAACGAATATCACCTTCTCAAGCAAAAGAAACACACAAGTTGTAATGAGCCCAAAAATTTTAAGGTTTTCCTTGAAGATTAAGATGAGTTTAATATTAGGTTCTCTCTTTTGAAGGTGGATCTTGATTGAAATTTTGGGTATAATCTCCGGGTATCTAGATTTTCTCTCTCCTTTCCAACGTATGAGTCAACTATACTCCGGGTACTTCAAAGGTACAACATGCCTGGCGTCCGTGAGGGAATCCACGGGTGCGAGGACTTATGGAGGCTTGGCTTAGGAATTTCCGGTCCAATGAGACGGAATGCTCAAAGGAGGGTCCTTCCTTCACCAAGAGGGGTGTAGCTCCTAAAAGTGTGGGGAGAGGAGGTCTCCTAAACCATATGCCCTAAATGCAATCTAATGCAAGCAATATCAAGCAGGTGATATCAAAATAGTTCAAGCCAATAAACACCAATAATCAGTACTTCTGTGGGCACAGAAGTAAATGACGCCTTGGAGCAAGGCGCTGATTCTGTGAAAAATGCCTCTGGGAAGGGGCGTCAAATGACAATAAATAGTACTCGTAATATAAGAATAATAAAATGACGCCTTGCGATAAGGCGCTGAATCAGTGAAAGACGCTTCCGTGGGAGGCGTCAAATCGTGCAATAAGCATCAGCAGGTAAAAAAAAAGGCGCCTTGGAGTGAGGCGTCAAATGATGAACGGACGCCTCTGAAAAGGGGCATCAAAACATTGTAAACAGTAACGAGATAAAGGGCAAAATGATAGTAATCAACGAAATGACGACTTGCTGGAAGGCGTCGAATGATGAAACGATGCCTCTGTGAGGGGCGCGAATTATAAAAATGACGGCAGTGTGAAAGGCGCTACTCAGTTCAAAGAACCAACAGCCCTGGCAATCAGACAGAAATCAGATAGAAATAAAAAAGGCTAATCAGTGAGAGGTGTGCACGTGGTGCACAAGGTGAAGGGTGCTACGCGGAGCACAAAGGAGGGGTATGCGAGGGTATCAAAGGAGGGGCACGCGAGGGCGCCAATGGGAAGGTGCTACGTGGAGCACAATGGAGGGGTACACGAGGGTACCAAAGGAGGGACACACGAGGGTGTCAATGGGAGGGTGCTACGTGGAGCACAATGGAGGGGTACGCGAGGGTACCGAAGGAGGGACACACGAGGGTGTCAATGGGAGGGTGCTACGTGGAGCACAATGGAGGGGTAATCAAACTAAAAACAAAAGGTGTCCCACCGTGATCGTCAATTTGTAGATTATAGAAAATCCACTTAAAAATAAAGAAGCAAAATATAAAGCACGTGGTGCTAATGGGAAGTGTGATCGCCAGAGGGGTTACCTCAAGAAGAATAAAAATGATCGCTTGTACCTTGTGTTGAGCGTGATAGATTGTGAGCTTTTCCTTCCTCCTTCTACTGGCCGGCCGATGAAGGAGGTTTATAGCTTGATTACCCTTGCAAAATACACAAGACAAGTGAAAAGATTGATTAACCAAAAGTGTGTAGTATCAATGCTCTAAAGGTATGAAATCAAACAAATTGGGCATGAACACACCTTGTGTGTTTTGATTTTTAAAACCCCTTAAGAGGAGTAACAAAGGTATGGGGTATATGAATGTAATGATATGCAAATAAGATGTGTGAAGAAAACGTTTCTAGCAAAGAGCTAGAAAGAACAGTGGGAGATGATGAATGTTAATAACAAGAGAATAAAAATCTCCTCTCTGCTGTGTGTGCAGCAGTACTAGGAGAAAAACCAAAGAGATTAGTTGAGCTGCTGATGATGACCACCGTGGGAGGAGAATTAGCACCAGGAAGGAGAGTTGCCTGAGAACAGAACCTGCAAAAAAAACAAAACTCTCTCTTCCCGTTAAGAAAACTCACATTAATTTCTCTACTATCGTTATTGCATTCTTCTCCTCTTCTCCCTTCTCGCGCGAGGGGCACAGCAAGGGGTATTTATAAGGCCAAAGATCCTTGCAAAACAAGGATTAAAACTAGGTAATGACCCTTCAATAAGAAACCTTCTTCCCAATCGAACACAAGATGCAAAATGGGGCAAGGATCATTACTGGAAAGAAGCAGGCGAAACGGAGCTGGAAGTGAAAATGACGACCTGTCGAAGGGCGTCAATTGAAAATGATGACTTCACCAAGGGCGTTAATTAAAATAACGACGTGCACAGGGGCGTCAATTCCTGGATTTAATTATGGAAACAAAATACTTTTCTTATTAAAAATTTTGAAATGACGCCCTCGGTAATGGGCGTTAAATAATAGACGCCCTTCCTTGGGACGTCAATTCTTGATTTTTCATTTTGCTTAGGATTCGTAAAAATCCAGAAAATGATGCCACTATGCATAGCCGTCCATTTCTTGAAACGCGCCCTAGGATTCACCGTTAATTAAATGACGCCCCTACTTAAGGCGTTAATTCCATTCGTCAAATGAAAAATGCCAATAAATCATAATTAACTTATGAAAAATAGAAAAAACTTTATATTAGGCCAATATTGAAGTCCGCTTTGGGCGTCACATGGTGACATGAGATTTACTCAACGTAGCATCAATTTTAGCATGTCTACAACCTCCACCGAAGATCTCACGCGCCGAAACGGCTACGATATGTTGAAAACCATCACATGAATCGCACGCCGGCTTTGAATCCACCGAACGGGATCGTGCCAACACCACGCTCCATTCTTCACGCCAGCACGCTCTACGATACCTCCACGGCATCTCCACAACATTCCTGGGCCTCCTCCGTCTGCAGTTGGAGCAGAGGGGGAAAGAGGAGAGAGAACAGAGGGGGAGAGAGTGAATGGCGACAGTGAAAAGAAAAGAGAGAGGTGAAAGGAATAAAAAGGAAAACAAAATAGGAAAATTAGGAATTTTCCTAAAATCTAATTTTTGGCACGAAAATCCATAAATTTAGAAAAATATGAAACAATAGTCTTCGCGATCCTCAAAACGAGCACAATGCACCTGTAGCATCCCTAAGTGGAAAAACTCATCGGTCAACTCTCCACAGGGTTTCGCAAGTTATACAAGGGAAAAACCCTTGTGGATCGTAAAACTTGTATCAGGACCCACAAAAGTGATCCGATAGCTCTCAGATTCCGATCCGAAGAATCCAGGATATTACATCACCGCTGGCACATCCCGAATCTCAGCCTCACCGGTACATCTATACTCTATTCTATCTTGGCCGAGACCTCATGCCTTCGACAAGTTGGTTGACCTCGACATTCCATCAAGTCAATGTCAACATCTATATTTCATTCATGCCTTAGCTGCAACTTCATTTTTAGCCTTGGTCGAGGCCTCATTTCCTTGCCAAGTTAGCTGACATTGACAGTTTGTCAAGTCAGCGTCTATCCATATCTCACTCTGATCTAGACATAACGTCTCGGCCAAGTTGGTTGACCTCGATGCGCCATCGGGTCAACATCCACATTCACCTATTCTACCCCTGCTTAGACCTTCCGTCTAAGTAAGGTTTGTCGATCTTCGCGTATCGTCGGGTCGACGTCTATATTCGGCCCTGGCTCAGACCTCATGTCTCTGCCAGGTTGGTCGACTTCGACATGATGTCGAGTTGAAATCTATCCTACATATCATCCCCTTGTCTTGGACTTTCTGTCTGAACAGGGTTCGTTGACTCTGACATCTCATCGGGTTGACACCTATATTTAGCCCTGGGTCTGGGCCTCTCATCCTTGCCAAGTTGATTGACCTCGATGTTCTGTCAAGTCAACATCTGTATTCTAGACTACCCTCACCTCGAGCCTTCTGTCGGGGCAAGCCCCTTTGACCTCGACATCTCGTCGGGTCAACATCTATATTCTATATTCTTCCCTTGGCTTAGGCCTCACGCCTCTGCCAGTTTGTTGGCTTCGACATGATGTCAGGTCAACATCTATATCTCATATTCCTCCCTTGGCCTAGGCCTCACGCCTCTGCCAAGTTCGTTGGCTTTGACATGACGTCAGGTCAACACCTATATTCTATACCCTTCCCTTGGCATAGGCCTCATGCCTCTACCAAGTTTGTTGGCTAGAACATGATGTCGGGTTGACGTCTGTACCCCACATTCCTCCCTTGGCCTAGGCCTAATGCCTCTACCAGGTTCGTTGGCTAAGACATGACGTCGTCTCGACGTCTATATCCTATATTCTTTCCTTGGCCTAGACCCTACGTCTTTGCCAAGTTGGTTAACTTCGGTAGTCTGTCAAGTCAACAACTATATTCTGCCCTAGCGTAGACCCCATGTCTCTCCCAGGTTGGTTGGTTTCGACATGATGACGAGTTGATAATAGTGTTCTATCTTTGCCCTTGTTTTGGACCTACCATCCGAGCAAGGTTTGTTGACTCCAACATCCCATCGGGTCAACGTCTAGATTATATCCTTGTTTCAGACCTACCGTCTGAGCAAGGCTTGTTGACGCAGGCATCCCGTCGGGTCAACGTCCATATTCTGTCATTGTTTCAGACCTACCATCCGAGCCAGGCTTTGTTGACTTTGACCTATCGTTAGGTTAACTCCCAGATTCTGCCCTTGCTTCTGACCTACCGTCTGAAGAAGGTTTGTTGACTCCGACATCCCATCGGGTCAACGGCCATATGCTGTCCTTATTTTGGACCTACCGTTCCAGCCAGGTTTAGGTTGACTCTGATATATCATCCGGTTAACGTCTAAAATCTACCCCTGTTTCGGTCCTACCATCTAAGCAGGGTTCGTTGACTCTGACACCTCGTTGGGTCGACGTCTATATTCCTCCTTGGTCTAGACTTCACATCTCCCATTTTGCCCTTGTTTTTGATCTCCCGTCTGTGCAAGGTTTGTTGACTTCGGCATGTCATCGGGTCGTCATCTGAATATTCTATCATTGACGTCTAAGCCGATAGTTTTTCCACCATCAGCACCTAAGCTGACAGCTCTTCAGTCATCGACATTCGAGCCGATGACTTTTCCATCATTGGCATTCAAGCCAACAGCTTTCTTGATTATCGGCCTCTAGAGCCAACAACTTTCCAATCATTGGCGTCTGAGCCAACATCTTTCCAACCAACGGCGTTTGAGTCAATAGATTTTCTACCATTGGCATGATAGCCAATAGCTTTCCAATCATCGACGGCTCAGCCGAGAGCTTTCCTAACATCTTCTTCATCAACGGCATTCGAGCTGATAGCTCTCCAATCATCGGCTTCTAAGCCGTCAACTTTTTTATCATCGGCATCCGAGCCAACAGTTCCCCAACCATTGGCATTCAAGCCAACGGCTTTCCAATCATTGGCATCCGAGCCAAGAGCTTTCCAATCATTGACGTCCAAGTCAACAGCTTCCCAGCCATCGACATTCGAGCCGACGACTCCCCAATTATCGGCTTCTAAGCTGACAGTTTTCCCATCATCGGTATCTAAACCGACAACTTCTCCATCGACTTTTAAAGCATTGGCGTTGAGCCAATAGCTTTCCAACCATTGGCATCTGAGCCAACAACTTTCCAATAATTGGCGTCCGAGCCAACAGCTTCTCCATCATCGGCGTCTAAGCCGATAGCTCTTCTTCCATCGACATTTAAGTCGACAGCTTTTCCAACAACTTTTTCATCATCTGCATCCGAGCCGACAGCTCCTTAATTATCAGCTTCTAAGCCATCAGTTTCCTACCATTGGCACCGAGGCCAATAGCTTTGTAATCATCAGCCTCTAGGCCGACAGCTTTCCTATCATCGGTATCTAAGCCGACAGCTCTCCCATCAGCATTTAAACCATTGGCATTCGAGCCAACAACTCTTCCATCATCAGCATTTGAGCTGAAAACTTTGCTATCGTTGGCATCCGCACCAACACTTTTCAATCATCGGCACCTAAGCTGATGGCTCTTCCATCAACTCTCCAATTATCGGCTTCTAAGCCATCAGCTTTCCCATCACCGACATTTAAGCCAATGACTCTCCAACCATTGGCATTCGAGCCGACAGCTTTCCAACCATTGACATCCGAGCCGATAGCTTTCCAATCATTGGTGTCCGAGCCAACAGCTTCTCCATCATCGACTTCTAAGTCAATAGCTCTTCTATCATTGGCGTCCGAGCCAACAACTTTTCCAACAACGTGTTCATCATCGACATTCGAGCCGACGGCTTTGCCATCAACTTTACTACAATCGGCATCTGAGCCGACAGCTCTCCAAGCACATATAACTCCCTTTTGGCTTAAGCCCATCCCAACATCCACCATCACGTCCCATCATGACATTAATACACCTCGACGGCTAAGATTTTTCATCAATGCCCGCTGTTCTATTTCTGGCTAAGACATCCTATCGAGGCTTACCATCCTACCATCGGACCAAACCCACCGTTTGAATTAAATGACCCCTGTTGGCTAACGTCAACCCCTTTGTCCTGCTAGGACTGTCCACAGTGCATAAAAAACCCCCTTTTTCCCTTTAGTGATGACATTAATCCTTTTTACTTGCTCATAAATAATTAACTTGTAGGCGCTTGCATCGGGCGGAATGATGATGTATGTATATAGGATATACGCGTATAATAATGATATATACATATGTACATGCAAATAAAAATGATAAAAAAAGATTAAAAAGGTGAAAAAAGAAAAAAAGAAGAAGAAGAAGAAAAAAATGAGAAAAAAAGCTTTGCATGCCTTTTGATTCTGAGTGCTTGTTCACCTTGCTTGCATGCTTGCTTATACTATATATTAATGCAATTCCTTCGACTTTCTAGGACCATGGTTCCTTGATAAATAATACTGCCCTGATTCTAGATATATGTGCATCATGGCATATATTAAGGAATGAAAAGCCAATCTTTGGCAAGTGCATACATCTGGGGGAAGAGTCATAGCTATGTTGCTAGCATAACTCGTGAGATACACCCGAGACAAAACTCTTACACTTTACACACAGTATGTTCAACAATCCCATCTATAAGGACGCTAGAAATTCTTCCTGATACTTCGTGGATGCTCAAAACTCTACACCCGCACGAGGGGCAATCATGAGGAAAAAGTTGTCTACCCCCTTCATTTAAAAAAAGAGAAAATAAAGAAAATAAATGATAAGTGGAATGCGAATCTAGGAAGCTGAGAATCCCCACTGAAACAAATGAGGAAACTCGCACGAAATAGTGAATCAAATCCCACAATGAAATCACAATAAAGGATGAATCCTAGTAGCCGGAAATCCCCATTCAGACACATGAGAATACTCTCGCCAAACAGTGAAGTCCATAATAGAACTGTAATAAAAAAATAAAAAAAAGGGATGGATCTTAGTTGTTGGGAATCCCCACTGAAACAAATGAGGAAACTCACGCTGAACAGTGAAATCCAGAATTAAGAATAAACAAGGGGGCTGTGCGAAGCTACCAAAAGTCGAAAACCCCAAATGTATATGTAGATGCTAGAGTAATCATCTAGTGTTTCTTAGAATGTCTGTGTGTCCCCATGTATAGGGTCCATTGCTTACATGCCCACATTATCACACCACAGAGGAATGGTCTTGGGTGTAGGTTGAGGTTTACGCTATGCATATATTTTATGTGGTGTCCTCTTTACGAATGCACACCTCCTTTAGTTGTGTTTCATGAGCCGCACCTTGTCTAAAAATCATGGGCGCAATCCATATCCTATCCCCGATATAGGGGAGCTACCCTATATATATCTAACGTCTGATGTTGATGAATGCCTGCATGTTTACATGAATAAAAAGACACACATAACACTTTTCAAATGGGCTGCACCTGCAGGCCCCACTCACTCATCCCTCGTTCGCGCCACCTGCAGGTGGGGGGCATTTGTTGGCACCTAAATTAAATAATAATAATAATAATAATATATATATTAAATAAAAAATAAATTACAAATAAAATAAAATAAGATGATAAAAGGGAAAAAAGACCAAAAATTAAAAAAAAGAATAACAACAAAAAAATGAACAAAAGGCCAAGACCTTCTCCGCGCCGGACCAATGGGAGGAGGGCCCCCGGTCACTCTCTCTCTTCAACGCAGTGGCAGCACCGGCGTAGGGGGGCTGCTGGCCCCTCGATCTTGCAGGCATGCTCCAGCACAGAAAGCACGTGAGTAGGCGTACGCGGCAGATCCACCTTCAGAATGCCCGCATGCACTGCACCGGCAGGGGAGGTGGCACGAGCTCGCCCCAATGGCCCTCTACTTCGATGGGTTCATGCGCCTCACGCGAGAACCTCACGCCTACAACACGATGAAGCTTCGACGCCCATCTGGGAGCCTCACGCGCGAAGCACGAGCAAGGAACACATGGACAAGGCCCTACAATGATTGGAGATTCCTCGCTCGTGCCCTCGCATGGCGGCTATAAGAACGAGCCAAGTGGCTGAAGAAGCTCCTCTCTCGACCCTGGCAATCATCTGCTATCTTGGCCCCTTTGCAATTAGAGAATTCCCAGAAGCTCCACATCTACGTCAGAAGAAGTAGAAAGGAGAGAGAGAGGGAGAAGGTGTGTTGTTTGGGGAGGGAGAGGAGTCAATGCTCCGCCCTCCCCACCGTTCTTCTCTTTTCTTACTATATATCTGTTCCTCCCCTTTGCTTCCCAAATGTAATAACCCCGGGGCAATGTATTTTTTTCTGTTTACATGAATGAATGAAATGCTTCTAGCCTGATTTTGGGTGCAAATGTGCTCTTCCCCCCGAATTTTATCTTGATGCTAGTCTCCTAGTTTCTTTTTATTTTGATCCCACAATTTCTATTTTTTTTATCGATTGAAGGTAGCATGCCAGATTATGAGTGAGTGCAAATTCAGTTCATCCTATTGCCATGGATGAATGCTGGGTTCTATCTCCTCTAATCTGCCAAGATAGAGATAAATTTTTCAAACTCTGCCTCGCTGTCAATCCGTCGAGCATGTTTTGGAGGTTCTGTCCCTGGCCATCTCAGGGCGCTAACGCCCTCATGGGCCATATTAAATATGTGAATCCCTTCCCGAGTGAGCCAATAGGTCCTGTTCATTGCCCTCGATCTGGGAAGATTCTGTGTATCTGATGTGCATGGTTCCCAGTTCCGTTAACATGTATATCCTTCGTTGCTCAATGCATCTGATTTCTGTGGAAATGGCCTTGGGCCTCTTCACCCGTGGCCATGGGTTTTCGGGGCTCTGGCTCAATCCAAAAAACCTGCTGGAACCCATGCTTTCAATTGCATTATCTGATTCTCGTATAAGGATAGCAGTATGTGGGGTCCCGTAGTGCAGGAACACGGATCTAGAGGGGGGGTGAATAGATCCCTCTACTAAAAATATGTCCAATTAAAATCTCAAAACTAATGCACAGCGGAATTAAAAAGATTAATAAGATTGAGGAATTTAAACTAAGCAGGATAAACTAGATTCTCTCAATCTTACTGAGCTCACACGATTGTGTAAAGAGATTAAACAGTGATGCACACAATCACATAATTCAAACCATGAGACACGGGAATTTTTAAGGTGGTTCGGGACCACGATGGGCTCCCTACGTCCACCCCTCACCAAACCGGTGAGGCTTCACTACTGTTAAAAATAGTCCGGGAAAAAAATCCCCACACATACATGGAGCCAAGCTCCAACACACACACGCAGGGCGATGCCTACACAACCACACGGGAGTAAACTCCCAACCACACATGGGGAATACACCCCAAGTTACGCCCAAGGACACACGCGGATATGCTCCGCACAAAATGACGCACAAGCGTCAACACAAACACTCGGAGAACCATTTCTCCGAACCCCCACACAAAAATCCTTTCAGAAGTTTATGAAACGAAGACAAATAGATACAATAAACTCCAAACAAACTCTAAAGATTGCAATGAAGAAGATGTAGCATGTATGAAGCTCCCCCTTTTAGAAATACTCCGGCTCTTCTTGGCTCTTTGTCGGATGGTCGCGATTTCACCATCATCTTGCTCCTCTCATCATTCTACTCCCTTTTCTATTCTATCAAGAGCTCCAAATCGTCATGGATGTAGATGATAACCACCTTGCAAGAGCTCCTCTTCCTTTTCCCCCTTTTCTTCACCTACAAGATAGAGCAAAATAAGCATTAGGGTTCTTATATTTCAAAACTCGGAGTTCACATTCATATATATAGAAGAATGGCCAAATGACTCATATAACCCTCCTACAATATGTTAGAAACACCCTCATAATATTAGGAACCTTTGGGGGGTAGTTTGATAAAGTTTCATGGGGTTTAAAAATGGTTTTAACACTTTACGGAACTCCTGTTCCTTGGGGTCGACCCTTGGGCAACCAGAGGGTAGGCAGAACAAAAATAATGGTCTGGCACACAGGGGTCGACCCCTGCATACTGGCTTCAAAAACAAGTTTCTGTTTTGAACATAAACACTGAGGGTCGACCCTTAGGGTCGACCCATGCCAGTTTGGGTTATAAAAACACTTCAAACCCTCATTAATTCAAGGAGAAATAAATGATTAAATATTACCATAATCCCATGATGATCAACCATGAATTTTCATCCTAAAAAACATGATAAAGCAAGAGGTTAGATGAGAATCAAAATCCTTGCATCAAGCATTAACACTATGAACATGTTCGTATTAAAATATATCATTGAACCCATTCAAACATGTATTTGGCTTTCCATTCACAACCAACAAAAAAATATTTCACCAAATGAAAAGGTTTTGATATGATGAACATGAATCTATCATTCAACCAAATATAATGACATGGGAGCTCAAACGTTCAATCACTTTCTTGTTTCTTTCATAATTTCAACATCAAAATGCTTCAATACCCAAATGTTAACAATCATGCCAAATACAAAGCATGTAGAGAAGCATGGGAACTCATTCATTCAAATGACATTTTTGTTGATAAAAACTAATGTTCATGAAGCATTGTTTTCGTGAGGAGCATTGTCATAAACATAGAATCTTCAAATCACACGCATCACATGCATCACACACATTAGTAAATATCCAATCATGCAAACATGTTTTCTAATGAATTCTCATTGAGTACAAGGCATATGCATTCTTTCAAGCAAGTTTCACAAATTCATTCTCATTCTAGAACAAAGCAATCTCACCAAGTGTATATGCAATGTATATGCAATGTGCTAACATCAAAATATGTATGAGCCTTACAGAGTCACAAATGCATCCACATGATGAAATCACAATAACAATATTTTATAATCATCAAAATCACATACACAACAATCTCCCCCATTTTGATGATGACAAAATATTTCACATTAATGCTCTCTCCCCCTTTGACATAATCCGAAATGGGGATCATTATAGGGAATTCATGATGGCAGCAAAACCAAAGGCAACATTGCTTTCTCCCCCTTTGTCGTTGAGAAAAATGCGACGGACAATGGGGTTATTTAGAGATCCATATGCACAATATGTTCAAAAAGATGCAATTCAAAATATGCATGTGTGAATACTATAAATGCCAAATATGCTAGATATGCAAGTATGGGTAATATGAACATGTAGAGTGCAAAGTGATCAAGTATGATTGACCTTCAAGCAAATAAATGCATATATATGCAATATAGCGCTCCCATTTTATTTAAAGTGAAGGGATAGGTGTAAGAAAAGTGCATGTGAGTCATTAAAACAAGGATGCTCATGTGTACACCTAGGGGATTATGCAATCATATAGGAGAATTAAGCAAAAGCCAATGCAATCAATCAATTTTCTGAATTCATATTAAATCAAATTTTCATATTTTAGTGAATAACATGAAAATATGCTTTAGCCATATGGATATCCAAATTTTCAATTAAACACAAGAGATATTATACAAACTGCATTATATTTTAAGAGAACAGCGTATTGGAGGCTAAACTCTGCCACAATGAGATTTTCAGATTTTTTCAATTCAAAATTTTGCACAATGACAATCAGAATTTTTCCTTGAGTGATCAAGTTCAAATAACTCTTTTTTACGCGAGGAGACACATGGAGCTCATGCCAAACTCCCCGATTACTTAGAGTATTAATAATTTCACTTCATTTTGAGCAGAGATATTATAGTACAACGCCTTTCTAAAATGAACCACATCACGTCTCAGGTGACATGTGCCCATTTTACTCAGTCAGATTAAACATTACTCTGCCTTTCATTTTTCATTTTCTTTCTACAAAAAGGCAGGCAACTTTTTCCTCAACTGCCTCACTAACAAACATACAGTAGGTTTAATATCTCTAGAGTGTTGAAAGCAAATTCTATATCCTTATGACTAACACTCTTTTTCACATTTTGTGCAAGAAGTATGCGAATTTGATTTAGCATGTATATCGAAAACATTATGAGCACATAACAGTACAGCTCCCCCTATCTAGATGCACTTATCAAATCTTTACTCCCCATGAGTGTATGACAAGAAACACACTTGTTAAGACTCAGATGTAACATTATTTATTAAGGGAGTATGAGGTCTTAGAATTTTCAAAGAAGGAGTTTTAGCATATATTAACATGTAAGCATACAATGGAAACATGCAAATATGCAGTGCAGAATGCAGCAAGAGTGTGGTATGCAAGATTTCAAATTTCACATGACAACTGTATATGCATCTAATGTAACTAATGCATGAAATGCATTTTTGCAAATGTGAGAACACATTTTTATTTTGATCAGAGGATTCAGGAGTTTCATAGAATGCATTACAACTTTCACCACATGATATGCAACCATAAAGCAATATCACCATCCAAAAGAGAGTGGAATAACATCAATCTCAAGTTCTTCAGCTAGCAAGACTCCCCCTTAATCAAATACATGTATTTTAGAAATTTCATTTAGGTTTTATGCCATATGCATAGAAGACTCATGGTACTAGGCGGAGGCACATTCTCACGCATGGTGATAGATTTCAGACAGGAATGACCTGCCCTTCCTCAAATCACCATTTAATATACCATGTAGTCATGCAGTGATGATCAGATAGATGCAATGTAAACTCATAAGAAAAATAGGTTTTTCTTGATTTTCATGAAGGGAAATTCACTTAAAATAAATTTTAGATTTTCAAAGACAATTCAGAAATTTATTTTCAAAATATGTGCCTTGAGCAACCATTATTTTCAAACCTTCCACTTGGCCTCAAAGTAATCCTGCACCAAAAATTCTCATTTGGATGTTTTGGGTACTCAAGTCTTCTTGGGTCCCGGATAGTTAGTTACACCTCTAGTGGGTGCCTTCCACATTCTCTGGGCATGCATATCATGAAAATGCATCAATTCACAATCATCCATATTATGCCCAACCTTACCATAATAATGACAACAACCAAAAGACTTTTCATTCTTCTTAACATGATAAGCATAGAAATTTCTCTTCTTCATAGCATGAGTTTCGTCATTCTTCTTTTGAAAGCAAGAGTTCATTGTGTGACCATATTTTCCACAATAATAGCAATGCAACGGGGGAACTTTATTATATAGTCGTTTTGCATGAACATAGAAATTTTTAAATCCATTTCTCCTTTTTGAAAACTTCCTTAAATTTTTGAAATCATTTTTTCTACCGCATGCTTTCAAATTATCATTCTTCAAAGCAAGACAATCATGCATCATATGACCAATTTTGTCACAATTAAAACATGAAATTTTCCTTGTGGATGGATGTGTGTGTGCAACATGATTATGCTTCCTAGCATTGGCATTTGTATAAGCATAATTGTTTTTCAATTTCGAATCATGGTTCAATTTCTGCTTAACATCATATTTCTGGTTTTTCTTTTTAATATGCTGAATAGGGTGAGCATTTGAGGTACTAGCTACATCCGAACTTAAGACAAAAGAAGTGTATAATTTATTTTCAAAGTTCTTTTTGTTCTCCGGATTATAGCGTAGAGCTTCCTTTTGAAAGTTCACCTTAGTTCCCAGAATTTTGTTCAAGTTTTCTTTCCATTGGAAAAAATTAGACAATGATGCATTCAAATCTACAATTTCAGATTCAAGTGAAGCAATGTGCAGCTCATAACTTACAATTTCTTGTTCGCTGAAAACAATAGTCTCATTCAACACTCTATTGGCAATTTTATAGCTTTTAATCTCTTATTCCAACACAAGTAGTTTCTCAGATTCAAAATTGACATCCAAAGCTTTCCCTTTTTCAAAAGTTAACAGTTTTTCAGACATTGCGTTGTTTAATTGTTTCAACTTTTCATTTTCAGATTTCAACAACGCATTTTCTTTTTCAAATTTTTCAAAACATTTTAAGCTACCTTCAAATAAAGAAATTTGAATTAACATGGCACCGTTTTTCTTTTTAAGATCCTAATTTTCATCCATGATGCTCTTGCTATCTATTTCACTATCAAGAAGCTTTTCAAATAATTTTTCATCATCAGACAATGAATCTAACTTGTTTCTAAGATATTTTTCTGTTTCTTCAAGCAATGAAATCTTAGACAAGAAGGATTTGTTTTGTTCAAGCAATTCATGACACTCATTTTTAGAATCCAAACATCTATTAGATTTTTCAAGCATAGCATATTCTTCATGCATGTAAGAAATATTTTTTTTAAACAATTTTGTTTTGGATTCCAGAAGTTCATTTTAACTTTCTAAACTTTCAATTTTTGATTCTAACAATGTGCACTTTTCACAAGAAATATTAGCATGCACATTCTCATTAGTTTTCTTTTTCAAAGTTTTATTTTCAGATTTGAGCTTCTTACATTTTTCATACAAATTAGCGTAAGCTAATTCCCATTCCTCAATAGAAAGCTCTTCAGACTCAGAATTTATCTCCCCTGAATTTTCATCACCATGAGCCATTAAGCATGGATCCATCACTTCTTCTTCATACTTTCGCACCAACTCGTCCCAAAGGTCTCTTGCTGACCTACAAGGAGAAATACATGAAAGTACATCACATTCAATGTTATCCTTCAGAAAAATCAAAGCCCAAAGATTTTCATTTGCAGAATGTTTATATGGTTCTTCACATATGACTTTCCAAATATAAGGCTCATGCAAACCAAGATAATACACATAACATTTCTCCAAGAAATGTAATCATGACCATCAAAAATAGGTAAGTAATTCATCGACATATGTTCAACAGAAAAATTCATGATTGACAATGCACTAGGATCACTCTGTAAATCATTAGATCTAGGGACAGCAGAGCCTCGCTCTAATACCAATTGTGAGGTCCCGTAGTGCAGGAACACAGATCTAGAGGGAGGGTGAATAGATCCCTCTACTAAAAATATGTCTAATTAAAATATCAAAACTAACGCACAACGGAATTAAAAAGATTAATAAGATTGAGGAATTTAAACTAAGCAGGATAAACTAGATTCTCTCAATCTTACCGAGTTCACACGATTGCGTAAAAAGATTAAACGGTGATGCACACAATCACATAATTCAAACAATGAGACACGGGGATTTTTCAGGTGGTTCGGGACCACGACGGGCTCCCTACGTCCACCCCTCACCAAACCGGTGAGGTTTCACTGCTGTTCAAAATAGCCCGGGGAAAAAATCCCCACACATACACGGAGCCAAGCTCCAACACACACACGTAGGGCGATGCCTACACAACCACACGAGAGTAAACTCCCAACCACACATGGGGAACACACCCCAAGTCCCGCCCAAGCACACACACGGATATGCTCCACATAAAATGACGCAGCATATATGAAGCTCCCCCTTTTAGAAATACTATGGCTCTTCTTGGCTCATTGTCGGATGGTCCCGATTTCACCATCATCTTGCTCCTCTCATCATTCCGCTCCCTTTTCTCTTCTATCACGAGCTCCAAATCTTCATGGATGTAGATGATAACCACCTTGCAAGAGCTCCTCTTCCTTTTCCCCCTTTTCTTCACGTACAAGATAGAGCAAAATAAGCATTAGGGTTCTTATCTTTCAAAACTCGGAGTTCACATTCATATATATAGAAGAATGGCCAAATGACTCATATAACCCTCCTAAAACATGTTAGAAACACGCTCATAATATTAGGAACATTTGGGGGGTAGTTTGGTAAAGTTTCATGGGGTTTAGAAAGGGTTTTAACACTTTACGGAACTCCCGTTCTAGAAGGGTCGACCCCAAGGGTCGACCCTCGGGCAACCAGAGGGCAGGCAGAACAAAAATAATGGTCTGGCACACAGGGGTCGACCCCTGCATACTGGCTTCAAAAATAAGTTTTTGTTTTGAACAGAAACACTGAGGGTCGACCCTTAGGGTCGACCCATGCCAGTTTGGGTTATAAAAACACTTCAAACCCTCATTAATTCAGGGAGAAATAAATGATTAAATATTACCATAATCCCATGATGATCAATCATGAATTTTCATCCTAAAAAACATGATAAAGCAAGAGGTTAGATGAGAATCAAAATCCTTGCATCAAGCATTAACACTATGAACATGTTCGCATTAAAATATATCATTGAACCCATTCAAACATGTATTTGGCTTTCCATTCACAACCAACAAAAACATATTTCACCAAATGACAAGGTTTTGATATGATGAACATGAATCTATCATTCAACCAAATATAATGACATGGGAGCTCAAACGTTCAATCACTTTCTTGTTTCTTTCATAATTTCAATATAAAAATGCTTCAATACCCAAATGTTAACAATCATGCCAAATACAAAGCATGTAGAAAAAGCATGGGAACTCATTCATTCAAATCGCATTTTTGTTGATAAAAACTAATGTTCATGAAGCATTGTTTTCGCGAGGAGCATTGTCATAAACATAGAATCTTCAAATCACATGAATTACATGCATCACACACATTAGTAAATATCCAATCATGCAAACATATTTTCTCATGAATTCTCATTGAGTACAAGGCATATGCATTCTTTCAAGTAAATTTCACAAATTCATTCTCATTCTAGAACAAAGCAATCTCACCAAGTGTATATGCAATGTATATTTAATGTGCTAACATCAAAACATGTATGAGGTTTACAGAGTCACAAATGCATTCACATGATGAAATCACAATAATAACAGTTTGTAATCATCTAAATCACATACACAACACAGTAGACTCTTCTGCACTAACTTCTATCACTCATACACTCTCTACCTATGGTAGGAGCACATCACGCAGTCTGTAGCATGTCAACACCACTGATTTAATCGAAGGTTTCTTTTATATTAAAGGGCCTTCCATGGGGAAGGGATACATCTCGGTTCCATACTAATTGAGTCTCTGATTAACCACCCTCATACTACCCCAGGGATCTGCTCCTCTATAGCATGTTCTCTGGTGGATGTTTTATCGAGAGCTGGACATTAAGGGCCTTAGAGCCAGCAGTAATCAACTGAACACAATGCATGATGCCATGGAAACGGAATCATCCCTGGGTCAGTATAGATCCCCCTAGCAGTCTAGTCCTCGGGGCATTCTCTCTACCCAATTCTGGGATATAGGGTAGCCGGTTTTGGCTTACCCCGCTTTTAGGGGGCATCTCAGGATCTCCTATGGATGGACCCTGATTTCTCACCCCCGAAGCCTGGGTCCTGGGGAGATGTTGCCCAAATTTCTCCAGAATTATGGACTTAATAAAAAAAATGATGAAATACGGACTGAACAACTGATGTAATGTTGAAGCTAATACATTGAACATAGAGGAAGCTTAAACTAAAACAATGGTGGGAATGCACTCATGCTGAATATATGATCAAACAATTTGAATGCATGATTGTGCAAGCAGTACGACCAAGAATAAATCTGAAAAGAACATTGCTGAAATGACGAAAACTATCAAATAAACAAAGATGCCACTCTAGCAACAACAAAAAAAATCATTCGGAGTCGGCTCCAAAACCATTCGGGGTCAACTCCGCTTCTTCATCCTTCAGGTTTTTGGCTCCATCGCCCATTTTTCAGCTTTACAAGCGATTTATCACCCTTACGGGTCATTTTGTCACCTTTGTAGCCCATTTTTCACCCTTATGACCCTCAACCATCACATTTTGTCCACTATTCACCTTTGCGGACTCCTCTTCCGCTAAAACTCATTTGTCAGCCTTATTGCCTTGCTTTTGACCCCCAGCCGTCGCCCTTTGGTCTATTTGTCACCGCTAAAACTTATCTTTCACCGCTACTAACTATTTTTCACCACAAGAACCTATTTGTCACCGCTAAGCCCCCCTTTGTCGCCATTACCACCCATCTGTCACCACTTAAAGAAAGAAACAAAAAAAAGAGAATAGATTAAAGAAAAGAAACTGAAGCCTAACATCTCATGAACTTCTACGATCCAACTATGATAAAAATGAAAACAATTAAACAATAAATAGCTGCAGAGCAGTGGCTAGGGAGGAAGCACTTGATTAAATTTTGTTTTACAGAGTGGAGGTGGCCCAGAGCTTCTGAACACTTGCCTCATGAGCAGGGAACTTCTGCATTTCCCACTGCATTGATGGCGCCCAAATCAAGCATATGCACATTGCATGTTAATGCACTGAGGATGTATATAGACTCTCATTGTTGAAAGTTTTCTCCATCAGATTTCATCCCCTTTTTTGTTTTGGGCTCCCTATGCTGGGATCTGCATAGGGATCAACTCTTGCAAACCTTGGCATTGACCCCTCCACCTACAAGGTTGACCCTCATTGTTCACCAATGGTCTGTGTAGAACCAAGACACTTTAGCCCAATCCCGCGTTCAAGGCTGCATATTTCATATGCATTCCATAAATAAGTCAAAGTACCATGCACATGCATTACATGGACAAAATTAAAACCTCATTCATGCATTCCGTGGACAGATCAAACTTTCCCATGCATTGCATAAACAGAGTAAAAATCATTTACATGTCCTCCATGAATAATCCCAAATCTCATCCATGCATACTGCTTAGTCTGACATCCCCAGGATTTTCAAATGAAGGAGTGGGCCCTTGGCCATTTGAGCAATATCATTGTGTTGAGCATATTTCTCTTCATTCTGCATGTGCATGAGCACACCTATGTTTGTCCATGTCCCAGGGATAGCCACATAAAAGAATGAAATAAAAAAATGGAATTGTTCTGCCATCAGAATATATGATCACAGGTTCATAGCTCCAACCTAGACAATGCAAATTTCCCTCTTTGTCTCCCCTTTTCCAAGCCAAAAACCAAACATAGCAGGACATAGAAAAAGGAGTTGGAGTTTAACAATTAAATTAATGGGGACTCAGTCAGCCCTATGGCTTTTCTTGCCTGGGCATGATTTCAACCATTATAACACTCCAATGACTGCACCAAGTATGAAGACCGAACAAAGAATGGATGAAGACTCAAGGCCAGTTCAGTCCCTGGGGTTAATTAGCCCTAAGCCTTATTCTAAAAATCTTTTTCCGTTCTTTGGAATCTCAACCTTTGGGGCGTGGCAGCCTCTCCTGATTTAAGCCTCTTGTCTGCTAGTACTTGGCTTAAAAGCTTTTGGGTGCATAGTGGGATCTTTTCTCTGCATATCTTGGGTTTTTCTGGAATATTTTATCTTCAAAAGATCCTTCCTTTGATCCACATGTCAAGAAGGGAGTATTCTTCTCCAGGGAAGTGCCAGCTGACCTTGGATCATGGGCCAAATGTTTAGCCTTCGAGCATGAGTGTGAGTCACGTGATAGACACAAAGGCATAGCTATATATCACTGTACCAGTTATTTGTCATCCCTACTTAACTATTTTTCACCCTTATCACCTATTTGTCTCCCCTACATATGTATTTTTCACCCTTAGCCCTTTATAGCCGTCACCTTCGATCGACCTTCTTCTGCCTTCACCTGTACCAGTCATTTGTCATCCCTACTTATCTATTTTTCACCCTTATCGCCTAGTTGTCTCCCCTCCATATCTATTTTTCACCCTTAGCCCCTATAGCCCTTGCCTTTGTTCAACTTTCTTCTGCCTTTGCATGTTCCCTTCACTTGTTAGCTTGCCGGGATATTTTTCACCTGTATCGCACATTTGTCTGCCCTACACACTCATTTGTTATCCTTAGGCATCATTTGTTCCCCTTGTGAACCTGTTTACCTATGTTCTTCATTTGTCAGCCTGGTGAGCTATTATTCACCCTTGTTCATCTTTTTTTTAGCCTTGAGGGCTATCTGTCAACCCACACCTCCTTTTTATCATCCTTGCTATTGGCCTTCTTGCCATTCTCACCACTAGTGCCCAACAAATCAGTTAGACACAATTATCCCAATCCTTTGAACTTTAGGCATTCTGTCCCTTCTAAATTCATTTGCATATCTGGTTCTCTCTTTGGCATTTATCCATAGACTTCCTTCAATGCCATCAAACCCTTCCATGACTCGCTGCCCATGACCCACCTGGTAGACTAGCTCTGCTAGGTCCGCAGGATCAGACCTGAGGCAGTAAGGAGTCTAGAGTCGACTCCTTTCTCCACAGGATCTGCCTGCCTTCCTCGCGCAGCCAGACGAAGCAGGAGTCGACACCTCCTCCGACCTTGCTGTCTCCCCTTTTCACCCGTTATTTCTGAGTGGGCCAGAATCCCTAAAAAAAATATGTCTGAAGACAATCTTGCCGAGCTCTTCTTAAGCTCAATTTCCCATACCTTTTCCCCCAAGGATTGGGCAAATCATTGGCATTCCCATCCCCTTTAATCTGAACCCCTAATTCTTCTGCACAAGAAAAAAAAGGGAAAAAATAGAAAGATGAAGAAGCTGCCACCTGAAATCCCTAAAATAAATGCATCCATATGATTGGAACAAATCTCACTTGCAAGTGAAATCAGAAAATAGTAAAACAAAAAAAAAAACATAATAAGGCATATGTTCTGGAGGGCTTTATGGACTTCTCACCTCCCTCAGACCCCCAAAAAGGGGAATACATATCTCAAGCCCTAGCAGCTGTGCCTGGATTCCAGGAGATCATCCCCGTTATGGCCATGACTCAGTTTGCTCAAGGCTAAAAGTCTCTCTTCCCACAAAATCATATTATTGCTCGGACTCAAGACCCCTTTGAGTTTGATCCCAGAAATGCTGATGAATTTCTGCATCCATTCATCGTGTGCACACACTTTGAGCATGCAACAGAAGTAAATTAAGAATGAGCGAATGTTTGCATAAACATCTACACTTTCCTGGTGCCCTGTTATATCAAATGGTTAGTGGAAGGTCGGGTTAGGCCCGGCGGGAAACTCTTACTATGCGTGAGTGCAATACTCTATCACATACCGGGAGTCGGCTTAATGAATCAGTCTTACTGCATTACCTACCCACATGTGTTATATCCTACTTTACATAGCAAGCATTGCTTTCATGTATTTTTTCCTTGGTCCCTCGAGGGCCCTTCTTTCTTGGCGATTAATCAAGGGTTTTCTCCCCTCTGGGGAGGTGTAATTAACGACGATACCTATATGGTGCGGCAGACTTCTGGTCTCGACACGGATTTCACATTCGTCTAACCAAGTTAGATCGAGCGCATAATAAATTTGTCACGGAAGTGACTGGCACACCTATAAAGTAAATAAAATCCGCAATAAATAAAAAGATAACAAAAGAACAAAAAAGTGCGTCACCATGGGAGTAGAGAAGGAACTGCTACTGGGAGAGGACGAAGCTGAGCCACAAGATGCTAGAATCGGGTTGGTGTCTAAGCTCTACCCAAAACCGTATACTCATCTTTTCTTCGGTGGGCCAGTTGCTGCTACCCATGCCTCAGGATCTAACTACGGCCACTACGTCTCCTCCTCCCCGTATTTTTTAGTCATATGACTGCCATATGACTCCTGCAAATTGAATAAAAAATATCATAAATTTCATATTAATTAATCCTATTTAAAAATAGAAATAGAAATGAAATGTGTATGTATATAATCTTACCACTACCGAGCGAGCTCTCTTGCTCACATATTGATCGGTCCACTTCACCTGGTGAACTTTAGCAAATAAATTACGGTTCGAGACCGTACCACCCCTCTTCTTTTCCTGTTATACATGTGATAGAGAATAAATAAGGACATATAAGAAATAAAATATAATAAAATTAATATTATTAGTTACCAATCTCTCCTTCTGGGTCGCGAAGGAAACAGATCCAGAAGTATGAAGATGTACGTCTGGATGTGACGCACGAGCGGCCTTGGCTTTTTTCAGATTTGGCTATCCAACTAGGCTCGGCCCATGGACCTCCCAGTGCTCCCTCCTCATCCATGCGGGGCCGTGTGCCTTCCAAAGGCCACAGTCCTTGCTCCCCCTGGCTGCAGCCTCGACGCGGTCCGGACAGCTGTATAATTGATGCTTATAATTTAGACTTGCTATGGCCTCCCATGCACGTCGAGCTCATCCGGCATCAGCTGGCCTCACAAACTGATATCCTCACTGTCAAGAATTCAAATTTTATAAGTTAGTCTATTAAAATTGCGGAGTTGGGAAATATGTAATTTAAAAGATTAAATTATATACTTGGAACTCGTCGTACAATCAATCGCGGATATCTTGAGGAAACTTTCAAAATGACTTATATGGGCCGGGAAAATGTCGCATAATAGTGTTGGTAATAAAACGAGAAGTGTCATTGGGCTCTACTTTATCCCTGCAATTACAGATGTTAAAATGAAAGCCATCAATTATATAGTTGATGCATAGATAACAAACATAATTCACGAGTGTAAATATTTACCCAGAGACCCAACATGGCATGCGTCCCTCCTACAGTAGAAGTTGCTTGCCCTCGTGATGGCTAATAGCATCGTCTGCCGATTGTGTTCCTGGGTGGGCGGACAAGCCAACTATCATAGGTGGTGTGCCCGACGTACCTGTTACAAGTAAAATAGAAGTAGTTAATCAGAATTTAGCTCACTATAAAAAACTTATTTATTCAACAAGTAAATATATAGAATGTTCATCATTTAACTAAGAATTTAAATAAACATACCAGTATTATGTGATGGAAGCGGTGTACTCTGTAGATCTGGTGCAGAGACACTCGGACCTGTAAACATAAAATATCGTGAGCAAAACAAAGTGCATAATCATTACTCATTTATCTAAGAATTTAAATAAACATACCAGCAGCAGGTGGTGGGAGCGGTGTGGAGGCACTCAGACCTGTAAACATAAAATATCGTGAGCAAAACAAAGTGCATAATCGCTACTCATTTATCTAAGAATTTAAATAAACATACCAGGAGCATGTGGTGGGAGCGGTGTGGAGGCACTCGGACCTGTAAACATAAAATATCGTGAGCAAAATAAAATGCATAATCACTACTCATTTATCTAAGAATTTAAGTAAGCATACTAGCAGTTGGTGGTGGGAGCAGTGTGGAGGCACTCGGACCTGTAAACATAAAATATCATGAGCAAAACATAGTGCATAATCACTACTCATTATATCTAAGAATTTAAATAAACATACCAATAGCAGGTGGTGGGAGCGATTTGGAGGTACATGGACCTGTAAACATAAAATATCGTGGGCAAAACAAAGTGCATAATCACTACTCATTTATCTAAGAATTTAAATAAACATACCAACAGCAGGTGGTGGGAGCGGTGTGGAGGCACTCGGACCTATAAACATGAAATGTCGTAAGCAAAATAAAGTACATAATCACTACTCATTTATCTAAGAATTTAAATAAACATACGAGTAGAACCCCTCCCACAGCCACCTCCCCTTGAACTCCTAGTACGACCTCCTCGAACCATCTAATTATTGACAACAATAAAAGTAGTGCATATTAGTCCACAACTAATTACAAGGAGAGGTGGTAAGTAATAATGATAAGAAGTGCATATATGTTAAATTTATTACAAAACATTCAATCATTATCTATTTCATTTTCAGATGCTGAAGATATATCAAACTCCTCATTCTCACTAGATTCATACTCTTCCTCCTCGGAGGACTCCTCCTGCCCAACAGTTGCTTCATTTAGCTCAGTTGGATCGACTTCTTCCACTTCGTCCTCTGTAGACAACCGAAGTGGCTCGTCAGATTCGATCAGATGAAGATTAGAAGCAACCAACTCTGTAGTGTCACCCTCGTCTGATTAAAAAAATTCGGCACGAGAATGCTCTAAGATAGCTTTAGTCAAATCGAACACATAGTTAGGCACAAGCCTTGGTTTTACCCTACAGACTGCCCACCAATCTTTATTCTTGGACGATGAATAACTTGAATAATACACTTGCTGGGCTTGTGCGGCCAAAATGAACGGCTCATAGAGATAGTCAATTTGGATCTATGTTTGACATCGACAATCCCATTTATTACGTCGTTTTGAACTGAATTAGGATCAAACCAATGACACTTAAAAAGAAATATACGGTTGTCTTGTCCAAGATACTGTAATTCTATGACCTCCTCAAGAATACCATAGTAATCAAGTTCATTTTCATTGTATGTACTACCTTTCACACATACGCCACTATTCATCGTAAACTTATTTTGTCCATAATCTCTAGTGTGAAATCTATAACCATTCATAAAAAATCCTGGATAGGCATGCGCGACCTTCGAAGGTCCATAACTTATCACCCAGACTCTTTCATTAGTAACATAACCTTCGTCAATCTATGAATATAAATCACTTTACTTTAAAATTAGGCATACACCTCAAGCTTTGTGGAACTTAACTTCGGCACTTGAGCTTTAAGCTATCTGGCAAAAGATCTCTCTCATTCCTTTTGAACCTCCATGTCATTTTGGCATGGACATTGAGTAATTAATTCTGAATCAAATTACCTGCAATGATGAATGGAGCATCACCGTAAAAGGGAGGAAGAATGTCAACCAACTTATAAATTTTAGCACCTGCAGAGTTGAGGACTTACTTAACATAAGGTTCAATCACAGCACAGTTCAAGAGAACATATATCTCTGCGGCCAAGAACTCTCTATTCTCTAATATGTGATTCGAATAGCATCCGAATGCACATCCTGGATACTTAAATTTGGACAACCGGTCGAACGCACCCACCTCTCCTCCATCATCAAAACATGGAGGTCGAGTACGGCGAGTTTTACTTTCGGGTTCGAAGTACATCAAACAGAAGTTCAAAATTTCTTCAATAATATATGCCCCGGTAATCGAACCCTTTACTTTAGCCTTGCTGCGAACCTTCATTTTCAGGTCATGCATACACCTATGACAACAATTCATATCACAATGATATACAGTGAAAATGACATACACTTGTAACAATTGTCAAATAAATTATAAATACATGATGATTACCTCTCAAATGGATACATCCATCGAAATTGTACCGGTCCTCCAACTTTGGCCTCGTATGGCAAATGGATAATCAAGTGCTCCATGAAATCGAAGAACGCGGGGGAAAATATCTTCTCCAACTTGCATACCATCGTGACCACATTCTGTTCGATAGTTTGCATGTCCCCAAGTTTGAGTTCTGATGCACATAGAATCCTAAAAAATTGACTCAACTCGGTCAATACTCCCAATATAGGCTTTGGCAACATGTCACGGAATATAATGGGCAAAAGTCTCTCCATGAACACTTGGCAATCATGACTTTTCAATCCATATATTTTCTCCTCATTGACATTCACACAACGGGCTATGTTAGACACATATCCATTAGGCAATCTTAATTGCTTCAGCCACTAGCACAGTTCATTGATCTATGTGCCTTTCAACACGTAAGCTGCTTTAGGTTGCACAACTTTTTCCTGTACCTGTTGCAATTCCAGCTCTGGTCGTTTGCAAAGTATCTTCAAGTCCGCTCGTGCCTTGGCATTGTCCTTTATTTTGGCTTTCATGTTCATGATGGTGTTGAACACATTATCAAAGACATTCTTCTCAACATGCATGACGTCCAGGTTGCCGTATCAAAAGGGCTAACTGTAGGCGCCCGGAGATGGCGGATGAGGAATGCCAGATTGGTGATGTGCCTCGCGTGTGTGTGAGTATTGGTTGTAGATCAGATGTCTCCGTGTGAGGGTACCTACAGAGGAACAAAAAGGGTCAGAACGTGATCACCAGAGGTCGTTTTACCTGAACCTCACAGGGTGTTGATCGCAGGGAGATGTTCAAGATGAAGAGACGTGGGTTTCCTCTTTGTCGTCCTCGGCCGGCCAAGGGCAAGGAGCCTTGCTCGTCCATTGTGCTGAAGTCCTACAACATAGCTCAAAAAAACACAGAAAATAAAACCATTAGCGAAACTAATAGTGTAGTATGTGATCTAACAAATGGGAAGACGCAAGAAAATGGTGGCAAAGTACCTCGGGGACTGGGAAGGAAGGATGGCCGAGACTTTCGACCATCCACCTCCCCTTTATTTTTTAGGAAGGAAACCTCTTACGTTAGGGTCTAGGAGAATACTACATGTAATGCTACACTTACCTGGAAGTCGAAATGCAAGCAAGAAGCAGAGAATAGGAAGCAGAGAAGTTCAGACCAGGTCGAAGGAAGAGGGAGCAGCCTCCGGGATGAAGCTCCGTGTGTTCTCCGTTCTCCTCGGCACACCAACTTCCAAACTCTCCTCTCCCAAATGTCCAACTCTCTCCCCCTTTCTTCTCCCCAAAATCCCTCTTTCCCCTCCATCTTCGTACTGGAGGTGGTGGAGTTTTGGTTCGATAAGCCGGGAGTTACAAAACGTGGGTGGAGATCGTGCAGAACGAGGGAAAGGATGTGGCCATGAGCTGGGCCACGTTCTCTGACCGGGTAAACAGGGGGAAGGCCGCCAAATCGTTGGCCACCTTGAGGAGGAGGGCGACCATCGCCCTGGTCGCCCAGGACTGGGGGCGGCCAGAGCCTTGGCCGCCCAGACCTATGGTGTTGGGCCCCTAAATGGACGAGGCCCAATAGCCAGAAGGCTATGGGCTGGGCTTAAAAACTTAAACACCGGTAAAAATGAATACAACAATCAAGCGTCATTCACACGAGGGCCCATTGGGGATCCGCGGGATGTCCGAAATTAGGCATCTACAAATGCCCCTCCGGAACGCCCGTTTTGCAAGGGAGCCCGGCGGACTGATAAATAGGTGTTTCGGTAAAGAAACAAGCCTAATGAGGGCAACATGCTCAAAGAGATTCTTGAGCGGAAAACACGCTTCACCCAGGGTCGCGTGAGCACCAAGTAATCAAATAAGTCATTGGCAAAGGTAAAGAAGGGCATTCAATCAAAGAGGACTTGTATCTGTAGCCACGTGGGGCCCCCTAGCATGGCGCTGTACGGGACTTGAGGGGATGGTCGCATCCAGTGCTCAAGGAGATACAAGACCTAAGCAAAGTCAAGTAAAAAAGGTATCAGGATAAGGGAATACAATGACTCGTTGAATCGTGAGGTACTCAAAACGGTCTTGCATAAAACATATTTTCTGCTGGTCAAATCGGAATGGAATCACATAGACTCATTCGTGCAAGTTCGGCAAAAATCGAGGGACTCAAAAAAATAGGTGCGAGGACCAGAGGACCATGGGTTGGTCAGATCAACGTGGCCTCCCTGCTTCTGCATCACAGCTTCCAGATGAGATGCATGCATTTTCATTTTCTTTTTTTTCTTTTTTTTATTTTTTCTTTCAAATGGGGCTAAAAATGAGACCTATATGATGCATGCTGGGTTTAAAATAAAAAACCTAACTAATGCAAAGCCAGAGGAGTTATTTGCCTGCCTCCGAACAAATCGGTCAAGAGTTCGAGAAGTCTGTCATCCTATGCTTGGTGACAGACGTGGTTCGGATCCCGGCGGGGTCCATCGTTCCACATTGTAGCTAAGCAAATTCGAGAATTCGGGAAGTCCGTCATCCAATGTTAGGTAGCAGGCGGCCATCGAATAGCTTAAGGAGTATAAACTCTTCACGATTTTATTTAGAGAGGAACTCGGAGTTTCTACGCCCGAAGCTATTAGCCTCCGCCGTTCTACCTAAGATGCAAGGTAACAGGGCCTTATCGCCTTTTGGTCCCATGGATGTGGAGACCTGCAGCTGCATTAGCACACGTCAGTAAAGTTCATCAATGATAATAAAAATAGAACAATAAGCACATTTCCTTCAATAAACTATTAAACTATCACAACAAACCATGTATAACCGATTGAATATAGCTTCACAAGGGAGGGGACAAGGCGACTAGTTGGTTGGCTACCCCAGGGGCTGGGCGGCCAGGGTCCTGGTCATCCAAGCCGGGGTGGGCGGCCATCGGTTTGGCCGCCCTCCCTGGTCTTATCCCAAGCCGTGGGAGTTCAAGCCAGGTGGGACTCTTAGCTTATAAGGGGCTACGGGGCATGGTTTACTCCGTAGCTGATCGAAGGATTGAAGCAGGGGAGTGGTTCCAAAGGAGGAATAGACAATGGCGTCTTCTTCCACCCCATCAGGAGATCACGAGCTTGGCATTCTCTCTGACGTGCCTGGCCACTTGAGCAATCTTGTGAAGCAGGGCAAGGTATGGCTTGTGAGCAAACTATTTTTGTTGTTTTAATTTTTGTTTTGGATTTTTTTCTTGATAGGATTTAGCATGTTTATTGCTTGATCTCTTTTTTTGTTTCTTCTAAATGATGTAGCATGTGCCTGCTTTTCCTAGGGCAAGACATGCCCATCGTTATGGCTGGCTTCAAGATTTGATGGATATGATTACTCCCGCCATGAGGGTATTCATGCATTAGTGGCACCTAATCCAGTTGGTCATCATGGCGAAGCGCTTCAACAGCATGTGGTGAAATTGGGAATCATTGGCGACATTGATCGAGCTGTGGCATCTAGATACGCACACCTTTGTCTTCCCTGAGTTTGAAGCCTCAGTGCTGGTAGAAGAACTGGACTTCATCTTCCAGTGGGGAGACTTGGAGGCAGGCGAGCTGATCGACCTTCCTCCCTGGGATGAGATCCTAGCTGAGATTGTAAGAGACAAGCGCGAGGTTCGTCAGATGACGGACCAACGAGGGATCTTAGTTGACCGCTTAGCAGGATGGCTTGTGAGCCATGTGAAGGATAAAGAAGTGGAAGCAGATCGGCTGATGCGCAGTGTGACGTTGTTCTTAGGCGGGGCGTTACTCTTTCCTACGTCTCGCGACGTGCTGAGGCAAGAGTATGCGGGGCCCCTGACACTCCTGTGGACAGGACACTCTCTTTCTCGAGCCATGCTGACTCCCATGTATTGCGGGGTAACTCAGATGAGCCTAGGTGGTAGCGCCATGGGGAGTTTATACCTTCTGCAACTATGGATGGAAATCCACTTGAGTTTTGACTTCGACAGCGAGGCGACCACTACCTCAAGGATCCTTGAGAAGAGTGCCATCTACCCTGCGAGGGCCATCTTTGGTCCTAAGGATCAAGTGATATGCCGGACAGCACTATTGAAGACCAGAGATGATTGGCGCGACTACATGAACTTCTTGACTGAGGATGATTTTGTGTTTGTGCCGATGATGTATCGACATGAGGAGTTTAAAGTTTGTGGATCATCAGAGCAAGAATTATGGCTTGTGGGGGCCGATGACTTGGTGTTGTACCAAGGGCACCGCTGCCACCGCCAGGTGGGATTACCCCGACGGATCCCATGGGTGGCTTCAAAAGGAGGATTGATTGCAAAGCACCTTCTAGGGACCGACGTGGATCGACGGCGACTAGGCATGATCGGGAAGACGTGGAGACGCCATGCCACCACGGTGAAGGCTAAAGTGGACATAGAGGAGGACAAAGATGAATTGAGGCGCTATGTGGGCTACCTTCAAAGCTTCAGGCCAACGGTGAATGAATTTTTCATGAGGAGGCGAACCTGATTAGAGTTGTTCAGCATTTTTCTTTAGGATTATGTTAAAACAAATGAAATGTTTTTTTGGTATTTCTTTTGTTAAGGAAAATGATTGATTGAATGGTTATGGAACAAAATGGATGAAATAAAGTTGTGTGGATGGATGTGTGATCAGATCTGCATGAATTTTTGTTGGTTTTCCATTTTTTATATTTTTTGGCTGAATAGGGAGGAGGGCGGCCAGGGTCTTGGTCACTTTCACTAAAGGCTGGGCGGCCAGGACCTTGGCCGCCCTCTACTTTGAGGGTTGGTTAAAAAGGGTTGGCCACCCCCTTCATTTGAGTGACCCTTGTTGTGGACGTCTTGAGAGATAGAGAACTTGGAGAGTAAGATCATTGCTCGAGTGAGATTCTAGCCACTTAGATCTTCTAGTTTGAGCGATGGGGAGAAGTAGAAGAGCTCATCTTGACATTGTGCCCGATCCCTCTTCTTCGAGTGAGGAGGAAGAGGAAATTGAAGATACAGGGAGCTCATCTTCTTCGGCCACAGTCTCTGCAGACTTGGAGGAGAACGTAGGTGATGAGAGTGATGGAGAAGAAGCTATCCCCGATGGGGGGCCGGCCGAAGGCGACGATGAGGATGATGAGGGTTTGGACGATGGCGAGCCTAATCAAGAGAAGGGAGGGCAGCCCGGGAAGGTAAGCTTTGTACCCTTGCTTAGCATTCATTAGATACTCTTGTGTTTATGTGTTGTAATGGAGAGATGGATGCCGGAGGAAGGCTAGGAGGGGGGTGAACCAGTGGGCGGCCAGGGTCCTGGTCACCCACAAGCCTGGGCGGCCAGGTCGCTGGTTGCCCACTACTGGGGTGAGGGTGGCCAGGGGTTTGGCCTCCCGGAGACATAGGTGACCAACACTTTGGTCGCCCTGCTCCCAGAGCTTGTGGAAGTGAAAAGAATGTGAGAAACGTGAAGTGGAATGACTTGGAAGATCTAATGATTTGTTTTGTGTTCTTCTTCTAATGTGTGCAGGGTCGAAGGAGGATACGAGCCCGAGTCACATGGGACTTGGTTGTTGAGTAGTGGATAGCGGATCTAGAGGGGAGGGGTGAATAGATCTGCCCCTCTTTTTACAGAGCACCCCTCTTTAAAGCTAGATAAAGAGAATCACATCGAAATATAACTAGCTTAACGAAGGACACAACGATTTGCTTAGCAAGATGAATAAGTAATATAGAGATTGAACCTAATCATGCATCTAACACAAAGCAATCACACAATCAAATCACAACACACGAGATTTTAAGGTGGTTCGGACTGAATCCCCAATCCTACGTCCACCTCTCACCAAACCCGGTGAGGCTCCACTAGTGCCACGCACTGAACCGCAAATCGGAAAGACCTCTGAATGCCTTTCTACTAACCACAGGTAGGGACGTCCACTCTATAGATCGGACAACTTTCGATTACCTTCCTACTAACCACCGGTAGGGACGATGTTCAGTTTCAAATGTTTGAATGAAATGGAAAGAGAACAAGATGAAAATGCTCAAACAAGATATAGAGATATGCTGAAATGAGATAGATCTTGTCTGAGATTGCTGAAGCTTGAATCTTATTTTCTTCACACGATGTAGACCACCAACAGAAGCTTCTTTCTTCTTCACAAAGCTCTCTTCTTGATTCAGCAACAATGGCTTCTTCTTCCTTGTGAAATGAGTTTCCTTGAATCTCCTTGAGTTGATAAAGAAGACTATGGATGTAGCTTTGATCACCCTTGAGAACCTTGATTGCTTCTAGTTTCCTTGGAGGTTGCTTGCTTTAGATCTAAGCTTGAATCACCTTAGAATGGATGAAGAACTTCTGCACGGAGTACTGTTCACGACTACAGTACCTCTTCTTCCAAGCTCCTCTCTAGCCTCTCTTGATCTCCCTTGATCCCTCTTGAAGCATTAGGGTTTCTAACCCCTCATGTGTTTGTTTATACGATTTGAATGGTACTTGGACATCCTCCAGACCAGATCCACGTTTTGTGGGTGATTGGATGACTTTAGGATTAAAGAAATCCATGGAGAATGGCTCTTCTCGAAGAGAAAAACAAAGTCAACAATTGTTGGCTCGGGGCTGGTTGTCGACCTATAGAAGCTGGCGGTCGACTGCCACTGAGAAAATTGCAGACGGTTGGTCCCTGGGAAATCTGATCGACCGCCCCTGGGCTAGCGTGAAGTCCCGCGATCAATGACACCCAAGAGGGGGGTGAATTGGGTGTTTACCAATTTTAAGAAAACTTTTGGCCTTTTATAAAATATGTGGTACAAAGCTAGTTAAGAGATTCAAAGCTATTTGAACACAAATTGGATTTATCAAACTTTATATGATAAGATATAGATTATGCAAGATATACGAAGAAAAATCCAGAACAACAATTTAAACTAACGTTTATGTAGAATGGAGATAGAGGAAATGGAGCAAACCACACAATACAAGCACAATGCACAGCGGTTTTTAAGATTGTTCAGATGCAACGACAGCAATCCTACGTCCACCCCTCACCAAACCCGGTGAGACTTTACTAGGGGATAAATCCCCAAACGGAGATGACGCTCCAACCACACACGCAGGACGACGCATGCACACACACACGGGGACGCGCCCCAACACACACACACACACACACACACACACACACACACACACACACACACACACACACACACACACACACACACACACACACACACACACACACACACACACGATCCACGATCAAACAATCGGATCAACAACACACACACTTGCTGCCACAAGTGCATCAATCCACACACACGAGACAGAATGGATCTAAAAGACCCACACACACACAAACGCAGATCTAGGAAGATCCACGCACACACATGAATCAAATACGACACACACACACACGACCACGGATCCAACAACGATCCACACAACACACAAGTTTGCAGTTTATAAGAAACACAAATTTGAAACTCAAAGCACAAGACATCAAAACAAATAAATCACAGTTTAGAATGCTCCTGATTTAGGCTCCCCCTGGGTGTATGATACAGATCTTGCATTGATTCCTTCTTTACTTGAATGGCTTCAAACTAAGCTTGAATGGACCTTGGAAAGCTTTATCCTTTCACCTTGAGCACCCTCTTCTTGAATCTGTGCTTGCTTGCTTGCTTCTTTTCTTCTTTCTCCTTGGATAGCCTTTCCTTGATCTTCCTTGAATGCTTGCTTGCCTCTTCACTTGAATGGAAGTA
Organism: Amorphophallus konjac; assembly: GCA_022559845.1. Classification (NCBI taxonomy): domain Eukaryota; kingdom Viridiplantae; phylum Streptophyta; class Magnoliopsida; order Alismatales; family Araceae; genus Amorphophallus; species Amorphophallus konjac. The sequence goes on from CM040122.1 coordinate 39,975,397, forward strand.
TATTGGCTTCAGATTTACCTTCAATGTGTTGAGGAAGGATGGAAATCTTGCTACACGAAGTACTGTTCATGGAGCTACAATACCCTCTCCTTTCACCTTGGACAACCTCCACCTTGATCTCCCTTGAAGCCCTCTTGGTTGGTTAGGGTTATGACTCTAATAGGATGTTTTATAACCCTTGGAAGGTCGATAGACAAGCCCTAAACCAGATCCACAAATTCTGGAGGGTTTGGTGGCTTTGGGATTAAACAATATCAAGAGGAAGGGCTTTCCTCGAAGTCACAAAAAGTCAACAATGTTGGGCAGCTCGGGGCTGCCGGTCAACCTGCAGGGGCTGGCGGTCGACCGCTACTGAGAAACCTACAGACTGATGGTTCCTGGGAATCCCGGTCGACCGCTACTGGGCTAGCGGTCGACTGCCACTGAGAGACCGGTAGACTGGGGGTTGCTGGAAGGGGCGGTCGACTGCCCCTGTGCTGGCGGTCGACCGCCAGCTGGGCAGACCCCGGGTTTTCCCGGGTCGGTCCGTTAACCTCTTCAGCTCCATCGCTTAAGTCCTTTAGTAGCCCGTTCATGTCTGTGGCATCACCCTTGACAGTTTAGAAGGTGTCAACTGAGTCTTTGACCTTGTGGATTTTTACTGAGTGTTTTGACCTGCAAAAGCATACATAATTGATTAGAACTATAGCTTAACCATCCATATGATAAATGCATGAAGTTCATGCAAACCATTTGAGCATTAATCAAAATTTTGTTTCGGGGGCTCCGCCCCCGGAAACCCCCGCAAGGGGCGCTGCCCCCTTGACCCCCGCGACCTGACCGGGCAGGTCGATCCCTGCGACCTGACCACGCAGGTCGATCCGCGGGTGAGGGCGCACGATGGCCAGAAGGGTTTCATGTTTTAATGTACATGAATGAGGTGTATGAAGGAGAGGTATATGAGATACACATGGTGAGATCGATGCTAAGACAAGGTAAAAGTCTCACCAATGGTTCTTGACAGTAAATGACATATACCACCTATTTTGGATTGTAGAGGAGTAGAGTGCTTATCCACACGTTTGATTCACCAGGTGACTGCCATGTGTTTGATCCTGCAAGCAAGATAGTCAAGGTTAATACCATGCTTATTCCCGTTAAAGAGGTTATGAAACCTCTTGCCTCTTGTAAAACCAACATATGCAAACCAAGGATCAAGACCATGTAACCGTTCCCATTTTATCTCAACCATACATAAATAACAAGAGCATGAGCAATCAACCACAAGTTTAGTTATCATCACTTAATCACACATTAAGTTTAGTTATCATTAAAACCATAACTTAACAATCACAACAATCACCAAAACCATAACTCAACATGGCGGTCGACCGCCACTGAGAATCCTGCAGACAGTGAGCTACTCGAAATTCCAGTCGACCGCCCCTGGGCCAGCGGTCGACCGTTGGCTGGGGAAATCTTGGGTTTCCCCGATTCAGTCCGTTAACCCCTTTAGCAGCTCATTCACGTCTGTGGCATCAAACTTGACAGAATCTTGAGGATTTTTACTGAGTCTTTTGACTCTTGAAGTTAACAGATTAAAGGTATATTTCTCCTATAATCAAAATTTTGTTACCCCCGCAAGGGGCGCTGCCCCCTTGACCCCCGCGACCTGACCGGGTAGGTCGATCCGCGTGCGAGGGCGCAATCATTGAGCTTTCACTTTTGCCATCTCCACTCCATTCCTTGGCTTATCTGTCATGAAAGAATATCAAGTATTTCAGTCATATGAGAGTGGAAAGCATCAATGACTTATAGTGTTCAGCCATTATCAAAACCATGAATATCAAATGACTCAAATGACCACATGGGCACAATATTCTCCCCCTTTTTGATGTTGGCAACACTGTGAGTCATTATATGGCAGTAATATCCAAGATGGCAAAGTTTATAACATATGCAGCTCAAGATCCATGATGATGAAAGCATGTGAATGCGGATATGTATGCATGAATGATGACTCCTCCCCCTTTGACACTCATAATCACAAAGAGATATGTATGCATGGATAATCACAAAGGATATTCCCCCATAGACAACTCACAAAGGTAACTCACAAAGGTAACTCACAAAATTCTCCCCCTTTGACAACAGTAAAAAGGAGGGGTAAGGTAGAGTCGATGACAAAAGTCTTAGTGACAGAGCTGAATAAGAGTTTAGAGCAAGCCATTATATGCAAACCTTAAACATGCCGTGTGTAATATACATGGTTCAAAGCTAATGAAATCTGAGATCATCAACAGAGTTCGAAAAGCAGCTACATCCATATTTTAATAGAAATGAACTAGAAATGCATATCATGGCATTGGTTAACTTTCCTTTGTCGTATACATTCATATTCAATTACTTCATTGGGAATAGCACAACCTAGTATTGAGGTTAAACATGTATGAATAAAGTATGGAATTTTATGAATTCAACACTAGTTTGCATGATCTTTTGCAGTGTTATGCACATGACTCATATTTTACGAGCAATCGAGTCTAGTACATGCCTCCTATCCGTAAGAATACACGTTGTTTAGATGCCAGTATTCCTAGGTATTTGGTAAGACTGACTGTTATGCTTCAGATTGAACAGAGATAGCTAAGTCATGTCATGACATATCCGATCTCATTTCTTTGATGAGAAGATATATTAATCAGCAATTATGTCAGTGCTCTGCCTAGAGTCTAAATTAATTAAGACAGAGATAACAGGGGCACATCATGACATATCATTCGTCACTTATTTTGAGGACGTGACACATTTCTCCGTGCAACAATATCATTGCTCTGTCAAATTGATTTTCACGAATTCCAACTTATCAAGGTGTTTAACAACAATACTAAGCTTTAGCAACTTCAACCAACGTTACAATGACGTTTGAATTTTCAGATTTCAGGATAGTCATTCAAGACACATCATGCATTCTCTAGTTAAAGTCTATTAACACCACAGAACATAAATGATTTCAAAAGAAATATCAGAACTTCAAGGAAATCATTAAATCTGAACCATTTTCATTTGATGGATAATCATCAGTTCATATAATAGAAAGCTCTTACGTCATAGTTCTGTCGGTCTCATGATCTCATATTCAGGCTAAAAGCCATTTAGGTTCAGATTGTAAGAGAGTAAGAGAAGCAACAAGACTCCCCCTAAGGATATGTAATGGATGTTGTAGCACCCCGAAAATTTAAATAGGAAATAAAAAAATATAAATATTAGTCATGGAATAATGGTAGTTAATAAATTTGTTTTGATAAGTATAGCTAAAATAAATAGTTGAGAATTAAAAATTTAATATATCGTTTTATCTATTTATGGCTCAAATTAAAGAAAATACAATTCAAGTATTTACAAAGAATCTCATTCCAAATAAATAATTATTATTATAATTATACACATGCATATATATAAAGACTCTCATAGGATCAAACCCAACTGTGTTACCTGAGACAACAAATGGAAATTTATGAAGAAAATAAGGTCTACATACATACCAAGTAATTTAGATAAAATCAATTATAATCATAAGGAATATAACTAATGGGCCTTGATATTAACATATGGGCCAAATGAACCTGCTACAAATAAAACCTAAACTCTTGAACCTAGTGGGCCTCACGAATGTAGATAGAACCTAAGGACTAATAGGCTTAATGATCAAAGGTGAATAAATGGGCCTTAAAAGAAAATGAATATATAATCCCAAACTAAATGGGCTAGGTATATATAAGTGCTTGCAAATCAATACATGGGCTTATGAATAAATAGGCCTTAATAAAAGATTAAGGCTTAAATCATGTATAATTGAAAGATAAAAACCTAACCCCAAGTGATACTAATGTACTTTATTAAGGGTTAAATAGTAAACCCATTTAACTCTAACACAAATAGATAGTGCGCCTAAGCTAATGGACTTAATTTAAAAAAAAAAGAAAAGACACACCCACATACCTATATGTATATATAGTTCTACAGTTAGTTTATAATACTAATTAATTAATGAGTCTTAAGAGCCTTTATGTTACTAGTTGGTTTTTTTGAGAAACCTATATATATACTAATGGGCTACACACATACACACACACACACACACGTGTATATATATATAGGGCTTCATGGGCTTTTGAACGTAGGAAGCCTTACCACTAATATGCTGAGGACAAATAGATATAGGTATATTTATATATGGGCTTTAACCCATATCTATGAAGAAACCCACTAACAAAATTTCCCCTTGACTAAATATAGAAGGTCTTAACCTATATGGGTTTTACGATAGCTTTAGCCCACTCAAAACAAAACCCATACAGTTAATTGGGCTTTCACTATTTTGTCTGTAAAGTAACCTCCAATGCTAAGACCCGAAGAGAATGGGCCATTTTCAAAAGGATCACGTGAACTCAGGAGACCATAACCCCAAACCCACATATGATGACCCAACCTATATGCATGTTCGATTGTGGCATGCATGGGTGCTAGCTTAGGGTGTTTTGAACCATAGAAGGTAGGCAGCTGAAAGATTGGCAGGTGAAGTGCTTTGTGGAGTAACGGACGACAAGGTTTAACACCTTGCCATCAATGGCCTTCGACCCCTCCTCTATGTTTTCCCCTTATAAATAAATTCTCTAGTCGAACGTGTAGACCTGGCTACTACCGTTCGAAGGATTCCTTGCTTCCTCCTGTTGCTGTTCGTGTCTCCTCCTACACATGTGGACGAGAAGGTAATTCTTCTACTGCTATTCCTGCTGTAGTCCCGTGAGGAGGCTTCTTCCTCCTACGTGAAGAGTTGGCTCCTGCTGCCACTATAGGTTGCAGTTGCTGTGCCACTGCTGTCCTCTTCATCCTATTTCTTCCTTGTCGCGTGAAGGCCGCTGTAGTTACTGCAGTGAAGGCTCCTTCATCCTCAACGTGTTCTTCATCTCAAAGGTAGGCAATCTCCCAAGCAAAACAACAAGTTAATAAATTTTCTTGCATCATGTTCAATCTCTCCTGCTTATCGTTTTAATCGTTTTACATATTTTATTTTAGTTAATTAATAACTACAACATGCTTAGGAAATTTTTATCTGTGTAATCAAGTATCTAAAAATCATAAAATATATATAACTAGAATCCCTATGTTTTCCTTAAATTTTCATATCTTGATATGGGTATTAACTAGTAACATTAACTAGTTAATTAATTTAATGAATTTTTCTGAATTACACGGCAAATCACCCATAGTTACTGTAGCACAGTAGTAGTAAGTTTTTACGTTGATGACCTTTTAGTGGGCGTCGGAACGTCCTTTGGTTATGAAATTTTATTAGCATGTTATTGAGGTGGAGATCGAGGTAGTGAGGGTGGTAGCACCATTTTTCGTATCTCCCATCTCAAGATCTCCCATCTCTCAATGAAAAATTATTTTGAACGTCCGGTTACGTAGAGTTTTTCGAGCCCTTCATTTTGATATATAGTTTGTGCAATTCTGACCTGTGTACATCGAGAACGGGAGGTTTAAAGAGTTGACACAATTTATTTAAATGACGACAACGTGATTGTCGTCAAATTATTTTGACGCCAACATGTAAGGTCGTCATATCTTTAATATATATATATATATATATATATATATATATATGTATGTATGTATGTATATATTTGTAACTATATCTTTGAAAATTCATATCTATTAAGATATGTAACAGAAAATTATAAAAATTATATTTTTAGAATCCTTGAATTTTTCTCCTAATTATCATATATTCTATTTCTCTAAATTATTTTATATAAATAAATGTGTCTTTGAATGTATGTTTTAAAATTATTCAATTAAATAGATATTGACGTGAATTCTTGTTAAATAAATTAAGTTAAAAATTATAAAATTAACGTCCCTCCAAGTGGATGCTAATTAATAAATGACACTACTCACAGACGTCAATTAATATAAATTTATTTAATTATAGTTAATTATAGAATTGGATGGACATAAATTCTATAATTAACGCATTCATGTTCTCGCCGTTTTCTTCCGGTTTTGACCCATACCTCGGGTCTTTTGGCACTCTCATCTCACGTCCGTAGATGGAGTCCCTGTTTCATTATTGGTTCACGTTATACACCTCAACTCTCGGTGACATACGAGCCCTCCGTTGGACATTCCGTTTCTTCGGACTGGCAAGTTAGTTATTGGGACCTCCGTAAGTCTCCTCGCAGCCTTGGATTCCCCCAAGGCCGACTGAGCTGGTTGTACCTAATCACCTAGATTTTCAGAATGTCATGGTTTTCATATGGTTTATTGTTATATCATCTTTATTACAAGTTCTATCCTTGAACTCTATGTTCCATGAAATCTATCTTAATGTTCTTACATGCTTGATCCTTGAAATTCTTGGCCATTAATATGGAATTAGTCTAGACTAAATGTCAGGGGCTATGGGTCCCACTAAAATGACATTTTAAATGCTACGGGTCCTGATCTGTCCCCATTGGGCGAGGCAAAGTCCAAACGTTACCGGTATACGATGATCGGGTGCTGGCATTCACCAACTCGGTTATTGGCATTTAGGGGCAATCATACAGTCGTGAGAACTCCTAAGTGTGCGACCAACTACTACCTAGTGCTATTTCCATGAGGGGTGGTCATATCATCGTGATTTTCCCCTTAGTGCATTGGCCAATCCTATATAGTGCTAGATGTGCAAACGCTCTCGTGATAGTGATGATCGGGAGTAATTGCCATCATAGTACACCTTTCTACAACTTATTGTTCGTCATAAAAAGATCTTGATTTGTCTTATTGGAGGGGTTATTATATCGTCGTGATATTCCCTTAGTGTCTTGGCAAATGCTATATAGTGCTTGTAGAAGTAATTGTTCTACTTCTATATCGATCATCATAAATGTTCTTGAATTATCCCATTAATAGTACTCGTTATCTTGTCATGAAGATCCTTCATAATACTAGATACCTTGAAGCTCTTGTGATAGTGTTCATCATAGAGAGATGAATGTTATATTTCCTCATGAATGCTCTTGACCTAGCTTGAGAAAGTATTTGTTAAGATCTCGCTATACTCTCTTGATTATCATTGTCCTTACTCTTCATGAGTTTATCTAGCATCTTGCTTACTCGTTTTTTTTAGTTCTTGAATTTATCTCGTGTTATTACAGTTCTCGATTTCTATATCTTGCATGACCTACATGAGCATGTTAAAATGTAATTGACTTAAAGCTAGCTTGGAAGCATGAGATATTAAGTCCTACTGAGCATTCGCTCACCCTGCGTTTTCTAATATTTTTCAGGTAATGACTTTAGTGACGACGAGACCGAACATGATGGGCAAGGGCAAGAGTGAAGAGAACTCTGACATCTATATGAACCGTCTAGTCTGGTTATCTTGCGTCTTATGTCTCTTTGTAGTTTTTCTTCATTGAGTCTTTTCGTTTATTATGGGCCCGAATATGTAAAAAACTTATATTTGAAATGAAATTTGTTATTTGTCCAAATTATGTTTTGTGGAGATGAATATGCTCGGATTGACATGATTGTTTAACTGCCACGTTCCGAGCAAACAACACGTTCCGCTGCTATCGGTTCGGGACGTGACAAATGCACTCAAAGATTTATGTTTGAAGCAAGTGTAATGACAAATGTCAAGGAGAGGTTGACTTGAACCATGCAGGGGTTGACCTGGTCAAACATGAAGTTGGCAGAGATGAAATGCATGACCCAACACATGGTTGTACACTTATTCATGGCAACAGAATGAAGATGAAACATATGCATGAATGCTTCAAAAAGACAACTCCCCCTTACTATATGGCCTATAAGCGACAGTGGCACATGGTACTTGGCGGAGGTGAAACCTCGCGCATATTGAGTGCCTCTAGACAAGCATAACATACCTTTTCATACATCAACATTTAATATACTATGGCCATGCAAGTATAATGCTACACAAACCATGCAATGCATCGTGAACATGAATTCAACTTTATTTTACATTATGACTACATGTAATGCTACACCATATGCAAAATGACATAATTACTTATAAATAATGCATGGAAACCAATCTGCAAAAACACACAACTAAATTGAACAAGATCATCATTTCAATTTTTATTGGTCTGAGGTCGGCAGAGACCAAGCTCCCTTCTGAGTGTTGTAAATATGTCATTACACAAGGGCTTGGTGAAGATATTAGCAATTTGATTAAGTGTATCAATAAAATGTAGCTCAAAGTTTTTCTTAACGACCTCATCTCTAATGAAGTGATGCCAAATCTCAATATACTTAGTCCTAGAGTGTTGGACTGGATTTTTTGCAAGGTTGATAGCACTAGTGTTATCACACAGAATCGTGACACAACCAAGATCCACTAAGTAGTCATGGAGTTGGTGTTTAATCCACAACACTTGGGTGCCACAGCTCCCCGTAGCAACATATTCTACTTCTACAGTTGAGAGGGTAACCGAGTGTTGTTTCTTAGAGGCCCAAGAAACTAAACACCCGCCCAGAAACTGGCAATAGCCACTAGTACTCTTGCGATCCAACTTGCATCCAGCGTAGTCCGCATCAGAATAAGATATAAGAGATAAATTACATCATGACGGATACCACAATCCCAAATCTTGAGTTCTGGCAAGATATGTAAGGATACGTTTGACGGAAGTCAAGTGGGATTCTCTAGGACTAACTTGAAATCTAGCACAAAGGCATACACTAATTGGATATCTGGTCGGGATGCAGTCAAGTAAAGCAAAGAGCCAATCATACCTCTATAGATTTTTGCATCCACTAATTTACCATTTTCATCTGAATCCAGTGATGTTGTGGTGCTCATAGGAGTTACAATTAATTTACTGTTTGTCATGTCAAATCTTTTCAGCAACTCCTTGATGTATTTGGCTTGACTTATGAAGCACCCATCTTCTCCTTGGTTGACCTGCAAATCGAGAAAAAATTAGAGTTCTCCCATTAGGCTCATCTCGAATTCGCTAGTCATGAGGTTAGCAAATTCTTCACACATTTCAGATTTAGTAGAACCAAACACAATATCATCAACATAAATTTGAACAATCAAAATGTTCTTACCTTGCTTCTTGGTGAAAAGTGTGTGATCTACCTTACCTCGTGTGTGCCCTTTCTCAATGAGGAACGAGCTTAGTCTCTCATACCAAGCTCTTGGTGCTTGCTTCAGTCCATAAAGCGCTATGTCTAGCTTGTATACAAAATCTGCATTGTTAGAATTCCCAATGCCAGGGGGCTGCTCAACATAGACTTCTTCTTTGATCAAACCATTCAAGAAAGTACTTTTTACATCCATTTGATACAGTTTTATTCTAAGGGAGAATGCAAAGGCAAGTAAGATTCTGATGGCTTCAAGTCTAGCAACTGGTGCATAAGATTCATCAAAGTCTATCCCAAACTCTTGATTATACCCTTGAGCCACCAATCTAGCCTTGTTTCTTATTATCTTGCCATTCTCACTGAGTTTGTTCCTAAAGACCCATTTAGTGCCTATGACAGATTGTGATGATGGTCTAGGAATAAGATGCCAAACTTTGTTTCTTTCAAACTGGTTTAACTCGTCTTGCATTGAAATTATCTAGTTTTCATCTTTTAATACTTCATCAATGTTCTTGGGTTCAATCTGGGAGACAAGAGCAAGTTGATCTAATTCTTCCACAATTCTAAAGTGTGACCTGATTTTACGTGGGTCATTCAAGCTTCCAATGACATTTTCTAAAGGATGATCCTTAAGAATTCTAATATCTGTAGCATCATTACCTTCTACTGGAGCTTGATCCCTTGCACTGCTTGATTCAGCTAGGTCACCATCTTCTCTTGTTTCTTCTTGTGGAGGATCATTCTTTTCCTTCATGCTTAGGAATTCCCCATCTTCATCATTTTTCCTGCAATAGTTAACATTTTTAGGATCATCATGATATTCATCAAAGGAAACATGGGGTGATTCTTCCACAGTTTGACTCTTAACATTGTAAATTCTATAAGCCCTAGATCTATCAGAATATCCAAGGAATATACCTTCATCGCTCTTGGGCTCGAATTTATCTAAATCTCTTTTGTCATTATTGTGGATGAAGCATTTTGACCCAAACACTTTCATATGTGTGAGAGAAGGCTTTTTACCTTTCAACAACTCATAAGGAGTCTTTTTGGTGTGTGACCTTACCATAGAGCGGTTGATAATGTAACATGTCGAGTTTACCGCTTCAGCCCAAAACTTCTTTGGGAGTTGCCGTTCAGCAAGCATTGTTCTTGCCATCTCTATGAGCGTTCGGTTCCTTCTTTCAACTACACCATTTTGCTCTGGTGTTCTTGGTGAAGAAAACCGATGTGAAATACATTCAGCCCTGTAAAGATTATAGAAGTCAGCATTTTCAAATTCACCACCATGATCAGATTGAATGTTTGAGCTTTTGAACTCACCGTCTTGCTTTATCTTCATATAGTGTGCCTGAAACTCATCAAAAGCATCATTTTTATGTGTGAGAAAAAAAACCCATGTGAACCTAGAGTAATCATCCACCAAGACATATCCATATTTTCTACGACTTAAACTAGCAGTTCTGGTTGGACCAAACAAGTCCATATGAATCAACTCAAGTGGTTTAGATGACATGTTTGCAAATCTAGCCTTGAAGGATTTTCATGTTTGCTTACCTAGGGCACATGCATCACACAATTTATTTTCTTGTTTAAAAGATAGTTCAGGCAACCCTTTCACCATTGAATGCTTTAACAATTTATGTAAGACATTGTAGTTAGCATGTCCTAGTCTACGATGCCATAACCATGCAAGTTCAGATTTTGGTGCAACAAGATAAAGATTTATGTGAGCAGGATCATCTAAGTCAATCATGTAAACATTGTTGACCCTTTTTTCAGAAAATTTTACCTTGTCAGATCTTGGTTCAAAGATTCTACATTCATGAGAGTCAAACAACACTTTGTGACCTTTATCACACAATTGACTTATACTGAGCAAGTTGTATTTCAAACCTTCAACTAGCAGCACGTTACAAATGGAGTTGGAGAGGTTCTTACCTACATTACATGTTCCAATGATTTTTCCTTTGTTGTCCCCTCCAAATGTGACGTGTCCTCCTTCCTTCACCTCCAAGAGACAAAATTTTGTTTTGTCTCCAGTCATGTGTCTTGAACAACTGCTATCAAGGTACCACCTGTTATGCATGGCTGCAAGACACTCCTGCATAAGGAATTTAAGCAATGGGGTTTGGAACCCAACAAAACTTGGGTCCCACCAACTTCTTCAGATTTTTAAAACATGATACCATCTCTTTTGGAATCCAAACCTGCCTTGCATTCATGTTTTCTTTGCTTAGTGCAGGGATTTGGTTGTTCTTTTAAACTTTGACATTCATTTTCTGTTTGGAGGCTCTTTGTTGGAATTTGTAGAAGTTTGAGGACGTTTGCTTCTTAAACCATTAAGGCCGTTGGTTGGTTTTAGATTGAAAGTGATTGTTTTGCCACCTAAGAGATTGAAACTTATAAGGTTGGTGAACACAAGAATCACAATTTCCCCAAAAGTAGGGTGGTGTTGGCCTATATGAATGTGCAACATAGTTATGGTGACATCTGGAAGGCTGAGCAGGTAATGGCCAATGAAGTGTTGACCTGTGCTGCTGGGAAGGTTGCCCTTTCTTAGACTTTTGGACAATCTTTTTGGGAATTTCATTGGCTTCCTCTTCAACTTTTTCTTTTCCTTTGGATGTAGTTTTTGAGGTAGAAGCATCAGACAAGGAAACAAATGTGACCGTTTTTAACCCAATTGGCCTTTTATTTGTAGGTTCAAAAGCCAACCCTTCCTTGTTGAAGTTCATTCTGGTACCTAGCAATGCATCTAGGTTTTCTCTTCCATCCACAAACTTTTCTAAGGATTGTTGTTTATCTTTCAACTCTTTTTGTAGGTTTTCAATATTTTGAAGAAGTTGAGTGTTGACTTGTTTGACAACTTCATACTTCTCATTACTCAATTTATTGTCCTTTTCATAGCTTTGCATTTTTAGCTTCATGCTATCAATCTCATTTCTTAAGTCTTCATTTTCAGTTTCCAAGTCAGTCATTTCTTTTCTTCCATCTTCCAAATCCTCAATCATTTTCTTAAGATCTTCAATTTTAGTTTCAAGTAGAGCAGTCTTATCATTCAAATCATGATCATGCACAAACAAGTTAATTTTCTTTTTCAATGATTTATTCTCCTTTTTGTACATGTCATATTTTTCCATGAGCTGTATATATGCTTCCTCCCAATCATCAATTGTGTAATTTTTAAAAGGAGAGTTTACCTCAGTCTCTTCGTCACCTGTGGCCATGAGACAAAGATCTTCTTTTTCCTTGTCCAAGGAGATAGTTCCACCATCACTTTCTTCCTCGTCACTCTAGGTGGACACCATGGCCTTGTTCTTCTTCTTGCCCTTCCATTTGTCAACTTTTCTGAATCTGTCAGGACAATCAGTCTTGAAATGCCCTGGTTTGTTGCAAGAATAACAAATGATTTTGTCAGATTTCTTAAAGTTTTCAGAGTTAGATTTAAAACTATTTCTTACCTTTGACCTTCCTCTCATGAAGCTCTTACCTTCCTTTCTCAGAAATTTTCTGAATTTACGTGTGAGCATGGCTACGTCATCCTCATCTCGCTTACTTGTAGAATCCTCACCTTCAACAGAAGTGCCTTGACCGTTGGGTCCTGCTTTAAGAGCTAGGGGCTTTTCCTTAGGTGCCTCAGCCTCTTTGCTCTTAAGGTTGATCTCGTAGGTCATCAATGACCCAATGAGTTCATCTACCTTAGTAGTTGCGAGATCTCTGGATTCTTCAACCACGGTCGCCATCGTGTGCCATGCTGGAGTCAATGATCTGAGAATTTTCCTCACAATTTCCTGTTCTGAATATTTCTTTCTCAAATCTGTTAGACTATTAGTAAGCACAGTTAAGCGAGCATACATGTTTTGAATTGACTCATCAGGCCTCATCCTGAACATTTCATATTCAGAAACTAAAATGTTGACTTTTGTTTCTCGTACCTGGGAGGTTCCTTCGTAGATTACCTCTAACTTGTCCCACATTTATTTTACAGTTGCGCAGGTAGCCACTCTTGAGAATTCTACTAGATGGAGTGAGCATTGCATGATGTGTTTAGCACTCCAATTGACAGTAGATTTTCTGATTTGTTCTTTGGTCCACAATTCCTCATCATCCGTAAGCTCATACGGACCTTTACTGATCACTCGCCAAAGTTCGTAGTCTTGGGCGCGAATGAACACCTGCATGCGATGTTTCCAATAAGGACAATTAGTTCCAGTAAAGTAAGGAGGTCTATTAACAGAATGTCCTTCAGGTAAAAAATCTTTGGACGCTAATCCACCATTTTCCTCAAGGTCGTTGGACCCCATAATAAGATATTAGGCTCTGATACCACTTGTTGAGTAGTGGATAGTGGATCTAGAGGGTAGGGTTGAATAGATCTGCCCCTCTTTTCGCAGAACACCCCTCTTTAAAGCTAGATAAAGAGAATAGTAGTGGAATATAACTAGCTTAACGAAGGATACAACAATTTGCTTAGCAAGATGAACAAGTAATATAGAGATTGAACCTAATCATGCATCTAACACAAAGCAATCGCACAATCAAATCACAACACACGAGATTTTAAGGTGGTTCGGACTGAATCCCCAGTCCTACGTCCACCCCTCACCAAACTCGGTGAGGCTCCACTAGTGCCACGCACTGAACCGTAAATCGAAAAGACCTCTGATTGCCTTCCTACTAACCACAGGTAGGGACGTCAACTCGCAGATCGAACAACTTCTGATTGTCTTCCTACTAACCACCGGTAGGGACGATCTTCAATTTCAAATGTTTGAATGAAATGGAAAGAGAACAAGATGAAAATGCTCAAACAAGATATAGAGATATGCTGAAATGAGATAGATCTTGTCTGAGATTGCTGAAGCTTGAATCTTCTTTTCTTCACACGATGTAGACCACCAACAGAAGCTTCTTTCTTCTTCATAAAGCTCTCTTCTTGATTCAGCAACAATGGCTTCTTCTTCCTTGTGAAATGAGCTTCCTTGGATCTCTTGAGTTGATGAAGAACACTATGGATGTAGCTTTGATCACCCTTGAGAACCTTGATTGCTTCTAGCTTCATTGGAGGTTGCTTGCTTCAGATCTAAGCTTGAATCACCTTGGAATGGATGAAAAACTTATGCACGGAGTACTGTTCACGGCTACAGTACCTCTTCTTCCAAGCTCCTCTCTAGCCTCTCTTGATCTCCCTTGATCCCTCTTGAAGCATTAGGGTTTCTAACCCTTGTGTTTGTTTTATACTATTTGAATGGTCCTTGGACATCCTCCAGACCAGATCCACGTTTTGTGGGTGATTGGGTGACTTTAGGATTAAAGAAACACATGGAGAATGGCTCTTCTCGAAGAGAAAAATAAAGTCAACAATTGTTGGCTCGGGGCTGGCGGTCAACCTGTAGAAACTGGCGGTCGACCGCCACTAAGAAACCTGCAGACGGTTGGTCCCTGGGAAATCCGGTCGACCGCCCCTGGGCTGGCGGTCGACCGCCACTGAGAATCCTGCAGATAGTGAGCTGCTGGAAATTCCGATCGACCGCCCTTGGGCCAGCGGTCGACCGTTGGCTGGGGAAATCCTGGGTTTCCCCGGTTAAGTCCGTTAACCCCTTTAGCAGCTCATTCACGTCTGTGGCATCAAACTTGACAGAATCTTGAGGATTTCTACTGAGTCTTTTGACTCTTGAAATTAACAGATTAAAGGTATATCACTCCTAGGGCTCCGCCCTCGGAAACCCCCGCAAGGCGCGCTGCCCCCTTGACCCTCCCGACCTGACCGAGCAGGTCAATCCGCGTGCGAGGGCGCAATCATTGAGCTTTCACTTTTACCATCTCCACTCCATTCCTTGGCTTATCTGTCATGAAAGAACATCAAGTATTTCAGTCATATGAGAGTGGAAAACATCAATGACTTACAGTGTTCAGCCATTATCAAAACCATGAATATCAAATGACTCAAATGACCACAGGGGCACAACATTGGTATGGGCTTGGTACCATGCCCTTCCTTTTGGGCAACGAGAGAGGGTGGATAGAATGGGTTTTGGCCCGTTCTTCAGGATCCGGCCCTTCCAGGTAGATGCCACCTTCCTGATGGCGATACTAGAGATGGATGGATAGCTGCAGAGCGTTTGTGATGCCGTGGGGTCACATGATCCCCACGCTTGAGGATGTGGCTTTCTTGACAGGGTTGCCAGTGGCGGGGGCCCCAGTGCTCGGCCGCGAGCTGAGAGATTATCATGAGGAGATAGAGGACTTGCTCGGGCTGAAGCTGGTTCGATCGAGGAGACCAGTGACCAGTCTTCCACTTGGGAAGATCAGTGCCGCGATGGGGCTCGCAAAGATGACACGCGGGCCGCTAGAGGACTTGGACGCGTACTCAGGGCGAGTGAGACAGAGACTCAGATCCCATGGGAGGAGCGAGCAGTAAGAGTTTCGACTCTTCTTCTTGTACTTCTTTGGGAGACTGTTGTTTGCTATCGCTTCCAATAAGGTGAATCAGAAGTATCTCTTGCTAGTGCGGGATCTAGAACAGGGACCTCAGCTTGCGTGGGGGAGAGCGATGCTGGCGCACCTCTTCGCCCATTTGGACCCAGTACGCCCAGGTTCAGGGAACCTGGGAGGTTTCACGCCCTTCTTACAGGTACAAGTATACCCCTTCTAGGCATGTTGATTCAAAAGTTTGATTGATTGATTGTTCTTTGTGGTTTCATATTTGGGGGTACACTCGGTTCCCTCTAGGTCGCGGAAAGATCCCGCGAGCCCTAATGCAGGTGGTTCCTTTAATGGCTCCATGGGAGATGGTCCGGGATCGGTGCTTAGTGGCCACTAGACTCTCCGACCTCAGGACAGCACTAGATGAGTACCCTCCCCACCGGGTGAGTGTTTTGGAAAAAGACTTGTGTGATTTGTTTTAGCATTTGTTGTGTACTCAATTAGCAAGATGTTCATTTTTCTTTGATGTGTGGCAGGTGATTTGGACCCCTTACATGACGGAGGACATCACCACTCAGCCTTGGGTGAGGGAGGCGCGATCTTGGTTCTACAGGGATACACTACTATTCTACGTGAACCTGAGGGAGCCGCTCTTCCTTCGCTTGGTGCAGCGGACACTGGGGTGGGATCAGCCGCCAGTGGTGATTCCAGCTGAGCATGAATCGGACCGGGGACGCTGCCAGACTTCAGCGAGCGATCAGGACTGGGCCTCCCGCTACCGCAGAGAGGCAGGGGCATTACAAGACGGCCCCTCACTGGAGCATGACTGGACCGTGAGGAGTAGCGAGATTTACTTGGCAGATTATCATGACCGGTATGCCAGACGGCTTCGTCTCAACACCCGAGAGGTGAGTAACTCTTTTAGCTCTCAATTGTGATGTTCTTGTTTTAAGCAAAGTGCTAAGTGGGCTTGAGGATGTGGTGTACAGATGTCAGAGACTGAGAGTGTGAAGATACTCAAGGATCGGATAAGTGTCCTTAATCAGACGATAGTGAACTTGCGACACGAGATCTGAGAGATGGTAAGTCAAAACAAATTGATTGATTTGGAATTTGGAATTTGAATTGATTGAGCTTGACTAACCATTTACCCCTTGCCGTGCCAGCGAGGAGAGTTGGCCTATGTGTGGGTGAGAGTAGGCGGAGAGGCTGGCCCTTCGTCTCGAGTCGGTGCCCTGGAGGAGCTGGAGGATCGCATAGCTGGGGCTATTAAGCGAGCCGAGGAGCGAAAGGCCGAGCTGGACGAGGTGGTAAGAACCTAGCACTCAAGTTCAAAGTAGTTCTCTTCTTTATCATCTTTGCATGTTTCTTACATGACTGTTCTTTTTCTGCAGAGGAAGGAGCTGGCGGCCGGCCTGGCCATCCGACAAGAGCAAGGTGCACGGATAGAAGAGTTGACCCGCCGTCTAGGAGAGTTGAGTTCCGTCGAGAGGATCGAGGGTCGCCTTGCCGAGGCGAAGGAAAGAGAGGCCGAGGCACGCGCTCGAGAGATGGCAATGGCGGTTCGGGACCAGCGGGCTCTCAATCAGCTAGAGGCCTTGCGACGATGGGTGCTGCGGAGGTACCAGGGCAGGGGTGCCCCAGGAGAGGGAGCTAGGCCTGCGACTCCTTCCGAGACACTCCTGTCTTTGGGAGATGTGCATTTCACCTTGGATGAGCTTATGGGTATGATGCGGTCTCCTACAGGACAGGGAGCGGACCAGCCAGCCGCGTCAGGTTCGAGAGCTTCGCGGCCATCACGGCTGCGAGACATGGGGGGCGGGGACGAGGCTGATAGCCGGTGGAGTCGACCTCGCACTGGAACAAATTAGGAGGGGATAAAGAGAGAGAGAGACATCTGCGCAGCTGAGTAGCAGCTGCCCCTTTTGTACACTGGGGGTATGCCCCTAGGATGTTATATCAATGGATTGTAATGGACATATTCGGTAATGAAATGGGCTTTCTTCAGTGTACTTGCCTTGACGCTGTCTTCCCTTTCTTACCTGTTTCAACAACACTAAAGGGAAAAGGTTAGTGTAGTATGTTTTTAGCCCCCTGCCAAAAGCAGATAGTACCTTTCTTGATGTAGGGTCAAAGGGCTAAATCTTATTAACAATATTTAGAAAAGAAAAAAAACGTGATATGCGCATGCAAGCAAGTAGAATGTAAGCAAAAGGGGAAATACGACCATGCAATGCTCATGCAGATGAAAACATATTTTTGGATTTTGGATCTTTTGGAATTTTTTTGTGTTTTTTAGTTATATATATTTGTTGGAGTTATGAATTTTTAAATTTTTTTGGGATTTGAATATATTGATTTTTTTTGTGTTTTGTGTTTTGTTGTTGTTTTCGGAATGCCTGGTGACCACCCATATGGCACCTGACCTACATGAAGATGGGGGTTTTCTAAATTACCTCCCAGGTATCGTGAGCGCACACCTAGGTTGATTTGGGCCTCTAGACTCTTCGAATGATGGTCCCGCCGGTTAAGTCTTATCCTGATGACAATGCCGTCATGCCAAGCTTAGGCTCCGAGTTGCTTCCGACCACAGGGATACACCCAAAAAGCATTCGAGGTAAATGATTTGCCCGACCCGGGTCTATTTCCTCACAACTCTAGACGATATATGATGGAACACCTTGGAACCCTAACGGTCAACCGCGCGACGCTGACCCGGAATCAGACGCCGTCGCACCGACAGGTGATGCGCTTGCATTGACCTAAGCCCGAGGTAACATAAGAAAGCGTTAAGGGTGGTAAATAGGGGTCTTGACTAGCCAGAAACACAGAGACCCCTTCGCAGCGATGGCTTCTGTTGTTTAGAAGTGAACAACCATAAATGTATTTTGTTAAATAAGGTTGCAACCCAGACGGGGTTCATCTTTCAGGACCTCCATCAAGCTTTACGTCTTTTGAAGGGAGAGGGAAGAATGTGGGGGGTAAACCTCTTGAGAGGACCTGGCAAAGCCGTTAACCTGGCGAGCTAAGTGAGGGCCTACTCGACTTTCTCCTTTTGGCAACTTCGGACCATACCCCGAGCATTATGACGTTAGATGCCCCTGCTGTGGGAAAAAAAAATTGATTTGATTCTTTGAATAGGAGGGGTTTCATCTGCTAGGGTCAGGCACGGCCATGACTAGGCTTCTCATGTGACTTTGTCACATATCCATAATTTTTCTTTCTTTCTTTCTTTCGGGGAGAAGAATGTTGTCATTTTATTTTGGCATTCCCCTTTTATGCCTGCGGGGACACTGCCCTCTTCTCGTGCTCTGACCCGAGCTCGAGGGGATGAATCCTACTCTCGCCTTAAGGATCTTGTACTTCGGCTTTCACATGCTCAGCGTTTTAAGGGCGCTGACTGTCTCATTTGGTCGAAGAGAAGAGGAACAAAAGAGTGTCGCTTAGCTAGAGACCTTCGGATGAG
Source organism: Amorphophallus konjac (assembly GCA_022559845.1). Lineage (NCBI taxonomy): Eukaryota > Viridiplantae > Streptophyta > Magnoliopsida > Alismatales > Araceae > Amorphophallus > Amorphophallus konjac. The sequence goes on from CM040122.1 coordinate 39,994,439, forward strand.
GCCCCATCAAAGGTGATGCTACCCATTTTGGATAAAACCGTGAGTGTGTGGGAGTTGTTTTTTCTTCTTGTAAACATAGGCCGACATGGCTGGACAGGAATCTCCACGGTTCTGGCAGACCAAGACCCGATACCTACCACATCTTGACGGTCCCTATCTAGCATGAAGGGTTGATGCAATGAGTTTGGACTGCGTGGTGATAACCAGGCGTTGATTTTGATTTTCTTCTCTTTTTTGTTTGTTTTGCAATTTTTGAATTTTCTTTTGTGTGTTTTTGAATAGTTATGTACAAGGTCTCATGAATAGAATTTCTTGAGATATACCCCATTCCATGGATATGTTAGCTCTACGCCCTCGGAGTCTACCAATTTGTAGGCGTTACCCTAGTAGACTTCTTTGATAACAAAAGGACCTTCCCAATTTTCTTGAAATTTTACCTTTAAACCGATGGTTTTAGTGATTTTCCTTTTCAAAACCAATTCACCTACCCTGAATTTTTTATCTAGAACTTTCTTGGCATAGTAACGTGCAATCCTCTTGCGATATACTTGTGCATGATCGGCCGCGATCATCCGTCTCTCATCTAATAGTTCCAGCTGGGCCAATAGGTTTTCTCGCCGTTGCTCAAGATCGAGCTCGGAATCCAGCTGCACTCTTAATGAAGGAACAAATATTTCATATGGGAGTACCGCATCTGTCCCAAAAGTAAGTGCATACGGGGTTTGACCCGTGGGAGTTCGGATGGAAGTGCGGTAAGCCCAGAGGGCCTCGATGAGGCGATCTGGCCAGTCTGAATAGTGGTGAGACTTGCAAGTTTCTTGATGATTCTAATGAGAGTTTTATTTGTAGCTTCAGCTTGTCCATTTCCTTGTGGGTAGTATGGAGATGAATGATGCAAATTGACGCCATATTTACCACACATATCGCGGAGCTCCTGGGATGTGAATTGCGGTCCGTTGTCGGTGACGATGTCACGGGGAACGCCGAACCTTGCAAGGATGTTGCGTTTGATAAACTTGACCACCGTTGCTGCTTTGACTTCCATGAACGCCTCAGCTTCCACCCATTTCGTGAAATATTCCGTAGCGGTGAGGATGAAGGACTTTCTTCGGATTTCTCTAGTTCTATCCTCCAAGGGACCAACTACGTCAAATGCCCACATGGCGAAAGGCCAGGGAGCTATGAGAGGATGAAGTGAGGATGAAGGAGCGTGGACCTTGTCCGCGTGGAGCTGACATTTGGCACAATGGCGGACAAAATGGGCACAATCCTCGTTCATGGTAGGCCAATAGTATTGACGAAGGAGTTTCTGAGCAAGCATGCGACCATTCACATGGCCACCGCATTCGCTGGAATGTGCAGCTTCGACAACCGCTCGAGATTCGGTCTCGTCAAGGCAGCGGAGGTAGACTCCATTGAGAGATTTGCGATACAAGAGACCACCTATAATGGCAAAACGCTCCGCGGCTCGGCGAATGGCACGTCGATCGGAAGCAGTGGCATAATCGGGGAAGGAGCGATCCCTGAGATAATTTTCAATATCGAAGAACCAGGGGTTGCCGTCTTCTAGGTCGATCTCGGGCTCATGGGAGATGACGTGGACCTGAGAAGAGGGCTCAGAGAATCGCTGGAACAAGGGATCAGAATGTGATGGAGTGTGCATTCTCTGCACGATGACCGAGGATGATGGCTTTTCACCAGGGATTGGATGAGAAGAAGCCAGAGACGCCCGAGCATCGGCTAGAATGTTTTGATCTCTAGGGGTGTGCACCAGGGTGAGCTTCCTAAACTGCTGGACTACCCTGCCAACCAGGTCTTGATAGGGTTTCAATTTCGGGTCCCGAGTTTGGTACTTGTTGAGGGATTGCCGGAGTATGAGCTGAGAATCTCTAATGATCCGGAGCTCTTTAACTCCAAGAGCTAGTGCCACTTTTAAGCCCATGAGGAGTGCTTCATATTCAGCCACATTATTTGTGGCAGGGAAGGTCAGCTGACAAGCACGGGGAATAATGACACCTTCTGGGGACTGGAGTACGGCTCCGACTCCACAGCCCTTGGAATTAAAAACACCATCGAAGTAGAGGATCCACGAAGGCTCACAATCTATAATGGCTCCTAACTCTTCGTCCGGGAAACTCTCATTGACAGGGGAGAATGTATGGAGTGGATGATGGGCAAGGTGCTCGACAATGGCGTGCCCCTTGACCGCCTTCTGATTGACGTAGGTGATATCGAATTGATTGAGAAAACTCTGCCACCTCACCAAACGATCGGTTAGGGCAGGCTTTTCTAGCAGGTACTTGATAGGGTCCATTCACGCCAAGAGCTTGACTTCATGTGCAAGGAAATAGTGTTTTAGCTTTTGGGTGACCCAGACGACGGCCGCGCTCTGTTCGGCTTCATTGAACAGTTTGGACAAATAGTAGACTGCGCGTTCTCTTTTAGCATCGTCATATTGGGCCAATACTGCTCCAACAGATTCATTAGTGGTAGAAACATAGAGCAATAAAGGCTGACCCGGGACCGGGGGTGCCAGAACGGGAGGATTTAAAAGGTAACTCTTCAGGTCATCGAAGGCCTTTTGACATTTGTCATTCCAATCAAATCTAGCCTCTCCTTTTAGCATGTCGTAGAAGGGCTTGCATCGCTGAGAGTGATGAGATATAAATCTCCTGATGAATTGCAAACGCCCGATCAAACCGTGGACTTCCTTGATGTTCTTGGGAGGAGGCATCTCGGCAATGGCCTTAGCTTTGTTAGGGTCGATCTCAATTCCTCTCTTGCTGACAATGAACCCTAGAGGCTTGCCTGACAAGACCCCGAAAACACATTTCTTGGGGTTCATTTTAAGTTGGTGCTCCCGTGACTGTTGGAGAACTGCATGGAGGATCTCTGCGTGGCCACTCCTAGTTCTGGACTTAACCAGAATGTCGTCCACATAAACTTCCATATAAGTATGCATCATGTCATGGAAGATAGCCATCATTGCCCTTTGATAGGTCGCTCCTGCGTTCTTAAGACCAAAGGGCATGACGACATAGCAGTAGGTCCCCCACTGAGTGGTGAAAGATGTTTTCTCCTGGTCTTCCTCTGCTAGGCGGATCTAGTTATACCCCGAGAAGCCATCCATGAAGGAGAGCATCTCATAGCCAACGGTGTTGTCCACCAGGACATCTATGTGTAGAAGAGGAAAATCATCCTTTGGACAAGCATGATTAAGGTCACGGAAATCTATACAGATGCGGACCCTACCATCCTTCTTTATAATAGGGACGATGTTAGCTACCCATTGCAGATACAAAACTACCCTGATGAACTTGGCCTTATGGAGCTTGTCCACTTCTTCTTTGACCTTAAGTGCGAGCTTCGGATGAAGTCGCCTTAACTTCTGTTTGACAGCTCGAGCGTCGGCTTTCAAGACCAGACGATGTTCAACTAAAGACGGGTCCAGACCCGACATATCCTCGTAGGACCAAGCAAAAGCATTGGGGAATTTCCTGAGAACTGCCACAAGCGCAGCTTCCTCTTCATCAATTAAATTGGCACTTATCAATATAATCTTTGGATTATCCTCGGTGCCAAGTTTGATTTCCTTGGTGGATTCGTCAATGGACACATTAGGCTCATCAAATCTCTTGGTTCCATCAACGAAGGAAGCTATCGGATCACTACCATCTTCTAATGGCTCTTCTTCTTCTTCTATGTCATCCTCTTCTTCCAAGACGTACACCCCTAGACTGTCATCTACTGGAGATCCGTCTAGTTCGACTACCCCTAGGGAAATGGGAATGGAAGTGAATTCAGAGACCTGACAAAGCTGCGCACACTTACCGGCCAGTTGGCTGATATAACGTGCGGGAACCTGATGGACACTAGACTTTTTGGAAGGGAAAGACGCTATGTACAAATCTGAACCTAACCTAGACTCTACCCTACTATGTACAAGGGAATCTTGTGGAAGGGAGTTCAAGGTGGAAAGAGTCGGCCCTTGGCCGAGGGAACCATTTTCCAAGGAGGCCGTTTCCTCAATAGTGAACTCGCAGGCCCACGTTTGAGAATTGGCATTTTTTTTTGGTGGTGGTCATGAGTGAAAGTGCAAACCTGATGCATGGGTTGCCCCATGTCCGGAAAAGTAAGGAGCGGAGGAAATGGTGGATGGAATAGAAAGGGAATAAAGAGAACAGGCACGTGCCTATTCTTAGCAAGGAAGATACCCGAGGAAGAAATCTTGTCAGGAGGTTTATCCAGGTGGAAGAGGGAGAGGAGACCAAAGTCTTCCTCGAGTGATGAATCGGGTGGAATTTCTTTTCTTTGGACAACTTCAAGTATTTGACTCGGCTCATGTCGAGTTTCAGGCTGAATTGGTCCTATGACAAAGCGATCGTACACCAAATCTCTATCCCGAGTGGCCTTAGGTGGCTCTCTTGGAGAGTAGCCCAAACCTGCGCGACCTCTAGCAACTCGGAATTTTCTTCTATGCGTGGGCCCTTGTTCAAGCTGACCTAGACCTTTACCCATGGTGAAGCCCATCCTGGCCATGATCTCCCATCCTTTACCAGGAGGGATGTTGTGATGTGTGATTGGCCGAAAAAGGAAAGGGGAATCGGGCGGACCTAAAGCAGAAGGCCCCACCGCGCCCTCTATGGAGAGAACGAGTTTCTTGCCCTTATCTGGAATAGTCATGAAGGGAATCTGTTCGGAAGTCATGGCATTAAGAGTTTCCACTAGCGGGATACTCCTGATCTTGATTACCCAACCATTGTAAGGAAATTTGAAGCACTAGTGGGTTGTTGATGGAATCCCAAGGGTTTGCTCAATCCAAGGCCGTCCTAGGATGGCCTTATATGCAGGGTCGACATCGAGGACAAAGAAATCCGATGTCATAACCATCGGTCCTAAACCAAGTTGTAGGGTCACCTTCCCTTTTGCGCACCTTTTGGAATTGTCATAAGCTGAGATGGTGGTGCATACCTCTTCTAGATTTTCTTCCTAGAGGCCAATCTTCTTGATGGTCTTCATGGGACACACATTGATGGACGCTCCCGTGTCTATGAGGGCGGAGTCAACTTTAACTCCGTTGAGAGTGACGGTGAGGCACAACGGGAGTGACCTACTTTTTGGCAAAGCAAGGTCTTGATCAGAGAATGAGATGGATGGTCCGCATGTAAGGGCCATGATAGCCTCGGTCACGCCACTTGCTGGGAGGTCTTCATTGACCATGATTTTTTGAAGGAATTGCAGTAGAGTGGCTTGGTGTGACGGAGATTTCCTGAGAAGCTCTAGGATGGAAACCTTAGCAGGGGTCTTGTCCAGATGCTGGAGGATGTCATACTCCACGGGAGGGCTTTGAGAATTAACCCTTTCCTCCGGCTGAGATTGCCTTCGGGACGGGGGAATGATGCGATTCCGGAGAGTGACATTGACCGAAGCTTCCTTTGGGTCATCCTGTTCCAAAGGTTTTGGGCGAATGAGCTGTAAGGGAGTTGGAGAGCCAAAGATATATGAGAGAGAAGCTGAATCGTCTCCAGATTCTACAGAGAAGGAGGAGGGACCAATTTTGGCTGAGGTGGCTTTAGGAGGACCAACGGGCGCTCCTGCACTAACTGAGCTTGTGGAAAGACATAGGGTTCTTGATGTGGCACTTGAGGACGGTTGATTAGGGTGAGTGGGTTTTGGGTAGCACTCGGAGACTGGCTAGGTGGTGAGATCAAGTTTCGAGATTGAGAGAACATGTTGATGTTTGCCCAGGGTTCATGAGCTTCTACTTCTATCTTCCCATACCAATCTGGGAATCCTTCTATGCCCCACATTTGAGTCCTTTTGAGAACTCGCGGTTCCATTTCGATCACCATGTTCACCCGCTCGTGTTGCTTTGAAGTGGATAGATCTTTTGCTGGTTGATGAGCTGGCAAGGGGTTATGCACAATGCCGAGGTCCCTATTAGGCTTTTTGAGGTTGGCAATAGCTAGCTTCACATCTGCCCAATTGATTCTTCCCTCATCATTCATATCATATACCCAATCCTAGAATTGGAAGCATTTGAATATATCATGGCCGGGAGTTCGGTGATATGGGCAATATCGGGAGGTGTCCGCGTTGGGAGGGACCCGCTCTCATTGAGGGGGAAGCTGAATAGAATCTGAGGACATAAGGGCAAAGAAGATGTCACCGAGAGTTTCAGGCAATAGAGGATAAGTAGCCCTTTTTGGCCTAGGGGGGCCGTAGCTTTGAGGTGGAGGGACATTGGAATAGGGCTTGGGATTACCTTGCCCCTGGCTAGCAGTAGCCTGAGTGGGATGGGAGGCCTGGCGATTGTTGGTCTTGAAGGACTGGCCAACTGCATTGACTTGTTCATTTATGGTGACACCCTCGGTGGTAGGGATAGCTGGGGCCTTTCTACCCTTGGTGCGAGGCTCAAAGAAAGGAGGCAAGGTAGAGTCCCTTACCTGAGCTTGAACTATCCGAGCTCGGTTGTAGAGTTGATGAAAAGTGTGGAGTAAACTAAGCATTAGGATGGCCCTAAGCTGTGGAGTGGCGTTGTTCACTAACATGGTGACAGCCTGAGATTCGGGGATAGGAACGTTCGTCCTAGCGGCCATAATCCTCCATCGGTTTGTAAAACTAATGAAGTCCTCGTCGGGCTTCATCTTCTCCGTGACTAGGTCAAATAATGTGGGAGAAATGGATGACATGTGACCAAAGTGAGCGAGAAACCGCTCGGAAACTATATCGAAATTGATGAGATCAATGGCCGGCAAGGATGCAAACCAACATAGGGCCTCGCCCTCGAGGGATTTTTGAAACAGATGGACTAACAAGACCCTATCGTGTAGCCATTGGTGGGAGTCCATAAGGAAACCTGAAAGATGATGATGAGGGTCGGTGGTACCATCATACCTCCTATACTTGGGAGCTTTAAATCCGGGTGAGAAATAAGCATTAGGAAGCTTGCAATATTGGGCTAGTGAGTGGGGACGTGAATTGGGCATACTTTCGGCCACCGCTTACCGAATGTAGCTTTGGATGTCCTGCCGGAGTGAGGGGTCCATCCCTTTCGAAGGGGCACCCATGGTTGGTGGAGTTGGGGGTGAAGGAACCCTTTGTGGAGGTGTTGGATAGCCGAATTGGATCAGAGTTTCGGGAATGGGTCGGCTCGTGGACCCTTGGAATGGAACTTGAGCACGGGAAGGTGTAACATGTGGAGATAGATGTGGGATGGCCGGAGCCTTCCCACGAGAGGCCATCGTGGCTAAATTCACGGGGGAGTAACGGGACAGCACTCTAATCAGCTCATGATCGTCGTGCGGAGATAATGTAAGAGCCCGCGGGCTACCACGGCCATGGTCGCTCGGGGAAGAAGAAGCCGAATCGGCGTGGGCGTCCTCATTTGGTGTGACCGAAAACATGCCTATGAAGGCATCCAAACCATTATCCTCTATCTGAAATAAAGGATTGCCCCTAATTCCAGAATCGAATTGGGGTGAAAATTCCTCTCATAACCCGGGTTTGAATAAACTCTCTCCATCCTAAACCAATTGTTAGTTGGTTTAGAATGAAGAAAATGAAAGATCTAGAGGGGGAAGGGAATTAATGTTTTCTGAACACAACGAAGTATAGGCACAAACAATGCCCAACAATTTTTTTAGATTTTCTAATTTCCACTTTCTTCTTTTTTCTTCTTTTGATTCACTCGGAGAAGAGGAGGAAAAACTAAGGGTGTTAGGAAATGAACTCCGGGAGCCTAGCAGAAACTTCACTCAACCCAAGGTGACTAATAGGGCTTCCATGATACAACTTGCCTGGCGACCGTGTGGGAATCCACGGTTCGCGAGGACTCACGGAGGTTCCCGATTGGGCTGAACCGATTACACCCGAGTGGGAATCCCAGGTGAAGGGTTCAATACCAACGAGAGGGTTTCCTAAGAGGGGTGATGTCGGCTCTTCCTAAACCCAAACCCATAGATTAACCTGCAGAAATTAATCATACAATGCACAAACAAGCAGAGTTAATGAGAAAGAACAGATCTAGAGTGCATATAATGGGGAAGGAATATGGACAATGCAGAGGGCGGCCAAAGTGATGGTCGCCTACAGAACTGGGCGGCCAGATCGACTGTCGCCCAGTGGAGAGGGCGGCCAGGGTGATGGCCTTCTAGCAGGGATGAAGGCGGCCAAGGCGATGGACGCCTGGAGCCCAGGGCGGCCAGAGTACTGGTCGCCGAGATGCTGGCCTAGGCGGCCACTGGGTTGGTCGCCCAGGGACCTGGGCGGCCAGGAGTCTGGCCTCCTTCTGTTCGAGTTTCAGAAAACTAAAAAACAGAGCTACTGAAGTAAAGCTAATGTACAAACACGATTGTACTAATGTTTGACTTCAAGCATGAGGGACTTACAGTAGGCACTAGAGGGTCTTCAAGACAGTCAAGGTTGATGTCACAGATGAGAACGGGCTGCTAAAGGACTCAAGCGGCGGAGCTAAAGAGGTTAACGGACCGACCCGGGAAAACTCGGGGTCTGCCCAGCTAGCAGTTGACCACCAACATAGGGGTGGTCGACCGCCCCAGCCAGCAGCTCCCAGTCTGCACGAGTCTCAGTGGCGGTCGACTGCCAGCCCAGTAGCGGTAGATCAAAAATTCCAGGGACCATCCGTCTAAAGCGTTTCTCAGTAGCGGTCGACCGCCAGCTTCTGCAGGTCGACCGCTAGCCCCGAGCCTTCAATGTTGACTTTATTTTCCACTTTGAGAAGAGCCCCTTTCCTTGTATTTGTTTAACCCCAAAGTCACCCAATCCCCCATGGATTGTGGATCTGGTCTGAAGGATGTCCAAGGACCATTCAAAGTCTATAAAACCAACACAAGGAGGGTTAGAAACCCTAATGCTTCAAGGGGATTCAAGGGAGGCTACAAGGGTGTGTTCAAGGGAGAGGAGTTCGAGTACTGTAGCTGTGAACAGTACTATGGGAAGAAGCTTCTTCATCCTCAAGTGATTCAAGCTTCTTCAAGAGGAGATCAAGCCCAAGCCAAGAGAAGATAAAGCTGCATCCTTCATCTTCTTCATCAACTCAAGAAGATCAAAAGGAAGATCGAAGCTACATCCATAGTCTTCTTCATCAACTCAAGGAAGATTATCTCTCAAGGAAGAAGACACCATTGAAGCATCCGATTCAAGCTCCAACAATCTCAGACAAGATTTTTCTTCTTTAGCATGTTCTCTTTCCATTTCTTTCAAACAATCGAAACTGAAGATCGTCCCTACCGGTGGTTAATAGGAAGGCAATCAGAAGTTCTCCGATCTGCGGTGATTGACGTCCCTACCGGTGGTTAGTAGGAAGGCAATCGGAGGTTTTTCCGATTTACGGTTCAGTGCGTGGCACTAGTGGAGCCTCACCGGATTTGGTGAGGGGTGGACGTAGGACTGGGGATTCAGTCCGAACCATCTTAAAATTTTTTGTGTTGTGGTTTGTTTATGTGATTGCTTCGTTCTAGATGCATGCTTAGGTTCAAATCGATATATTAGTTGCTCATCTTGCTAAGCGAATCATAGTGTTCTTCGATAAGCTAGTTATATTCCACTGCGATTTATTTTATCTAGCTATATAGAGGGTTGCATTGTGAAAAAAGGGGCAGATCTATTCACCTCTCCCCTCTAGATCCGCTGTCCACCACTCAACAAGTGGTATCAGAGCCTAATATCTCATTATGGGGTCCCACGACCTTGAGAGAAATGGTGGATTAGCGTCCAAAGGTTTCTTACCTGAAGGACATTCTGTGAATAGGCCTCCTTACTTTACTAGAACTAATTATCCTTATTGGAAACATCGCATGCAGGTGTTCATTCGTGCCCAAGACTACGAACTTTGGCTAGTGATCAGCAAAGGTCCGTATGAGCTTACGGATAATGAGGATTTGTGGACCAAAGAACAAATAAGACAATCCACTGTCAACTGGAGTGCTAAACACATCATACAATGCTCACTCCATCCAGTAGAATTCTCAAGAGTTGCTATCTGCGCAACGGCAAAACAGATGTGGGACAAGCTAGAGGTAATTTACGAAGGAACCTCTCAGGTACGAGAAACAAAAGCCAACATTTTAGTTTCTGAATATGAAATGTTCCGCATGAAGCCTGATGAGTCAATTCAGAATATGTATGCTCGGTTAACTGTGCTTACTAATAGTCTAACTGATTTGGAAAGAAATACTCAGAACAGAAAATTGTGAGAAAGATTCTCAGATCATTGACTCCCGCATCGCTCACTCCACCACTCAACATAAACATGATTGCACTAATGTTTGACTTCAAGCATGAGGGACTTACAGTAGGCACTAGAGGGTCCTACCGTGATCGCCACTTCGCTTGTAGGCGCCCGGAGATGGCGGATGAGGAATGCCGGATTGGTGATGTGCCTCGCGTGTGTGTGAGGATTGGTTTTAGATGAGATGTCTCCGTGCGAGGGTACCTACAGAGGAACAAAAAGGGTCAGAACGTGATCGCCAGAGGTTGTTTTACCTAAACCTTGCAGGGTGTTGATCGCGGGGAGATGTTCAAGATGAAGAGAGGTGGGTTTCCTCTTCCTCATCCTCGGTCGGCCAAGGGCAACGAGCCCTGCTCGTCCCTTGTGCTGAAGTCCTGCAACGTAGCTCAAAAAAACACATGAAAAGAAAGCCATTAGCGAAACTAATAGTGTAGTATGTGATCTAACGAATGGAAAGACGCAAGAAAATGGTGGCAAAGTACCTGGGGGGTGGGAAGGAAGGATGGCCGAGACTTTCGACCATCCACCTCCCCTTTAGTTTTTAGGAAGCAAACCTCTTACGTTAGGGTCTAGGAGAATACTACATGCAATGCTACACTTACCTGGAAGTCGAAATGCAAGCAGGAAGTAGAGAATAGGAAGCAGAGAAGTTCAGACCAGGTCGAAGGAAGAGGGAGCAGCCTCCGAGATGAAGCTCTGTGAGTTCTCCGTTCTCCTTTGCGCACCAACTTCCAAACTCTCCTCTCCCGAATGTCCAACTCTCTCCCCCTTTCTTCTCCCCAAAATCCCTCTTTCACCCCCATCTTCATACTAGAGGTGGTGGAGTTTTGGTTCGATAAGCCGGGAGTTACAAAACATGGGTGGAGATCGTGCAGAACGAGGGAAAGGATGTGGCCACGAGCTGGGCCACGTTCTCTGACCGAGTAAACATGGGGAAGGCAGCCAAATCGTTGGCCACCTTGAGGAGGAGGGCGGCCAGCACTCTGGCCACCTTCCTGGGGAGGGCGACCATCACCCTGGTCGCCCAGGACTGGTGGCGACCAGAGCCTTGGCCGCCCAGACCTATGGTTTTGGGCTCCTAAATGGACGAGGCCCAATAGCCAGGAGGCTATGGGCTGGGGTTAAAAACTTAAACACCAGTAAAAATGAATACAACAATCAAGCGTCATTCACACGAGGGCCCGTTGGGGATCCGCGGGATGTCCAAAATTAGGCGTCTACACTAACCAGTAAGGCAATTCCTAGAAGATACTTTTCTTCACCCAGTTGTGATCTTCTCCAAATCCACAAAGATGTCGTGTACTACCCGACAGTTGCACTATATCCGGTATGTTTTGCACCTATGTCGCCATTTGTCGACCAGACATCCGTTCCAAGTCTGCTTTGTCCATTTCAACTATATTCTTAATGAATGAGTTCTTTTGCCTTCGGAAAGGATGGTCAATTGGTAGAAACCATCGATAACAATCGAACCAGCATGATTTCTTACCATATTTCAGGAAAAATGATTTGGTATCAGCCATATAGTAAGGACATGCCAACCTCCCGTGTGTGCTCCAGCTAGATAGCATTCCATATGCAGGGAAGTCACTTATTGTCCACATCAATGCAGCCTTCATAGTGAAATTTTATTTTTTATATGCATCATAAGTAACAACTCCATCATCCCATATTTTTTTCAACTCACCAATCAGTGGCCTAAGATATATGTCTAAATTTTTTCCTAGATTGTTTAGACCTAGAATCACCAAAGTTAAGAAAAGGTTCTCTCGCTTGAAGCACATGCCCGGCGGAAGGTTGTACGACGACATGAACACTGGCCAACATGAGTAAGATGCCACTGAACCACCAAATGGGTTGAAGTCGTTTGTGCATAAACCCAGCCTAACATTTCGTGGCTCATGAGAAAAGGCAGTATAGGTACGACTGAAATGATTCCAAGCTTCACCATCGGCGGAATGACTGATTATATCATCAGCATGATGTACTCTTTTCGAGTGCCATATCATATGTTGAGCTGTCTTTCATGATATATACATCCTCTGTAATCTGGGCATGAGAGGGAAGTATCGCAGTGACTTGTAAGGCACATCCTTCTGCTTTGAATTTTCCCCTCTCTTAGGTTTAAATCTATCATGCTGACAAATATCACATGATCTTTTATCTACATTATCTTGATAATATAGCATACAGTGATTAAGGCATGTGATGCGAGCGGATGCTCGTCGTTAAAAACACCCTGCACATAATTTCAAAATTCCACACTCACACACAATAAAATTAAAATTTAAGTGTAGTCGCAAGTATGAGTCGATCCCTCGAGGAGGTTGAGTTTTGAAATTAAAAATTTTGAATTTCTTTTAGAAAAAACAATGAATATTTTATTTTGATTTTTAAAATTTACAATAACATGAAATAAATCCATTTAAAGAAATATGGAGGGTTAAGAAAAAGAAATTTAAAAATATAGAGAGAGAAAATTTAAATCCAACAAAATTAAATGCTAAATAAAATAGACGAAGTGGGGTAGGGAATTGTGCGGCCGTGGTGTGAGGGTAACGGTATCGTGTCCTCGAGCCTTTGAATCACGAGTTGTCGGGGACAACCACGTGCACTCGACCAGAAGATCTGTCTCTCTTGAGCCGACTTTAGATGAATTTCAGAAGGTTTAAGATAAAGAATTTTAGAAAGAGATTAGGGGGTGGAGAGAGATTATACAGAATTAAAACGAATAACTAAATTTGTGCAGAATTAGAATGAATAACAATGACATTAGAATTAAAACAAAGTCAAAGGTACAACTAAAATAACAAAGTCAATTACAACATTTATAGGTTGGAAGAACAACAAGAAAAAGGTGAAATAAGTTCCTACGTAAAAGAAATAGAGAGGGAGAGAGAGGTAGAGAGAGAAGGATAAATAAAAGGGTCTAAACTAACTAGAAAAGTGAGGGGGGAACGCTGACGGGAGGCTCCACGGCGGTGTGTGTGGGCGAAAGAGCAAGAGAGAGAGAGAGAGAGAGAGATCGTCGACGCCAGATGTGGAGGCTGGGTTAGAGAGAGAAATGAGGCGAGAGAGGGGTGGGAGCTGGTGAGTTTGTGTGATCAGGGAGAGAGGGGGGTGCGCGGTGGTGTATGTGTTGTGAAGGTGGTGGCGAGGAAGAGAGGGAGATGAGAGGAGCAGTAGACGATGAGGGGTGTGTGTGAGAGCTACGGTGGAGGAGAGGGATCAGACGGGAGAGGCGGTGGGGCTGCCGCAAAGGGGAGAGCTAACCTCCCTCTTCTTCTTTCTTCCCCTGCCCTCACTTCTCTGCTAGCCCATCATCGGATAGTCGTCTTCTTCTCCTCCACTGGCCTGCCATGCTGCTGTCATGTCCCTCTGTTGTATGCGAAGCTCACCGCCGGGCCAGCCCTACCGGCTCATGCGAACGTCGAAACCTGACCATGTGATGTTTACTCTTGAGCACGCGAGGACCAGCTTACCAGAGCTTTGCTCCTCTTCCGCCAGCCTGTGCACTGTCGCCGCAGAGAACGAAGGGGGCACTATTCATAAAGGAGAAACTTTGGTGAAGATTGTGACAATGCAAAAAATTATAATGAAGTCCCTCAAATAAATTATTATTAATCATGCAATTTCTATTCTTCTTACATATATCTCAAAACCCATAGATTATGTTGTGTAAAAATTTTAATTAATTATCAAAAAAATCTCAATTTTGTGAAGGACTAAGATAATATGAAAAACTTGCATAATTAATTATATTAAAGCCCATAAATAATGAGTATGATGTGAATAAAAATATAAAAATAGATGGTTATCACACCCGCAATATACTCATTACTAGTCCCTTGGCAATGTACACAATTAAAAAATAAAAACCAATAAGAGTTTAAAAGTTTCATGCCCCACATCAAGATTCTCTTTCATGAAATCAACTAAGGATTAGGATTTTTGGAATCATTAAAGTATACTAGCCATAGGGTTGAACATGATGCTCATAACTTTCTTAAAATACTCCCAAAGTCTCATAGCACTTGTGCTCGTGAAATCTAAATCCATAGTTAGGCAATTGCGTCCACCATATTGTTATTTTAGTTAGGTGTCTTTCAACTCTACACCTCTTAGATCAGAGCATTCAGTCCAATCACTTTATGCTGCCTTATTTTTGCATCATTTTTTTTAACCCCTGGTACTCCACATCCCTTCACCGTTTGACGCGAACCTCAACACTTACCTTAAGAGAAGCAGGCCCGGTTACTAAGATCCAGGACATTTTCCATATTTTTTTCTTTTTTTTTCAACAATGTGCTTTGCACATGTTTGATAAGTAATTGGACAGATAGCGTTTCAAAAATGTCACTTCACTAGTAGATGCAGAGTATCAGACACCATATCAAAATAACCGAAGTCTCCAACCTGCTTCATTAGTGTGCAAGTGATTTTTTTTTGAAAGTGCTAATAGACTTTAAGAGATTCTCAGTCAATTTTCCATGGCTAGACATTAAAAATATACCATCGTCCTTCTCCATAGTCTTTTCTAATCTAGATTTTCTTTTATGAGAGCATGAATCATGAAAAACTTAGTTGAGATTTTAATTGAAGTCACGTGATCAATGACACCCAAGAGGGGGTGAATTGGGTGTATACAAACTTTTAACAAATTTATGCCTGATTCAAACAGGAAGGAATAAAATTCGTAATGAATTCCAATACTATATGAAAACAAAGAGATCTAATAGAATCTATCGCACTCAACTGATCTTCGGTACTATGGCGGAGGTGAGAATCCGGAAATTCAACTCACGCAAGATGTTATCTTCTTGACAAGGTTTGCCTTGTCGATCCGAACCCACCTTTTAATATACCCAAGATCTAGTATGGAAACGATGAATTATGCTAGATCTAACACAAATAATGCAACCAAGAAAACTACGCATATGCTGCACAGAATGGGGATAGAGGAAAAAGAACAAACCACACAATGGACAGAGATTTTTAGGTGGTTCGGATGTAACAATAGCAACCTACGTCCACCCCTCACGATCTGTGAGGATTCCCACACTATCTTGTAAAAGATTGCAAGATCAAAACACACATACACACATGTGAGGAGTTCGAAACTCTCACAAAGGTGTACAAACACCAAATCACAAAGAGATGTGAAGAATTAGACATACACACACACACACGGATCTGCATAGATCCACACACACACACACAAGTATTCAGATATTACAAGAACACACACTTGAATCTAAAATAGAAATCGAATGGAAGACACAGAGAAAACTTCAGATTCAAGCTCCCCCTTAGTTGATGAAGAAGGTTTTGGATGCAGCTTGATCTCTACTTGGCTTGGGGTTGATCTGCTCCAGATGTAGCTTGAATCACCTGAGGATGGATGAAGAACTTCCTTCCCGGAGCACTGTTCACAGCTACAGTACCAGCACTTGAATCTCCCCTTGATAGCCTCCTTTTGCCTCCTTGGATTGACTAGGGTTACAATCCCCAAAGAGATGTTTTTATAACTCTTGAATGGTCAAGAGACAAGCTAGGAACCAGATCCACAAATCATGGTAAGTCTGGTGACTTTTGGATTAAACAAATCCAATGAAGAGGGCTTCCCACATTGTAGAAAACAAAGTCAAACATGACTGCTTCGAGGCTGGCGGTCGACCGGTAGGAGGGGGTGGTCGAAAGCAATTTTACAGGAATTGGACTTTTCGTTGCTGGGAAAACCGGTCGACCGGCCCCAGCTGGCGGTCGACCGCTGGCTGGAATTCCTGCAAAATTGACAGAGTTAGACAGTAGATCATGATCTGTGAGCTAATCAGTTTCTGACACACCCTGTCTCAATTAAAACAAGTGAGTTAAGCTTAGCCTGAGTGGTTTAGGAACCAAGATGGATTTATGCATTTGGAAGGAATTAAACATTTAAACATAGTGCATGATGAAATTAGGCTTTGAATGCTTAAGAAAGTCAAACTCGATTGCTAAGACATGGCACGTGATAGAATGCATGTCCTAGGTTTTGTTATCATCAAAATCACCTGAATATACTCAACAATCTCCCCCTTTTTGATGATGACAAAACTGAAGGGGTATTTAAGTACATGGGCATGCCTTTAATCAATGTTTGAAAATTAAATCAAGGCATTTTACTCACATCCCATCAAGCCAGCGAACGCAAACCATTCAACACTTAATTTGCCAATTAGAAAAGAAATGAGATACAAGAGCCAACCATTGGAGATCAAACACCAGTTGCATTCAATTCATCATTTCATTACAAGGTACATTAATGTGAAAGTGAATGCATGACTCTAGACACAAGTGACTAAACAAATGCACAAATATAGAACAGACTCAATGATCCTCACATGATCAGACATGCAAACACTCAGACACATACCGACATAATTAAATATATAGAACCTGCACTACTACTTCTCCCCCTTTGGCATCATCAAAAGGGGATAGGATAGACAAAGGGGGACCCAAGTGACACAAGACCAAAGTACATCAATCTAGAGGGAGAAAAAGAAAAAAATCCTCATGGTGCATCTGCAGGGGTCTGATCCTCTGGAGGAGGAGGTTGGTAACCAAGGCGATGGCGGATGTCTTCAAGAGAATGATCGTGAAGCTGAAGACTATCTCGAAGACGGCCAATGGCGAGGTCATGAGCCGCATCACGGCGCGACATGCCAAGAAGAGTCATGTTCATGAAGTGGAAGGCCTGGCTAGAATCAGCAAAACTGTCGGTGAGGCTAGTCATATGAGTGGAGAGTGTGGCCATCTGAGTGGAGATAGTGTCCAAGACCATGAAGAAAGAATCTATGCGACCGGACATAGTGTCAATCGCATTGCCCATAGTGTCGATGCGATCCCCGAGAGTAGAAAGTCGATTTCCAAAAGTGTCCACACGAGTCTCCAGCCCAGTGAACCGCCTGTCAAAAGTCTCGTAATCTACCCAAGAGTGCTGTGTGGCCTCCTGAGTGGAGGACTCTCCATGATAGAACTGTGGTGGAGGAGGCATCTCGGGTTCCATATGATGAGGTGAGTGTGGAGGAGGCTGCTCCTCGGCCTGAACTAGAGAGGGGACATCCCCTTCATCCTGCTGCTGCTCTTGTTCCCACTCTTCTTCACTATAAACTTCTTCTCCATAAGTAGGCACATCCCGGCGTAACTCACCATCGGGACCAAAGTAATATCCAAGATCTATAAAGATCTTATGCTTATTATATATATCATTCTGTCGAACATAAATAAACTGTTCGTTTGCCAAATTGATCCCAGCATGAATGAATACCCCGGTCAACTATGAAGCATACGGCAAAGATTGCCGCAGATTTGTTCGGAAAGCTCCAATGAGAGTCGTCATGAGGCGACCCATGTTGACTTGAATTCCATTCATCACATTGTAAAACAAGAGTTTATGAACCTCTGTTACTTCATTTCTGCTGCCACTCTTTGGATAAATGAGGGAGGTAAACATATGATGCAATATACGCTGCAGTGGTGGAAAATGATTCGCATTCAATTCAATTAAATTGATGACACCACGCACGTACTCAAACCTGGTCATAGCAAGAAATGTGTCCTCAACCTCCCCATGACCAAAAACCAAGTTGGCTCCTCTAGCCGCAACTCCTAGGCATCTCTCAAACAGATCGGGAGTAATGTGAATCTCAACCCCTTCTACAACAGAAAATAATTCCTCATTCCTTACAGTCAAATTCCCTTAAAATTGATGCACTAGACTGGGATAATAACGTGTATATCTAGTGATGAAATCAGTCCAACCTGGCTGAATATCAAAGATTGCACATAAATCAGGCAAAAGCTCGTTCACCTTGTTGAAGTCGACCAGTCGAGGGTCGATAATGGGACGAGGAGGCAAACAAGGTGCTCGACGAGGCACTGGTGCCTGTTATGGTGGAGGAACTGGGGCCTCTCGTCTCCGGCCACTCGCTTCCCCTTGGGCAGAATGCCGAGAGCTTTGTCTAGGCAGCATCTCGAACTAGAAACCTGGTGAAAAAACCCTTGAAGAGATGACCCTCGTTCTGGGGGATGAAGATAGAGCAACAGACACTTTTGCAAAGGTCTTCTCGACAAACTGGAACCTAGGAGGAAACTCCACGAACGCACGAACGGCCGAATGGAGTTCGTCCTGAAATCGTGACGAACACGCCGGATCTTGTGCGGGTGGAAGAATGATGAGGTTTAGGGGCTTGGGAGGTGGAGTTTTGAGGTTCTAGGGTTAGGAAATGTGGTATGAGAGAGAGTGGAGGTGATAGAATGAGGGAATGGGGTGTTGGACCCCTCATATAAGATGGCTCGGTTGAGACCCGGTCGGGCCGGTTCGCCGCCACCGGTCGACCGGTGCGGGGGCGGCGGTCGACCGCTAGCCCCAAAAACCCTAAATTTTGTATTTTTTGTTTCTTTTCCTTTTCCTTTTTTTATTCATTTTTCCTCATTTTTTTTATTTGGGGGGGGACTATCATCCGACCTTCAGATTTGAGCCAACGTCATGAAGTGGAGAGAAGGAGAGAGATAGAGATATGGAGAATTGAGAAAAGTTTCTAACTCCCCCTCAGAAGTTTCCTAAGATCCGACATCACTAAGTCCATAATTATTTAACCAAGGAATATCTGGCCTTAGAAATATTTTTCAAGGAGGGCTATATATATATAAATACATTCAAGCATGCAGGAGTGTATGTGAACACACAAGGTATTAAAAGTAAATGTAGACAATATGCATATTTTCCTACCGTTGATGCATATGAGTTTCTACAAATGCAATTCTTATCCTAAGTGCAAACCTATGCATGTATGCTCTCACCCTTGCACATCCCAAGTTCTCTTCTTATCTTGTTCAATTGATCTTGGTTTAGGGGTTTTGTGAAGATGTCAACTAGCTGATTATGTGTGTCAATGAAATTCAATTCAAAGACCCCTTTTCGTACATGATCTCTCAGAAAGTGATGACGAATATCATATGCTTGGTCCTAGAATGTTGAATAGGGTTTTTAGACAAACTGATTGCACTGGTATTATCACACAAGATTGACTCACATTTCATTTCAATATCTAAATCAAGCAATTGATTTTTGATCCAAAGTACTTGGGCTCCACAACTTCCGGCGGCTACATATCCAGTCTCAGCCGTTGAGAGAGCTACTAAATATTATTTCTTGGAGGCCCAAGAGACTAGGCACCCATCAAGAAACTGACAGTACCCACTAGTACTTTTACAATCTACAATACATCGGACATAATCCGCATCGGTGTATGCAATCAAATCAAAAGAACTACCGATGGGAAACCACAAGCCAAAATCTATTGTGCAAAGTATCTAAAAATGCGTTTAACAGCCGTTAAATGAGATTCTTTAGGGCATGACTGAAAACGGGCACAAAGACATACACTGAATTGAATGTCAGGGCGGCGTGTTGTAAGATATAGTAGTGATCCGATCATACCTCGAAATAGTGTAGGATCTACTGTTTTACCACTTTCATCTTTGTCTAACTTCAAGGTTGTGGCCATTGGAGTTGACAAAGGTTTTGCTTCAGCCATCCCATATTTTTTCAACAGCTCCATTGTGTACTTGGCTTGACTTATGAAAATGCCCTCAGATGTTTGCTTCACCTGCAGTCCAAGAAAGAATGTTAATTCACCCATTAAGCTCATCTCAAATTCTCCTTGCATAATTTCTGTAAATTCATCACACAACACATTATTAGTAGCTCCAAAAATTATGTCATCCACATACACTTGAACTACTAATATATCTTTACCTGATTTCCTTGTGAAAAGTGTTTGATCAACCTTACCTCTCTTGAAACCATTTTCAATCAGAAATGAGGTGAGTCGTTCATACCATGCCCTTGGTGCTTGCTTCAGTTCGTACAAGGCCTTCTGGAGCTTGTACACATGTTGTGGATGTTTGGGGTCTTCAAAACCTGGAGGTTGTTCTACAAAGACATCCTCTTTGATATACCCATTTAGAAACGCAGATTTAACATCCATTTGAAACAATTTGAAGTTAGATGAGCAAGCATAAGACAATAAAATCCGGACTGCTTCTAGATAGCCATCGGTGCAAATGACTCATCATAATCGATACCCATCTCTTGGCTATACGCTTTGGCCATAAGCCGGGCCTTGTTCCTAACAACTAATCCCGTATCATTTAACTTATTTCTGAAAACCCATCGGGTTCCAATTATGGATTGATTCTTAGGTCGTGGCACTAGAGTCCACACCTGGTTTCTTTCGAACTGGTGTAACTCTTCAGGCATAGCCTGGATCCAGGATTCATTTTGAAGAGCTTCATGGATATCCTTAGGCTCTTCCTGTGAGATTAAAGCTATCAAATCCTCTTCTTCTACTTGCCTTAGAGATGCTCTGGTTCTTAACCCATCTTGAGGATTACCTATTATGTTTTCAGCAGGATGATCCTTTAAGAGTGTGGAGGTGCTTGGCAAGTCGGGGTGTTGCACTTGCTGTTCTTGCAGTTGTTGACACCCGTTTTTAGCCCACAAATTACGTCATTTCTTTTATTCATCATTTTTGATGTCCAAAATTATAAATTATTTTGGAGCCTTCTTTGGATGGATTTCGAGCCCATTTCATTGTTCCCTAGCCTTTGAACTTTGGAGATCATGATTTCTTAGAGCCCTGGAGCTTATCTTATCAACTTCCAGCCTTCTAAATTGACTTGCGGCCCATTTAGGCCCATTTCAATCAAGCATTCGGCTACTTTCACTGCACAGTCCTGAAGACGGTCCTTTTTCATCCCCTTCGTTTTCTCTATTCAAAACGTTATCTTCACCAAAGTTGTTCGTCTTTCAAAGATATACAATTTCTTCTTCTACGTCATTGGCCAATTCTCCACCGATTTAAACTTATTCATTCTTTTCTGGCGTGTTGTGCTGTTCACCTGCGTCCCAGAATTCCTCCTCTCTGTTCCCTCCCCATTCTGTCCCCCTTCTAATCATTTTCGCATCTTTCTTTCTTCATGAAAGTTGTTCCTCTTTCAGGTATCGACAATTTGTGCTTCTACCACTTTCGCTAGTTCTGCACCGTTTGAGAGATACGCTTCAATTTCTGAAGTCGCGTGCAGTTTGCCCAAAATCTTCCTCCATCGGTGTAGTGGTCTATTATTAGGCCACTAGAGCCATGTAGTGGTCTATTATTAGACCGCCAGAGCCGATGTAGTGGTCTATTATTAGATCGCCAGAGCACAAGTTGTTAGGGTGCTACGCCCGGATTCAGAGGGGGGTGAATGAATCTCCCCTATAAAATGCCTAATTAAAGCTTATAACTAGACACAGTTGCAGAATAAAAACCAATTGATCTCTTCAAAATAAGAGATTCAAAGAAGCGCTTGATCGAGCAGTTGGACTGCTAGAATGCAGACACCTAAGCAAGTCTAAGCCGTAGACAGAACCAAATCAAAAATGTGTGTGCCAGAAATCTATTCAGTTAGAACCATAGATGGAACGATCCTAAGCATTCATCTAACGCGGAAGACACAAGGATGCAAATCACACAATGCTCAAGAATTTTTAGGTGGTTCGGTCCTCCAGACCTACATCCACCCCACACTCAACCCGAGTTTGGATTCCTGCTGACTCACAGCTTGAACGGCTGGGCATCACAGCTTGCCTACATCAGCTGGGCCTCACAGCTTGCCATCCGCTGAGCATTACAGCTTGCTATCCCGCTGAGCATCACAGCTTGCTGTCCAAGGTAACTACCTTGCCTACTGAGCATCACAGCTTGCTCTGCTGACTCACAACTTGAAGTTTAAAGATAAACGAAAAGAACAAAGGAAAAAATATGAAGCAAAACCTCAGCAACGGAAGGCTGGAAATGAAACACAGAATGTAGCTCTCGCAGGAGCAGGTCTGGTTTGGATCTGATCCAAATGCCAGGGAGACAGATCTTCAATGATGGCTTCACACTCACAAACTCCTCACTCTCAATTCCTTCCTCTTCCTTCTTCTTCTTCTTTTCCCTCTCTGCTGCTCTCTCTTTTCTTCTCTCGATCTCACAATCTTTTACTTCCACTTCTTCTGCTTCTCTTTCTCATCTGCTCTGCTCTTCTTATGCTCTTCGTCTCTACTTAGATCCTTATCTGTCCTCTCTTCGGTTCTCATCACTAACTTTGATTGCAGGGAAGGCCTTCTTATAAGGCTTCAGTCTAGAACCCACGAGCTCACACCCTAGGCGTGTGGAGGGAACACTCCCGCCAAGAAGCTTCATGAATGTATTAGCCACGTGTCAAAATCTAGATCTGAGAATCCACGTGGCGACTTCTTTCAGGGACAGTCCGCTTTGGATCACGTGCCCTTCTTAACAGGTCACGAACATTTGTCCTGTTAAAATGTCAAAACATTTAACAGTTAATAGTTATGAATATTGCACAGACTCGATGACGTATGAACTAATGTGCATGGACCTTGTTTCCATCAAGCTAAAGTGAATACTGACATATGCACGGACCCAATAGCAATCTGTGTGAAACTATGCACAGGTTTTGGGCATGTATGGAAGATGTCCACAGACCTTGGGGTGCTTAGAGTGAGACATGCATAGACTCTAAGTATCGGCGAAGCAAACATGCACAGACTTAATATGAGTGCAGAGCTAAGTGATGCGTAGACTACGTGTGTGCATAAGCAATGAATGCACCAACTTGGTTAGCTCAAAACATAACTTGCACTGACTTAGTTATGCACATGCGAGACTTGCACAGACCTCAATCTGCCTGAGCCAAGTATGCACAGACCTACTATGGCTGTAGGGCAGAAAGATGCACAGACTACATATGTAGCATAAAGCAGAGTTTGCACCGACTATATGTACAGTATACAAAAACCTGCGCCGACTGTAATATGTCTAATGACAGAATCTGCATCGAGACAAAACTGCACCAAGGCAAACCTTGCACCGACTTCATAGATGCTCAAGAAAACATGCACCGATCTTATGCTCGCAGCAAACTATATGCACCGACCTTGTGTATGAGAGGCCAAGGGAATGCGCCGACTTGGTGCGCGCAAAGCTTACCTTGCGCCGACCTAGATGCACATGATCAGTGACATGAACTGACTTTGTTATGTCTAGCATAGAAACGTGCACTGAGTGCACATATGCCTAGATGGAGCATAAGACGCAGAGGTATGATATATGCAAATGTGCATGGTCCCTCAATGCATGAATGAAAATGTCGACTCATGGTGTCGACTCTTACCATATGCATATGAGCAGTGAGTATGCATGTACCCTCTACTTATGCAAAGGAAAATCTGTGTGTGCCTGCAACCTTTATGATGAAATGCAAAGCATGCATGCACTCTGATGAAGTTCTATGCAACATAACATATAAAAACCAGATTCATAAGCAATGTCTTATGTTATCATCATTCAATGTCATTCAATCTTTCATGCAAACACATGATGGCTTATAGTGTTTGCTATCATCAAAACCACATGGACACTACAATCTCCCCCTTTTTGATGATGGCAACACTATGAGTCTTTTAGTCATGTCAAACTATTCTCCCCCTTTGACTTCATCAAAAAGAAAATAGTTTGATATAAGAAATACAATAATGCATGAGATGATTGAATTAAAATCTCCCCCTTAATAAAGGAATGAAATCTGCAAACATAGGGGTAGTTAAACAATCAAGCACCAATCAAGCTATGCTCCCCCTTTGACTTATCCAGACAGGGTCACACACAAACCTCCCCCTTGAAAAAGCAATAAGAGCAATCTAGACATGACCTATCCTCTCTTTAAAAATGAACCAATGCTCCTTGTTCAAAATGAAGCAAGGCTCTCAAGAGTGTAAGGTGAGGGGTATGTCAAGAGTAAGTTCAGGAAGGATGTCAAGACAGCATGTAGGATACAAGATCTTTCAAGGACAGTGCAACAAATGGAGTGAGCAGAATCTTAGCAGGTGTGATCTCCAAGCCGAAGTATATGAGAAGAAAAGGTTTTCAGTGGGGTACCCAATCCATATATCCAAGTTTAAGTTTCAGAATCTTCTATTATAAAAGCTTATGAAATGGCTTTAATTGACAAGCATGGTTTAAGAATGATGTATATAAAGTTTGTCAATGAAATACAATACTCATATCTGAAGTAACTTTTTAATAAAAATGAACCAACATCTCATATAACATTTTAGTTCAACCTCCTTTCATCTTACACAATTAATTCCAATGACTTCTTTAGGAAAAACAGTCAAGAGTATTGAGGTTAAACAAGATGACACTTAGTGAATTTTAAATTGCAAGGGTTACAGCAAATCTTTATCACTTTTGCTTTTAACATTGAGCTCAGTGAACAGACAAGTGTCATTTATACCTTTGACATTAAGGGTACACGTGGGTTAGACGCCAGTACCCCCAGTTACTAAGCATAAACTACCATATCTGTCTCTGATCAACAACTACACAGATGATTTACACCTTTGACATTAAGGGTACACATTTATCAGACGCCAGTACCCCCAGTTACTAAGTGAAACCAGCCCTATAGATTTGACCATATGAACAGAGGGAACATGAAGCACTTCATGACATGAATTCCTCTCCATTTCTTTGATGGAGGGTTTAGTTTCTCAGTGCAATTCAGTCATTGCTCTGCCACTATATACATTTCTTTTACAATGATTTTACTGTCGCTGCCCTTTTAATTTTCAAAGTGATTTGTTTAAAAACAATACCGATTTCATGCATTTCAACCAAAGTAAATCAAGGCTTCAATTTTCAGATGTCGGAAGATCTTACATGAACTTACATGAGACAGTTAGTTAAGGTTTATTATAAAAAATTGATTCAAACATTTTCAGGTCCTTCAAATTCAAACTTAGGAATACATAAGACTTAAACCAATTCAAATCAACAAACATTCTTAAACCAGTATGATAGAAGATTCTTCATTAGAGGTGATTTCAAATTTATGAAAGGGTACACAAACTGATATTTCTTCACTTCTCTGTACGTTTAACATAGACAAAGCATTCAGCAACAAGAGACATTTGACAAGCATGCATAGAGAGTAAGGAAAATGGAACTCATGCTTGCAACAGGTATGATCAATATGCATCAGGTAGATTTACAAGAAACCAATAGCTGAGTCTGGAATACAGACAGATCAACTTGACAACAATAAATTCTAGTTCAACTCGAGAAAGATTTGAGTGACTAGATTTGGAAGGGTTCAAATTATGGAAGACTAATGAGTTTAAAATGCTCCCCCTGTCTAGATGCAATGAGTCATTTCTTTTCATATTTTTTTTTCAAGTATGATGATATGCAATGCACTACACTACATATATGCATATACAATGACTCTCCTAAGAGTATTTCCTGAACACAGACATGAGAGTCATGACCATCATGCAGGGGCAACCAAACTTCCTGACTAAATGCAATATAATCCAAAATTCTAAATGTCACAAATAGATGACCATTTATGCATCTACTTCCCCTGAATGCATGCACTCAAACATTTTTTGTTGGCGTTTTCAAAAATCAATCAAATGCAAACAACTCATGTGTGCAAATGCATTTGCCTCCCTAAACTGTATGTATTAATAACTTATGAGTGACATGAGGACCATGCATGGAATTTGGCGAGATAAGTATGCATGATACACTAGAGATGCTTTAACTAGCTCCCCCTGACTTTATGCAATGTATGAATATTCTAAATGCAACATATACAATGACAGAATGCAGGGAGTTTGACAAAATATGCATCATGACATATACAACCATTTATCGCAATAATTAACATATCAGATATCAGTCACATTTAATTCAGATTATCAGAAAATGACATTAAATTTACTCTCAACCCACAGTATGCATAGATCATTCAGCAAATGTATTTGAGGACCTATGAATAACAAGTGAAATTCAGATGTGAGCATGTATGCATGAAAGTTTATTTAACAGCTTAAGCATGGAGTGCATCAACCGAGATTTTTGAGAAACTCAAATACACAATCCTGAAAAGCACAAGAATGTTACCTGAGAAGTGCCGAGATGGGGTTTTCATACTAGGGTGCCTTGGTTTATTCAACCCCTTTATTCCTCTCCAAGACACACCTGCAACAGCTGGGTTAGTTTGCACAAGCAGGTACCCAAGAAGTCTTGGGTCCTGAAATGACAGTGGTACCTCTGAATGGTGCTCTCAACCATTTTTGAGCTAGTGAGTCATCAAACTTCATCAAATGGCAATTAGGCATGAAATGACCAAACAGTCCACAATAATGGCAAGAACTAACAGATTCCATGTTCTTCTTATATGAATTAGCATGAACATGAAATTGGTGTGAATGAACATGGTTGTTTCTATTATTAACATGAAAATTTATCTTTTCATTGCCAGCCAGCCAACAGTCAGCAGCTCTGTGGCCTGGCTTTCCATAGTTAAAGCATGTAAGATTTTTTCTTTTATCAAACATCTTATTACTACCAACATTATTGGGAGCAGGGAATTTTACAGGTTTAGAATTAAATGTTCTTCCCTCAACATGCCAACACTGTGCAGCAATGTGGCCCATTTTGCCACAACACAAACAATGAGTTTTCTTCTTCTGAAAATCATGATTTTTAACTTGAGGTCTCTTAGCATTCAGGTCATCTTGTTTCATTAGTTTATATTCGTGCATTAGATGACCAGTTTTATGACAGTAAAAACACTGAGACCTTTTATTCTGAACAAAAGAATGTTTCTCGTCATGAAAATTCCTAGCATGAATGCTATCATACTTCATATTATCCTTTTTCATAGCAAAACAATCAACTATCTCATGACCAAATTTTCCACAATAAAAATATTTAACCCTTTTCTTTTTAATAGAAAGTATCTTGGCCTGAGATTCTTCAGCATGCAATTTACTTTTCTTCTTTCTGAAAGTTTTCTGTTTCACACTTTTATTCTGTGTTTGAATTTTCTGAACAATAGGTTGTTCGGGCTCCAAGGAAGTGGCTTCATTACAAGCTTTAACAAAATATGTTTTCAGTTTATTTTTAAATGATTTCTTATTAACTTGTTGTTGGGTTCGGTGCAGTATTCAGAGGGGGGGGTGAATGAATATGACTTTTAAAAAACCTTTCGCCCAGTTAAAATTTCGCTCACTAAAAATGCTAGTTCTCAAACTAAACAAACTTGAAGGCTAAATGGCAGTTGAGGAACTAACCAAACACACAGTGAGATCACTGGAGTGCTAACAAGACAGATTTAGTCAATCTGAAAACTAATAAACTCTTCTGCTCAACCAGAAGCCAAACACATGGAGCGCCCCTATGCAATCACCTAGCAGAAGCACAAATAGACAAGTCAAACCACAGTGCACAAGGGGTTTTTAGGTGGTTCGGTCCAGCAGACCTACATCCACCCCACACTCAACCCGAGTGTGGCTTCCACTAGCTCACGCTAGAAACTGCAGACTTAGTCTGCAACAAGTGCTACCACACAGCTTGACCAGGGGAACAACCTCCCCTCTTCCTCCCAACCGGAGGGACACCCCAAGTGACTCCCAGCCACTTGGAAGCTAGAGACGCATAGTCTCTCTTCCTCCCAAACCGGAGGGAACACACCAGTGACTCCCAGTCACCAGCAAACCAGAGGTCGAAGACCTCTCTTCCTCCAGACCAGGAGGGACACCTGGACTTGCAACCCACAAGCCCAGAACTGGAGATTAGATCTCCCTTCCTCCAAACCGGAGGGAACACACAAGTGACTTCCAGCCACTTGCAAACTAGAGGTCGCAGACCTCTCTTCCTCCAGACCAGAGGGACCCGACCTCTCTACAGAGGATCAGAAGTACAAAGCTAACCAAATGAAAAAGGAAAAATAAGAAAGGAAAAATACACAGCGATCAGAAAGCTGTAAAAAAAGATAACACAGATGTGGCTCGCATGGAGCTGACTGGCATGGATTTGATCCACGGTCCAGTAGACAGATCTTCAGGTAAGCTTCTCTTCCTCTTCTCTTCTCTCTCACTCTCTTTCTCTTCTTCTCCTTCTGCTCTTCTTCTCTTTCTTTTCTTCTTCTTTCGCAGGCTCTCTCTGTCTCTTCTCTTCTCTTCTTCTTCTGCTTTTTCACTCTCTCGGTCTCTACTCCTCTATTTTTCTTCAGCTCACGCTTCTTCTATTTCTTCGTCTTCTCTTTTTCTTCCTCTTTTCTTTTTCTGGATCGAAGGGCTTTCTGCTCTCCAGGCTTCTTCTTCGATCAGTCTTCATCTGTTGGATGAAGGCTTCCTTTTATAAGCAGCAGCCAGCAGGAGGGCAGCACTGGGCGCGTGTGGCTTCCACATTTTCCGCCCAGAACTTGTGGCCACGTGTCAGTCTCTCAGCCAACTTCAGCACACGTGTCATAATCCTGTCTACCCTTCCAGCCACGGATCACGTGTCGCCCAGTCACTGGGGAATATTCTTCCTCGGACCACCTTCTTCTTTTTGTTTTTCTTCTTCTCCTGCAAAGAGATTAACACCATTAATACTCAGGGTTCTCTATATATATATATACCTGAAATAAGTCGGTTGACACTCAAGCTAAAGATGCACGAGGTGTGTAGGAACAACAATAGGTGCACTATACTGAGAACGACACGAGGTACATAAGATGACTACAGCACGAGATAAAGAGGGAACGACACGAGGTAAAGAGAGAACGACACGAGGTACCACAGTAACAAAGCTAACACTACAAAGGGAACGACACAAAGTCAGATGAGAACAACACGAGGTGAGAAGGAAATAACACGGAGTAAAACGGTAGTAAAACACGCGATCAGAGGAAACCTGGACGAAGATAGAAAGAAGCAACACGAAGACATAAAAATAACACTAAGACATAAACACAGAAATAACATGAAGACTCAAACACAAAAATAACACGAAGACATAAAAATAACACGAAGACACAAATACAGAAATAACATGAAGACTCAAACACACAAATAACATGAAGACATAAAAACAGAAACAACATGAAGACATAAAAAACGACTCGAATACAAAATTGCTCGAACTTACGAACGACTCGAAGACGAGGACGACACGGACTGAAACCAACTCGAAGATGAAAACAGGACCCTACACGAAGTGTGGTCACAAAGCAAGAAAGGACACGGGGTCTAGGAAAGATAACAGGAGGACAGAAGATAGGAACGGCTACAACGACACGTGATAAAACAATGAAAGCAGGAAAACAACTCGAGTAACTACAGTAAATGACACGAAAACACAAGAGCAAAAATAAAAAGGATGACTCGAGATGAGCAACTAAATATTGAAGAAACGACACGAGGTGGCACAGAAAGCAACACGAGGTGCTGCAGTGTTCAGCACGCGATGGAACAAATAACGACACGAAGACAACCCCTGAAAGTAATGTTTAGACTTCACGATGTACAGACTTTGAGGAGTCTGAACCAATGTACAGACTTTAAAGGCTGTGAATAGCAAGGCATGCTGTACAGACTTGAAACATATGAAGATAGAGTGTATAGACTTGAAAGTCTGAAGGCGATGTGCATTCTTGCTGAGTTGATGCTACAGCCCAGTGAGTTGATGCTGCAACGTATACACTTTACGTTCAACTGAAGATGTGTAGACTTGAAGTTTCAAGGCCACAATGTATAGACTTCAAAAGAAGCAGTCCGATATACAGACTTCAAGTTTAACTGTGGATGTACAGACTTTAGGTGTGAAGACATTGTGAATGCAAATGCAATGATCAGACTTCATTGTATAGACTTGGAGAACCTGAATCAATATGCATACTTGGAACGCCTGAAGACCAATGTATGGACTTGTATAAATCTGATGAATGAACTGAGGTCAGCACAAGGGGTCGACGCACCACAGACCAGACCAATGAATAAATGAAATTAAAGAGGCACCAGGCGTCAACGCATTGCCCAAGCAGCGTGGACGCAGCAGTACAAAAATTTCTTACTGCTACCTCTGAAGTGCCTTGGCAGCGTCGACACTGCAGTTCGATGGGTCGACGCTGCAGTATCAAATTTCAGTCTAAGGAGCAACAGTAACATGACTGAACATAATCAAATATGCAATGCCATATCAAAACTTATGAAGAACTGCATTATGATCAGAAAGTGAATACTAGCATGAAGACTCACACAAGATGACTCACAGTGAATAACTCACTTCAAACACCAATCTTCAAAACCACTATTAAAACCATCATCAAAACCACAGGGGCACAACAATCTCCCCCTTTTTGATGATGGCAACACTACACAGTGAGTCAATCTGATGACTCAAACTATTCTCCCCCTTTGACTTCATCAAAAAGAAAATAGTTTGAGAAACTAAAGCAACGAGCATGCTATAATTGAAAAAAAAAACAATCTCCCCCTTTGGCAAAAATCTCCCCCTTTGATATAGTTAAGATGAATCATGGGAGGGGGTATGAATGCAGATGCAGATACCAGAATGCAAGATCTCAATTCTTCTCCTTCTATGCAGCATGATGCATATGACAAGAAGGCTCCCCCTCAATAAATGGAATCTTATGAGATAGATGAGAAGGAGACCACAGGGGCAGACAAGGAGAAGTTCAGGTCAATGAGCCAAGGACATGAATCTCATGAGCAGAAGAGTTTCAATTAACAGATTTTTCAAGGATGCTCCAAACACAAGAATTTTAGCCAGATTTTTAAAGAGATATCAATCTCATAAATCTAAAACATAAGTTTTCAAAGTCTTCCATTATAGGGGCTTATGAATGAGCTTTTTGAACAGCATGGTTTAAACATGATGTATGCAGAGTTTATCAATAAAATTCTGTATTGATATCTAAAATCATGTTTTAATAAAAATGAACCAAACCCTCATATTTATCTTGATTATCCTCCCTTCATCTTACACAATCAAATTTATTGACTTCTTTCAGAATTACATGTACTAGTATTGAGATTAAGCAATTATGAAGTCATATTATTTTGTCTAGGGTTGTAGCAATTTGATTTTAGCATCAATATTTAGATATTGAGATATGTTCAACAATTTTTCATGCTACAAATTTTATGAGCAGTCTAGTTCAGTTCACACCTTGTAACTAGAGGATATACCTTGATCAGAGGCCAATATCCCTAAGCACTTAGTGTGACTAACTGTCATGCTATATTGAACAGAGATAGCATTTACACATCATGACACACTCTAAATCATTTCTTGATGAGTGAGTTGTATTTCTCAGTGTGCATGCCATTGCCCTGCCTGAATTTCAATGAATTCTTAATCAGAGTTAACTAAGGCACCTCATGACACAGTCTTTTGGACATGTGTTTCTCAGTGACCAAGGTCATTGCTCTGACAATTACTTTACCCTTTAGATAATTCAGAAACATTCATTTGCTTCAAAACAATATTAATCTCATGTACTTAACCAAATAAAGTCATGTATTCAAAAGTGCAGATTTCAGAAGTTTTTGCAAGACATAGCATGAACCAGTTGGTTAAGATTTATTAAACATGATTCAGATATGTTAAGAGATTTTAAAGTTAAACTCCATGAATACATTAAGCTTAAACCACATGAGTTATTTCAGACATTCATAAAAGCGTATAATAGAAGATTTCTAGTTTAAGATTTTTCAGATTTATGATCGAGATAGCCCATTGAAATCTTCATGAAAGACTGATAGAAATCTGAAGCCAAATGATACAAATTGATAGGAGAGATTTTGAAGCTCAATGTTTTCAAAAATATGTTCAAGGTCTGTCAACAAAATCAATAAGGAAGGATATGCAATGAATTCTCACATGAGTATGCATCTGACAACCTATATGCAATGCATTGACTCCCCCTGACAACATGCATTTAGGCAATCTTTTTGACATTTTCAATCTAAGGAAATGCAATGCAATTAACTACATGCATGCAAAGACTCAACACTGAATGCTATGCAAAGACATGCAATTAACTCCCCCTGAAAACATGCAATGTTTGCACTGAAAACTGAACATATGAAACCAAATGATATTGTGACTTGTGCACAATCAGACTGTCCTATCAGATTTTTCAACATGGGCAGCATGCATGGATCAATTTCAGCTTATCAGATTTTTCAGGATGTAATGGACAGATTTTCAATGAACTGTGCAATAGACAAATTTCAAGCCACATACATAAGCAGTTCAGATTATTCAGAATGCAATTTATTTTCAGAATTTATGCATTTCAACAATTGTCAAATAACTACAAATGGCAGATATGCAGGAATACATCAAATCAGATATGCAATGAGTTTCAAAATGGAAATGCAGAGAGATTACCTGAAAAGTGTGAGAATGGGGTTTTTCATTCTTGAGTGCCTTGGATCATTACCCCTTTTATTCCAGTCCCAAGGCACACCTGCATAGCAAAGTTATTTTGCACAAATAGGTACCCAAGAAGTCTTGGGTCCTGACATGACATTATTACTTCTAGCAAGTTTTCTCAGCACATTTTTAACTTGATAGCAAGGAGCAGCAGTTTTCAGATTAGATTTATGCACATTCTTATTAACATAATACCAATTGTTAGCATGAAATCCATGTGCATATGCATGAAACTTTTTGTTGTTGACATAATTAAAATTCTGTTTACTAAGACCGACCAGCCAACATTCAGCAGCTCTATGGCCTGGCTTCCCACAGTGATAGCATGCAGGAGACTTTCTGTTAATGGCAGGGAATTTAACAGTTTTAGAATTGAATTTTCTACCCTGAGCATGCCAACAATCAATGACCCTGTGGCCATGCTTTCCACAGTGAGAGCATTTGAGAGAATTTCTTTTAAAAGAGCCCAACCAGCATTCAGAGGTCTTGTGACCAATTTTGTTACAGTTAAAACAGATGATGTGCTGGTTCATTGAAACAGGTTTGTGTTTATTAAAAACATGATGGTTTGCAGGGGATTTAGCATGATGTGAAAAAGACATTTTCTTACCATTTGCAAACCAGCATTGTGCAATGCTGTGTCCTAGTTTGCCACAGTGCAGACATTCAATTTTCTTTTTCTGGAATGAAGACTTTTTATCATGAAGTTTCTTAGCATTCATTATCTCGGCCCTCATGTCATCTTTCTCCATCAATTTACACTCATGCATTAAATGTCCAAATCTATGACAATAGTGGCATGACATTTTCCTTCTAGATGCATGTGAGTGTGTGTGAGGACTGTGATCAACATGCACAGATGAACCCTTTTTATTCATTTTCTGTTCTCCAATCATTTTCTGATTTTTATCCTGTTTCTCTATTTTCTTAGCCTTGTACTGAATTGGAGATGAAGTAGAAGGCTTTTCCTGTTCAGAAGATTTGACAAAGACAGTTTTCAGGTTGGCTCCATCAACCTTCCTCATGACTGGACTGTAACCCAGTCCTTCCTTTTTAAAATTAATCTTTGTTTCCAACTTTTTCTGAGCAATGGGCTGTTTGTCTTTAGAGGTGGTGGCTACATCTGAACCACTTACAAAAGATGTCATAACTTTGTTCTGAAGCTCCTTCTTGTTTATCTTATTGTAGCCCAGCCCTTCCTTCCTAGAGTTGATTTTTATACTTAGTAGCTTTTCTAGGTTTTTCTGCCCATCAACAAATTTAGACAAGGAAACTTTCAAATCCTGAATTTCATTTTCTAAAGAGGAAATATGTAGCTCATAACTGGCAATCTCTTGTTCACTGCAATTCACACATTCAGTTAACACCTTGTTAGCAGTTTTATATTTTTCAATTTCATTTTCCAGATTGCTCAGTTTATCAGAATCTTCAATGCAAACAGTTTTTCCTCTTTCCAAAGTAAGAAGTCTTTCAGACATGCCACAGTTTAACAGCTTCAATTTTTCAATTTCTTCTTTAAGCTTATCATTTTGAACCAATTCATTTATTAGAAGCTGATCTTCTGAATTGACTTCATACTTTCTTCCATTTTCAATTTCCTTCATATCTTTTTGCTGTTTTTCAAGATCTTTCTGTAATTCTATGTTTACAGACTTTATGGCATTAAGTTTTTCAATCAGCAATTTGTTCTCCTGTTTAAGTTTCTCTGATTTTTCTTCATTTTCTTTGGAGAACCCTCTAAGAGAATCATTTTCTGATTTCAGCTTGTTTAGATCAGATTTAACACATTCAACTTCTTTCAGCAAATCTTTACTCTGAACAGACTCATGACAAGTTTGGTTAAGCTTCTTCTCAAGTTCAGAGTTTTCTTTTACATGATCTTGATTCTCAATTTTCAGCAATGAAATTTATTTCTTTAGCATTTGAATATCAGACATACAAGTATCATGAACATTTTTTAGTTCAGCACAGTTTTCACATGGAGAATTGAAACTGTCTGACCTACTATTCTTCTTCATTTTTTTGTATTATTTTCTTAACTGTTCATGAGATTCAAATAATTCAGCATATGCATTTTCCCAATCCTCTAGAGAGAAATTCTCGAAGAGATTTACCTCATCATCATCATCTTCTTCAGTTTGATTGCTGCCTTGATCGCTGCCACTTTGATTTCTTCTGTTGACCATCATGCAGCTGTCCACATCTATCTCCTGAGTTCGCTTCAGTGTATCCAGAATGTCTTTAGCAGAACTGCAATCAACGAAGCATGAGTGAAAGGCTCTATCAGTAGTTGCCTTCATTAGATTTATAGCTATCTGATTCTCTTCATGCATAGACTTGTGACTGTCAGTCCATTTGGACTTTTTCGTTGGCAGTTCATGAGGACCATGTGAAATTACTTTCCACATATTTGGATTCACAGATTTGACATAATTCTTCAGACTGGTGAACCATGCATTAAAATGCGTACCACTGAAAATCGGTGGATGAGCCATGAGAACACAACAGATTAATGCAACAGGAATATTGATGCACTAAAAATAAATTAGCACCTAAGACTGCAAGATCGAATCTGCAGGTCACTGGACCTTGTATGCAGACACCGCTCTGATACCAAGTGTTGGGTTCGGTGCAGTATTCAGAGGGGGGGTGAATGAATATGACTTTTAAAAAACCTTTCGCCCAGTTAAAATTTCGCTCACTAAAAATGCTAGTTCGCAAACTAAACAAACTTGAAGGCTAAATGGCAGTTGAGGAACTAACCAAACACACAGTGAGATCACTGGAGTGCTAACAAGACAGATTTAGTCAATCTAAAAACTAATAAACTCTTCTGCTCAACCAGAAGCCAAACACATGGAGCGCCCCTATGCAATCACCTAGCGGAAGCACAAATAGACAAGTCAAACCACAGTGCACAAGGGGTTTTTAGGTGGTTCGGTCCATCAGACCTACATCCACCCCACACTCAACCCGAGTGTGGCTTCCACTAGCTCACGCTAGAAACCGCAGACTCAGTCTGCAACAGGTGCTGCCACACAGCTTGACCAGGGGAACAACCTCCCCTCTTCCTCCCAACCGGAGGGACACCCCAAGTGACTCCCAGCCACTTGGAAGCTAGAGACGTATAGTCTCTCTTCCTCCAAACCGGAGGGAACACACCAGTGACTCCCAGTCACTAGCAAACCAGAGGTTGAAGACCTCTCTTGCTCCAGACCAGGAGGGACACCTGGACTTGCAACCCACAAGCCCAGAACCTGAGATCAGATCTCCCTTCCTCCAAACCGGAGGGAACACACAAGTGACTTCCAGCCACTTGCAAACTAGAGGTCGCAGACCTCTCTTCCTCCAGACCAGGAGGGACCCGACCTCTCTACAGAGGATCGAAGTACAAAGCTAACCAAATGAAAAAGGAAAAATAAGAAAGGAAAAATACACAGCGATCAGAAAGCTGTAAAGAAGGATAACACAGATGTGGCTCGCATGGAGCTGACTGGCCTGGATTTGATCCACGGTCCAGTAGACAGATCTTCAGGTAAGCTTCTCTTCCTCTTCTCTTCTCTCTCACTCTCTTTCTCTTCTTCTCCTTCTGCTCTTCTTCTCTTTCTTTTCTTCTTCTTTCGCATGCTCTCTCTGTCTCTTCTCTTCTTCTTCTTCTTCTGCTTTTTCACTCTCTCGATCTCTGCTCCTCTATTTTTCTTCGGCTCATGCTTCTTCTATTTCTTCTTCTTCTCTTTTTCTTCCTCTTTTCTTTTTCTGGATCGAAGGGCTTTCTGCTCTCCAGGCTTCTTCTTCGATCAGTCTTCATCTGTTGGATGAAGGCTTCCTTTTATAAGCAGCAGCCAGCAGGAGGACAGCACTGGGCGCGTGTGGCTTCCACATTTCCCGCCCAGAACTTGTGGCCACGTGTCAGTCTCTCAGCCAACTTCAGCACATGTGTCACAATCCTGTCTGCCCTTCCAGCCTCGGATCACGTGCCGCCCAGTCACTGGGGAATATTCTTCCTCGGACCACCTTCTTCTTTTTGTTTTTCTTCTTCTCCTGCAAAGAGATTAACACCATTAATACTCAGGGTTCTCTATATATATATATACCTGAAATAAGTCGGTTGACACTCAAGCTAAAGCTGCACGAGGTGTGTAGGAACAACAATAGGTGCATTATACTGAGAACGACACGAGGTACATAAGGTGACTACAGCACGAGATAAAGAGGGAACGACACGAGGTAAAGAGAGAACGACACGAGGTACCACAGTAAAAAAGATAACACTACAAAGGGAACGACACGAAGTCAGATGAGAACAGCACGAGGTGAGAAGGAAATAACACGGAGTAAAACGGTAGTAAAACACGCGATCAGCGGAAACCTGGACGAAGATAGAAAGAAGCAACACGAAGACATAAAAACAACACTAAGACACAAACACAAAAATGACAAGAAGACTCAAACACAAAAATAACATGAAGACATAAAAACAACACGAAGACACAAATACAGAAATAACATGAAGACTCAAACACACAAATAACATGAAGACATAAAAACAGAAACAACATGAAGACATAAAAAATGACTCGAATACAAAATTGCTCGAACTTACGAACGACTCGAAGACGAGGACGACACGGACTGAAACCAACTCGAAGACGAAAACAGGACCCTACACGAAGTGTGGTCACAAAGCAAGAAAGGACACGGGGTCTAGGAAAGACAACAAGAGGACAGAAGATAGGAACGGCTACAACGACACGTGATAAAACAATGAAAGCAGGAAAACGACTCGAGTAACTACAGTAAATGACACGAAAACACAAGAGCAAAATTAAAAAGGATGACTCGAGATGAGCAACTAAATACTGAAGAAACGACACGAGGTGGCACAGAAAGCAACACGAGGTGCTGCAGTGTTCAGCACGCGATGGAACAAATAACGACACAAAGACAACCCCTGAAAGTAATGTTTAGACTTCACGCTGTACAGACTTTGAGGAGTCTGAACCAATGTACAGACTTTAAAGGCTGTGAATAGCAAGGCATGCTGTACAGACTTGAAACCTATGAAGATAGAGTGTATAGACTTGAAAGTCTGAAGGCGATGTGCATTCTTGCTGAGTTGACGCTGCAGCCCAATGAGTTGACGCTGCAACGTATACACTTTACGTTCAACTGAAGATGTATAGACTTGAAGTTTCAAGGCCACAATGTATAGACTTCAAAAGAAGCAGTCCGATGTACAGACTTCAAGTTTAACTGTGGATGTACAGACTTTAGGTGTGAAGACATTGTGAATGCAAATGCAATGATCAGACTTCATTGTATAGACTTGGAGAACCTGAATCAATATGCATACTTGGAACGCCTGAAGACCAATGTATGGGCTTGTATAAATCTGATGAATGAACTGAGGTCAGCACAAGGGGTCGACGCACCACAGACCAGACCAATGAATAAATGAAATTAAAGAGGCACCAGGCGTCAACGCATTGCCCAAGCAGCGTGGACGCAGCAGTACAAAAATTTCTTACTGCTACCTCTGAAGTGCCTTGGCAGCGTCGACACTGCAGTTCGATGGGTCGACGCTGCAGTATCAAATTTCAGTCTAAGGAGCAACAGTAACATGACTGAACATAATCAAATATGCAATGTCATATCAAAACTTATGAAGAACTGCATTATGATCAGAAAGTGAATACTAGCATGAAGGCTCACACAAGATGACTCACAGTGAATAACTCACTTCAAAGACCAATCATCAAAACCACTATTAAAACCATCATCAAAACCACAGGGGCACAACACTTGCTTGTAGCCCAGCCCTTCTTTTCTGAAGTTAACCTTGAGTGTTAACATCTTGTCCAAATTTTCTTATCCATCGAGAAAGTTAGACAAAGAACCTTTAAGATTTTGAATCTCAGAATTTGAACCGACAATAATAGCTTCGTAACTGGACAAATCAATTTCACAGGAAGTTAATTGTTGATGCAAGGCATCATTCAGACTTCTAAGAACTTGAATTTCTTGTTGAAGTTTTTGATCCTTTTCATTGTTGGTTTCATTTTCCTTCAAAATACATTTTCCTTTTTCAATTTTCAACCATCTATCAGACATTAACAGTATTGAGGACCATAAGTTTTTTATTTTGATCTTTCAGATTGTCATTTTCTTCCATCAAAATTTCTTCAGATTGTTCAACTTCCCTTTTCTTTTTAAGCAACAAATTGTTTTCTTCTTTCAAAGAAACAATCAGATTTTTCTGCATTTCAACATCAGAATTAAGATCATCATTCAATTCTTTTAGAAATACACAATTATTGCTTAAGTTTTCAGTTTCAAAGAGTTTAATTCTAAGACTACCATTCTCAAACTTCAAAGTATTTAATTC
This sequence comes from Amorphophallus konjac, assembly GCA_022559845.1. Classification (NCBI taxonomy): domain Eukaryota; kingdom Viridiplantae; phylum Streptophyta; class Magnoliopsida; order Alismatales; family Araceae; genus Amorphophallus; species Amorphophallus konjac. The sequence goes on from CM040122.1 coordinate 40,033,467, forward strand.
AAGTTTCTCATTGTTAAACTCTTGCAATTTCATTTTGAGTTTGTCAATTTCAGCTTTCAAAGCTTCATTTTCAACATGAACAGAATTATTAATTCAAGCTTCTTTTTCAATTTTTTATTTTCATTTTCTTATATCTGTCAGTAAGTTCTTCATGCATGCATACCAATTTATTAAAAGTAATTTCTTCCGTTTCAGAGCACACCTGAGACGCTGTCTCATTCATTTGATCACAATTGTGATCACTCCGATTGGCCATTAGACATAGACCTTCTTGGTTCACATGAGCGGCAGTCACTCTGTCCAAGATTTCCTTTCCAGAATTGCACCTGAGAACAAAAGGAAATATGTCAGTATTAACCGCAGCTCTCAAAATATTAAGAACTGTGATATTATCACGGTTCTTTAATCTGTCCTCACTAGACCACTTAGTCTGATCATGAGGTATTTGGTGTGGGCCTTTAGATAGAAGACTCCATAATTTAGGATCAATGGAGTTCACATAAACGCAAAGGCCACCTAGCCAGGTGCTAAGATTGGAACCATCAAAAGCCACGGGAAAAGCCATTTATCAAACGCTTATCAAGCATAGTTTAAACAATAAACTCAGCACAATCTACGAAGCACCTAAAACCAGTAGTCTGCAGCAACAAGAGAATGCACCAAAGGATAGCAGGATCCTCTGCAGATCGTTGGATCCGGAAAGTCAGAGACATGCTCTGATACCAAGTTGTTAGGGTGCTAGGCCCGGATTTAGAGAGGGGGTGAATGAATCTCCCCTATAAAATGCCTAATTAAAGCTTATAACTAGACACAGTTGCAGAATAAAAATCAATTGAGCTCTTCAAAATAAGAGATTCAAAGAAGCGCTTGATCGAGCAGTTGGACTGCTAGAATGCAGACACCTAAGCAAGTCTAAGCCGTAGACAGAACCAAATCAAAAATGTGTGTGCCAGAAATCTATTCAGTTAGAACCATAGATGGAACGATCCTAAGCATTCATCTAACGCTGAAGACACAAGGATGCAAATCACACAATGCTCAAGAACTTTTAGGTGGTTCGGTCCTCCAGACCTACATCCACCCCACACTCAACCCGAGTGTGGATTCCTGTAGACTCACAGCTTGAACGGCTGGGCATCATAGCTTGCCTACATCAGCTGGGCCTTACAGCTTGCCATTCGCTGAGCATTATAGCTTGCTATCCTGCTGAGCATCACAGCTTGCTGTCCAAGGTAACCACCTTGCCTACTGAGCATCACAGCTTGCTCTACTGACTCACAGCTTGAAGTTCAAAGATAAATGAAAAGAATAAAGAAAAAAATATGAAGCAAGACCTCAGCAACGGAAGGCTGGAAATGAAACATAGAATGTAGCTCTCGCAGGAGCAGGTCTGGTTTGGATCTGATCCAAATGCCAGGGAGATAGATCTTCAATGATGGCTTCACACTCACGAACTCCTCACTCTCAATTCCTTCCTCTTCCTTCTTTATCTTTATTTCCCTCTCTGCGGCTCTCTCTTTTCTTCTCTCGATCTCACAATCTTTTACTTCCACTTCTTCTGCTTCTCTTTCTCATCTGCTCTGCTCTTCTTCTGCTCTTCGTCTCTACTCAGATCCTTATCTGTCCTCTCTTCGGTTCTCATCACTAACTTTGATTGCAGGGAAGGCCTTCTTATATGGCTTCAGTCTGGAACCTACGAGCTCACACCCTAGGCGTGTGGAGAGAACACTCCCGCCAAGAAGCTTCAGGAATGTATTAGCCACGTGTCAAAATCTGGATCTGAGAATCCACGTGGCGACTTCTTTCAGGGACAGTCTGCTTTGGATCACGTGCCCTTCTTAACAGGTCACGAACATTTGTCCTATTAAAATGTCAAAACATTTAACAGTTAAACAGGTATGAATATTGCACAGACTCGATGACGTATGAACTAATGTGCATGGACCTTGTTTCCATCAAGCTAAAGTGAATACTGACATATGCACGGACCCAATAGCAATCTGTGTGAAACTATGCACATGCTTTGGGCATGTATGGAAGATGTCCATAGACCTTGGGGTGCTTAGAGTGAGACATGCATAGACTCTAAGTATCGGCGAAGCAAACATGCACCGACTTAATATGAGTGCAGAGCTAAGTGATGCGCAGACTACGTGTGTGCATAAGCAATGAATGCACCGACTTGGTTAGCTCAAAACAAGACTTGCACTGACTTAGTTATGCACATGCGAGACTTGCACAGACATCAATCTGCCTGAGCCAAGTATGCACAGACCTACTATGGCTGTAGGGCAGAAAGATGCACAGACTACATATGTAGCATAAAGCAGAGTCTGCACCGACTATATGTACAGTAGACAAAAACCTACGCCGACTGTAATACGTCTAAAGACAGAATCTGCACCGAGACAAAACTACACCAAGGCAAACCTTGCACCGCTTCATAGATACTCAAGAAAACATGCACCGATCTTATGCTCATAGCAAACTATATGCACCGACCTTGTGTATAAGCGGCCAAGGGAATGCACCGACTTGGTGTGCGCAAAGCATACCTTGCACCGACCTAGATGCACATGATCAGTGACATGCACTGACTTTGTTATGTCTAGCATAGAAACGTGCATCGAGTGCACATATGCCTAGACGAAGCATAAGACGCAAAGGTATGATATATGCAAATGTGCACGGTCCCTCGATGCATGAATGAAAATGTCGACTCATGGTGTTGACTCTTACCATATGCATATGAGCAGTGAGTATGCATGGACCCTCTACTTATGCAAAGGAAAATCTATGTGTGCCTGCAACATGTATGATGACATGAAAAGCATGCATGCACTCTGATGAAGTTCTATGCAACATAACATATAAAAACCAGATTCATAAGCAATGTCTTATGTTATCATCATTCAATATCATTCAATCTTTCATGCAAACACATGATGACTTATAGTGTTTGCTATCATCAAAATCATAGGGACACAACACAAGTGTCAAGCCCTGAACCGATAGCAGCGGAACGTGTTCGTTTGTTCGGAACGTGGCAGTTAAACAGTCGTGTCAATCAGAACGTAGTCAAGACAAGATATAATGTGAACAAAAAAAATGTATTTCAAATATAAGTTTATTACAAATTGGACCCAAATAAAAGGAAAGACCCAATAAATAAAAATTACAATGGGACACTCTTTCTAGACTTGACAGGATCATAATGATAAAGACCACGAGGTTCATCTAGGTTGCCGAAGCACTCTTCACTCTTGCCCTTGCCCATCATGTTCGGTCTCGTCGTCACTAAGGTCATTACCTGAAAAATATTGGAAATAAATTGGGTGAGCGAACGCTCAGTAGGACTTAATATCTCATGCTCCAAGCTAGCTTTAAGTGATTAACAATTTATCATGCTCATGCAGATCATGTTAGAAGTAAAGCAGATCGAGAATTACAATGGCACGAGTTATAACTATCAAGCGATGGTAATTAAAAATCATGAGGACGAGTAAGCAAGATGTCAGATACATTTATGAAATGTAGAGACATTGATATCAAGAGAGTATAGCAAGAACTTTCATGTCAGAATATCAAGTACTTCTCATAATGAGAAAACAATAACAATATTCCCTTTATGACGAGCATTGTCATGAGGGCGGTTAATGACACTAGTACACTATTCTCTTTATGACGGCATTATCATAAGAGCTTTCATGTAACTGGTACTACGAAGGATTGGCCTTACGTTAAGGGGTGCTCACGAATATATGATTGCCCCTCTTGGATTAGCACTAGGTAGACTTTGGTCATACATTTAGGAGTTCTCACGACTTTATGATTGCCCCTAAATGCCGTTAATCGAGTTGGTGAATGCTAACACCCGATCATCATAATAGCGATATATGTTTGGACTTTGCTTCGCCCGTGGGATCAAATCAGGACCCCATAACACTAGCATTTAAATGTCATTTAATTGGGACCCATAGCCCCTGACATTTGACTAGACTAATTCAACTTTAATGGCCAAGAATTCCAAGGATCAAGCATATACGAACAATAGGGTAGATTTCATTGAACAAAGATTCAAGATAGATGTCACACAAAATCGAGATAATTTGAGAAACCTGGGAAATTAGCGTCCACTGCGGGAGCCGCAGATTAGAGTTAGCGTCCATAGCAATGGGTGCTTATTCTATAAATAAGGTTCAAGGTACTAAAAAAATAATGTCCTTCATCACGGGCGCTATTCATGAATAGCGTTCGCTATACTGGACGCAAATTCCAGAAAGTAACATTTTCTTAAAAAATGTCAGAAACAGCACTATTTTGAGGGCCAGATCGTCATGTTTTCTTCAGAGAGACATGACCGTAAAACTGTGTAATGAGTTTTTAGGGTACAACCTGCTCGGCTGCCTTGAGGGAATCCAAGGCTAGCGTAGACTTACGGAGGTCTCTATGATGAAATCACCAGTCCGAAGGAACGGAATGTCCAGCGGAGGGTTCAATCATCACGGAGAGTTAAGGGGTGTGTGAGAAAACATCGTAAAATGTGAGACTGCATCTACGGACTGGGACACAGTGCCAAATATCCGATAAAATTGTGAGATAGAAAATTCACGTCCTAATAAACAAGTGTTTCGTTTATTAATGTGTGTCTCCGTGAAAGAGCGCTAATTCTTATAGTGTACTTGATTTTTAAATTTAATCATGATGAAAAATGGTCCTTTCAAATAGAGGAAAATTTTTGAGAGCTATATACGTGATAATTAGAAGAAAATTATAGGGATCACGAATATATATTTATTATATATATATATATTGAAAGATTAAGGACACAAAATAGACTTTGAAAAAGTATGAAGATAGAAGAGAATAGATAAATAGGGTATAAGAGTAAATAAGCTATTGTAGAGGGTTTTAGAAAAAACAAACGTATGAGAATTAAGGACGAGCGTTGGGTCGCTTATTCTTTTAACATAAATCGGATGAATAGTGATGAATAGTGCCACTTTTAATTTATCAAGAATTTTATGAAACAAAATATATGATAAATAGGAGAAAAATATAAGTATCGTAACCATGTAATATCATAAATTTATTCTTTCTATTTTTAAAGATAAAAATCTTTGAAGTTCACGTGAGTTTTAATCGAATAATCGGGGTCAATTTTATTCTAGCAGAATTTTAATAAAATAAAATTATGAAAATTATAAGAAAAATATAGGGATCATAAAAATATGCACTTTGCTATTTTTATTAACCTGGTTCAATAGATATTAAATTTTAATCGATTCATCGATTATTAACAAATAAAAGATACATGTTTTCTTTGAACCGGAGTGGTTGCAGAGGATAAAAAAAGATGCAGTAACATGAGGATCATTTAAGTTTTGCTTGGGAGATTGCCTACCTTGGATGATTGGGTTTTGGTTGATAGAATCAAAGAACGATGATGATATGCAGTTGCAGTACTGCAATCTTATAAGAACCGAACAAAATAGAAGCAGCTTCACGCAAAAATATTACAGCAACTGATGGTTTCCCAAGAAGGAATAGAAGATGTTCTTTGATCAACAGGATGAAGACTGATGGTTTCTTCAACCGAGCTTTATAGAAGACCCTATTGAAGACTAGCAACAACTTCTTTGATCAAAAGGAACAGGCTGTTGCGATAACAACTTCCCAGAGCTTCGTAGAAGAAATAATGGTGAGAAAATCCTTGGTAGCAGGTTGATGTTTGAGGAGAAAGAGCTAATAGGTTGACTTGAGGGGTTGGTATTTATAGGGAGGAAGAGAGCTCACGGTTTGATTTCTAATTGGAAGCAACCTTCTTCATGTAAGAATCTGATTGAAATTCAAACCTTCTCACATTTAATCCCTCCCTAGAATAATACTTCCCTGATAGCCTCTGTTTCCCTCCAGTTCGAGAGAAGCACGGCTGTCATTTACCTCATTTATCTTTAAGAAATTCGCAGCCAAGTAAAAGCTACGTTATATAACGTTTATTTTAAAGTGTTACACTCTTTGGGGATTTTTATCTTTTTTATTTGATAAGGTATCATTGTAAAAGTTTGAGTAAGATTTTTCTATTTTTCTCTATTTTTGTATTTAATTAATTTTATAAAATTTCTTTAAAATAAAAAGTGACACTATTCACAAACTATTCACATTTAATAAAATAACGACTTTACTATTGTCGTTATTCACGTGAGCCGCGCCCAATCCATGGGTGCTATTCACTTTTTGTTATTTTTCCCATTCCCTTCTATTAATCAAAATTGTATTTATGCCCCACCTTATCTTATATATATAATTTTATTTGAAATACGACATTATTTATGTCGTTAAATTTTGACCAACGACCATTTCATGGTCGTGAATTATTCTCAACATTTCTTTTCACCTTTATTTAACTAAAATTATATATATGTCTATTCTATTACCTTCTAATTATCTTTAATGTATTAAATCTTATCTATATACCCCTATTCCTTCAAATAAAACATAATGTATTAAATGTGAAATATTAAATTATTTAAATGATTAATAAAATACAAATTGACATTTTCTCTAAGGTTTATTGATTATTAATTTAAATAAAATTACAATATGATTTTAAATAGCTACTTAAAATGATGTTATATTCATAATCGCTTAAAATTTAAGGGTAGGGTTTACGAGATCTTTTTGTAAGGCCCATTAGGGAATCACGGGGTTGTATACAAGGTCTGGACATTGACTAATTATTGATTTTAATTTATTATTAATTCAATATAAAAGTAGAATATGAATTAAATACTTTCTTAAAAAAAACTCTCTATTCCGTATTAATACCCTTTTGTAATCACGGTCTTGGGTATCAGAGACAGGTTCGATCCTAGCAAGACTTTTACTTCCATCCCTTAAAGGAATACCACTTAGCCTTTTATTTATTTGAAGACTATATTCTCAATTTTTATTTATTTAATATTTATAAACTTACTTGTATGAATATGTAATTATCATTTTTTTATAAGTTTTCTTCCTAAATATACTCATTCCTATTTCAAAATTACTGGGCGTTACACCCTCCCCCACTTACAAGAATTTGGTCTCCAAATTCACATGATTTTCTTTCCAAAGTTAGTGGGGGTAACATCACCATATCCCAAATATGTATTCTAGCTAGATCTGTTCTCATAGCATGCTAAGTGCTAAGATCACCATATTCGATTCATGTAATTATGGATGAGATAGGTTCATAGAGTTACCTTCTGATGTCTGCGGCGTTTCTTCTTTTAAAAGTGGACAACGAGCGATCTTATGATCTTTGCTTCCACATCGGATACATTTCTCGAGTTTATACCAACACTCATCCGGGTTGTGCCTTCCCTTCTTACAATGCTCACATTTCCCCTTGGTCGGAACAATTTGCCGATAATTATTTCGGGGTTTCTTATTTTTATGGAAATTGTTGCCTCCATTAGATCTCTTCTTGTCGTTCACGGTTTCCTTGTTCTTGGATCCATTTGGTAAATCCTTCTTAGCAACTTTCCCTTTGATTCGTTCCATCGTATCCATAGCGTCTTCTAAGAGCTGTACTTTTCGGACCATCTCCGTATATGTTTAGATTTCCGGTGGAACTAATTAAGGTATAAGTTCTACCTTCATGCCATTCATAAATCTTTTTGCTCTCATTTTCTCCGTGCAGACTAAGTGTGGTGCGTATCGGGCCAATCTTGAAAACTTCGCCTCATATTCTGCTACGGTTAGATTACGTTGTTTCAATGCCGCAAATTCCATAGCCTTCTTCTCGCGGATTCTTTCTGAAAAATACTTCTCGTTAAAGTGTTCTAAAAACTCTCCCCAAGAAACTTGATCGTTAGGCAAAATGGCTTCCACGGATCCCCACCATACTCGGGCATCCTTCTCTAATTGATAAGTTCCTAATAGTACCTTCTCTTCGTCGGTGCATTGCATCACCTTAAAGGTTCTCCCTATTTCTTGCACCCAATTCTCAGCTTCATTCGGGTCAGTCGACCCACTAAACTTAGGGGGATTCATCTTTTGGAACTCCCGATGCAAATCCCCGACTCCAAGTCGTGCTCCACCTTGCGCAACTTGTTGAAAGGCTTGTGTTAATCCTTGGATGGTGCGTTACATTTCTCTCCACTGAGCTCTCTCGGCGGCCATTCTAGCCTACAAACAAGTTTTCAAATTAATAATTACCCATATCTTAACATTAATCTAGCATAAATGGACATATTTTATTGATTAACCCATAGCTCTACCCAAATCTCACGGGATTCCTATAGGATAGCTGACCACGATAACTCGATCTATAACTTGGACTAGATGACCTAGGGATTTAGAAAGTCTAGGCTCTGATACCACCTTCTGTCAAATCCTGAATCGATAGTAGCGGAACGTGTTCGTTTCCTCGGAACGTGGTATTTAAACAGTCGTGTCAATCAGAACATAGTCAAGACAAGATATAATGTGAACAAAAAAAATGTATTTCAAATATAAGTTTATTACAAATTGGACCCAAATAAAATGAAAGACCCAATAAATAAAAATTACAATGAGACACTCTTTCTAGACTTGACAGGATCATAATGATAAAGACCACGAGGTTCATCTAGGTTGCCGAAGCACTCTTCACTCTTGCGCTTACCCATCATGTTCGGTCTCGTCGTCACTAAGGTCATTACCTGAAAAATATTGGAAATAAACTGGGTGAGCGAACGCTCAGTAGGACTTAATATCTCATGCTCCAAGCTAGCTTTAAGTGATTAACAATTTATCATGCTCATGCAGGTCATGCTAGAAGTAAAGCAGATCGAGAATTATAATGGCACGAGTTATAACTATCAAGCGATAGTAATTAAAAATCATGAGGACGAGTAAGTAAGATGTCAGATACATTTATGAAATGTAGAGACATTGATATCAAGAGAGTATAGCAAGAACTTTCTGGTCAGAATATCAAGTACTTCTCATAATAAGGAAACAATAACAATCTTCCCTTTATGACGAGCATTGTCACGAGGGCGGTTAATGACACTAGTGCAATATTCTCTTTATGACGGAGTTATCACAAGAGCTTTCATGTAACTGGTACTACGAAGGATTGGCCTTACGTTAAGGGGTGCTCACGAATATATGATTGCCCCTCATGGATTAGCACTAGGTAGACTTTGGTCATACACTTACGAGTTCTCACGACTCTATGATTACCCCTAAATGCCGTTAACCGAGTTGGTGAATGTCAGCACCCGATCATCATAATACCGGTATATGTTTAGACTTTGCCTCGCCCGTGGGATCAGATCAGGACCCCATAACACTAGCATTTAAATGTCATTTAATTGGGACCCATAGCCCCGAACATTTGACTAAACTAATTCCACTTTAATGGCCAAAAATTCCAAGGATCAAGCATATACGAACAATAGGGTAGATTTCATTGAACAGAGATTCAAGATAGATGGCACACAAAACCGAGATAATTCGAGAAACCTGGGAAACTGACGTCCACTGCGGGAGCCGCAGATTAGAGTTAGCATCCATAGCAATGGGCGCTTATTCTATAAATAAGGTTCAAGGTACTAAGAAATAACGTCCTTCATCACGGGCGCTATTCATGAATAGCGTTCGCTATACTGGACGCAAATTTCAGAAAGTAACATTTTCTCAAAAAATGCCAGAAATAGCACTATTTTGAGGGCTAGATCATCATGTTTTCTTCAGACAGACATGACCGTAAAACTGTGTAATGGGTTTTTAGGGTACAACCTGCTCGGCTGCCTTGAGGGAATCTAAGGCTAGCGTAGACTTATGGAGGTCTCTATGATGAAATCACCAGTCCGAAGGGACGAAATATCCAACGGAGGGTTCAATCATCAAGGAGAGTTCAGGGGTGTGTGAGAAAATATCGTAAAACCTGAGACTGCATCTACGGACTGGGACACAGTGCCAAATATCCGATAAAATTGTGAGATAGAAAATTCGCGTCCTAATAAACAAGTGTTTCCTTTATTAATGTGCGTCTCCCTGAAATTGCGCTAATTCTTATAGTGTACTTGATTTTTAAATTTAATCATGATGAACAATGGTCCTGTCAAATATAGGAAAATTTTTGAGAGTTAAATACGTGATAATTAGAAGAAAATTATAGGGATCACGAATATATATTTATTATAAATATATATATATATATATATATACATATTGAAAGATTAAGGACACATAATAGACTTTTAAAAAGAATGAAGATAGAAGAGAATAGATAAATAGGGTATAAGAGTAAATAAGCCATTGTAGAGGGTTTTAGAAAAAGCAAACGTACGAGAATTAAGGACGAGCGTGGGGTCGCTGATCCTTTTAATATAAATCGGATGAATAGTATTGAATAGTGCCACTTTTAATTTATCAAGAATTTTATGAAACAAAATATATGATAAATAGGAGAAAAATATAAGTATCGTAACCATGTAATATCATAAATTTATTCTTTCTATTTTTAAAGATAAAAATCTTTGAAGTTCACGTGGAGTTTTAACCAAATAACTGAGGTCAATTTTATTCTAGCAGAATTTTAATAAAATAAAATTATAAAATTATCAGAAAAATATAGGGATCATAAAAATAGGCACTTTACTATTTTTATTAACCTAGTTCAATAGATATTAAATTTTAATCGATTCATCAATTATCAACAAATAAAAGATACATATTTTCTTTGAACAGAATATGCAGAACGGAGCGGTTGCACTAGATCAAAAAAGATGTAGTAACATGAGGATCATTTAAGTTTTGCTTGGGAGATTGCCTACCTTGGATGATTGGGTTTTGATTGATAGAATCAAATAACGATGATGATATGCAGTTGCAATACCACAATCTGATAAGAACTGAACAAAATAGAAGCAGCTTCACGGAAAAATATTGCAGCAGCCGATGGTTTCCCAAGAAGGAATAGAATATGTTCTTTGATCAACAGGATGAAGACTGATGGTTTCTTCAACCGAGCTTTATAGAAGACCTTGTTGAAGACTAGCAACAACTTCTTTGATCAAAAGGAACAGGCTGCTGCGATAACAACTTCCCAGAGCTTCATAGAAGAAATAATGGTGAGAAAATCCTTGGTAGCAGGTTGATGTTTGAGGAGAAAGAGCTAATAGGTTAGCTTGAGGGGTTGGTATTTATAGGGAGGAAGAGAGCTCACGGTTTGATTTCTAATTGGAATCAACCTTTTTCATGTAAGAATCCGATTGAAATTCAAACGTTCTCACATTTAATCCCTCCCTAGAAAAATACTTCCCTGATAGCCTCTGTTTCCCCCCAGTTCGAGCGAAGCACGGCTGTCATTTACCTCATTTATCTTTAAGAAATTCACACCCTGGTAAAAGCTACGTTATATAACGTTTATTTTAAAGTGTTACACTCTTTGGGATTTTTATCTTTTTTATTTGATGTGGTATTGTTGTAAACTTTTATGGGTAAGATTTTTCTATTTTTCTCTATTTTTTCATATAATTCATTTTATAAAATTCATTTAAAATAAAAGGTGACATTATTCACACACTATTCACATTTAATAAAATAACGACTTTACTATTGTCGTTATACACGTGAGCCGCGCCCAATCCATGGGCGCTATTCACGTTTTGTTATTTTTCCCATTCCCTTCTATTAATCAAAATTGTATTTAAGCCCCACCTTATCTTATATATATACTTTTATTTGAAATACGACATTATTTATGTCGTTAAATTTCGACCAACGACCATTTCGTGGTCGTGTTCGTGAATTATTCTCAACATTTCTTTTCACCTTTATTTAACTAAAATTATATATACGTCTATTCTATTACCTTTTAATTATCTTTAATGTATTAAATCTAATCTATATACCCCTATTCCTTCAAATAAAACATAATCTATTAAATGTGAAATATTAAAATTTCTAAATTATTAATAAAATATAAATTGACATTTTATCTAAAGTTTATTGATTATTAATTTAAATAAAATTACGATATGATTTTAAATTGCTACTTAAAATGATGTTATATTCATAATCCCTTAAAATTTAAGGGTAGAGTTTACGAGATCTTTTTATAAGGCCCATTAGGGAATCACGGAGTTGTATACAAGGTCTGGACATTGACTAATTATTAGTTTTAATTTATTATTAATTCAATATAAAAGTAGAATATGAATTAAATGCCTTCTTAAAAATTACTCTCTATTCCGTATTAATACCCTTTTGTAATCACGGTCTTGGGTATCAGAGATAGGTTCGATCCTAGCAAGACTTTTACTTCCATCCCATAAAGGAATACCACTTAACCTTTTATTTATTTGAAGACTATATTCTCAATTTTTATTTATTTAACATTTATAAACTTACTTGTAGGAATATGTAATTATCATTTATTTATAGGATTTCTTCCTAAATATACTCATTCCTATTTCAAAATTACTGGGCGTTGCAACAAGAAACGCTCCTACATTAGACCGCTACACCCAAACTTGCCTAAAATCACCATGTTCGACCTCTAGAGCATGGCGGTCCTACCCTAGACCGTTTGTGGTCCTCTAGCGGTCTTACGATAGACCGCTAAGCACAACCGAGAGTCTAATTTGTGCTGGGCTCTGCACCGTTTCTGTGCGCCGTGGCCCTCTTCCAGAGCCCATAACTTCTTAAATTCTACTCCAAATTGAGCGTCGTTTGTCCCTATGGTTTCTCCTTTATATTATCTTGAATTTGTTCCATAAATCTCGTATTTTCATTAGCTATCTTGCTTAGAAACGTGGACGAAAGTTGGGGATTTAGGTGTCCTGATTCAACTCAAACTCTGCAGATTAAGCTCCGGGGCTCCCTTCCAGAAGCATATCTTCCAGATCCTTCCACCAAATTGAGTCCCACTTGTTCTACCTCTTATCCTTTGTATTATCTCGAAATTGATCCATAGAACACGAATTTTGGTGGACTCTATCTCCTAAAATCTTGGGAGATCTTTCTGGGTTTTCTGTAACCTCTATATAAACTGCTCAGTTCGGAGTTGCAAAGGGGGGAAGCCATGCTGCACCGCCGACTCAATCCTTCGACCCCGTCTTGAAGAGGGAAGTATTAGCTTTCCATTGCATCCTTTTGGGCTTAATTCCATGGTCTATATTCTTAGTTCTCCTCTTCTCAAAATCACAAATCATCATAGTTTTATATTTTTTCTGCTACATATGCATTTTTCCCCGTTTTGCATCATTGATTTCTCTCTATTCTCTTCATCAAATTTCGTGATTTCAAATCTTATGCATGCACAACACACACGCCTATTATTTCCACCCTTCCCCAAGGGTTAAAAACCTCCCCCCCGGTGAGTTTGCCCTCAATTTCTACCCATATTTTATGACTTTAGGATTGATACTACACTTATAGTTTCTAATAAGTTTTTTTTCTCTTGTGTGTTGTCTTTGTTTTGCAGGAGAGCATGATATGAACGTGATGCCTTCTTGTTTTAGCCGGCTGGATGACGAGGAGGTTTGAATCCACATCATTCCTCGCTCCCCTTTGTCAAGCGCGATCAATTCTTCATATTTCCAAGGTTCACGGCGCCCTTTCCTTTATCTATTCATCCCTTTGGCGTTGTTGCAACTTTGGTGGCGATCACGGTACGTTTCCATGTCTATTTACCCCCCTTTGTTCATACTTTCATGCTGGTTCAAGCTTGTTCATATGCATACACACATGCTTAATTAAAGGGGTGGGATAGAACATAATAAACAAATCTACAATCTTTTTGGTGATTACGGTGGGACTCCAATGCCCATCACGTTTGTTTTCATGCTCTTTTGTGAGTTGGGTGTGTGCATGTGCATGTTTAGGCGATATTTTCTCCCTTCTTCCACTGTTTGGGGCGTTTTAAGGGCTCTAGTAGTCTGGCGGTCCTATAGTAGACCGCCAGAGGTCAAGAAACGGTCATTTGATAGACCACTTGTGGATTCTGGCAGTTCTGCGCGCATGCTCACAGGGCCATGTTCATTGATGCATAACTTTTGATCTCGGAGTCCGATTGCACTGATTTTTCTTCTGTTGGATAGCCCTTTGTATTGTCTTTCCATCCATATATCATTTGCACTATTTGGATCACATTTGCATAATCTAACATTGTCCAAATTTTTGAGTTTTCTGCATAAGTTCTACAGGCAGGCTCAGGGACAGGTTCACAAGTACATTTTTGCTCAGTGATTTGACTGCCTTCCCGACGTCTGATTGCACTGATTTTTATTCCATTGAATAGTCCTTTGTATTGTCTTTCCATGCATAGCTTATTTACATCATTTGGGTCTCATTTGTTTAGTTAAAAATTATCATCATTTTAGCATTTTGTGCATAAAATCTGCATGTGGTCTGCGCACAGGTTGACGGGGACAACTTTCTTGGATGATTTGATTGACCTCCCAAGGTCCGATTGCTCTTTTCTTGGACTCGTTGGATAGACCTTTGTATTATATTTTCATCCATATCTCATTTGCCTCATTTGGGTCACGTTTGCATACCTAAAAATTATCTCCATTTTAGCATTTTGTGCATAAAATCTGCATGCAGGTTTGGGGGCAGATTCACGGGTACGTTTTGCATTGATCATTTCTTTACCTCCCGGGTTCTGTTTGTGCTTGTTTCTGATCCTACATTGATGTCCTTCGTATTAGCTTCATTTTCATATATGATTTGCATGCATTTGATCATGTTTGCACAATTTAATCTTGTCTTGATTTTCTAATTTTATGCTAGAAATTGCATGCACTACGGTGCACATAGGGCCATGCATTGCATATCATAGTTACATTCCTACCTTGATAAGTGATCCTCTTGCCTCCATATTCCTTGGAGTCGACTAGGTGATCTTATCCGGGACCTTCATAAGTCCCCGCGAGCCGTAGATTCCCACACGGACGCCGGGCCAGTTGTACCTTTTCCACCCTTTAGGCTTGCATTTTGCATACGTGTGAGAGTATTAACCTTAGTCAACCCAAAGTTTGGACCTTATTCCCATAGGATTCCTATCTTGAGGGAATTTTTATTAACTCAAATCATTAAAAGGTCTATTAAAAATCCTAAAATATTTCCCATCATATCAACTTATTTGACTTGGGTGAAAATTCTCACATTACATTGTTTGTTTTGTTTGGGCTTGTCCAGGCCCATTAGTGGTATTTGTGTTGCATCTCCATCATCATCCACATATTCTCTGTTGTTAGGCCCATTTAGCTTTGCCCATTTTCTGTGTCCATTGTCTAGTCTCATTCTCCTTAGTGGGCCAGTCCCCTCTTATCCTCAAGCCCATTAAGCCATTGCTTCTCCACTTGTGTTGTCCTTGATATCCTTGTATTAAGTCTCCATTTGCCCTCATGGAGCATCATTCCAACCCCTTGTATCATTCTTTTCCCAAATCTTCTTCCTATTCCCGCGTGCAATCCTCTTCCCACGCGGGCCCATCTCACCGTGGTCCCTCTGATCCATCCGAGGAACATGCTAATCTCATGGCCCATCTATCTTGCCTTGTTCGCCAAATGGACCCGACCCAGGCCCAACGTCTCATTGCAAATCATCTTAATGAGCCTTCTTCTCATAATGGGTCATCTTCTCTTCATGGGCCTCTTTCTTCTCCTTCATATGCTACTGGCCCGATTTCTAATGGGACTTATTCTCTTAATGGGTCTCATCCTTCCGCCCATGTTGTTGATGGCCCATTCAACCCATATGCCAATGTTTCTTCCAGACCCGCATACCCTTCCACTCCTGGAATGGGCCCTTCCTCTTCTCAGCTCGGATCCTCTTATCCGGCCCAATATCATCATTCTGGTCCATATTCACATCCTCTTGCTCAAGTTGGCCCATATTCTTCTCGATCTCTCCCTACTCAGGAGATGATTGACCAAACCCAACGCCAGCTTGATGAACTCCAACGTCGGATCGATCCTAAGTCATCCTTAAGTATTCCATTCGCATTTCAAGGTCTTCGGCTTCCGCCATCTTCACAAATACCCGCATATCACCGTTATGGTGGAGTCGATGACCCGTATGTGCACATTAAGGAGTTTCTTTATGAGTCGGCCTAGTTTCGACATGACCCACGCTTGATGGCTTATCTATTTGGTCTGTCATTAGAAGGCCCAACTCGGGATTGGTTCTTCTCATTGCCGCAAGAGCAGATTGTGAGTTTTCAAGCCGTTCAAGAGAAATTTATTCAGCAGTATCAGACCAGGTTGGGCCTAAGTTCTATGTTGTGGATCTGGCCCACGAGAATATGAAGCCCGAAGAGGAGTTCTCTGCCTTTGTCAACCACTGGCGCCACCTCGCCGCTCATGTCCCGGGGCACATTCTGGAGCCGGAGCAAATCAAGATGCTGATATCTAACGCAACACCCGAGTATCGCTTCATCTTAGCCCTTAACGACATCACCTCCTGGCAATAACTTTATAGTAGAGCCCGCTTCATTCGTCAACAAATCCAATTTTCCCTTGACCCAGAGTCTTCTCCACCTTCTACTCCCACTTACACCCCGCCATCTACATCTACTTCCACCTCCACATATCAACCTTCACCCTCCGCGTGCCAACCCTGCACTCCCATGAGCCAGCATTCCATGAGTCAACCTTACGCCACATCCGCCACCGCATATCAAACCTCCACATACAAACCTTCCATGAGTCAACCTCCCGCATCCACATACCTGGCTACGTCTCCACCTCCGGTCAAGAAAAAATCACACCCCGAGCAGGTGGATGCCGTCTATATACCCCCTCATCCTGCTCTGCATATGCCTTCACCAAATCCTTCCCTTAGCCATGCGCCATTGCCTACGCAACCACCGCCTCCATCCCCGCAACCTTTTCCATCACCCTCCCATATCCCTCGACATCCACCGTGCCCGAAGCAGGTTCCTTCTCCGCCGTTGTCGGAGTCTTTTATAGATATTTTTAGGGCTTTAATGGCCGCTCGCGCGTTGCAACTCCCTCTGGTTATGCCTTGCCGACCCGCAGTCAGAGATTTGCTCCAATTTTGTGAATTTCACCGCCAGCAGGGGCATTTGGTTGAGGATTGTCTCGAGTTTCAGGAGCTGGTTTATGAGTTGGAAGGCAAGAAGATGATCGATTGGGCTGCCATGCATGAAGCTATCTTAAATCTCCGTAATAAGCAGTAGCAGCAGCAAGAAGTGCCGCCCAGGCAGCCATCTCCACTGCAAGACCAGGGGCACCCCTGTGATTCCTTATCTGGCATTGCACCCGCTCCGTCACCTACTCCATCACATGTTCCCTCCCCTATGCTTTTGTCCACCTCGTTGCCTACCTCATCACCCTCTTCATCTCCACCTACCCCGTCACCTTTACCATCTCCTACTCAACCTCCACAACCTCCACCAACCCAAGCCTCTGCTCAGGCTAGTGCTCCCACTTCTTCTCCCCCATTTCCACCACCGCTTCTGCTCCTGACACCGCTAGACGCGTCTTGTCGATACGTCGAATGTGGGCGTCACGACTCTCCAATTCCTCCGCCTCACCACCACTTTCACCATCTTCACCTCCATTACCTTCATTGCCTGCATCACCATTCCCACTATCCCTACCGCCATCAACCCCACCCTCACTGCTTCCTCTTCCAACGATCCATGTTCTATCACCTCCGCTATCTCCATCGCCACTGCCATCCCCTTCGCCATCATTGCCCGAGCCTGAGCATCCTATACCTACACCTCCACCTTTGCCTTTACCCCCTCCTACACCTCCACCTTTGCCTTTGCCTCCACCCCAGCCTATCATCGCCGCTATCCCTCCACCGCCCGAGGCCTCTACACCCTCTAAACCTTCACCCACGCCTTCCAAGCGTTCTCCACCCCTTTCTCCTCCTACTTCCACCCCACGGAGCGGGTGTGCGCTGCCTTTGGTGCCCCTCGGGTCTGGTCCCCAGGGAGATGATGAGCCGGATCAGGATAATTCGTTGCCGGTTATGCATTTCAAGATTCAAGATTTCATTTGCCGCATGCCAGTCCGAGTCCTGGTCCATGGCTGTTTTGGGGATAATAAGCCTGCATTTTCTATGGAGGCGGTTGCTAAGAAGAGTTCCCTTGCACTAATGCCAGTTTCTACTAAATCGAGGCCGGTGGCAATCTCATTGCTTGCCGGAGGTTCGATTATTGATGTTGTTATTACCTCTCGCTCGATTGCTGTTCAGTTCACTGGCCGGGAGGGGTTCTCTACCCGTATTATGCTAACTCATATGGCCGCCAAGTAGATTTTGAATTCCATGGTCAAGGGGCAATTGGCCGTATCTTCTATATTCTCCGAGGACATTCCGCACTTGTTATGTAATCTTCCTCGATTTATTAACAAGTCGGCCACGTCAACGCCGTGTATTACTCTCCCTCAGTTTCGTCCTTCTCTTCTATTAAGGGAGTTGTGCTACATGTCCGATTACCGAGTGGAAATGTCGAATCTCATGTTGCTAGTGCCAAGTGACAAAACTCCGTGGTTTTTTGATATTCATTCATTTGAGGGGTCAGCTATTCAAGAATGTCCGCATATGGTTAGTACCGGGTGTCTAAGGGCAACCGCCCTAAGGAGGATGCATGTTCACAGTCGGGCCAGGCCATCTGCTAGATGGGCCCGTACTTTGAGAAGATATTTCAAGTCGAGAGGTCCGAAGGTCCAAGTCTGCGCCAGGCGGGTCCATTACAAGCCAATTTCAGCTAAGAAGAGGCGGCGGCGCCAGTACAAGGGCCGCTGGTTGTGCACTCGAGAGTCCACTTCACCTTCTTTTTCCTTTCATTCATCCTTTCTCCTACTCAGCTCCCACCCCTGGGTGGTGTTTCTCCCTTCCTATAACCCCGTTTCTAGGGTTCTCTTCTCTCTTCCTGGGTCTGCAAACCCCCATTCTTCCTCTTCTCATCTAGGGCCCCCAGATTTTTCACATTCCCGGCCTTGGTCTGGGACATCTTCCTCCCCTCCGGTATCTCCGGATTCTATCTCCCGTTCTTCTTCCCCGACCTTGTCGGGGGTCTATCTATCTTCTTCCCTGACCCTATCAGGTGTCTCTCACTTTCTTTCCCCGACCTTGTCGGGTGACTATGATTCTTCTTTCTCGACCATGACGAGTGTCCATCATTCTTTTTCCCCGACCCTGTCGGGTGATTATCATTTTTCTTCTCCGACCCTGTCGGATGTCCACAACTCCTCTTCTCCGACCATGTCGGATGATTCCTCCTCCTCTTCCTCACTTTCACAGCAATCTTCTCATCTTTCCACTCACTCTTCCTCACCCTTTCGGGGTCATTATCCTTTTTCTTGCTTTTTTCAAGGCTTTAGCCCGCCTTGATCTCAGCTAATCTGGTTTCTTCTGTATTTGGTTCCTTGTTATCAAGGTCTCGATGCCTTAACGAGGGAGTTCTAGCCCTTGTCTCTCTTCCTTTTATCTTTCTTCATCCAGTTTGGTGTCTGCCACTAACTTCTCCGTGTAGAGGAATCTTTAATCCTTGTTATCCTCCCCATCTTTGTCCTGTCAAGTAAGGAATATGAAATTCGATGATCAAGATCGCTTCATGATGCTACTTTCACGCTATGGATTGACAAGGTATCTTTATTTTGTCCAAGAATATGCTATCATTTCCATTATTACTTCATGCGCATGGTTATAATGCTATTCCTCGACATGTTTGAGTGGCTTTTAGAAATTTGCTTAGTTAAGCTCAGTCAAAATGAGTTTACTTCTGCAGCATCCTTAGGCTGGAGATAGCTCCGCGCTGGGAGTCAAGTTTCTTTCCCCCGTTGTTGAGGGTGACCTTTGAGTATGGGTTTTCCACACACTACACGGCGAGCCATAATCGATTCCTTTGAGCAACATCGCTACTGCGTTGGCCATACTTTGGGTATGCACAAAGGTTTTTTCTTTTCTCTGCTCGGCCAAATGTAGGGGAAAGAGATGGATAGATGAGATGACCAACCTAGGTGCTCCCTAATACGAGAGAGGTCTTAAATAGGGACAGTCTTGACCCTCTTAAATATGAGCGTTCATGCAATATCTGGCCAATAAGGGCTGTCAAAAAAGATAGATAAATGGATGAATCAATGCAAAATTATGATGGAAAGGCATGGCAAGAGTGGCAGTACAGTTCCCCGCGGGACGTCATGAGCCCGGTCGCATGCATGCCTAGTAAATAAGGGTCCTAAAAAATCAAAGACACAAAGCCCCGGCGCAACAGACCTACTCTTTGAGGGGTAGTGCTTTGGAAGGAATTCAAATCCTGATGTCTCCCATCCTGCATAAAGCTTGTCTCCAATTTTCTTTTGCTCCTCCCTCTTAGGCTGGGTTGAATCCCGGGTATGGCCTTAGTAGGGGCACCATTCTTTAGAGGCGGTTGGTTATGGTAAGCCACCCTCACGTGCACGCCCTGCTTAAGGGAAGCCTTTAATGAGAGGGGTAGGAGCGACGATCCTTGGCCAGTAGTTCGAGCCCGTCTTTGGGTGCTACAGATTGCTTTGTCAAAATCCAAAAAAATAAATATTGTTCAAAAATCCAAAAAAATGAAATATTGTTCAAAATCCAAAAACTGAAATATTGTTCAAAATCCAAAAAGTAAAATATTGTCAAAAAATCTAAAAAAATGAAATATTGTTCAAAATCTAAAAAAATGAGATATTGTTCAAAAAAACAAAAAATCAAATATTGTTGAAAATCCAAAAAAATTAAGAAATTGAAAAATTAAAAAATATTTATCTTTTATATTTTATTTTGAGAACAGATACGTAATCTGTTTGCTAAGTGTGCAGGTTGCAGTTACTCAAGCCTTCCTTGCTCCATATTTTATTCTATCTGCCCCCTATTCATATCTTTGATATGTTCTCTCTTCTTCAATCTATATCTCTCGATCTGTTCTGAAGCTCGTGTCCTTCTCAGCTCTCGCTTCGCTTCATCATATCTCTATGAGAGGGCTTTGCCTCACGATTATGAACCTAGCGGTTCTACTTCATCTGATCTAGGGTTTTGATTGAAGAGCGTATTTGTCATGTCTCTTGTCCCGCTGTTGTTGGCACCCAAAATGTGATCGTCGGCGATCAAGCCATAAAGACGAATGATACAGCCCGCTGAAGCACGGAAGCCGATAAAGATCAACATATTGAAGACTTCTCAAGCTGCCAAAGCCTCAAGTCACCCCGTATGAACGCCAGGGACTTCACCTCAGGAGAACCGAGATGAACTCACAACCAACTGGCAGTGCGACCAGACCTGCCCAATGAACCGACATCGACTCCGTCGTACCGCATACACTACACCCGTTGTCCGACCAAGGACGACGGTCTACCCAGTGGCTACCCACCTCATGAAAGAATCTCTTGAGATGAAAGAGTCCCCTTGGCTCTTCAGAACGGAGGACCGAAAGCTCTGTCGGCAAAAGATCCCGGTCACCCGACACGGGTACGGCTTCCCGCCCAGATGGGCCCCTTAGTGGCCGAATGATCGCCCAGCTCAGGCGGAACTATCCCTGGTGTTATCCCACCCTCCAAGGAGCTTTGAGCACAAGCCAGACCGAGCCAACGACACTTATCATAGTGCCGAGAGCTGTGTCAGCGGAAAACCCGCGTGATCAAACCAAAGTCATCGGAAGTTCCGAGAATGGCCGTACGTCGGCCTGAAAGCTTCAACAAGGCATCTCGTCGAGGTTTCAAGGAGCATTGGCTAGATAAATGTTCACGGTGACCCCCGAAATCATCCCCGGACTCATCGACTGACTCGTGACGTGCGAAGAGCATTAACACTGCGCGCCCTAAACCGACGCGCCCCCATCTGGCGCCCCTTATTCCGGCGCACAAAAACCCTTCCACCCGGTGCCCTCTTACTCCGGCGCGCAAGGGATGGAGCTCCCCTTCCCGGCGCGCCATTCTCCGCGTCGGATTAAGGCTTCGAACCTCCTCCTATATATAGGCAGCCGTTCGATTGATAAAGAGGGGGACAATTGGAAATAGAAGAAGAAGAGGCTTTTGGGAGAGAAGAAAAAAGGGAAAAGAGAAGGGAGAGGTCAAAGGGAAAATCGTCGAGGGGAGAGAAAGGGTTTCTTGCGAGCGAAGCAGGGTTCCCCGGAGTGCCCGTTGCCGCCGTCTTCCCTCCTCCGCCTGAAGCCCTCCAGAGTCGAAAAAGAAGAAGGCATCCCGATACTCTGTTCTGGGAACAGGTGGGCGCCTGTGTTTCCGTTGATTCCCGGCCTTCCTTTCTATCTGTTGAATGTAAGCGAGAGGGGGAGGGATGGCGATGATATGAGCCAACCTCTCCCCCCTTCTCCGCATCTTCTTTTTTACTGATTGCTCTTCTGTGAACTCTCCTGCGAGTAGAGTGGTGGCCGTGCCGCGATGCCGGCACCGAACTCGTAATATGTGCGTGGTTTCCCCCGTCAATGGAATGATAGCATGTCTACATGAATGTGCCAATGGGTTGAATGTTTAGCGTCTTGTCCTCCTCTTCCGGTGCTATTTCGTTCGATGTGTATATATATATGGGTCTTCCTGTATACGGCTTTGAGATCTCGGTTTCTCCAGACTCCGAACGCGCCCTGGTATCCCATGGGCTACATGGATAGCCCCTCCCTGGGTCCTCCTCGGCTGTGCCTGTGCACACGTCGCTCTCCGTTTTGATATGAAATCCGACCTTCACCTCCCCTCCTCTTTGCATTTCTCCGTTGTTCAGAGGAGGCCAGTGATGTTTCTGGGATAGTGAAGCCCGCTTCGCGACTACTGCATCCCAGTCATTTGTGGGTATGCGTGTGTAGGTAAGCTTTTCTAGTTGCATATCGATCGCCTCTTTCCATGACTGCTGTTGCATTCTATTCCATGAATGGCAACCCAGTCTCGTGAGCATCAACGTCTTGGCCCTCCACCCAGGGAGGGGGATATCTCCCACCGTTCACAGAGCTGCTAATGGGCCGTGGGAACTCCACTCTCGAATGATGGATGTTTCTCATGAATCACAAAGTTGATAGCAACAGGGGGCTCCAGCCCAACAATCTCAAACCCGCAGCTCTTCGGGACCCTGTGGTGACCAAGGGGTAAATGCTCCTAGCAGGCTAGTCCTCGGAGCCTCTTTCCCTAAGGGTCTCTCCTTAGCCGGTGCAGTGTATGCTGTAGGTCGCCCACCCCTTGTAGGCCACTCCTCGGAGTGTTGCTTCCGTCACGAGCTGCCCGGTCCTCTGCTTCCACCCACGGAGCTTTGGTGCCCCTCGTAGGCCAGTCCTCGGGGTATCCTATCCGTTGGGAATTTTCTGGCTGTCACCATGCAGACCGGCGGTTTAGGGGCTTACTCCACAAGTGAGTATGACCCCGTTCCTCTCCTGAAACCTTTCAGGTTCAGGGGAGATGCTGCCCAATTTTTGGCAGGTTTTGGACAGGCAAGTCGTCTCTGCGGACTGGCTGTAATTGAATATTCATTCTGAATCAGGGACCCTAGTGCTCGAGTATGGACCTCGCACTAGCTCATCACTTCATTCTGGAGGGGCTCTGGACCCCAATTAAACAAGCAATCGCCCAACTAACTTCAAAACTCTCAACAGAATCTTAATAACTTAAATGGTTTCAAAATTCATCAAAAAATAAGCTAAAACGGTGCGGTCCTAATCCGGCGCGCCCTAATACGGCGCAGTACCCCCCCGCGCCGGATTAACAGTAGACTCATGGCTTCTTGTTTTTATTTGGTTCGTTCCCGGCGCGCCCTAAACCGGCGCACCCCAAAGCCATCGCGCCGGGCTAACTTTGCCATGGCCGCGCCGGATTAAGCATCTTTCACCTACGTTTGGCCGCGCTGGGGAAACCTACCCCTACGCGTGGCCGCGCCGGTTTTGAACCCTTATGCTGTTTTAATCACTCGCTCGCCTCCGGAGCGATCCTCGTCTCCCGTGGTCGAAGTTAATAAACCCTAATTAGTAATAAACTGAATAAGGGAAGGGCTGTTCGAGTCCAAATCGTTTTGTTATCATGCTTTCACTATCATGTCCGTCAGCACTTCGCTTTCGTCATCATGCTTGTGTTACCATTCTCGTTCCCCTTGGCGAAGATTAATAAATGTGATTGATCACAGTTTGTTTTCATAACTCTATTGCCATGCTTAGCATATTCATGAACATCATGCATGCATGCTCGCATAGACCCTCGGGTATATCAAATGGCGTTGACGGAAGAACAGGTTACCCCGATCGGAAGTCTCCGCTATGCGCGATGGTGGTCTTCAGACCTACGTCCTCTGCCACATACCAAGGGCCTCCAATTTAATGAACCATGCCTCTCTTGAATGAGAGATAAACGCATCTCATATGATCCCGTCATGCTCACAACATCGCATATTTATTCCGGCCTCGACAGCCCACTATCTCGGCAATTAATCAAAGATTTTCCCTCCTCGCGGGGGATGTAATTAACGCCATAGCCTTTATGGTATGGCGGACAGCTGGTCCCGACCGAATCTCACTTTCGCCCGACACAGGTCAGAATGAGCGCATAATAAATTTGTCACTCACGTGACTGGCACCCCCGCGCAGTCAATCAGTCAGTTAATTGACAGTCAGTTAATTGATTGATCGACACGTGAAATAAACCAAATAAACCCAAATGATAATCATAAATAAATAAAAAGAAAACCGGAGAGAACGGAAAGATCCCATCGCAAACAGCTGTGCCCTTGTCACACATATCTATGTCCCTTTGTGTCGTCACGTGTGTCTTTGTCCCTCCGTGTCTATCATATTTTTGTCCCACTGTGTCGCCATGCCATGTGTTGTTGTTGTCATCCCACACATATGTTATCAGTGTCTTTTATCCCCCGTAGTTGTTGTCCCAACCGTGTGGTCATCTCTCATATTCTTCTCACAACCGTGTGTTGTCCCACCGCGTTGTTGTCTTGTCCCACCATGTTCATCGTGCATATATGTGGTTTGTTCATGCCATTGCATATGTGTGCTTGTTTGTCTTTGTTATGTTATGTTGTATTATTTTCCATTCGTTTGATCGTTATGTTATGTTGTGTTGTCTGTCGTTCAGTTGATGGTTATGTTATCTATGTTTATGCTTACTTATTTGTCATGTCTGTCTTATTTGAAAATTCATAAAAAAATGAAAAGCAGAAATCGAAAATCCAAAAAATGCCATTTCGCTTGGCAGGTAAGTCAGGTATGCCTCTCTATCCCTACTCATTGTAGCATTACTATATGGTATCTACATTATTATAGCCTCTTAAGGACCGGATGGTTGCCCGTGTGTTCTGGGATCTGATGTTCCCCTTTAACAAAAATGATGATGATCTAGGAGCATACGGTTAGTCGTTGGATAGGCCATTAGTTTGAGCCGAGTGGGGGACGATGGACTCTGTCTCGCACACCGTGGTTGCGGACGACTCTTGACTCCATCTTGGCTTGGTCTAGCAATAGTATCCTTGAGTACTTTCTATTTTATGCTTTCTTTGCATTCGTTTTAATGATTTCTTTATTTTAGCCCAACATGCATCATGTCATTTTGAGCATTCACGTCTCGTCATCCGTTCAAGGTTTCTCCTCAGTAATGGTTAATTGCACTTCAACTCTCTTAGGTAATAGATTTCTCATTCCACTCTGAATTTGAACGATTTCTCTGATCTACCCGCTTGGTCTGGTTGGCCAGCGTGATTCCTGTCTAGATTTTATCTCAGTCTTATTCTCCTTTCTAGTTCTTACGCTGTGTTCTTTCCGACCCACTCATTGTCCGTGGATTGTGTCCCCGATGAGGTTGGTCGTGTTTTCTTATCTTTTTTCTTAGTTAGCTCTCCAGGCATGTCTCATCCGTGTCATCCATTCTAGGTGGTTAGTTCGGCATTTTCGGGAGAATTCTTGTCGCTTGTTGGTTGTGACAGGTATCTTTTGCCTTGATGCCCGCTTATCAGTTCTCTCTGCTTCATCTCCGCTTCATCACCATTTCACGTCGCTATCACTTTCACTCTATCTCCTTTCCATTTCGCCTCCGCGTCACTTCCGCTTGTTCCCTTGCAAAGCAAACATCAAGGAGGGGCATCTGTTGCCACCCGTTTTTAGCCCACAAGTTGCGTCATTTCTCTTATTCATCATTTTTGATGTCCCGAATTACCCATTATTTTGGAGCCTTCTTTGGATAGATTTCGAGCCCATTTCATTGTTCCCTAGCCTTTGAACTTTGGAGATCATGATTTCTTGGAGCCCTGGAGCTTATCTTATCAACTTCCGGCCTTCCAAATTGACCTGTGGCCCATTTAGGCCCATTTCAATCAAGCATTCGGCTACTTTCGCTGCGCAGTCCTGAAGACGGTCCTTTTTCATCCCCTTCATTTTCTCTATTCAAAACGTTGTCTTCACCAAAGTTGTTCGTCCTTCAAAGATCTACAATTGCTTCTTCTATGCCATTGGCCAGTTCTCCACCGATTTCAAGGTATTTGTTCTTTTCTGGCGTGTTGTGCTGTTCACTTGCGTCCTAGAATTCTTCCTCTATGTTCCCGCCCCATTCTCTCCCCCTTCTGATCATTTTCTTATCTTGCTCTCTTCATGCAAGTTGTTTCTCTTTCAGTTATGTATAATTTCTTCTTCTATCACTTTCGCTAGTTCTACACCGTTTGAGAGATACGCTTCAATTTCTGAAGTCACGCGCAGTCTGCCCAAAATCTTCCTCCATCGATGTAGTGGTCTATTATTACACTGCCAGAGCCAAGTAGTGTTCTATTATTAGACCGCCAGAGCCTATGTAGTGGTCAATTATTAGACCACCAGAGCATAAGAAACGGTCCTACATTAGACCGCTACACCCAAACTTGCTTAAAATCACCCCGTTCGACCCCTAGAGCATGGCGGTCCTACCCTAGACCGTTTGTGGTCTGTAGATTCTAAGAAATCCACTTAATGAAAAAGGGGGTTGAGACCCAAGCTCAATTTCTAAAGCTTAAAAATTAATAGCGAAAGGAAGAGCATGCGTGGGATGCTAAAGGAGAATGTGATCGCCAGAGGGGTTACCTCAAATAAGAAAAAGGATGATCGCGAGTACCTTGTGTTAAGCGGGGGAGATTGTGAACCCTTTCTTTCTCCTTCTACCAGCCGGCCGATGAAGGGGGTTCGTAGTCTTAATTACCTTGCAAGACACACAAATCAAATAAAAGAGTGGATTAGCCAAAGGGTGTAATATCAAAGCTCTAAGATTATGAAATTAATCGAATGGAACATGAACACACCTTGTGTGTTTTGGTTTTAAACCCCTAAGAGGAGTAACAAGGTTTGAAAAAAATATGGATGTAATGCTAAGCAATAATATGTAGAGTATGAGATCTAACAAGAATTAGAGGGAGATAGGATGTGTAATGATGTTACGAAAATAACAACTAAATAGCTAAAGGAAGGATTCCTTTCTGCTGTGCGTGCAGCAGTAAAGGGAGGAGAGCTTCAATATGCGATGGAACTGCAGTGGTTCATCTGTGGAAGAAGAAGAGCATCGCCTGGAAGGAGAGCTCGTTTGGATGAAGAACCTGCAAAACAAATAAGACACTCTTCTCTCTGTCAGCTCTGCTCTCTTAATAATGATCTCTTTCTCTGTTTTTTCTGTTGTTCTCTCGCGCGAAGAGACCCAGGAGGGGTATTTATAGGGCTAAGATCCTTGGAGAACAAGGATTAAAACAAGGTAAATATCTTCCATCAAGAAACTCCCTTCCCAGTCGAATACAAGTCTCAAAATGAGGAAGGAACCATTACCGGAAAGAAGCAGGCGAAAGGGAGACGAAATTGAAAATGACGACCCCATGAAGGGCGTCAATTAAAAATGACGACACATCCAAAGGCGTTAATTAGAATAACGACTCCCATCAAGGTGTCAATTCCTGAATTTATTTATAGAAACAAATAACTTTCCTTATTTAAAATTATCAACTGACGCCTGCCAAACAGACGTCAAATAATCAACGCCTTTATGAAAGACGTTAATTCTACAATTTTCATTTTATTTGAAATTCAGAATTTTCAGTAAATCCAGAAAATGACGCCCGTATTGGTAGTCGTCCATTGTTAAAAGAGGCGCCCTTGGTCATGCCGTCAATTTAAATAGCGCCCCTTATCAGGGCGTTAATTTCAATTTCTCAAGAAAAAAACAAGAAATCACAATTAATTTAGAGAAAATAGAAAAACTTCATATTAAATCAATATTGAAGTCCACTTTGGGGCGTCACATGGTGACATGAGATTTACTCAACATAGCATCAATTTTAGTGTGTCTACAGTTGCCCCGCCTTGGCGTCTACTTTGCAAGGGAGTGAGACGGAATAAAGCGAATAAGGAAACAAGCGGAATGAGGTGGAACGAACTGATAAGTAGATGCCAAGGTGTGATGTGACACGCCTCTGACACTAAGCGTTAGAAATCTTTCCAAGATTCTGAATGAAACAACTCCGGATAATTCCGAGAAAGCATCGGTCAGCTGGATAAAGGAGAGTAAACTAAATAAACAAAATGTGCGCGAGGGCACGACAGGGAGGCACCATTGGAGAGCGGTTACCAGCCAATGTGGACGTGCTACAACCAAGGTGAATTTGTAGAAAAGTAAAGTGAATTGAGATAAAGATCCAGCAAATGGATGGTTTTCAAGGGACCAGCCTGAGCAGCTTCAAGGAGAATAAAGTACTTGATTTGGAACGGAACATCTCATGTCAATTCAACTAAGAACGAGCGACCTTCATTATTGGCGTAATATGAAGATTTTCATCATTAAGCTCAAAGTCCTACATGATGCATGCTGGGCTAAAGGAAAAGGTAAAACAAACTAAAATAAAAGATAATCAAGGATAATATTGTTAAGCCACTTAGATTTGGTCAAGAATCCAGATCTCTGAGCTGATACTAAGCCGAAGCCCGTTTGTCCACGCATCAACTCAGAAAGAGGCACCATCGTCCCAAACCTTGAATGACTCAACGGTCTATCCGTGTGATCAAGTTTCCCCTGGAATTATCGCTGTTTTTGATGAAGGGGAACTCAAATTTCAGGTTCATCAGAACCACAAGGTCCTTGATATGTTATAGTAGCGTAGATACCTTATAGTAACAATGCATACAGGAATGCATACAGGATGATGGGGAGCAATGAGGGAACTGAGAAATGAGGTGCAGTCACCGTGGGGCTTGGATGCCGAGGCTCAGTCGGTGGGACCAAGAGCTTCTTAACCTGCACTCAAATTTTCATTAGCCATGATATAAAAATGCATAAAACATACTCAACGACACCGATTTGAACTTTTAGAATTTTTTTTGGATTTTTTTGGATTTTTTTTTGGAGTTTTGAGAATTTTGGAATTTTTAGAATTTATTGAATTTTTATTAAAATTTTTGAGTTTTTATTGGAATTTTATTGAAATTTTAAGAATTTATGAATTTTTATTAGAATTTTGAGAATTTATGAATTTTTATTGAAACGTACAGACTTTTGAAATGTATAGACTTATGGAACAAATGTGTAGACTTAGCATTGTATAGACTTATGGAATGGGGTGTATAGACTTTGGAACGTATAGACTTTATGAATGTACAGACTTCGGAATGTATAAACTTGGAACGTACAGACTTGTGAATGGAGTGTATAGACTTGGGATGGGATGTATAGACTTGGTGAAGAGAATGGAGTGTATAGACTTGCGATGGGATGTATAGACTTGGGATGGGATGTATAGACTTGGTGAAGAGAATGGAGTGTAGACTTGAGAAGGATGTACAGACTTGGGATGGGATGTATAGACTTGGTGAAGAGAATGGAGTGTATAGACTTGCGATGGGATGTATAGACTTGGGATGGGATGTATAGACTTGGTGAAGAGAATGGAGTGTATAGACTTGATAATGGAACGTATGGACTTTAGAAGGATGTATAGACTTGCACAACCTGCACTTCAAAGCTCAAAAGATCATTAGCTTAAAATATGATCATAAGTACTTGATAAAGATAATTTAATCATGATATAGTAGCACTTAAGTTCATGAGAAATCCAACAATTTAAACGCACAAGCTCAGAAAATGACGACCCTTCTGATAGGCGTCAAATTAAAGAATGACGACGTGCACTGAGGCGTTAATTGCATTAAAGGTTTAACTTGGAATTGGAATGCAAATGACGACCTTCATAGAGGCGCTGGATAAATGACGACCCTGAAAATGTCGTCAATTTAACAAATGACGCCACAAAGCACATCGTTAATTAGCTATTTTCGTTTCCTGCTCGGAGTTAAACTTCCAGCAAATCGTTTTATTCAAACACAAACCATGCTGCCCGTTAACGTTTAAAACACTATAAGTAGGGCAACTGCTGGTGTTTTCAAACATCAGATCATCGAAGCCATAGCATCGAAGCCATCTTCTATAGACAGACAGACAGAAGAACTCGTAGAAGAATTAGCAGCAGAAAAAAAAATAGAGCAGAACAAGTAACATTATTAGAAGGATGAGCCAGTTAATGCAGCAGAGGCCTTCCAAGAGGTCAAGGATGAGTTTTCCAAGAATTTGTGAAGTGCCAGGCCATATCAGTGGAAAAATTGCTAAAGACCAAGTAAGTGTTCTTTGTGTTTGGAGCTTTTATTTCGTTCTGTCTTTCTTTCTTTTCAAAATTTCTGATGTTATTCTCTTTCTTCTTCCTTTCTTTTATGTTTTATGTTCTCAGGATTACCCCATTATTCCTGGTCCAAGAAGATTTCTAAAGGTCAAGTGGCTTCCTTTGCTACTCTCCAAGGTCTCTCTAGACATGAGATCCTTCCTTGCTAAGTGGAACCTTCTAGGCCTTATCACCCATGCCACCCATTATAATGATATCCATCTTGATTGGGATTCCATTGGAGCTCTTATAGAATTATGGCACCCTCACACCCATACTTTTCTATTCCCAACCTTTGAAGCAACCATCCTCCTAGAAGAAGTGGAGATGCTCTTGGGTTTGAAGAAGAGGAAACAAAGATGGCCCATATGACCAAGCCCATACAAGCCCATGATATGCTCATGAGCCTTGTTCAAAGCTTAAATTTGGTGAATCAAATGAAGGCCAACAAGGGAATCAATCTTTTGAAGTTGGCTTCTTGGGTATATAAAAACATGGATAAGGCTCAAGGAGATGAAGCCCTTTTGGAGAGAGAGATGAAGGGGTTTGTCATATGTGTAGGAGGAGCTTTATTCTTCCCTTCATTGGAGGATCATTTAGAGGAACAACACTTGAGTGCAATAGCAAGCATGTGGGAGGGAAAGAGAATAGGTGGTGCAATACTAGCCAACCTATACAATGGGCTCACCTCGGCTTCACTAGGGCGGCCTTTATTTGGATCAATGCTTCTTCTAGCTTGTTGGATAGATTTACACTTTAAGTTTGATCCATGTCAAGCAAACCAAACGGCCTCCAAAATCTTCTCCAAGAGCCCACTTAGGTATATGACAAGCTCATTGGGCTTATGTGAAAGAGTTACTAATAGAGTTCCCAAGCTCAAGAAGAGGAATGAATGGAGAGATTACTTCAAAACAGTGCCAAAGAGCAATTTCACATGCACACCGGGTTTTCTCAAAACCCAAGAACTTCGCTCAAGGTTATCCTCCCGCATCGAGCTCCGTTTAATTGGCGGGACCGACTTCATCCTTTACAACGCACACCGATGCCTCCCACAACTCGGACTTCCTCGACATCTCTTCGAAGGACCTTCTCACCTTCCTCCAATCAAGAAGAGGGATCTATGCTCAAGTGGTGACCATGAATAAATCAGGACCATAATGGCTCAATGGAAGGTGGCACTTCTCCACAAATCCAAGACTCATGTTGAAGAAGAAGAGAACAAATGTAAAGCTTATGTCTTGGCTCTCAAGAAGATAAGGCCCATAGTGGCTTAGAATGTAATCAAAGATTTTCATGAATGCAATAAAAATTCCTCTTTTATCTGAGCCAAAGCAATGTATGAAAGAGATCAGTTCTGACATTTCAAGCAATTCTGTCTGATAACAAGGAGTTCCAGTCCTTCTGTTCTGAACAGCGCCCCTATGAACGACGTTAATTACTTAAGACACGTCTCAGTTGAAGCTGTCCATTATATTTCAAACTCATAATTGACGCCCAAGGCACTGGCGTTTCTTAACTCACGTCTTTAGACAAGGCGTTAATAAATTCAAATTTTCAAATAATTTTCGAGATAATTCCTTAATTTCTTAGAAAAAACGCATTTATTCACGTCGCGTATTAAAGAATGGATGCCTGATCTCTTCGTCGTCAAATTCAAAGGGGTAATAATGACGCCCACTCACATCAATCAGTTCCCATCAACGCGTCTGACGACGATTGAAAATCCCCATGCAAATAATAATTGACGTCCAACCTCAGGGCGTCAAATCTATAATCCACGCCTTTCTCTAAACCGTCAATTCTTCAATTCACGTCATCTCTCAGGGCGTCAATTAATCTCGACCGTTAAACCCTACTTTCCCCCTTTCTTCTCCTTCCTTCGTTTATCTCCTTCTCTCTTTTCTCTGCAAAACCCTAACCGCAAACCCCCCTCTTTCTCAAATTCCCATTCTCTCTCTCTCTCTACTCTCCCCCTCTCACAACCCAATGGCGGGCGGAGGATAGAAACGGCAAAGGGTCTCTGCCCCCGACGTGGTAGACTTGGAAGGTGAGCCGGCCGTGGAGGAACTCCCTCCCGCGGCGGCCGAAGAAACACCGGCGGCGGCGGCCGGTGACGCAGAAGAACAAGAAGAAGACGAAGGAGACGAAGAAGAAGAAGAAGATGATGAAGAAGAAGGAAATGAAGAAGAAGAAGGAGAAGGCGAAGGAGAAGAAGGAGAAGGCAAAGGAGAAGAAGGAGAAAGAGATGGTGAGGAAGAAGAAGGAGAACCGGAGGTGGCGGCGGCGGTGGCCCGTCGGCCCGGCCAGCTCCGACGACCAAGGCAACCAAGACAACCCCTCCGTGGGGGGTTGATCGGTCCCGAACGTCAAAAGGTAGGTCCCCATACCCCTATTCTCTATTTTTTTATTTTTATTTCCATTATTTCCCCATTTCCATAGCCCTCGGGCATGACAAAACCAGAGACACAGTAAAATGACGCCCCCAGGGGTGGCGTGACTTTAAATAACGTCCCAGAGAGGGTCGTTAATTACATCTTTTCATTTTCTAAAAATAATTAATCGCATGAAAGGAACGTCCTTCAACATGTCGTTATTTTTAATTTTATCATGTTTCGCCAGCATGCTGTTATTTCCCTGTGATTTCATTTAAATTTTAAAATGTATGTATTTCTGTTATTTCAATTTTGCACATTAAAACCTTGAAACCCCAGGAAAACCACGCCCCCCATCGGGACGTTAATTAGATAGGTAACGACCACAGGGTGGCCGTCAATTCATCATTTTCCAGAAATGTAATTTAGGATAGAAAATTACTTCATGAACTGCGCCCTTCCACAGGGGCGTTACTTAGATAACTGACGACCCATGGTTAGGCGTCAATTCTGATTTTTTTCAGATTTTTAGAATATCACTTTCAAAAAACGTCACCCATAGGGGCGTCAATTAGATAAACAACGACCCTGGGTAGGTCGTCAATTAAATGAACGTACAGTATCACCCGAAACCTATTTGGAAATAACGTCGCCCTCAGGGGCGTCAATCATGAAAACCACGACCCACGATAGGTCGTTAATTATCCAAACAGCAAATATCACAATTAATGAGCTTAAATGAATTTTCATATGAAAACTTAAGCAAAAAGTTCTCTTATATGCATGCAGGGGCTGATGAGGACACGATTTCTTGGGTCCAGGTTCGTGCAGCGTATTACGGCCTCCCCGAGTTCCAGAGAGCTAGGGTAGATGCCATGGGGTTTGGGGCCTTCCTTAGCATTGAGCCAGTCAGACCAGACCTGCCTTTGATTCAGGTTTTGAGAGAGAGATGGGATAGGTCTAGCCGGGCATTTCTGATGCCATGGGGGCATATGGTTCCTAGTTTGGAGGATGTGGCTAGGATCACCGGGCTGAGGGTAGATGGTGAGGCTGTGAGCGGGATCACCCTACCTGATTATAGTGAGCTTACCCAGAGGCTACTAGGGCTAGAGACGGTCTATGAGACGCCTAGCGAGTGTAGGACCATTTTCCGCACTGACCTTACCATAGCTATGGGGTTGGGGGACTCTAGGCAGAGATCTAGGGAGTCCTTAGAGCAGTTTTCCCAGAGATTGATAGATGGCGCTAGGGCTGCCTACTGCCAGGATCCAGCTGACAGAGAGAGAGCAGACAAAGATTTGAGGAGGTTTCTATTTTTGATGCTCGGGAGATTGCTGCTCGGCACGAAGGGCGACGTCATCAACTGTCGCTTCCTGGGGATACTCGAGGACTTAGAGGGCGTGGGCAGATACGCCTGGGGAGCAGCGCTGCTGGCGCACTTGATAGCCGACCTGTCCACGGGGACAGGTCGAGAGATGACAGTTAGTGGCTTTTCACCTTTTCTTCAGGTATGCATTTTTTTGTTGTTTTTATTCTTTTCCTTTTATCATATGCATATGCATGGTTAACTAATGCAATGTATGGATGCAGATTTGGAGCCATTTGTACATGCCCATGGGGCGTGTTGATCTATGACCCGGAGATGAGGGGTCCTTCCCTCTAGCGCGACGCTGGCTGCCAGTGGTGATCGGAGCCCCACTTGCATATGAGCTGCACGTATTGCGACGGGAGTTCCGAGACTTCCCCGCCTCACTGGTATGCGTGATGTAATTTTTATTTTTGTTTTTATGTGAAATATGATGATGATATGATGATGTGAATGCATGTTTGTGAATGCAGGTGAGGTGGAGACCCTATGAAGGGATGACTGACGAGGGCCAGCCGTGGGTCGTAGCGGGCCGACCTCGTTTTGGGCATGAGCTTTGGGTTCATTGCCTGAACGAGATTGAGTAGTTACGGCTTAGGTTGGTGATGAGGACCCTCGACCTACACCAAGAGTGGATCGAGGTAGGAGAGCCGCGGGGTATAGGCAAGAAGACGCGTGGTCGCACGAAGGTGATCGACTGGAGAGTGTGGTTCTCCGACCAGTATGCAGACTGGCAGCGTGGCGGGACCCGGGTCATTTCACAGGCGACCGACAGCTCCGAGTACCTTCGACGCTACTGGGAGGTTTACGCCGGCCGACCCCATATGAGGGTCCTAGGGGTATGTATGAATGCACTTATTTCTAAATTAAATGCAAATGCTTTTGTATATCTATCATGCAATTAATATGTGATGAATGCAAGATGCGCGGGATATAGTGGCGATGGATGCACAGGCCCACCTACACAGCCTAGAGGCACAGCTAGCCACCACACGGGCAGACCTTGAGACCTTAGTAAGTGTTTAAAATTATTCCTATATGCAAATGAAATTTTTTTTATTGATGATTAGCTACTGACAATCTCAACAAATGCAGCGTGCCCAGTACGGAGCAGTAGAGAGAGAGACAGGAGAGGCCTCCAGCTCGAGAGGGCCTAGTGCAGAGGTGACTACACTAGCAGAGCAGCTAGCAGGGGCAGTGGCACGAGCCGAGGCGGCAGAGCGCAACCTCGCCTCACGGGTAAATTTAAAACTCAAACTTAACCTTGCATTAAATTATTTATATGATATACTCATGAAAATTGTTTCTTACAGACCGAGGAGCTCCGGGCCGCTCTTACTTGCATCGAAGAGGGACAGCGGGCGATGGCCACGCAGGTGAGTTATTTATTTTCAATTGTATGTTGCTTATTCCATGAATTATTGAATTATTGCATTAAATGTGGAACTGATGATCTGTTTAAATGTTTGCAGTCTTCACAGTTACAGGCGGCACATACCCGGGCTGCCCTGGCCGGGACAGAGTTGGCGATCCGTGAGCAACGGGTCGTGGAGCTGGAGCGGGCCTTGAGGCGGCGAGAGGAGCTGCCTCAGGACGTGGCGGAGCTGCGAGTCGCCCTCGAGATGGAGCGGAGAGAGCGTACTCGGGAGCGCGAGGAGCACCAGGCGGAGCGTGTCCGGGACCGCGAGCAGTACCAGGCGGAGCGTGCCCGGGACCGTGAGGAGCGGTCAGCTTGCGATCGAGTGCTTACAGCCTTGAGAGCCCAGCTAGCCGTTGCACAGGAGCGGCTACGAGCGACCGAGGAGCGTCTTCAGCGAGGTCGGGAGCGGGCGCGAGCTGCAGGGTACAGCTTCACTAGCTCTACTTTTATGGCGGGTTCCTCTCTCCGGCAGAGGAGCGAGGCAGAGGAGCCGGCTCGAGCTCCAGCTACTTCCCGGGGGCCCATGCCCCCTCCACCAGCACCTCGTCGGGAGGACGAGAGTGAGGCAGAGAGTAGGAGAGAGGAGGGTGGAGGCGAGAGCTGAGAGTCTTACTTGTACTCCTCCACCCTCACACATGTACTCAGACATTTATGATGTATATATATATGAAATTGAGATTTTGTTACCTGAGCACTTGTGTAGTTGTGTACTTGTACCTTCTTTTCTTTCTCGTCTTTTACATTTGCCCTGTGCTTCCACACTTGAATAAACATGTTAATTCATCTGTTCGACTTGGCCCCTTGCTCAATAAGCAAGGGATGTCTTCACTTTGACCTTGATAACGGGTCAAGGGGCCAAGCCTTTAATCAATGATGGCAAAGAGTAGATATAAAATGCGTCATGCAAGCAAGCAAATGCAAACTAAAAATAAAAGATGCCCATACAAGAATGCAATCAAGCATATGAGAAACAAAGGGCTTGAAATTCCACAGTCATTTTTTTTTGTCATTATTGGTATATATGCCTTTTTTGTTTGAATTTTTGTTTTGAAAGTGACACTTAATTTTGATAAGGACGCCTATTTGAAAATTTTTTTGTTTTGGAGGCGAGTATGGTATAGAGCTTTGAAACCTTGACCATCATAATCTAAAATTCATTAGATTTTCTCAAGAGACTTAACAAAAGAGTCAACGTGACTTATACTTAGGCTTTTACTCATATTTTCTCGCAGCCCATCCTTCTTAGTTGGTCTTTGCCATTCTTCGAGTTCACAACCCACCATGAAGGGAGAAGGGAAGAATGATTAAGGAAGCTCACGAAAGGTTTTCAAGAACGGGGCACACTCCTCCCCTGCCCTAATGCCTGTTGGGATTCGGTCTTCGGCTTAGGGAAATTTTGTTGCTCTTTTTGCCCTTATTCATGCATGCTTACGACCAAGGTTTTCCTTGCGGGGACTTTGCCCTCTTGACATGCTTTCTTTTATCATAACTTCCTTTTCTTTTTTTCTTTTCTTAAACAGATAAAGACCAAATTGTACTTGGGCTTTAAGTATTTTGTTCCCTTTTGGGCCCTGACTTCTACCTACTAGGGCGGCGGGCAGGCTTGGTTGGTAACCCCTAACTTGTGTTCCCTCTCGTGAGCCGAAAGGAAAAGAATAGGTAAGGCTTTTACACTCTTGATTGGGTCGGACTTTCCTTGAATTTCGGGCTGCTCGAGTTTAAGAATAAAGCATGTAGTGTGTGCGTGAATTGACCCAAGAGTTAAACCGTCGAGACTGAAGAATGAATTAAAGATTTTGATTTTTTCGGTGTCGTGGCCCATGTACTATACCAGCCTCCAAGATTTTTTCTTTTTGTTTTGTTTTGTTTTTGCTCTTTTTGCTCTTTTTTCTTTTTCTCTTTTTGTTGTTTTTTTTTTCATTTTTAGGGATAGTATTTCTTTAGATAGAGACCATTCCAAGGATGAGTTAGCTCTTCGCCTTCAGCATTAATCAATTTATAAGCGTTGCCAGGATAAACATCTTTTTATAATAAAGGGGCCTTCCTAATTAGGTTGGAGTTTTGAACGAGGCCCACCTGGTTTTACAAAGATTCTTTTAATCACCAATTCACCAACTTTGAATTTTCTCTCAATCACTTTCTTTTGATAAAAACATGAAAGCCAGTTTTGATAAATACGTGCATGCTCGGCGGCAGCCAGACGCTTCTCATCTAGGAGTTCCAACTGGGCAAGGAGGGATTCGCGACGCTCATCAATAGAGAATTCCTTGTCCAATTGTACTCGCAGAGAAGGAACAAGAATCTCGTAAGGAACTACCGCCTCCATTCCGTAAGTTAGGGCGAAAGGGGTTTGCCCAGTAGGAGTACGAATGGAAGTGTGATAGGCCCAAAGAGCTTCAACCAATTTTTCTGGTCAATTCGTAAATTTGTTAGCTTCACACGTTTTCTTAACAATCTTAATCAAAGTCTTATTAGTTGCCTCTGCTTGGCCATTGTCCTGCGGATAATAAGGAGATGAATGATGTAATGCAATGTTATACCTGTTGCAGAGGTCCTGAAGTTCTTAAGAGATGAATTGGGGTCCATTGTCGGTGACGATGGTACTTGGGATGCCGAACCTTGCGATGATATTCTTCATTATGAACTTGCAGACGGTTGACGCTTTTATCTCCACGTAAGCTTCCACTTCCGCCCACTTGGTGAAGTATTCCGTCGCCGTCAGTATGAATGACTTTGGTTTTGTGAGGAGGGTCGGATCACCAAGGGGTCCAATGATATCGAAAGCCCACATGGAGAAAGGCCATGGGGAAGATACGGGATGGAGTGAGGAAGCAGGAGAATGAATTTTGTCGGCGTGCAGTTGACACTTAACACACCTTCGAACATAGATAGAACAATCCTCTTCTAGAGTGGGCCAATAGAATCCTTGCCTGAGGATCTTCTTAGCAAGCATCTGGCTATTGACATGGCCACCACACACTCCCGAATGGGCCTCTTCCACAACTTTCCAAGATTCATCATCATCTAGACATCTTAACAAAACTCCAGTGAGACCTCTTCTGTAAAGCACACCTCCAATTAGAGTGTATCGCTGGGCAACCCTTCTAATGGCTTTCTT
The DNA here is from genome assembly GCA_022559845.1 of Amorphophallus konjac. NCBI lineage: Eukaryota > Viridiplantae > Streptophyta > Magnoliopsida > Alismatales > Araceae > Amorphophallus > Amorphophallus konjac. The sequence goes on from CM040122.1 coordinate 40,072,367, forward strand.
TTCTTCTGCCGTAGCTTCTTCAGGATATGATTGATCCTGGCAATATTTAGCAATTTTATAATACCACGGCTTTTCTTCATCATCCAATTCTTCTTCCAAGTCCAATAGCATGACCTCCTTATTCTCAATAATTCTGCCTTGCTCAACCTTCCTAAGCACCTCTTCCTTAATCCTAAGAAAAGATAGGTCTTGAATAGCGGGAATGAGCCGCTTACGAACAGTGATGAGTGGGAATCCCTTTCGGGAAGGAGAACCAAGGAAGATGCAAGAGAAGCAAGAGCATCAGCTAGAATGTTATGGTCACGAGGGACGTGAACGAAGATTAGTTTGGTGAAAAGCTTGGTGTAAGCAGAAGTCAATTCTTGGTAGGGCTTGAGTTTAGGATTGAGCGTGCGGCACTTGGAGAGCACTTGGTGAAGAATAAGCTGACTATCACCTACAATTCGCAATTGGGTAACACCGAGTTGATGAGCGGCCTCCAGTCCAGCCAAAAGAGCCTCGTACTCAGCTATATTATTTGTAACTGGAAATGCAAGCTGAGAAGCGAGCGGAATGGTGATACCCTCCGGTGATAGAAGAACAATACCAATCCCTTTCCCTTTTGAATTCAAAGCTCCATCAAAATGTAATGTCCATCTTGAATCGGATTGATTGACAGACATTAGTTCCTCATCTGGAAACTCTGAGCGAACAGGGTCAAATCTAGGGAGAGGATGGTGAGCAAGATGTTCTGCTATGGCATAGCCTTTAATCATTTTTTGCTGAATGTAGAAGATGTCAAACTGAGAGAGGAAGCTTTGCCATCGCGCCAATCGGTCAGTGAGAACAGATTTTTCAAGAAGGAACTTGATTGGATTCATACGAGGAATGAGATGAACCTCGTGAGCTAGAAAATAATGCTTGAGTTTCTGAACTACCTAGACTAAAGTTGCACAAGTCTTCTCCATGGCTGAGTACCTCTGCTCACATGGGTTAAAGAGTTTTGACAAGTAGTAGGCTGCCCTCTCTTTTCCTTCTTCATCAACTTGGGCTAGAACAGTGCCTACAGAGTCATCCAGGACAGAAATATAAAGAACAAGCGGTTTGCCCTGAACTGGCGGCCTCAGGACAGGAGGATTTGATAGATAATCCTTCAATCCGTCAAAAGCTGCCTGACACTTGTCATCCCAAAGAAACTTGACTCCCGGCTTGGTAAGCTCGTAGAACGGCCTGCATCTTTGTGAATGCTGAGAGACAAATCGGCGAATAAATTGCAACCTCCCGATTAATCCCCGAACTTCCTTCAAATTCTTGGGAGGAGGCATTTCTCTTATGGCCTTTGCCTTATTGGGATCAATTTCAATACCCCTCTTACTAACAATGAATCCAAGCAACTTCCCTGATGAAACACCAAATACGCATTTCTTGGGACTCATTTTCAAATGGTACTCCCGTGCTCTTTGTAAGACTTTAGCTAGAACCCCGGGATGCTCAATCCTTGTTCTTGATTTTACTACCAGGTCATCCACATACACCTCAATATAAATGTGGATCATATCATGAAAAATAGCCATCATGGCCCTTTGATAGGTGGCTCCAGCGTTCTTAAGTCCAAAAGGCATGACCACATAACAATAAGTTCCCCATGGTGTAGTGAACGACGTTTTCTCTTGATCCTCCTCAGCCAAGCGAATCTGATTATAACCTGAGAAGCCATCCATAAAGGAGAGAGTCTCAAATCCTGCCGTGTTGTCAATCAAAACATCGATATGAGGGAGGGGGAAGTCATCTTTAGGACACGCGCAGTTGAGGTCCTGGAAGTCTATACAAATCTGACCTTTCCATCTTTCTTCATGACTAGGACGATGTGAGCCACCCAATTAGGATAGAGGACAACTCTAACAAATCTGGCCTTATGCAACTTATCGACCTCTTCTTTCATTTTTAAAGCCATATTAGGGTGGAAACGTCTCAACCGCTGTTTGACCGGGACAGACCCTGGTTTAAGTGTAAGCCGATGTTCAACGAGCGCAGGATCTAGTCCGGGCATATCTTCGTAACTCCATGCAAATGTGTCATTGTATTCTTGAAGAACCAAAATGATCGCCTCCTCTTCGGATGGCGGCAAGTTCTTTGAGATGAGGACGATCCTAGGGTCTTCTTCTGTACCCAGATTTATTTCTTTGGTAGGTTCTTCTACTGAGACTGATGGTTCATCAATCTTCTCATGTCACTAGCAAAAGCATCAGCCTCGTCCTCATATTCTTCGTAACTTTCATCCCCCTCTTCAACAGGGTCTTCATCATTCATAATCTCATAGACACCAAAGCCCTCATTAGAAGCATAAATATCCTCATACTCTATCTCTGGCAGGATAATCGGATTCTCCACAAATTCCGGGATGGCTAAGCAAGCCCGACATCTTCTAGCTAACTCCAACAAGAATCTACGGGGAATCTGCTTACCCTTGGACTTCTTATGTGAAGCTACCCCATGAGTTTGAAAACTAGAGGAAAAAGAACAACTAGCTTGATCACTAGAAGATGGGGAAGAAAAGGCAGGTACAGAAGGGGATACAGACGAAGTCCCCTCACCGGAGGGGTAGGGGAGGTCCCTTAACAGATTCGGGAAGAGCGGCCCCGGGATCGGGACACACTCGGAAAGAAGATAGGAGGTCTTCTCAACGTAGATGGATTGGGAAGTTTGAATTTTGGCGTTTTTTTTTTCGTTTTCAAGGAGAAAGCAATGGGAGGTGGAAATAGGAGGTGGAGTGGAGAATGAAAGTTTGGCGAAGGATTGAATCAATGATGACCCACGCGGGGGGGTAATGGAGAGTTTGGAAAATTGCTCGAGGAGCAAGGGAGGAATTGGAAGAGAAACATGTAGTGAATTTGGAGAGAAGTTTATTAAGACCGCAGGCGGCCTAGGGATATCTGAAAAGAACACCCGATCAATCAAACGGACAATAGCCGTCGGGTGAATGGATTTGGTAAAGAAAAGGCCGGCCCACAGCCTGTCTATATTGAAACCCTCTTCAAACGGCACATCGGGTTCTCCAGTATCTGAATAGTCACTCAGAAGATGCCTCTTGTCTGTAATTACTGCTGGCTTTTCAATCAACTCATGAATCAATGGCGGCCATTCTGGATCAGTCGGCATGAACAAGCGGCTAAGAGCAATAGAGATATCATTCACGTCAAACCATCTATACCAGTTGTAGATCGTGATAAATCCACACATGAACATGGGGAGTTTTAAATAAGAGAAAAAATATATATGTGGAGATGATGATATGAAGATAAAGAAGCAAATAAGCACGTGGTGCTATGGAGGAGGGTGATCGCCAGAGGGGTTACCTCAATAACAAATAAAGAAGATCGCAAATACCTGATGAAAAATTGAACGCGGGATAGATTGTGAATTCCCTCCTCCGCCTTCAATCGGCCGGCCGATGAAGGGGGTTTTTCCTTATTGATTATCCTTGCAAAAATAAGACAAAATAAACAAGAAGGAGATCAGCCAAGTGCACGTAGTATCAATCCAAAGATGACATGAAGATAAAAAAAAGACAAAAACATGCGCACCTTATTTTTTTGGTTTTTTTTTAAAACCCCTAAAGAGGAATTAGGGAAAAGAAGAGATATGTGATGAAGCTTAATGCAAACGTAAAAGAACAAGAGACAATGATGATGATGGAACTAATGCAAACGCAAAAGAAGAAAAAAAACACAGTGGTGATCGGTTGATGATGAAGAAGCAACACAGAAAAAATATAAGAAAACCCTGATGTCCCTGACGACAGTAAAGGGAAACAAAGTGGACGCGGCCGGCTAGATGCAGAGGAAGCAGAGCCCCTTCAAACAATCGCACAGGAGGAAGACGGAGCTCTGTAACCTGTAAACTGTAAACCTCTGTTTGATTTGAATTCTCTGACCCGTCTAACCTCTTAACCTGTGAACTCTTCAACCTCTTGAACCTCTGCCTCGATCGACCAGAGCATCCTTTTATAGGATTTCAATCGAAGATAAGCTCAAATTTGGGAAGATAAGGATAGGCAATGATCAAAGAAGGCAGGACTCTAGCTCCAATTCGAGCAAGGAGACCATTGGAGGCAGGGAACTCTTCGGGAAAGAGGAGTTAAAGCAGGACACGAAACGGAAAACACGACCTTGCGAAAGGCGTCAAATCCCAAATTGACGACCTTCATAAAGACGTTATTCAAAACACGACCATGAGCAAGGGCGTCACTTCTTGGATTAAATTTTGGCAATAAAACTTACCTTATATGAAAATTAAGAGAACACGCCTATGATGAAGGCGTTAATTGAAAAGACGCCCTGAGGAAGGACGTTAATCAATAATTTAAATTAATTTTGAATTTATTTTGGAACCGGATAATACCAAGAATTGACGCCCTGACATTTAGTCGTCCTTTCTTTTGAACACGCCTTGTGTTAGGTCGCTATTAAAAACACTCCCCTCTTCAGGTCGCGAATCACAAAATGCAAGAACAAATCAAAACCACACACAAAAAGATAGAAAAACTTCATATTATGAATATATTGAAGTTCACTTTGGGGCGTCATCATAGTGACATGAGATTTGATCAACATAGCGTCAATTTTGGCGTGTCTACAGCTGCCCCGCCTTGGCGTCTGCTTTGCAAGGGAGTGAGATGAAATGAAGGTGAAAAGTGCAACAAGCGGAATGAAGTGAAGTGAACTGATAAGGAGACGCCAAGGTGTGATGTGACACGCCTCAGACACTAAGCATTGGAAATCTTTCCAAGATTCAAAGCGAAACAACTCCGAGTGATTCTAGGGAAACATCGATTTGTTGGATAAAGGAGATTAAACTAAATAAATAAAAATGTAAGGAAAAAGGTGTGTGCGCGGGCACGACAGGGAAAGACCATTGGAGAGGGGTTACCAGTCAATGTGGACGTGCTACAACCAAGGTAGATTTGCAGAAAAATAAAGAGAATTGAGATGGAGATCCAACAAAGGGACATTTTTCAAGTAATCAGCCTGAGCGGCTTCAGATAGAATAGAGTACTCAATTTGGAATGGAATATCTCATGTCAACTCAATCAAGAGCGAGTGACCTTCATTATTGCCTTAATATGAAGATTTTCAGCATGAAGCTCAAAGTCCTACATGATGCATGCTGGGCTAAAAGAAATGGTTAAAACAAACTAAGAATATAGAAAATAATCAAGGATAATATTGCTAAGCCATCCAGATTTGGTCAAGAATCCAAGTTTCTGAGCTGATACTAAGCCGAAGCCCGTTTGTCCGCGCATCAACTCAGAAAATGGAACCATCGTCCCAGACCTTTAACGACTCAACGGCCTATCCGTGCGATCAAGATTCTCCTGGAACTATCACTGTTTTTGATGAAGGGGAACTCAAATTCCAGGTTCATCAGAACCACAAGGTCCTTGATATACTATAATAGCGTAGATACCATATAGTATAAATGCTTACAGAAAATAAATACAAGATGATGAGCGTGATGTTACTTCCACGAGCAACCCTAGCGTCTCGAAACCTGCACTCTGCTGCACTCGAAACTCATTAGTCCTCACATGATTAAAAAAATAATCCTCAATTTCAAAAAATGATCATAAGTGATTAATTAAAACAATTTCAATAAAATAAAAGCACTTAAGTTCATCAGATCACATTCAGAGAACCAAATTTATACACTCACAAAAACACGCCTGTCTATAACGGCGTCAAAATCATGAAAGGCGCCTTATCATGAGGGCGTCAAAAAGAGAAACACGCCCTTTATCAAGGCGTGAACAACATCGATAGTTCAAGAAGGAAACGACCCACTAAAGGCGTTACACAAATCACGACCTATGTAAGGTCGTCAATTCAAGAATTGACGCCCTAACAGAAGGCGTTAATTAACCTCAAGCTTCCGTTTCCAAATCGAAAGCCAAACCCAGTCCTAATAGCCCTCAACCTCTAACTCCGAACAGCCTTAAGATCTCCCGGACCTCTATAAAGGGAAAGCAATTCCAATCAATCAAAGCAATCCTTAGAGCTCTGTTCTACTGCTTCTTCTTCCGTCTGTTCTTCTGCAGGCACCGCAACCGTCAGAACCTCTTCCTGGAAACCGAAGATGGAGAGGGCGATTAAGAGGTCCAAGTCCTCCACTCCCAGGTTAACCGATATCAATGGGCATATAAGCAGCAGGATCTCCATGAACCAAGTAATATATCTTCTGTTCTTCTCTTACTTAACTTCCCCGAACCAAAAGACGTTTTCAACTGTTCTGCTATTCCTGCATGCTCACTTGTTCTTCTGTCCATGCATTCTTTTCTGTTCATTGTTTTCCACAGGACTATCCATTGGTTCCAGGAGCTAGGAGATTTACAAAAAACAAGTGGCTCCCCCTTATCCTTTCCAAGCTTTCTTCAGACATGAGAATTTATCTTGCAAGATGGCACCTTTTGGGCCTAGTCACCCATGCCAAACATCATGATCAGATCCATTTAGATTGGGCAGCCATAGGAGCTCTACTTGAAATATGGCACCCTTCCACTCATACCTTTCTCTTTTCAACTTTTGAAGCCACTATCTTATTAGAGGAATTGGAGATCATCTTGGGTTTGAAGAGAATGAAGCAAGGAGATGAAGAAAAGATGGCCATCATGCCAAAACCAATCTTTTCCCAAGAACTGTTAACAAGCTTAATTCTTAGCCCAAACTTAGTGAACCAAATCAAAGCTACCAAAGGCATCAACCTTCTAAAGCTTACTTCATGGGTGTACAAGAGAGCAGACCAAGCCAAAGAAGATGAGGAGATAGAGCGGGTAGCAAAAGCCTTCGTGGTGTGCTTAGCAGGAGCGATCTTATTCCCATCCACGGAGGACTTTCTAGAAGAGGCCCAATTAAGCGCCATAGTGAGCTTATGGGAAGGAGATAGAGTTGGACCGGCTATTCTAGCCTATCTCTATAGCGGGCTCACCTCGGCGGCGATGGGAAGGCCCATCTACGGGTGCATGCTAGCACTCTCTAGTTGGGTTGATCTTCCCTTCAAGTTCGATCCATGTGGTGAGGCCCAACAACCCTCAAGAATCTTTTCAAAAAGCCCACTCTCCTATATGATCGGTGCACTTGGGATAAGCAATAGAGTGATGAACCGAATTCCTCAAATCAAAAGGAGAGTGCAATGGAGAGAGCATCTCAAAGTAATGCCCAAGAATCTCTTCACTTGCACCCCGGGAATACTCAAGACTCAAGATCTCCATGCAAGATTTTCTCCCGGGACGGATCTTCGACTTATAGGCGCTTCGGAATTTGTCTTGTACAATTCACACCGGTGCCTTCCTCAACTCGGGCTTCCACGGCGAATCCTCGAAGATCCCTCTCATCTTCCTGCAATCCAGACACGAGATTTAGGCGGCAATGAGGATGGTGAAGAATGCACAACAGTTCAAGCTCTCTGGAAAATCTGCAAGACTTATCAACCTGTAGAAAGCTTGGAAGAAGACAGGGAACAGTGGAAGACATATGTAATAGCTTTGAGAAAATTGAGCCCCAAGGTGGCTCATTAAGCATTGTAATCTTTTCTTTCAAATAAACCATGATATTTCCTTTAATTGAGCCATCTATACTGTTTTTTTTTCTGATTGAATGTTCCAACGTTCTGTGATTCTGTTGCAAATAACGCCTCTAGCAAGGCCGTGATTTATCAAAAGGACGCCTCAGACAATGTCGCCTTCAACATTCCAGTTCACACATTTGACGCCTTCACCAATAGGCGTTAACTAAAAAAAATGACTTAGAACAGGGCGTTAATTGATTCAAATTCCCCAAAAGTATTCGTTGAAATTCCAAAAGTAACGCCCTTAGAAAAGCCACGTTTCAACAAGGTAACGCCTCAAGCTCAGGCGTTAATCAAAATCGTAATAATTGCTTCAATCACATCAATCAACGCCCATTGAATACGTCTGACGACGGTTATCATTCCCCATGCAAATAAAATTGACGCCTCAAGATACGTCGTCATCCTTATAAAAACGCCCACTTCCACAGTCGCTACTTGAACAAAACACGCCCCTCCTCAGGGCGACTTCTTTTCGAATGCTAAAAAACCTTTCCCCCTTTCTTCTTCCTCCTGCTTCGTTCAATTTCCCCCTCTTCTGCAAAACCCTAACCGAAGCTCTCTTCCCCTCTTTCTCTCCCTCTCTCTCTGATGTGACACGACCTCGGACCTAATGCAAGCAAGCACAATCGCATTCAAAACGGGCCAAATTGGGCCACCGCTCTATCGTCACTCACCCAAGCCCGGGGTGACTTGGCAATGCCAAGGGGAGGATGTGGGGTTGGGCCCTTACTGGTAGAGGGCCAGCAAGGCTAAGACTTGATTCCCAAAGGGTGGGGATGCCCAAATCAAGGGGGCCGACAAAGTGCCAAAGGCACCGGTTGCAATATTCCCACGGTGATCACTCAAGTTTATGGGGCTTGAGGATCGGGCTCTCACTCGCATAACCAGCGGAATTAAGAACTAATATTGAAAGACAAGCACTAATTGGAGTGATGGTTTGAGCACTTACTCGACCGGTTTGAAGAAACCGGTCCGGTCGGAGACGAGGGCGAGCGGGGAGGCGAGTGGATCCCCACACGCCGCGGCGGTGTCGCTTGACCTGCCCCAAACAAATTACACCACTACACCTCTCGCAGGAGGGGGAACTTGGGGTGGGGGTTAATGATATTACATCAATACTACCTCCACGCAGGGAGGGGCCTTCAGCCGGCCAAGCGGGGTGGGGAAACCAAAGCAAAGAACGAGGAACAAGGGTGGACGCCGAATCTGCCTGCTGTCAGCGAACCAGGATAGAGGGTCAGTGTTGCTGTTGTAGATCTTGCTCAGGAATTGTGCTGATGGCGAGACTGGCGGAGAAATCTTCGTAACAGGAAGGGAAATGCCTAAGAATTTTTGTAATTTCTTCTGGAGTCTCTGCTGGACGGGGCAGGAGCTTGAACAGGGCCTCTGTTTCTCGGACTAGCAGGAGCAGGTCACCAACAGCAGGATGTAGAGGCTGTCCTAACTGCTCCCGAACTTCAAATTTGATGCCGTCAGTGCCGTTAGAACTGTGGGTGAGTCCTCTTTGCAGCAAAATAAACGGGGATGCCAGAAGAGAACGGAGACGATCTGTGGAGCCAGAAGAGTGAGAAAGGTGTCGATGCAGACTGGGGAAGGCAGAGCCGTGTGACCGTGGAAGAAAATTGGTAACTTCTGTTCCCAGATGCTGAATGGGCTTCCGCTTCTTGATTCTGAAAGTAGACAGGCTGATGAAGAACTTTGAAGAAGGACTTGAAGACTGATTCCTTCGGGGCTGGTCGTGGCAGAGCTTCTAAGCCGGCTCAGGTCCTCAGCCGAGGCAGAACCGCGCAGCTGTGGGAGAATGGACCTCCTGGACGACTCGGAGATCGGAAGAAGACGAACCACGTCGGTTGCGAAGGCGACTAGCAGACGCTTCCGACGATGGCTCTTAGGTCTTCAAACTTATTCGTAGGAGGTCGTGGTGGCCGCTGCAAGTTGCTGGTCTGCTGTAGATCTTCAGTTGAGAGCTGTAGGTTGATGATGATGGGGGGGAATGGGGTATATGGGAGGGGAAATGGGGGTGGATTAGTGTGGGGAAAGCCCGGGCTGTGAGGGGGTCTAGGAGGGGGTGTTCTAAGGTGGAGGAAGGGAAGAATGGGGTCTGGAAGGGGGTCTAACAGGTGGTGGGAGGAGGAGCTACGAATTTGGGAAGGTGGGTGAGAAGAGAAAGTGAGGGGGGGGCACAAGTGAGTGGAGGGAAGGGTGGATTTCAAATTTGAAATGGCCTTGGAAGTTGTGGGGTTGTGTGGGGAAGGGGTTGATTGTGTTGGAATGGGGAAAGTGGTGTTGGAATGTGGAAGATGGTGTTGGAATGGTGAGTGATCTTCTTGGGACTAGGGGGGTGGAGTAATGGAGGCCATGGGGAAGTGGAGGGCTTTAATGATGGTAGGTGGGGGTTGAGGTGGTTGGGAAGGGAGGAGAGAGAAGAAAATTCAAAATTGGGTGTTGAGGAGAGAGAAAGTGGAGTGAAAAAGAGAGATTAAGAGAGGGAAGGGTGGGGAATCTCTCCCCTAGGGTTTCTCACCCAAAAATTGTTGGAATCACTCCACTAAACTAAGCTTTGGACTCTCAAATGATATTTTTTTCATTGATTGATTCCTTACCTCCAAATGAAGGAAATGGGGCCCTATATATAGGAAACCCACATTTTACAATAAGACCCTGACAAAAGACTCATTGACAAATAACCGAAGGGGTAGGGGAGCTCATTGGGCCAAGCCCGAAGAAATGGGCCCAATTAGCACATTACACATTATAATGACACTCAAACATAGGAAAATAAATGCAAGACCTAGGGACATGACTCAAATAAAATGCAAATTACATCAAATGACTCAAGTAAAATTACATAGGACTCAAAATTAAATGACTAAACCATGCCGGATGCAAGCGGGGCGAGGAGACGAGCTATGAATGTGGGCATGGAAGGTGATGTCTACATCATACTCCCGGGTGCGGAGAACTCGACTCCGTCGAGTAAGTATCCTTCCCTCCTTGGAAGGTGTAGAAGTGGTACTGCCTTCAAGTCTTCCGAACGAGACCGATCCATCCACCTGCCGAGATAGCGGTCATATACCTTGCTCCGAGTGGTAGTGACTTGTTCATCCAATATTTGTTCAATTTGTTCACGCTGGACTCTCTTGGCTGGTGGTTTATCATCATGGGTGGGTGCTCTCTCAAGGGAAGAAGTAGGCTCAATCTCCTCACTAGGTACCACCGTGCGTCCCTTATATGGCACTAGGTCGGCAACAATGAATGTGGGACTTATTCCATACTCCTCAGGGAGATCTAACTCGTAGGCAATTGCACCATGCGCCTCAAGACCTGGAAGGGACCAGCCCCACGTGGCCTCAGTTTAGAGTTGGCTCCCGGGGAGAGCCTCTCCGTCCTTACCATGACAAAGTCACCCTCATGGAATTCTTGGTGACGCCGATGAGAGTCGGCCCGCCTCTTATAAGCCTCATTCTTTTTGCTTATGTGCTTGCAAAGGCTTTCATGCAATTTTGTGAATGTTTTCATTCTAGGGGTGATGGGTGGACCTGGGCAACCAAAAGTAGACCACTCATGCTTTGATGCCAAGAAGACTTTGATGGATTTTGGAGGGCCGGGGCAACCATATGTGGACTTATCATGCAATGTTGTCACGTAGACTTTGGTGGGCCTAGTTGGGTCGGGGCACCCGTAGGTGAACCTATCATGCAAAGTGGTGATGAATGTAGGGGGACCTGGACATCCGTAGATGCTTTTGACATGCTTAAGACCCATGATGCATGAAGGTGGACCATGACATCTAAATATGGACCACTCATACTTTCTACTTGACATGTGGGTGATATGAATGAATGGACCCAATATAGTGTTCATGCCAAGGGGTATGGTAAGTCTAGACACATGCATGCTTTTCCCAAAGGTGACTTCCATGTGTATAGGTGTGGGACAACCCTTGAACTCCCATTGGAAAGGATCGAATGGATCTAAGAAGGTGATCATCATGGGGTGGGGCAAAACTTTATTACCTAGGGATATGTGGCCCAAGGTCATGGCTCCCAAGGAGTAACCCGGGTCTAAGATGGAGTGAATTGGGTCAAACATTGTGAGTTGGTTTAGGGAAAGGTGGGTGGTGGATAAACTGTTTGGGTCACACGAGTCTCTTGACTGCCATTGGAATGGATCATATTGATCATAAAATGGGTTACCTAGGGGGAGGAACTCCATGTCCTCAAGATCCTCAAAAGGTGCTAAGTCATCCTTCTCCATGATAGTTGGGCCAATGTTCTTGGCAAGTGGGTCAGCATGAGTGGAGGGCTTGACTTTCTACCCGAGATAAGAAGCTCTAAATCGAGGAGAAGGTTGGGCTCATCGGGTGTAGGTAGGAATAGAAGGAGGTCGCTAGTGTAGCAACCAATGGTGCAAATCGAGGTGATAGACCCTATGCATAGGTGTAGGAGGCTAAGGCTCCTAGGTTGTTCTACCATAGGGGTCAACATGCTAGTCATCTCTAATTGCCAAGCTAAGCCCTTGAGAAGGTCCTCTAAGGTTTCCACTTGGTAGGATGTTTGGATTATGGTGTGATAGGAGGAGATGTGCACTATGGGAAGGTTTTCCTTTATGGGAAGGTAATCGTGGGCCGTGATCTCTCTTATTGGGCTCTTCTTTAGCCAACTAATAAGGGGCTCCTCTAAGATGAGTTTGGCCCTAACTAGAGAGGGTGGTGTAACGTGAAGGTCATCATGTGATGCTTCTTTTTCTTCTTGGTCATGGGTTTCCTCCAAGGTAGGGAGTGGGTTTGGGGTGTTCACCACTATTAGATCGGGTATGGGTTCTTCTTCCAAGGAGGTGAGAGGGGCTTTTGAGGGTGTAGTGATGATTGGGGCATGGTGTATCCGGGGTGGTAGGTAGTGGGAAACTTGGGTTAGGATAGGTAAGGGTAGTAGTGGAGGCTTTGGTGGGAGTTGGATTGGGGTAGGGAGAGGAAGATGGGTGGGTTGAAGGGGTTTGGGTTGATTGGTTTTGAGAGGAGTGTCCCCTTTTGGGGGTGATGGAGAGGTAGTGGTGAGGGTTACCATGGGCCTAGGTGGAGGGTTGGCCATGGGGCCCAATTGGGTATGGGGACCTATGGTTGTGGTGTGGACTTGGAGGTGGGGTGTAAATGTAGTGGTTGGGGTGGGAGAGATGGGAAGTGGTAGGGAATGGGTGATTGGGGTCTTGGATTGACCGGGTGGGGATGAAGGAGTTGAAGTGCTCCTTGGGCTTTTGTGATTTGAGTAGGAGGGAGAGGGTTGGAGAGTGTAGGTTTTCCTAAGCTCGACCTTCATCTCATCCCAAGTGCTAATGGGGGCCTCCCTGCGGATCCTTCTTAAACCTTCCACAACTAACCAATGAGTTTTAGCTTGTTTGGAGAGGTGTGCCTTGGCTAGCCTCATTCTCCTTTCTTCGTTCAAGGGGCAACTTTTAAAGAATTGGTCTAGGGAAATCTCCCAATCTAGGTAAAGGCTTGGGCTGTTGGATCCATCAAAGGCGGGGGTTTTGATTTTCAAGTGTTCTAAAAATATGGTTTCTAGATCTCCCCAAAGGTCACTCTCATTCACTCTTGGTGTACGGCTATTTCCTTCAAGTCGGTCGAGTCGAGACATGATATCTTCAAGACGATTAAGGACATTAGGTAGGGCTTCTATGATAGAGTTGTTGCTACCCACTTTGTTGGCAATGGAGCTTCCATGAGGATTTGGGCTTCTTGGGAAAGTTGATGGGGATGGATATGACGGGTATGAAGTGGCCATTCTAATGGACATGGGAGATGCAACCGAGCACTCTAAATGCATAAACATGCCCTAGGACCAACTTGTGGAGAGACAAGTTGTGAACTTGCTCTGATACCACTTGATGTGACACGACCTCGGACCTAATGCAAGCAAGCACAATCGCATTCAAAACGGGCCAAATTGGGCCACCGCTCTATCGTCACTCACCCAAGCCCGGGGTGACTTGGCAATGCCAAGGGGAGGATGTGGGGTTGGGCCCTTACTGGTAGAGGGCCAGCAAGGCCAAGACTTGATTCCCAAAGGGTGGGGATGCCCAAATCAAGGGGGCCGACAATGTGCCAAAGGCACCGGTTGCAATATTCCCACGGTGATCACTCAAGTTTATGGGGCTTGAGGATCGGGCTCACACTCGCATAACCAGCGGAATTAAGAACTAATATTGAAAGACAAGCACTAATTGGAGTGAAGGTTTGAGCACTTACTCAACCGGTTTGAAGAAATCGGTCCCGGTCGGAGACGAGGGCGAGCGGGGAGGCTAGTGGATCCCCACACGCCGCGGCGGTGTCGCTTGACCTGCCCCAAACAAATTACACCACTACACCTCTCGCAGGAGGGGGAACTTGGGGTGGGGGTTAATGATATTACATCAATACTACCTCCACGCAGGGAGGGGCCTTCAGCCGGCCAAGCGGGGTGGGGAAACCAAAGCAAAGAACGAGGAACAAGGGTGGACGCCGAATCTACCTGCTGTCAGCGAGCCAGGATAGAGGGTCGGTGTTGCTGTTGTAGATCTTGCTCAGGAATTGTGCTGATGGTGAGACTGGCGGCGAAATCTTCATAACAGGAAGGGAAATGCCTAAGAATTTTTGTAATTTCTTCTGGAGTCTCTGCTGGACGGGGCAGGAGCTTGAACAGGGCCTCTGTTTCTCGGACTTGCAGGAGCAGGTCACCAACAGTAGGATGTAGAGGCTGTCCTAACCGCTCCCGAACTTCAAATTTGATGCCGTCAGCGCCGTTAGAACCGTGGGTGAGTCCTCTTTGCAGCAAAAGAAACGGGGATGCCAGAAGAGAACGGAGACGATCTGTGGAGCCAGAAGAGTGAGGAGGTGTCGATGCAGACTGGGGAAGGCAGAGCCGCGTGACCGTGGAAGAAAATTGGTAACTTCTGTTCCCGGATGCTGAATGGGCTTTCGCTTCTTGATTCTGAAAGTAGACAGGCTGATGAAGAACTTTTAAGAAGGACTTGAAGACTGATTCCTTCGGGGATGGTTGTGGCAGAGCTTCTAAGCCGGCTTAGGTCCTCAGCCGAGGCAGAACCGCGCAGCTGTGGGAGAATGGACCTCTTGGACGACTCGGAGATCGGAAGAAGACGAAACCACGTCTGTTGCGAAGGCGACTGGCAGACGCTTCCGACGATGGCTCTTGGGTCTTCAAACTTATCCGGAGGAGGTCGTGGTGGCCGCTGCAAGTTGCTGGTCTGCTGTAGATCTTCAGTTGAGAGCTGTAGGTTGATGATGATGGGGGGGAATGGGGTATATGGGAGGGGAAATGGGGGTGGATTAGTGTGGGGAAAGCCCGGGCTGTGAGGGGGTCTAGGAGGGGGTGTTCTAAGGTGGGGGAAGGGAAGAATGGGGTCTGGAAGGGGGTCTAACAGGTGGTGGGAGGAGGAGCTACGAATTTGGGAAGGTGGGTGAGAAGAGAAAGTGAGGGGGGGGGGCACAAGTGAGTGGAGGGAAGGGTGGATTTCAAATTTGAAATGGCCTTGGAAGTTGTGGGGTTGTGTGGGGAAGGGGTTGATTGTGTTGGAATGGGGAAAGTGGTGTTGGAATGTGGAAGATGGTGTTGGAATGGTGAGTGATCTTCTTGGGACTAGGGGGGTGGAGTAATGGAGGCCATGGGGAAGTGGAGGGCTTTAATGATGGTAGGTGGGGGTTGAGGTGGTTGGGAAGGGAGGAGAGAGAAGAAAATTCAAAATTGGGTGTTGAGGAGAGAGAAAGTGGAGTGAAAAAGAGAGATTAAGAGAGGGAAGGGTGGGGAATCTCTCCCCTAGGGTTTCTCACCCAAAAATTGTTGGAATCACTCCACTAAACTAAGCTTTGGACTCTCAAATGGTATTTTTTTCATTGATTGATTCCTTACCTCCAAATGAAGGAAATGGGGCCCTATATATAGGAAACCCACATTTTACAATAAGACCCTGACAAAAGACTCATTGACAAATAACCGAAGGGGTAGGGGAGCTCATTGGGCCAAGCCCGAAGAAATGGGCCCAATTAGCACATTACACATTATAATGACACTCAAACATAGGAAAATAAATGCAAGACCTAGGGACATGACTCAAATAAAATGCAAATTACATCAAATGACTCAAGTGAAATTACATAGGACTCAAAATTAAATGACTAAACCATGCCGGATGCAACCAGGGCGAGGAGACGAGCTATGAATGTGGGTATGGAAGGTGATGTCTACATCACTCTCACTCTCACCCAAGCTCTAGCCCTAGACAATGACCGGAGGAGGCTTGAAGAGGCAGCGGGTCAACGCCCCCGAGGTCGTTAATCTGGGTGAAGAAGAACACGCCATGGAGGAAGCCCCTCCCGTGGCGGCCGAAGAAATCCTAGTGGCGGTGGCCGGCGACGAGGATGAACACGGCGACGATGCCGTGGGAGAAGAAGATGAGGAGGGTGAAGACGATGCTGGCGGTGAAGAAGAAGAAGAAGAAGAAGAAGTGGGTGAAGAACACGGCGGAGAAGAAGAAGGAGAAAGAGGTGGTGATGAACAACCGCCCGCGGCGGCGCCCCCTCCCCGTGCCGGCCAACTCTGACGGCCCCGGCAGCCACGGCCTCATCCACAGGAACCCAAGCACAAGAAGGTAGGCCCCCAACCCGATTCCAATTTTTTTATTTTAATTTCATTTTTATGCAATTTCCATAGCCCTTGGGGTATAAACCCTGCAACCCAGAAAGAAGGTGCCCTCAGGGGCGTCACATTTTAAAAAGACACGCCCAACCCAAGGGCGTTAATTAAATTATTTTCTTGAAAAATAAATAATTCCATGAGAACATGCCCTAAAGCATGTCGCCCATTTAAATTCATATTATGCTGTTAATTCTCGCATGCTGTTAATTTTATTTCATTTCCTGAAAAATTTGGAAACCACGCCCCACACCAGGGCGTTAATTCAAAAACAGACGACCAAACCAGCGGTCGCCCATTCATTAATTCTTGATTAATTAACGAACCCAATTGGAAAACGCCCCACCCAAGGGCGTGAATTGATAAAACCTTTTAGGATTTTAGAAATTAACCACAAACACACGCCCAACACAGAGGCGTTTCATAGATAAGAACGACCTAGGGTAGGTCGTTATCTTAAAGCACAAAAAGAACCACGCCCTCCTTAAGGGCGCGAGTCGTTAATTCTAATAACATCAAAATTCAACCTGGGGCAATCAAAATGAAGTAAGCATGAACAATTAAGCCAAAAATTCTCATTTTTATGCATGCAAGGGCTGATGAGGACACGCATCTCCTGGATCATGGTCCGGGCAGCGTACTACGGCCTCCCCAAGTTCCAGAGAGAGAGGGTAGATACTATGGGGTTCGGGGCCCTCCTTAGCATAGAGCCAGTTAGACCCGACCTACCACTCATTCAGGTTCTACGGGAGAGATGGGATAGGTCTAGCCGGGCATTCCTGATGCCTTGGGGACACATGATTCCTACCCTGGAGGACGTGGCTAGGATTACAGGGTTGAGGGTAGATGGAGAGGCTGTGAGTGGGATCACCTACCCAGACTACACCGAGTTCGCCGAGAGGTTGCTAGGATTGGAGATGGTTTATGAGACGCCTAGCGAGTGTAGGACGATCTTCCGCACCGACCTTACTACAGTGATGGGTTTAGGGAATGCTAGGCACAGGTCAGGTGAGACCCTCGAGCAGTTCTCGCACAGGTTGATAGACGGAGCTAGGGCAGTCTACTGCCAGGACCCAGCTGACAGGGAGAGAGCAGACCGAGACTTGAGGAGGTTCCTACTACTGCTGCTCGAGAGGCTATTGCTCGGGACAAAGGGCGACGTCATCAACTGTCGATTTCTAGGGATACTTGAGGACCTGGAGGTAGTTGGCAGCTACGCTTGGGGAGCGGCTCTGCTGGTGCATATGATGGCCGACTTGTCCACCGGGACAGGTCGAGAGACGACCGTCAGTGGCTTCTCACCTTTTCTTCAGGTATGCATTTTTTCATTTTTTTTCTTTTATTTTTGTTATGCATGTGAATGCCTTCCTAATGCAATGCATGGATGCAGGTTTGGAGCCATCTCTACATGCCGATGGGGCGCGTTGACCCACAGCCTGGAGGTGAGGGAGCTTTCCCTCTAGCACGGTGCTGGGTGCCGATCGTCTTCGACGCCCCACTCGGCTACGAGTTGTGGGTTTTACGGAGAGAGTTCCACGACTTCCCTCCCTCGCTGGTATGTATGAATGTTATGCATCTTTATTTTGAATTTATTATGATGATGATGAAATGATGACATGTATGTTTATGAATGCAGGTGCAGTGGAGACCTTATGAGGGGATGACAGACGAGGGCCAGCCGTGGGTCGTAGCGGGCCGTCCTCGCTTTGAGCGTGAGCTTTGGGTTCACTGCTTGAGCGAGATCGAGCCGTTACAGCTTAGGTTGGTGATGAGGACACTGGGCCTCCACCAGGAGTGGGTAGAGGTAGGCGAGCCGCGGGACATTGGGAAGAAGACGCGCGGTCGTACAAAGGTGACCGATTGGAGAGTGCGGTTCGAGGAGCAGTACGCCGACTGGTAGCATGGCGGGACCAGAGTCACCTCTCGCGCGACTGACAGCTCCGAGTACCTCCGGCGCTACTGGGAGGTATACGCCGGCCGACCCCAGATGAGGGTCTTAGGGGTATGTATGAATGCACTTATTTCTAAATTAAATGCAAATGCTTATGTGACTATCATGTGACTAACATGCAATGGATGCAGGATGCGAGGGACATAGCGGCGATAGATGCCCAGGCCCACCTACACAGCCTGGAGGACCAGCTACCCGCCACACGGGCAGACCTAGAGACCCTGGTGAGTGTTTAAATTATTCCTATATGCACATGTATATATTTTTGTTGAATTGTTGATGATTAGCCACTGACGATCTCAATGAATGTAGCGTGCCCAGCAGGGAGCAGTGAGGAGAGACCCAGGGGAGGCCTCCAACTCGAGAGGGCCCAGTGCAGAGGTGACTGCACTGGCAGAGAAGCTAGCCAGAGCGATTGCACGAGCCGAGGCAGCAGAGCGCGATCTCGCTTCACGGGTAAATTCCAAAACACAAATCCATTCAAATATTGATTATATAATTGTGCACTGATGAAATATTCATTTTACAGACTGAGGAGCTTCGAGCCGCTCTTACCTGCGTAGACGAGGGCTTCCGCGCGACGAGCGCACAGGTAAATAGTTCAATCATATATTGCTTGAATTGAATCATTGCATTAATTATGGAATTGATGATTTGCTTACCTGTTTGCAGACGACTCAGCTTCAGGCGGTACGTACCGAGCTGGCGATCCGTGATCAACGGATCTCAGAGCTTGAGAGGTCCCTGAGGCGACGAGAGGAGCTTCCTCAGGACGTGGCCGAGCTGCGAGTGGCTCTTGAGCTGGAGCGACGGGAGCGTGCCCGGGAGCGCGAGGAGCGTGCTCGTGAGCGGGAGGAGTACCAGGCAGAGCGTGCTCGGTACCAGGAGCAGGTAGCAGCAAGCGAGCGAGAGCTAGCAGACTCGAGGACCCAGTTGATCCTTTCTCAGGAGCGGCTACGGGTGTCCGAGGAGTGTCTCCAGCGAGGGCGCGAGCGAGCACGAGCTGCGGGATACTCCTTCACCAGCTCCACTTTTGTGGCGGGCTCTTCCCTCCGAGAGAGGAGCGAGGCAGGCGGACATGTTCGGGTTCCTGCTTCTTCACGGGGGCCCATGCCTCCTCCACCAGCGCCAGCTCGGGACGGTGAGGAGGAGGTTGAGAGTAGGAGAGAGGAGGGTGGAGGCGAGAGCTGAGGGATTTACTTGTACTCCTCCACCCTCACACCTGTACTTAGATATTCATGATGTATATATATATGAGATTGAGATTTCTTTGTTACCTGAGCACTTTGTGTGGTTGTGGCCTTGTGTTTGTGTACTTTCCTCTTTCCACGTTCTTCATGTTCGCTTTACTGTGCCATGTTTCTGCAGCTGCTGTTCACACTTGAATAAACAGGTTAATTCATCTGTTCGACTTGGCCCCTTGCCCAATAAGCAAGGGGTAGCAATATTTTGACCTTAATGAGGGGTCAAGGGGGCAAGCCTTTAATCAAATAAGGTAAATAAAATGACTGATAACGGGGAGATGCATCATGCAAGCACGCATATGCAAACCATAAATAAAAGATACCTACGCAAGAGAATGCAGGCATACATTGTGAAGAAATAGATTTTTTTTCTTTTCTTTTCACTCATTGTATATTTTTGTTATTTTTCTTAAAACGCACCTTAGAGTAGGTCGTGGTTCGCATGAAGACGCCTTAGAAGACGGCGTGAATTTAAAAAGGAATTTGATTTTTCGAAAAAGAAACGACCTGCTAAGAGACGTTATTCTGAAAAAGATGACCTAATCTAGGACGTTAATTCTATAAAAGGCGCCTTAGCCGAAGGCGTTAATTGAGTTATTCTGCAAAAAGTTGTCAAGGCTATCAAGACCACAGGTCTTACACGGTCACCATCTAAAATTCATTAACCTTTCTTGAGTAATTAAAAGGGGATTGACGTGATCATAGTTGGCTTGTATTCGAGATTTTGCACAGTGCAATTTCTTTAGTCCGTCTTGACCATCCTGCCAGTTCGTGACTTACCACATAGAAAGGATGGAAGAAAATATAAGGGAAGCCCATAAGGGATTCTGAGATGCTCAAGGCAAAGTTACCTCCCCTACCCTATGCCTGTTGGGGTTCGGTCTTTGGCGTAAGAAAATTTGTTGCCTTTTTGCCTCTTTTACATTGCACGCATACGCCCAAGGTTTTCCTTGCGGGGACTTTGCCCTCTTAACATGCTTTTCTTTTCACAATTTGACTTTCACTTTGGAATTGATTTGCATTGACGAAAATAAACCTAATTGTACTTAGGCTTTTGTGGCATTTGCTCCCTTTTGGGCCCTGACTTCCACCTACTAGGGCGGCAGATAGGCTTGGCGTGTCTACCCCGAAGCCTCCCTTCCTCCCTTATGGGCCGAAGAAGAAAAGAACGGGTATTACCTTTCACTTTTAGTCAGGTTTTCGACTTTCCATCGGATTTTGCACTGCTTGAGCTCAAGAATGAAGCGTGTAGTGTGTGCGGGAATCAACCCCCTTCTAAATTAGCAAGACTGATGAATGAATTCTGAATTTTGACCTTTCGGAGCTTGATCCTTCGTGTGCCATGGCACCAATTTTGATCTCTCTTTTTTTTGATTTTTGAAGAATTTCTATATTTTTTGAGGTTTTGAATCAATTTTTAACATTTTTTTTTTTGGATTTTAAAGATATATATTTTTTGGATTTTTTTTTTGTTGAATCAAGGGTAGTATTTCTTAAGATATAAACCATTCCAAGGGTGAGTTAACTCTTCCCCTTCAGCATTACTCAGTTTATAAGCATTACCAGGATAAACTTCTTTTATGATAAACGGTCCTTCCCAATTGGGTTGGAGTTTGGAGCGGGGGCCACCCGGTTTTACAAAACTTCTCTTGATTACCATCTCGCTGATTTTGAATTTTCTCTCAATTACTTTCTTTTGATAAAAATGTGAGAGCCTGTTTTGATAAACGCACGCATGCTCAGCGGCGACCAGACGCTTCTCATCTAGGAGTTCCAATTGGGCCAAGAGTGAATCACGACGTTCATCAATAGAAAATTCCTTATCCAATTGTACTCGCAGAGAGGGAATAAGAATCTCATAAGGGACTACCGCCTCCATTCCATAAGTAAGGGCGAAAGGGGTTTGCCCAGTAGGGGTTCGAATGAAAGTGCGATAGGCCTAGAGAGCTTCAACTAGCTTATCTGGCCAATCCGAAAATTTATTAGCCTCACACGTCTTTTTAACAATTTTTATCAAAGTTTTATTAGTAGCCTCTGCTTGGCCATTGCCCTGCAGATAATAGGGAGAAGAATGATGCAATGCAATGTTATACCTGTTGCAGAGATCCTTGATTTCTTGAGAGACAAATTGAGGTCCATTGTCGGTGACGATGGTGCTTGGGATGCCGAACCTCGTGATGATGTTCTTCATTATAAACTTGCAGACAGTTGACGCTTTGATTTCCACGTAAGCTTCTGCTTCCGCCCACTTGGTGAAGTACTCCGTTGCCGTGAGGATGAATGATTTTTGCTTGGTCAGGAGATTTGAATCACCAAGAGGTCCAATGATATCAAAAGCCCATATGGAAAAAGGCCACGGGGAGGACGTAGGATGAAGTGAAGAAGCAGGGGAATGAATCTTGTCGGTGTGCAGTTGGCACTTAACACACCTTCGAACATAGATGGAACAATCCTCTTCTAGAGTTGGCCAATAGAAACCTAGCCTAAGGATCTTCTTAGCTAGCATCTGGCTATTCACATGACCACCACACACTCCAGAATGCGCCTCTTCCACAACTTTCCAAGATTCGTCATCGTCGAGGCATCTTAATAAAACACTGGTGAGCCCTCTCCTATAGAGCACACCTCCTACCAAAACATATCACTGAGCCACTCTTCTAATTGCTTTATTTTCTTCTGCGGTGGCTTCCTCGGGATAGGACTGATCATTGCAATACCTGGCAATCTCATAATACCAAGGCTTCTCTTCGTCAGCCAATTCTTCTTCCCAGTCTAAAAGCATGACCTCTTTGCCTTTAAGAGATTCCCTCTGCTTAACCTTTTCAAGCACCTTGTCCCTAATATCGAGGAATGCGCGATCCTTAATAGCTGGCGTGTCGCGCTGATGAATTAGAGGAACATGAAAATCACGCTCAGGGGGGAAGACTAGAGCAGAGGCCAAAGAGGCAAGGGCGTCGGCTAAGATGTTCTGGCTGCGAGGAACATGGACAAAAATCAATTTGGTGAAAAGCTTGGCATAAGCTGAAGCAAGTTCCTGGTAGGGTTTGAGCTTAGGATTGATAGTGCGGCACTTGACAAGCACCTGGTGCAGAATGAGCTGACTATCACCCACAATCCTCAAATGGGTGACACCATATCGATGAGCGGTTTGAAGACCGGCCAAAAGAGCTTCATACTCAGCTATATTATTGGTGGCGGGGAAAGTGAGCCGAGCAGCAAATGGGATGGTGACCCCTTCTGGTGTTAAAAGAACCATGTCGATCCCTCTTCCTTGGGAATTTAGAGCTCCATCAAAATGTAATGTCCACATAGGATCGTGGGGTTGATTAATGGACATCAGTTCTTCATCTGGAAACTCCGAATTGACAGGATCAAAACGAGGTAGAGGGTGATGAGCAAGATGTTCGGTAATGGCGTAACCTTTGATAGCTTTCTGTTGAATGTAAGTGATATCAAACTAAAAGAGGAAGCTTTGCCAGCGTGCTAATCGATCAGTGAGGATAGATTTTTCAAGGAGGAATTTAATCAGATTCATGCGAGCAATGAGGTGAACCTCGTGAGTTAGGAAATAATGTTTTAACTTCTGAACTACCCAGACTAAAGCAGCACAAGTCTTCTCCAAGGCTGAGTACCTCTGCTCATAGGGGTTAAGAAGTTTAGACAAATAGTATGCTGCCCTCTCCTTACCTTCTTCATCCACTTGAGCTAAGACAGCACCTACAGAGTCATCCAGGACAGAAACATAGAGAATAAGTGGTTTGCCTGGAATCGGCGGCCTTAGGATAGGAGGATTGGCCAGATAATCCTTCAATCTGTCAAAGGCTGCCTGACACTTGTCATCCCAATTAAACTTGACTCCCGGCTTAGTAAGCTCGTAAAACGGCCTACATCTTTGTGAATGCTGGGAGACGAAGCGGCGAATGAATTGTAACCTCCCGATTAATCCTCGAACTTCCTTCAAATTCATGGGAGGAGGCATATCTCTAATAGCCTTTGCCTTGTTGGGATCAACTTCAATTCCCCTCTTGCTGACAATAAATCCAAGCAATTTCCCTGAAGAGACGCCAAATACGCACTTCTTGGGGTTCATCTTCAATTGATACTCTCGTGATCTTTGCAAGACCTTAGCTAGAACCCCAGGATGTTCAATCCTTGTCCTTGATTTCACAACCAGATCATCCACATACACCTCAATATAAATATGAATCATGTCATGAAAAATCGCCATCATAGCCCTCTGATAGGTGGCTCCAGCATTCTTAAGTCCAAAAGGCATGACCACATAGCAATAAGTGCCCCATGGTGTAGTGAATGATGTTTTCTTTTGATCTTCCTCAGCCAGACGAATTTGATTGTAACCTGAAAAGCCATCCATGAAAGAGAGAGTCTCAAATCCTGCCGTGTTATCAATCAGAACGTCAATATGAGGGAGCGGGAAGTCATCTTTGGGACACGCGCGGTTGAGGTCCCGGAAGTCTATACAAATCTAAACTTTTCCATCTTTCTTCATAACCAGGACGATGTTAGCCACCAAATTGGGGTAGAGGACCACTCTAACAAATCTGGCCTTATGGAGCTTGTCGACCTCTTCTTTCATCTTTAAGGCCATATTAGGGTGGAAACGCCTCAACCGTTGCTTGACCGGCACAGACCCTGGCTTAAGTGTAAGGCAGTGTTCAACGAGCGCAGGGTCTAATCCAGGCATATCTTCATAACTCCATGCAAACGTGTCCTTGTATTCTTGCAGGACCAAAATGAGCACCTCCTCTTCGGAGGGCGGTAAATTCTTGCTTATGAGGATAATCCTAGGGTCTTCCTCGATACCCAGATTAATTTCTTTGGTAGGCTCTTCTACAGAGGCTGACGGTTCGTCAAATCTCCTCATGCCACTAGCAAAAGCATCAGCCTCGTCCTCATATTCTTCATAACTTTCGTCCCCCTCTTCAATAGGGTCTTCATCATTCATGATTTCATAGACACCCAAACCCTCATAAGAGACAACAGCATCCTCATATTCCAGCTCTGGCAGGATGATTGGATTCTCTATAAATTCCAAGATGACTAAGCAAGCCTGACATTTAATGGCTAACTCTCTAAGAAATCTACGGGGAATCTGCTTACCCTTGGACTTCTTATGTGAATCTACCCCTTGAATCTTAGTGTTAGAAGAAGAGGAGGAGCAATTAGCTTGATCAGAAGGAGGAAGGAGAGAAAGTGAAAAGGCGGATACAGGAGGTGATACAGATGAGGGCCCCTCACCGGAGGGGGAGAAAAGATCTAGCAATGAATCTTGAAGGAGCGGCCCCTGGGTCGGGACACACTCGGGAAAGAGATAAGAAGTCTCCTCAACGGAGATGGAGGATTGGAAAGTTGGAAATTTGACATTTTTTTTCGTTTTTATCTTTTTCTTTATTTTTATTTTCTTTTTCAAGAAGAAAGCAATGCGTGGGGAGAATAGCGGGAGGAGTGGAAATTGCAAGATCGGAGAAAGATTTAATCAGTGACGGCCCGCGCCGGGGCGTGATGGAGAGTTCAGAAAATCGCTCGAGGAGCGAGGGAGGGATTGTGAGAGCAACTTGGAATGAATCTGGAGACAAATTGATTATAATCGGAGGCGGTCTTAGGATGTGACCAAACCAATGGGAATATAGAGAAGTAAGCACAGATGGATGCATGGAAGTGAGAGAAAAGAGGCCGGCCCACAGCCTGTCCACAGTAAAACCTTCTTCAAACGGAACATCCGGCTCTCCAGTATCAGTGTAGTCACTCAGTAGCTGCCTCTTGTCTGTAATTGCAGCTGGAATTTCAATCAATTGGTGTATTAATGGCGGCCATTCTGGATCAGTCGGCATGAAAAGGCGGCTCAAGGAAATAGTGATATCATTCATGTCAAACCACCTATACCAGTCACATTCTGGATCATCCATCTTCCTTCTCTTGTTAGGCCTTAAAGACTCCAGAGCTTTATATGTGGCCAGCGGGGCAATATGACGAGCAAACTGTCTAGTATGAACATCTTGACAGTCTAATATGGAAGTAATTATGGTAGTTTGCTCATTATTTTGAAAGCCACCTGTGACAAAATGTGTCTTCAGTGTCCAAGTAAGCGGTTGGCGATCTGTCTTCAGAGTGGATGTCATAAATGCCCATGGTTCATCTTCATTTTTGCATGGCCCTTTATAACCTAGGCCGCCTCGTGCAATCAGCTTCTGAGGTTTAACGGGCCTTGTCCTGCCTTGGAGTTTGATACCCAGGCCTTTGCCACTTTGATACCCCATTTTCATTAAAATGTTCCAGCCGGAGGTATTCATCATATTTTTCTTCTTTTTCCCCTTGGAAGGCAGGGGTGTCATAGCAACTGTTGTGACAGTTTCAGATGGCGTTGGCTGTGGACAAGGGACGTCTAGCACAGATAATAGTGGCTTATTAGCAGGCCATATAGAAGGAACTGATGAAGCTACGTGAATATCCTCTTCTGGCAAAATTGGCATACTGGTGACTTTAATAATGCGGCCCTTGTGTGGAAATTTAAGGCATTGGTGATTTGTCGAGGGCACCGCATCGAGCTGTTGAATGTAGGGGCATCCCAAAATGCCATTAAATGTTGGATCCATGTCCAGAATGTGGAAATCTGCTGTAATGGCGGCAGGACCCAAACTCACCTTTAAAGTAATCATGCCTAGAGGAGGCTTCTTCGTGTTATCATATGCAGTGACTGTGATGGTGGACGGCCGAATTTGGCTCTCTGGAATACCACACAATTTCAGAGTGCTAGGTGGCAAGACATTGATGGATGCCCCAGTGTCCACCAGACATTGCTTGACAGCCACCTTGTTGATATCAACTGTGATGCACAGAGCATATTCTCTTGCTGGGAGTGGTGCCAACTCATGTTCATGAAAAGTAATCGCCGGCTGGCTGCTAGCGGGCGTCAAAACCGTGACTATCTGCTCAACTGGAATGTCCTCATTGACCATCACTTTATGCAGATACTCTTTCAATGCTAGCTGATGAGTGGTGGACCGTTTGATCAACTCCAGGATTGAAATTCTTGCTGGAGTCCGGTCCAAATGCTTTAACAAATCATATTCGGTGCCGAGCACAGACCCTTGTTCTTGTTCTTGCTCTTGCGGCCCCTGCACGGGCTCTAGCTCTCTTTGTGGAAAAATACGGTGGAAAATCCGTCCACTGTGGAGTGGTGCCACGCCTTATAGCGCCTCTGTCGGGGCAAGTATGGGAGGAGTACTGGAAGAAGAAGAAGGTGTGTTGGCGTTAAGAAGTGGTGGAGGGGTGTTTGAAGAAGGAGCCCCTACGGGGGGTGTTGATGAAGAATTCAATGGAGATGCCCTTGTAGGAGGCGTAGGAGTAGAAAGGGATACCCGAATGCGGGGGGAATTGGTGGGGGGTGGAATAAGAAGAGACCGAGGCACAAAAGGTGGTGGTATTGAGGGTGGAGGGATCCTTGCCGGCAAAGGAGTAGTGATGGCGGGTGCAGTGGGCGTTGGTGATGGGCGGGTAAGGAGTGGCCTAGATGGCAATGGTGAAGGGTTGGTGGTGGATGGGTTTTGTGGTGGCGTAGGCTGTGGAGATGGTATACGTGTAAGAAGGGAGAATAGGCGGAGGTAGGTGGGTTAATGGTGCGCAAAAGGGATCGGCCCGATTGAGGGGTAGGAGAAGAAGTAGGGGTGCGCAAGAGGCGCGGAGGTTGGTTTTGATTGTGGTTAAATGCCCCGACAGAGGCGTTCTCTTCGTGCCATCCCTACCCTCTCTCCACTTCATAGAGAGACGTGACAGGGTTCACGTGCTGGTTCGGCGGGTGCTCCGGCAGTGGGTTGTGGACGATGCCCATATCGTGCTGAGGTGCTGGAGCTTGTTGCTGCTGCTGTGGAGCTGGTTGCTGTGGCTGCTGAGCTTGTTGCTGTCGAGGAGCCCTTCTTTCTTTTATGGTGGCGATGAATTGTCTCATCTCATCCCAATTGATGTCACCCTGGTCATTTAGATCATAAATGTAATCTCTGAAGTGGAAGCAACGATCAAGGTTGTGACCAGGTGCGCGATGGAAAGCGCAGTAACGGGATGTGTCAACATTAGCGGGCCACGCTGTTCTTTCCCTTGGTAATATGAGCAAATTGGCGGCCATTAAAGCGTTGAAAATATCCGGGAGACTTTCTGGTAATGGAGGATAGTGGTCCCTTTTGGGGCCAAGTGGTGGTCTCCGTTGTTGTTGTTGGTCATAGTTGGCAGGGGGTGGTACCTAGTGGTACTGTTGCGGGGTTGGAGGGTTAGCGCGGGGCGCTTGGTTTTGTGGTGAAGCAAAGGAATGTTGGGGTGCGAATTGGCGTTGTGGAGGGGAGTTGAAATGGGGGTTTTGTGGTGGAAGTGGGTTCGGTCGTGAGTTAGCTTGGTGGTGTGGGTGGCCAACTACACCAACCTGCTCATTTGCAATGGTGCCCTCAGTCGTGGGCCCGCTGTTGTTGACATTGGTGGCTTTCTTGAATAGCCGTGGCTTCGGCTCAAACATGCCCATAATGGGCGAGTCCTTCATCTGTGTCTGAATATAGCGAGCCCTTTCATAGAGCTCCTCCATGGTGGTTAACCGGTTCATGGCCAGTATGTGCCGAAACTGAGGAGTGGCATTAGAGATAATCATCTTGACTTGTTCCAGTTCGGACAGTGTATCTTTCAACTTTTCGGCCATAGACCGCCATCTATCAGCAAACATTATGAAGTCCTCCTCGGGCTTCATCTTTTCCGCGACCAGATCTGTGAGCGAAAGGGATGGTCCGACCCGGTCTCTATATTTTTGCAAGAACTTCCTTTGAACAACATCGAAGTCGCCGGCATCAGCGGAATCTAGTGAATAAAACCATTCAAGGGCTGGCCCCTCCAGAGATCTCCTGAATAAATAGGCCAAAGCGGCCTTGTTGTCTTGCCAGAAGGAGGTCTCGTACATAAAATCCTTTAGATGAATAAAAGGATTACCAGTCCCATTATATCGCTGGAAGTTTGGCATTTCAGATGGTGGTAAATGGAAGACGGGCAATGTAGGGAGTGAAATTTCCTGGGCATTCTTAGCCGTGGTGACCTTCTTTAGTTGCTCCTCCATGCTGGCCAACTTCTGAAGCAATAGAACATTAGTGTCGGACTCGACTGGGGCCGGATTTTGAATAAAAGAATGCGGTATAGGCGTCCGTAAAATTCGGGGAGGTTGGAGAAATTGGTGCCTAACCGCAGAATGACTCGCCTGTTGGGCTGGCATGGCCGCACCGGGCGTTGGTGGACGGGAAGGAGGTTTATGCAAGACCGCCTAGTCATTAGTGAGGTGATGGCCACTCTCGGCCGGAGGGGGATTGGAGGATGAAGAGGGAACAGACTTCCCTTTCAAAGCGGCCTGAATAGCCTACCGCTGGGAATCGTCTAACTGAGATAAAGCATTAATTAAATCTGTGACATTGAGGGATGGAGGAGAATTCCCTGAGGTGTTGGAGGGTAAAGTTTGAGAAGAGGGCACACCCTCTTGAGGAGTGGTATCAACCACATGGATTTGAGGATGATGGGACTGAGGAGGAGGGTAATTTCCCTCATAATAGATGGAATCCTGGAGGGGGGTCTCATATTGACCAAAAACATTCTCATCCTCATCATCATAAGAATACCCGTAGCCTGCCATGTTGACGATCTTACCTGAACGGAGTTTCATGTTTAAGAGGAGAGATAGCTTTATAAAGGCACTATCAAACAAACAACCACTCAATCCAAACGAGTCAAATCAACCCAAACAAGTTTATGCAACCAAGTTGAGATGAACGCAAGGTTTTAGTGTTATGCTTGAGATTAGAGTGGATTAAATTGTTAAATAGCTCACTTCTGTTTGCAATGTGAAACCTAGTTGATCCAAGTGTAACCTCCGGGTCAACTAGATTCTTTCTCTCTCCTCACTAACGATAGGTTCTCTATACTCCGGGTACTTCAAGGGTACAACCAGCCCGGCGTCCGTGAGGGAATCCACGGGTGCGGGGACTTACGGAGGTCTTGGAAAAGGGATTTCTGGTCCAAAGAGACGGAATGCTCAATGGAGGGTCGTCCCTATTCCAAGAGAGGTGTGTGGAATCCTAGTGTAGAGAGAGGGGGTCTCTCAACCAAATGCCACAATATGCAAAATAAGATGATAAGATCACAGCAATATAGGCAAGCAATGTAATAACCAAACAAACTATCACAGACAGCAACAGGAAGCAGGCTTCTGTAAAACGCAGTAAAGAGACGACCTGGGGCAGGTCGCTATCAATCAAAGCAACGACAGTGTCACTGTCGTGAATCACTGCGTGAGGCTATGAGCCGGCAGCGAGAAACAAAGAAACACCTCGGATTGAGGCGCGAAATCTGAAAAGGACGCCTCTGATTGAGGGCATCAAATCTGAAAAAGCGCCTTGAGGTGAGGCGCTATGCAATAAAAGAACGCCCTGGGGCAGGGCGTGAATTCACAGGCAGCGTGATAAAAGCAGTAAAATGATGAAAGACGTCTTGACAGAAGACGTAACATAGTAATAAAACGCCCTGGATGAAGGCGCTAACAGAAAAGGTGCCTCTGGCGGAGGCGTGAATTCAGGAAATATGTAATCACAAACTGGCTGATCCCGGGGAGTGTGCTGGGTGCACAAGGGAGGGTGTCCGTGGGGCACAAAGGAGGGGTACCGTAGGTACCTAAGGGGAAAGGGCACACGTGGGTGCCTAAGGGGAAAGGGCACACGTGGGTGCCAAAGGGAAAGGGATAATCAATAGAAAAATAGTGGAAGTCCCACCGTGATCGCCAATTTGTAGATCGTGATAAATCCACACATGAACATGGGGAGTTTTAAATAAGAGAAAAAATATATATGTGGAGATGATGATATGAAGATAAAGAAGCAAATAAGCACGTGGTGCTATGGAGGAGGGTGATCGCCAGAGGGGTTACCTCAATAACAAATAAAGAAGATCGCGAATACCTGATGAAAAATTGAACGCGGGATAGATTGTGAATTCCCTCCTCTGCCTTCAATCGGCCGGCCGATGAAGGGGGTTTTTCCTTATTGATTATCCTTGCAAAAATAAGACAAAATAAACAAGAAGGAGATCAGCCAAGTGCACGTAGTATCAATCCAAAGATGACATGAAGATAAAAAAAAGACAAAAACATGCACACCTTATTTTTTTGGTTTTTTTTTAAAACCCCTAAAGAGGAATTAGGGAAAAGAAGAGATATGTGATGAAGCTTAATGCAAACGTAAAAGAAGAAGAGACAATGATGATGATGGAACTAATGCAAACGTAAAAGAAGAAAAAACACAGTGGTGATCGGTTGATGAAGACGAAGCAACACAGAAAAAAATAAAAGAAAACCCTGCTGTCCCTGACGACAGTAAAGGGAAACAAAGTGGACGCAGCCGGCTAGATGTAGAGGAAGCAGAGGAAGCAGAGCCCCTTCAAACAATCGCACAGGAGGAAGACGGAGCTCTGTAACCTGTAAACTGTAAACCTCTGTTTGATTTGAATTCTCTGACCCGTCTAACCTCTTAACCTGTGAACTCTTCAACCTCTTGAACCTTTGCCTCGATCGACCAGAGCATCCTTTTATAGGATTTCAATCGAAGATAAGCTCAAATTTGGGAAGATAAGGATAGGCAATGATCAAAGAAGGCAGGACTCTAGCTCCAATTCGAGCAAGGAGACCATTGGAGGCAGGGAACTCTTCGGGAAAGAGGAGTTAAAGCAGGACACGAAACGAAAAACACGACCTTGCGAAAGGCGTCAAATCCCAAATTGACGACCTTCATAAAGACGTTATTCAAAACACGACCATGAGCAAGGGCGTCACTTCTTGGATTAAATTTTGACAATAAAACTTACTTTATATGAAAATTAAGAGAACACGCCTATGATGAAGGCGTTAATTGAAAACACGCCCTGAGGAAGGACGTTAATCAATAATTTAAATTAATTTTGAATTTATTTTGGAACCGGATAATACCAGGAATTGACGCCCTGACATTTAGTCGTCCTTTCTTTTGAACACGCCTTGTGTTAGGTCGCTATTAAAAACACGCCCCTCTTCAGGTCGCGAATCACAAAATGCAAGAACAAATCAAAACCACACACAAAAAGATAGAAAAACTTCATATTATGAATATATTGAAGTTCACTTTGGGGCGTCATCATAGTGACATAAGATTTGATCAACATAGCGTCAATTTTGGCGTGTCTACACCAGTCACATTCAGGATCATCCATTTTCCTTCGCTTATCTGGCCTTAATGGCTCCAAAGCTTTATATGTGGCTAGTGGCGCTATATGGCGAGCAAACTGCCGTGCATGCACATCCTAACAATCCAGCATAGAAGTGATTACTGTAGTATGCTCATCATCATTCTGAATACCTCCTGTTACAAAATGTGTTTGAAGGGTCCATGTAAGAGGTTGCCGGTCGGTCTTGAGAGTTGAAGTCATAACGGCCCACGGTTCTTTTTCCTCTTTGCCTGGTGCTTTATATCCGAGGCCACCTCGGAGAATCACCTTTTGAGGCTTGACAGGCTTAAAGATTGGCGCCTAAGCCTTTACTAGTTTGGTACCCCATCTTCATTAAAATGTTCCATCCGGGCATATTCATCAAACCTTTCTTTTTCTTGCCCTTGGATAGCTGTGTGGTGGAAGGGGTTGAAAGACATGATGACCTCATCGGGTCTTGCCGCAGATCGGCAACATCCAACACTGAGAGCAAAGGCATATTGGAAGGCCACATGGAGGGTACTGATGTTGCAGAATGTATGTCTTCAGTCGACAAAATGGGCTTACTGGTCACTTTAATGATACGTCCTTTGTGTGGAAATTTGATGCATTGATGATTCGTGGAAGGCACGGCATTCAGTTCCTGAATGTAAGGGCGACCCAAAATGCCATTAAATGTCGGGTCCATATCCAAAATATGGAAATCTACCGTGACCGAGACTGGCCCCAAGTCGACTTTCAGAGTAATCATTCTTAGTGGTGGCTTTCTTGTGTTATCATAAGCTGTGACTGTTATAGTGGATGGTTGAATCTGACTCTCCGGAATGCTGCACATCTTTAAGGTGCTTGGTGGCAAAACATTAATGGATGCCCCAGTATCAACCAAACATTGCTTCACGGCTATTTTCTTGATATCAATGGTGATGCACAGTGCATATTTCCTGGCCGGCTGCGGAGCCAACTCATGTTCATAAAAAGTAATAGCCGGCTGATTGCTAACTGGGTTTAAGACAGTAGTAACCTGTTCGGCCAGGATATCTTCATTCACCATTACTTTTTGCAGGTATTGTATCAAATCTTGCTGATGTGTGGCAGATCTTTTAATCAGTTCCAGAATAGAAATACGGGTCGGTGTTCTATCCAGATGCTTCAATAAATCATACTCTGTGCCCTGTGTAGATTCTTGTTCTTGCTCTCCTTGTTCCTGTGGTGGCTCCTGCTCCTGTTGGGGAAACACTCGTTGAAACATCCATCCGTTACGGAGCACCATCGTTCTTTGCGCCTCTGTCGGGATTGGTGTGGGTAAAGGGGTGGAGGAAGTAGAGGGAGTGGTGTTGGGCGTAGGCGCAGGGTTGGTGGGAGGAAGGGTTCTTATAAGGGGCCTCGTCGGCCGTGGATTATTGGAATGAGGTGATGGTGATTGTGTAACAAGAAGGGGCCTTAGAATCATGGTGGCGGTAGATGGAGGTGGAACGGGAGGGGCGACGGCTGTCGGCGACGTACGAATAAGAGGAGGTCTGTTTGGTGGAGGGTTTTGGGGTGAGGGAGAATTTGTGGGTTGGCGCAAAAGAAGGGGACGTGAAGGGACGATATTGGCATTGGATGGCCCAGGAGTGAGGGAGCGTATAAGGGGACGTTGTGGTTGGGAAGGAGGGATAGGATGGTGCCTTCTTATCAATGAGGGTGGTGGATTAGAATTCTGATTAATAGCCCCGACAGAGGCATTTTCATTGTGCCAAATTTGTCCTCTCTCCACTTCATGGATCGAGGTGACAATATTCACTTGCTGATTTGGGACCGGATGTTCCGGTAGTGGATTATTAACAATCCCCATATTGGGTTGGGGAGTAGGAACCTGTTGTTGATGTGGAGCTTGTGGTTGTCCTTGTTGCTGATGCTGTTGAGCTGCTGGCTGCCGAGGAGGCCTTCAGGCTTTTAAAGAAGCAATGACTTTCCTCATCTCGTCCCAATCAATATCACCTTGATCATTCATGTCATGTATATAATCTTTGAAGTGAAAGCAATGATCGATATTGTGCCCCGGTTGTCGGTGAAAGACGCAATACTGGGATGTATCCACATGTTGGGGCCATATTGCTCTTTCCTTTGGCAATGTGAGCAGGTTAGCGGCCATGAGGGCATTAAAGATATCCAATAAGCTTTCGGGAAGAGGGGAGTACTGTGCCCTTCGGGGGGCCAAAGGTCTTCTTTGTTGAAATTGTTGTGGTGCATAATTGGCCGGTGGGGGCACTTGGTGATATTGTGGGGTTTGATTTGGTGGAGCAATGTGGGGTTGTTGTTGAGGAGGTGGAGGAGACCGTAAGGTCTGAGGAGGGTTGTTATTTGGCTGGTGGACTTGATTATGGAAGGCGGGCTGTTGTGGTGACGGCCCTGGATTTGAAGGGTGGCGGAAGGGTGTGGAATTGCCGAACGCGCTCACCTGCTCGTTGGTAACGGTGCCTTCAGTGGTTGCCCCAGTATTGCCAATATTAACATTCCTCTTTATCACCTTTGGTCTAGGCTCAAACATGCCCATGATTGGCGAATCCTTCATTTGCGTCTGAATATATCTAGCTCTTTCATAGAGCTCTTCCATAGTGCTTAGTTTATTCATGGCCAGGATATGACGGAATTGTGGAGTAGAATTTGAAATAATCATTTTGACTTGCTCCGTCTCTGACAATGTGTCTTTCAATTTCTCAGCCATGGACCTCCACCTATCAGCAAATAAAACAAAGTCCTCCTCGGGCTTCATCTTTTCAGCAACCAGGTCTGTAACGGACAAGGAGGGACCCACACGATCCTTGTACTTCTGTATGAATTTTCGTTGAACTATATCAAAATCACCGGCATCGGCTGGCTCCAGGGAATAAAACCATTCAAGTGCGGGGCCATCCAAAGACCGCCTGAAGAGATAAGCCAATGAATTTTTATTATCTTGCCAAAATGACGCTTCATACATAAAATCCTTCAGGTGGATGTTCGGGTTGCCCGTGCCATTGTATCGCCGGAAATTCGGCATTTCTGATGGTGGTAGATGGAAAACCGGCATAGGGGGAAGCACGATCTCAGGAGAAACCTTGGGTGTAGTGACCTTCTTAAGCTGTTCCTCCATTTTGGCCATCCTTTGGAATAACAGAGCATGGTTATTAGACTCGACTGGGGCCTGATGAAAGGAATGTTGGTTTGTTATAGGCCTTCTTAGAATTTGGGAACCAAGGGGCTGCTGAGGCCTAACAATGGAGTGACTTGCCGGTTGGTCCGGCATAGTCACAACAGGAGTTGATGGGCGCGAGGGTACCCTAGGGACGACCGATGGGTCATTAGGAGAATTAGCGGAGTGGCCACCCATGGCCTGATGAGGGTTAGAAGACGACGGGATGAACTTTCCCTTCAGAAGAGCGGCTTGAGTTGTCTGGCGCTGAGAATCGTCCAGCTGAGCAATAGCCTTGAGAATTTCATTGAGATTGAGGGAAGAGGAAGTGTCCCCTGGAGTATTCTGGGTAGTAGGTCGGGCCTGGGAAGAAGGCTCAACCTCCAAAGCAGTAGTGGTGGTGTCCACCATATGGACTTGATTGGAGGAAGAATAGTAGTTTCCCTCATAACAAACAGAATCTTGAGAGGGAATCTCATAAAACGGGTCAGAATGACCCTCCTCATTACCATCATAAGTGTATCCGTAGTCGGCCATGTTGAGAATTTTACCTGAACGCAATTTCATACTTAAGGAGAAAGAGATGAATGTCTCGCAATAAGATATAACCCAAAAGATATCACCTTTTCAAAAGAAACACACAAGTTGCAATGAGTGCAAGATTTTAAGATTTCTCTTGGAAATTAAGGTGGATTCAATATTAGGTACTTTCTTTCAAAGGTGGATCCTGGTTGAAAATTTGGGTATAATCTTCGGGTATCTAGATTTTCTCTCCTTTCCAACGAATGGGTCAACTATACTCCGGGTACTTCAATGGTACAACCTACCTAGCGTCCGTGAGGGAATCCACCGGTGCGAGGACTTACGGAGGCTTGGCTTAGGAATTTCCAGTCCAAAGAGACGGAATGCTCAATGGAGGGTCCTTCCTTCACCAAGAGGGGTGAAAACTCCTAACAAGTGTGGGGAGAGGAGGTCTCTCGAACCATATGCCAAGATGAATGCAAACAGGTAATATCACCCACAGATATATGATCAGTCAATCAAACGGATAAAAAGAGCAGTTCTGTGGGCACAGAACAAAAACACGACCCAGGGCAGGTCGCTAATTTAATGAACAGCGCCTGGAGTGCAGGCGCTAATCACCGCAAACAGTGAAGAGAACACCTCTGGACAGAGGCGCAAAGCACTGTAAACAAATACTCAGGGAATAACCAAATCACCAATAATTAAGAAAATGGCGTCTTAAGCTAAGGCGTCCAATCATAAAATGACGCCCGAGGGTTGGGGCGTCAAAATCACTGCACAATGATCCAACCGCATCAAAACAAACAGTAACAATGGAAATGACGCCTTGCTGTAAGGCGTCTTATGAAGAAATGACGCCTCTGTACGAGGCGTGAATAAGAAAATGATGGCAGCTGGGAAGGCGTTACTTCAGTTTAATGAACTGACAATCAGAATAAACTAATGAAACTGCAAAACTGGCTAATCAGTGGGGAGGTGTGCACGTGGTGCACAATGGGGAGTGTGCTATGTGGAGCACAAGGGAGGGACACACGAGGGTGTCAAAGGAGGGGCACCGAGGGCGCCAATGGGAGGGTGCTACGTGGAGCACGAGGGAGGGGTACGCGAGGGTACCAATGGGAGGGACACGCGAGGGTGTCAATGGGAGGGGCACACGAGGATGCCAATGGGAGTGTGCTACGTGGAGCACATGGGAGGGGTAATCAAGCTAAAAACACTAGAAGTCCCACCGTGATCGCCAATTTATAGATTCTAAGAAGTCCACTTAATGAAAAAGGGGGTTGAGACCCAAGCTCAATTTCTAAAGCTTAAAAATTAATAGCGAAAGGAAGAGCATGCGTGGGATGCTAAAGGAGAATGTGATCGCCAGAGGGGTTACCTCAAATAAGAAAAAAGATGATCGCGAGTACCTTGTGTTAAGTGGGGGAGATTGTGAACCCTTTCTTCCTCCTTCTACCGGCCGGCCGATGAAGGGGGTTCTTAGTCTTGATTACCTTGCAAGAACACACAAATCAAATAAAAGAGTGGATTAGCCAAAGGGTGTAATATCAAAGCTCTAAGATTATGAAATTAATCGAATGGAACATGAACACACCTTGTGTGTTTTGGTTTTAAACCCCTAAGAGGAGTAACAAGGTTTGAAAAAAATATGGATGTAATGCTAAGCAATAATATGTAGAGTATGAGATCTAACAAGAATTAGAGGGAGGGAGGATGTGTAATGATGTTACGAAAATAACAACTAAATAGCTAAAGGAAGGATTCCTTTCTGCTGTGCGTGCAGCAGTAAAGGGAGGAGAGCTTCAATATGCGATGGAACTGCAGTGGTTCATCTGTGGAAGAAGAAGAGCATCGCCTGGAAGGAGAGCTCGTTTGGATGAAGAACCTGCAAAACAAATAAGACACTCTTCTCTCTATCAGCTCTGCTATCTTAATAATGATCTCTTTCTCTGTTTTTTCTGTTGTTCTCTCGCGCGAAGAGACCCAGGAGGGGTATTTATAGGGCTAAGATCCTTGGAGAACAAGGATTAAAACAAGGTAAATATCTTCCATCAAGAAACTCCCTTCCTAGTCGAATACAAGTCTCAAAATGAGGAAGGAACCATTACTGGAAAGAAGCAGGCGAAAGGGAGACGAAATTGAAAATGACGACCCCATGAAGGGCGTCAATTAAAAATGACGACACATCCAAAGGCATTAATTAGAATAACGACTCCTATCAAGGCGTCAATTCCTGAATTTATTTATAGAAACAAATAACTTTCCTTATTTAAAATTATCAACTGACGCCTGCCAGACAGACGTCAAATAACCAACGCCTTTATGAAAGACGTTAATTCTACAATTTTCATTTTATTTAAAATTCAAAATTTTCAGTAAATCCAGAAAATGACGCCCGTATTGGTAGTCGTCCATTGTTAAAAGAGGCACCCTTGGTCATGCCGTCAATTTAAATAGCACCCCTTATCAGGGCGTTAATTTCAATTTCTCAAGAAAAAAACAAGAAATCACAATTAATTTAGAGAAAATAGAAAAACTTCATATTAAATCAATATTGAAGTCCACTTTGCGGCGTCACATGGTGACATGAGATTTACTCAACATAGCATCAATTTTAGCGTGTCTACATGGTCCTCTGGCGGTCTTACGATAGACCGCTAAGCACAACCGAGAGTCCAATTCGTGTTGGACTCTGTACCATTTCTGTGTGTCGCGGCCCTCTTGCAGAGCCCATAACTTCTTGAATTCTAATTCGAATTGAGCGCCGTTTGTTCCTATGGTTTCTCCTTTATATTATCTTGAATTTGGTCCATAGATCTCGTATTTTCATTAGCTATCTTGCTTAGAAACGTGGACGAAAGTTGGGGATTTAGGTGTCCTAGTTCAACTAAAACTCTACAGATTAAGCTTCGGGGCTCCCTTCCAGAAGCATATCTTCCATATCCTTCCACCAAATTGAGTCCCACTTGTTCCTACCTCTTATCCTTTATATTATCTCGAGATTGATCCATAGAACACGAATTTTGGTGGACTCTATCTCCTAAAATCTTGGGAGAACTTTCTGGGTTTTTTGCAACCTCTATATAAACTGCTCAGTTCGCAGTTGCAAAGGGGGGCTCTTTCTTAGTTTGGGGCAAAGCCATGCTGCACTGCTGACTCAATCCTTTGACCATGGCTTGAAGAGGGAAGTATTAGCTTTCCATTGCATCCTTTTGGACTTAATTTCATGGTCTATATTCTTAGTTATCCTCTTCTCAAAATCACAAATCAACACAGTTTTCTATTTTTTCTGCCACATATGCATTTTTTTCCCATTTTGCATCATTGATTTCTCTCTATTGTCTTCATCAAATTTCGTGATTTCAAATCCTATGCATGTACAACACACACACCTATTATTTCCACCCTTCCACAGGGGTTAAAAACATCCCCCCGGTGACTTTGCCCTCAATTTCTACCCCTATTTTATCACTTTGGGATTGATACTACGCTTATAGTTTCTAATGAATTTTTTTTCTCTTGTGTGTTGTCTTTGTTTTGCAGGAGAGCATGATATGAACGTGAGGCCTTCTTCTTCTAGCCGGCTGGAAGATGAGGAGGTTTGAATCCACATCATTCCCCGCACCCATTTGTCAAGCGCGATCAATTCTTCATATTTCTAAGGTACCCGGCGCCCTTTCCTTTATCTCTTCATCCCTTTGGCGTTGTTGCAACTTTGGTGGCGATCACGGTACGTTTCCATATCTATTTACCCCCCTTTGTTCATCCTTTCATGCTGGTTCATGCTTGTTCATGTGCATACACACATGCTAAGTTAAAGGGGCGGGATAGAACATAATAAGCAAATCTATAGCATTGTTTCAATTGAAGGATCCTCTTCTTCACTTTTGCTAGGTATTCCTTCCTTTGGTTCATCCTTGGCTTTAGATGTTCCAACATTAGTTGAATTTTTGGGGGCTTCTCCTGCATCCATAATTTGAATAGTCAGTTTTAGTTCAGATTCATCAAAAATCACATGATGACTTTCTTCAACAACCAAAGTCCGTTTATTAAACACTCGATAAGCTCTAGAGTTGAGTGCATAACCTAGGAAAGTTCCCTTGTCACTTTTCTCATCAAACTTTGATGCAGGACAGACACGCGACCTGGGACTCTAGCTCACGATCGTCCCTAGCGAGGGAAGACGTGGACCGTGCGCGGTTGAGAAACTGGCAGTGAGTCTCGGGTATCGGCCTTTCCGCGTTAACTCGGGTCGAGTCACGGGACGGTCACTCACTCTCGCTCTCGCAGCGGTGATAAAATCATAACAAGCTAGATAATCTATCACTCATGCAGCGGCATATACAAAAATATACGAGTAAAGCAATGCCTACGAGGAGGATAGCGTGTGTACCTCCACGCTCCGGGCGTGGGGAAGGCATTCCCGGCCAAGTACGGTAACTCCCGGTAACAACGGTAAAAGTTAATTACAACAGTGAAATCTATTACCCACTCCACGCAGGGAGGTAAAGGGCTACAAGTGGGGCCTGGGAGGACCGACCCTGGGTTGACGGGCAGCAATCTTGAGGTGCGTACGGCACGAACTCGGCCTACTGGTCCGACTCGGCACTATTCTAACTCGGTGTTGCGCCAACTCGGTTGCTGACTCGCTGGACAGCAAACAATGATTTCAAAAGGAACGACACCTTTCTGAGATCTTTCGGAGGCGCCGCTTGGCTGGGACGATGGCAGGGCATCCCTGAACGACTCCCTGAAGGGGCGGTCGCTGAAGTTGACCTTTGATATTTATTTCTGAATTTTCTCCCGGACTGAGTTGTGCTGGCTGAGATCGGATCTGCTCTGCACACCTTCACGAAAAGAATTCCTACGACCAGATCCGATGTCGGATTGATACACAAGAGGTACCGATGGATAGAGGATTCAGAGATCTACAACATATATTTTTGGTGGCTCCATCCACAGAACGGATTAAAAATAAAAATGACTGCAAACTACCTTTTTCTTTCTAACCTGGACTGATAGACACAGGGCAGAGATGAATCTACCTGAAACAGACCTTTGACCGAGGGCTCAATGATTTTTTTTGACTCAACAAAAATTATGGTGGAAGGGGGTATACGTGAGGAACACTAGGAAATTTTTGTGGATGTTCTAAAATTTTCTATGTGGGTGGGGAAATTGCAACAAGGAGACTCTATCCCGTAGATCTGTAAAAGGGTAGATTACTGAGAGGATAAACAAAAATACCGGAAAAATATCAAATGGACTCTAAATGACACGAAATTTTAACTGGAGGTTAGGGGAGATGGACAGAACAAACCCTCAAAATTAGGGCTCAATCAGACAACAAGAACCAGAGATACAATTTCATAGAAGAGGTTCTGTCCTGATGGAGATAGAACTCCGATGACGGTGGCGGCGGTGCGACGGCGGTGCGATGGCGGCGGCGGCGGCGGTAGAAATAGAATTCATAGGGGCTAAGGAGAAGATAGAAGGGCATCACATCCAAGATTTAACAGAAATCTATCTGCAAGAGGGGGAAGGAGAGAGGAGGAGGGCACACCCTTCTTTGGTTCCAACCAAATTTCACAAATTTTTTTCTCTTCATTAATTTCTCTAATGACACTATACATGGGCTTATATAGAGAATGGCAAGGGGTGGGGGGCTAGGAATTTCGTGGGAGAGAGGGGATTTTCTTCCCCATGTGGTCAAATGACCAAAAAAAATAAAAAATACAACATGGGATAAACTATATTATAAGGGGAAGCATCTTGGACTTTAAGGGTTGGAATATTGGACTTTTTAATCCAATTGTCCCCTTGAATGGTCAAGCCATCTAGAAGCCCACCTTGGACCTTTGACTGACCCCACATGGGCCTTAAGACTTAGGTGGACCAATAGAAAAGGAGATGGGGGCCCCTTGCTGGTCCTACTAGACTTTTGCACAAAAACCCAAAGAATCCTAAGGAATGACAATTTAGCTTATAAAGCCTTACAATTGCAAACCTACTTCCCAATGATATAAATGCAAACTAAAAGGACACAAATATAAAAATAAAAATTAGTGCCCGGTGTAGATTCCCATCAAACTTACCGAGATTGGACTTACCATTATTCAGGATGAAATATGAACATCCAAAGGGTTTAAGATGGGAAATATTCGGTTTCTTACCCTTGTAGAGCTCATAGGGAGTTTTCTTCATAATGGGCCTTACCATTGCCCTATTGATGATGTAACACGCTGTACTTACCACCTCAGCCCAAAAGTATTTTGGTAGAGAATTTTCACTTAACATGGTGCGTGCCATGTCTATCAATGTTCTATTTTTCCTCTCCACCACTCCATTTTGTTGGGGCGTCTTTGGTGATGAGAAGTTGTGTGTATACCCGTGCTCTTCACAGACATTGCTAAACTCATGATTTTCAAATTCACCACCATGATCACTTTGGATTGTAGTAATTAGATAACCTCTATCATTTTAGATTTTCTTGCAAAACACTTGAAACTCCATCAATGCATCATTTTTATTGGATAGAAATAGCACCCAAGTAAATCTGGAATAATCATCAACAATCAAAAAACCATAGGATTTTCCTCCTAGGCTGGATGTCCTCGTTGGGTCAAACAAATCAAGATGCAATAATTCCAAAGGTCGGGATGTGGAAACAATATTTTTATTTTTGAAAGATATGCGTGTTTGCTTGCCTTTTGTGCAAGCCTCACAGATTTTATCATTTTCAAACTTTAATTTTGGCAAACCATTCACCAAGTCATGTTTAGACAACTTAGATATTACTCCAAAACTAGCATGACCTAGTCTTCGGTGCCAAAGCCAAGCATTTTCATGATTGTTAGCTACCAAACACATATCATCACAAGAAACATCATCAATATTAACAGTGTAGACATTATTGTTTCTTTTTCCAATGAATTTGATCTCATTTGTGTTTTTGTTCATGACAAAGCAATGCATCTCATCAAAAATAATCTTGAACTCTTTGTCACATAGCTGGCTTATGCTCAAGAGATTGTGATTTAAGCCTTTCGCCAAAAGCACATTCTTGATAAGAATTTCAGAATTCTTACCTATATTATCGATTCCAATGATTTTACCTTTGTCCTTGCCTCCAAACACAACTGAACCTCCATCATTGTCTTGCAGTGTAGAGAACACATGCTTGTCCCCTGTCATATGCCTTGAACAGGCGCTATCCAAGTACCATTTGCTCCCCCTGGCTTCAAGACATATCTGCAAGAAACAACATTCTCATGCTATTGATTTTGGTACCCAAGCTAGTTTGGGTCCGTAGGAGTTAGTTATTTCGTGCATATCTTTTCTTGGTCCAAAAAGCATGATTTCTTGGTGAGTTTTGTTTGAACCAACAATTTGTAACAACATGACCAAATCTACCACAATGATAGCAATTAATAGGTGCAAACTTCCTTTGGAATTGTCGTGGTTTGGGTTGGACATGTTTAGCTTAGTGTTGGAACATGAAGCATGGTTGTTTTCTTTTTCATAAACATAGGATGTAGTGATATTATGCTCAAAGGGTTTTTTATTTTGGGGAGTACATCACAATCCTTCCTTCTGGAAATTGACTCTAACTCTCAACAAGTTATCTAGATTTTATTTGCCCTTGACAAACCTGGAGAGAGTGAACTGCAAGTCCGTCACCTCTTTATTGAAACTCACATTTTTATTTTCAATTTCTGAAATGGATGAGGTCAGAATTTCTTTTTCATTCTTGAGACTTTCACAGAATTTTTCAATTTCAGACACTTTACATGATAGTTCCTCTTTGGCGTTTTCAAGATCTGAAATCATTTGAAGCAAAGTTTCTTTTTCTTCGGTTAGCTCAAACCACTCTTGTTCCAGTTTCTCAAATTTAACAAGGATATCTTCATGTGACACATCATCAATTTTCTTTTTGATAGTTTTATTTTCAAATCTGACTTTCTTGTATTTTGTATACAATTTTTCATATTCTGACTCCCATTGCTCATTTGAAATAAAATCAGGGTCAGAATTTACCTCGGTCGAATCATCTTCATGTGCCATGTGGCACAGGATTTCCATGAGCTCTCCGAGCTCTTCTTCAGATAGCTCTTCCTCTTCGTCTCTCCATGTAGCGACCATTGCTTTTGGCTTCCTGAATTTCTCCTTCTTGAACTTCTTCTTCAGATTTGGACACTCTTCTCTCATGTGTCCGAGCTTCTTGCATTCATAGCAAATAACGTTGTTGGGTTTGCTTGACTCGCCCTTGGTTTGAATGGGCTTTCTTTCCCCCTTTTTGAAGTTGCCTTGGAAGTTCCTCTTCTTTCTCAAAAATCTCCTCACTTGGTGAGTTATCATGGCCAAGTCTTCTTCTTCATTGCTTCCGTCGTTGGATTCTTCTTCTTGAAAGTCTTCATCAAATTGATGAGCTTTCAATCCAATCACTTTCTTCTTCTTCGTATCTTCCTCGGCTGTTCTCTTCATATTTATCTCATAGGTCATGAGTGACCCTATGAGCTCGTCCAAGGAAAGTGTGGACAGATTTTTTGAATCTTCAATTATTGTGGCTTTTTTGTGCCACGCCGACGGAAGTGATCTCAGGACTTTCCTCACGAGATCGGAGTTTGTGTACTCCTTCCCGAGGCTTTTGAGACCATTTGTGATCTCTGTTAATCTTGCGAACATCTCTAAGATTGTTTCTTCAGGCTTCATTTTCAACAGCTCATAATCTCTTACGAGGAGATTTGCCTTGGTCTCCTTGACCTCGGAGGTTCCCTCATAAATGAGCCGCAATTTGTCCCACATTTCCTTTGCAGAACTACACATGGATACACGAGAGAATCCATTAGGATATATGGCACATTGCATAATATTCATAGCATTAAAATTGACGGTGCATTTCTTAATTTCCTCGGGTGTCCATTTCTCTTCATCGTCAGAGAGTTTGTAAGGACCCTTGTCCACAACTCTCCAGATCTCATACTCCTGGGCTCTCAAAAAAATATGCATTCTATTTTTTCAATAGGAGTAATTTGAGCCATCGAAGTATGGAGGACGATGAATGGAGTGACTCTCAGGCATCATACCCTTGTTTGCCATTGATCTGGATCTTACTCTAGATCGTTAGATCTGAAAGAAATAGAGCCTTGGCTCTGATACCAAGTGAAGTCCCGCGATCAATGACACCCAAGAGGGGGGTAAATTGGGTGTATACAAACTTTTAACAAATTTATGCCCGATTCAAACAGGAAGGAATAAAAGCCGTAATGAATTCCAATACTATATGAAAACAAAGAGATCTAATAGAATCTATCGCACTCAACCGATCTTCGGTATTATGGCGGAGGTGAGAATCTGGAGATTCAACTCACGCAAGATGTTATCTTCCTGACAAGGTTTGCCTTGTCGATTCAAACCCACCTTTTAATATACCCAAGATCTAGTATGGAAACGATGAATTATGCTAGATCTAACACAAACAATGCAACCAAGAAAACTACGCATATGCTGCGCAGAATGGGGATAGAGGAAAAGGAACAAACCACACAATGGACATAGATTTTTA
The DNA here is from genome assembly GCA_022559845.1 of Amorphophallus konjac. NCBI lineage: Eukaryota > Viridiplantae > Streptophyta > Magnoliopsida > Alismatales > Araceae > Amorphophallus > Amorphophallus konjac. Next base: position 40,117,356 of record CM040122.1, read on the forward strand.
GGTGGTTCGGATGCAACACCAGCAACCTATGTCCACCCCTCACGATCTGTGAGGATTCCCACACTATCTTGTAAAAGATTACAAGATTAAAACACAAACACACACATGTGAGGAGTTTGGAACTCTCACAAAGGTGTACAAACACCGAATCCCAAAGAGATGTGAAGAATTAGACACACACACACACACGGATCTACGTAGATCCACACACACACAAGTATTCAGATATTACAAGAACACACACTTGAATCTGAAATAGAAATCGAATGGAAGACACAAAGAGAAAACTTGATATTCAAGCTCCCCCTTAGTTGATGAAGAAGGTTTTGGATGCAACTTGATCTCCACTTGGCTTGGGGTTGATCTGCTCCAGATGTGGCTTGAATCACTTGAGGATGGATGAAGAACTTCCTTCCCGGAGCACTGTTCACGGCTACAATACCAGCACTTGAATCTCCCTTGATAGCCTCCTTTTGCCTCCTTGGATTGATTAGGGTTACAAGCCCCAAAGAGATGTTTTTATAACTCTTGAATGGTCAAGAGACAAGTCAGGAACCAGATCCACAAATCATGGTAAGTCTGATGACTTTTGGATTAAACAAACCCAATGAAGAGGGCTTCCCACATTGTAGAAAACAAAGTCAAATATGGCTGCTTCGAGGCTGGCGGTCGACCGGTAGGAGGGGGCGGTCAACCGAAATTTTACAGGAATGGGACTTTTCGTTGCTGGGAAAACCGGTCGACCGGCCCCAGCTGGCGGTCGACCGCTGGCTGGAATTCCTACAAAATTGACAGAGTTAGACAGTAGATCATGATCTGTGAGCTAATCAGTTTCAGACACATCCTGTCTCAATTAAAACAAGTGAGTTAAGCTTAGCCTGGGTGGTTTAGGAACCAAGATGGATTTATGCATTTGGAAGGAATTAAACATTTAAACATAGTGCATGATGAAATTAGGCTTTGAATGCGTAAGAAAGTCAAACTTGATTGCTAAGACATGGCACGTGATAGAACACATGTCCTGGGTTTTGTAATCATCAAAATCACCCGAATATACTCAACATTAATTGGGTAGTTTTTTTTTTCAAAAATAGGTTGTAAGTAATTTTGAACATGAATTCTCTTTCCCCCAACTTAAATGACATTGTCCTTAATAACATGAACAATATGTAACAATAGAACAATGTAGACATGAATTTTTGTGAAGGAAAGGTACAACCTGGGGCGTGTAAAAGTGATTCTTGACGGGCTTCTTCTCATGGTTGTGCTTGGCTTTTGAAGGCTGGGTAGAAGTGCAAGCAATCGTCTCTCTCTCCCCCTAACTTACCATTTATTCTCACCTGCAAAATAAAAGTAAAATCATAATAAAAACATGGGTTGCCGCCCAAGAAGGCATTTATTATCACACGGAAATTAATAAAACTTTGGGTTGCCTCCCAAGAAGCGCTAAGTTTAACGTCTTTAGCTAGACACAATGTAGCTCACTAACGAATGGGTGGCATTCATAATGAGCCACCAAATGATCTTATCCTCCGTTAAATTCCATCCCTTGTACCATTGGAGGAAAAGATTATGCCTTGATGCATATGAGCTAGAAGCACACCAAGGTGGGTCTAGCAATCCTAACAGACCCCCTCGGTTAGAGAATGACGAATGAATTATCATATCTTCAATTATAAAATATTCATCTGTATATTTAAGGTCTTTATAAGTATTAAACACATCAGTGCGAACCTTAATTTCCCCCAACTTTTCTTCTTCATCCTCACTTTTAGGATTTACTTGCGTATTGTTTAGGTGAGATAGGATGAAGGTATTATGGATTTTTGTGGATTCCATCATATGACTACTGTCAAGGAGGCAATGATGATCAGGAGTGAAATAAGTGTGCTCCTTGGCACAAGGAAGCTCATAAAGTTCGGATGGATCTGACCAGTTGGCTAGTTGTAGAATGTCCGAGATGATTTTGGATTCACCAAGGTCAGGCATAGGTAAAAGATCCACATCCTCCCCTAAATCAGGAGATGCCCGGCTAGAGTGAATTTCAATCGGAAGGTCCAGTCCCTCCCTTACCCAAGAAGATTGGTTTATGTAAACACTGAATTCACTTTTCATATTCACATTTTCTTCTTCCTTTACTTGGAACAAGGACTCCTCAAATATAGGAAGGGAAGTTATAAAGATTGGATCATTCACAAGCGCATCCACTTCCTTTTCCTCTCCCCCCCAACTTAAGATCAACAAACTCATCATTACCCTCCTCACAAATGGAATTGGGCTTGGGCTCCTTAGGTTGTTCCTCAAGACTAACGCCAGGACTGCTATCACCTCCCTCTAATTCGTTCTCCTGGTATGACTCCTCCATAATCCCCTCATTATTTAAATCGAGAATGATATGATCTGTGGATTGGGGAATCATGGGTTGATCATATAAACTTTTGTTATGGTCAAACTCAGGAAGTTGACATTCAGGGCTTATAGTAGGATACATAGACAGTTGGTCCATTTCCATACCCATGATGGTTTCGTTAAGTTGGGTTAGACGGGCCTCCATTTTGGCAAAAGTCTGTTGGTTGGCCATGATGAGCTGATACAATTCATTGAACTTGTCCTCAAGATTTGTTGGTGGAGGACATGGATAAGGGAGTTGAGGATCAGACTGTGACAAATAGTAATTTGATGGGTAATCAGTCTGATATTGAGATGGCGGAGAGTATATGAATTGTCCTCCACATTGGGCTTGATCATAGTAATCGTTTAGGTATTGATCCCAATTTGGAAAATTTTGATCCGGTGGACTTTGAGATGGGCCTTGGTAACATTCCCAAGATGCATTTGGTTGGCTTTCCCATCCAGAAGTGAATGGAACTGAATCATAAGAAGGAGTGGGAAAACCTTGAGACATTTGGGCTTGCTCTTGGGTAACAAATGGATCGTGGGCCCCATTGTCAAGGCATTGAGAGGTTTGGGGCTGGTCTTGGGTAAAGAATGAAGACTGGGCTGCCATAGATAGAGGGCTCTCATTATAGGCCGACTAGGAGTATGGATTTTCACAATAAGTCAGGCCATGAGGGGTGAGAGATGAGATTTGGTTTGGGCAACCACCTACATAATGGGCCGGGTTAGCCCACATGTGATCATTGCCATGGTGACTAGGTGGTATGAAGGGGTCTTGATCCATGGCTAGAAATTGATCAAATTTATGAGTCGATGGGTCAAACCTATCTAATTTGTGTGCCCAATCTATAGATGAGAATTACTCTCTCACCAATTCGTTTGTGTTATTTTTTAATCATTTTATTTTTGAATTTATTTTAATTTTTAATTTCTCTCCCTTTATTGATCTATTATTTGTTTTTTAATGATTTTTTTATTTTTTATTTTTATTTTTATTTTTTACTAAACACAAATAAGTGACAACCAAATTAACCTGAGACACTTAAGGGCAACCTAGGTCTACAAGTTGGGTTTCACAAAGTGACTATGGCACCATTAAAGCCAACCCTCAAGTTCGTTCACTGGCCAGGTAAGAGGTGGGGTAATGGGAGGCTCCCCTTACTTTCGTAAGGTCCTAATTAAAAATCACTTGCCCGCTTATAGCATTTGCCGTTGACCTCTAGCCTTAGACACCAGTTTCAAAAATGAGAACAGACTCACGTGATACCAAAATCCCAATGTAATCCTAGGGCCGAGTCTTCTTGCTTTTGTTAGGCTAGGTGATGTAAGATGCAAAGATGGTTGTTTTGGGCCAAGGAAGGGTGATGGAATCCCTCCCTTATCTTGCTTAGGGGGTATTACCCTTAAAGTATTTTGAAATGAGATGCAACAACCAATGCTCAAACAAGGTGTTTCAATGCAAGATTAAATGTAAAATACATGATCATGATCTTGACAAAAATTAAAATGCTCACCTTGTCCCCCGCATTCTTCAAAAATAAAATGACTGAAAATAATAAAAATAAATAAATAACTAAGATGCAACCCTAAATGATGCATGTCCTAAACATGATATTTCTAATCTTGAGATGAAGTCTTTAAAAAAAAAATTGTGATCAAGTTTTTTTTTATTTTTTTAGTTAATGAAGCTACCTAGCTAACACATTTTATTTTGAGATTTTCTAAATATAAAAGCTAACAAAATTTAAAATATGCAGAAACTAAATTAAATCACAAGCTAATAAAATGCTGAAAATAAACTGAACCACACGAGGGAAAATTGAGATACTTACTTGGATTGCGATCTCTCGTCCTTTATGTTTTTTTATTTATTTTTTATTTTTTGTAAGGAGATGTAAAAGGGGAGACATACTTCAATTTTTTTTTCACATTTTTAGGATAAATGTATACAAAAGAAAAATAATGCTTTCAACTCAAAAACTATCAACCTCCCCGGCAACAGCGCCAAAAATTGATGCGAGTGGATATTCGTCGCTAAAAACACCCCGCAAATAATTTTAAAATTCCGCACTCACACACAATAAAATTAAAATTTGAGTGTAGCGGCAAGTACGAGTCGATCCCAGAAGGAGGTTGAGTTTTGAAATTAAAAACTTTGAATTTCTTTTAGAAAAAAATAATGGATATTTTCTTTTGATTTTCAAAATTTACAATCTTTTTTTTAGTTAATGAGACCAAAGCTTACTCTTGGTGGATCGCTCAGCTTGTGCTAGCTCCACCAATAGTACCTTGGCCCTAATTTTATTGATAATGAAAAAATCATGTACAGCAGTTCATCGGGGCATACCCCTGAAGGAGACTGCAAAGGAATATAAACTCCAACAAAAAGGAACTAACTACAGTCGCCAACTAGGTAAGCCAGTGGCATCAGTACAAAATTTACAATAACATGAAATAAATCTATTTAAAGAAATATGGAGGGTTAAGAAAAAGAAATTTGAAAATCTAGAGAGAGAAAATTTTAATCTAACAAAATTAAATGCTAAATAAAATAGATGAAGTAGGGTAGGGAATTGTGCAGCCGTGATGTGAGGGTAACAGTATCGTGTCCTCGAGCCTTTGAATCGCGAGTTGTCAGGGACAACCACGTGCACCCGACCAGAAGATCCGTCTCTCCTGAGCTGACTTTAGATGAATTTTAGAAGGTTTAAGATAAAGAATTTTAGAAAGAGATTAGGGGGGTTGAGAGAGATTATACAGAATTAAAATGAATAACTAAAATTGTGCGGAATTAGAATGAATAACAATGACATTAGAATTAAAACAAACTCAAAGGTACAACTAAAATAACAAAGTCAATTACAACATTTATAGGGTGGAAGAACAACAAGAAAAAGGTGAAATAAGTTCCTACGTAAGAGAAATAAAGAGGGAGAAAGAGGTAGAGAAAGAAGGATAAATAAAAGGGTCTAAACTAACTAGAGAAGTGAGGGGGGAACGCCGACGGGAGGCTCTGCGGCGGTGTGTGTGGGCGAGAGAGCAAGAGAGAGAGAGAGAGGAAGGTCACGAGAACAGAGAGAGAAATAGAGAGAGAGAGAGAGAGAGAGAGAGAGAGAGAGATCGTCTACGCCAGATGTGGAGGCTGGGTTAAAGAGAGAAACGAGGTGAGAGAGGGGTGGGAGCTAGTGTGAGTGTGTGTGATCAGGGAGAGAGGGGGGTGCGCGGTGGTGTATGTGTTGCGAAGGTGGTGGCGAGGAAGAGAGGGAGATTAGAGGAGCAGCAGACGATGAGGGGGGTGTGTAAGAGCCACGGTGGAGGAGAGGGATCGGATGGGAGAGGCGGTGGGGATGTCGCGAAGGGGAGAGCTGACCTCCCTCTTCTTCTTTCTTCTCTTGCCCTCACTTCTCTGCCAGCCCATCACCGGACAGTCGTCTTCTTCATTCTCCTCCACTGGCCGGCCTTGCTGTTGCCGTGTCCCTCCGTTGTATGCGAAGATCACCGTCGAACCAGCCTTGCTGGCTCATGCGAATGTCGAAACTCGACCATGTGATGTTTACTCGTGAGCATGCGAGGACCAGTTTATCGGAGCTTTGCTCCTCCTCTTCTGCCAGCCTGTGCACTGTCACCGCAGAGAATGAAGGGGGCACTGTTCATAAAAGAGAAACTTTGGTGAAGATTGTGACAATGCAAAAAATTATAATGAAGCCCCTCAAATAAATTATTTTTAATCATGCAATTTCTATTCTTCTTACATATATCTCAAATCCCATAGATTATGTTGTGTAAAAATTTTAATTAATTATCAAAAAAATCTCAATTTTTCTGTAGGATTGAGATAATAAGAAAAACTTGCATAATTAATTATATTCAAGCCCATAAATAATGAGTGTGATGTGAATAAATATATAAAAATAGACGCTTATCATCATGCATCTATATTTCAGTATCCAAGCCCTAATTCATTGACCATCTTCTTTGCACAGTAAAATTTTTTAGGCAGCTTCTCATCTCGAGGCATCATACTCTTGATAAGGAGGAGCATACGATCAAAACAACTCTCACTAAGGTGAAATTTAGATTTCAAATTCAACAACTGTGAGACAACAGACAACCGGGTGTGATTTTCACAACCATCCCACTGCGGCTCATCAGCATCTCAAAGTAACTGATAAAATCTTTCAGCCGTCTTGTTTGGTGGTTCTTCGTTGTACTTATGTTCCCCTTGTACATTAAAGTTAGGGCCGGCAGCATCGATTACCATATCTGCATAGGTACTTGTGCCTGCAACATTGGCGGGCTCATACGACCAGACGTCCTCACCATGACACACCGAATTCATTTAACCTTTCGTGAACCCTTTCCTGTATAAATGACGTTGCACATCCCATAGCGAAAGAAATCTCTTATTTTTACAAAGTAAACAAGGACATCAAATGTAACCACGCTGGTCCACTACTGTTGGATGTATCAATACAAACTGAATAAAACTATCAACTCCATCCTTAAACTCCTCTAATACCACTCCGTCAACTACTCTGCGATTCATCTATGAACGATCAAGTCTAGCCATATTTACCTAAAAAATTAAAAAAATCATATCAATATGTCATATTAAACTTCTAAAAAAAATTCGATAGCATCTCCCCTAAAAATTGACTATTTTCCACATTTGTACATCATGTTTATTCACATATACATCCATATCCACATCCACTTTCACTTCCTATTTTCTCACACCCACATTGACATCGACATCATATTCTAAAAAAAAAACCATATCTGCATTCACATACACATTCATACCGCCATCCACACCTGTCAAAAAAAGTAATTCACATACACATTCCCCTCATCCCTCTCCCCTCCCCTCCTATCACCCTCCCACCCTCTCCTCCCCCCCTTCCCTCTCTCATTTAAAAAAAAAATCCTCCCACCCTCCAAATTAAAAAAAATACCACACACACATGCAAATTTTTAAAAAAATCCCTTCATCTCACCCTCTCCTTTGGCCCTTCCCCTCCCCTCCCCTCCGTCGCCATGAGGGTAAAGCCATGAGGAAAACATGAAAGGGTAAAGCTACAAATCTTTGTTCTTTGATATAGTTATTTTTGTTCCCTTTTATTACAATATGGCTCACAATGGAGGATCTGTATGGTACTGTTTTAGATCAGTCTAATACTAATATCTAGTAGTGATTTAATGATATGTTGGCGTTTATTTGGACCTTGGACCCACTACTATTGTATGCATTTTGAATCTCAAAATACATTCTTAATCAGTTTATGAAGCCTGTAATGCTAAAAAATGGATGGCTAACTGCAACATACTCATTGCAACAAAGTATGAACATAGAAGAAAAAGAGAAATGGCTAATGAACAAGAGGAGGGCTATGCTTCTGTAGTAGATGAATCAGTCTACAAGACAGCGAGCTATGATGAAGCCTACTAGTATTTCCCATGCAGAAGTCTACTGATTTTTGGTATGAGAAGCTTGCAGGCTCTCCTTTCAGGATGCTCAGCTGGTGAGCTGGCATCCATGCTACATTATGATAACTTCCGCTCTCTTTTACCCTTAGGAGCCAAGGTTAAATGCCTTGCGGATGCTAGATTTTTCATAAATGTGTAAGGCTTTAATCCACAATCTTATGTGTTGGTCCCAGGGGTAGGCGAGTGACAAGAAGGGGGGGTTGAATTGTCCCCTATGCGATATGGCAATTTAAAAATGAACGCAACGGAATTAACAAGTTTAACGTGATTGAAGAAATTAAGCTAAGCAAGGTAAAAAAGCTCTCTCAATCTCGCCGCACACACTCAAACATTCAAGCAATTTAAACGATTAGGCACACATCCACAAAGGCAAACCATAAGACACGGGATTTTTAAGGTGGTTCGGGACCACGACAGGCTCCCTACGTCCACCCCTTACCAAACCGGTAAGGCTACACTAGGTGATAAATCCCCAAATGGAGGTGACGCTCCAAACACACGTAGGACGATGCCTACACACACACGGGATAAATCCCCACGAGGAGAACTCTCCTCACGCTGTAGACACATCAACACGGGGATGAACCCAAAACGCTCTGGATCGTGAATCCAGCAGCACACACACACACACGCTGCAACAACCGCAGCACAATAAACACAACCATACGCAGACGGTTCACACACACAAATATCTTGAGTTCAGAAATAAACACTAATATTCAATCATGCTCAAACCCGAAATATAGATCATAGAACACATCATAAAGAATAGATAGAAGACATAGAAATGGTCCCCCTTTGTTTTACAAGGCCGATATATGGTGTTTCTTCAAGCTCGGGTCGGAGGGAAGATAGATGTAGTCGATGTGAACGTCCTCTTGCTCCTCTCCTCAAGCCGCTCCTTTTCTTCTTCTTCCACGAACCCAGGAGATGCCTTGATGCAGATCAAAACCTTCATCCAAGATCTCCTATAATTCTCCTTAGCCTTCTTCCCCTACAAGATAGAAAATAAGCTCATTAGGGTTCAACACTTAGAAAATTCGGAGTTCACATGTTTGCATATATAGAAGAAACCAAAAGACCACTATAACCCTTCTAGAACCCTCCAAAAGACCCCCAATAGGTCTACCATGAACCCAAGGGTAAAGGGGTAAAAGATGAGCACAAATGGATTGGGTTTAGATGGGTTCCGGATCCTCATTTTTGGGTTTACGTCGTGTTCGGTCGACCTAAACATTGGGGTGGTCGACCTAACTTTTACAAACAAAAAACCTTCCCACTCTGGGGATTTCGGTCGACCCAAGCATGTGGGTCGGTCGACCTAAACTTTCTACATTTCTAGATTTGCAATAGTTCAGTCTTAAAATGGTTAAACCTCTTAAGCCCAAGTGTTCAACCTTCATGAATGGAAAAATGAGATTTAAACCCAATCAACCCAAGTTCAATATCTAACACTCATGAAAAACTCATTGAGTACATATGGATGACATGCATTAAAGCCCTTGAAAACATAAGTCTTACACCAAAATATCAAGAGGTTATGACTATGAAATTGTACACAATGAAAGAGTATCATAGCCAAACTCTACCAAAATTCATGTGAGCATTCAACAACCATGTATCAAGGATTATGAGAACACATATCAAGCATATTCTATCAAGATTCACAAAAGCCCTTTCATTTGCATTTTAGGCCACAAAGATCACAATAAGGCTATGCATGAACATGTAAGTGAGTAAAGGCTAGCATAAAGAGTTTTATGTGAAAAGCTTAACCAAAACTCACTATCATGACTTTTGACACCTCTTGAAAAATATGCATGGGATGCATTCATGAACAATACAAAAGACCTATTGAAACTTCATTCCATAAAGGCCATTCTCTACAATTTTCAAGATGCACATTACACACATCCACCTAACAAAGGATAGAAGCGAAAAACCATGCATCCATCAAATCCTCAATTAAAGATGTGATCATTTAGACATGCATATAAGCAATACATGTGAGCATCATAAAATCTAATTTCACCAAAATTCACATGAGTTAGCTTAATCAACTTTCAAGCACACACTGAGCACATTTCCTTGTTATGCCAAAACAAAATGACCAAGAATCCATATAATGAGTGAGCATCATTAAAATCACATCCATCAAATTTCAAGTTAATAGGTTTTTTTTAATCAACACCGGCCCTCAGAATCATCAACTAGTCGAGTGCATATCCCCCCAGCAGGGGAACATGTTCTCACTCCCCCAGGATGAAACTGTGGCCTAAGATTTTATTAGATTTTCTGAATAAAGGAGGTACATGATCTTGGGGGTTTCCCCTATCTGTACAAGTTTACAAAGCTGGAAAAGATCTCAAAAAATTCTATTTACAAAAATGAAAGGAAGGCAAGCCTCCTTTATCCAGTTCATCTGCCCTAGCATTTGTCTGGGACTGAGTGCGTCGACGCCATCATCTGGATGCGTTGGCGCTGTGTGATGTCTGGGACTGGGTGCGTCGACGCCAGCATCTGGATGCGTCGACGCTGTGTGAAGATTGCTTCTAAGGCTTCTTTCAGTTTAAGCTTCAGGCAGCCGCTGCGTCGACGCTAGTAGCTGGTGGCGTCGACGCTGAGTGAAGATAATCTGAAGACAGCTTTCTGTCTTGGGCTTCTGGAGGCAAACACGTCAACGCTGCCCGAGTGGCATTGACGCAGTTTGTATGCGCGTGATATATGATCTTTGGGTCATTCCCCTGTCTGTATAAAGTTGCCAAAGCTGGAAAGAGATGCCAAAAACTCTATTTACAGAAACGAAAGGAAGGCAAGCCTCCTTTGTCCATCCTATAAACTCCCCTCACCATTTTGGGCAGATCACTTACAAGGGTAAAAATGGAGTTTGACTAACAAGAGCTAGCATAAGAGGCCAATGCATCAGCCAGCTGGTTGCCTTCCCTATAAACATGTCTCACCGGACAGCCACTTGAGGATATTAGTTCCAATATTTCACTCCACCAAGGATAGACAGTCCAGCTAGGAACTTTCTTCTTATGGATGGATTCCACTAGAAAGGCACAATCTGAAAAAATTGTAGCTACTTTCAGTCCTCCCTTATTAACTATTGACAGCCCATCATAGAGAGCCCTTACTTCTGCAAGGAAACTACTCCCAAAGCCATAATAAAAGGCAAAGCTGATGATCATGTTTCCTGCTGAATCTCTAACACAACCACCACCTCCACAATTTCCCGGGTTCCCTTTTGAAGCTCCATCTACATGAAGAGTAAAATGAAGAGGAGCTAGACTGCATGAAACAGTCATTGGCATCCTCCTTGAAATAATCTTCGGGAACAGTTGGAACTGATTCAGGATTTTTATTTGATCTACCGAGCTACTATCTAGAAAGGAATGGTTATCAAGGGCTTGAGAGAGGCCTGCCACCACTTTCCTCTTGACACTTGAAATGTTGATGGTCACATTTTCAAACTTGGCAGAACATCTTGCCTTCCAAATCTCCCATACAATTAGAACTACAGCATGCATACCAGAATAGCTGAATACTGAATGCAGCTTGGAGCCTGTCAAAATATTCCAGCCATGAATTGTAATGTGCTCACTCAGATTAATTTTAGTACTAATCAAGGGGGAGACCCATTTCCATAAAGCAGAAGCTAGATCTCCTTTAACAAACAGGTGATCTAAATCCTCCTGAGAAGGGAGTAGGCAGCAACTGCACTTTGAGACTAAGGAAATTCCACACTCAGAAATTCTGCCATCAACTGGAACAGCTCTATGAAGCAGCTTCCAATAGAAATTAGCTGCCCTTGGAGAAATGCTAGAGTGCCATAACTTGGCCCAAGGCTGCCTTAGTATACCTCTTTGTCTCAGCAGATTATTTGCAGACTGAACACTAAAGTCACCACCTACTGTACCAGTCCAGATGCAAAGATCTGGCCTATTACTCAACTGAACTTTAAATAGCAGTGAGGAGTTACTGAGTAGGGACCAAACTGGATGGTTTGGATCAAGAAAAACCTCTCTAACTGTCAGCTTTGGCTGCCTCTGTATATTATTGAAATTGCCTGAAGGTATATAGTTGATTAACGGCCCTCTGCCAGTCCAATTATCCTTCCAAAAGTCTGTTTCCTTACCATCCCCAATTATCCATCTAGAATTATTTATGATTAACTTCTTAGCTTGCTGAAACATACCTTGAGACATCCCAGCTGGAAAAGGTCTTGTGCAGTCGAAAAGATTTGTTTTAACAAACCTTTGTCTGGCATACTGAGACCAAAGAGAAGACCCCTGAATAATTCTCCACAGAGATTTAGTAGGCAACGACAACTGGGTGAGATTAAGATCTCTAATACCAAGGCCCCCTTCCAGTTTAGGCATTTGGATTTTTTTCCAGGAGATCCAATGGCGACGCCTCAGAATTTCAGAACCCTGCCAATAAAAGTTGGCACAGAGTCTGTCAATGTCATTGATAATTGACTTTGGGCAGAAGCAAACAGATGCCAGGTATATTGGAATGCTTCGGAGAACTGAGTTAATGAGAATTGCCCTCCCAGCCTGTGAGAGTAGTTTGGATTGCCATCCCTCTAACTTCTGCTGAACTCTATCCACAATGTACTTAAAATCCTGGCATGTGTATCTACCTTTCTTCACTGGAATACCAAGCTAATTAAAACTAGTAGAAGCAATTCTGAAACCAGTCTGCAGTTGTATAGATTGCTTTATTGATAGGGGGACTTTGTCTGAAACAATTATGCTACTCTTACCAACATTTATTTTCTGCCCTGAGCTATTTTCATATCTTGAGATAAAGTGCAGCAGTGCTGCTATGTTGTGTTTGCTAGCATTCAAGAAAATAAGTGTGTCATCCGCATACAGCAGATGAGATATTTGGGTAATATTTTTAGGCCTATTGTAACCCTTCAAAGCTCCTGATTGGAATAGAACAGTCAACCCCCTGCTTAGTACTTCCGAGGCTAGTGTAAAAAGATATGGGGCAAGAGGGTCACCTTGTCTAATACCTCTGCTAGATTTAAAGAAACCTACCATATTGCCATTGAAATTGACTGAAAACCAACAGTTAGTTAGAATCATTCCAATGTAAGAAGTGAATCTAGTATTGAAACCAAATTTCCTTAGGGCTGCCAGTAAAAAGTCCCACTCAATTCTGTCATAGGCCTTGGCCATATCCAGCTTGACAATGGCATTATGACCCCTTACTTTCCTATCAATATCTCCCATAAGTTGTCTTGCTATAGCAACATTGTCCAGAATATTACGACCTTGGACAAAAGCTCCTTGTTCCTTGGAAATAATGGTTGGCAGAATTGGTGCAAGCCTCCTCGAAATGATTGAGGAGATAATTTTGTAGGAGAAATTATAGAGACTTATTGGCCGAAAATCATTAAAGGACTTGGGCACTTGAATTTTTGGGATTAAAGCAATAATTGAAGATGCCATTCCTCTTGGAATTGGAAACCCCATGAAGAAGCTTTGCACTGCACAGATGACATCTTGGCCTATAATGTCCCAAACATGCTTATAAAACTCTCCCTGAAAACCATCCGGACCAGGGGTGCTGGATCCTTTTAGAGACCATACTGCTTCTTTAATCTCATTGCCTTCAGGAACAGAGCAAAGGAGACTGTTCTGGTCATTAGTGATTAATTGAGGAATGCAATCTAGTATGGAACAGTCCATTTTATGGTCTTCAGATGAGAAAAGCTTCTGGAAATACTGGTTTGCCTGCCTACCAAGAATAGCTTGGTCTTCACACCAATTATCAGATTCATCCAGCTTTAACCTACAGATAAATCCTCTTCTTCGATTTTGTTGAGCAAGAGAGTGATAAAATGATGTATTTCTGTCCCCACTTTCAATCCAATCTGTGCGGGATTTTTGATGCCAGAAAATTTCTTCCCTATACAAAGCCTGATGGAAATTTGCCATAGCAGCATTCAATTTACATCTGTTTTCAGTTGAAGGAGAGATATCAAATTCAGTTTGTTTCTTTTCCACTTCCTGTTCTGCTAATTTGACATTCTTTGTCACATCTCCAAAGATCTCCTTATTCCATTGGCTAAGAGACATTTTCACAGCCTTTAATTTGGTAGATAATCTTATCATTGCATTTGGATGTTGAACAGTACACAGCTTCCAAGCATCAGTTACAACTTGATTAAAGGATTTATGAGTGCACCACATCTTTTGGAAAATGAACCTGGAAGGACCATGAGAAGAATTATAAGATGATAATAACATCGGGGTGTGATCAGAAGGGCCTCTTGCTAAGTGTTTCACAACCAACTAGGGAAAAGCATTTTGACATTCTGTATTAGTAAAGACCCTGTCCAGTCTAGCTTTGATGTTAGCAGCTCCAGTTCGGTTATTATTCCAAGTCATTGATTCACCAACATAGCCTGCATCCATGAGCCCTGCTGAGCAAACAAAGGCATTAAATTTAGCCATATTGGCCATTGAGGGAAAACTTCCACCCTTCTTTTCTGAAGGCTTCAGAACACAATTAAAGTCCCCTCCTATTATCCAAGGGATAGTCACTGTACCAGCAAAAGTAACTAACTCATTGAACAAATCAAGTCTAAGATGGGAATCACAGGAAGCATACACAAAGGAAAAGAGACTATTAAGTCTATTATCCTCCTTTAAACCCAAAGTAATATGCTGGGCTGATGAACCAAGAACATCCAGCCTAAAGCTGTCATGCCAAAAAACCCAGATTTTAGAATCAGTTAAGGAATTGACAGCAAATTTTGCCAATTTTATAAACCTTCCAAGCTTCATAGCTTTCTCTGCATCCAACATTGGCTCACTAATAGCAACTAGGTCCACTTTATGAATTTGAATCAGCTTCTTTAAACATCTCCGAGAACCTTGGTTCCCTACTCCTCTGATATTCCAAATAAGGGTTGTGTTTAACATTGGAATTCCTGTGGTTGAGCTTCAACCGATCTAGCTCTAGATCGTGTGATAATCCCCTTTTTTGAAAGAGCTCTTCCAGCAAGGGCCTCCCTTCCTACTTCAACAAATTGCATTAAGGAATTATCACTTTCAGCCCTTTCAGTAATAGAATTTCCAATCTCTGATAGCTTCTGGATGTCTGGCCGTTCAGAATCCCCTTGCCATTCAGAATATCTTCTTGATAAAATTGAAGAGGATTCAGTAGCAGGGAAACTGAAAGTGCTTGAAGAGTCTATATTCTTCTTAGCTTCAACCGATTGGAGCTTACTGCATTCAGGATTTGAAATATCCTTATGACATAACAGAGTTTCCTCTTGTACCTGCTGAACCTTTCTATCAGATATAACTTGCTTGTCTACCTCAGTATTTAGTTCTTTAGTGACTTTCAACTGATTGGAACTTTGATTTATTCTACTTGTTTGTTCCTGAGCATCTTCCTTGCTTGCTTGGGGAAATTCAGATGAGTGAATTATAAGTACCTCATCAACATTCTGTAATGCTGCGAATCTATTCTCCTCTGAAACCACTTGTCGAACATGTTGTGGATCTGCATTTAGTGCCTTTTTAGAACCATTTGATTCTAAAACATGGGGACCAGAAGGCCGAGGCTTAAAGGTCTGAGTAAGGTTCTTTGTGACAATCGGCTGACGACTGGCTTTCCCAAGCTTCTTCTTGCAAAATTCAGCAGTATGACCAAGTTTATGACAAAAAGAACAAAGAGCTGGCGCTCGATTAAAATTGACAGTCTGCCAATATCCTTTTCCATCCAGATCGATCCACAATCTCTCCTGACGCGGGGCTTGAATATCCATTTCTATGCATACAAGGGCCTCTGAGGTGTCTGTCAAGGCTAGTGACTTCTCATGAATTCGCAAAACTGGGCCAAAATTTCCAGCAATGGACCGCAGGCAATCTTCATGGTATAGATTAGCCGGGAGCGCAGGAAATCCAATCCAAACCGGAACGGTCGGCGGATCCATTTCAAAATTAAAATCAGGAGTCCACCGAAAAAATCGAAATAGGAAACCATTTATGTACAGGTTTTTCTGTAAGAGAAGTTTCAGGAAATCCTCTTCTATGTCAAATCTAATAAGGAGATGTCTGGATTTAACTTGCTTATAATAAAACCATTTGATATTGCCAATCGCTGCATCAGGCAGGATTTTATTTCAGCAAAAGAAGGCCTACCATATGAGCACTTTGCCACGATTGCAAAGGAAAGAACCTGTACAGAAACTTGAAGATCTGCCTTGGAGAAATATACAGCTGGCTCTCCTTGCTCAGTGAAAGCATGTTCCTTAATCTGTATAGAAATTGATGCAGACCTTGGTTTCTCCATGATCACTTGAGCAAAGGATCGCCGGAAGATTTCGCCAGAAGAGGACGATCCGCCCCCTGGATGATCTCTGCCCCCTGCTAGCTCCGATGGAGCCCCCTGCATGAAAGAACTAGAAGGAAACCCCGCCGCACCGGCCATAGCCGGCTGGGAGGGAGGAAACCCAAGAAAGCGGGAAAATGCGAACCAGAGTCTCTCACTCTAGAATCTAGAGTTAAAAGGTTGATGGTATTTCAAGCCCAAAAACCTTATGAGGAAAATACATGAAAATACGCCACCACAACTTTGAAAACCTATTTGATGAAATGTATGAAAATAGTGGTAGTCGACATAATTCAATGAGTGAGTTAACTCCCCTTTAGAAAAAGAACTTCATTGATGGACTCCTTTAAGTTCCAAGCATGAACCGTGAATTTTGTTCCTACAAGCCAAGATAAATATAGCATTAGTTCCTTAAACACCAAGGATTCATATGACTTTCAAGAGTGAACCTTGAAGCCATCTTTCAACTCATCAATCAAGATATAAACATGTTACTCAATGAAATACATACAAACACAAGCACAATCGTTTTGATATCATTAAAATCATACAGCAAACATCAACTAGGGGATGCAATAATCTCCCCCTTTCTGATGATAAGAAAATATTTGAAAAATTGCTTGATTCTGAAATTGATAGCACGGGCATCATGAATGAAAATGAAGAGCTTAAAAAGAACAATAGTGCCATGCTAATTCAAATTTCCTTACTTGAAGGTGGATTGAAAAGTTTTGAAAAACATGAAAAAGAGATTTCCTTGTTAAAATGTGAGAATGAACAGTTGCTTGAAAAGAGTTCAAAGCATGTTAAAATTGAAGATGTTCTTAAGAAACTAACAGAGAAATTGAACTCTTTAAATGCTGAAAACAAAGAAATCATGGAAGAAAATAAATTTTTAAATCTGTGAATTGCTTGTTAAATGATGAAGTGTTTGCATGTGAAGAGGAAATCACAAGTGCTGAATTGTATATCTCTGCTCTAGAAGAAGAGGTGCAAACATTAAAAGATGATTTGTCTAGATTTGTGAAGGGAAAAGAAAACGTGGATAAGGTGTTGGGTGTTAAAGTAAATTTTAAAAATGAAGGTCTTTGATACACCCCGGTTAATAAAAAATCTTTTAAAAATAAATTGAAAACATCTTTTCTTCATGCATCCGACATTCCAAGTACTTCAAAAGCACCTCCTCCAAATGCTCAAAAGAAAATTTCTAAAAATTATTTTACGAAAAAGAAAAATGTCAACATAAAACCAACCATGCCAAATAGATTTCAAAAAATGAAGTCTAATGTTGAATGTTTCTATTGTGGAATGCTTGGACATGTCGTGGATGAATGTGTTGTCATGAAGAAAGATGAACAATATGCTTTCAAGATAAAAAGGAATTTTTCTTACTTCTATTGTCACAAACTTGGCCATGTGATAGATAATTACTTTGTGAAATAAAATGATGATTATCGTGCCATGAATGCTAAGTTTAACTTTCAAAAAAAATTCAGAAATGAACATATTTCTTATGCTCAAAGGTTTACATCCCATAAGAAAAATTTGTTTACAAACACTCATGTAAACAATGGAAAGTCATGCCGTAAACCCACGTCTCCTTGTTGCTATCATTGTGGGAAGTACGGTCATATAGTGAAAGAGTGTTGGTTTTTGAAAACTGATAATTTCCATGCTTCTAGAATGAATGTTAGGTTTAATTTTGTTAAATCTAAACTTTTTGAAAATAGAAGAAGGAATATTTTTGAAAACTCTTTTGATCATGCTAAAAGGAAATCTTTTGTTAGAAATGCCACCCCTCAATACTTTTATTGTGGAAACCATGGACATGTCATTGAGGACTACAGGATCATGAAGAATGATGATATGGTGGTGGCAATGAAAATGTCAAGAAAAACTTATGGAAGAAATGCTACTAACATCCAAGAACCCAAGAGGGCTTGGGTGCCAAAATCTATCAAAGGAGTTGATCTTGATGGAGGTGTGCCTTGAGGTAAATAAAGAATGAAAGGGGTTCTAATAAAAGGGAACAAGGTACACTCATTTGGTAAAACCCCAACTTTACTTCTTAATTGTCAAATTGGTATTTTTTTATATTTTCCTTCTTATTACTTTGTTATGTTTGAATTACATTTCTTTACAAGCCATTCACGCTCTCATTGAATGAATATTTGGTATATCAAATACTGTTATGTGAAATGACAGATTAAGTTTGTCAGGAAGCTAACACTATGTGTGAGTTGATCCTCGGATCAAAGTTCTCCGCCTTGTACCAAAATTCAGAAATTGAATTGATTGGCTTATGAAGAAACATGTTTTTGAAATGAAATCAATTTGCTCTTTGTTTTGCATAGCTTTCAAATTAAATCTGAAAATGCCTTTTGTTTCAAGTATGCAAAATATTCTGAATAGTGAAATTGCTTGATCAAATGCAACAATTGGTATTAAATGATGACCCTGGGTCAGTTTAAAGCTCATTGACTTTGTATGATTGCTTTGAAATAGTGATAAGTTGTTTGAAATGTTCAAAAATCTTCATCTTGGTAATAGATGTTCAAACACTTATCTTGTTCGATTAACAAATTCTGTGCATCATGCTTGAGCATTTGGGTTCTAAAGAACATGGCTTTTCATAATGAAATCTGAAATAAAATACTCATGATTCAGTTCTAGATTCAATGAAAAATTCTTCTTCTAAATTCATTGGTTTCATGCTTACTTAAATATTCAAAATTACAAAAATTGAAAACTTGCATAAAAATAATGCATTGGCATATTTGCATATCATTCATAGATCATGCATACACTGTGAATATGAGTCTCATGCATTTGCATCTACATACTTTGCATACTTGCGTGCCTTAATGTCATGATTTTTTGGAATATCAAATGGTGTTTGTGGAAGGGTGGATTATGTCCACTTGGAAACACTCTCTATGCGTAAGTAGAGTCTTCAGACTTACACCACCGCCACGTGCTGAAAATCAACTTGTATGAGCATATTTCCATAACCTTGCTTGATTGCATGTACGTATTTTATAAAATCTTTCTTGAAAAATTCTAAGACCTCAGCTCTTTCCTAAACAACAATGCAATGATTTTACTTATATGTGATACATGTCATATATTAAGGGGGAGGATTTGATTCCGACCGTGCATACATTTAGGAGGAGTCATAGATGTGTCTTGTCAAATTCATTTTATATATGCTAAACAAAATTTTACTCCCACACTCTTGCACATAATGAATTTAATGACTTTACTTGATAATGATTTAAGAACTTCCTTCCAACACTTTAAAGGGAACTTGAATCTCTACATGGACATTAAAGAGTAATCGTGAGGAAAAAGCTACCTACCCCACAAAATTAATAAGTGATATGTCAAATCAAGTATCTAGGAATCTCCATTGAGACAAATGAGGAAACGCGTGCCAAACGGTGAAGCAAAAATCTACATGTGTGACGAATCCAAGTAGCCGGGAATCAGTAGACTTTGGCTATGATACTCTTTCATAGACAAACTCTACCAAAATTTATGTGAGCATTCAACAACCTTGTATCAAGGATTATGAGAACACATATCAAGCATATTCTATCAAGATTCACAAAAGCCCTTCCATTTGCATTTTAGGCCACAAAGACCACAATAAGACTATGCATGAGCATGTAAGTGAGTAAAGGCTAGCATAAAGAGTTTTATGTGAAAAGCTTAACCAAAACTCACTATCATGACTTTTGACACCTCTTGAAAAATATGCATGGGATGCATTCATGAACAATACAAAAGACCTATTGAAACTTCATTCCATAAAGGCCATTCTCCACAACTTTCAAGATGCACATTACACACATACACCCAACTAAGGATAGAAGCGAAAAACCATGCATCCATCAAATCCTCAATTAAAGATGTGATCATTTAGACATGCATATAAGAAATACATGTGAGCATCATAAAATCCAATTTTACCAAAATTCACATGAGTTAGCTTAATCAACTTTCAAGCACACACTGAGCACATTTCCTTGTTATGCCAAAACAAAATGACCAAGAATCTGAAGGGTGTGATGAACGGATCTAGAGGGGGTGAATAGATCCAACCCCAAATAAAAGGCAACACAGGCAGTTAAAAATAACCAGTGCAGGAATAGACTGAACTGCTATGGACTCACCCACAGATTCAGAAGAAGGATAATCCAAGAGCACGTGAAACCAACCAGCAGTAGAAACTAGATTAAGAACGCAAGATGAAACCAATCAAAAGATAACAGCAGATGAATGATTAACTGATCAAACCATGCTAAACCATTTAGGAGAGCCTAAGCATTCATCTACCAAGGAGAAGACGCACAAGCAATCACACAGGAGATAAATGTTTTTAAGGTGGTTCGATCTCTGTCCAGAGATCTACGTCCACCCCTTACTCAACTGAGTAAGGCTTACTGCTGCCACACGGCTTGAATACCGCTGATCCACAGCTTTGGGGATGGAAATCCCTACAACCGCTGAGCCTCATAGCTTGTTGTCCGAGGAACACCCTCGCCTGCTGAGCAATACAACTTAGCTCTGTTGATTCATAGCTTCCAAAGGTTTCAAAAAAACACTAAAGAAACGTAAGACACACGGATGAAATAAAATAATGTAGCTCTGAAAATAGAGCAAGCTGACCCTGGATTTGATCCAGAGGTCAAAAAGAGACTACAGCTCACACTTCTTCTCCTTCTAACTCTCTCTCTTATGATGCTATGATTTCTTCCTGAAGGTGGCTCTCTCATTCTTTCTCTCTCTTCTCTTCTTCTCTCTGGCGGCACTCTTTTTTCTTTTCTCTCAGTTATGTCAAGCACCAGTAGCTTTCTTCGAAGGGTAATGTAGCTTTATATAGGAATAGGGACTTCATATGGATCAACCAATAGAACCCTACTAAAATTCCATTTGTCCACGTGTTAGGGAATAGAAGCTTACTTTCCTCGGATCGCATGCCAATCATTTCACCCTTTATCCACGAGCCAGCCTTCTACCTTTTCAGAGGTCACGTGCCTCTTATGCGAACCTGATTGTACCCTGTAGAAATAAGATAGAGTATCGTTTAGGATTATTCTCAACAAAGTAGAGTTCGCCACGTAGAAGAGCAGACATTGCACATACCTTAGGCTCAATTAAACCAGACGTGCACTAACCCTATTTAGCTGTGAATAAAAGCACGCTCGGACCTTGGGTAATACACAACACACATGCACCAACCTTCCATAAGCTCACTGATGAAAAAGCACTGACATTGCATGTAGACAGTAGAAATGTGCACCGAGATTGTATGCGGAAGGGAAGACACTGCACCGACTTAGTTCCTTTGAAACTGGGTATTGCACCAACCTTGACAAGCATATAACCAAAGTATGCACCAACTTGGAAGCACATGAGCTCAGACTATGAAGTCTTGTGGCTACAGCGTGCACAGACCTATATATGCAAGAGAACATATGTGCATCGAGATGAATGTTGCACGGACCTTGTATAGCACAAGGCATAAGTGCGCAGACCCATATATGCACGGACCTCGTATGCACGATGCAAATACTTGCACCGATCGAATGAATGCATGCAACCTGGCATGTGCATGAGACGTAGTGTAATACGCAAACATTGCATCGACCTGCTACTGAGTAGCACAGACCTTGTACTGCATGAGACGGACCATGGGTGTGCATGAGACGGAAACTAGCCCGGACCCTGGTATGTGCGTGTGATGCAAAGTGAGACGCAAGACCGAAAATAGCACCGACCTTAGTATGAACAACGAAGACATGCATCGACCGTGTGTCTGGTTTAGACACAACCTACACCGACCTTATATGCCTTAGACGAATCATGAGACGCAAGCATGCAATGATACTCATATGCACATGAGACGCAATATGAGACACAAATATGAAACACAAACGTGCACAGACCCTCCACACAGCTTGCACTGACTTATATGCAAAATGCTCACATATGCAACGACCTGAATAATGAAGTGCACGGGCTTTAAATGTGCTAGAAAGCAAAATAACATCGACCTCATGTGCACTGCTACAGTGAATAGCATCGACCTGTATGCAAAGGACTACATGCACTGACCTTAGAATGTGCACCAACTTGTGTCGCATGGAACAAAACATGCACTGTCCCTATATGTAGACTAAGGTAGATGTGCACTGACCTTGGTCATGTGCAGACTAAATCTGCACCGACCAATATGTGCATGGACCATGTGCCAATGCAAAACCTGTTCGAAGAAATGACTGTGCATTCAATCTAATGAGGTTCTATTCATATCTTAAAATGCAATGACCCAAAAAATGAAACTGGGAGTGATTCTGACCTATAAAAAGTTGATGTTTCCAAAGTCAACGATTGGTTAAACCACTGTTGCCAATGGTCAATCCATTGTTGCCAATCGTTAAAACCAGAC
The DNA here is from genome assembly GCA_022559845.1 of Amorphophallus konjac. Lineage (NCBI taxonomy): Eukaryota > Viridiplantae > Streptophyta > Magnoliopsida > Alismatales > Araceae > Amorphophallus > Amorphophallus konjac. Next base: position 40,140,052 of record CM040122.1, read on the forward strand.
AAGGATAGCGCCAATTCAAAGGAGACACAACATTCTCCCCCTTTTTGATGATAGCAACAATTTATACTTTGATGGCAACACAAATGCAATAAGAGTCAGAAACTGCAAAGGAAGATTAAAATCTCTCCCCCTTTAGACACACCCCCTTTCTCTCCCCTTTTCACTAAAGAACTGATAAGGCTCAATGACAAGGATCGTAAGCAGCATGGACATTATCAAATTATATTTTTGAGTGTTTTATTTTGTAGGTCACATTCGTAAGCTTAGGTGTGCTTTGAAGATGTGTCACCATTATGTTAGTGTCACCATTATGTTAGTGTCTTAAGTCTTCCCACGTGAGTTATAAAGAGTTGTTAGGTGATGTTTGGTCATAAATGTCAAATGTTAGGTGTTGAAGTTTTTGATACGTTGTCTGTGTGAGGAGTCTATATAAGAGTCTGTAATCACATGTTAAGAGAAGAAGGAAGTTGATTAAAATTATGATAATGTTAGGTGTGAAGCCTTGTGTTTTCTCTTCTCCGAGAAGGAGATGGGTGTGATGCCCATGGGGGTGAGAAGCCCCACCCTATCCCACCATCCCACCATCTCTTCTCTTCCCCTCCACTTTGCCATTAATTCTTTTGTTTGATTCTCCATCTTCCAGACCACCACGTACAACGCTTTCCCCCACCCTCCACCATACCGCCCACCACCTCCCTTTTCTCTTCCCTTGGGCAACACCCCTCACCTGGCTCCACTACCCACTACCACAGCCTTTACCTCCGGATGCCCACTTGCACCACCACCCAGCTCCCGCCTGGCCGCCGCTGCCCTCCGATCGTGCATCTGCAACAGCCGGAACGCACAGCCCCATTTCCCCTGCACTGGACGTCTCCACTCCCTCCTCCACACCCCCACCTGCAGCTCATTCCTTTTCACTTGCAGACAATTGGGAATCTCGTTCTAAGATGAGGTACCACAAAAAAAGGTGAAACAACCCCCTCCCGTGACCACTCTCTCTCATCCCAAGTCTCCCTCTCTCTCTCTCTCATCCCCATCACTCTTTCACTATCGCATGGGGCCTTAAGCTACAAAAAAAAAGGAGATTTCCCCCTTCTCATTCTCTCTCTCTCTCTCGTGATGCACTTTGAGAAGGTTTTTTTTTGTTTTTTTAAAAAATGTATAAAAGTGGCAAAAAAGAAATAAAAAATTATTTTATGAAAAAAAAGAAGGTTAATAAATAGAGAGGAAAAATATTTTGAGAAAAGGAAAAAAATAATAACAAGGTGAGAAAAGAATAAAATCATACAACTCGGGATTTTGTCCCGCATCACTCAAACTGCCCATCGAGTTAAAACTCATCAAATTCTCTCCCCCTTTGCCATCAGCAAACAAGGAACATGAGAGACAAGTGAATTAAGGCAGTGAGGCGACACAAAGATGATAATGGTTGCAGAGTATGTAATCCATGAGATCTGATGACAAACTGAAGTAAAGTTTCATTAAACAAGCATACTTAGATCAGAATCTATTAGAATAAGAGTTCACGTAAGGCAACCTTGGTAAAAATCTGATTTAAGTGTAATGAAAGTTAGAGTTTAGCAACTAGACTCGTTGTAGAGGGTTGCATGAGATGTTAATAGCAATAAACCAGGCATACAAAATCAGGTCAGAACAATCAATCTTTAACTTACTTGAGTATAAAATCAGAGAAGTTCATAGGAGCAACTAGAGTAGGTATTGAGGTTAAGCAAAATCTGATATATTTCTTCAGGGTTACTGTTGGATTTAACTTGTTGACCATAAATGTAAGAACAAGCAGGTATGATCCAGACCTTTGTACATGGAGGTACACGTTGATCAGACGCCAGCACCCCCAGTTTACTCAGTAGGATTTACCATTCTGTTTCAATTTTTTTTTGAACAGAGGTAACTAAAGCACTTCATGACATAGGTGCACTCGATTTCATAGATAGAGAACCTAGTTTCTCTGTGCAGTCAGCCATTGCTCTGCCAATTAGTTTTTGAATCAAAATTTTATCCTTTTTAAACAGAGTTAACTAAAGCACCTCATGACATGGTACATCCTCTTTCTTTGATGGAGGACCCAGTTTCTCAGTGACTTCAGTCATTGCTCTGCTAAATTATTTTTGATCCAAAAGATTCATATAGCTGCCCTTTTGTTTTGTTTAAAAACAATACTTATATCTACGTTTCTCAACTACGATTTCTTGAGTTTATAGACTTTCAGTTTCAAAATGACAGAATCAGACATAACATGTAAAGAATTGTTGAGAGTTATTAACTGAACAACTCTTTTTCATTGAGTTAAGCCTTTAGACTCTAAAGTTCATTAAACCTAAATCATCAGTTCATATAAGGTGCATTCAGATTCTTATAGGAGTAGATATCTGATTCTAGAAGCTTAGTATAGTGAAATGATCATCAGTTTGTCTTTATTTCAGAATCTCAGGGATAGCAAGATTTTCAAGGATGAGAGTGAATGAATTTTCTGAAGTGAAGGTAGGTCAGATGCCAAGTGTGTTACCATGAGAATGTATCAACATGATATAGAGGGATGCCAAGAGAAAAGATTTCAAGAGAAGTTGGTTCAGAAAGAAAAAAAAATGAATCAGAACAGACAGACAGATTTCTGAACTTCCTCTAACACATGCATGTCAAGGTAGACAATCAACAAGAATGGAGAACACATGCTCCCCATGTCTATGTGTATCATGATTGGTCGAAACAAGGTGACATATGAATGCATAATGAAAATGCTTGACACAAATGCACGACACAACGATGACTCTATTAACAGACAGAGTGCAATGCATGCAGTTAAACTACTGACAGAGTTACTTAATTGATGGTTTGTGACATGTGCAGTTGAAACATTTATGAAGAGCATTTATTCACAACAGATAGGAATGAAACATTAATAATCATGCTAAAATTTACATAAGCCTAGTTCCCTTCTTAAAATTCTAAATCTATCATTTCCAAGGGGCTTAGTAAATATATCAGCAATTTGTTTTTCAGTTTCAACAAAGTGAAATTCAATTTCATTCTTACTTACTTCATCTCTCAAGAAGTGATGTTTAATTTCTATGTGCTTTGTCCTAGAGTGATGAACATGATTTTTGGTTAATGAAATAGCACTGGTGTTATCACACAAAATAGGTGTGCATCATAGATTGATGTGATAATCAATAAGTTGGTGCTTTATCCATAAGACTTGGGCTGTACAATTCCCTGCTACAACATATTCTGCTTCAGCAGTGGAAAGAGCAACAGTGTGTTGCTTCTTAGATGCCCAAGACACAAGACAACCTCTAGGTATTGACAATACCCACTAGTGCTCTTTCTATCTATTCTGCACCCAACATAATCTGCATCAGTGTAAGCTACAAGGTCGAGCTCACACTTAGCAGGATACCATGGACCTAAGTCAGGGGTGCCTGAGAGATACCTAAAAATCCTCTTCACTGCACTCATGTGAGATTCTCTAGTACTAGCCTGAAATCTAGCACATAAACATACTGAGAATTGAATATCAGGTCGAGATGTAGTAAGGTACAAAAGGGATCCGATCATACCTCTATAAAGCTTGGTGTCAACCAATTTACCTTTTGGGTCACCATCAAGACTGGTTGAGGTGCCCATAGGTGCTATTATTGCTTTGAGATTTTCCATTTGATATTTCTTCAGCATGTCCCTTAGGTACTTGGACTGTGTGATGAAGCTTCCCTCCAATGTTTGATTGATCTGTAGACCAAGGAAAAACTTCAATTATCCCATAGAACTCATTCAAATTCATCTGTCATTAATTTAGAAAATTCCTCACATATTTTAGATTTAGTTGACCCAAACACTATATCATCTACGTAAATCTGAACAATAAGATGTCATTGTTATTGACCTTAGTGAATAGGGTCTGGTCAACTTCTCCTCTTGAAAAACCCTTACCTGTGAGGAAGGAACTCAGCCTATCGTACCAGGCCCTGGGAGCTTGCTTCAGTCCATATTATGCCTTATCTAATTGTAAACATAATCAGAAAAATCAAGGCATTCAAAACCTGGAGGTTGTTTAACATACACATCCTCCTTTATCAACCCATTCAAAAAAGCATATTTTACATCCATCTGTAGCAATTTTATTCCTAGGCTACATGTAAAAGCTAAAAGTATTCTAATAGCCTCTAACCTGGCGACAGGTGCAAAAGATTCTTCAAAATCTACCCTATATTCCTGGTTGTAACCCTGTGCCACTAGCCTAGCTTTATTTCTAACTACCTTACCTTGCTCATCTGTCTTATTCCTGAAAACCCATTTAGTGCCTATAACCGAGCCATGTGAGGGATTTGGAACTAGGTGCCATACCTTGTTCCTTTCAAATTGGTTCAGCTCATCATGCATGGCATTTATCCAATGCACATCTTCTAAGGCACTATCTATGTTTTTTGGTTCTATTTGAGAGACTATTGCAAAAGAATACAACTCATTTTAAATCCTAAAGTATGATCTAGTCCTAAGGGGTTCATTCAGATTACCAATTATATTCTCTAAAGGATGATCTTTAAGAACTCTAACATTGGTAGGCTGATTACCTAGTTCTGCATTTTCCTCCCCCTGAGTTCTAGACACACTAGACTCACCATCTTCTGCAGGTTCAAGATTTGGTTCTTCTTTACTCTCAAGGATATCACCATCAACCTCGTCTCTACAAAAACCAATTTCAGATTTATTAGAATGTTCATCAAAGACAACATGAGGTGATTCCTCAATAGTTTTTGAGTTTAGGTTATAAATCCTATAGGCTCTGGACACTTTGTAATATCCTAGAAAAATTCTAGGTTCACTTTTAGGTTCAAACTTATCAATGTCTTTTTTAGAATTTATATGAATGAAACACTTACATCCAAAGACCTTGAAATGTGCTAGTGAAGGTTTCTTACTTTAAGTATCTCATAAGGAGTCTTTTGTGTGGAAGGTCTTACCAGAGCTCTGTTAATTATATAACAGGATGTGCTCACAGCCTCGGCCCAGAACTTCCTTGGCAGATTCCCTTCAACCAGCATTGTCCTAGCCATTTCCACCAAGGTTCTATTCCTCCTTTCAACTACTCCATTCTGCTCTGGAGTTCTTGGAGATGAGAACCTGTGGTTGATTCCATTATCCCTGCAGAAATCATCAAATTGTGAGTTTTCAAACTCACCTCCATGATCAGACAAAATGTTTAAAATTGAGTGCTCATTGGTCTGAGTTATTTTATGGTAGAATTCTTGAAATTCCTTAAAAGCATCATTTTTATGTGTTAGGAAATATACCCAGGTAAATCTAGAGAAGTCATCTATTTAAACATAACCATATCTCCTACCAGCTAAGCTGGCTGATCTAGATGGTCCAAACAAATCCATATGAATCAGCTCAAACGGTTTAGAATATAAGCTTTCAGTTCTAGACTTAAGTGACTTTCTAGTTTCCTTGCATTGAGTACATGCCTCACAAATTTTATTATTTGTTTTGAATGAAATTTCAGGGAGACCTTTTACCATGCTGTGTTTTGTCAGTTTGTGCAACACATGATAGCTAGCATGACCTAACCTACGGTGCCACAGACATGCTAAGTCATCCTTATTAACAGTTAAGCATAAATTTGTATGTGCTGCATCATCTAAATCTATCATGTAGATATTACTGACTCTCTTACCAGAAAATTTGACACATTCAGAATTTGGTTCAAATATGGTGCATGCAAGAGAATCAAAGACTACCTTATGACCTTTATCACACAGCTGGCTGATGCTAAGCAGATTGTAGGCAAGTCCTTCTACCAATAACACTTCATCAATGCAGCATGAAGAACACTTTCCTACTTTACCTGATCCAACTATTTTCCCTTCGGTATTACCTCCGAAGGTAACATGACCTGCATCCTTCTTTACCAGCATGCAAAATTTGTCTTTATCCCCGGTCATGTGCCTGGAGCAGCCACTATCAAGGTACCATCTGTTCTAGTTGGCTACCAAGCATGCCTGCAAGGAGAATCAAGCAGGAATGTTTGGAACCCAAAACTGTTTGGGCCCCATAAAAGCATTTATTTCATGCAGACTAGAAACTAAATGTTTGGGTATCCACATCTGATTTGGTTTCTTCAATGTGGATTTTTTGTCATTTGGTTCAGTCTGCCTTTTCTTGCCACTTTTAGTTTTTGGAAGTTGTTTCTGTACTGTGGCTTGGTTCTTCCTTTTAAAATAATTTTGAAACTTTCTTTGCCAGTGCTTAGTTCGATAGGCTTTGGGAGTAGTGGGTGCACCGAAGACCCTAGGCTGACTGAGCATCGAATGGTAAAAGTCATAGGGGTTCTGACTTGTGATTTTGTTGTGCATAGGTTGCACATAGGAGTTCCAAGGTTGAGGTTGATGCATCTGAGTAGTGTAAGGGTTCAGAAAATGATACTGCATCGGCCTCATATAGAAACTACCTTGACCTCTCTCATTGAAATTGTAGTGAGAAAAGTTATGACATGAAGAGTAGGTTGGAGCAGTGTTGAAGTAGCCTCATCCTGAGGTACTTCTGCTCGGCCCAAAGTTCCTAGGGGATTTGTACCCAGAAGTAGTAGAAGTCGAAGCACCTGAATGGTTGCCTAGACCTTTCTGTGGAGACTGGGTAGTTTTGGCCTTGGGGTTTTCTTGAGTTCTAGCATTAGAAAACTGACCCCTAGCATGTCCCTTGAATTTAGGTGTGGGAGTATGTGAGCATGATCCCCTAGACACCTCTATCTTTCCTTTGCCCTTGTCCTTGGCACTGGGCTTAGTTTTCTCAATGTTTTTTGTTTTGCTCTTATTTTGACCTTCTCCAGAAGTCATGTTTATCAGGGGTTGAAATGCCCCCTTTTCTGCCACAAAGGAGATGGTTCTCACGTCAAACCTCTCCTTATTAGTTGGGTTGAAACCCAAACCACCCTTTCTGAAATTACTTTTTGTTCCCAAGATGGCATTCAGATTTTCTGTGTTTTCAAGGGAGTTTTGTTTGTCTGTATTTTCTTTTTCTAATTTTTCTATTATATTTTTTAATTCAACATTCACACCATTGATAGCTTCATATTTTTCAGTGGCTATCCTAGTTTCTTCTTGAAATTCATGTATTCTAAGTTTGAGTTCATCAGTGGTGTTCATCAGATTTTCATTTTCAGATCTTAAGCCAATCAAGATGACTTTATCACACTCAGCTTCATCAAGAGATTTTTTTAAATTGATATTTTCAATTTCCAAACATGCAATTTTATCATTCAAAGATGTATCATGAATTACAGAATTAGTTTTCCTTTTCAAACGTTTGTATTCTTTTCTCATATCATCATATTTATCGAGTAACTCAGCATATGCTTCTTGCCAATCATCATGAGTGAAATTTTCAAAAATTGAAGTTACCTCATCACCGTCTTCTTTGTCTTCACCACTTTTGGCCATCAAGCATAGCTTGTCTTCCTTCTCACTGTCAGAGGAGCTGCTCTGACTTCCTTCATCTTCTTCGCTCCAGGTGCTAACCATAGCCTTTCCTTTCCTGTTCTTCCACCTGGGCTTAGCTTTCTCAACGTTTTTCAACTCCGGACAATCTGCCTTGAGATGTCCTGCCTTCCTGCAATTATAACAGACATTGCTATCAGTTTTCTTGGCAGTATCAAATTTATGCTTTGACTGCCTTTTTCCAGAGAAATATTTTTTTCTTAAAGCTCTTTCCTTCTTTTCTCAGAAACCTCTTAAAATTCCTAGTAAACATAGCAAAATCATCACTGTCTTCACCTGAACTGGACGAGCTGTGTTCACTATCAGACCCTTTGTTACTAGTTGAGACTTTAAGCGCCAGGGGTTTCTTTCTTTTCTCAGACTCATCTACCCTCTTAAGGTTTAGCTCATAAGTCATAAGAGAGCCAATGAGCTCATCAATGGTCATGGTAGCAAGGTTCCTTGACTCCTCTACAACGGTGGCTTTGGTATGCCAAATAGGTGTCAGAGACCTCAGGATTTTCCTAACCAGCTCGTACTCACTATATACTTTACCCAAGTTTCTCAAGCCATTAGTGAGCACCAGCAAACGGGCATACATTTCAGACACCGACTCATCAGGCTTCATTCTGAATGCTTCATACTCAGAGACCAACAAGTTGGCCCTGGTTTCCCTAACCTGTGAAGTCCCTTCACAGATAACCTTCAGCTTATCACACATCTCCTTGGCTGTGGTACAGGAGGAAATCCTAGAGAACTCGGTGGGATGAAGTGCACATTGTATGGCATTAATGGCCGCCCAATTCAAGGTGGACCTACGGATGTGCTCCTTGGTCCAGAACGTTTCATCTGGGGGTAAATCGAAAGGACCAATACTGACTACCTTCCAAATCTCATAGTCCTTAGCCCGAAGGAATACCTCCATGCGATTCTTCCAGTAAGAGTAATTAGACCCATCGAAGAAAGGGGGCTTACTAGTGGAGTGACCCTCAGCAGTTAACCCGCTAACATCCATTCTAAACTCTCCGAGATGTAAGGCCCCAAGGGAGATGTTGGCTCTGATACCAAGTGAAGGGTGTGATGAATGGATCTAGAGGGGGGGGTGAATAGATCCAACCCCAAATAAAAGGCAACACAGGCAGTTAAAAATAACTAGTGCGGAAATAGACTGAATTGCTATGGACTCACCCACAGATTCAGAAGAAGGATGATCCAAGAGCATGTGAAACCAACCAGCAGTAGAAACCAGATTTAAAAGATCGCAAGATGAAACCAATCAGAAGATAACAGCAGATGAACGATTAACCAATCAAACCATGCTAAACCATTTAGGCGAGCCTAAGCATTCATCTACCAAGGAGAAGACGCACAAGCAATCACATAGGAGACAAATATTTTTAAGGTGGTTCGATCTCTGTCCAGAGATCTACGTCCACCCCTTACTCAACTAAGTAAGGCTTACTGCTGCCATACAGCTTGAATACCGCTGATCCACAGCTTTAGGGATAGAAATCCCTACAACCGCTGAGCCTCACAGCTTACTGTCGGAGGAACACCCTCGCCTACTGAGCAATATAGCTTAGCTCTGCTGATTCACAGCTTCTAAAGATTTCAAAAAAAAACTGAAGAAACGTAAGACACACGGATGAAAGAAAATAATGTAGCTCTGAAAATAGAGCAAGTTGACCCTTGATTTGATCCAGAGGTCAGAAAGAGACTGCAGCACACACTTCTTCTCCTTCTCACTCTCTCTCTTACGATGCTCTGATTTCTTCCTAAAGGTGGCTCTCTCTTTCTTGCTCTCTCTTCTCTTCTCCTTCTAGACTCTCCTCTTCTCTTCTTCTCTCGTGCTTCTCTTCTCTTCTTCTCTCTGGCGGCACTCTTTTTTCTTTTCTCTCAGTTCTGTCCAGCACCAGTAGCTTTCTTCGAAGGGTAATGTAGCTTTATATAGGAATAGGGGCTTCGTATGGATCAAGCAACAGAACCCTACTGAAATTCCATTTGTCCACGTGTTAGGGAATAGAAGCTTCCTTTCCTCAGATCACGTGCCAATCATTTCGCCCTTTATCCACGAGCCAGTCTTCTACCTTTTCAGAGGTCACGTGCCTCTTCTACGAACCTGATTGTATCCTGTAGAAATAAGATAGAGTACCATTTAGGATTATTCTCAGCAAAGTAGAGTTCACCACGTAGAAGAGCAGACATTGCACATACCTTAGGCTCAATTAAACCAGACGTGCACTGACCCTATTTAGCTATGAATAAAAGCACGCTCGGACCTTGGGTAATACACAACGCACGTGCACCAACCTTCCATAATCTCACTGAGGAAAAAGCACTGACATTGCATGTAGACAGTATAAATGTGCACTGAGATTGTACGTGCAAGGGAAGACACTGCACCGACTTAGTTCCTTTGAAACCGAGTATTGCACCGACCTTATTTTAATCATCTGAAAAACATGCATCGACTATATGAATGCGTTGAGCTAATCCCTATGAACAGTGATGTGCACCGAGTTGAGCAGTGTATGCATATGACGAAATGTGCACAGACCTCTATTTGAAGAAGCTACAACATATGCAAAGACTTGCTAGTGTGCACAGACCCTAGTATGTGCATGAGATGCAATGTGAGACGCAAGCTATGCACCGAGGTTATGCTAAGACACAAATGCATGAGACGCAGATGCAACAACTTAGACATGCACCGACTAGGCTATGTGAGACGCAAGATAAGACGCAGGAGACATTGATAGAGACGCAGCCGAGACACAAGTGCAAATGAGACGCAATGCAACGTGCTCAGACAAAACATTGCACTGACAGTAGACATAGCATGAGATGCAAGCTGCAAAATGCTCACATATGCACCGACCTGAACAATGAAGTGCACGGGCTTCAAATGTGCTAGAAAGCAAAATAACATTGACCTCATGTGCACTGCTATAGTGAATAGCATCGACCCATATGCAATGGACTACATGCACTGACCTTAGAATGTGCACCAACTTGTGTCGCATGGAACAAAACATGCACCGCCCCTATATGTAGACTAAGGTAGATGTGCACTGACCTTGGTCATGTGCAGACTAAATCTGCACCGACCAATATATGCACGGACCATGTGCCAATGCAAAACCTGTTCGAAGAAATGACTGTGCATTTAATCTGATGAGGTTCTATTCATATCTTAAAATGCAATGACCCAAAAAATGAAACTGGGAGTGATTCTGACCTATAAAAAGTTGATGTTGCCAAAGTCAACGATTAGTTAAACCACTGTTGCAAATGGTCAATCCATTGTTGCCAATCATTAAAACAAGACAAGGATAGCGCCAATTCAGAGGAGACACAACATAATCCATATAATGAGTGAGCATCATTAAAATCACATCCATCAAATTTCAAGTTAATAGGTTGAGGATATTTCAAGCCCAAAAACCTTATGAGGAAAATGCATGAAAATACTCAACCACAACTTTGAAAACCTATTTGATGAAATGTATGAAAATAGTGGGAGTCGACATAATGCAATGAGTGAGTTAACTCCCCTTCCGAAAAAAGAACTTCATTGATGGACTCCTTTAAGTTTCAAGCATGAGCCATGGATTTTGTTCCTACAAGCCAAGATAAATATAGCATTAGTTCCTTAAACACCAAGGATTCATATGACTTTCAAGAGTGAACCTTGAAGCCATCTTTCAACTCATCAATCAAGATATAAACATGTTGCTCAATGAAACACATACAAACACAAGCATAATCATTTTGATATCATTAAAACCATATACCAAACATTAACTAGGGGATGCAACATTATGGAATTAGATTTTTCTTAATGTTAGGCTACTCTGTTATAGAGATATGAACTCACAAAAAACGTTCAAACTTTTGCTGGCTTTCATGTCCTTGGTGTAAATATTCATGGGATGATGAGTATCAATGGAAAAGAATCCATAAAATCCTTCTACAATGGCGTGGTAACGTTACATGTATGCTTCAATTATTGTGACCTTTCTGTCTTTTGGTGGATTATGATGGCATTTAATTACTTTCATTTTATGTTTTCTAAAAGATGACATATTGTCTATAATACCCTGGATCCTTCGGATCGGAATCCGTGAGCTTTCGAAGTGCTTTTGCGAGTCGTGATACGTGTTTTACGATCCACTCGGATTTTTGCCTTGTATAACTTGTGGAACCCCGTGGAGAGTGAACCGTTGAGTTTTGAGACTCCAGGATGTTGCAGGAGCAGTGTGCTCTTTCCGAGGATCGCGGAGGCTATTTTTTCATATTTTTTCGAATTCATGGAATTTTGGGCCAAAAATTAGATTTCATAAATATTTATATTTTCTTTTCCTTTTTAGCCCTCACTCTCTCCTCTCTCCTCTCACGTTCTCTCACTTTATCTCTCTCCATTCTCTCTCCTCTCTTCTCCTCTCCCCCGGGTGCCCGACCGTGGCGGAGCTGGACGAGGTGGTGACAGCGTGGAGCTGACGTGGAGCGTGACGGTGCGAGAATCGGAGCATGGCGTAGGCGCGATCCTGAGCGTGGATTCGAAGCCGGCGTGGGTTGTTCGTGTGATGGTTTTTGGCGTGGTTTGGCCTTTTCGGCGAGCGAGATCTTCGGTGGAGGTAGGGGGATGGATACCCTACTCATTTCCTGCTTTCCCTCGCGATTTCAAGTCGAACGGTGTGAGTATGAGCGGGTTTTGCCATGCTTGGGCGAAATACATATTTTTGGGGTGTGAGCTGAGATCGCCGTTCCAGATGACGGTTTTTTGTTTAAATGGAATCATTTGAACCCCTGGCATGTTGGGATTCGATTCACGCCAGTTTAACTTCGTTTGGTTGTGATTTGGGGCCGGTATGAGCCCCTTTGTTCATGTGACTCGCTTTGGGTCGATTCGTGGGAATTGCCCGTTTTCAGCTGTTTTGTAGTTGGTTTGATCCCTTCCAGCTTGTGGAAGATTGATATTATGGTTATGGGTGTTTCCCCGTCATTTAGGAGCGATTGGGGCATGGAAAGATCGAGTTTTGAGCCTTCCTACGGTTTTCGCACCGGTAGGAAGTCGCGGTCACACCAGGAACCCCTACTTGGAGAAATGGTCCAAGGAGGACCGCTATCTGGCTCTTAAAGGTTTTTATGTCAGTTTCTAGTTGCGGTCTCGCGACCGATCGCGAATTGGTACTGGCGGCCCTGGGCTAACAGCCATTTCCTAGAAATAGTCCCAGGGAGACCGGTATTTGGTTTAAGTCGGTTCCTAGTAGCGGCCTTGCGGATGACTGCCTTATGAAGTGACGGTCAGGCAAAGGACCGTCACCAGGATGGCTTATCGTGTTTTTTTCTAGAAGCTTACGAGGCAGTTTGGAGATGGCGATCTGGCCATGACCGTCACCTTCAAGAGACGGCCCTGTGAGGATTGCAACTGGTTAGTAGCAGCCTTGAGCAAGACCGTTTCCTACCTATTCACTTTTCTAGTAGCGGCCAGGGTTAAGACCGCTATTTGTCTGGGCTTTCTAGTAGCGGCCAGGGAGATGACCGCCACTTACCCAGAGTGTTCTTTCGCATTGGTTTGGCCTCCAATTGTTTTGTCTTTCACCCCTTGGTTAGCCCATTGTTCTGTGGATGTCTTGGACATCCTATGAGGGCTATGACCGTGTTATAAGGGTGCCATTATGACTTTCGGTCAACCCGGTTGTGACCAGTGGTTGACACGTGACCTCGTGAGTGTCTCAGTTATCCCATGGGGATCGAGACTGGTTTCAGACACTGGGAGGTATGGCTTTACCTCAATTTGCATGTCCATGTGGTTTGAGGGTTTCGGTGATCCCTCATGTTCCGTGTTTCGTGTTATCCGGAATTGTGAGTCCATTGAGCGGCTTAGAGGCCGAGGACTTTCGATGGATGTGGATATGGCTGTTGTGTGCCACTTCCATGTGTTTTATCGAGGATTGATTTAGGAACTAGGATGATTGGCGGCATGTTACTGCTTTGTGTGATGATCTTGACCCGAGTCTGGTGACTCAAGGATCGTTGTGTTTGCAGGTCTAGTTGGCTATCCTGAGTCTGGCGGCAGTTCTGTGTGCTGCTTGTGCTTCGTGGTACTTGTGACAGGTACGTGCGTGATCTGTCCGTACTTCACTGTTTAGAGTCTCTGTGTCTAGTGAACCTCCACTAGTCATAGCCTGACGACACTTTCTATGTGTCGGCCCACCTAGGAGTGGTGGCGGGGCGAATTCCCGGTAGAGGTGGTTTGTAGGCTGGTTGTTGTGGGCCTCTTTGTCTTGCCGTGAGAGTCCTACGGGAGGGAAAAATAAGCTAGAGGCCTGGCTCAAGACATTGAGCTTGTGTGTGCACACGTGGTCAGGGGAATTGGACGAGCGCCAATGGGTGTGACCCTGACTAGTCACTCATTATTGTTGTTCCATGGTTCTTTGTTCAGTGTCTCAGTCACCACGTTCAAGGTGAGTAAGAGATGCTTGAGGCATAGTGTAAGACGTCAGTGGACGCATTGACTTTTCTTCTAGTGAGGAGGTGCTTCTGTCACATGACACTTGACTCTTGTAACTTCTGACTTATGACTTTCGTGACTATTTTCCGTCACTATTGACGTGACTTGCCGGGTAGTCTGTGTTCGACTTTACCCGAGGTCAGTGTAGCGTACACGACGGTGAGATCATGTATTGGTGCTTTTAGACCGTGTGGTCTTGAGTTGGGCTTTTATCTCTGAGGACGAGCCTGCACGACTAAGGTATCATGATGTGTCCTGCCCGTGTAGCCAGAGTTTCTTGATATCGGTTCAGTGATTCCCGACTATGTGTCTGGGGATTCGTGTCCTTGTCGATTAGGAGTAGTTTGGAGGGCCAAGGTTCTAGCGGCTGCCGTGTTTCTGTTTAGTGTGGCTTTACTCTTTGCTTTTGCTATTCCTACTCATGTTCCTGCTTTACTTGTACTGCTGTTACTACGTTCGTTTCGTGGTAGGGATCTGCGGGGCCCCTACTGAGCCACTTATATGAGGCTCACCCCTGAATTTTCAGGTGTAGCTGTTCTTCCTCGTGCTTGGAGGTGCAGTGCGGTGGTTCTTAGTGCCAAATTTGCCAGAGTCGGGCTTCCCCCGACTTGAGAGTGCATTCTCTTTCCTGTTGTACTGTACTTTAGTTGGACTGGACTCTGCTAGCTCTATAGTTTAATTGAAAATGTAATTTTATTTCTACTATTTTAGCAATCCTGATCATAATAATTAATTGTTTACTACTTTATCTGGAAGTTTAATGTACTTACACACACCTTTTTATCCCTTCGGAGCTTTCCCGCTCTTAGGAGGCCTCTCAGAATCCAAGTGGTATCGGGTTTACCCGGTATCCGGAGTCTGGGTCGTCACATTGTCTCTTTGCTATTGATTAATAATAGAATCACCAATTTGTGGTTTGACATTTACGCATGGATTTTAAGCAACTCTTCTTGCTTCGTGCTGTTTAAGAGGGATCAGCCAAAAATTGGCCCCATTCTTACATAATATCATTCACCACCCTCCCATCACCCTCCCTTCCCCGCCCCCTTCCCTCTCTCACTTAAAAAAAATCCTCCCACCCTCCAAATTAAAAAAAAATATCACACACACACTCAATTTTTTTAAAAAAATCCCCTCCATCCCACCCTCTCCTTTGGCCACTAAAATTAAAAAAATCATATCAATATGCCATATTAAACTTCTAAAAAAAATTCAACAGCATCTCCCCTAAAAATTGACTATTTTCTACATTTGTACATCTTGTTTGGTCACATATACATCCATATCCACAATATTCATAGGGTACCTACATCAAATAAAATGCCCATCTATGAATATTTGATCATTCGATGTTGTTTAATATATGTGCTTTACAATTATCTTAAAATTTTGACAGTATCTCCCCACACTTCTCCAATATACCACCATAATTTAATAATTTTAATATTCCTCTAATACCCACTCACATAAAATGCAAGTGACCACAAGAGTAGTCAAAATTAGCAGGTATATTAGAGAAGAGAGGGAAGATGCTATCGAAATTTTAAGATAATCATGAAGCAGATATAATAAACAACACCGAACGATCAAATATCCATAGACTGTCCAGCAGGACAATTCAAGACTTTGTGTTCGATATATGTCATTAGTATCTGAGCATACTAATCACATATATCATAACAAAAGTCTTGAACGGGCAAAAATGGAAAAAAAGGTCATATCCATTTTTACGCACACATATTTATATCCACATCCCCCTTCCCATCCACATTCACACACATTCACATTGGCATCATCACCTGCAAACAAAAATTCGCATCCACATTCACATACACATTCCTATCCACATCCACTTTCACGTCCATATTCACACACACACATTGACATCAAAATCATCTTCTGGAAAAAAAAATCATATCCGCGTTCACATACACATTCATATCGGCATCCACACCTGTCAAAAAAATTAATTCACATACACATTCCCCTCATCCCCCTCCCCTCCCCTCCCATCACCCTCCCACCCTCCCTTCCCCGCCCCCTTCCCTCTCATTTAAAAAAAAAAATCCTCCCACGCTCCAAATTAAAAAAAATATCACACACACACTCAAATTAAAAAAAAAATCTCTCCATCCCACCCTCTCCTTTGGCCCCTCCCCTCCGCTCCACCGCCATATCCCGCCGAGCCCCTCTTTCCCCTCCCCTCCGCTCCACCGCCATATCCCGCCGAGCCCCTCTTTCCCCTCCCTACCCTTCCCTCATCCCCCTCCCCTCCCATCCCATCACCCTCCCACCCTCCCTTCCCCGCCCCCTTCCCTATCATTAAAAAAAAATCCTTCCACCCTCCAAATTAAAAAAAAAATATCACACACACACTCAAAAAAAAAAAATCACTCCATCCCACCCTCTCCTTTGGCCCCTCCCCTCCCCTCCCCTCCGCTCCGCCGCCATATCCCAATGAGCCCCCCTTTCCCCTCCCTACATTCCCATCATCCCCCTCCCCTCCCCTCCCCTCCCATCACCCGCCCACCCTCCCTTCCACGCCACAATAAACCACGCCCTATCGCTACTCTGTGATAGGGAAAACATGGGGAACTTCACCCTACAATCACATCGTCCCATTCACACGTGCGGATAAAATAAACGTCGGGGAACATTTCCCTCCATTCACACCACGAATAAATGATAAATAAATTAAATTAACTAAATTAAACTAAACTAAGCATCCCGCCCCCCTAGCATGGAATTGATCCTAAAGCATGCATCAAGCCCGATTCAAGCCCAAATTGATGTAAATAAAACACAGAGAGTTTAGGGTTCCGTCCGCCTACCTCCGATGGTGAGAAGCCCCACCGGATCACTGCCGCTCGCGGCCGATCCTGTCCACTCACACGCTCCTGCGAAGCGATTCCACGAACTCGACCTCGTTTAACTCGCCAGGACACCACCGTCACTGCCGTGGCTCTCACCTCCTCGGTACACCAACATGGCCACCACCGGCTTATCCTTCACACCGACATCGAGCCACTGCCACTGCTGTTGCTCTTCCCTACACTGCAGCTGCCACCATGCCCGGTTGGCTGTCCCCCGCCACCGCCGCCTCCTATGACCACGGCAGGCCTCGCCGATGCCACTGCAGCTCCCCTGCTCTCTTCACTGGCCGTCGCGCTACACCTCTACCGTGTTCGCTCCTATCGCTATCGTTGGCTGCGGTTGTCCAAAGTAGTAGTGGCTGCCGCTGCTACTCCTATGGCCCCCACCGCTGCCAGCACGCCCCCACCGCTGTCGCGCCAGCTGCTGCTATCAGCGGCCGTGTCACCACCGCGCACCCAGTCGCCGCCCGCCCCTGCTCAGCTCACTGCGTCACCCTCCACCGCTCGCCGCTGTGTCTCCCTCCACCGCTCGCCGTTGCGGCTTTGCCCGCCGCCTGTCGTCGATGATGATGGAAGGAAGAAAGGGGGAGAAAGGGATGAGGGGCTAGCAGATCGAGAGGGGAAGAGGGAGATCGGGTTGGGAAAGGAGCAGGAAGAAGAGGGGGAAACGAGGGTAGAAGAAGGAGAGGGGGGCTAGGGCACGGGGGCCAGGCCCCCACTTTTTTATTTTTTTCATTTTTTGTTAATCCCCTTTTCATTTTTTCCTTTTCTTCTCTTTTTTTTACTTCTATTTATCATTTATTATATTTTTTGTAAATGGGATAAAATCCCACTTAATCTAAAATGTCTCTCTAACTCTTTTAATATTTATGATTTGGGGATCCAAAGATCCGACATCCATAGATCCGAACATGCAGACACCCGATCCAAAATCTCGGTTCCATAGATCCGACATCCATAGATCTAACTTTATAACTATTAATGTCTCTAACTGTAATAGTTATAAAGTTATAAAAAAATAATTATAATTTAATAATTAATTATATAGTTATTCCAAGGTGATGACTCAGGTGCACCATACCGGACCAGATAAGGGCGCACCTAGTCGGCGAACCTCGTATTATGATTAAACATAATTAATTGTAGTATACTATTAATTAATTATAGGATATTTTGGGGGTTTCCGACGAAATGATAATCAGTCGAAAATACATCAAAAATTTTGACGGAATACATTTCGGTCGGAAAGACGTCGGAACTTTTCGACGTATTTCTGACTAAAAAGGATTCCATCGGAAACTACTCATATATCTCTAACTATTCCCCACTTTAGGGATTTTCGACGGAAACTAATTCGGTCGGAAATATGTCAGAAATTTTCGATGGAATACAATTTGGTCGGAAATACGTCGGAACTTTTCGACATATTTCCGACCAAAATATATTCCGTCGAAAACAACTAGTATATTTCTGTTATTTATTATATATATTTATATATTGCATCGTGCTTTGTCGACTCGGTCCTGCTCGGGCATACCGTTTCGTATCTGAGAAAGCTTGATACGGTGCTGCTCATCTCGGGATCGCTCGAGTCGGGCAAAGTCACCGTGAGAGAGAGAGAGAGAGAGAGAGAGAGAGAGAGAGAGAGAGAGAGAGAGAGAGAGAGAGGGAGGAGAGGGAGGAATGGAGAAAGAAGAAGTAGAAGACATGATCGATGCACGCCGAGTCGATGGCGACTCGGGCGCACCGTACCGGACCAGAGAAGGATCGATCGGGTACAGATCATCTAGTCGACGAACCTCGTATTACGATTAAACATAATTAATTATAGTATACTATTAATTAATTATAGGATATTTTGAGGGTTTTTGACAAAATGATAATTAGTCGGAAATACGTCAAAAAATTTTGACGGAATGCGTTTCGGTAGGAAATACGTCGGAACTTTCCAACGAATTTCTGACAAAAAAGGATTCCATCGGAAACTGCTCATATATCCATATCTATTCTCCTACATTAGGGATTTCCGACGAAAACTAATTCGGTCAGAAATACGTCGGAAATTTTCGACGGAATACCATTTTTTCGAAAATACGTCAGAATATTCCGACGTATTTTCGACCGAAATATATTCCGTCGGAAATAACTAGCATATTTCTATTATTTATTATATATATTTATATATTGTATCGCGCTTTGCCGACTTTGTCTGACTCAGGCGTATCGTTTCATATCTGAGAAAGTTTGATACGGTGCTGCTTATCTCGGGATCGCCCGAGTCGGGCAAAGTCACCTTGAGAGAGAGAGAGAGAGAGGGAGGAGAGGGAGGAAGGGAGAAAGAAGACGGAGAAGACATGATCAATGCATGCGAGTCGATGGCGACTCTGGTGTACCGTACCGGACCAGAGAAGGGCCAATCCGGTACAGATCATCTAGCCAACGAACCTCGTATTACGATTAAACATAATTAATTATAGTATACTATTAACTAATAATAGGATATTTTAGGGGTTTCCGACGGAATGAAAATCAGTCAAAAATACGTCAGAAATTCTCAACGGAATACATTTTGGTCAGAAATACGTTAGAACATTCGGACGTGTTGCCGACTAAAAAGGATTCCGTCAAAAACTTAGGGATTTCCGACGAAAACTAATTCGGTCGAAAATACGTCGAAAATTTTCGATGGAATACAAGTTGGTCGGAAATACGTCGGAAACTACTAATATAGGAAGGGTGGTAAAATATTTCTTGTGTTTCTGACGGAATAATAATCGGTTAGAAATACGTTAGAAATTTTTGACGAAATAAATTATGGTCACAAATACATCAGAACGTTTCGACGTATTTCCGACCTAAATGTATTTCGTCGGAAACTGCCGATATATCTCTATCAATTCTCCTTCTTTAGTTGTTTTCGACGAAATCTAAGTCGGTCGGAAATACGTCAACATTTTCCAACATAATACTATTTGGTCGTAAATATGTCGGAAAGTTTCGACGTATTTCTGACCGAATTATGTTCGGTCGGAAACAACTAATATAAGAATAATATTTCAGGAGTTTTCGACGGAGTAATTTCTAGTCGAAAATACGTCGAAACTTTCTGATGTATTTCCAAGCCAATAGTATTCTGTCGGAAACTGCTGATATACCTCTGTCTATTCTCCTTTAGTTGTTTCCAACGAAAGCTAATTCGGTCAGAAATACGTCAAAAATTTGCGACGGAATACAGTTTGGTCAGATATATGTCGGAACTTTTTGACGTATTTCCGACCAAAATATATTCCGTCAGAAACAACTAATATAGAAAGGGTGCAAAAATATCTCAGGAGTATTTTTTGACGTATTTCCGACGAAATTATTTTCCGTCAAAAATTGCTGTGGGTAATTACCGACGGAATATTGTTTGTCTCAAAGTTGTCTCTTTTTAGAGACAGATTTCTGACCTAAAATATAGGTCAAAAATTGGTCGGTAATTACCGACTGATTTCTGACAGAATTTTTTTCTTCAGAAAGTAATAGTATTTCCAAAGTATTTCCAATGGAAATATTTCCGTCGAAAAATTCCATCGGTATTTTTTATTTCCGTCAGAAAATTCCGTCAGTATTTTTGATTTTTTCTTGTAGTGTTTTCCCTGCCGTTTCGGCATGCTGGTACCAGGGTTGAGAAGTTAAGCTACCAGCAGAGTTTGTGTGTTGCGCCATGTGGCTGGTACCCTGTTCTCCGATTGGAGTTAGGCTTTGGTTTCTGGTTCGGCGCGTGAATTGCCAGATTGTATGTGGAAGTCTGTGCCCCAGATTTAAGGTGTTAGAGTCTCTCGCACTTTTTCTGTGTTTGGTCCGTGGAATTGGAGGTTGTTTCGTGCCATGCTCCAGAATCTTCCCTCTCAATGAGGTGTCTCGTGCAAAGTGCGCAGCAGAAGTGTGGTGGCCCCATAGCCTGTGGGCCCAGGATCGATGCCAGGCATGATCTGAGGATGCCCTAGTGGTGAGTAGGGTTTTGAAGGATGGTCGACTAACCCTAAGGGGGGAGGTTGGCCTTTGGCATGTGGTGGCATTGGCCACGATGTTGGCATTGGTTATCGTGCTGTTGGTTAAGAGGCATTGGTGGGGTTGAGAATTAGGGGCTTCCAAGTCAAGGCTGTCGAGTGGAGACTTTGGTTGCCCTAGTTTCTCCCCTGGAATCATCATGCGTGTGTGGCTCATGGAGGAGCCAGGCATGTGGCTGGTGCTGTGTGGAAGGCTTGGACCAATGGACCGGTTATCATAGGAGGTGAGTGTGAGTAGCTCCGGAGCGAGAAGTTACTTGTTCACCTTCGATTCAGCTGGTGTTTTCTAGGTTAGCTTGAGATTTGGTGTTCAATGCGATTGGGAAAATTACTTCCGGTCCCTGTGTGAGTACGGTGATTTTTTTTTCGGGGTGGCTGATTGGACCCCTCGCACCCAGCAATTTCATGGTTTCTGCGTGCTGGGTGTGCGGCAGAGATGTCAGTTGGGGACCCGTAGGAAGCTTGAATAAGGTTGTTGGAGCAGGACCTGGACTGTGACCGCGGTCTGGTGTGCATAAGGTTTGTACGGTGCGAGGTGTTGACCTCGGATTTAACTAATTTCCGTAGGTCCGAGGCGCCAGCGGATGTCGCTCGGAGTCAAATTGGCGTTGTGATCGGCCCCGAGGGGTCGAGGGTTTTGCCGTGATTTTGGGTGAGGTTCCACGTAGCGGTCGTGAGAAGTCCCAAAAGCTGATTGTGTTGTCTTGGCCCCTGCAGCGGGTATGGTTTGTTGTGTCGGTTGTCCGTTGGACCTGATGCTCGGGTCCAGATGGGTGATGTGATGGTTGTGAGTCAAGCACTTGGCGTTACCGAAACTCGGGAGAGTTTGGAACTCGGTGTTTCCCGTGGTGCCGCCGACCGAACTGTTGTGTAAGGTCGAAGGCTTCCCCTAGCTCGGGAGGAGCTATTCGAGGGGATGGCGTGTGAGGCCATTATGTGTTTAAGCTAAGTGGTGTTGCATTCAGGTGAACACTGGCATTAGGTTGCTATCAATCGGCAGGCCAGGTGGAGCTGCGGTAGCACTTAGTGTGGATTGGGTAGTCGTTTATTGGAGCGGGTGTCTCCTTGGCGAAAGAATCCCCCGAAGTGTGATCGTGAGATCGGGGCCCTTCCATTGAGAAGGGTTTGCAGGCATTGTGTCAGGGCCGACGTGATGGTGGATTCAAGGCTCGCGCGGGTGACCCTGTTGTCCCTCTTTCTCTCATGGGAAGCTGGGTTGGCTGGATAGCTAGAGCGGTTGGATTAGTACACTGTCAATGCATGGCCCAAGCGTGGAGCTTGCAGATGTGTAGGCCAGTGGGTGTGGTCGGACATCCGGAGTTTGATTTGCTGGTTCTACGGAGGACCAGAAGGGAAGACTGATTCGAGGATTTCTTGGTTGGTGTGAGACTGATGGCCAGTGGATGGCTTCATTAATCGGTGTGTGCTCCTCGAGTTGGTCCTCGCGTGATACAATGTGCGGTTGGTGAAATCTAGGATGGGCATTGAGGAGTGTCCCACGAGCATTGGTCGAGGCCGGTGAGAACTAGACTTGGCAGTGGGATAGGCATTAACCGTTGAGCATTGGATATGTTCGGCTTCCGAAGTGAGAACCGTTGACAGCAAGGAGCCGTCAGGTGCGACGCGGCTGGTGGTGTTGGCTATGTGAATTTTGGCTCTTGAGATGTCAATTGCTGACCATGTGGGGATGTTGGTTATATCACGGTCGGTAGTGATGGTTGTCAGTGTTGTGCTCGTGGTCAGATTGGTGCTTGTGCTCCCTGTGAGGAGTTTTCGGTGTTCGTCAATCGAGGAGGCCGTTGTCCAGAGTGGACAGCTGAGGGAGATTTTCCCCAGTGATGGATCGTGTTGTAGTTGGAATTGGGTGTTATCTTCCTTGGTTTGTGTGTGCTCGATGTTATTTGTGCCATGGAGTTTTGAGAAGTTGAGGTGAGATCAGACTCGTCCATATGTATGTGCCTACGGTCAGAGGAATTGGTTCAGATTGGCGCAGGGTTGCAAGAGGACATTGTTGGTTGTTTTGGTCTGGCGTTGTCCCTCAGAGGTGTTATGTGTTGTAAGGCGGTGGTGTCGCCGTCTGGAGGTGTTGCCATGGGGCATATTCTTCCCCTTGAGTTATGTGCATCGTTGTAATTTTGTGGATGAAATTTATTTAAGGGGGGAGGTCGGTAATTTTGTGGATGAAATTTTGTGGATGAAATTTATTTAAGGGGGCATATTCTTCCCCAAGATTGTATGTGATCCATTGTCCTGTCCATGACACCATGGGTCTTCCATGTGAGTCTAGGTACTGTGAAGAGTGCCCTTCCTCATGTGAGTTCCACCGATCGAGGTCTTAGGGGTTTAGTGTGTATAGCTGCCTCGTGTCGTGTCACATGCGTACAGTGAGTTACGTACGAACCCACAGTGTTCCGATGGCTTTCCGCTTTTTAGCGAGTTCTCAGCTTTTGGTGACCTTACCCACTAGTCGTAACCCGATGACACGCGTTGTGTTGGCCCACCTAGGAGTGGTGGCGGGGTTACTAGAGAGAGAGACGATTTTTAAGCTGGTTACTGTAGGGCCCCTCGTTTTTGCAGCCTGAGTCCGGGATGGGGGGAAAACCAGGTAGAGGATCTGACCTAGAGCGCATGGCATGTGTGTGCACATGTAGTTGGGGGCATCGGACACGTGCTGATGATCTTGACCCCAGCTAGTCCTTGTTTAAGGTTCCGTGGTTAGTGTGTCTCCGTTTCTACCTGGGGCGAGTACGGAGACACCAGGGGCGCACACTAAGACATTAGTGGATGCATCCGGCCTTCCTTCTAGTGGGTAGTGCTCATGTCACCTGAGTGGTTTTCTACCTAGGTTCTCTTCTGCCGAGGTTCAGCGTTTTGGCAGCTAGGTGTTGTGTTTACTCGCGATCGAGGTGTGGTTCCTCACTATCTGCGTGAGTCCCATCCGGCTGCGAAGCCATGTTTCAGGTTGACCGATCGAGGGTCTACCTGGTAGCCTAAATCCTAGGGTATGTGTCATAGGAGAGGTGTTCCGAGACAGGTCGTTGGGTTCCAGCTTTCTGTGGCCCAAGCTTCAAGTTTCCGTGTTAGCATGAGTTGTGTTCGATACTCGAGGCATCCCGATGGTGTGCAGGTTTTTAGCAGTTATTATCCTAGCACGTTTCTTATAACGCCCAAGATTTTTCTAGGAATTTTTTGGATTAAAATATAAATTAATAGTCATTTTTAAAGGCTTAATGGGTTATTAAGAATAATTAGGAATTTATTTAATCCCTTTAAAAGCCCTATATCAACTAAAGGGCTAAGCCCAACTTAAATAGGCCCAAAGACCCATTTCCAAGACTTTTAGACCCAAGCCCATTAATAGAAACCTAATTTAGTAATTTACAGATTTAAATTGGGATATGTACATCAATTGGGGGATAAATGGGAGATAATAAGAAAATTCAAAAATTTTGGATCTTCTGAAGCCTGGCAGTCTATCGCGCGACCGCCAGACCCACCCTAGCGGTCCTGCTATGACCGCTAGGTAACCCCAGTTCCGTGAATCTAAGAAACGTGAAAAAGCTTCGATCTTGGTCAATCAAATCACCTTAGATCGAAACTACCTGGCATGGAGGACTCTCTAGAACTCTCTATGGATTAACTCTACTCCAATTTAGGACTCTAAGTTCGATCTAATCCCTTAAACCCTATGATGCGGGACGGACAAAGGGACCAACTCTACGTGATGCGAACCTCGGACTCTAAGTGAAGACGCGACCAGCAACATACGATGGGAGAGACACTAGGCCCGACACTAAGAGCTCCTATGGGCTATATGTCGCTAACAGAAACGTAAGCTCACTCGTCATCCCAAGAGAGGGAAAGCGCGAATCCGCACGGTTGAGTAACCGACAGAGTTAAGGGTAGTCAGACTCACTTCCGTGCTCGGATCGAGCCACGGGATGAGTCACTCTCTCGCTCACAGCGGTGACATGGACTCACGGGCTAGGTTCCTATTGCACTCAGCAGTGGCATATGACCATATATTAGCTAAGCAAGTAAATGCCAAGGAGGTGAGACCGTTACCTCCACGCTCCGGGCGTGGGGAAGACAACCCCAGCCAAATCCGGACTCCCAGTTAACAAACTTTACAGCAGTACAAAATTTTGACCCACTCCATGCAGGGAGGTAAGAGGTCACATGTGGGGCCCGGGAGTCACAGGAATTGGGTTGACGGGCAGCATCTTGATGTCGCTCCGGCGGTACCGAAATACGCGTTTAGTGCTATCCGGACGGCACGATCTACGGGTACGTGGGGCCCACAAGCTACTCACTCCTCCAGACCTGACGGGGTGGGTCCCGCTGTGATGGTGACCTCTGGTGGTGCGCTTCCCAGGACGGTGGCCAGGCTGGAAAGCAGGTCGGATGCCGATCGGCTCCTATCTCCAAGTCTTGGAGTTGCTGCCCACGGATCTGTTGCTTCTATTTTACAGCGCGCGATCCGACGAAATCTGCTGCTGCGATCACTCCCGACGTCGGATCGATGCAAAAGAGGTATCGTTGGAAAGCTCTTTCGAAGTATTTAGACCCTATGTGACTCCATAAAATTTGTTGGGATCGCACTTCTGATGGGGGATTTTAGAACCGAACTGATCTTTATTTCAGATCTGGCTGGGCAGGAGCAAACTTTCTTGAGATTTGGCTTAGACCGCGAAGTAGACCTCCGATTCAGACTTTGAAATCTTCATGAAAGCTGTAGAGGGGAGAGAGAGGAAAACGGAAATAATTTTTATGACGGATTTGGTGGAGGTTTGGATGGGGAAATATATTTTATACTGGTAGGTGGTCGGATCTGGACATAGGCAGATAGAACTGAGTGGGATCTGAAAGTGATTTTTTGAAAATAGGTGAATGCCTTTAGAAATTCCATGAAAATTCTTGGATGGAGGGGGTGTTAGATAGAACCTCTAGTAAAATTGGGGGCTCAAGAACAAATCAAGGAGAGGTCCGAAGAGGGGAAACTCAGAGCTACTGTGAATCTAGACTGAAAGCTGGCAGATCTAGGTGGAAAGGAAGAACGAAAATGGAAAATTGCAAAATGGAAGCTAGAAGCCCAACCAAATTTTTTGGGACGTGGTGAAGACCCCTGGAACTCACCCTGAAAGTTTGGGCTCCATATGAACTTGTGGCTGAGAGCTAAAAATCTGAGAATGACCTACTATCACCCGATTGGCAGAATACCGACGGAGGCGGTGGCGGTGCAACGGCGGCTCGATGGCGGCGGCGGCGGCAACGACGAACTTCACACCAGATAGATGAGGCTCCCCACCTCAGAACACAGCCTTCCCAGCTGCAAGAAGAAGAGAGGAGAGAGAGAAAGGGGCGGCCCTTACTTGGAGCTCCAACAAAAATCAGAATTTTTATGCATTAATTCCACACAAAATAGAAATACAAGGTTCTTATATAAAATACCAAAAGACTAGTTCCATCCCTAGATCTAGGATTGGTGGGGGGTAAAAGAGGGAGTCCATAATTATTTCTCTCATGTGATTTGGAACAAATAAAATAAAACTACAAATCCTAATAAACTACATTAAACATGGGGCGCCCCCTTGACTTTTATGGTTCCACACTTTGAATTTGTGTTCCCTTTGTCCCCCCCTTGGTCCAACCGTTCTAGAAGCCCACCATGGAGGGTTGACTGACCCCACATGGGCCCAAGAGATGAGGTGGATCAATGGGAGAAGAGATGGGGGGCCCGCGGGACCCAGGTGGTCCCATTTTACAAATAAACCCTTATTACAATCCGAATAAAACACACATTACACACACAAAGTCCAAATAAATACTATAAATACCGAGACTCAAGGGGGAGTCTCCAGGCTGTCTCCGAGCCAGATAGAAGCCCATGTAGCCTGAGTGGTGCTCTGCGTACGGTACCGACGGCTCGCCGGTTCGTGCTTCTCGATCACTCTAGTGTCCGCACCAATTCTCCCCAGGTGGGAGAAACTCGACCCTGTCGTGTAAGGGTCTGCATCGCTCTGGTAGCGCTCCAGTATGTCCGGATCTATCCGCTGCAACTCTCCACGGGTGATCCAAGTATCCTCGGTGGCGGGTCACCCTCTCCATCGCACTAGGTAGCGCGGGTAGGATCCACTCCTAGTAACTGTCACCTGCTCATCCAGTATATGATCGATATGCTCTCGCTACTGTGAAAATGGGGCTGGTGGTGGACACTCAGGTAAGGGATCACTCTCAATGGGAGGAGATGGCTCGAAAGGCTCACTAGGGATCACCGTTGGGTCCCTATATGCAACTTGATCTGACACATTGAAAGTTGAACTTATACCATATTCCTCGGGCTGGTCCACAACATACGCATTGGATCCAACGCGTTTCAACACTCTAAATGGACCGGTTCTGCGAGCTTACAATTTCTTTACGGTCCCAGAGGGAAACCATTCAGGTCTTACTCTGATCATGACATATTCACCCTCTTGGAACTCACGGTGGTGTCGATGGGCATCGGCTAACTCCTTATACCGTGCATTGCTGGCCTCAATGTGACGACGGATGTCGTCATGCAAACTCCTAACATGCCTAGCAAAGGACTCGGCAGACTCAAATGCTCGTGCATGAATGGGCATGGGAACAAGATCCACTGGCTTCCTAGGTCTACGACCTATGACAATCTCGAATGGACTCATATCGGTAGACCTGTTAACCGAATCATTATATGCAAATTCTGCCAATGGTAATATGAGATCCCAATCCCCTACACGGTCCCTGACAAGACACCTCAAAAGGTCACCCAGACTCCTATTGACCACCTCGGTCTGACCATCTCTCTGGGGATGATATGCAGTGGAAAACTTGAGGTGAGTACCCAACATATGCCACAGTGTCTTCCAGAAATAACTGGTGAATCTAACATCACGGTCAGACACTATGGTACGAGGCAACCCAAACTTGCACACCACATGAGTAAGGAATAGGCGGGCTACCCTCGAAGCATCCAAAGTCTTCGAGCAGGGAATGAAAAGGGCCATCTTTAAGAACAGGTCAACTACCACATAGACCGATTCATGCTTCCTAGAGGCACGTGGCAATCCCAAGATAAAATCCATGCTAACATCATGCCACGAGGCATCAGGCATGGGAAGAGGCATATAAAGGCCCGAGCTTTGCTTCTTCATTTTGGCCGTAGCACATGTACGGCACTGAGCCACTATATGAGCAACATCACGCTTCAAGCTCGGCCAATAAAATCTATGCTCAATAGTCTCGATAGTCTTGTTCCGACCTAAGTGGCCGGCTAGACCTCCCGCATGTAGCTCCCAGACTAAGAAGTCTCGAACCAAAGTTCGGGGAACACAAAGCATGCCACCTCGAAACAGGTAGCCCTCCTGGAGCACATAATCATCATGATCTCTCGAGGGTCCGGCCTGGAGAGTGGTATAAATCTGACCGAAGTCAGGACAGTCAACATAGGCCTCTCTCATCTTTTCTAACCCTATGACCTCGGCACTCATGGTGGTTAGCAGACAAGCACGCCGACTCAAGGCATTGGCCACCTTGTTCTCCACTCCAGCCATATGTTTAAGCACAAATGTGTACTACTGGAGATACTCAACTCATCGACTGTGACGCGCATTAAGCTTCTTTTGGGAATGGAGGTACCTCAAAGCCTCATGATCAGAGTACAAGACAAACTCCTGATGTAATAGATAGTGCCTCCAATGCCTAACAGCCTGAACAACTGCGTAGAATTCCTTATCATAAGTGGAGTATCACAGTTTCGAGTCATTCAGCTTCTCACTGAAATATGCGATCGGGTGGGCCTCCTGACTCAACACTCCTCCTATCCCTACACCCGACGCATCACAAGAGACCTCAAACACCTTCGAGAAATCCGGCAATCGAAGGATCGGTGTCTGGGTCATGCGCTCATTGATGTCCTTGAAGGCAACAGCGACGGCCTTCGTCCATACAAACGTGCCCTTCCGAATATAGTCCGTGATCGGGGCAGTAACGGAGATAAATCCGTGGATGAAACGATGATGGAACGTCGCGAGACCATGGACGCTGCAGACATCATGGACCATACGGGGTTCCGGCCACTGAACAATGGCCCGGACCTTCTCCGGATCACGGAGACCCCAGTACTAGATACAATGAAACCCAAGAAGATAAGCTGAGGTGTCATAAAGGCACACTTCTGTGGGTTCGCAAACAACTGCTCTCGCCTCAAAAGCAGACAGACTTGCCTTAGATGGTCCAAGTGGTCCCCTTTAGTGCGACTATATATAAGGATATCATCAAAATAAATAACCACAAAGACTCCAATGAAAGGTCGAAGGACCTGAGTCATGAGTCGAATGAAAGTGCTAGGGGCATTGGTCAACCAAAAGGGCATAACCAACCACTCATATAGACCGTCCTTGGTCTTAAATGTGGTCTTCCACTCATCACCTGGCCTAATCCTCACCTAGTGGTAGCCACTCTTAAGATCGATCTTCGAGAAGATAGTGGCACCGGCCATCATGTCTAGCATATCATCTAGGCGAGGAATAGGGAACATGTACTTCACATTGATTTTATTGATGGGACGACTATCAATGCACATTCTCCACGTGCCATCCTTCTTTGGGGTGAGTAATGCGGGAACATCATACGGACTCATGATGTCCCGAACAGACCCTCTCTGCATCAACTCATCGACCTGCCGTTTTAGCTCGGCATGTTCCGTGGGACTCATGCGATAATGAGGAAGATTGGGCAATGAGGAGCCCGGAATCAGGTCGATAGCATGCTGAATATCCCGCATGGGTGGGAGTCCCTCGGGAAGCTCCTCGGGAAAAATATCAGCGAACTCCTGCAGAATAGGAATGACTTCGGGTGGGAGTTCACCCTCGGACTTCGGCTCCACCTCTCGAACCGTAATAGCAAACACAGGGCAGCCCCTACAATCCTCCCGCTCCATTTCTTGGGAGCTAATCATCATCAATCTCCTAGTCGAGGGCTCGCCTGGGCCAGATGTAACGGTCTTAGCCCGAGCTGGGGGTGGGGTACTGGGCCCGGGAATGGAAAGCTCTGGAGTACTAGGGCCAGTAGGACCCCTAACTGAGGGCTTCTTGGGCTGAGAGGGTTGGAGGAGAATCCGTTGGCCAGCATGGTCGAAGGTACAGGTGTTCGACTGGCCATGAAGTGTGGCATCCCGATCAAATAACCAAGGCCTACCAAGAATAATGCTGCCCACCTCCATGGGGAGGACATCACACCAGATCTCGTCATAGTAGGCATGGAATTGCAGTGGGACCAGACACCGTAGCCTGATCGGAATGGAGGTGGAATCCACCCATGATACTCGATAGGGGCAAGGATGATCCACGGGTGTAAGACCAAGACTGGAGATAGTGCCCGTGGAGATTGCATTGATGCAACTCCCACTATCGATGATCACCTTACAAACTTGTTTGCCCAGCCTACAGAATGTATGAAAGATAGTGGTCCCACGTCAGTCATCACTGGCCTGTGGCTGGGTGAGAATACACCTGACGACCCTCAAGTGGGTATCGTCCGGATGTTGGGCATCCTGGCCATCACCTTCGGCCTCATAGTATTCATCAGCTAGCTCTAGATCTGCTTCATAGCTGACTAACATGAGATCCGTAGGGGTGGCATCTTCGGCCTGTGTGTCCCCAATGACAAGAGATGGGCAGGTGGGACACTGGTTGGCGAAATGGCCAAACCCATTGCAGCGATAACACTTCTGCCGTGATCCACTAGGCTCCCCAATCAAAGGTCCTTTCCCCTTATCCTCCCGACGGATAGGAGGTGAAGGCAACAAGGGACGAGCAGGAGGTGCGGGTGCCGGTGGACGGGCGATGGGTGCCGTAAGTTGTTGGGGACGAGGAAGGTCCCTCGGAAGTGGAGGGCGAGGCCTAGGAGCGAATGGCTTGGGACGAGTGAGCTCCTAAGGTCGGGCTATGGGGGCCCTCGGATACGTGCCAGGAGAGCCATGGGGCTCGACACTACGAAGGGGAAAGGAGCCCAACCGATGGGTAGACTCAAACTCGGCCTCGAATTGCTACAATTCGAGAGCAACCTGATACACCTGTTCCAAAGTGGTCACATTGCGGCGAAAAAGTTCATATTGATAGTTTGGCCGCAGACCCCTTCGAAAGCGTGATATGGTCATGGTGCTCTCTTCCGTAACTTCACACCGCAAATAATACTCATCAAACTTGGCGGTGTACTCGGTCACGGATCGGCTCCCTTGGGAGAGACTATGCCATTTGTCTATGAGACGTTGGCGATATGAGGCAGGAAGGTGCTTCTCCCTCAATTTCATTTTTATGTCATCCCAAGTGCCGATCGGGGGTTGACGTCGCTGATTTAGCAGGCTCTCCACATTGGTCCAATAAGTTTGGGCCTGCCCATGCAGCTTCATCTTTGCGTATCAAACTCTCCGGTGGTCCGTCATCTCAAACCACTTGAAGTACCGGTCTATGCCGGCCTCCCAATCTAAATAGACCTTCAGGTCCAAGGACCCGCTAAAAAGGGGAGGGTCCGCACGCACGCTCCGAAGAACGCGGTCGTCATCATCGTCATCACGATTCTGTCATTGGTTACGACGACCATATCCCCCTTGCTCATTATCAGATGCATAGTCAGCCACCTCATGCACCTGTTGCCTCTCAACATCTATCCCATGAGCCCCTGGCATAGCAGGTTACTGAGTCGGCTCTTGTTGGCCATTCATCGGCGCGGGTTGCGCCGCTACTGGGGCCCTCTCAAGGACAGCAATCGTCCCTACAAGACCCTAAATGGACTGGTCCGATGCTTCGACCCGATCCTCGAGGGCTTTCATTCTCCCTTCTAGACGCGTTCCTACGCCATCTAGACGCGTACTAAGGCCATCCATACGCATATCGAGACGATCCATGAGGGCTCGGAACATCTCGGCCGTCGAGGGCTCATCGGAGCTACGGGCTCGGGAATCCGCCATAGGTGGAGGTGGCGAGTATTGGGTACCTCGACGGGTGGGCATGCAAAGACACACGAACTAGGAGACACAAACTGATGCAAACACCGACTAATGCACCTAGACGTAGCCAATATCCGGTACGTGACGGAGGGTCGACCCGAAGATCTCCTCGCGCAAGTGTGCGGCCTTCCTGATAGACGTAGCCTAACGTTCGGACAACACCTTTTGATATACCAGATTATCGGGATGAAATGCAATTTTAAAACACTTTTTTTGTTTTGAAAATAATGATGATCCTAGACTCGACTTAGACCATGTAAGACTTATGCAATGACTACTCTAGACTCAACTTGGCTCTGATACCAAACTGATGTGAGACGGACAAAGGGACCGACTCTACGTGATGCGAACCTCGGACTCTAAGTGAAGACGCGACCAGCAACATACGATGGGAGAGATACTAGGCCCAACACTGAGAGCTCCTATGGGCTATACGTCACTAACAGAAACGCAAGCTCACTCATCGTCCCAAGCGAGGGAAAGTGCGGATCCGCACGGTTGAGTAACCGGCAGAGTTAAGTGTAGTCAGACTCACTTCCGTGCTAGGATCGAGCCACGGGACGAGTCACTCTCTCGCTCACAGCGGTGACATGGACTCACGGGCTAGGTTCCTATCGCACTCAGCAGCGGCATATGACCATATACTAGCTAAGCAAGTAAATGTCCTAAGAAAATTTGGATTCAGTCTAAAGTTTATTAATCTTATTGAGACATTGCTAAACAACTGCTGGTTCTCAGTACAGCTGAATGGTGAATTGGCAGGTTTCTTTAAATCTTCTAGGGGAGTGCGCCAAGGAGATCCCATAGCTCCAGCACTATTTATACTAGCAGAAGAAGTACACAGTAGATCTTTGAAGAAAGTTTTCAACTCTGGAATTGTTGGGTGGTTTGCTATCCCCAGAGGCTATCCAAATGTATCCCATTTATTGTTTGCAGACGATACTCTTATTTTCAGTAATGCATCTCTGACCATTGTCCGAAGGTTAATTAAAACTCTACAGACATATGAAAGAGCTTCTGGTCAGTCGATTAATGTAAGGAAGAGTGGCTTCTTTATGCACCAAAAGGCAAATGTTGCAACTATCAACCGGATAAAAGCTTACACTGGTTTTTCTCAGCATTCTTTTCCACATAAATACTTGAGATTTCCTCTTACTCTTGGCAGGAGCAAAAAAGTATATTTTGCTGGGCTTGTTTCTTCTATTCAGAGGAGGTTGGAGGGTTGGCAAGGGAAATTGCTTTCTCAGGGAGCCAAATTAACCCTCATCAAACACGTGCTGACCACAATCCCGATATTCACCTTGGCATCTTCCCCCCTTCACACTGGCATCCACCAAACTTTGGACAGATCCTTTGCTAACTTCTTCTGGGGTTCATCTTCTCATGGGAAAAAACATCACTGGAAATCCTGGCAAGCCATCTGTAGACCAATTGGCCAAGGTGGATTAGGTATAATGTCCCTTAGACATTTGGAGATAGCATTGAGGGTGAAAATGCTGTGGAGAGCTCTACATTCAAATTCTCTGTGGGCTTCTTACTTCAGAGCAAAACATATCAAGGACTGTCACATTTCGAATGTGACTTTTAAACACATGAAAGGCCATGGCAGGAAAAGCTGGATTCAAGCCAGAGATCTCATTGCTCAATATAAAAAAGTTATCATCGGTGATGGGAGCTCCACCAATTTTTGGAAGGATACATGGGTGGGCAACCAGCCCTTATACTTACTTACACCGATGGCTGCTATACCTAACATTCAGGTTACTGTCAGCCAATGTATTTTGCATCCGACATCAGATGAAACTCAGGTTATCAATACATTCTTACCAGCTGACATATGCTCTGCTATCAGAACTACTACTTTTTCACAGATGCAGGACCAGGAGGTTTGGTCTCTATCATCCTCAGGTGATTGTGTAGTATCTTCTGTTTACAATTTTATTTGTAACAGCAATCATGACCAGGGGCACATGCCTTGGTCCAAACTCTGGTCTAAATGGCTGCCAACCAAAATATCTGTGCTACTATGGAAGATTGTATGGAACTGCTTACCCACAGACTACAATGTTCAGGCTATGGGTATTCAGATATGCTCTAAATGTCAATGTTGCCTACAGCCCCAAGTAGAAACACTGCAACATATCTTTATTAACAGCGAAATAGCCTCTTCTACATGGTCTTCCCTTATGGCCATGGGACTGCAGTTTGAAGGAAATTCTACTAGGTTCAGGATTATCAGATCGGTTTCTATGATAAATCTGAAAACTAAGCATGGTTTACTCTCTTTGGCTGTCATCGGCTACACCATGTGGGAACTTTGGTCTGCAAGAAACTTGGCCAAATATGAAGGCAAGCACATCTCCAAGCAAAGTCTTATCCATAGCATTGTCACCCAAGCCAAAACAGTTTGTGAACTGTCGGACTTAAGAGAAGACAACCCAAGCAGGAAGCGAATTCTCTCACAATTTGGAATAAAAGGAGGAAGCACTATAAATCCCATACTGAAAATTGTCAAATGGGTTTGTCCGCCATGGCCTTTGCTTAAATTGAATACAGACGGAGCCAGCAAGAATCATAGTACATCAGGTGGGGGTGGTCTAATCCGAGATGCTAAAGGTGAAATTGTCATTGCCTTCTCCCATTTCTACGGGGCTGCTACCAGTATTATTGCTGAAGCCAGAGCTCTTTTAGATGGACTTAAATACCTTAGAATGGTATCTTTTCATCCGGCATTGATTGAAAGTGATTCCAAAATCCTTGTGCAATCTATCAACAAGCAAGATCAATGCCCATGGTCCATCCTTATGTCAGAGAAATCAGGGAATTACTCACTCCAAGGGACTCAGTCACTCATATCTTCAGAGAAGCAAATGTTGTTGCTGATTTGTTAGCCTCTCTAGCCTGCACCAATAATTGTAATTCTTTCTTTTTCTCATATGAGCTACCCACGAAGATCAAGGGTGCAGCTCGGTTGGATAAGCTAGGGATGCCTAGCATCCGCATCATGTAATTTTCATTTGTTGTTTATCTTAATAAAATCAACCTCCTAGTGGTCAAATGGTGAAATGTTCCTTCTCTGAGGAGCACTCTACATTTTACCCCTAGGCAGGGTTTTGGAAAAAAAAAAAGTAAATGCCAAGGAGGTGAGGACCGTTACCTCCACGCTCCGAGCATGGGGAAGACAACCCCGGCCAAATCCGGACTCCCAGTTAACAAACTTTACAGCAGTACAAAATTTTGACCCACTCCACGCAGGGAGGTAATAGGTCACATGTGGGGCCCGGGAGTCACAGGAATTGGGTTGACGGGCAGCATCTTGATGTCGCTCCAGAGGTACCGAAATCCGCATTTAGTGTTGTCCGGACGGCGCGATCTACGGGTACGTGGGGCCCACGAGCTGCTCAGTCCTCCAGACCTGAGGGGGTGGGTCCCGCTGTGATGGTGACCTCTGGTGGTGCGCTTCCAGGGACGGCGGCTAGGCTGGAACGCCGGTCGGATGCCGATCGGCTCCGATCTCCAAGTCTTGGAGTTGCTGCCCACGGATCTGTTACTTCTGTTTTACAGCGCACGATCCGGCAAAATCTGCTGCTGCGATCAATCCTGACGTCGGATCGACCCACTGGTGGGTGGTCAGATCTGGACAGAGGCAGACAGAACTGAGTGGGATCTGAAAGTGATTTTTAGAAAATAGGTGAAGGCCTTTAGAAATTCCACGAAAATTCGTGGATGGAGGGGGTGTTGGACAGAACCTCCAGTAAAATGGGAGGCTCAAGAAAAAATCAAGGAGAGGTCCAAAGAGGGGAAACTCAGAGCTACTATGAATCTGGACTGAAAGCTGGCAGATCTAGGTGGAAAGGAAGAACGAAAATGAAAATTACAAAATGGAAGCTAGAAGCCCAACCAAATTTTCTGGGACGTGGTGAAGACCCATGGAACTCACCCTGAAAGTTTGGGCTCCAGATGAACTCGTGGCTAAGAGCTAAAAATCTGATAATGGCTTGCTATCACCCGATTGGCAGAATACCGACGGAGGCGGTGGCGGTGCAACGGCGGCTCGATGGCGGCGGCGGCGGCAACGACGAACTCCACACCAGATAGATGAGGCTTCCCACCTCAGAACACAGCCTTCCAGTTGCAAGAAGAAGAGAGGAGAGAGAGAAAGGGGCGGCCCTTACTTGGAGCTCCAACAAAAATCAGAATTTTTATGCATTAATTCCACACAAAATAGAAATACAAGGTTCTTATAGAAAATACCAAAAGACTAGTTCCATCCCTAGATCTAGGATTGGTGGGGGGTAAAAGAGGGAGTCCACAATTATTTCTCCCATGTGATTTGGAACAAATAAAATAATACTACAACTCTTAATAAACTACATTAAACATGGGGCGCCCCCTTGACTTTTATGGTTCCACATTTTGAATTTTTGTTCCCTTTGCCCCCCCCTTGGTCCAACCCTTTTAGAAGCCCACCATGGAAAGTTGACTGACCCCACATGGGCCCAAGAGATGAGGTGGATCAATGGGAGAAGAGATGGGGGGCCCGCGGGACCTAGGTGGTCCCATTTTACAAATAAACCCCTGTTACAATCCGAATTACAATCCGAATAAAACACACATTACACACACAAAGTCCAAATAAATACTATAAATACCGAGACTCAAAGGGGAGTCTCTAGGCTGTCTCCGAGCTAGATAGAAGCCGATGTAGCCTGAGTGGTGCTCCGCGTACGGTACCGACGGCTCGCCGGTTCGTGCTTCTCGATCGCTCTAGTGTCCGCACCACCCTAGGTGAACCCTATAAATAGACTCTAACTTCGACTCATGTGAACCCTAATGTTGGCTCGCATATTTCGAAGGTAAGATAACGTCTACTCAGGTTGGTCCTTTAGAAGAAATTATTCTTCTTAGTTTATCTAAATATCCTCAACTTTTCGTGCTAGAAGACCCAGCCGTTGGAGAGTTAGAGCCTATGCAGATCCCTTGATCGCAACAGACTGCACAGGAACTAGTGCGATGGCCCAGTGAAGATCAGGAAAATAGGAGCCCTAATTGAGGTATTTAGAAATTAGTCCTTTACAATTTTCTGTTCCCCATCGTATCTTCTATCTACCCTCCAATTTTCATGGATTTAGGTCAAGAGAATCGGGAGATAGAGGTACAGGAAGTTGCTGTTTTGGCACAGGACGTGCTGGAACTAGGGTTTACTTCTAGTCAGAAATCCAAAGTCTTGGGAACGAATTAAAGGTAGGTTATCTCATGAAAAGGCTAAATTATTATATTAGGAACAAAAGTCCTCTGTTACCTCCTCTTTTCATTGATTGTAGATGACGAATTTAATGTTTTACTATGACTGCACATATAGGGTTAACATAGCATGCGTGAACCTTTCCCTTAATAAGAAAATGGTAATTCTAGTTTATCTCACTCCAACCTATGCATCTCCATGTTTTAATATGATTTTATCATGCCATATTTACCTATTAGTATGTTTTACCATGCATCTATCTGCCCTAGATTAGCATGTAATTCAGTTTTATTGTTGTTTACAGTAGACAAGAAGAAACGGCCTTCTTGAGATCGCCAGAGCCCCTTAGCGGTCCTTCGATAGACCGCTAGGCCTTATCAAACGGTCGTCAAGTGACCACTAGGCTTTCCTGAGTTCTGTATTTGTGTTAACCCGAAACATAATGTAGATTAGCCTTATTTATCATATGATAAACCTACATAATTAGACTCTATTCCTGTTGTAAGCACTGTAGTCGTATACATGGATATGTTTCATGGTTTTATGTACTTAGGAGCTATTTTTAATCTAAGCTAGTTTCATACCAAAACAATAGATTCTTGTATTAAATGCATATTTCAAAGATGAACTTGTTTCACTATTGGTTGATCGCTGTTTTACAAGCTCTTCTTATCTATGAGTCATTTTCTTAAGTACATGGCACGTATTCTGGTATGATGTCATTAGTTACACTTTGCACGTTAAGCACATAATCTTAGACTTGTGATACTCTCCGTTGTATATTCCTTTCACCGGACAAGGTGATCTTATTTCAAGGCCTCCATAAGACTCCGAGAGCCTGGGATTCCCACTAGGACGCTGAGCTGGTTGTACCCTCGAAACCCAATTGTCTAGAAGGCACTTTACCGGTGTTTTATGTGTTCTGGACCCTGGCGGCCCAATGGACGACCGCCAGAGGTACCTAGGGGCCATTTACCTGACCACTAAAGACACCAAGCGGCCCTGCCATGACCGCAAGGCTCCAGAAGGTTTCACTGCATCGACACTTTCTTTCTTCATGCGTCGACTCTGTCATATGTTCTGGACCCTAGCGGCCCTATGGACGACCGCCAGAGGTACCTAGCAGCCATTTACCTACCACCCTAGCGGCCCTATGGACGACTCTATCATATGTTCTTGATTTACAACTTGAAGATGCAAGAGCGGGCACAGACGGTGTCTAAGGGCTCAACTCTAGTCCCCTCGGCAGATAGCCGGTAACATACTATAAACCCTAGGGTATGATGAACACTGGCGTCACATTACGCTGGGAGTACTTTTTTTATAAACGGGTGAAGATCCACGAGATAATCTTGTAAAATTACATGATTGCTAGTACATTCTCGTTACATGACTATCTAGTGCATAGCCTTTATGGTTATGAAAGAGTACATTCTTGTTCATGAAAGGCCAAACTTATATTCTTGTTATACATGTGTTAAATCATGCTCTCAAATCTCACCTTGATCATATCAGTTACTTGTGTTACTTTGGTTTTACACCATATGTTTTACTGTGTTTTATTTATCTTTACTCTAGAGCTAAAATGTTATTTACTTAAACATTGCCTTCATGTTGATACGAAGGTACCTACTGGGTATGTGTGCTCATTCCCTACTTTTCTAATCTTTATCAGGAAATTCTAGCGAGTCGGGTTCAAACTATTCAAGTGATGGATCCGAGAGTGATTAAAAGATCGAGAGAAGACCGAGTAGAGTCTTAAGTCAAGTCGAGTCTATGTATTTTTTTCCCTTTATTTGAGTCTAGTGAATTGAGTCAAATACCACTGTAATTTGATTATCATTATCAATAAAAGTTAGATTTTTGATCAATCATTATGTGCATGCATTTCTTATGTGTGAATGTGTTAGTGCTCTGATTATATTGCTCGCTTGAGGTGTACTAGCCGACTGTTCACGTTCTCCGATTATTTTCGCTGCATTATCTCGGGGCGTGACATTTCTTGGGGCAGTGCCGTTCTTTACTACTTTACTTCTTTACTGCTTGTGGACACGTAAATTTATGTGTCCATACATTTTGCCCAGTTCTTCATTGGCACCAGAGCTAAAGAGAGAAGACTCGAATAAATTGGCTACCTAGGGCTCCAGAGAATACTACCGTCCGGCAAATCCTCACATTTGCACGGATGCATTAAATGACCAAGAAAACACATGATACCCTCCTGAATCTATACACTACTATGGGCCCACCCTAGGGTCCCTGACGGTGAAGAATGTCCCAAAGAAATTCATAGTTATGAGTTCCTGAAGAAGGGATCAACACCTTCAACGGCACACTCCTCAAGTGCCTCCAACAGCACACCCTCAAAGTGCCTCCAACGGCACACCCCCAAATAGCCCTCCAACAGCACACTGGTGGTGTCCTTCCAGCGGCACACTTCTCAGGCTCTTCAGTGGCACACTCCTCAGGTGCCTCCAACGGCACACCCTCAAAGTGCCTCTAACGGCACACCCCCAAACAGCCCTCCAACGGCACATTGGTGGTGCCCTTCCAGCGGTACACTTCTCAGGCCCTTCAGCGGCACACTCCTCAGGTGCCTCCAACGGCACACCCTCAAAGTGCCTCCAACAGCACACCCCCAAACAGCCCTCCACCGGCACATTGGTGGTGCCCTTCTAGCGGCACACTTCTCAGGCCCTTCAGCGGCACACTCCTCACGTGCCTCCAACGGCACACCCTCAGAGTGTCTCCAACGGCACACCCCATCAACAGCCCCTCAACAGCACATCAGCCTTTGCCCTCTAACGGTACACTCCCAGTGCCTCCCCCAACGGCACAGCAACGTGCAAGTCCTCCAACAGCACAGTCGTTGTGCCCTTTCAACGGCACAGTGTTAAACAGGAGGAAGGTGAGCTAGAAGGGGAGGGGATGAATAGATCACTGTTTAAAAAATATTTGTCCTAGCCGAGGTAATCTTAGAAGATGAGATGGGCTAGGAAGACTGACTATATGTAAAATAATCCGAAACCTCAACCAAGATAAAGCAGGTCACGAGCGCAGAACATATATCACTCAGAAT
The DNA here is from genome assembly GCA_022559845.1 of Amorphophallus konjac. Taxonomy (NCBI): domain Eukaryota; kingdom Viridiplantae; phylum Streptophyta; class Magnoliopsida; order Alismatales; family Araceae; genus Amorphophallus; species Amorphophallus konjac. Next base: position 40,180,337 of record CM040122.1, read on the forward strand.
TTCATCAGCACATATGCACAAGCACTAAGCGAGCAGTCAGACCAAGGTTTCGATCATCAACAATCACACTTACTTCATGAAACCAGACAAAAGCATAAAGAGAAAAGATGCGCACAATCACACCACGAAGAACAAGAGGTTTAGATGGTTCAGTCTGCAACCTGCAGACTTACGTCCATCCCTCACTCAAGGCCGAGTGAGGCTTCCCTTTCACAAGAAAGAACCGCAGACTCAGTCTGCCAACAACACGCTGATCCACAGCTTGGGGATCGAAATCCTTACAGACGCTGAACACACAGCTTGCACCCAGGTCTCACACCCCAAGACCTGACCCGGAGATAACTCTCCCTTCCTCTTAGACAAGAGGGAACCCAGCAGTGACCCACACTCACTGCAAATCAGAGACGCTGTCTCTCTTCCTCCACAGCCGGAGGGAACAACCCAGATAGCCTCCTCACTATCTGAACACAACAACCCCGGAGACCACCTCCCTTCCTCTGATCTGATTCAGAGGGAACCACAATGCAACCGAGAGGATTCACCTCTCTTCCTCTACACCTAGAGGGAATGATAAAATAGAGTATCGGAATTTAAGAACAAACAACTGAAAACATAAAGAAATATCGAAGACAATCGAACGGAGAAACAATGTAGCTTCTTAAAGAAGCATAGATAAAACATAGCAGAAAACCATCCTCTCCTTCATCACTCTCTCTCTTCCAGGTACGCTCAACGAATGGATCAGGATGGCTTCTCCTCTCCTTCCTCTCGCTCTGGCCTCACCCTTTTTCCTTGTGGCTTCGGTAGCTTTTCAGGAGCAGAAACCTTCATATATATATCCAACCTCACGAGAGAGTGAGGGTTTGGGAGACACGCGCGAAGTAATGCTTCCAGATGAACCGAGCCACGTATTAGACGATTATTCCCTCGGATCACGTGCTCACATGATTGGAATAAAGTTCCAATTTGTCTTTAAGTCCCTGTAAGGTTTCAGAGAACATTCAGTCAATCTCAGAAATATTCAAGTCATACATTGTTCACACAGATTGCACGGGACTTATCAAAGGACTGAAGAACGCGTCAACGCACTAAAGCCAAGGCGTTAACGCAATGGATATAATGGAGAACAGGTCCCTTGACAAAACACACTAATGCGTCAACGCATTAGTGACAGCGTCGACGCGTCTGCTTGGTTGTTGATCATAAGACCTTGGGTCATAAGCTCAAGGCGTCGACGCTTCCATTGTGTAGCGTCGCCTCAGCTCCTTGGGCGAGACGCACAATCTCTTGGTAACAAGTCAATGCGTCAACGCTTCAGGTGACAGCGTCGACTCAGCTTCATAGGCGAGATGCTCAAGCCCTTGGCACCAAGCCAATGCGTTAACGCTTCCATCGTGTAGCGTCGACTCAACTTCATAGGCGAGACGCTCAAGCCCTTGGCACCAAGCCAATGCGTCAACGCATCCAGTGACAGCGTCGACGCAGTGGACAAAACAGCAAGCGAAAGACGCACTATTGCGTCTACGCAGCCAGCCAATTGCGTCAACGCACTAAATGCACAGAACCCATATAAACAAGACAAATAAGTATGAGCTCATGGGTGAACATGATAGAGGGGCATTAAATCAGAAAAGCATGATGAAAAAGCATTTGATCCATAGATGTGCATGCAAGACAACAACATTAGATCCTAAGAATATTTAGACAATGCAGGATCTTTATCATTCATCAAGGAGCATCAAAATAATTATCATAAAAATAATTTGATTCATAGTGTTAGTCATCATCAAAACTACAGAGATGCAACAATCTCCCCCTTTTTGATGATGGCAACACCATGAGTCAAATTCAGTGAAAGAAGAAACACCAACTTAAAACATTCTCAATAAAGGCAGCAAAGGTGACCTCTCAAGGCCTGAACGGGCCTGAACTCACAGCACTCATCATCTTTTACCAAAAACCATTCCAAAACCTTCCTTCCACTAGCTAGCTACAATATCACCTCTTTACTCCCCCTTTCAACCTTCTCCCCTTTTCAGACTTCTCCCCTTTTCAGACTTTTCAACCTTCTCCCCCTTTGACATCATCAAAACAAGGAGAAAGAGAGATGTCGACGCTGGACTGATGAGAAAAGATGGAGAGGATTCCAACAGTAGACACTCATTGTCAAATCTTAGATGCTTAAGTGGGGCTGTAAGGTCCAGTGAAGAATCTTGGAGTTCTGGTAAGAGAAAGAGATTCAGAATAAACTTGAAGTTTATCAACTTACTATGATTATGAGAGTAGAGCAAGTGGCAACAAGTATGACTGAGGTAGCTGTTAAGGCTTGTCAAAGAGACAACAAGAGTTTGAACCATTAAGATAGCCTATAGGTATTGAGGACAAACAGTCCAGGCAGAGAAAGCACAGTTATAGAGTGTATTTGGCCAGTTACACTTTTGACATTAAGTATGCACCTTGGTCAGAGGCCAGCATCCTCAGTTACTCAGTGTGAGAGCCTCATCACTTCTCAATTAGAGAACAGAGATAGTGACCATTGGTTGTTACATGAGGAGACACCTTGATCAGAGGCCAGAATCCCCAGTTACTCACCATATTGTCATCATTGCTCTGCCAAGCATAATTTTGAATTGTATTTCTTTCTTTTGATTTTGTTTATGAGAACTGATACCTCATGACATAGGAAACTCTCATTTCATTGATGGGATTCCTAGTTTCTCAGTATGCAGTTTTAAGCACAGATAAGTTTAACTAGCTCAAACAAGGGGTTGTTTGAAGACAAAACCCAGGGCAAATATTAGAGGTCTTATCAAGATGTCCAATGAGAACCTCATAAACAGAAACCATTTCTTACAAGTCTAGCTTGTTCATGAGTCATGCAACAAAGTAAGAGGATATACTTGTGAAGGTTAATCTTGGCCTCTTAAGACTTACTAGAAGAGGATTCTAGCTGGATTTTAATTGCACAAACTTAAGAATGTAGGAAATGAATGAGGTTCTATTAAGAGGAATATTCAAGATCAATTCTAACATTTAATCCAGCAATAACACCGATCTTTCAAGCGTTTCTAATTAGTCAAGCCCCCCCTCTCTAGTAGCTCTATCTCCCATTCTACCCAGAAAATAGCAGAGAGGCAGAATTGACTTTACTCAAAGCACACACCCGCTCCCCCTCACATAGGGACCCCCACCAGAAAAGGTATGACAAAAACTACCACTAAATTTATGGAAAACATGAACCAGAATTCATTGCCTCAAATCAGTCAGAGTTTGTAAATACCAAGTTCTCTTCTCAAGGAAGTGAATTTTTCAGTATCTAGAGGTTTTGTAAAAAATATCAGCAATTTGATCTGCAGTCCCAACATGAATTAATTCAAATGTTTTATTTGCAATTTCATTTCTGATAAAGTGGTGCCTGATTTCAATGTGTTTTGTTCGTGAGTGTAAAACAGGATTCTTTGCAATGTTTATGGCACTAGTGTTATCACAAAAGATGGGAGTGCAACCTGTCTCTACTTGGTAATCCTGAAGTTGATGCTTGATCCAGATAACCTGAGTGCCATAGCTGCTTGCAGCCACATATTCAGCCTCAGCAGTGGAAAGAGCCACTGAATGTTGTTTCTTTGAACTCCAAGAAACTAGGCATCCTCCTAAGAATTGACAGTGGCCACTGGTGCTCTTCCTATCTAGTTTGCATCCAGCAAAGTCTGCATCAGTGTATGCAACTAAATCTAATGTGCGTGAAGTAAGATACCATAAGCCTAATGTATGTGTGGCAGACATATATCTAAAGATTCTTTTTACAGCAGACAGATGTAGTTCAGTAGGCCTAGACTGATATCTTGCACATAAACTAACACTGAATTGTATGTCTGGCCTAGAGGCAGTTAAGTACAAGAGGGATCCGATCATACCTCTGTAGAGTTTTTCATCCACTTGTTTACCTGACGCATCTGCATTAAGGGTCATGCTTGTGCTCATTGGGGTGGAAATTTGCTTCAGGTTAGTCATCCCAAACCTTTTTAGGATATCCAGCGTGTACTTGGTTTGGTGGAAGAAACAGCCATCTGTCATTTGATTTATCTGCAAGCCAAGGAAATAAGTCAGTTCCCCAACTAAGCTCATCTCAAATTCAGCTGACATAAGCTGTGAAAATTCTTTACACAGTTCAGGATTTGTTGATCCAAAGATGATGTCATCCACATATACCTAAACTATGATGAGATCTTGTCTTGAATTCTTAGTGAATAAGGTTTGGTCAACTTTACCTCTGTTATATCCTTTATTTAGTAAGAAACTGGTCAGCCTTTCATACCAGGCCCGAGGAGCCTGCTTTAATCCATAAAGAGCTTTGTTTAACCTGAAAACTTGATCAGGTTTAGTCGAAAACTGAAAACCAGGAGGTTGTTCAACATAAACTTCTTCTTTTAGAATTCCATTCAAGAAAGCACTCTTAACATCCATTTGTTGAAGTTTTATGTTGTTTGAACAAGCAAATGCTAATAGAATTCTGATAGCCTCCATTCTAGCTACTGGAGCAAAGGATTCATCAAAGTCCACTCCATACTCCTGACTGTAGCCTTTAGCTACAAGTCTAGCTTTATTCCTAGAGATGACACCTTCTTCATTCAGTTTGTTCTTAAAAACCCATTTTGTTCCTATTACATTGAAATTTTCAGGTCTAGGTACAAGTTCCCAGACATTGTTTCTATCAAATTGCCCTAGTTCTTCACACATGGCAGTTACCCAATTCTCATCACTTAAGGCTTCTTCAATGGTCTTAGGCTCAATTTGAGAAACTAAAGCAATTAAGTCCTGATTCTGAACATTTCTGAAATGAGATCTTGTCCTAGGGGGATCATTAAGACTACCAATAATATTGGTTACAGGGTGGTCTTTTAAAACTCTGACATTTGTTGAGGACTCACCTTGTTCGGCTGTACTTATTGGGTTCAGATCAGTGGGTTCTTCAGTCGGTTGTACTTCCTCCTCTTGCATTTGATTCAGGAACTCTCTATCATGACTTGTAGACATGTTATCATCATTTAGACTGTTAGAGATGTTTGTTTCATCAAAAATAACATGAGGGGTTTCCTCTACAGTTCTATCAGTTTTATTAAAGACCCTGAAGGCCCTAGATGTTTCAGAGTATCCTAGGAATATTCCTGGAATACTTCTGGCATCAAATTTATCTAAGTCTCTCTTGTTGTTATTATGAATAAAGCATTTTGAACCAAAAATTTTGAAATATGAGACATTAGGCCTCTTACCTTTCAGGAGTTCATATGGTGTTTTCTTATGTATGGGTCTTACCAAAGCTCTATTAAGTATGTAGTAGGCTGTGTTTGCCGCTTCTGCCCAAAAGCTCTTAGGTAGCTGACTCTCCATTAGTAGTGTTCTTGCCATTTTCACTATTGTTCGATTCCTTCTCTCCACAATTCCATTCTGCTCTGGGGTCCTGGGAGAAGAAAATTTGTGAGTCAGTCCCTCCTTGTCACAGAAGCTAGAAAATGAGGAGTTCTCAAACTCTCCTCCATGATCTGATTGGATAACAGTGATCTTGTGCCCTATATGTTTTTGCTTATTGAAAAAATGTTCAAATTTTTGAAAAGCATCACTCTTATTTGCCAAGAAAAACAGCCATGCAAATCTAGAGTAGTCATCGACAATGACAAAACCAAATCTCTTACCATTTAGACTCTGGGTTCTGGTAGGACCAAAGAGATCCATGTGCAAGTGTTCCATGATCTTTGTTGACAAGCTCTCAGACCTAATTTTAAAAGAAGCTCGAGTTTGCTTGCCTAGAGCACAGGCCTCGCAAGGCTTAGAGAATGATTTGAACTTCAAGCTAGGCATGCCTCTCACTAAATCAAATTTAGCTAATTTATGCAAGGTGTTAAAGCTAGCATGGCCTAGTCGCCTATGCCAGTCAAACATGTTATTCTCTGAATCAGCAGTGAGACACAGATTAGACTCAGACTCAACATCAAGATCCACAATATAGACATTATTGACTCTATTTGCAATGAACTTTATTTTATCGGAGTTTGGTTCTAAAATTTTGCAAGCATGCTCATCAAAAAGAACCTTGTGACCCTTGTCACATAACTGACTAATACTCAATAAATTGTGTTGTAGACCTTCCACCAACAAGACTTTTTCAACAGAGTTGGAGGTTTTCTTACCGATGGTTCCGGTCCCAATGATTTGACCTTTTTTTTTACCTCCAAACTTAACTGACCCTCCTACTTTCAATTCAAGCTTGCTGAACTTTCTTTGATCCCCTGTCATATGCCTCGAGCAGCCACTGTCGAGATACCACTTGTTGTTCTCGGTTGCTAGGCTCACCTGCACAATAACAATTTAAGTTGTGTGCTTTGGAACCCAAGGTAAGTTGGGTCCAAAAATACCGTTCAATTCATTAATCACAGTCTTGGGAATCCAGATCTGTTTCAACCCCTTTTTCTTTCTGCGCTGAGAGTTGACAGTTTTGTTATTGATGTGCATTTCATTTGTTTCTTTTTGTTTCTCAAGGTGTGTCCAGTTTCTGTTGATAAAGGTTTGGGTCCCAGCCAGACCATAATTTTTAACCTGTCTAGATGAAGGCATTTTATTGACAGTCTTCTGTGTGTAGTTAGACGTTCCCATGTTTCTTTTAAAATAGCCCATTCTTTTATTAGAGTCATAGTTGTTGAATTGACAGACACCTTGCTTCTGGTGCGTGGGCTTGTTGAGTTTCTTGAAGATATTTTTTCCAAAATCAGCCCGTTGTCTATGGATGTTCTTTTGTTGTTCAGTGGTTTTGGAACTGGATGGAATGTCCAGTTTCTCTTTTCCTTTCTCAGTGCAGAAAGTAGTGGTTTTTACCCCAAATGCTTCCTTCTTACTTGGGTTGAAACCCAACCCTTCTCTGTTAAAGTTTACTTTGGTGCCTAACAAGGCATTCAAATTACTCTCTCCCAAAACAAACCTTTCAAGGGTTTTCTTCTTATCTTCCAACTCCTTCCGTAGACATATATTGTTTTCCAGCAATTCATCATTGACCCTTTTAACAGCTTCATACCCTTCCCTGAGTAAGTCATTTTGTCTCAGGTTTTCTTCAGTATGTTGATTGGTTTCATCAAGCTATTTTCTAAGTTTTTCAAGTTCATTTTTAACAAGATTGTTCTCATTTCTTACATTTTCCATTTGAGCTAATTCAGCTATCAGTTTGGAATTTTCTATCTTGATGAGTTCTTGTTCTTCATTAACCACATTGAGTTTGCGTTTGGTGACTCTATGTTCTTTAGCTAAGGCATTGTACATATCTAGCAGTTCACCATACTTATCTTCCCAGTCATCAATAGAGTAAGTCACAAAGGGATTGATTACCTCATTTTCCTCGTCGGCCATCAGACATACTCCTTCAGTCTCCTTTCCTGAGGAATTAGTCTCTGAGTCTTCTTCTTCATCGCTCCAAGTGCATACCATAGCTTTTGGATTTTTCTTGTACACTTTGGAGCCTTTCTTATGGTAATCCAGTGTCTTCTTCTGAAGCTCAGGGAAATCTTGCTTCATGTGCCCAAAGTTCCTGCAATGATAACACATCACACTTTTAGCATTCCTATCCTTGTCATTGCCATTGTTCGGATATTTACCTGATGAGTAGTTTCTTCTTCTCCCATATGATTTTCCTTTCAGTTTCAGAAATTTCCTGAACTGTCGTGTGAGCAAAGCTTTTTCACTCCTGTCAAGGTCTGGAATTCCATCAGAGTCTCCACTGCTGCTGCTGCTGCTACTGCTGCTGCTACTACTGCTACTGCTGCTGTGTCGTTCAACTTTAAGAGCAACACTCTTGCCCTTTCTGTCACTTCCTTTTCCTATTTTCTTGAGATTCATCTCATAGGTCATAAGAGACCCTATGAGTTCAGTGACAGTCATGGTTGTTAAATCCTTCGATTCCTCTATCACAGTGGCCTTTGTGTGCCACGCTGGAGTCAAAGATCTCAAGATCTTCCTGACTATATCCCCTTCAGATATTTCCTTTCCAAACCCCTTGAGGCTGTTTGTGATCAGTGACAGCCTAGCGTACATATCAGTCGCGCTCTCCTCGGACTTCATCTTAAATAATTCATACTCAGAGGTTAGGTAGTTTACTTTGGTAGCTCTGACTTGAGAGGTACCCTTGTAAATCAGCGCTAGTTCATCCCACATCTTCTTAGCTGTCTTGCACGCCGAAATTCGGGCATATTCTTCAGGGTGAACTGCGCACTGGATGATGTTGAGCACAGACCAGTTCAGTCCGGATAATTTGACTTGTTCTTCAGACCACATTTCCTCATTCGGAGGTAAATCATAGGGTCCAGTTGTAATGACTCTCCACAGCTTGTGGCTCTGAGATCGGATGAAAACTTCCATCCTAGCTTTTCCAAAAGAAATAATTAGAACCATCAAAATATGGGGGACGGGAGATTGACTGTCCTTCAGCTATGTAGCTGCGAGGACCACTGGTTCCAGGATTACCCTGGTCGTTGGACCACATCTCGGGTAAACCTGCTCTGATACCAACTGTTAAACGGGAGGACGGTGAGCTAGAAGGGGAGGGGATGAATAGATCACTGTTTAAAAAATATTTGTCCTAGCCGAGGTAATCTTAGAAGATGAGATGGGCTAGGAAGACTGACTATATGTAAAATAATCTGAAACCTCAACCAAGATAAAGCAGGTCACGAGTGTAGAACATATATCACTCAGAATTTCATCAGCACATATGCACAAGCACTATGCGAGCAGTCAGACCAAGGTTTCGATCATCAACAATCACACTTACTTCATGAAACCAGACAAAAGCATAAAGAGAAAAGATGCGCACAATCACACCACGAAGAACAAGAGGTTTAGATGGTTCAGTCTGCAACCTGCAGACTTACGTCCATCCCTCACTCAAGGCCAAGTGAGGCTTCCCTTTCACAAGAAAGAATCGTAGACTCAGTCTGCCAACAACACGTTGATCCACAGCTTGGGGATCGAAATCCCTACAGACGCTGAACACACAGCTTGCACCCAGGTCTCACACCCCAAGACCTGACCCAGAGATAACTCTCCCTTCCTCTTAGACAAGAGGGAACCCAGCAGTGACCCACACTTACTGCAAATCAGAGACGTTGTCTCTCTTCCTCCACAGTTGGAGGGAACAACCCAGATAGCCTCCTCACTATCTGAACACAACAACCCCGGAGACCACCTCCCTTCCTCTGATCTGATTCAGAGGGAACCATAATGCAACCGAGAGGATTCACCTCTCTTCCTCTACACCTAGAGGGAACGATAAAACAGAGTATCGGAATTTAAGAACAAACAACTGAAAACATAAAGAAATATCGAAGACAATCGAACGGAGAAACAATGTAGCTTCTTAAAGAAGCATAGATAAAACATAGCAGAAAACCATCCTCTCCTTCATCACTCTCTCTCTTCCAGGTACGCTCAACGAATGGATCAGGATGGCTTCTCCTCTCCTTCCTCTCGCTCTGGCCTCACCCTTTTTCCTTGTGGCTTCGGCAGCTTTTCAGGAGCAGAAACCTTCATATATATATCCAACCTCACGAGAGAGTGAGGGTTTGGGAGACACGCGCGAAGTAATGCTTCCAGATGAACCGAGCCACGTATTAGACGATTATTCCCTCGGATCACGTGCTCGCATGATTGGAATAAAGTTCCAATTTATCTTTAATTCCCTGTAAGGTTTCAGAGAACATTCAGTCAATCTCAGAAATATTCAAGTCATACATTGTTCACATAGATTGCACGGGACTTATCAAAGGACTGAAAAACGCGTCAACGCACTAAAGCCAAGGCGTTAACGTAATGGATATAATGGAAAACAGGTCCCTTGACAAAACACACTAATGCGTCAATGCATTAGTGACAGTGTCGACGTGTCTGCTTGGTTGTTGATCATAAGACCTTGGGTCATAAGCTCAAGGCGTCGACGCTTCCATTGTGTAGCGTCGCCTCAGCTCCTTGGGCGAGACGCACAATCTCTTGGTAACAAGTCAATGCGTCAATGCTTCAGGTGACAGCATCGACTCAGCTTCATAGGCGAGACGCTCAAGCCCTTGGCACCAAGCCAATGCGTCAACGCTTCCATCGTGCAGCGTCGACTCAACTTCATAGGCGAGACACTCAAGCCCTTGGCACCAAGCCAATGCGCCAATGCATCCAGTGACAGCATCGACGCAGTGGACAAAACAGCAAGTGAAAGACGCACTATTGCGTCTACGCAGCCAGCCAATTGCATCAACGCACTAAATGCACAGAACCCATATAAACAAGACAAATAAGTATGAGCTCATGGGTGAACATGATAGAGGGGCATTAAATCAGAAAAGCATGATGAAAAAGCATTTGATCCATAGATGTGCATGCAAGACAACAACATTAGATCCTAAGAATATTTAGACAATGCAGGATCTTTATCATTCATCAAGGAGCATCAAAATAATTATCATAAAAATAATTTGATTCATAGTGTTAGTCATCATCAAAACTACAGAGATGCAATAATGTTTACAGGATCAAGCCCCTACCGTTGCGCTAAAAGCTCGAGCTGGTAGCGAAGGTTAGACCGTATTTCCTTATGGCAGTGCAGAGCCCCACGTCTATGACGTGCTGTGGGCGGGCATGAGGGGCTTCGCACATGGACCCCATAATCCATGCGGCGGGTTGGGCTGCCAAGCACCGATGGTCCCACGTGGGTCCATACCCCACGTGGCACACACCAAATCAAAGGAGACGCTGGCATAAACCAACAATCTCCCCCCCAGCGGCACCTGGGATTTGAACCCGTGACCTCGCTCTGATACTAGTTTACAGGATCAAGCCCCTACCGTTGCGCTAAAAGCTCGAGCTGGTAGCGAAGGTTAGACCGTATTTCCTTATGGCAGCGCAGAGCCCCACGTCTATGACGTGCTGTGGGCGGGCATGAGAGGCTTCGCACATGGACCCCATAATCCATGCGGCGGGTTGGGCTGCCAAGCACCGATGGTCCCACGTGGGTCCCATACCCCACGTAGTACAAACCAAATCAAAGGAGACGCTGGCATAAACCAACACACAGCCGTTGCGCCCTCTCAGCGGCACACCCTGCCTGACGCTCCTCCCGGTGCAGCGTTAATCCATCCGCACCCGGCACAGCGCTATGACCCTCAGACCGGCACAAACAGGTAGAAGACATAACGGTCATTACAAGGGGCCCTTGGCGCGTAGCTCGGCCACCTCAACGCCAACTAACACCTTGCCACGGTGTCACCCTCTGGTTCGACCAGGCAGACCTCAACCTGACAAAGACAAGATCGGGGTCAACCTCGGAGAAGGTTGCCATCATGAGGCCCCCTGTCAACGTCGGACCTATAAGAACCTCTCACGAGCAACAAACAAGACACACAGACAGTGTGTGGAGACAGTGAGCAATGCCCAGACAGAAGAATACGCACTGCAAGAAGAGAAGAAGATGGTAGAGGATAGTGAGAAGAGAGAGAGAGATCGTGCTGAATGTAGAGGGAGAGAAAGCAATAGAGAAGGGAACTGTTACCCTTCCTCGTTCCAGCCCTCTCTCCTGTTGTTTCTTTTCTTTCCTCTTCCTCGTTTCTCCTCCCCCTTTTCGTTTGGATTCGTTGCACTGTATTTGTCCCCTTTGGCCAGGAGCTGCGTTGTCTAGTTTTTTTTTTTCTTTTATGAATGGAAATATCTCTTCTTTCCCCTTGTTGTTCTGGTCAAACTCTACCCTATAGTGCATCCCATGACTTGTTTTCTTCTTCTTCATGGTTTTCTTAATACTTGGGTTGTTTACTCTCCATGACACCGCAGAACCTACCCAACTCAATGGATAGTATCCCCAGTGTGATGGCATGAAACCAGTCCCCCTCCAATGGTCTCTATAACCTGGTCAACCCTCCCCTTTCTCCTTTTGGAGCAGCATGTGCCCGTTTGAGTCTACTACCCTTACTCAATACTTTGAACCCGCCCATTAGCCAAAGTGCCCCCAAGTCTACCCTTCAGAGCCAACAACATTTATCAGCCTCGGCCAGCACACCTCCTAGTCGTCTTGCCCAACACACTTGTTGGCATGTGCCTTGGCCGGCACACCCCGCCTAGCCTATGCTGTCCGGTGCACCTTTCGTGCCTTGGCCGATACACCTCCCAGTCTGCCTTGGCCGGCACATCCTTGGCATGCCTTTACCCGGCACACCTTAGCCACCTTCACCTGGTGCGTTCCCAGTCTATGTTAGCCCAGTGTCTCTCGTTCACTATTTTCTCTGATTTTTTTCAGAGTTTTCTCAAAGGTGTCGCTACCTTGGCACGCACCTCTAATTGTTGGGTCATGCCACTCCTTGTGGGCATGTTCCCCTTTCACCCCCTTTAGCATCCGGGACAATGGGAGATGCTGCCGAATTTTTGTCAGAAATAACAACACATTAAAAGATAAAAGGAAGCAACAAACAAATGAAACAAGAAATAATAGAACATCCCAACCAAGACAAGGAAACCGTGCAAGACTCGAAGAGCTGGACTGCTGAACATGACCGTGGACTTAATCACATAACAGGGAATTGGACTTTGCCATTTAGGGCCCTCCATCTGAATTCCATGAGCAAGGGATCTCCTCTCAGACCTTACTCCACTTATATGGACTTTGCCCCAGCTACATTGGCCCTTCAGCCCACTCCAGCCCGGCACACCCCTGGCTTGTCTTGAACGGTACACTCCTGGCTTGCCCTGACCGACACATCTCCAGTTTAATCCTGTCGGCACACCCTGCATGTGCCTTGCCCGGCGCACCCCGCCTGTGCCATGGCTGGCACATTTCAAACCCTTGCATGCCCGGCATATCCCTAATCAAGCCTCCCACCGGCACACTTCAGTTGCACTTACTTGTATTCTAACCCGGCTTGCACACGCTCAGACCTTGCCTAGCATGCCCAGACCTCATCCTTTGGCCATCATGCTCAGACCTTGTCCCAGGCCTGCTCAGACCTCAAACCCACACATGCATCGACATTTATCTAGCCTTGAGCTGATGTGCATTGACCTTCATCTAGCCTTGAGCTGATGTGTATCAACCTTCCCCTAGCCCTAGCATGATGTGCATCGACCGGCATTTGTGATGGCCAAACATGCACATACTTTAGTCTCGCGCTGCCCCACCATGCATCGACCTTTTCTTCAGCCCAGTGCCCATGTGCGTCGACCTTCATACGGCTTTGCGTATAACATGCATCGACCTTTGTTCTCCAAAGCTAAATCTGCATTGACCTGCCTTCAGGCTCGAGCTAAATGTGCATCGACCTACCTTCAGGCTTGAACCAAATGTGCATTGACCTGTCTTCAGGCTTGAACCCAAGTGCATGGACCTTGCCCCCTATATGCACTGACCTTAGTTCCCTGTGTGCACAGACCTTGTCCCTGGCTGCATAGGACCTGCACCGACCTTGGCAAGCATGCACCAACCTACTTTCAGACTTGGCACAATCTGCACCAACCTGCTTTCGGCCTTGGCACAATGTGCACAGACCCTCATTCATCCCGGTGCATACGTGCACCGACCTTCACTCAGCCTAGCTAGAACCTGCACCAACCTCAACCCCAATATGCTCAGACCTTGCCCCAGGCATGCTTGGACCTCGACCTTCACATGCATGAAATCCCCCTAGTAAGGCCACCCTTATCCTTGTCATAGACTGCGCTAACATTGACCTTAGTTGCATCAGGGTTGCCACCAGCAGTGACCTTGGCTGAGTCTGGCCTGTACTATCATCAACCCTTAGTTGCCTCATGGTCTGCACTAGCATCAGCCTTAGCTGAATCTGGCCTGCACTAGCGTCGACCCCAGTGGCATCTGGTCGTCCCTAGCACTGACCTTGGCCTTCATGTGCATTGACCCTGCTTCCCATGTGCACGGACTTTATCCCTATGTGCACTGACCACGCTGACAACGTGCACTGACCTTGCTCAGCCTTCATTCTGAACGTGCACGGACCTTGCCCCTATGTGCACTGACCCCATTTCAGATGTGCACTGACCTTGTTTTCAATGTGCACAGACCCTGCCCTTCACACATTTCAAATGTGCACTGACTTTGGCCTCGTTGTGCACTGACCTTCATTTGGCCTGGCTGCATGGCTTCACCGACCTTCATTCAGCCCAGCTGACACCCGCATAGACTTCATCCCGGTGTACACTGACCTTGTCCCTTGCGTGCATAAAGCCTGCACCGACCTTGTCCCTGGCTGCACAGAACTTGCACCGACTTTGGCAGACACGCACCGACTTCACCCCAGCGTGCACTGACCTTGCCCCCCCCCCTTGCGTGCATAGAACCCGCACTGACTTTATCCTAGCCCGGTGCACATCTGCACCGACCTTCATTTCAGCCCAGCTGCGATCTACATGGACCTTGCTTACACCTTGGCCCAGTACATGATTAGACTTTGGCCAACTTGCTCCGACTTCACCCCAAGTGCACTGACCTTGTCCCTGGCATGCCTGGGACCTACACTGACCTTCATTTAGCCTGGTGCACATGTGCACCGACCTTCACTCAGCCCGACTGAAGCCTACACCGACCCAGGCCCAGACTTGCCCCGGCCTTGCCCAGCCTTCACCCGGCACGCTCCCATCGCCATCCGTCCGGTGCACTTTTGCCTCACCTGGGCCGGTGCACCCTCAAACCCTCAAACCCCTTAACACCCTAGCCCGACACACTTCAACCTCCTCGCCCGGTGCATATGCACCTTCCCTCAGCGGTACACCCTTCCACCCTTTAGCCTCCTCGCCTAGTGCACTTGCACCTTCCCTCAGTAGTACGCCCTTCCCCCGTTCGACCCTCCTCCAGCGGTGCACCCTCCTGCTTACATCTCCTCCCGGTACACTATCAAGTCCCTAACCGGGCACACTCCTCCAGCGGTACACTCCCTGAAACCTCCGTCTAAAGCACTACATCATAAGAAAGAGATAACATAATAGTGATGATAAAAAAGGGGGGAGAATTATACAATGATAATGATAAAAAAATTGAAATTAAAGTAATAATAAAAAAATAACAATGATAAAAATAATAATAAAACAAGTGGGAGAGAAGTTCATAGCCCATGGGTAAAAAAATGGTCAACAAAGATGACAGTAATAACAAATGAATGATGGTAATAAATAATAATAATGAATAGAACGATACGGCTTTCGTCTCCCTCGGACCCCGGGTTCAGGGACATTAATGATGCCCTCGTAGGCCGTGCTTCACCCTCGGGAGTTACTTTCCTCCCGTCATGGTCATTGCTCGACCTTGTTTTGGGCCAATATTTCACCAAAGACATTCCCCCCCTTGGCATCGGGATCTGATCCCATCTTTGTATCAAAATTGTCATCTCCTGGCTGACATTTGCATGGATTCGTTCCCGTCACCGTCTTGTTTTTCTACACGGACCTTTGTCTGGACACGAAATGGTCCGTGAGTGACCAACATAATCCTAACATTCATATCCCTATGCGGGCTTTTTGGCATAGTTCGACTGCCCCTCTCTTCTTGCATTGATAAGTAATTCTTCTGGCCGTAGGGCCCTTATTCCCGGCAATCAATCAAGGGTGTTCCCCTCTCCGAGGGGATGTAAATGACGGCGTGACCTTCATGGCGCGGCGGGTCTTGGTCCCGACATGAACTACACAATCGTCTGATCAATCAGATGGCACGCACCAAGGGCTTCACAAAGCCTGAATAAATCATCACTTTGTGACTGGCCGCCCACGCACTTAATAAACCCAATAAACAAACAAAATAACTTATTAAATAAAAAAGTGCGTCCACAAGTCTGGCACGCCCGGTGGGACCAGAACTACTCTTCATCTCCTTGCCGGGACTAAGGGCCTTGCGGCCCCTTTCTTGTAATACTAATTGTTCGATTTGCAAATGCAGGTCGGACTCTAACGAACAATCAAGTCACTCACTTTCGGCCCGCAGGTCGTTGAAAGCCACATCCAGAACGGGTACCTGGCCGTTCCCCTTGGCTTCGGGAACTTCCCTCCCATGGTGGGCTTCCCCAACTTCCTTGGGGTGGCCTTCGCAAACTTGTTGGATGTGGAGGCGTCCGACTTGATCGAGACCAACGTGCCCATTTAGGGAGCCACCAAGATCGCTGCTGGTCAACCACCCTCTAGCACCATTGAAGCTCTCCCGGCCGGGACGTTGAGCTGCTGTATGCACCATGTGCACCCAACTGTCGGCCCACCTCCCCACGGTTCGGTGCCTCACCAAAGGAGGATCCGGAGGAGCCGCGCTACCGCTGCACCGAGGGGCGGGCTTTCCAGCACAGGAAAATCCTTTGTCATGGGAAGTATCCGAGTCCACACTAGCAGGTGACCGGCCAAAGCGATCCCTGACTGGGTCGTACCCGCTGTGCCAGTGCGGAACTCCTTTCGAGCACTGGAAAAGATGAAGGGGAAAATGATACCAGCTACCCCGGCCGGAGCACCGGAGCATGTGCCAGCCCGTTGGCCAGGCAAGTCTAAACAAGTCTGGATCCCCAGGGGAGCCCGAATTACTTCACCCGCCCAAGTAGGGCCCAGCACCTTCCACCCCGTGGGGCCACAACAAGAAGATCAGGTCGAGATAGTGACCCCTATTCACCAGCCAACAATCACAACACCGGCACCACCAGAAGGCACCCGTCGTCAACACTGCAGGCGCCGTCACCAAGCCACCCGTGCGGAGTCTCCAATCTGTTAGGGTGCTAGGCCCGGATACAGAGGGGGGTGAATGTATCCTTCTATGAATAATGGCCAATTAAAAACTCAGATGCTAGACGCAATCACAGAATGAAACAAATTCAATTAAACTTATGAGCAAACACATAGAGCGCGCTTATCCAAGCATTTAGCGGAAGCAAGCACACAAAGGAAACCATTGCTCAAAAGATTTTTTAGGTGGTTCGGTCCTCTAGACCTACATCCACCCCTCACTCCCAACCGGAGTGAGGCTTCACTAGCCAATGCTAGAACCAAGCAGACTCAGTCTGCAACAGGTGCTGACACACAGCTTGACCAGGGGAACAAACTCCCCTCTTCCTCCCAACCGGAGGGACACCCCAAGTGACTCCTAGTCACTTGGAAACCAGAGACGCAAAGTCTCTCTTCCTCCAAATCGGAGGGAACACACCAGTGACTCCCAGTCACCAGCAAACCAGAGGTCGAAGACCTCTCTTCCTCCAGACCAGGAGGGACACCTGGACTTGCAATCCACAAGCCCAGAACCGGAGATCAGATCTCCCTTCCTCCAAACCGGAGGGAAACACACAAGTGACTTCCAGTCACTTGTAAACTAGAGGTCGCAGACCTCTCTTCCTCCAGACCAGGAGGGACCCGACCTCAATCCAGAGAATCGGAAGTACAAAGCTAACCAAATGAAAAAGGAAAAATAAGAAAGGGAAAATACACAGCGATCAGAAAGCTGTAAAGACAGATAACACAGATGTGGCTCGCATGGAGCTGACTGGCCTGGATTTGATCCACGGTCCAGTAGACAGATCTTCAGGTAAGCTTCTCTTCCTCTTCTCTTCTCTCTCACTTTCTTTTTCTCTTAACCCTCACGAGCTCTCTAACTCTCTCTTTCTCTTCTTTTCCTTCTGCTCTTCTTCTCTTTCTTTTCTTCTTCTTTCGCAGGCTCTCTCTGTCTCTTCTCTTCTCTTCTTCTTCTGCTTTCTACTGCAGCTCTTTTCTTCTTCTGCTCTTTCACTCTCTCGATCTCTTTTCCTCCATTCTCTTCGGCTCACGCTCTCTGCTATTCTCTCTTCTTCTCTTTTTCTTCCTCTTTTCTTTTTCTGGATCGAAGGACTTTCTGCTCACCAGGCTCCTTCTTCGATCAATCTTCATCTGTTGGATGAAGGCTTCCTTTTATAAGCAGCAGCCAGTAGGAGGGCAGCACTGGGCGCGTGTGGCTTCCTCATTTCCCGCCCAGAACTTGTGGCCACGTGTCAGTCTCTCAGCCAACTTCAGCACACGTGTCACAATCTTGTCTGCCCTTCCAGCCTCGGATCACGTGCCTCCCAGTCACTGGGGAATATTCTTCCTTGGACCACCTTCTTCTTTTTTGTTTTTCTTCTTCTCCTGCAAAGAATTAAAACGATTAAAACTCAGGACCACAAAAACTAAAACTGCACGAGGTGTGTAGGAACAACAATAGGTGCACTATACTGAGAACGACACGAGGTACCACAGTAACAAAGCTAACACTGCAAAGAGAACGACACGAAGTCAGATGAGAATAGTATGAGAACAGCACGAGGTAAAGAGAAGGGAATAACACGGAGTAAAAACGATAGAAACACGCGATCAAAGGAACCTTGGACGAAGATAGAAAGAAGCAACACGAAGACACAAAAAACAACATGAAGACACAAAAACAACACGAATACAAAATCGCTCGAACTTACAAACGACTCGAAGACGAGGACGACACGGACTAAAACCAACTCGAAGACGAAAACAGAAACCGACACGAAGTGTGGTCACAAAGCAAAAAGGACACGGGGTCTAGGAAAAATAACACGAAGATAGAAAATAGGAACAACTACAACGACACGTGATAAAACAGTGAAAGTCGGAAAAATAACTCGAGTAACTACAGTAAATGACACGAAAACACAAGAGCAAAACTAAAACAGATGACTCGAGATGAGCAACTAAATACTGAAGAAACGACACAAGGTTCACAGGAAAATGACTCGAAGTTCATCAGAACAATTCGAGCTGCTTCAGTAAACAACACGAAGACAATCAACAAACATAGTTGGAACAACACGACGTACAAAAGGACAACACGAAGTGTAGTAAACATAAACAACATGAAGTATGAAAGGAATAGTATGGACATACAAGGTACTACCTCATAGCAGTTTTCCTGTTAATCATTGAAATTTCAAATGCATAACATTATGCAAGATATCTGATTAAAATGAGAATATTTAACATAGTGATGCTCATCATCAAAACACTAGGGAAGTCACAAACAACAAAGCTGTGAACAACAAGGCATGTTGTACAGACTTCAAACAATATGCATCAGACGACTGTGTATGGACTTGAAGACCCTTAGTCAATGTATAGACTTCAGGTGGAGACCAATGTGTAGACTTCTCGTGAAACCCCAATGTGCAGACTTCACGCTGTATAGACTTTCAAAGAGAACGTAACGCTGTACAGACTTGAACTGAAGACCAATGTATGGACTTCAAAACAGATGCTAAGGCCAAGAGGAGTGTATAGACTTTCACGATGTATGGACTTGGTCTCAAGAAATGTAAGTGATGACACACTTAGCCAATGTGTAGACTTTGCCTTAGACGCTAAATGAGACGCTAAAGTCTGTATAGACTTGAAGAACCTGAAACAAAGTGCATACTCACAGCGTTGACGCTGCAAGAGACGTAGGCTGTACAGACTTAGCCTAAGACAATGTATGAACATATCAGCAGAGAAGCAATGCACAGAACAGAAATCAAGCACAAGCCAATATATCACAGCATGACTCAAGCATACACATGCATTCTTCATAATTCAGACATGGCACACTTATGCAATCTCCCACAGAAAAGGTCAGACATATTCAAGACAATGTGGTGACTCATTCATGTTGCTATCATTAAAACACCACATCATCAACAAAGCACAAGGGGCACAACACAATCCACATCCCCGTTGCTGCTGACAGAGCAACATCACCAGTTTCTCCTCCCGATCAAGACTGGGAAGGAGTGGAGCATGCTATGAGGAACTACTTGCGGGGCCCAGGGAGCACTCCCCTAGGTCGCCAGAGATTACTAGGGGCAGTAGCCTCCGCCTTTGAAGAAGAAGAAACCCGACCGGTGCCCAGCGCCGAGTCAAGAAATTGCTCGGAGGAGCGTCACCAGTCCCCCTTGAGGGAAGAAGTGAAGCCACGGAGATCGGTCTTTGACTGACTGGTCTTCCTGGGGAGACCGTCGAGGAAAGCGGCAAGAAGAGGCAGAGACGTGAGGGTTTACACCAGCAACATGGCCAGAATATTTGGCCAGTACGGGGCTTTGCCGACCGAACCCGAAGAAGTGGCAAGACTTGCCACAAGGCCAAGACCTCTTACTAGAAGGGGGAGAGCGGCAAATGAGATAGTGCAAGTTCACAGCTAAGAAGCTGGCCATGGGGAGCCTTCAATGGGCTTGGCCGCCAATGTTATTACCGAAGGAACCACGGGGGGACCATCCACGTCATCCGAGGAGGCGCCAGTCGAAGAGAGGGGGGGCACCCCTAGCCTTTCCATGAACGACCCCGCTGTATTGCATATGATGCAGCAATATCAGTGGGAGATTGAATTGTTAAGGAAGCAATTGACTGAAAGGGCTGCTCAGCCCTCGACATTCGGGCAGACCGAAGCATTGCCCGAGACTCTTGGGGGCAACGGTTAGGCCTCGGAAGCTTCTCCACAGGCGACGGTGTCTCCGCCGATACCCAGCTATACTTGGGGCATACCCCCACATCAACCCCAACATATCACACTGGCCTCGCCACCGAGCTTGCCGTTCCAGGGGTCCATTATTGCACCACCGGCAACAATACTAACAACTCCACTGGCGCAACCGGCTCACTTCTATCCAAGTCCGGTCGACCCGGCAGCAGTGAGCAGACTGATGCTCGAACAGATGATAGACATGAAGTTGGCAGAGAGGAGCAATGGTGATCACACGCCATTCGATGTATATCGGGTACCTTACCCAGTGCACTATGCTGCCAGGAGGCTGCCAGCCGGCATCACCAAGCTGCCAAAGTTTGAGAAATTTAATGGTGAAGGGTCTCCCAGGGAGCACATCGCCTACTATGTAAATGTTATGGGGGATCTAGCGGTGGACGAGGCCTACCTCCTCAAATTCTTCGGCTCGACACTCACCGGGCTTGCTTTGGAGTGGTACTCAAGCTTGCCCGCTGGGTCCATCATAGACTGGCCTGATATGCAGAAGAAATTTAAAGAAAGGTTCTACATAGTTGAACGGGAGGTAACCGTGGTGGAGCTTTATGCCACGAGATAATGAAATGATGAGTCAGCACTCGACTATATAAAGAGATGGAGGAACCTCAGCATGAGGTGTAGGCATCCCCCGCATCAGGAGGACGCAGTGTAAATTTTTAAATAGAATCTGAAGAAGGTAATCCTCGAGAGGATGATTGGTGCCGAGGTAAGGTCATTTGACCATCTGAACAATATAGTAGCGGAGATCGAGGCATTCCTCGCTCGATACTCTTCTGCTCCAGTTACATCAAGCCAGTGGGCCAGGCAGGTCGAGAAAAGACCAACACCGCCAAAAGTTCACACGCTGGACTTCGAAGCTTTCGAGTGGCAGAAAGAGAAAGCCAAAGAGACAGCCAATCCTCCTCCACCCAAGTCCACTGAACGGCGGGAAGGTCCCTCCCTGCAGGAGAAAATGAGGAATGAGTTGTATTCTTTTCCTCGAGATAAGTCTCAGGTCCTATTTGAATGGGCCACCAGGTACAACAAAATCACATTGCCAGAACCGAAGAGGCTTGGTGACTTGAAGAAGAAGGATGATCCTCACTTTTGCCTGTACCACCAGATGCTCGGACATAATATCGAGGAGTGTTACATCTTCAAGGATGTTATTGAGTCCTTGATCAAGAAGGGAGAGCTAGACATGGGGGAGATCAAGGTGGACCCTCCGCAGTCGCACGAGATGCCGAACTTGGGCACCACCGTCAACATGGTGTTGTTGTACCAACAGCTGAGTGAGGAGTGGTTGGAGGCCAGTACGCATGCCACTTATGAAGCCTTCGTCATGGTACCAGCCCAGGACCAAGGAGGTTGGCAAGCCGCACCGACAAAGAATAGAAGAAGAAGACAAGCTCTCCGGCCCACTCGGAGGTTCACATAAGGGGTGTTACACCCCGACCAGCACCTCCACCGGTAACACAGGTTTGGCATGACACAGCCCCTCGGCTAGTTATGAGGCAGCCTACTCACAACAAGAAAAAGCACATCCCGATGCGGGTGCACAAAGAAACAAGCCCTGCAGTCGAAAGACTCCATGTCATTTTTGATGGGCTTGAAGACTATGAACAGCCTGAGATCCAGCCCGTGGAACTGAAGGACTCTGTCCCCTGGGAGGAGTTCGAGTCCCTCGAACTGTCTCCAGAAGCAGAGGCCGGGGCAAAGGAAGAACCTCTCTTGTGGGGAGAACCCCCAGAGCGGCTACCAGCCACCGAAGGAGAAAAGAAAAAGAAAAAGAAAAAGAGAAGGCCCATAAATAAAAAGAAGAGCAGGGTTAACATTTCATGCAACACCCTCTCGACATTGTTTGACATAGCCCTCTCCTTGGGAGAGGAAGAACAAGAGGTATCTCTCGAGCCGGCAGAAGCAAATCAGGCTGAAGCATCTACTTCCCAACACGCCACTAGGTCGGGAAGAGGGTGGGGATGCCCTCCTCAGGCCAACCACAACATTCTGCTCAGGGAAGAAAAACCATATCATGTCCCCGAACCTAGGGTCCAAGGCATGGAGATCCCCCCTCCATCGGGCCTCTACCCTGAAGAACCAAGTGGCCAGAGCGCCCCCTCATTTATTGAATTTCTGTCAGCTCAAAAGGGAAGACAGTCATGCCCCCGGGAGTCCCAGTTGGCCAAAGGAACAGGCGGCCCTTCGGCTCCGTTCGTGGCGCCCCCACCCCGGATGAGAGAAGAACTCGACAACACCCCTAACCTTGCCGAGTTCATCCAGGAAAGAAAGGTGACCCGACAGGCCCCACAAGCTCAAGCGGCATCCGACCCAGTGGAGGAGGCACCTGCTGATCCGGCCCCCAGCCCCAAGGTGAGGGCAGGCGTAACAGAGCCGAAGAAATGAAGTTGCTCGAAGTCCGAGCCGGTAGTAGAGTAGTCAAACACCTGAAGTGTGAGGTCCCCATGGGGGTCGCAGAGTTCGACCTCTCCCTCGATGACTTCACGACCAAGGTCCAGTTCCATGATCAACTCCAACACCTCTTACAAGGCGTTCCTCGACCGACCTTGGCTGCACCATAATAGGGTGGTGTGGACACCAAAAATTGCACATCCAGATATCCTACTCGGCCCAGTACTAACAATGGCACCAAGTGAAGAAGCCCCGGAGGGACTGGTCATCCGGACTCCCCAAATATGCACACTGCCGTGAAGCCATCCCCGGAGTCACAACAGTTAAGAGAAACCAACCCCCGGGAAGCTCACAATCCGTGGCCCCCGAAGGAAATCAAACGAGCCATAACTCGTGCTCAAAACGGGCTCAAGTAAGCCCCAGCGGCACACCCCCAGGGTGTCTCCAGCGGCACACCCCATGGGGAGCCCCAGCGGCACACCCCCTGGGGAGCCCCAGCGGCACACCCCCAGGGTGCCCCTAGCGGCACACTTCCCCAAGGGCCTTCAGCGGCACACCCCCAGGGAGCTTCAGCGGCACACCCTCTGCCCTGTTCAACGGCACGCCCCTTGCCCTGCTCAGTGGCACACCCTTCAGCGGCACAGCCTGCCCTGTTCAACGGCACGCCCCTTGCCCTACTCAGCGGCACACCCTTCAGCGGCACAGCCCCTGGCCTTCAGCAGCACGCCCATTTGGGGCTTCAACGGCACGCCCCCTTTGGCCCTCAGCGGCACGTCTTTTGCCCTCTTCAACGGCACGCTTGGGCAGCCCTTCAGCGGCACGGTCTTTGGCCCTCCCAGCGGCACACTTATTGAGCCCGCCAGCAGCACAGCGTGAAGGCTTTTCAACGGCCGAGCGACGTGGCGCCCATGCCCTACACATCCTTGGCACGCAGTGAGCCGTCCGAGGTGTCAACTATAGGTTGGGCCATGCAGGCTACTCCCCTGACATCCAGGACGGGGGAAGTCAAACCCCATCATGACCAGCACTTCCCGCCTCCGACTGCCGTGCTCGAGGACTCCCGCCGCCCGGGGTATAAAACCCCTCTTCGCTGCGAACAGAGGGAGAGGAGGGGAGAGGCATACAGACAGAGACAGACACACGCAGACAGTGAAGAGGAGAAGAGAAGAAGAGAAAGAGAAGAAGAAGGAGAAGAGAAGAAGAAGAGGAAGGGAGGCTCCGCCTCCCCCTTCTTGCTTTTTCGTCCACCCGCCACCGCCGTCCGCGCGAAGAGAAGAAGAGAAAGAGAAGAAGAGAAGAAGAGGGAAGAGAGGAAGAGAGGGAGGAGGGCTCGCCGCTCCACCCACCGCTGTCGCCTGTGCGAAGAGAGAGAAAAGGAAGAGAGGGGAGAGTGCCGCCGCTCCACCCGCCGCCCCCGCCTGAAGAGAAGAAGAAAAAGAAGGGAAAGAAGAGAAGAAGAAAGGGGGGGAGAGGGCCTGCTGCCCTTCCCCTCCCCGCTGCAATCTCTGCTCATTTGCCTAAAGGGAGACACCCTTTCATTTCTCCCTAGACATCCAGGCCCAACGCTTCTATCCTGAGGCCCCTTGAGTCTCTCTCCCTCCTGCCAAGATTCCCTTTGGCCTAGCCAACCAGCATCCCCGGCTGGTCCTTCGCCTGGCATACCCTCCGTGTGCCTCCAGCGGCACGCCTTTGGCTCACCCGCTCGCTGGCACGCCCCTACGGGCCTTCCCCGGCACGCACTAGCCGAGCCCCTTCGCCGACACACCCCTGCGGGTCTTCCCCGGTGCACCCCGTGACCTCCCTGCCCAGTACACCTTGCCCCCCCGTTCACCGGCACGGGCCCCCTTGGCCTTTGCCCGACACACCTCTCTAGCCCCTACAGGCTCCCTGGCCGGCACGCTAGCCACCACCCCCAACCTTCTTGCCCGCTCCACCCCCGGCCAGCCTGGGAGAGGTTTCCCGTCCGGCGTCCCCTCCGAGTTTTCGAGGTTTCATTAAGGTGTTGCCACTCTCGGGCGCCGACCTCCAGTTGTCGGGTTCCGCCACTCCTTGTGGGCGCGCTCCTTGTATCTCCCTTACGCTCTGGTCAAGGGGAGATGCTGTCGAATTTTTGTTAGAAATAATAACATATTAAAATGACAGAAGACAGTA
Source organism: Amorphophallus konjac (assembly GCA_022559845.1). Classification (NCBI taxonomy): domain Eukaryota; kingdom Viridiplantae; phylum Streptophyta; class Magnoliopsida; order Alismatales; family Araceae; genus Amorphophallus; species Amorphophallus konjac. The sequence continues at coordinate 40,205,397 of CM040122.1, forward strand.
ACAAACAAATGGAACAACAACACATTAAAAAGATAAAAGGAAGCAACAAATAAATGAAAAGAACAACGGTAAAATGCTTTAACCAAGGCAGGGAAACGCAATCAATTCAAAGAGAGCCGAACCGAACAACAACTAAACAACTTGAACGTTCGACCTCATGGGAGAAAGAATGAAAGATAATCAAGAGAAAGAGAGAAGAAACCCATACAAATTCAACAAAATCAGAAAAGAAGAAAAGAAAAGCCTTAAAAGAAACGGAGGAGGAGTGGGCTCCCCATGCCCTTCAGCGGTGCGCCCCCGCAGTCGCCCTTCCCCGGCACACCTTCTAGCCACCCTTGGTCGGTACGCCCTCTTTAGCGGCACGCTCGCCAGCTCCTTCGCCGGCACGCCATCCATCGGCCTTCGCTGGCACACCTCCCACCATCCTTCGCCGACACGCTCAACGCGCCCTTCAGCGGCACGCTCCTGCCACCCCTCAGCGGTGCGCCGCTAGCCACTCTTCGCCGACACACCTTGCCACCTCCTTCACCGGCGCGCCCCTAATCACCCTTCATGGCCGCTCAGCGGCACGCTCCCTGGCGCCCTCACCGGTACACCTTCTGCAAGGCCTTCAGTGGCACACTCCTGCAGCCCTTCAGCTGCACACTCTTCCACCCCTTCCTCAGCGGTGCACCCTTCCACCTTCAGCGGCACGCTCCTTCAGCCCCCGTTCAATCCTCCAACGGCCCACTCTCTCTCCAGAAAAATATAATAATAATAATAATAATAATAATAAAAAAAAAATTAATAAAAAACTAGGATGAATAAATAAATCTGAACATATATATACATGAAATAAATAAAAAATGTGAAATAGTAATAATAATGGCTTAAAAAAAGGGGGAAAGATAATAATAATAATAAACAAAATGGAGAAATCATCCAGAGTAAATACATAAAAGGGAAATAAGCAATAAAACATATATGCACATAATTTAAAGCCCAGATAGAGAAAATGGTAAAATCTATGTTGCAGCCCCATCTCCCCCATGACCCGATGCTGAAGGAACAACGATGTCGCCCTTCCAGGTTGGGCCCGAGTCTTGGGAATTATCCCGAAATGGCCATGGCCTGACCTCGCCTCAGGCTGACATTCCGATTAAACAGGACTCATTTCTCAGGCCGGATCCCTTCCGAGCCGTCACTAGAATTCCCGCGCGTTCGGTAGACAGTTGAACGGGTTCACCTCGATTCCCACCGCGTTTCTACTACGGACCCGTGTCCGAACATGAAAAGACCCGTGAGCGACCAACATGGCCGACGGCTCCCACCCTGACATGGTCGTAACCCGGCATTGCTCTGGGCCAATAGCCTGTCGAATCGGATTCATCCTAATGGGATTTGTTCCCGCTCTTCCATTGAAGTTGCCGTGAACTCGGCGTACGTTTGTACGAGGTTGCGTCTATCTACGTCGTACCTTCGATATGGACACTTGTCCGAATATCAAGTGGTCCGCAAGTGACCGACAAAAATCGGAATAGAACGGGATGGCTCCCGTCATCCCTGGACCCTACACATGGGGATATCAATAAGGCCCTCGTGGGCTATGCTGGGACCTCGGGTCCGTCCCGATTATGGTCACTGTCTGACCCATATCCTCGGCCTATAGCCCACTCCCTTTGAACACGTTTTCGGTTTTGGAATCTAGTCCCGGGACTCTTCCTCGCTGCCCTCCGGCACCGAGAACATTAATGATGCCCACGCAAGCCCCGTTTGGACCGCGGGAGGCGCCCCCGGTATGGTCCCGACTCGATCTCGCACCGGGCCAATAAATTCGCTAGTTTCCTGCTACACTAACTGAGATTTAACCGAGGGTTTTCAGTGTCTCGGAATAACATATTTTCCGTATCACGGCATACATATGTTCCAGGTCCTCCTGCGATGATTATGATATTCTCAAGCCGGACACCCGTCCGAATATTAAACGGTCTCCCGACTGACCGACACGTTTCGAACGCCCGCTTCCCTAGACATAGGGCTTTTCAGCCGATTCAAGGGATATTCCCTCGTTGCCCCTTTGCACCGGAAATATTAATGACGCTCATGCAGGTTTTGTTTCGACCGCGGGGGCCCCACCGCAGTATGGTCGCAGCTTACTCTTGCACCGGGCCAACAGATTTACTGGTTTTTGACCGCTCCAACCGAGGCTCAACCGAACGTTTTCCGCTCTTCCGAACAATAAATTTGCCGTACCTCGGCACACATGCATTTCGGTTTTCCCACGACAACCGCGATTTTCTCAAGCCGGACATTCTTCCGAACATTAAATGGTCAGTACATGACCGAGAATGGTTTTCTTTTCGCCCTCGCGTGAGGATTTCAATACCTCGTAATAGACTTTTCATGCAATTAATTTCTTGGCCATGAGGCCCTGAATCTCGGCGATTAATCAAGGGTGTTCCCTCTTATGGGGGATGTAAATGACGCCACGACCTTTATGGCGCGGCGGGTTTTGGTCCCGACACGAACCACACAATCGTCTGAGAAGTCAGATCGAGCGCACCATGGGCTCTTCAGAGCCTGAATAAATTGTCACTTCGGTGACTGGCACGCCCACGCACTCAATAGTCGAATGAACCACCCGAATAAACGAACCACTTAATAAGCGTGTCGAAAAGTGCGTCTACAAGTCTGGCACGCCCGGTGGGACTGAACCACCCTTCATCTCTTCACCGAGATTCAGGGCCTCATGGCCCCCTAATAAATGATGTTTGCCTACTTTGATGAGTTGCAGGTGCTGTCTTCGCCTGCCCTATGGGGAGAAAAGCCGGACTAGGCGAAATTATCTTTGTCGCCTCGACGATGCTACTCCGAGGCACCTACAGCTTCTAGGAATCATGGTGATAAAAAAGGAAGAGAAAGAGAAGAGAAGGGAGGGAAAATCAAGCCCCCCCCCGTTTCCCTCAAGAAGAAAGAGAAGAAAAGAAAGAGAGAAAAGAAAGAAGTAAAAAAAGAAGAGAAAGAATTGGCAAGAGAGGGTTGTACGGCCACGTCCGTCGAGACCCGTGTTGAACAAAGATTACCACTGTGGGGTTGATACGGTGGAGCGAACCACTCATCCCCTCTCTGAGGGGGTGAGCGCTCTCCTACACCTCCACCCTTGTCAATCATACAAAAAAGGGGGAGAAATAAAGAAGAAAGGAAGAAAAGTTGGCCAGCATCACCGACTGAAAGAGCAAGAAGAAACCCGGCATCCTGCCCGACTCTAGGAGGTCCCGAGTCCATGGTGCAATGACCCCGCTCGTTCCTCCTCCTACTGCCTTCATCCGGTACAAAACGGCCCTCGAGTGGTTGTTAAAAGACCCAGTGAGCCACAATTGTAGCTTGGTGAATGGTTGCCCGCTGTGGGGAATGCTTTATAGCAATGAGGCCAAGCACGACCACCACTCCCGAAGAGAGCATGCACATACCCCGCCATGGGGGATGAGAAGAAGATATACACCCTGCTACGGGGGCATAGGAGGCAAAAAAAAGAAATACACCCCATTCCCAGGGGCACATGAAGAGAATCTGCCCCGACTGAGGGGCACACAAAGCAAAAGCTACACCCCAGCTTCGGGGCATTTGAAGAAGAATCTGCCCCGACCTGGGGACGTAAGAAGAAATAGAGCTGCACCCCGGCTTAGGGGCATTTGAAGGGGAAATACACCCCGATATGGGGGCACCTGAAGCAAAAGACATATCCCACCATGGGGGCATAAGAAGAAAAGAATTCACCCCGGCTTGAGGACACACAAAAAGAGAAACTCACCTGGCTTAAGGGTATATGAAGAAGGAACGTACCCCGGCCTGGGGGCATAAGAAACAAAAGCACATCCCACGCTAAGGGCATATGGAGAGGAATGCACCTCGCCCTGAGGGGAGCAAAAAGTATAAGAACACACTCTGGCTTAAGGGCATTTGAAGAAGAAACATACCCCGCCAGAGGGCATAGAAGTCATGAAGAATACGACCCGACTTAAGGGCATTTGAAGAAGTCACATCCCACCTCGGGAGCATGAGAGGCAGCAAGAATACACCCCGGCCTAGGGGTATTTGAAGAAGAAATATGCCCCGCCTGGGGGCATAGAAGCCGTAAAGAACACGCCTCAGCTCAGGGGCATTTGAAGAAGCTACATCCTACCTTGGGAGTATAAGAAGAAAAGAGTCCACCCCATCTTAGGGGTATTTGAAGAAGAAACACACCCCGCTATGGGGGCATAGAAGCCATAAAGAATACGCCCCAGCTTAGGGGTATTTGAAGAAGAAGGATACCCCGCCTTGGGGGACATTGCAAGCAGCGATACACCCTGCTTGGGTGCACAGGAAGTAAACCACACCCCACTCCTGGGGACACATAAAGAGAGTACACCCCGCCACTGGGGCACATGAAGAGAATCCACCCCGACTCGGGGGTACATGAAGCAACAAAGAATACACCCCGCCTTAGGGGAATCTGAAGAAGAAGCATACACCCCACCAACGGGGGCACAGGAGCCGTAGAGAATCCACCCCACTTTGGGGGCACAAGAAGCAGATATTCTCCAGCATGTCGGGGCAGAAGAAGAAGAATCCCCCCTCGGGGGCATATATAAAAAAAGCAAAGATACACCCGGTGCCCGACGCACATGAAGAGAAAGGCACCTCCCTCTGGGGGCACAACAAGCAACGAATACACCCCTGCTCCAGGGGCATATGAGATAAAACTATACCCCGATTTAGGGGCATTTGAAGCAAAGACTTCACCCCGCCTCAAGGGGGGGGCATAAGAAGCGAAAGATATACCCCACCCCGGGGGCACAAGAAGAAAACACACCCCACCTTGGGGGGCGTAAGAAGCCAAGAGATATACCCCGCCACGGGGCAACGGAGGCAAAATGCATTCCCCCTGGGGGCACGTAAAGCAACATACCCCTTGCATCGGCAGCATATGAGGCCAAGAAGCTACATCCCGGCTCGGGAGCATAAGAAACAAAAGATACACCTTACGTCCGGGGCATATGAAGCCAAGAAACACACCCCCCGTCTCGGGGGTATTTGAAGAAGAAGCATACCTCGTCTCGAGGGCCTAGAAGCTATAAAGAACACGCCCCGACTCAGGGGCATATGAAGAGAAGTCCACCCCGGCCTAGGGGTATTTGAAGAAGAAGCATGCCCCGCCAGGGGACATAGAAGCCATAAAGAATACGCTCTGGTTTAGGGGTACTTGAAGAAGCTACATCCCGCCTTGGGAGCATGAAAAGAAAAGAGAATCCACCCCGGCTTAGGGACCTTTGAAGGAGCATACCCCGGGCTCGGAGTCCATGAAGCAACATGCACCCCCCCGAGGGGGGACATCTGAAGCAGAACAAACAACATCCCCCGGCTTAGGGAAGCATATGAAGAGAGGAATACACCCCGATATGGGGGCACGTAAACAAAGAAGAAGAATTCGCCCCGCCTCGGGTGCATAAAAAGCAAGAACCACACCCCACATCAAAAGCGGCAATACACTCCACTCTGGGGGCACTAGAAGCGGAATACACCCCGTGCCGGGGGCATATAAAAAAAAGGGGATACCTCGCTCTGGGGCATCAGAAGCAGCAATACGCCCCACCTTGGGGGCATCAAAAGCAGCAATACACCCCACCTTGGGAGCATAAGAAGCAAACATTCCCCCCGGTGTGTCTGGGAAGAAGAAAAGAATTCCCCCCGGCCTAGGGGTATTTGAAGAAAAAGCATACCCCGCCAGGGGACATAGAAGCCATAAAGAATACGCCCCGGCCTAGGGGTATTTGAAGAAGAAGCATACCTCACCTCGAGGGCCTAGAAGCTATAAAAGAGCATGCCCCGACTCAAGGGCATATGAAGAGAAGTCCACCCCAGCCTAGAGGTATTTGAAGAAGAAACATACCCCGCCAGGGGGCATGGAAGCCATGAAGAACACGCCCCGGCTTAGGGGTATTTGAAGAAGATACATCCCGCCTCGGGAGCATAAGAAAGAGAAGAATACATCCCGTCTTAGGGATATTTGAAGAAGAAATATACCCCGCCAGGGGGCATAGAAGCCATAAAGAATATGTGCCGGCTCAGGGGCATTGAAAGAAGAAACATACCCCGCCTGGGGGACGCGGAAGCAAAGAGACAGAGTACACCTCCACCCGGGGGCGTAAAGAAGCAAAGAGACATACATCCCGACCTGGGAGCACATGAAGAAAGAATATACCCCGACCTAGGGGCGTCAGAAGAAGAAACATACACCCCGATCCAAGGACAAAAGAAGCAAGAGAATACGCCATGCGAGAAGGGTATAAGAAACATGAAGAATGTACCCCAGCCTAGGGGCACAGAAAGAGACACACTCCGCCCTTGGCGCATTGAAGCAGAAGCACCTACCCCAGCCTGGGGGCACAAAAATACACTCCGCCCTTGGCGCATAAGAAGCAGAAGCATCTACCCCGACCCGGGGCACAGAAACAAAGAGACGTACATCCCGATCCGGGAGCATGAGAAGAAAGATATACTCAGCCCAAGCGGCATTTGAAGAAACAACATACCCTGCTTCGGGGGCACAGAAGCCGTAAAGAGATACACCCCCGCCTCAGGGGGGCGTAAGAAGCAAAAGACACACCCCGGCCTCAGGGGGGCATAAGAAGCAAAAGATACACCCCCGTCCCGGGGGCATTTGAAGAGAGCTACGCCCCGTACCAGGGGCATATGAAGAAGAAACATACCTCGCCTCGAGGGCCTAGAAGCTACAAAGAACACGCCCCAGCTCAGGGGCATATGAAGAGAAGTCCACCCTGGCTCAGGGTATTTGAAGAAGAGACATACCCCACCTGGGGGCATAGAAGCCGTGAAGAGTATACCCCACCATGGGGGCATTTGAAGAGAGCTACACCCCACCTCAGGGGCATTAAAAAAAAAAACACACCCTGGTCTGGGGACATAGAAGCCAAAAAATACACCCTGCCTGGGGGCACAGAAGCAAAGAGGCAAAACACACCCCTCAGGGGGGGATGCACACCAAATGAAGCTACACCCCAACCCGGGGGCACATTAAGAAAAATACACTCTAGCACGAAAGCATCAATGAGAAGAGAAGAGCAGAATAAAGAAAGAAAAGACATGAGGCAGCCGTGGTCCTCGAGCCCGCCTCATCACATAAAAAGAAAAAAAAGAGAGACATGAGGCAAACATGGTCCTTGCACCTGCCTCCCCACAAAAGAAAAAAAGAGAGAGACATGAGGTTGACGTGGTCCTCGAGCCCGCCTCATCACACAAAAGAGGAGAAGAAAAGGAAAAGAAGACACATGAGGCAGACGTGGTCTTCGAGCCCGCCTCATCACACAAAAGAAGAGAAGAAAAGAAAAAAAAGACACATGAGGCAGACGTGGTCTTCGAGCCCGCCTCATCACACAAAAGAAGAGAAGGAAAGAAAGAATGCACATGAGGCGAACACGGTCTCTGTACATGCCTCTCTACAAAAGAAGGGAAAAAAAGATAAAGAGTCACGAGGCGAACATGGTCTCTGCACTCGCCTCTCCACGCAAAAGAAGAAGAGAAGAAAAGGAAGAAAAGACACATGAGGCAGACGTGGTCTTCGAGCCCGCCTCATCATAAAAAAGAAGAGGAGAAAAGAAAGAATACACATGAGGCAGACGTGGTCCCCGAGCCCGCCTCTTTCCATAAAAAGGAAGAAGAGAAGGAAAAAAAAAGAGTCACGAGGCGAACACGGTCCTCGAGCCCGCCTCTCCACATAAAAGAAGAAGAGAAGAAAAGGAAGAAAAGACACATGAGGCAGACGTGGTCCCTGAACCCGCCTCTTCACATAAAAGAAGAAGAGCAGAACCAAAAGAAGACACATGAAGCAGACGTGGTCTTCGAGCCCGCCTCATCACACAAAAGAAGAGAAGGAAAGAAAGAATGCACATGAGGCGAAAACAGTCTCTGCACCTGCCTCTCTACAAAAGAAGAAAAAAAAGAGAAAGAGTCATGAGGCGAACATGGTCTCTGCACCTGCCTCTCTACAAAAGAAGAAGAGAAGAAAAAAAAAGAGTCACGAGGCAGACGCGGTCTTTGCACCCGCCTCTCCATAAAAGAAGAAAAGACGAAGAGAAAGAACAATCACGGGGCGAACACGGTCTCTGCACCCGCCTCTCCACAAAAGAAGAAGAGAAGAAAAGAAAGAAATGATCACGAGACAAACATGGTCCTTGCACCTGTCTCTCCATAAAAGAAGAAGAGAAGAAGAGAAAGAGCAATCATGAGGCAAACATGGTCTCTGCACCTGCCTCTCTACAAAGGAAGAAGAGAAGAGAAAAAAAGAGACATGAGGCGAACATGGTCCCTGCACCTGCCTCTCCATAAAAGAAGAAGAGAAGAAGAAAAAGAGTGATCATGATGCGAACATGGTCTCTGCACCTGCCTCTCCATAAAAGAAAATGAGAAGAAGAGAAAGAACAGCCGCGAGGCGAACATGGTCTTCGCACCTGCCTCCCCACACAAAAGAAGAAGAGAAGGAAAAAAGGAGACATGAGGTAGACATGGTCTTTGTACTAGCCTCTTCGCACACAAAAAAAAAGAGAGAGAGAGAGGCATAGGGCAGACGTGGTCTCTTTACTCGCCGCTTCACAAACCCTTCTCCTCGGCTCTCGTATCCTACTACCCGACGCCCTTTGGCTCAGTTATTCCGGCCAAGGCCCACTATCAAGATTAATCCACCCGTCCCACCGCGCTCTCCTATATATTTTTGGCTTTATAGCCTACTTCTAACATCTCTCGACTTGTCAGCCTAGTCCCAATATCCTTTGGCTTTTTAGCCTACTTTTCAGTATCCTTCGGCTCTTACGGCCAGCTTTCCCAACTTTGGCTCTTACATCCTGCTTCCCTTTGGCTCTTATAGCCTGCTGCCCAATTCTGGCTCTTGTAGCCTGCTCCCCCGATTTGGCTTCCGTAGCCTGCTTCCCAGAATTCGGCTCTTGCAGCCCGCTTCCCAATATCTTTGGCTCTCGCAGCCTGCTTCCCAAAATTCGGCCTTTACGGCCTGCTTCCCAGAACTCGGCCTTTACGGCCCGCTTCCCATAATTTCGACTCTTGCAGCCCGCTTCCCAATTTCGGCTCTTGTAGCCTACTCCCCCGATTTGGCTTCCGTAGCCTGCTTTCCATAATTTCGGCTCCTGCAGCCCGCTTCCCAATTTTGGCTCTTGTAGCCTACTCCCCCGATTTGGCTTCCGTAGCCTGCTTCCTAGAATTCGGCTCTTGCAGCCCGCTTCCCAATATCTTTGGCTCTCGCAACCTGCTTCCCAGAATTCGACCTTTACGGCCTGCTTCCCAGAACTCGGCCTTCACGGCCCGCTTCCCATAATTTCGGCTCCTGCAGCCCGCTTCCCAATTTCGGCTCTTGTAGCCTGCTCCCCCGATTTGGCTTCCGTAGCCTGCTTTCCACAATTTTGGCCTTCACGGCCCGTTTCCCATAATTTCGGCTCCTGCAGCCCGCTTCCCAATTTTGGCTCTTGTAGCCTGCTTCCCAGATTTGGCTTCCATAGCCTGCTTCCTATAATTTCGGCTCTTGCAGCCCGCTTCCCAATATCTTTGGCTCTTGCAGCCTGCTTCCCAGAATTCGGCCTTTACGGCCTGCTTCCCAGAATTCGGCCTTCACGGCCTGCTTCCCAATTTCGGCTCTTGCGGCCCGCTTCCCAATATCTTCGGCCTTTACGGCCTGCTCCCTAGAATTCGGCCTTCACGGCCCGCTTCCCATAATTTCGGCTCATATAGCCCGCTGCCCAATTTTGGCTCTTGTAGCCTGCTCCCCCGATTTTGCTTCCGTAGCCTGCTTTCCACAATTTCGGCTCTTGCAGCCCACTTCCCGATATCTTTGGCTCTCGCAGCCTGCTTCCCAGAATTCGGCCTTTACGGCCTACTTCCCAGAATTCGGCCTTTACGGCCTGCTTCCCAGAATTCGGCCTTCACGGCCCGCTCCCGTAACTTCGGCCCCTGCAGCCCACTTCCCAATTTCGGCTCATGCAGCCTGCTTCCCATAATTTGGCTCTCGCAGCCCGCTCTCCTCAATTTCTGGCTATTGTGGCCTATTTCCAATATCAATTGCGGCTTGTATGGCCCGCTTCCCCAATGTCCTTTCGGCCCTTCGCGGTCTCCTTCCTCAGCACCCTGGCTGCTGCTTTGATTCTATATGCACATACAAGATACATATACGTAACGACAGTATGTTCTTACGCAAAAAAAAAAAGAAGAAAAAAAGAAAAGAAAGAAAATAAGAATTGCTTGGCTACCATGCTTGCATGTTTGCTTAATATAGAGTAATACACCTCCTTGGAATTTTCTAGGATCGCGTTTCCTTGCTAAATAATAATGCCCCGATTCCGAATGCGCGCGCGTCATGGCACGCGCTCGAAGGGAACCCAATTATGGCGGGTGCACACGTCAAGGGGAAGAGTCATGGCTGAATCGCTAAGCCCAACTCACAAAATAAACCTGAGACAACGCTCCCACACTTAGCACTGAATGTGTTCAATAGCTTTCAACCATAGGGATTGCCCGAATTTCTTCTTAGCACTCTACGAAGACTTGAATTCCTGTACTCGCGTGAAAGGTAATCGTGAGGAAAAAGCTGTCTACCCCCACTGTAAAAAAAAAAAGGAAGAGGAAGAGAAAAGAAAGGAGAGAAAAAAAGAGAGAGACACGTGAATCCGAGTAGCCGAGAATCCCCATTGAGACACATGAGGAGACTCGCGCGAAATGGTGAAGCGAATTATAATAAGGATGAAACCTATTAGCCGGGAATCCCCATTGAGACACATGAGGAGACTCGCGTCAAACGGTGGAATCCGTAATAGAATTACAATAAGGATGAATCTTAGTAGCCGGGAATCCCCATTGAGACACATGAGGAGACTCGCGCCGAACGGTGAAATCCGCTACCAAAATAAACAGACGGGGGGCTGTGCGAAGCTACCAAAATCGAGAGCCTGAAACATATGTGTAGGCGCTAGAGTGATCCTCGAGTGTCACCAGGAAAACCTGCATATCCCTATGATTAGGGCTCTTTGTTCACACATTTGCACTGCCACGCCACAGAGAATTGCTTCGGGTGAAATGCGTGAATTTAGGCTATGCATGCAAGACATGCGATATCCTCTTGACGGGTGCACCACCCCTCAATTGTGCATCGCGGACCGCACTGCATCTACAAATTACGGGCGATGTCCCTATCATATCCCCTATAGAGGGAGTTGCCATACTTATATCTATGTTATGCCTGCTAATGAATGCTTGCATGCTTGAATAAAAAAAATAAAAAATAAAAAGAATAAAAAGAATATCTAATAATAATAAATGATAAAAATGTGTGTATACAATAAACTCAATTTCGGCTATCGAAGCCTACTTTCCCAGCGCTGGCTCGTAGAGCCCAATCTTGGCCCCCATGGCCTACCTCTTGCCCTCGCGGCTCGTTAATCTCCCAACTCCGGCTTCTGTAGTTCGCTTCCCCGATTTGGGCTTCCACATCTTGCGTCCCAATTTCAGCTTTTGAAGCCCGGTTCCAGCCTCGACTGTTTCTGCTTTCACTTATCGGCCCCTGAGTCGACAGCTTTCAAATCATCGGCCCCTGAGCCGACAGCTTTCAATCATCGGCCCCTGAGCCGACAGCTTTTATATCATCGGTAGCCACGCCGACGGCTGTCCGGGGTTCTTCAAACGAAGGGGAAGAGAAAAGAGAAAGGAACAGAAAGAAGCAAGAAAAGAGAGAAGAGAAAAAAAACGAAAGAAGAGAAGAGAGAAAAGAAAAGAAAAGAAAGGAAACACCCTATGAAGGCAAGGGAATATAGAAGAGGAGAAAAGAGAAGAGAAGGTGAAAAGAAGAAAAGGAAACACACTTGAAGTGCTCCAACGGTGCAGTAGCCTACAAGCCTTCCAGCGGCACACTGCTAAGTGTCCTCAGCGGCACACTCGTTGTGAAGCCTCCAACGACACGCCCTACGACTTCTTCAGCAGAACACACCCGTGCCCCTTCAACGGCACGCTTGCTAGCATGCTCCGCTCAGCGGCACGCCCGCTCCACGGCGCATCCACAGGCGCCCAGCGGCATACCCGCCAAGCGGCATGCCCTGTCACTCAGCGGCACGCTTCCCTGTCCAGGCCCCTCAGCGGCACGCTCCTGCGCCCGTTCATCGGCACACTCCCCTGGCGCGCTCCAGCGGCACGCTCCGGCCAGCCCTTCAGCGGCGCGCCACCCCCGCCATCCTTTATACGTCGAGTAAAAAAAAGGAGGAAAGATGGCAAAAGAGGAAGAGAATAAAAAATAGGAAGATAAGGGGGGATTTCGACAAAAAAAGAAAAAAAAGAGAGAGAAGAAAATAAAAAAAGGGAGAAGAAGAGGGAAAAAAGAGAGAGAAAGAAAGAGAAAGAAGAGAAAAGAATAATAATAATAATAATAATATATATATGTACATACATATGGCTCCCGTCCGCACGCCCCTATCTATCGACGGGCATCCGCACGGGTAAAGACGGCTCCACCCCTGCGTTGGCGCTAGCTCCCTGCCAATAAATAAGTCCTTTTCCGGCGCAAGGCTTCGTGCCCTAGCCACCCACTCCATACAATATCGCCATTACGGACCATACGTCCGAATCGGCGGAAAATCCCCCGTTGCGTTGGCATTGTCTCCTTGCCAACGAATGAACCTCGTCTTTCGGCGCAAGGCTTTGGGCCCTAGCCAACAATTGCATATCACCCGCCCGTCAAAAAAAAAGAGAGAAAAAAAGAAAAGAGGGGCTTAAAACAGAGGTGCCCTGCCGGACTTGCCCCTACACGGGGACAAGGGTCAAAATGCCAACAACCCGGCTGGGGAGAAAATCCGAAAGGGCGCTACAGGCAAAATCGGGTACCCCGCCACGTGAAAACCCGAGAGGGCGCGTGGGCAAAAGCAAGAGGGGGCCGGTGCAGGCGAAAACCCTAAAGGGCGCTTGTACCGGTAATGTGGTTCAAAAAAAAGAGAGAAAAGAAAAGAGACAAAGAGACAAATAAACTAGGTCAGCTCCCGACTCCCTGTCAGCACTGACGAAGAGACAAAGAGACCAATAAACCATGTCAGCTCCCGGCACCCTGTCAGCACTGACGAAGAGACAAAGAGATCAACCAACCAAGTCAGCTCCTGACACCCTGTCGGCACTGAAGAAGAGACAAAGAGACCAACAAACCAGGTCAGCTCCCGGCACCCTGTCGGCACTGACAAAGAGACAAAGAGATCAACCAACCAACTCAGCTCCCGACACCCTGTCAGCACTGACGAAGAGACAAAGAGATCAACAAACCAGGTCAGGTCCCGGCACCCTGTCGGCACTGACGAAGAGACAAAGAGATTAACCAACCAAGTCAGCTCCCGACACCCTGTCGGTACTGACGAAGAGACAAAGAGATCAACAAACCAGGTCAGCTCCCGGCACCCTGTCGGCACTGATGAAGAGACAAAGAGACCAACAAACCAGGTCAGCTCCCGGCACCCTGTCGGCACTGACGAAGAGACAAAGAGACCAATGAACCAAGTCAGCTCCCGACACCTTGTCGGCACTGACGAATAGACAAAGAGACCAACAAACCAGGTCAGCTCCCGGCACCCTGTCGGCGTTGACGAAGAGACCAAGAGACAACAAACCAGGTCAGCTCCCGGCACCCTATCGGCGCTGACGAAGAGACAAAGAGACCAACATATCATGTCAGCTCCCGGCTGTAGACACGCCAAAATTGACGTTACTGTGAGTACATCTCATATTGCCTTGTAATGCCCCGATTTGACCCTCAAATTAGCTCTGTTTGAGTGATTTTTCTCACTTTTCTTGGATTTCTCCCTTTTTCCTCTCTTTTCCTATTTTTTCCTATTTTTTTAGATTTTTTTGGATTTTCTGGGCATTTTTATCTATTTTTATGTATTTTTCAGAAATAACGACTTGATGTGGGGCGTCTTTTAAATAACGGCTTAGACTTGGGCGTTTCTCAAAAAATTGACGGCTATAGTGGAGGGCGTCCATTCTTTCAAATTTCATTTTTCTGGATTTTTCTGGGAATTTTTCGGAGTTTTTTGGGAATTAACGACTTACAAGGGGACGTTATTTTGAATTTGAAAAGAATAAAAAATAAAAAATTGAATTCACGACCTATGCACGGTCGTCTCTTTCAAATTAAATTTTTTAATATTATTTTCAACCCTCTTTGAGAGGTGATTTGGTGGACTTCCGGGTGTCAGAAAAATACGCAAAAATAGTCATTGGAATCAGCACATCGAGATGCACCTTCACCTAAAAAATGGGAAAATAATATTGAGAAATGAAAAATAGCCCTATTTTGAATATTTTGAATTAACATTCTTATCTAAGTCGTGTTTTTAATAACGCCTTCTGGTAGGTCGTCAATTCTTGAATTGACGCCCTTGTTCGGGTCGTGTTTCACCTTTCGGGTTCTAAACGAACGCGGTCTTTCCCAGAGAGTCCCTGCTTCGTTTGGGCTCTTGCCCAGTCTTATCTTCCCCTCCTTGGGCTCTTGCCCCTTCTTATCTTTTCCTCCGTTGGACTCTTTCCTTCTTATCTCTTCTTCGATCTTATTAATAGAGCTTCTGCAGCTCTGTTAAGAGGTTGATTTCGGATGCTTCTCTTCCCCTCTGTTCTTCTTCTTCTGGGTTTTTTTTCTTGTTCTCTTCTTCTTTCTTTCCTTCGCAGGTTGCTGTTGCTGTGGCTGAAGGAGGGTCTTCTTTCACTTCATCTCTTTATCCTATTGGAAGTCCTCTCCCCATCGAGCATCAAAGCCAACGCATAGGCCCCTTCTTCTTGCTATTTTATTCTTCCTTTTGTTTTTTTTTATCATCATCGATTCACATATGCATGCATGCATGTTCATACGTATTCATTTTTCTTTAACTCAACCATGTTGAGGCTTTCCCCACAGTGCACTCTCGCACACCTTTCATCATTTTTACTTACATTCATATCATTCATATTCCCACACTTTTTGCATAGGGGTTTAAGGGCAACCACCCTTAAGGTGTGTTTTTCATCATGTTTTCATGCTCATCCTTCTATTAAGAATTTGATGCTACACTCACCATGTTTCTAATCCATATCTTTATTGGTGTTTGTCTTTGTTTGCAAGGGTAATTAATTGAAGAACTCTCTCCATCGGCCGGCCGATTGGAAGAGAAAGGAGCACTCACAATCACCCGCGCTTAAGGTATTTTTGCGATCCCTCCCATATTGTTATTGTTTATATCCTTTGAGGCCTCGCATCTCTGGCGATCACAAACTCCATCTTAGCACCTCGTGCTTATTTGTGCCTTTTTATTGCTTATTTATTCATTATTTCTATTCATTTCTATTAAGTGGATTTCTTAGAATCTACAAATTGGCGATCACGGTGGGACACCTTTCGTTTTTCTTTTGATTACCCTTTCCCCTTGGGCACCCACGTGTGCCATCTCCCCTTTTGCACCCACGCTGCGTCTCCTTTTTGTGCCCCACGGGCACCCTCCATTGTGCTTTGCACTCTCCCCATGTGATCTGTCAGTTTGATAGGTTTTTTAGAATTTTCACTTGTCCAAAATTTTTTGATGAGCATGCTAATATCTTAATTCATATATTTGTTGATTGCCTGTGACTGTGAGTGTTTGATACTGCTGGCCGTGGAGTCTTTCTGGGAATTAACGCCTCTGTCAGAGGCGCGTTTTATTTTAACGCTCTAACCCAGGGCGTCTTATTCTTGTTTAACGCCTTCTGATAGGGCGCCTTCCATCATATCTGCTGCTTATGTGAATTCACGCCCTTCCCCAAGGTGTCTTTTTGTTGCTTAGCGCCTCACATTAAGGCGCGTGTTTACATTTTGACGCCCTCACCCAGGGGCGTCCTTTTATATATAGCGCCTCACTCCAAGGCGCGCTTTTCACTGCCCCTGGGCCCTCACAGCGATTCACGACAGGCTCGCTGTCGTCTGTTTCTTGGTAGCGACCCCTACTAGGGCGTCTTTTTACTGTGGGTTTACAGAACCCTCCCGTGTGTGGCTTTTCATCATGATTCATGCTTATATTTGCTGATTGATTATATTGCTGTGATTGGCTTGTTTACCCTGCATTCACTCATTTGCATTGGTTTGGGAGACTTCCTCTCTCTACATTAGGATTCCACACACCCCCTTGGTGAAGGAAGGACCCTCCATTGAGCATTCCGTCTCTTTGGATTGGAAGTTCCTAAACCAAGCCTCCATAAGTCCCCGCACCCGTGGATTCCCTCACGGACGCCGGGCAGGTTGTACCCTTTTGAAGCCCCGAGTGAGTTGGCCTATACACGGTGAGAGAGTGTTCCTAGTTGGCACCGGAGTTCAAACCATATTGAAACTAGGATCCTCCCTTGTGTGAATCACACCAAACTTTGTTAAAATTCATTAATTCACCAAGGTTCAAACAAATTAAGATCAAAGGTAACCATTCCAACTTGTGTGCTTTTTGCATATTATTTTGAACTTTGATTGAATAATGGCTTACCATAAACAAAACAACATGTTTAATTCAATTCATGAGGATGCACAACCGTGCACATCTTATTCCCCTCAATTTCAACATGTCGTCACAATTCTCACCATACTTTCAAGGGACCACATCCTCATTCTTATGGTCATGCCCGGCCCACGGGCAATGTCCATTCTCATGGTCCCCTACTCAATTTCAGGCCACTACTCCTCAGGACCGTCTCCTCCCAACGATGAGAAGGTATCCCAAATCATTCATGCATTAGACCATCTCACCCCTAAGCAACTCCAAGCCCTTAAGGCCACCGTTGAGGGTGCATCTCCTTCATCTCATCCTCCTTCTAATCCTATTCGGGTGGCCCATCACCTAATTCCCTCTTCCACTCATATTCCTAATCGGGTAGCCCATCACCCATCTCCTCCTATTCACCATCCTCCTCGGGTGGTCCGACACCCGCCTCCTTCTATTCCTCCTCCATCACGGCCCCGAGGCCCATTTATTCCTTGTGATCCGGCTCATCCGGTTTCTTCTGCGGGTCATCCCGTTAACTCCCCTCCACGGCCTTTTTATGCCACCCCTCCTTCAATGCCCTGCCAACCCTTGGTTGCTCAAGTTACACCCCTCCAACAAACCCTTCTTGATAAAATCACTTTGATGGAGGAACAATTAAAAAGGGTCATGGCTCCTCCTACTCCGGTCAATCCTCTCCATGCCGCTTTAGATAATATTACTAAGATGGAGAAAGAATGGAAGGATAGGAGAGATGATTATGGTATCGGCAGCTCAAGCAAGCAACAGCCGGCAGATTTCGACGATCAAGTGGACACCGTCCGCCCTCCACCCATCCGCACACTTCATTCATATGGCCTTCCACCTCCACATACGCAACATCATTACATTCCTCCATCCACATATACGCCTCCACTACGGTGTCCACTTGAATTTGATGATGAAGAACCGGCAATTGAAGAACTTGAAGCGGTATACGATGATGAAGCTCCGCAGGCATCCCTTCCGAGTTTCCTTCGCCATCCTCTTCCTCCACTGTCAGAAGACCCCTATGCTCAGGACTATGCCACAGTCCCCGATCCAACCCCCATTTATGAGACCTCTTGGTGTTACAATGATGGGTCGATACTCCAATCACCCATACCGCCGCACCATGAGTCTCCTCCTCACCCCAATACTTGGTGTTACGATGATGGGTCGATACTCCAGTCACCCACACCGGTGCATCATGCGCCTTCCCCTATACCTGACACCTCTCGCCCCATCCGACATTTTCAGCGCACCAAACCCTTTCCTTTTACACCATTAACCTCTATTCCATCGGCCTCCGCCAAACCTCCACTACTCTCCACTCCACCGGCCTCCGCCGAACCTCCATCACCCTCCACTACGCCGGTCTCTGCCGAGCCTTCTATTACCCCTCCTCTTTGTTCGCTACCTAAGCCGTCCATTATCCCTGTAACGCCAAAACCAGCTTTGCCAGGCCTTTCCCCTATTCCACCACTTAACCTATCACCCCTACCCGTGGCTAATCCTGAGTAAGGTCCACCCCTTTTTGCACTCAAGCCAACCCCTACTGTTTCCGAGCAAAGGGGGAAGCTCGACGTGTTTGAACCTTCGCTTCCACTCACCCTTTCTCCAACACCTTCCACTATACCTCCACCATCCATGGAACCTTCCACCTCCGCTTCACCCCCCTTTACTACTCAGAACGGGCGGCCTTCTGAAAGTACTTGTGCCGAAGATGAGCAAGAGCCGGGCAAGAAGAATTTGGCCACTACCGTGCTGTTCAAGATGCCAGAATTTATTTACCGGATGCCAATCCGGGTTATTGTGCCAAGCATGGTCGAAGAAGCCAAGTCGCCGCCATTGCTCAGAGAAGAATGTCAAGTGTTGATGCCATCCAAGGGCCGGGCAGGGCACCCCTCGCTCCAGTTTTCAAATCTTAAACCCATTCTTCCATACAAGGAGCAAATTCCTATTCCGTTCAAATCAATGGGCATGGCAATGCTTCCTGTATCAACTTTCCAACTCCCTTACATTGTTGATCTTTGCCTTCCAAGGGGGTTGTCATTTATTGTTGAAGCTTCTTTCATTGGGCCAATTGGTTATATATTTTCACTGCCGTGGAGGGGCAGTTATCTTGGCGCTACGGGGCCTTCCACTATTTTATCCACCTTCCATTCAACTCCATCCATGTTTTTATCCATCACATTCTTTTCATGGGCCACTCCAAGGGGAAAGAGGAGGATCTCGCCCTCTCGCCCTTCATATTCCTCATATTCTTTGCATCTCATGCATTTTTCTTTCATCCATTCATTCTATTCATTGCATCCATTGCATTACATTTGCATACAATTGCACCTCCTGATTCTCGGGTTTCCAAACCCGTATCTTCCCCGCCTTCCGGCACCTCCGGATATTCCGAATTTCCCATCTTATTCATCTTCATCCTCGGGATCTGTAGGTCCCCTTACATTGCTCGGGCGTTGCCCCCTCCCCAATCTCTTCTCAGGGCATCGCGTCCCTTTTCAGCTCTTGTATCCGGACCCTCCGGATTTCTCTCACTTTCTCCCAGGGCATCGCGCCCCTTTCCACCTTATTCTTCCGGAACCTCCGGACTTTTTCCCAGGGCATCGCGCCCCTTTCCACCTTATTCCTCCGGAACCTCCGGACTTTCTCCTAGGGCATCGCGCCCCTTTCCACCTTATTCTTCCGGAACCTCCGGACTTTCTCCCAGGGCATCGCGCCCCTTTCCACCTTATTCCTCCAGAACCTCCGGACTTTCTCCCAGGGCATCGCACCCCTTTCCACCTTATTCTTCCGGAACCTCCGGACTTTCCCCTCGGGCATCGCGCCCCTTTTCATCTTAATCCCCCGGAACCTCCGGATTCTATTTCCCTCTTCTTTGGGCATCGCGTCCCTTCCCTTCTTCCTCCGGAACCTCCGGATCCTTCATGCCTTTCCTTCGGGCACGACACCCCTTTCCATTTTCTTCCTCCGGAACCCCCGGACCCTCCATCTTTCTTCCGATTCATCTTTCTACTCCTTCATGATATCGCATCATTTGTCCTCTTCTTCCTTTTCCATCATCTTTTTCCCTATTTCTTCCTAGGGCACCGTGTCCCTCGATACCTTATTCCTCCGGAGCCCCCGGATTCCTCCCATCAGGATTCTCCTCCACAACCTCCAGACTCTCCGGATCCGCCTCTTTCCATCTATCAATTTCTTCTTCTAATTCCTCCTAATCATGGGTCTGACCCAGCTTCTTCCACATCCACTGCCTTGGGCATCTGCCCATTCTCTCACTACTTTCGAGGCTTTAGTCCTCACTCCTCCTTCTAATTCTCCGCTTCTTCTGTAAACTGTTCCATGTGATCAGGGTCTCCGCACCTTAGTGAGGGAGTTCTAGCCCTCGCTTCTTTTCCTTTCCTCCTTATTCGTCTGAGTCTGGTCTTGGCACCACTACTTCTTGTTAGGCCACTTTCAAACCCTTTGCTTCCAATCCTTTTACCTGCCAAAGAGGACTATCCCAAGATGATCAACCCCGCCTCTCGCGGCATTTATTTCAAGAAAGGTTGCAAGGTAATATGTTGGCGTAAGTACTCATTTTTATGATATCATTCCCTCATTACTTCACGCGTGATTTTCAAGATGAAGTGCTTCTTAACAAGATTAAAAGTGGTGTTTTAGACCTTTATCTTAGGCTTTTGTTTAATTAAATCATTCCCAAAAAGAGTCTTTAGGCTTGCTTATGCAGCACTTTGGTTATAAAAACCCCGCACTGGGAATTCAACATTCTCTCCCCGCTTGTTAAGAGTAACCCTTAGCTGGGCATTCCACACACTTCACGGCGTCCTTAGCCGGCTCCTTTGGATAAAACACCGTCCCTACTTTGGCCATGCCATGAGTATATCTGGAAGTCTTTTTCTCTTCTTTATTCGGCCGAATGCAGGGGCAAGAGGTTGACGGATGAGATGACCAACCTCGGTAATCCCCAATACGAGAGAAGTCTCAAATAGGGGCAGTCTTGACCCAAAATCAATATGATTTTTCATATGAGTTTCATGATATACATCTCGCCAAAAGGGCTATTATGAAAATCAAGTCAAAATTTCGATAAAAGCAGAATTGTGAATTATGGCATGTCAAGAGTGGCAAAGTCCCCGCAGGGAAGACTCTGGTCGTATGCATGTCAAGGGTCTAAAAATCAAAGGCACAAAGTCCCGGCGCAACAGACTACCTCTTTGAGGGTTAACACCTTGGAATGAATTCAAGTCCCGACATCTCCCATCCTGCATAAAGCTTATCTCCAATTCTTCTTCTCTTCTCCCTCCAAGACCGAATGTTTCTCGGGTATGGCCTTGGTAGGGGCACCGTTGACCATGGGCAGTTGGTTATAGGACGTCGCTTTCAATGCACGCCTGGCTTTGGGCAGTTTTTAGCGAAAGGGGAATGAACGAGGACCCCTAGCCAGTGGTTTAAAACACCCTTTGATGCTGCATTAGCAATGTCTAAACTAAAATAAAAAAAACTTGAATATGTCCTGAGTCAAAATCCAAAAAAAAATTGAATATTTCCTAACCAAAATTCAAACAAAAAAAATTGAATATTTCTTGTCTAAAATCCATAAAAATTTGAAATATTTTCCAAAATTCATAAAAATTTGAATATCTTTTCCAAAACTCATAAAAATTTGCATATTTCAAAAATAAAAAAATACATTGTATTTTCTGATGGTGTTTTGCAGGAACAATTTTGCAAGGATCAAGAGCACGGGATGAGTCCTATCTCCATTCATTACTATCAATTTATTGATTCCTCCCGATATTCTCATGACATGCCACCCTGGGCATTTTTGATTATCATCTCCCTATATCATTCTCATTATCATATCTCCTGATTATCATCCTGATTATTCATCTCCAGATCTTTCAATCAACTCCTGCTAATTTCTCTTGATCAATTCTGCCACTGGGCATTATATCATTCTGATCATTCAACTCTACATCTTGATTAGCCAAGATTGTCATCCTCATGACGAAATAACAAATAATGATGCTTTGTAATATCATGATTCAACTCATAATGGTTGATTGATGCTTTGATTCAAGCTTTGATGGCTATGCTTAAATGCCTTATTCATTGCTTGTTATCTTTTATATCTTGGCTGATGAATTTTTGAGCGTAGGAAGAAGCTCTTGGTCCCACCGACTGGGCATCATCATCCAAGCCCCACGGTGCTTGCACCTCATTTCTCAGTTCCCCCATGCTCATTGCTATCACCACCCCCTGTATGCATTTTTACTCTATGTTACATACGCTACTAGATTATATCAAGGACCTTGTGGCTTTGGTAAATCTGGAATTTGAGTTCCCCATCATCAAAAAAATAATGATGATTCCAGAGGAGTCTTAGTCATACGGATAGGCCGTTGAGCCGTCCAAGACTGGGGACGATGGTTCCCTTTTGTGAGTTGGTGCGTGGATAAACGGGCTTCGGCTTAGTATCAGCTCGCAGAATGGGTTTCTTGACTCAGTCTTGGCAGCTTAGCAATATTATCCTTGATTATCTTATATTTTTATTTTTTTTAATTTTTCCTTTTAAACCCAGCATGCATTCATGTAGGACTTTGAATTATTGTTGGAAAATCATTCTGATAAGCTGATTTTGAGGGTTAAATTTGATCTTATTTCCAAGATATGAGATATTCCATGCCGAATTGTGTCTTCAGTTCGTTTTGTCGCTGTTTTGGGTCATTTTCTCGAAAGCTCCTTGTTTGGATTTTTATCATCTTATTTCAATCATTTTTCCCTTGATCCACCTTGGCTGCAGCACGTCCACATTGGCTGGTAACGCTCCCCAATGGTGAAACCTACAGGTTTGTGACCTGAGGTACTTCCACCGCGCTGGAAGTTGATCATTCTTTTATCTCCTTCGTGCCCGCGTGCACACTCCCTCTTTTTATCCAAACATCGTTGGTTTCATTGAATTTCCCGAGATTGCTTCATCTCGAGCTTTTGATTTAATTCTCATCAAGTGATGTCGATTGCGTGTCTCATCACACCTTGGTATCTACTTTTCAGTTTGCTCTGCTCCCTTGCAAAGCAGACGCCAAGGCGGGGCAGCTGTAGACACGCCAAAATTGACGTTACTGTGAGTACATCTCATATTACCTTGTAATGTCCCGATTTGACCCTCAAATTAGCTCTGTTTGAGTGGTTTTTCTCACTTTTCTTGGATTTCTCCCTTTTTCCTCTATTTTCCTATTTTTCCCTATTTTTCTAGATTTTTCTGGATTTTCTGGGCATTTTTATCTATTTTTATGTATTTTTCAGAAATAACGACTTGATGTGGGGCGTCTTTTAAATAACGGCTTAGACTTGGCGTTTCTCAAAAAATTGACGGCTATAGTGGAGGGCGTCCATTCTTTCAAATTTCTATTTTTTTGGATTTTTCTGAGAATTTTTCGGAGTTTTTTGGAATTAACGACTTACAAGGGGACGTTATTTTGAATTTGAAAAGAATAAAAAATAAAAAAATTGAATTCACGACCTATGCACGGTCGTCTCTTTCAAATTGAATTTTTTAATATTATTTTTAACCCTCTTTGAGAGGTGATTTGGTGGACTTCCGGGTGTCAGAAAAATACGCAAAAATAGTCATTGGAATCAGCACATCGAGATGCACCTTCACCTAAAAAATAGGAAAATAATATTGAGAAATGAAAAATAGCCCTATTTTGAATATTTTGAATTAACGTCCTTATCTAAGTCGTGTTTTTAATAACGCCTTCTGGTAGGTCGTCAATTCTTGAATTGACGCCCTTGTTCGGGTCGTGTTTCACCTTTCGGGTTCTAAACGAATGCGGTCTTTCCCAGAGAGTCCCTGCTTCGTTTGGGCTCTTGCCCAGTCTTATCTTCCCCTCCTTGGGCTCTTGCCCCTTCTTATCTTTTCCTCCGTTGGACTCTTTCCTTCTTATCTCTTCTTCGATCTTATTAATAGAGCTTCTGCAGCTCTGTTAAGAGGTTGATTTCGGATGCTTCTCTTCCCCTCCGTTCTTCTTCTTCTGGTTTTTTTTTCTTGTTCTCTTCTTCTTTCTTTCCTTCGCAGGTTGCTGTTGCTGTGGCTGAAGGAGGGTCTTCTTCACTTTATCTCTTCATCCTATTGGAAGTCCTCTCCCCATCGAGCATCAAAGCCAACGCACAGGCCCCTTCTTCTTGCTATTTTATTCTTCCTTTTATTTTTTTTTTATCATCATCGATTCACATATGCATGCATGCATGTTCATACGTATTCATTTTTCTTTAACTCAACCATGTTGAGGCTTTCCCCACAGTGCACTCTCGCACACCTTTCATCATTTTTACTTACATTCATATCATTCATATTCCCACACCCTTTTGCATAGGGGTTTAAGGGCAACCACCCTTAAGGTGTGTTTTTCATCATGTTTTCATGCTCACCCTTCTATTAAGAATTTGATGCTACACTCACCATGTTTCTAATCCATATCTTTATTGGTGTTTGTCTTTGTTTGCAAGGGTAATTAATTGAAGAACTCTCTCCATCGGCCGGCCGATTGGAAGAGAAAGGAGCACTCACAATCACCCGCGCTTAAGGTATTTTTCGCGATCCCTCCCATATTGTTATTGTTTATATCCTTTGAGGCCTCGCGTCTCTGGCGATCACAAACTCTATCTTAGCACCTCGTGCTTATTTGTGCCTTTTTATTGCTTATTTATTCATTATTTCTATTCATTTCTATTAAGTGGATTTCTTAGAATCTACACCGGCACCCTGTCGGCGCTGACGAAGAGACAAAGAGACCAACAAATCAGGTCAGCTCTCGGCGCCCTGTCGGCACTGACCAAGAGACCAACAAATCAGGTCAGCTCCCGACGCCCTGTCGGCACTGACGAAGAGACCAAGAGACAACAAACCAGGTCAGCTCCCGACACCCTATCGGCACTGACGAAGAGACCAAGAGATAACAAACCAGGTCAGCTCCCGACACCCTGTTGGCACTGACGAAGAGACCAAGAGACTACAAACCAGGTCGGGAGACCAGGAGACAACAAACCAGGTCAGCTCCGGACACCCTGTCGGCACTGACGAAGAGACTAAGAGACAGCAAACCAGGTCAGTTCCCGACGCCCTGTCGGCGCTGACGAAGAGACCAAGAGACAACAAATCAGGTCAGCTCCCGACGCCTTGTCGGCACTAACGAAGGGACAAAGTGATCAACAAGCCATGTCAGCTCACGACACCCCGTCGGCATTGACGAAGAGACAAAGAGGTCAATAAACTGGGCCATTGCCCGGCATCCCGCCGGCATTAGCAATGAGAAGAAGAGACAGACAAGTCACGCCGGCTCCCGACACCCGATCGGCACCGACAAAGAAAAAGGGAGAGACCAGTACACCCCCGGGCAACGCCCGGCTCATCCTTCGCCCGCGCTACCCGTGGGTGGGGGGCATTTGTGGACACCAAAAATTGCACATCCAGTATCATACTCGGCCCAGTACTAACAACGGCACCAAGTGAAGAAGCCCCGGAGGACTGGTCATCCGGACTCCCCAAATATGCACACTGCCGCGAAGCCGTCCCCGGAGTCACGACAGCTAAGAGAAACCAACCCCCGGTAAGCTCACAATCCGTGGCCCCCGAAGGAATTCAAACGAGCCATAACTCGTGCTCAAAACGGGCTCAAGTCATCCCCAGCGGCACACCCCTAGGGTGTCTCCAGCGGCACACCCCCTGGGGAGCCCCAGCAGCACACCCCCAGGGTGCCCCCAGTGGCACACTTCCCCAAGGGCCTTCAGCGGCACACCCCCAGGGAGCTTCAGCGGCACACCCTCTGCCCTGTTCAACGGCACGCCCCTTGCCCTGCTCAGCGGCACACCCTTCAGCGGCACAGCCTGCCCTGTTCAACGGCACGCCCCTTGCCCTACTCAGCGGCACACCCTTCAGTGGCACAGCCCCTGGCCTTCAGCAGCACGCCCATTTGGGGCTTCAGCGGCACGCCCCCTTTGGCCCTCAGCGGTACGCCTTTTGCCCCCTTCAACGGCACGCTTGGGCAGCCCTTCAGCGGCATGGTCTTTGGCCCTCCCAGTGGCACACTTATTGAGCCCGCCAGCGGCACAGCGTGAAGGCTTTTCAATGGCCGAGCGACGTGGCGCCCATGCCCTACGCATCCTTGGCGCGCAGTGAGCCGTCCGAGGTGTGAACTAGAGGTTGGGCCACGCAGGCTACTCCCCTGACATCCAGGACGGGGGAAGTCAAACCCCATCATGACCAGCACTTCCCGCCTCCGACTGCCGTGCTCGAGGACTCCCGCCGCCCAGGGTATAAAACCCCTCTTCGCTGCGAACAGAGGGAGAGGAGGGGAGAGGCATACAGACAGAGACAGACACACGCAGACAGTGAAGAGGAGAAGAGAAGAAGAGAAAGAGAAGAAGAGAAGAAGAAGGAGAAGAGAAGAAGAGAGGAAGTGAAGAAGAAGAGGAAGGGAGGCTCCGCCTCCCCCTTCCTGCTTTTTCGTCCACCCGCCACCGCCGTCCGCGTGAAGAGAAGAAGCGAAAGAGAAGAAGAGAAGAAGAGGGAAGAGAGGAAGAGAGGGAGGAGGGCTCACCGCTCCACCCACCGCTGTCGCCTGTGCGAAGAGAGAGGAAAGGAAGAGAGGGGAGAGTGCTGCCGCTCCACCCGCCGCCCCCGCCTGAAGAGAAGAAGAAAAAGAAGGGAAAGAAGAGAAGAAGAAAGGGGGGGAGAGGGTCTGCTGCCCTTCCCCTCCCCGCTGCAATCTCTGCTCATTTGCCTAAAGGGAGACACCCTTCCGTTTCTCCCTAGACATCCAGGCCCAACGCTTCTATCCTGAGGCCCCTTGAGTCTCTCTCCCTCCTGCCAAGATTCCCTTTGGCCTAGCCAACCAGCATCCCCGGCTGGTCCTTCGCCTGGCATACCCTCTATGTGCCTCCAACGGCACGCCTTTGGCTCACCCGCTCGCCGGCACGCCCCTACGGGCCTTCCCCGGCACGCACTAGCCAAGACCCTTCGCCGGCACACCCCTGCGGGTCTTCCCCGGTGCACCCGGTGCACCCCGTGACCTCCCTGCCCGGTACACCTTGCCCCCCGTTCACCGGCACGGTCCCCCTTGGCCTTTGCCCGGCACACCTCTCCAGCCCCTACAGGCTCCCTGGCCGGCACGCTAGCCACCACCCCCAACCTTCTTGCCCGCTGCACCCCCGGCCAGCCTGGGAGAGGTTTCCCGTCCGGCGTCCCCTCCGAGTTTTCTGAGGTTTCATTAAGGTGTTGCCGCTCTCGGGCGCCCACCTCCAGTTGTCGGGTTCCGCCACTCCTTGTGGGCGTGTTCCCTATATCTCCCTTACGCTCGGGTCAAGGGGAGATGCTGTCGAATTTTTGTTAGAAACAATACCATATTAAAATGACAGAAGACAGCAACAAACAAATGGAACAACAACACATTAAAAAGATAAAAGGAAGCAACAAATAAAAGAAAAGAACAACGATAAAATGCTTTAACCAAGGCAGGGAAACACAATCAATTCAAAGAGAGCCAAACTGAACAACAACTAAACAACTTGAACGTTCGACCTCATGGGAGAAAGAATGAAAGATAATCAAGAGAGAGAGAAGAAACCCATACATATTCAACAAAATCAGAAAAGAAGAAAAGAAAAGCCTTAAAAGAAACGGAGGAGGAGTGCGCTCCCCATGCCCTTCCGCGATGCGCCCCCGCAGTCGCCCTTCGCCGGCACACCTTCTAGCCACCCTTGGTCGGTACGCCCTCTTTAGCGGCACGCTCGCCAGCTCCTTCGCCGGCACGCCATCCATCGGCCTTCGCCGGCACACCTCCCACCATCCTTCGCCGACACGCTCAACACGCCCTTCAGCGGCACGCTCCTGCCACCCCTCAGCGGTGCGCCGCTAGCCACTCTCCCCCGGCACACTCTCCCTGGCCTTCGCCGACACACCTTGCCACCTCCTTCACCGGCGCGCCCCTAATCACCCTTCATGGCCGCTCAGCGGCACGCTCCCTGGCGCCCTCACCGGTACACCTTCTACAAGGCCTTCAGCGGCACACTCCTGCAGCCCTTCAGCGGCACACTCTTCCACCCCTTCCTCAGCGGTGCACCCTTCCACCTTCAGCGGCACGCTCCTTCAGCCCCCGTTCAGTCCTCCAACGGCCCACTCTCTCTCCAGAAAAATATAATAATAATAATAATAATAATGCTAATAATAATAATAAAATTAATAAAAAAACAAGGATGAATAAATAAATCTGAACATATATATACATGAAATAAATAAAAAAAATGTGAAATAGTAATAATAATGGCTTTAAAACAAGGGGGAAAGATAATAATAATAATAACCAAAATGGAGAAATCATCCAGAATAAATACATAAAAGAGAAATAAGCAATAAAACATATATGCACATAATTTAAAGCCCAGATAGAGAAAATGGTAAAATCTATGTTGCAGCCCCGTCTCCCCCGTGACCCGATGCTGAAGGAACAACGATGTCGCCCTTCCAGGTTGGGCCCGAGTGATGGAGGCATCACCCGTGACTCCCTTTGGCTCGGGTCTTCCTCACACTCCGGCACCATTTGAGTTCGGGCCTCTCTCCATAAAGGCCCAATTATCCTTTTTGTGCTTTCTATTTGAGTCATTTGATGTAATTTTCATTTTATTTGAGTCATGTCCCTATGTCTCATGTTTATTTTCCTAAGTTTGTGTGTCATTAGGTTGCTATTGGGCCCAATTCATTGGGCTTAGCCCAAGAGCACCCCCTACCCCTCGGTTATTTGTCATTGAGTCTTTTGTCAGGGTCTTATTATAAAATGTGGGTTGCCTATATATAGGGCCCCATTTCCTTCATTTTGGACTAATGAATCAATCAATCAATGAAAATGCCATTTGAGAGTTCAAAGCTTAGTTTAGTGGAGTGAATCCAATTGGGTGAGAAGCCCTAGGGTGAGAGATTCCCCACCCCCCCTCTTCTCTCTCTTTCTCTCTCCTCACTAAGGGGTTCGCCCCATTTCCTCTCTCCTCCTCCTCCCAACCACCTCCAACCCCCAACCACCTCCATTAAAGCCACTCAACTTCCCATAGCCACCATTACTCCACCCCCCCTAGTTCCAAGGTAGAACCCTCCCCATTCCAACACCATCTTCCCTATTCCAACAAAATCTTCCCCATTCCAACACAATCACCCCTCCTCCCCACACAATCTCCCAGCTTCCTAGGCCATTTTGAATTTGAATTCCCCTTCCCTCCAAGTGTTTTGGCTGCCCCTCTCCCATCCCCATTAGGCTAGGTCGCCCCCCTCTCCATCCATTCTCCTCCACCCTTGCACACCCCACCCCTCTTCCTCCTGCTGAAACCTGAGACCTCCCCTTCTTCCTCCACCTCCCCTCTACCTTTAGCACCCCTTCATACCTCCCATACCTCCCCTCCACCATTCTTCATCCACCCCTCTCCCATATACTACCCCCTTCCTCTTCTTTTAGGTCATTTGAAGGCTATGTCATCGTTGCTACTGGCAGTCCAAAAGTTGCAGATGAATCAACAACTTGCAGCGGCCACCATGACTTTCTCCGAACGAGTTTGAAGACCCAAGAGCTATCTTTGGAAGCATCTACCAGTCTCCTTCGCAACAGAAGTGGTTTCATCTTCATCCGAGTTGTATGCTGCCCGGGAGCAGAATTCTCCCACAACCGCACAGTTCTGCCTCTGCTGAGAACCTGAGCCGAATTAGAAGCTCTGCCACGACGAACCCCGGAGGAATCAGTCCAAGAGCTCTTCTTCAAAGTTCTTCATCGCCCAGTCTACTTCCAGAATCAAGAAACAGAACTTCATTTGGCGTTCGTGATCCAGAGTTCTCATTTTTCTCCCTCAGCTACGCAGACCTGCTACCCACAGTCTTCACCGACCTGTCAGCATTGTTCAGAGCCCCCTGATCTTCTCTAGCATTGTTTGGCTTCCCCATCAGTTTTTCTGCAAAGACGACTCATCCACGGTTCCAACGACTCTGACGGGGCTTGATTCCGAGTTCGGGAACTGTCGGGGCACCCTCTGCAACCTACTGCTAGAAATCAGAAGCTTCCAGCCCGAGGGTCTGCCTCCCTGTTCGGGCCTCCATCTTGCTCAGCATCGGCGTCAGAAGAAATCAACAAAAATTGGACGACTTCCCTCGCCTCCTACAAAGCTTCTCCAGGTGGTTTCGTCCCCAACAAAAATCGTTAGCAGTCGCAGCAGTCAGATCTCCACTCAGCTGTCAGCACTCACAGAACTAGGCAGAATCAGCAACCTCCCGTCTTTGGTGTCCCCTTCTCACATTCCCCTCCCCGCTTGGCCGGCTGAAGGCCCCTCCCTGTGTAGAGGTAGTTTTGATTGTAATCATCATTAACCCCCTCCCCAAGGTCCCCCTCCTGCGAGAGGTGTAGTATTGTAACCATTTGAGCAGGCTAAGCTACCCCGACGCGGCGTGTGGGGATCCACTCGCCTCCCCGCTCGACCTCGTCTCTGAGCGGGACCGGTTTCTTCAAACCGATCGACTAAGTGCTCAAACCTAACTCCAATTTAGTGCCTGTCTTTCAATATTAGTTCATGTTCTGCTGGACGTGAGAGGGAGAGCTCGGTCCTTAAGCCCCATTGTCTTGAGTGATCACCGTGGGAAAGAGAGTACCCGGTGCCTTTGGCACTTTGTCGGCCCCATTGAATTGGGCATCCACACCCATTGGGTATCAAACTTTGGTCTTGCTGGCCCTCTACCAGCAAGGGTCCAACCCCACATCCTCCACTTGGCATCGCCAAGTCACCCCGGGCTTGGGTGAGCGACGAGAGAGCGGTGGCCCAAATTGGCCTATCTAGATTGTGAATGTGTTTGCTTACTTAAGTCCAAGGGTGTGTCACATCAATTGGTATCATAGCAAGTCTTTGACTTGTCTCTATCAAGTCTAAGTCCTAGGACCTTTGCATTGTGTGTCCAACAGCATTTGCCCCTTGTCTTGCATGTCCACCCGTAGTGGTGCTAGTTACCGATCCGATCCTTCATCTTCAAATCCACCCATGGATCCCAATCCTCAACTCAATCAAGATGCTCCTAGGGAGGAACCTCAAGGCCAAATGAATAGGGTAGATGCTGCCCTTACAAACATTCTTGTCCAACTTGAGTCCCTTACCACTCGAATTGCTCGGCTAGAAGAGCATGAGTTCCACCCACGGAACAATGAGCCTAGAGTCCACCCTCCACATGTTGAGCCTCATAGAGAAGACCCTCATCCAAGGAATAATGAACCAAGAGTCCATCCACCACATGGTGAATTACATAGGAATGAGTTCCACCCAAGGAACAATGACCCAAGAGTCCACCCTCCACATGTTGAGCCTCATAGGGACAAGTTCCATCCAAGGAACCATGGACCAAGAGCCCATCATCCACATGCTGAAATTTATAGGGAGGACTTGGATCTTGACCCTTACCATGACCATGAGAGACCCCTCCACCATCCAATTCATGAAAGGCGTCCACGGGACGACCCGGATGACCCTCTCTTAAGGATGATTAAAGTAGATGCCCCAAACTTTGATGGTTCCCATGAACCAAGTGTCTACTTAGAATGGGAAACCATCATGGACCAATACTTTGAGTGGTACCCTATGTCCGACCAAAGGAGGGTAAGGTTGGCCAAAATACATCTCATCAAATTAGCCAAACCTTATTGGTTAAACCAAGAGGGTCTAAGAAGGATTAGGCGGGAAGAGCCTATTGATACTTGGGAGGGTATGAAGAACAAACTTAGGAAAAAATATCTTCCCCAATCCTACCATCAAATGCTCTTAGATGAATGGCAAAGCCTCACCCAAGAAGGGAAGACCGTAGTTGAATACATTGAGAAGTTTGACTCCTATCTTTTGAAGTGTGGAGTTCATGAGGACCCGGCCGTTACCTTGTCCCGCTTTAGGAATGGGCTCCAAAGTCACATCAAGAGAGAGCTTTTCATGAGAGATATTGATAACCTTGAGCTAGCTTATCAAATAGCTAGGGATGTAGAAAGATTCTCTAGGATCCCTCGATTTGCTACTCCCCGACCGGCCGATCCCAAAAGCATGGGACCACGACCCATTCCGGCCACTCCCATGAAAGCCCCTAATCCAAGTGGGAGTACCCCATTAAGGCCTTACAACCCTCCTCCCACCATCACTCCACACAAGCCCACCCCTAGTCACACCCTCCCACGGAGGGAAGACATTCCCAAAGGACCAAATGTAGGAACTACTTCGGGTAGCGGGCGTCAACAATGCTTTAGGTGTCAAGGGTTTGGCCACTTTGCGAGGCAATGTCCATCCAAGGGATTATCTAGCTTGCTTATTGAGGAAGAAGCTCCACCCCAAAAGGAACTTGAAGATGTCGTTGAGGACCATGAAGCCTCACTAGATTGGGAAGAGGAGTATGAAGCCCAATACCTAGAGTCGGGTCTAGATCACACCACTCCATCTACCAACTCTCATCTAGGAGTGATTAGATGCACCCTCATAAAACCCCAAGAAGAGGATTGGCGTCGAACTTCAATCTTTCACACCTTTGTCAAAATAGGGAGCCATGTAAGGAAAGTGATCTTGGATAGTGAGAGTTGTGTCAATGCCGTATCACCCGATACCGTCAAGCTTCTTGGGCTAGCTATCACCCCTCACCCAAGTCCATACCGGGTCTCATGGATCAACAACAACTCCATCCCGGTCAACACTCAATGTCTTGTGCCCCTCACCTTCTCTTCATACCATGGTCAAATATGGTGTGACATCATACCCAAGGA
This sequence comes from Amorphophallus konjac, assembly GCA_022559845.1. NCBI lineage: Eukaryota > Viridiplantae > Streptophyta > Magnoliopsida > Alismatales > Araceae > Amorphophallus > Amorphophallus konjac. The sequence continues at coordinate 40,237,777 of CM040122.1, forward strand.
AGTAGGTAGCATCCTACTAGGAAGACCTTGGCTTTATGATGTAGATGCCACCATCTTGGGTAGGAGCAACAAATGCACCTTTGAACATGAGGGTAAGACTATCCGTCTTAACCCCTCCCCACCTCGTCCCATGACCAAGAGGGACACTCCCCCTCAAGGACAACACCCCACCACCATACAAGTCTCGGGGAACTCCACCCCTCCAACCCCATCCCTCACCCAAACTCCCAAACAAAGTGGGACCTCGGGGTTGGCCAAGGGTCTTCATCTCATCACTAGGAAAGAACTTGAAGAGGAGATAGTTCAAGGAGTACCACTATGTGCGGTGGTCATTTGCCTACGAGAACCCACTTCCACCAATCCACATCCCATAGAAATCCAACAACTCCTAGAAGAATTCCATGATGTGTTCCCAACGGAGCTCCCGGACCAACTCCCTCCCATGCGGGATGTGCAACATGCAATTGATCTAGTCCCGGGGGCCACTCTCCCAAACCTTCCTCATTATCGCCTCAATCCCACGAAACATGCCAAACTTCAGAGGCAAATAGAGGAACTCATTAGGAAGGGCTTCATTCGCATTAGCAAAAGCCCATGTGCCGTCCCGGCCCTTCTAACTCCCAAGAAGGATGGGTCATGGCGAATGTGTGTGGATAGTAGGGCCATTAACAAAATCACCGTCAAGTATAGGTTTCCCATCCCTAGGCTTGATGACATGCTTGATATGTTAGCCGGAGCCACCATTTTCTCCAAAATTGACCTTAAGAGTGACTTTCACCAAGTTAGGATAAGGCCCGGGGATGAGTGGAAAATGACTTTCAAAACCAAAGATGGTCTCTTTGAATGGTTAGTCATACCTTTTGGGCTTTCAAATGTCCCAAGTACTTTCATGCGTCTTATGACGGAGGTCCTTAGGCCATTCATTGGGATCTTTCTAGTCGTCTACTTTGATGATATACTCATCTATAGTCAATCCCAAGAGGCCCACCTTGACCACCTTAGGCATGTTTGTACCATCCTTCGACAAGAGAGCCTATTTGCCAACTTAGGAAAGTGCCACTTCATGACCACCTCCCTCACCTTCCTAGGATTTGTGGTGTCCACCAAAGGCATCTCCATGGACCCCGACAAGGTCCAAGCTATTATTGATTGGCCGGAACCCCACACCCTTCATGAGGTACGAAGTTTCCATAGATTGGCAACATTCTATAGGAGGTTTATTCGTGGATTTAGCACTATCACTGGCCCAATCACCGATTGTCTCAAGAAGGGGACTTTTGTATGGACCAAATCAGCCTCTAAAGCCTTCCAAGAACTTAAGGAGAAGTTGACCCAAGCCCCGGTCCTATGCCTTCCTGATTTCTCTAAAGTCTTTGAAGTCACATGTGATGCATCCGGGATAGGGATAGGAGAGATTCTTAGTCAAGAGGGACACCCGGTAGCCTACTTTAGTGAGAAGCTATGTGATGCTAGGACGAGATACTCCACTTATGACAAGGAGTTCTATGCCGTGGTGCAGTCCCTCCGACATTGGAGGCACTACTTGTTGCCCAAAGAATTTGTCATCTTCTCCGACCATGAGGCCCTCAAATACCTCAACTCCCAACAAAAGCTAAATGCTCGACATGCCCGATGGGTTGAGTTCATCCAATCCTACACTTTTGTCATCAAACACAAAGCTGGGAGTGAGAATCGAGCGGTGGATGCCCTTAGTAGGAAAGTTTCCTTGTTATCCACTATCCAAGTGGAAGTGAGCGGATTTGATAGGGTCAAGGATGAGTACCCAAGCTGCCCCGACTTTGGGCACATCTATACCCCCTTGATCACCCATTCTAACAAGGAACATGAGGGATTTGTCTTAGAGGATGGGTTCCTCTTCAAGAGACCCAAGCTTTGCATCCCACGGACCTTACTCCGTGACTTCTTGATTTGGGAATTACATGCAGGAGGACTAGCTGGCCATTTTGGAGTCCACAAAACCATTGCCCTAGTTGAGGGACAGTTTTATTGGCCAAGTCTCAAGAGAGATGTAGGCAAGATTGTGGGCCAATGCCGAACATGTGCTTCGGCCAAACAAGTGAAACAAAACACCGGCCTATACACCCCACTCCCCATTCCCGACCGTCCATGGCAAGATTTGAGCATGGACTTTGTGCTAGGACTACCCAAGACTCAAAGAAAGTATGACTCCATCTATGTGGTAGTGGATAGGTTTTCCAAGATGGCCCACTTCATCCCATGCTCCAAGTCCTCCGATGCCTCCCATGTGGCCCGATTGTTCTTTGATGAGGTTGTCCAACTCCACGGGCTACCTAAGACCATAGTCTCCGATAGGGATGTCAAATTCACTAGCTACTTTTGGAAAACTCTTTGGCACATGATGGGTACCCTTCTCAAATTCTCCACTGCCTACCACCCCCAAACGGATGGCCAAACAGAAGTTGTTAATCGGAGTCTAGGGAACCTCCTTAGGTGTCTTGTTGATGATCGCCCCGGAAATTGGGATCTCATCTTACCACAGGCGGAATTTGCATATAACAACTCTATCAATAAGTCCATAGGGATGAGTCTATTTGAAGCAGCGCCTGGGTACAAACCAAGAAAGCCTTCCGACCTCATTCCCCTTCCCCAGCATGCTAGGGTGTCCATTTCAGCCGAGTCTTTTGCACAACATATTAGAGAATTGCATGAAGAATATCGCAAGCACATCAACAAAAAGAATGAGGCTTATAAAAGGCTGGCCGACTCTCATCGGCATCTCCAAGAATTCCATGTGGGTGACCTTGTGATGGTAAGGACGGAGAGGCTCTCCCCGGGAGCTATCTCTAAACTGAGGCCACGTGGGGCTGGTCCCTTCAGATCTTGAGGTGCATTGGTGCCAATGCCTACGAGTTAGATCTCCCTGAGGAATATGGATGATGGAGGCATCACCCACGACTCCCTTTGGCTCGGGTCCACTTCTTCACATTCGGGAGCTAGTTGAGTTTGGGCCTCACTCTATTAAGGCCCCTTATCCATTTTGTAGTTTTCCTTTGAGTCATTTTGATGTATTTCCATTTTATTTAAGTCATTTCCCTAAGTCTAGCACTTATTTTCCTATGTTTGGTATCATCATGATGTCTAATGTAAGCTATTGGGCCCCATTCGTTGGACTAGGCCCATTAGCACTCCCAACCCCCTTGGTTATTTGTAGTTGTTTATTTTGTCAGGGACTTATTGTAAAGAGTGAGTTGCCTATATATAGGACCCCACTCCCCTCATTTGAAGTTAATGAATGATTACATCCTTTTGAGTTAAACTTGCCATTTGAGTTCAAATTGGAGTGATTCCTCTAGTTTTTGGGTGAGAGACCCTAGGGGAGAGATTCCCTACCCATTCCCCTCTTAATCTCTCTATTTCACCCCTCTTTCTCTCTCCTCCAACCCCAAATCCGAATTTCCTTCTCTCTCCTCCCTCCTCCCATCCACTTCCAACCTCCAACCACCTCCTTTAATGCCCTCCACTTCCCCATGGCCTCCATTACTCCACTCCCTAGTTCCTAGGTAGAAGTCTCCCCATTCCAACACCTTCCTCCACCTTCCAACCAAATCTACCCCATTCCAATGCAAGCACTCCACTTCCCAACATAATCACCCACCTTCCAAGACCTTTTGAATTTGAAATCCACCCTTCCCTCCACTCACTTGTGCCCCCCTCACCTTCTCCTCTCACCCACCTTCCCCAAATTCGTAGCTCTTCCTCCTCCACCTGCTAGCACTTGCTTCCAGCCATTCTTCACCTCATTCCCCATCACCATTAGCTCCCTTCTCCACCCCACAAGAGCCCCCACTCTCCCTTAGGTCATTCCTACCATTTCCCTCCACCAAAGAAGCCATATCTCCCTCTCATTTCTTCTAGTAGGTTGGAGCTGTGCAGATCTGCAGAACAGCCCTTGTTGCAGCGTCAACCACGGATTCATCCTAGTTCTTCAGAAGGCGTGGCCTACCTTTCTGGAAAGGCCTTCCAGTCTACTTCGCAGGCGAGGTGGAATCAACACGATCGGAGCTCGGAGCTGCCAGATAGAGCCATTCTCCCAACAGTGCGCAGAGAGGTCTTTATCCTGGACCAGAGCGTGGAAGATCCTTCTGCCACGACAAACCCCAGCGGATTCAGGCTGAAGACCCTTCATCAAAGTTCTTCCTCTACCGGTCATCTTTCAAGATCAAGAAACAGAACCCCGTTCGGCCACCGGAGGAAGAAGTTACGAATTTTCTCCCCTGATCTATCTAGTTCTGTTTTCTGCTATCTACTCCGACCAGTACCCACTCTTCTATGTGCCCCGGCCATCCTAGACCTCTGAATGCATCTCTGTCACCTCCTTCTGAAAGCTACCTCGACCACGAAGATGATGCCGCTGGTTTCGTGCTGATCGGAGCTCGGGAGGGCGCTCAGTCACTTCTGCAACTTGCTGTTACAGTCCAGACAGTACCTGCGGCCAGACAGAGGAGGCTACTTCCTGTTGCTGGTGCAGCCACCTCCGACCGTCTGAGCTTCCCCAAAAATTCTGGAGTCCACCTCTTCCAGTCAGGAAGCTTCAGGAGCTGGGTTCGATCAATTTGGAGTCCGGACAAGCCCGGCATAGCCATCACAGCGACCCCCTGTCCAGAATTCCAGATTGAAGCTGCAACTTCCCTAGTTCTCATTTCTCTTCGTTTCGGTCCACCAACCCCTCCCCGCTTGGCCGGCTGAAGGCCCCACCCTGCGTGGTGGTAGTGTTTGAATGTATCATATTAACCCCTACCCCAAGATCCCCCTCCTGCGAGAGGAGTAGTTTTGTAAGTGGTTTGGCAGGTCAAGCGACACCGCCGCGGCGTGTGGGGAACCACCGCCTCCCCGCTCGCCCTCGTCTCCGACCGGGACCGGTTTCTTCAAACCGGTCGAGTAAGTGTCTCTTCCTTGCTCACCTAGTGTAGCTCTCTCAATATTTGATTCATGCACCGCTGAATTCGTGAGGAGCGCCCGATCCTCAAGTCCATGACTTAGAGTGATCGCCGTGGGTTAGTGTGACCCGGTGCCCGAGTGCACTTTGTCGGCCCCAATCGAATTGGGCAACCAACCTTGGGGAATCAATTCTTGGCCTTGCTGGCCCTCTACCAGCAAGGGTCCATTCCCATAAGTCACCCTTGGTATCACATAGTCACCCCGGGAATAGAGTGCAACGAAGAGAGCGGTGGCCCATTAAGGCCCATTTGGATGCTTAGATGTGTTTGTTTGACTAAGTCCGAGGTTGTGTCACATCAAGTGGTATCAGAGCAAGTCCTTGACTTGTCTCTATCAAGTCTAAGTCCTAGGACCTTTGCATTGTGTGTCCAACCACTTTGGCCCTTTGTCTTGCATGTCCACCCGTAGTGGTACTAGCTACCAACCCGGTTCTTCATCTTCGATTCCAACCATGGATCCCAATCCTCACCAACTCAACCAAGATGTTCCTAGGGAGGAACCCCAAGAAAGGGTAGAGGCTGCCCTCACAACCATCCTTGCCCAACTAGAGTCCCTTACCAACCGAATTGCTCGGTTAGAAGACCAAGGGTACCACCCAAGGAACAATGAGCCTAGAATTCCCCCTCCACAAGATGAACCTCATAGGGAAGATCCTCACCCAAGAATCAATGAGCCAAGAGTCCCTCCACCACATGGTGATTATCATAGGAATGGTTTTCCCCAAAGGAACCAAGGCCCAAGAGTCCACCCTCCACATATAGAGCCTCATAGGGATGAGTTCCACCCAAGGAACAACGGCCCAAGAGCCCATCACCCACATGCTGAATTTTATAGGGATGAAATGGACTATGACCATTATTATGAGTATGAGATACCTCGCCCCCATCAAAACCATGACCGGCGTCCACGGGATGATCCGGATGACCCCCTTTTAAGGATGATCAAGGTAGAGGCCCCAAACTTTGACGGTTCACATGAACCTAGTGTTTACCTAGAATGGGAGACCGCCATGGACCAATACTTTGAATGGTACCCCATGTCCGACCAAAGAAGAGTTAGATTGGCTAAGATGCATCTCACTAAGTTGGCCAAAACTTATTGGCTAAATCAAGAGGGTCTAAGGCGGATTAGGAGGGATGAGCCTATTAACACTTGGGCGGATATGAAGAATCTACTTAGGAACAAATACCTTCCCCGAACCTACCCCCAAATGCTCCTAGATGAATGGCAAAGCCTCACCCAAGAAGGAAAGACCGTGGTAGAGTACATTGAAAAATTTGACTCTTATCTTCTAAAGTGTGGAGTCCATGAGGATGCGGATGTCACCTTATCCCGCTTTAGGAATGGGCTTCAAAGCCACATCAAGAGGGAACTATTCATGAGAGATGTTGATAACCTTGAGATAGCTTACCAAATTGCTAGAGATGTGGAAAGGTTTTCTAGGAGTTCCCGATTTATCCCTCCCCGACCCACCGACCCCAAAAACATGGGACCACGTCCCATTCCACCCACCCCCATGAGAGCTCCTAGCCCAAGTGGGAATGCCCCTTTAAGGTCCTACAACCCTCCCCCACCCATCACTCCAAACAAACCCGCTCCTAGTCACCCTCTTCCACGGAAGGATGACAACCCCAAAGGCCCAAGTGTAGGAGCCACCCCGGGAAGTGGGCGCCAACAATGCTATAAGTGTCATGGGTATGGTCATTTTGCGGGGCAATGTCCATCTAAGGGGCTATCTAGCTTGCTTATTGAGGAAGAAGTCCAACCCCAAAAGGAACAAGAAAATGTCATTGAGGAACATGAAGCCTTAATAGATTGGGAAGAGGAGTATGAAGCCCAATGTCTAGAGTCGGGTCTAGATCATTCCACTCCTTCAAACAACTCCCATCTAGGAGTCATTAGGTGCACTCTCACCCAACCTCAAGAAGAGGATTGGCGACGGACTTCAATTTTCCACACCTTTGTCAAGATAGAAAACCATGTGAGGAAAGTGATCTTGGATAGTGGTAGTTGTGTTAATGCCGTATCACCCGACACCGTCAAGCTCCTTGGGCTTACTCTCACTCCCCACCCAAGTCCATACCGGGTCTCATGGATCAACAACAACTCCATCCCAGGTCAACACCCAATGCCTAGTGCCTCTCACTTTCTCTTCCTACCATGGCCAAATATGGTGTGACGTCATACCTATGGAAGTGGGTAGCATCCTTTTAGGAAGACCTTGGCTCTATGATGTGGATGCCACCATTCTAGGAAGAAGCAACATATGCACCTTTGAGCATGAGGGTAAGACTATCCGTCTTAACCCTTCCCCACCTCGTCCCATGCCCAAGAGGGACACTCTCCCTCAAGGATCACACCCCACCACTCCACAAGTCTCGGGGAACTCCACCCCTCCAACTCAAGCCCTTATCCAAACCTCAAAACAAAGTAGAACCACGGGGTTGACCAAGGGTATTCATCTCATCACTAGGAGAGAGCTTGAAGAGGAAATTGCTCAAGAGGTGCCTTTGTGTGCGGTTGTCATATGCTTAGGGGAACCTACCCCTTCTAATCCCCATCCCATAGAGATCCAACAACTATTGGAAGAATTTCATGATGTGTTCCCGGAAGAGCTCCCGGACCAACTCCCTCCCATGCGTGATGTGCAACACGCAATCGACCTAGTGCCGGGAGCCACCCTTCCAAACCTTCCTCATTATCGCCTCAATCCTACGGAACATGCCGAACTTAGGAGGCAAATAGAGGAACTCATTAGGAAGGGCTTCATCCGCATTAGTAAGAGTCCATGTGCCGTCCCGGCCCTCCTTACCCCCAAGAAAGATGGATCATGGCGGATGTGTGTGGATAGCCGGGCCATTAACAAGATTACCGTCAAGTATAGGTTCCCTATCCCTAGGCTTGATGACATGTTGGACTTGCTAGCTGGAGCCACCATCTTCTCTAAGATAGATCTCAAGAGTGGTTACCACCAAGTTAGGATAAGGCCCGGGGATGAGTGGAAAACGGCCTTCAAGACCAAGGATGGTCTCTTTGAGTGGTTAGTCATGCCATTTGGGCTTTCTAATGCCCCAAGTACTTTCATGCGTCTTATGACAGAAGCACTTAGGCCTTTCATTGGGAACTTTCTAGTGGTATACTTTGATGATATTCTCATCTATAGCCACACCCATGAAGCCCACCTCGAACACCTTAGGAAAGTTTGCACCGTCCTCCGGCAAGAGAGCTTATTTGCCAACCTAAGAAAGTGTCATTTCATGACCACTACCATCACCTTCCTAGGATATGTGGTGTCAACCAAAGGAGTCTCCATGGACCCCGACAAGGTCCAAGCTATCATTGATTGGCCTGAACCCCACACCCTTCATGAGGTTAGAAGTTTCCATGGGTTGGCCACATTCTATAGGAGATTCATTCGGGGGTTTAGCACTATCACCGGCCCAATAACTGATTGTCTCAAAAAGGGAACCTTTGTTTGGACCAAAGCCGCCTCTAAAGCCTTCCTTGAGCTTAAGGAAAAGTTGACCCAAGCCCCGGTCCTATGTCTTCCCGATTTCTCTAAAGTTTTTGAGGTCACTTGTGATGCATCCGGGATTGGGATAGGAGGGATTCTTAGTCAAGAGGGACACCCGGTCGCCTACTTTAGTGAGAAGCTATGTGATGCTAGGACTAGATACTCCACCTATGACAAGGAGTTCTATGCCGTGGTCCAATCCCTCCGACATTGGAGACATTATTTGCTTCCCAAAGAGTTTGTCATCTTTTCCGACCATGAGGCACTCAAATACCTCAATTCCCAACAAAAGTTGAATGCCCGACATGCCCGATGGGTTGAGTTCATACAATCCTACACCTTTGTCATCAAACACAAGGCCGGGAGTGAGAATAAGGCCGCGGATGCCCTTAGTAGGAAGATGTCCTTGTTATCCACTATCCAAGTGGAAGTGATTGGCTTTGACAAGGTCAAGGATGATTATCCTAGTTGCCCCGACTTTGGACAAATCTATGCCAACTTGACCACTCATTCTAGCAAGGAGCATGAAGGATTCATTTTAGAGGATGGGTTCCTCTTCAAGGGGCCAAGGCTTTGCATTCCTCGGACATCTCTTCGAGACTTCTTGGTTTGGGAATTACATGCCGGTGGGTTAGCCGGTCATTTTGGGGTCCACAAGACCATTGCCTTAGTTGATGGTCAATTTTATTGGCCAAGCCTCAAGAGGGATGTAGGCAAAATAGTGGGTCAATGTCGCACATGTGCTTCGGCCAAACAAATAAAACAAAACACCGGCCTATACACCCCACTTCCCATTCCCGACCGCCCATGGCAAGATTTGAGCATGGACTTTGTGCTAGGTTTACCCAAGACCTCTAGGAAGCATGACTCCATCTATGTGGTGGTTGATAGATTTTCCAAAATGGCCCACTTCATCCCATGCTACAAAACCTCCGATGCCTCCCATATAGCCCAGTTATTCTTTGATGAGGTAGTCCGCCTCCATTACCCAAGACCATAGTCTCCGATAGGGATGTCAAATTCACTAGCTATTTTTGGAAGACTCTTTGGCACATGATGGGTACCCTCCTCAAATTCTCCACTGCCTACCACCCCCAAACGGATGGCCAAACTGAAGTGGTCAACCGGAGTCTAGGGAACCTCCTTAGGTGTCTTGTTGAGGATCGGCCCAGAAATTGGGATCTCATCTTACCACAGGCTGAGTTTGCATACAATAATTCCGTCAATAAGTCAATAGGGATGAGTCCATTTGAAGCAGTGCATGGGTACAAACCAAGAAAGCCATCCGATCTCATTCCCCTTCCCCAGCATGCTAGAGTGTCCATTTCTGCCGAGTCTTTTGCACAACATATTAGAGAGTTGCATGAGGAAATCCGCAAGCACATTGGCATGAAAAATGAGGCGTATAAAAGGTTGGCCGACTCTCACCGGCGTCACTTAGAGTTCCAAGTGGGTGACTTTGTGATGGTGAGGACGGAGAGGCTCTCCCCAGGAGCCAACTCCAAGTTGAGACCACGTGGGACTGGGCCCTTCCAGGTCTTGAGGCGTATTGGTGCGAATGCTTATGAATTAGATCTCCCCGAGGATTATGGGGTAAGTCCTACATTCAATGTCGCCGACTTAGTGTCTTACAAGGGCCCCACGGTGAGACCTAGTGAGGAGATCGAGCCCACTCCCTCCTTTGAGAGAGCACCCACCCGAGAGGAGAGTCCACTAGCCAAAAGAGCTCAGCGTGATCGCATTGAACAAATATTGGATGAGCAGGTCACTACCACCCGGAGCAAGGTCTATGAGCGCTATCTCGTCAGGTGGAAGGATCGGCCTCCGTTGGAAGACTCATGGGTAAGTCGGGAGGACCTACAGCGATTGGATCCAGATCTCCTCGAGCGGTACCTTAGCCGGATGGACCCTTACTCGACGGAGTCGAGCTCTTTGCGGCCCAGGGGATTTGATGGAGGCATCACCCACGACTCCCTTTGGCTCGGGTCCACTTCTTCACATTCGGGAGCTAGTTGAGTTTGGGCCTCACTCTATTAAGGCCCCTTATCCATTTTGTAGTTTTCTTTGAGTCATTTTGATGTATTTCCATTTTATTTAAGTCATTTCCCTAAGTCTAGCACTTATTTTCCTATGTTTGGTATCATCATGATGTCTAATGTAAGCTATTGGGCCCCATTCGTTGGACTAGGCCCATTAGCACTCCCAACCCCCTTGGTTATTTGTAGTTGTTTATTTTGTCAGGGACTTATTGTAAAGAGTGGGTTGCCTATATATAGGACCCCACTCCCCTCATTTGAAGTTAATGAATGATTACATCCTTTTGAGTTAAACTTGCCATTTGAGTTCAAATTGGAGTGATTCCTCTAGTTTTTGGGTGAGAGACCCTAGGGGAGAGATTCCCCACCCATTCCCCTCTTAATCTCTCTATTTCACCCCTCTTTCTCTCTCCTCCAACCCCAAATCCGAATTTCCTTCTCTCTCCTCCCTCCTCCCATCCACTTCCAACCTCCAACCACCTCCTTTAATGCCCTCCACTTCCCCATGGCCTCCATTACTCCACTCCCTAGTTCCTAGGTAGAAGTCTCCCCATTCCAACACCTTCCTCCACCTTCCAACCAAATCTACCCCATTCAATGCAAGCACTCCACTTCCCAACATAATCACCCACCTTCCAAGACCTTTTGAATTTGAAATCCACCCTTCCCTCACTCACTTGTGCCCCCCTCACCTTCTCCTCTCACCCACCTTCCCCAAATTCGTAGCTCTTCCTCCTCCACCTGCTAGCACTTGCTTCCAGCCATTCTTCACCTCATTCCCCATCACCATTAGCTCCCTTCTCCACCCCACAAGAGCCCCCACTCTCCCTTAGGTCATTCCTACCATTTCCCTCCACCAAAGAAGCCATATCTCCCTCTCATTTCTTCTAGTAGGTTGGAGCTGTGCAGATCTGCAGAACAGCCCTTGTTGCAGCGTCAACCACGGATTCATCCTAGTTCTTCAGAAGGCGTGGCCTACCTTTCTGGAAAGGCCTTCCAGTCTACTTCGCAGGCGAGGTGGAATCAACACGATCGGAGCTCGGAGCTGCCAGATAGAGCCATTCTCCAACAGTGCGCAGAGAGGTCTTCATCCTGGACCAGAGCGTGGAAGATCCTTCTGCCACGACAAACCCCAGCGGATTCAGGCTGAAGCCCCTTCATCAAAGTTCTTCCTCTACCGGTCATCTTTCAAGATCAAGAAACAGAACCCCGTTCGGCCACCAGAGGAAGAAGTTACGAATTTTCTCCCCCGATCTATCTAGTTCTGTTTTCTGCTGTCTACTCCGACCAGTACCCACTCTTCTGGGTGCCCCGGCCATCCTCAACCTCTGAATGCATCTCCGTCACCTCCTGCTGAAAGCTATCGCGACCACGAAGATGATGCCGCTGGCTTCGTGCTGATCGGAGCTCGGGACGGCGCTCAGTCACTTCTGCAACTTGCTGTTACAGTCCAGACAGTACCTGCGGCCAGACAGAGGAGGCTACTTCCTGTTGCTGGTGCAGCCACCTCCAACCGTCTGAGCTTCCCCAAAAATTCTGGAGTCCACCTCTTCCAGTCAGGAAGCTTCAGGAGCTGGGTTCGATCAATTTGGAGTCCGGACAAGCCCGACATAGCCATCACAGTGACCCCCTGTCCAGAATTCCAGATTGAAGCTGCAACTTCCCTAGTTCTCATTTCTCTTCGTTTCGGTCCACCAACCCCTCCCCGCTTGGCCGGCTGAAGGCCCCACCCTGCGTGGTGGTAGTGTTTGAATGTATCATATTAACCCCTACCCCAAGATCCCCCCTCCTGCGAGAGGAGTAGTTTTGTAAGTGGTTTGGCAGGTCAAGCGACACCGCCGCGGCGTGTGGGGAACCACCGCCTCCCCGCTCGCCCTCGTCTCCGACCGGGACCGGTTTCTTCAAACCGGTCGAGTAAGTGTCTCTTCCTTGCTCACCTAGTGTAGCTCTCTCAATATTTGATTCATGCACCGCTGAATTCGTGAGGAGCGCCCGATCCTCAAGTCCATGACTTAGAGTGATCGCCGTGGGTTAGTGTGACCCGGTGCCCGAGTGCACTTTGTCGGCCCCAATCGAATTGGGCAACCAACCTTGGGGAATCAATTCTTGGCCTTGCTGGCCCTCTACCAGCAAGGGTCCATTCCCATAAGTCACCCTTGGTATCACATAGTCACCCCGGGAATAGAGTGCAACGAAGAGAGCGGTGGCCCATTAAGGCCCATTTGGATGCTTAGATGTGTTTGTTTGACTAAGTCCGAGGTTGTGTCACATCAATGGAATAAGTCCCACATTCAATGTCGCCGACTTAGTGCCATATAAGGGACCCACGGTGGTACCCAGTGAGGAGATTGAGCCTATTCCTTCCCTTGAGAGAGCACCCACCTGTGAGGAGAGACCACCAGCCAAGAGAGCCCAGCGTGAACGCATAGAACAAATATTGGATGTACAAGCCACTACCACTCGGAGCAAGGTATACGAGCGCTATCTCGTCAGGTGGAAGGATCGGCCTCCTTCGGAGGATTCATGGGTGAGTCGGGAGGATCTCCAGCAGTTGGATCACGACCTTCTCGAGCAGTACCACAGCCGGATGGACCCCTACTCAACGGAGTCGAGCTCTTCGCAGCCTAGGGGATTTGATGGAGGCATCACCAGTGACTCCCTTTGGCTCGGGTCTTCCTCACACTCCGGCACCATTTGAGTTCGGGCCCTCTCCATAAAGGCCCAATTATCCTTTTTGTGCTTTCTATTTGAGTCATTTGATGTAATTTTTATTTTGTTTGAGTCATGTCCCTAGGTCTCATGTTTATTTTCCTAAGCTTGTGTGTCATTAGGTTGCTATTGGGCCCAATTCATTGGGCTTAGCCCAAGAGCACCCCCCTACCCCTCGGTTATTTGTCATTGAGTCTTTTGTCAGGGTCTTATTGTAAAATGTGGGTTGCCTATATATAGGGCCCCATTTCCTTCATTTTGGACTAATGAATGAATCAATCAATGAAAATGCCATTTGAGAGTTCAAAGTTTAGTTTAGTGGAGTGAATCCAATTGGGTGAGAAGCCCTAGGGTGAGAGATTCCCCACCCCCCCTCTTCTCTCTCTTTCTCTCTCCTCACTAAGGGGTTCGCCCCATTTCCTCTCTCCTCCTCCTCCCAACCACCTCCAACCCCCAACCACCTCCATTAGAGCCATTCCACTTCCCATAGCCACCATTACTCCACCCCCCCTAGTTCCAAGGTAGAACCCTCCCCATTCCAACACCATCTTCCCTATTCCAACAAAATCTTCCCCATTCCAACACAATCACCCCTCCTCCCCACACAATCTCCCAGCTTCCTAGGCCATTTTGAATTTGAATTCCCCTTCGCTCCAAGTGTTTTGGCCGCCCCTCTCCCATCCCCATTAGGCTAGGTCGCCCCCCTCTCCATCCATTCTCCTCCACCCTTGCACACCCCACCCCTCTTCCTCCTGCTGAAACTTGCGACCTCTCCTTCTTCCTCTACCTCCCCTCTACCTTTAGCACCACTCCATACCTCCCATACCTCCCCTCCACCATTCTTCATCCACCCCTCCCCCATATACTACCCCCTTCCTCTTCTTTCAGGTCATTTGAAGGCTATGTCATCGTTGCCGCTGGCAGTCCAGAAGTAGCAGATGAATCAGCAACTTGCAGCGGCCACCACGACTTCCTCCGAACGAGTTTGAAGACCCAAGAGCTATCGTTGGAAGTGTCTACCAGTCTCCTTCGCAACAGAAGTGGTTTCATCTTCATCCGAGTTGTATGCTGCCCGGGAGGTACATTCTCCCACAACCGCACAGTTCTGCCTCTGCTGAGGACCTGAGCCAGATTAGAAGCTCTGCCACGACGAACCCCGTAGGAATCAGTCCAAGAGCTCATCTTCAAAGTTCTTCATCGCCCAGTCTACTTCCAGAATCAAGAAACAGAACTTCATTTGGCGTTCGTGATCCAGAGTTCTCATTTTTCTCCCTCAGCTACGCAGACCTGCTACCCACAGTCTTCACCGACCTGTCAGCATTGTTCAGAGCCCCCTGATCTTCTCCAGCATTGTTTGGCTTCCCCATCAGTTTTCTGCAAAGACGACTCATCCACGGTTCCAACGACTCTGACGGTGCTTGATTCCGAGTTCGGGAGCTGTCGGGGCACTCTCTGTAACCTACTGCTAGAAATCAGAAGCTTCCAGCCCGAGGGTCTGCCTCCCTGTTCGGGCCTCCATCCTGCTCAGCATCGGCGTCAGAAGAAATCAACAAAAATTGGACAACTTCCCTGGCCTCCTACGAAGCTTCTCCAGGTGGTTTCGTCTCCAACAAAAATCGTTAGCAGCCTCAGCAGTCAGATCTCCACTCAGCTGTCAGCACTCACAGAACTGGGCAGAATCAGCAACCTCCCGTCTTCGGTGTCCCCTTCTCACATTCCCCTCCCCGCTTGGCCGGCTGAAGGCCCCTCCCTGCGTGGAGGTAGTTTTGGTTGTAATCATCATTAACCCCCTCCCCAAGGTCTCCCTCCTGCGAGAGGTGTAGTATTGTAACCATTTGAGCAGGCCAAGCTACCCCGATGCGGCGTGTGGGGATCCACTCGCCTCCCCGCTCGCCCTCGTCTCCGAGCGGGACCGGTTTCTTCAAACCGGGCGACTAAGTGCTCAAACCTAACTCCAATTTAGTGCTTGTCTTTCAATATTAGTTCATGTTCTGCTGGACGTGAGAGGGAGAGCTCGGTCCTCAAGCCCCATTGTCTTGAGTGATCACCGTGGGAAAGAGAGTACCCGGTGCCTTTGGCACTTTGTCGGCCCCATTGAATTGGGCATCCACACCCATTGGGTATCAAACTTTGGTCTTGCTGGCCCTCTACCAGCAAGGGTCCAACCCCACATCCTCCACTTGGCATCGCCAAGTCACCCCGGGCTTGGGTGAGCGACGAGAGAGCGGCGGCCCAAATTGGCATATCTAGATTGTGAATGTGTTTGCTTGCTTACGTCCAAGGGTGTGTCACATTACCGAGTCTTGGGAATTATCCCGAAATGGCCATGGCCTGACCTCGCCTCAGGCTGGCATTCCGATTAAACAGGACTCGTTTCACAGGCCGGATCCCTTCCGAGCCGCCCCTAGAATTCCCGCGCGTTCGACAGACAGTTGAACGGGTTCACCTCGATTCCCGCCGCGTTTCTACTACGGACCCGTGTCCGAACATGAAAAGACCCGTGAGCGACCAACATGGCCGACGGCTCCCACCCTGACATGGTCGTAACCCGACATTGCTCTAGGCCAATAGCATGTCGAATCGGATTCATCCTAATGGGATTTGTTCCCGCTCTTCCATTGAAGTTGCCGTGCACTCGGCGTATGTTTGTACGGGGTTGCTTCTATCTACGTCGTACCTTCGATTGGACACTTGTCCGAATATCAAGTGGTCCGCAAGTGACCGACAGAAATCGGAATAGAACGGGACGGCTCCCGTCATCCCTGGACCCTACACATAGGGATATCAATAAGGCCTTCGTGGGCTATACTGGGACCTCGGGTCTGTCCCGATTATGGTCACTGTCTGACCCATATCCTCGGCCTATAGCCCGCTCCCTTGAACACGTTTTTGGTTTTGGAATCTAGTCCAGGGACTCTTCCTCGCTGCCCTCCGGCACCGAGAACATTAATGATGCCCACGCAAGCCCCGTTTGGACCGCGGGAGGCGCCCCCGGTATGGTCCCGACTCGATCTCGCACCGGGCCAATAAATTCGCTAGTTTCCTGCTACACTAACTGAGATTTAACTGAGGGGTTTCAGTGTCTCAGAATAACATATTTGCCGTATCACGGCATACATATGTTCCAGGTCCTCCTGCGACGATTATGATATTTTCAAGCCGGACACCCGTCCGAATATTAAACGGTCTCCCGAATGACCGACACGTTTCGAACGCCCGCTTCCTAGACACAGGGCTTTTCAGCCGATTCAAGGGATATTCCCTCGTTGCCCCTTTGCACCAGAAATATTAATGACGCTCATGCTGGTCTTGTTTCGACCGCGGGGGGCCCACCGCAGTATGGTCGCAGCTTTCTCTTGCACCGGGCCAACAGATTTACTGATTTTTGACCGCTCCAACCGAGGCTCAACCGAACGTTTTCCGCTCTTCCGAACAATAAATTTGCCGTACCTCGGCACACATGCGTTTCGGTTTTCCCGCGACAACCGCGATTTTCTCAAGCCGGACATTCGTCCGAACATTAAATGGTCAGTACACGACCGACATGACCGCGAATGGTTTTCTTCTCGCCCTCGCGCGAGGATTTCAATACCTCGTAATAGACTTTTCATGCAATTAATTTCTTGGCCATGAGGCCCTGAATCTCGGCGATTAATCAAGGGTGTTCCCTCGTATGGGGGATGTAAATGACGCCATGACCTTTATGGCGCGGCGGGTTTTGGTCCCGACACGAACCACACAATCGTCTGACGAAGTCAGATCGAGCGCACCATGGGCTCTTCGGAGCCTGAATAAATTGTCACTTCAGTGACTAGCACGTCCACGCACTCAATAGACGAATGAACCACCCGAATAAACGAACCACTTAATAAGCGTGTCGAAAAGTGCATCCACAGGTGGTACCATCCACTCTGCACCAATGCATCAAGTACCCCTACAATGGGAAAGAGGAAAGAATCTTTGCTGACCTCCACCCTTTCGAAGTGTTCGAGTGTCACTTATCGGATGCCACTTTGTATTTGGAGAAGCTAAAGCAAGCTCCCCGAGTCACTCAGGACAAGGGAAAGAAGAAGGTAGAGCCTGACATCTGGTTTCCTCCACCATCGCCAGGCTATGTGGCTCCCCCTCAGGTGTCATTTATTTCGGAAGCAGAAGGGATATTCAGGGCCACTCCCCTTCCCATCTACCCTACACCGGGGATGCTGTACCTCGAAGACTTGCTGGAGGACGTCAGGGTCCCACCTGAGATCATCAAGCCTCTCACAGAGGCTGACTGCCAATTGGTCAAGCCGTTAAGGACCTTCGAGGTGCCTAACCCCGAGGGTCCGTCCACCATCTTCTATGTGACTAAAGAGCACCCGGTCAGGGTGGATGATGATTGTAAACTTCCCGATGAGTTGCACGATCCACTCGCCCTGATCATGGGACTTCCCGACATAGCCGGTGTGTAATCAAAATGACCAGGAAACAAGGCATCCCCTTTTGCCAGGTCTCCAGTCGGAAAGAAATGTTCAAGAAAATGTGGAACCTGTCGAACATGGACCGGAGGTTGTTACAAATCACCCGGCATCTGGGTTTGGGCTTCTCAATAGAACACTCCTATGAAGCCGATGCGATATCAGTCTTGGCTCCAGACTGCAATAGGCCCGCGGGTAATGCAGGCCCACGGGAAGTCAAAGACCATCGGCACCCTATGCCTCCGACCAACAAAGATCAAGATGAAGAAGTGTTCCTATGGAACCCACCTCCCTACCGGGACATGGGGAAGGTCCCGCCCTCCTCTGAAGGATCGACCCCGGAGGATCACAGCAACAGGGCGCCATTACCCTCGCCTAACAATGATGCAAAGGACGGGGAAGCGGGTCGCACTCCAGAGCCCCCTCGATGCGACTCTGCCCTGTTCACCCTGTGCTATCAGTAGCAGCGTGAGATCGAGATATTGAAGGCTCGATTGGCCGAAGTGACCGCACTTGTGTCTGACTTAATTGGGGGTATCTTCCGCCAGTAGAATATCGGCATGCACCAGTCCCCGAACACTATCCCAAACACCCCCATGCACTTGAAGAAGGGAGCAAGGGATACAGTCGTTTCTCCAGTCAGACGACCGACTGAACGAAATCCTACACTACAAGAGAGGATGCAAAGGCCTTACTCTTTCCCAAAGAACAAGACTTGAGGGATCTTTGACTGGGCCTGCCACTATGGCAAGGTCTCCCTCCCAAGGTCTAAAAGGCCGCAAGATGCCGGCAGAAGTGGCAACCCCCTGTTTTGCCCTTATCACCAAATACTGGGTCACCCTATCAAAGATTGCAACATCTTCAAGGATATTGCTCAATGCCTGATTGAGAGAGATGAGCTCAGAATGGGAGATTATGTAGTGGCTCCGTCGCGCCCCCATGTGATGGGCAGCCACGAAAGAAATATCTACATGGTGTCAGTTCAGCATCAGATTTTTGAAGGTGCAGCTGAGAATGAACAACCCCGGTCACCGGCAGTGGAGCAGTCCCCAGTGTGGCAATCAATCACCTCGGCTCCTACAGGAGCCGTCTACGATAACTACCAAGAAGATCCCGGAGAAGTCCTTTACTTCTCAGCGTAGGAGGACCCCTCGAAGCCGCAGCCAACGAGCCCAAAAGAGGGGGAAACAAGCAAAGCCTCACTGCCCAACAAGGCGGAGCAAGAGACGCCTATGGTGTCCTTGAGGCAGAAGATGGTGAAGATCAAGATTTCATCGACTTACTACCAACGCCGTCGAAAATTGAAGATGGCGGCCAGGCCACAGTAGATGAACTCATTGAAATTAACCTGGGTACGGAAAGCGACCCCAGGCCAACCTTTCTAAGTGCCCTTTTACCTCCACAGGAAAGGGAGTAGTATGTGAAGTTGCTGCAAGAATTCCGAGACTGTTTTGCCTGGAACTACAAAGAGATGCCCGGCCTCAGCCCCGGTGTGACTCAACACATTCTAGCTATCGATCCCAAGGTGGAGCCAGTGAAGTAGTCACCCCGGCGCATGAGGCCGGAGCTGATAAACCAGATTTGCAAAGAAGTGGACAAGCTCATAGATGTTGATTTTGTAACGAAAATCAGTATACCACTTGGTTGGCCAATATAGTTCCAGTGAAGAAGAAGAATGGACAGATCAGGATCTACGTGGACTTTCGCGACTTGAATAAAGCTTGCCCGAAAGATGACTTTTCGGTGCCCATCACCGAAGTAATGATTGATGCAACTACTGGCCATGAGGCCTTATCCTTCATGGATGGATCGTCCGGCTATAATCAAATCTGGATAGCTGAGCACGACCGAATTCATACGGCCTTCCGGTCGCCTAAAGGGATATTCCACTACAAGAGAATGCCCTTCAACCTCAAGAACGCTGGCGCTACATACCAACGGGCGATGACCAAGATATTCGACGAGCTGTTGTATAGCAAAGTTGAATGCTATATTGATGATTTGGTCGTCAAGACAAACAAAAGGGGGGACCACCTAAATGACCTCAGAGTCATCTTCGAGAGACTCCGATAGTATGAGCTGAAAATGAACCCAATGAAATGTGCCTTCGGCGTCTCCAGTGGGAACTCCCTCGGCTTCATTGTCTGATATAAGGGGATCGAGATCGACCCTTTTAAAATAAAAGCCATTCAGGAGCTAACCCCTCCGAAGAATTTGGGAGAGTTAAGGTCCCTGCAAGGCTGGTTGGCTTACATCCGAAGATTTATCTCCAATTTGTCAGGGCGCTGCCAGCCATTCCACAAATTGATGATGAAGAATGCACCTTTCAAATGGAGCCAGGAATGCCAGAGGGCCTTCGACCGGTTGAAGGATTACTTGAAGACCCCGCCTGTGCTGGGGGCACCCGTCAAGGGAAGGCCGCTTATTCTATATATAGCTGCCACCGAATGTTTGTTGGGGGCAATGCTCGCCCAGAACAATGATGAGGGAAAGGATACCGATTAAAAAGAAATTCGATGGGATTGGTCCCAACAGACCGAAATCCACGGTCCTTAATGGGCCTTGTGGTGGCCGTGAGATGAGTGCCCCTCGTAGGCTGGCCCTCGGAATTTTCCCTCTCTACTGGCCGTCCCGACTCGGATGCGATACCGAATCGGGTCGCGTGCCCCTCGCAGGCTAGCCCTCGGGGTCTTCGCTCCCGCTATGAGTCGCGCTGCCCGTCCACTCTCCACCCACAGACTTGGTGCCCCCTTATGCAGTGGTTTAAATACCAGCAATTGCCTAGGGAAAGGGAATAGAAGATCACGTAGATCAGAACAAAGGACTCTTACGAGGTCCGAAGCGGGATTTTATTCCGAGTCATGGCAGATGCCAAGCGGAAAGTACTCCTCCGGTGCCTATCCACCGAAGAGGCTTGGAAAGTTATGAGGGAGGTTCACGTCGGAACAGCTGGTGCAGACCAGGTAGGGCCAAAGATGAAGATTGAAATAAAGAAGCTTGGCTACTACTTGCCGACAATGTTTGACGACTGCTGCAAGTATGCTAAGTCTTGTCAAAAATGCCAGGAGCACGCGACGGTGCTCAGAAGACCGCCCGTGTCGCTGCACCCAACAGTGCCCAGCTGGCCTTTTGCCCAATGGGGAACAGACGTTGTGGGTCCACTACCTGCATCATCCGCTGGGTGCAAGTACATTTTGGCGGCAACCGATTACTTCTCCCGCTGGGCGGAAGATGTCGCTCTAAAAGAAGTGACCGGGGAAATCATCGTTAGATTTATCTGTCGCAACATCATATTCCGATTTGGCACCCCCAACCGAATTATCTCAGACAACGATAGTCACTTCCGCAACCAGAAGGTATACCGGCTAGCAGAGAAACACAAGATTGACAGGAGAACGTCAACCCCTTATAACCCACAGGCCAATGGCTTGGCTGAAGCTTTTAATAAAACTCTTTGTACTCTCCTGGCCAAAATTGTTAATTACAACAAAAGAGACTAGGAAGATAAGATGTACGAAGCCCGGTGGGCATATCGAATTGTATACAAAACTTCGATGGGTTGTTCACCCTTTTCCTTGGTGTATGGCTCAGAAGCAATTGTCTCCGTCGAGGTGAAAATACCCTCCCTTCAGGTCGCAATCAAGCACGGGTTGGTCCGGGAAGAGCAAACAAATGTCGAGCGAAGGCTCGAAGAGCTCTCCAACTTGGAGGGGAAACGGCTCCAAGCCCAGCATAACATCCAGGTCTATCAGGCCCGAATAGCGCGTGCCTTTGACAAGCTCGTCAAGGAACGTGAATTCAAAAATGGTGACCTCGTTATGGTCAAGAGAAGAGAAGTCATGGCTTCCAACCCCAAGGGCAAGCTAAATGAGAATTGGCCTGGACCCTATGTAATCCATAAAGTTTACGAGGGCAGAGCGTATGTAATCATCAATCATCGATGGGAGGTTCAGTTTTCACCCCTTAATGGTAGGCATTTGAGGTTATACCATGCTCTGATTCTCCCATTCAATGAATAATACATTTCTTCACCCCGCCGCGGGCGAATTTGCGTTACTATTGTCCAGATGGTTTGGCTACTATTTACCATACATTAAAAAAAAGAAGAAAAAGAAAGAAAAAGAAAAAGAAGAAAAAGAAGAAAAGAAGAAAAAAAAGAAAAGAGGAGAGGAACCAATTTCTCGTGAGTAACACCCGCTCCTGTCATCAAGAGCGCTTCAAGAGACAAACAAACCATATCAGTCTTTGACATCTTATCGGAGCTGACGAAAAACACCTCACCCGGACCTTTCGTTCTGGATTGGGGAATCAACCTTCTTCTTTACGTTGGCACCAGCCCCGTACCAATGAAGATACCAAGAGACAAACAAACTATGTCAGCCCTTGACATCTTGTCGGCACTGACGAAAGACACCTCACCCGAACCTTCGGTTTGGGATTGGGGAATCCACCTTCTTCCTTGCGTTGGCACCAGCCCCGTACCAACGAAAATATCAAGAGACAAACAAACCATGTCGGCCCTTGACATTTTGTCGGCACTGACGAAAAACACCTCACTCGAACCTTCGGTTTGGGATTGGGGAATCAACCCTCTTCCTTGCGTTGGCACCAGCCTCGTACCAACGAAAATATCAAGAGACAAACAAACCATGTCAGCCCTTGACATCTTGTCGGCACTGACGAAAAACACCTCACCCGAACCTTCTGTTTGGGATTGGGGAATCAATCCTCCTCCTTGCGTTGGCACCAACCCCGTGCCAACAAATACTTCAAGAGACAAACAAACCATTTCAGCCCTTGACATCTTGTCGGCACTAACGAAAGAACACCTCACCCGGACCTTCCGTTCAGGATTGGGGAATCAACCCTCTTCCTTGCGTTGGCACCAGCCCCGTACCAACGAATACTTCAAGAAACAAGCAAACCACGTTGCCCCCGGCACCCCATCGGTATGGACGAACAACCCACTTTTGACCGAGACCTCCCGTCTAGGTCATTGAATGAACAAACTCTTCTCTACGTACCAACGGGTGAAGAACAACCCACTTTTGACCGAGACCTCCCATCTAGGTCATTGAATGAACAAACTCTTCTCTCCGTCCCAATGGGTGAAGAACAACCCTTTTGACTAAGACCTCTGTCTAGGTCATTGAATGAACAGACTCGTCTCTCTATCCCTTCGGGTGATGAGCAACCCACTTTGGACCAAGACCTCCTGTCTAGGTCATTGAATGAATAAACTCTTCTCTCCGTCCCTTCGGGTGACGAGCAACCCCTTTTGACCAGGACCTCCCGCCTAGGTCTTTGAATGACTAAACTCTTCTCCCTGCCCCTCTAAGGTCGAATCAACCTATTCGGGTTAAACGCACCAGTGGGACCATGTGGTTAATTGCACGGTAGACATGGTGGAGTGGTCCTCTCATCCCTCCTCTGGAAGGGCGAGCACTCTCCTATGCTCCTACGCGAACCCCACTAGGCTCTCCCCGAATGAGCTATTAGTACAAACCTGTGCTCTACCACAGGGCAGGAGAAAGAAGGGAAAAGATTTTAGAATACCATACATACATAGGAGGCATATGAAACAATTGTATTCTATTCCTTTTTTTAAAAAGTTACATGGGCCTCGGGGCATACCCCAGTATTACGTACAAAAAGGGGGGAAAAGAGGAAGTAGAAGAAGAAGAGGAGGGCTGGCCGCTAGTCTATCCCCCGGAATATCTCCTCAAGAGGAAGGATCCTGACATAAGGAAAGTTCATCATTTCGCGTAGCCAGTTCTCCTGTGCCTCGAGACGCTCTAACTCTGTTGTCACTGTAGACACGCCAAAATTGACGTTATGTTGATCAAATCTCATGTCATTATATAAACGCCCCAAGTGGACTTCAATATTCCCATAACATGAAGTTTTTCTTTTTTTTTTGTGAGTTTTATGCATTTTTCCCGCATTTTTCGTGATTCACGACCTAACGAAGGGCGTTACTTTCAAAAGTCACGACCTGTCATAGGGCGTTTCAAAAAAAGGGACGACCATAGGTGAGGGCGTCAATTCCTGGTATTATCCGTTAATTTCTGGAATTATCTATTTTCAAAATAAAAAGCTTTTCCTGAGTAACGTCCTTCCTCAGGGCGTGTTTTTAAGCAACGCCGTTACTTCAGGCGTGTTCCAGGAACTTCTAAACAAAGAAAGTTTTATTTCCAAAATTAAATCCAGGAAGAAACGGCCTTTCCTAGGTCGTGTTTCAAGAAACGTCCTGTGGCAGGTCGTCAATTCATAAATCGACGCCCTGGCTTGAGTCGTGTTTCATCCAGAGTCCTTCCTTTTTCCATCTTTCCCTCACAGTTCCCTACCATCCATAGGACTCTTGCTCGATCTTGATCCTTCCCTGGATGCCTCATTGCCTGTTCTTATCATTTCCTTGGTTTGATCATCCGATTGAAGCATTATAAAAGGAAATATCATTCGATCGTGAAAAAGGTTAACCGGGTTAAGCATTCAAAGCATTTGAAGTATTCAGAAGGTTGAACGCCTGCTTCCACTCCATCCCTCTGCATCAGGGGCGTGCTTCATCCATCCCTCTGCATCCGTTCAATACCTTCACGGCTTCCCTTTACTCTCGTCAGGAAGAGCAGGGCTATCGTGCTTATTTCATTTGTTTTTCTAAGCATATTCATCATCACTGTCATCCTGTCATTAGTTTTCTTATTGCATTACATATCAACATGTCATATCCTTTCCCTAGTTCTCTTCTAGGGGTTTTAAAAAAAAAACAAAAAAAAAGGTGCGCACGTTGATGTCTTTTCATCATTTCATGATTAGTTTTGGATTGATACTATAGCACTTTGGCTGATCCCTCTCTCTTTTGCTTGTTTTCATTGTCTTTTTACAAGGTAATCAACTAAGAAGACCCACTTCATCGGCCGGCCGATTGAAGTTGGAGGAGGAAATCCACATCCATCCCGCATCCTAATTTCCATCAGGTACGCGCGATCTCCTTTTTCTTCTTATTGAGGTAACCCCTCTGGCGATCACATCATCTCCACTTTAGCACCTCGTGCTATTTTTATTGCGTTCTTTTGCATTATTTATCCCATTATCATATTTAATTTCCCCAACAAAGAGCGAATTTTAATCCGATCTACAAATTGGCGATCACGGTGGGACTTCCACTGTTTTCTTTATTGATTACCATCTCCATTGGCACCCTCGTGTGCCCTTTCCCCTTGACACCCTCGTGTGTCCTTTCCCCTTAGGCACCCTCGCGTGCCCTTTCCCCTCGGTACCCTCGGTACCCTTTCCCTTGTGCCCCTCGGGCACCCTCCATTGTGCACCCTGCACGCTCCTGGGATCAGTCAATTGTTGCTTATTAACGCCTTCCATAAGGGCGTCTTTTGATTTAACGCCCCTCACAGGGACGTGTTTTATTGATTAACGCCCCCTTTCAGGGCGTGTGTTTATCGCATCTGCTGGCGTTTGGTTTGCTCATTATATCGTCTGATATTTAACGCCCCTCTCAGGGACGTGTTTCGTTGATTAACGCCCACTTCCAGGGCGTCTTTTACCATAACTGCTGTCTGCTGCATGCTTATCATATTGTCTGTGAATTAACGCCCCTCTCAGAGGCGTTTCATTTATTATCAGCGCCTTTCATTAGGGCGTTTCTCTTTTATCATAACTGCTGTCTGCTGCATGCTTATCATATTGTCTGCGGATTAACGCCCCTCTCCGAGGCGTTTCATTTCTTATCAGCGCCTATCATCAGGGCGTTTCTCTGAGTTTTGACGCCCTCCTGTGGAGGCGTCCTTTCTTTATAACGCCTCACCTAAAGGTGTGTTTTCCTACCGTCTGTGAGCCCCTCACAGAGTTTAACGATAGCCACGCTGCCGTGTCTTCATCTTGTCACGACCTACCGCAGGGCGTGTCTTTCCTCCTGCTGTGAAAACGACCTTTCCCAGGTCGTGTCTTTACTGTTTCCTTCTCACAAATACTGCTTCCTGTGTTTAGTTCTTATTCGTTGCTTGGCATCTGTCTTGATATTATATTCCTGCTTGGATTATCTTGTTTGTTGGTTTGGTTGAGAGACCTCCTCTCTCTACCCTAGGATCCACACACCCTTCTTGGAATCGGGACGACCCTCCATTGAGCATTCCGTCTCTTTGGACCGAAAATCCCTTTTCCAAGACCTCCATAAGTCCCCGCACCCGTGGATTCCCTCACGGACGCCGGGCTGGTTGTACCCTTGAAGTACCTGGAGTTTAGAGAACCTATGCGTTGTTAAAGAGAGAGAAAAACTTAGTTGACCCGGAGGTTACACTTGGATCAAACTAGGTCTCATTTGGCAAAAGAGTGAATTTTCACAAATAATCCACTCTAATTCAAACATCAAACATTAAAATCTTGCGTTTCTTGTCAACCTTGTTTGCATAAACATAGTTGGGTGAGTTGATTGCTTTGTTTGGATTAAATATTTTGTGATAGTTCCTTCATTAAACACTCTCTCTCTTAAGAATGAAACTTCGTTCAGGTAAAATCATCAACATGTCAGGCAACGGGTACTCTTATGATGATGAGAATGAGAACATATTTGGTCAATATGAGGACCCTCTCCAGGATTCCGTTTATTATGAAGGGAACTACCTCCCTCCTCACCCCCATTATTCACAAGTTCATGTGGTCGATACCACTAATCATGAGGCGGACCCTTCGTCTCAAGTTCCATCTTCCAACACTTCGGGGAACCCTTCCCCATCCATTAATGTCACAGATTTGATCCAAGCTCTCTCCCAGTTGGATGACTCCCAGCGGCAAGCCATTCAGGCCGCCTTGAAGGGGAAATCCGTCCCTTCGTCTTCTTCTAATCCCCCTCCGGCCGTGAGTGGCCATCAGATTGTTAATGATCAGGCAGTCTTGCATCTCCCCTCCTCTCGTCCACAAACACCTACTGCGGCCATGCCGGCCCAGCAGGCGAGCTATTCAGCGGTTAGGCATCAATCTTACCAACCTCCTCGGATTCTACGAACGCCTATACCGCATTCTTTTGCTCAGAATCAGGCCCCGGTCGAGCCCGATACCAACACTCTCTTGCTTCAGAAGCTGGCCAGCATGGAGGAGCAGCTCAAGAAGGTTACAGCGACTAAGAATGCTCCAGAAATTTCTCTTCCTACGTTGCCGGTGTTCCATTTACCACCTTCTGAAATGCCGAATTTCCGGCGATATAATGGGACGGGCAACCCATTCATTCATTTAAAGGATTTCTGGTATGAGACTTCCTTTTGGCAAGACAATAAGGCCTCCCTGGCCTACTTATTCAGGCGATCTCTTGAGGGGCCAGCCCTCGAATGGTTTTATTCTTTGGAGCCAGCTGATGCCGGCGATTTTGATGTTATTCAAAGAAAATTCTTGCAAAAGTACAGAGACCGGGTGGGACCTTCCCTTTCTGTTACAGATTTAGTTGCCGAGAGGATGAAGCCCGAGGAGGACTTCATCGTATTTGCTGATAGGTGGCGGTCTATGGCCGAGAAATTGAAAGACACATTGTCGGAGCAGGAGCAAGTAAAAATGATTATTTCTAATGCAACTCCTCAATTCCGGCACATTTTGGCCATGAATTGGCTGACAACTATGGAAGAGCTCTATGAAAGAGCTCGTTATATACAAACACAAATGAAGGATTCGCCCATCATGGGCATGTTTGAGCCGAAGCCTCGGCTATTTAAGAAGAATACGAATGTCAACAGCGGGCCCACGACTGAAGGCACTGTCACAAATGAGCAGGTTGGCGTAGTTGGCAACCCCCATCATCAAGCTAACCTACGTCCACCACCGCCTCCACGACAGAACCCTCATTTTAACCCTACTCCACCACCCCAATTCGCACCTCAACGCTCCTTCGCTCCACCGCAAAACCAAGCCCCCCGCATAGACCCCCCAGCTCCACCACAATACCATCAAGTGCCCCCACCTGCCAACTATGGCCAACAACAACAACGGAGACCGCCACTTGGCCCCAAAAGGGACCACTATCCTCCACTCCCTGAAAGTCTCCCTGATATTTTTAATGCCCTGATGGCTGCCAACTTGCTCGCCTTACCAAGGGAAAGAACCGTGTGACCCGCTAATGTTGACACATCTCGTTATTGTGCCTTTCATCGCGGCCCTGGTCACAACCTGAATTGTTGCTTCCACTTTAGAGATTACATCTACGATCTAAATGACCAGGGTGACATCAATTGGGATGAGATGAGACAATTCATAGCCGCTATGAAAGAAAGAAGGGCTTCTCGGCAACAGCAAAATCAGCAACAACAGCAGCCAGCTCCGCAGCAAGTTCAGCCACAGCAAGCTCCAGTACCCCAGCAGGATATGGGGATCGTCCGTAATCCATTGCCGGAGCATGCTCCTAATCAACACGTGAACCCTGTCACGTCTCTCTACGAGGTGGAGAGAGGGCAGGGATGGCACGAAGAAAACGCCTCTGTCGGGGCATTTCACCATGATCCAACTCAAAATCAAACTCCGCGCCTTTTGCGCACCCTCCCTTCTTCTTCTATTCTTCAATCGAGACGTTCTCTTTTACGCCCCGTCAACCCATCTACCCCCACCAATTCCATAGCCTTGCCGGCTCGCTCTCTTCTTACCCGCCTACCACCTCCACAACCTACCGCACCACCTTCCACCACCAACTCTATACCTCCGCCATCCAGGCCACTCCTACTTCGCTCACCTCCAGCACCCGCTACCCCCTCTACCACTCCTACACCGGAAAGGGTTCCCCCGTCATCAGTTCAACCACCTTTTGTGCCACGATCTCTCCTTATTCCACCACCTGCCAATGCTCCTCGCATTCGGATATCTCTCCCTTCTCCCACGCCTCCTGCGGGGGTGTCTCCGTCAAATGTTCCTCCTACACCTCCTACGGAGGCGCCCTTTTTAGTGAATTCCCCTTTGATATCCCCTAGCAGGGTTTCTGCTACCAACATTCCTTCTTCTTCTTCCAACCCTCCTCCTAATGTTGCCCCGACAGAGGCGCGTCAACGCGTAGCGCCACTCCGCAGTGGACGGATATTCCACCGTATTTTCCCACAGAGAGAGCTAGAGACTGTGCAGGGGCCACAAGAGCAAGAGCAGGAACAAGATTCAGTGCCGGGGACTCAGTATGATTTATTAAAGCACTTGGACCGCACTCTAGCCAGAATCTCCATTCTTGAATTGATCAAGAGGTCCACCACTCATCAGCTGGCCCTGAAGGAATACCTGCAGAAAGTCATGGTCAATGAGGACCTTCCGGTTGAACAGATAATTACAGTCTTGACCCCTACTAGTAGTCAGCCGGCAATCATATTTCATGAACATGAGTTAGCACCTCTACCGGCAAGAAAATATGCCCTATGTATTACGGTTGATATCAACAAGGTGGCTGTCAAGCAGTGTTTGGTAGACACCGGTGCATCTATCAATGTGTTGCCACCGAGCACTCTGAAGTTATGCGGTATCTCTGAGAGCCAGATTCGGCCATCTACTATTACTGTCACGGCATATGACAATACAAAGAAACCTCCTCTGGGTATGATTACTCTCAAAGTCAGTTTGGGTCCAGCCACCATTACAGCAGATTTTCATATTCTGGATATGGATCCGACCTTTAATGGCATTCTGGGTCGCCCTTATATTCAGCAGCTTGATGTAGTGCCCTCTACAAATCATCAATGCCTCAAGTTTCCACACAAGGGCCGCATTATCAAGGTGACCAGCGTGCCGATCTTGCCAGAGGAAGACATTCATGTAGCTTCATCAGTTCCTTCCATATGGCCTGCCAACAAGCCGTTATTATCTGTGCTGGACCTTCCCCATCCACGGCCGATGCTATCTGAGACTGTTACCACAGTTGCTATGACACCCCTGCCTTCTAAGGGAAGAAGAAAAAGAACATGATTAAAACCCCTGGTTGGAACATTCTATTAAAAATGGGATATCAAGACGGCAAAGGCCTGGGTATCAATTGTCAGGGCAAGATTAGGCCCATTAAGCCTCAAAAGATGATTGCACGAGGGGGCTTAGGCTACAAAGCACCGGGCAAAAATGAAGGAGAGCCGTGGGCTGTTATGACGTCCACCTTCAAGCCAGATCGCCAGCCTCTCACCTGGACTTTAAAGACACATTTTGTTACCGGTGGCATTCAGAATAATGAGCAGACCACCGTCATTACTTCATTGCTGGATTGTCAGGATGTTCACGCCAGACAGTTTGCTCGTCATATTGCACCACTGGCTACCTACAAGGCCCTGGAGTCTTTAAGGCCGGACAAAAGAAGGAAAATGGACGATCCGGAATGTGATTGGTACAGGTGGTTCGACCTGAATGACATCACTATTTCTTTAAGCCGCCTGTTCATGCCGACAGATCCGGAATGGCCGCCACTCATACAAGAATTGATTGAAATGCCAGCCGCAATCACAGACAAGAGACAGTTGTTAAGTGACTACACAGATACTGGGGAGCCAGATGTCCCCTTTGAAGAAGGATTTTTTGTGGACAGGCTGTGGGCCGGCCTCTTTTCTCTCACTTCCATGCATCCCACTGTTCTGGCTTCCTTATACTCTTGCTGGTTTGGTCGCGTGCCACGACCATCTCCGATTACCATCAATTTTGCTCCAAACTCAGTCCAGTTCTCTCTTCCGATACCTCCTTCGCTCCTCGAGCGATTTGCTGAAATCTCCATCACGCCCCCGAGAGGGCCATCTTTGATTAAATCTTTCTCTGATCTTGCAATTTCCACTCCTCCTGCTATTTCCCCTTCACATTGCTTCCTACTGAAAAAGAAAATAAAAATAAAGGAAAAGACAAAAATGAAAAAAAAATGCCAAATCTCCAACATTCCAATCCTCCATTTCTATTGAGGAGACCTCCTATTTTTCTCCCGAGTGCGTCCCGACCCAGGGGCCGCTCCTTCAGGATTCCTTGATCAATCTTTTCTCCCCCTCTGGTGAGGGGCCTTCCTCTGTATCACCTCCTGTATCCGCTTTTTCGTCTCCTTCCCCTGATCAAGCTAGTTGTTCCTATTCTTCCTCCTCTCCCTCTAATAATAAAAATCAGGGGATAGTTCCACATAAGAAGGCCAAGGGTAGGCAGATTCCCCGAAGATTTTTGTTGGAGTTGGCCATCAGATGCCAAGCTTGTTTAGCTCTCCCGGAGTTTGTGGAAGATCCAATTATCCTGCCAGAGTTAGAATATGAAGATGTTATTGCTTCTTATGAGGGTTTGGGCGTTTATGAAATATTGAATGATGAAGACCCTATTGAAGAGGGGGACGAAAATTATGAAGAATATGAGGACGAGGCTGATGCTTTTGCTAGTGGAATGAGAAGATTCGACGAACCATCAGCCTCCGTAGAAGAACCTACTAAAGAAATTAATCTGGGTACCGAGGAAGACCCTAGGATTGTCCTCATTAGCAAGAATTTGCCGCCCTCCGAAGAGGAGGCGCTCATTTTAGTTCTTCAAGAATACAAGGATACGTTTGCTTGGAGTTATGAGGATATGCCTGGATTAGACCCTGCGCTCGTTGAACACCGCCTTACACTTAAGCCAGGGTCTGTCCCGGTCAAACAACGGTTGAGGCGTTTCCACCCTAACATGGATTTAAAAATGAAAGAAGAGGTCGATAAGCTCCACAAAGCTAGATTTATTAGAGTTGTCCTTTACCCCAATTGGGTGGCTAACATTGTCCCGGTTATGAAGAAAGATGGGAAGGTTCGGATTTGCATAGACTTCCGGGACCTCAACCGAGCATGTCCTAAGGATGACTTCCCCCTCCCTCATATTGATGTTCTAATCGATAACACGGCAGGATTTGAGACTCTCTCTTTTATGGATGGCTTTTCAGGTTATAATCAAATTTGTCTGTCTGAAGAAGATCAAGAGAAAACATCATTCACTACACCATGGGGCACTTATTGTTATGTGGTCATGCCCTTTGGACTTAAGAATGCTGGAGCCACTTATCAGAGGGCTATGATGGCTATTTTTCACGACATGATTCACATCTATATTGAGGTGTATGTGGATGATCTGGTTGTAAAATCAAGGACAAGGATTGAGCATCCTGGGGTTCTAGCTAAGGTTCTACAGAGGTCGCGAGAATATCAATTAAAAATGAACCCCAAGAAGTGCGTATTTGGCGTTTCTTCAGGAAAGTTGCTTGGATTCATTGTCAGTAAGAGGGGAATTGAAGTTGATCCCAACAAGGCAAAGGCCATCAGAGATATGCCCCCTCCCAGGAATTTGAAGGAAGTTCGAGGATTAATCGGGAGGTTACAATTTATTCGCCGCTTTGTCTCCCAGCATTCACAAAGATGTAGGCCGTTTTACGAGCTTACTAAGCCGGGAGTTAAGTTTAGTTGGGATGACAAGTGTCAGGCAGCCTTTGACGGATTAAAGGATTATTTGGCCAATCCACCTGTCCTGAGGCCGCCAATTCCAGGCAAACCACTTGTTCTTTATGTTTCTATCCTGGATGACTCTGTAGGCGCTGTCTTAGCTCAAGTGGATGAAGAAGGTAAGGAGAGGGCAGCATACTACTTGTCTAAACTTCTTAACCTCTGTGAGCAGAGGTACTCAGCCATGGAGAAGACTTGTGCAGCTTTGGTTTGGGTAGTTCAGAAATTAAAACACTATTTCCTAGCTCACGAGGTTCACCTCATTGCACGCATGAACCCAATTAAATTCCTCCTTGAAAAATCTGTCCTCACTGATCGATTAGCACGCTGGCAAAGCTTCCTTTCTCAGTTTGATATCACTTACATCCAGCAGAAAGCTATCAAAGGCTACGCCATCGCCGAACACCGTGCTCATCACCCTCTCCCCCGCTTTGATCCGGTCAATTCAGAGTTCCCAGATGAAGAACTAATGTCCATCAATCAACCCCACGATCCTATGTGGACATTACATTTTGATGGAGCTCTAAATTCTCAAGGAAGAGGGATCGGCATGGTTCTTTTAACACCTGAAGGGGTCACCATTCCATTTGCTGCTCGGCTCACTTTCCCCGTCACCAACAATATAGCTGAGTATGAAGCTCTTTTGGCTGGTCTTCAAACCGCTCATCGATATGGCGTCACCCATTTGAGGATTGTCGGTGATAGTCAGCTCATCCTGCGCCAGGTGTTGGTCAAGTGCCGCACTATCAATCCTAAGCTTAAGCCCTACCAGGAACTCGCTTCAGCTTATGCCAAACTCTTCACTAAATTGATCTTCATTCATGTCCCGCGTAGTCAGAACATTCTAGCTGACGCTCTTGCTTCTTTAGCTTCTGCTTTAGTCTTCCCTCCTGAGCGTGATTTCCATGTCCCTCTGATTCATCAGCGTGACACTCCAGCTATTAAGGATCTTGCTTTCCTTGATATTAGGGATCAGGTGCTCGAGAAGGCCAAGCAGAAAGAAACTCTTAAAGGCAAAGAGGTCATGCTTTTGGACTGGGAAGAAGAGTTAGCTGACGAAGAGAAGCCTTGGTATTATGAGATTGCCAGATACTGTAATAATCAGTCTTATCCCGAAGAAGCCACTGCAGAAGAGAAGAAAGCAATTAGAAGAGTGGCTCAACGTTATACTTTGGTTGGAGGTGTGCTCTACAGAAGAGGGCTCACCGGTGTTTTATTGAGATGCCTCGATGATGATGAATCTTGGAAAGTTATGGAAGAGGCGCATTCTGGTGTGTGTGGTGGTCATGTGAACAGCCAGATGCTAGCTAAGAAAATCCTGAGGCTAGGTTTCTATTGGCCAACTCTAGAAGAGGATTGCTCTATCTATGTTCGTAGGTGTGTTAAGTGCCAACTGCACGCCGACAAAATTCATTCCCCTGCTTCTTCACTCCATCCTACTTCCTCTCCATGACCTTTTTCCATGTGGGCTTTTGACATCATTGGACCTCTTGGTGACTCGAATCTCCTCACGAAGCAAAAATCATTCATCCTCACGACAACGGAGTACTTCACCAAGTGGGCGGAAGCGGAAGCTTACGTGGAAATTAAAGCATCAACTGTCTGCAAATTCATCATGAAGAATATCATCACGAGGTTCGGCATCCCGAGCACCATCGTCACCGACAACGGACCTCAATTTATCTCTCAAGAGCTCAAGGAACTCTGCAGCAGGTATAACATTGCATTGCATCATTCTTCTCCCCATTATCCGCAGGGCAATGGCCAAGTAGAGGCAACTAACAAAACTTTGATCAAAATCGTTAAAAAGACGTGTGAGGCTAATAAATTTTCGGACTGGCCAGACAAGCTGGTTGAAGCTCTTTGGGCCTACCGCACTTCCATTCACACTCCCACTGGGCAAACCCCTTTCGCCCTCACTTATGGGATGGAGGCAGTAGTCCCTTATGAGATTCTTATTCCCTCTCTGCGAGTACAATTGGATGAGGAACTTTCTATTGATGAACGTCGTGATTCACTCCTTGCCCAATTGGAACTCCTAGATGAGAAGCGTCTGGTCGCCGCTGAGCATGCGCGCATTTATCAAAATAGGCTCTCACGTTTTTACCAAAAGAAAGTAATTGAGAGAAAATTTAAAGTCGGTGAGATGGTAATCAAAAGAATTTTTGTTAAGCCAGGTGGCCCCCGCTCAAAACTCCAACCAAATTGGGAGGGACCGTTCGTTATAAAAGAAGTTTTTCCTGGCAATGCTTATAAACTAACTAATGCTGAAGGTGAAGAGTTAACTCACCCTTGGAATGGTTTGTATCTTAAGAAATACTACCCCTGATTTCCCAAAATCCACAAAAAATGAATATTTTCCAAAATCCAACAAAAACAAAAAAAAAATGATGAATATTCTTCAAAATCCAACAAAAAAAATAAATATTTTCCAAAATCCAAAAAAAATGGAATATTTGCCAAAATCCAAAAAATATATAAATTACGAAAGCGAAAGAAAAAAACAAAGAAATTTCAAAAAAAAAAAACAAAAAAAGAGGCTTTCAAAATTATTGCCATGGCACACAAAAGATCAGGGCCCGAAAGGTCAAAATTCAGAATTCATTTATCAGTCTTGGTAACTTAAAAATGGGGTTGATTCCCGCACACACTACACGCTTTATTCTTGAAACTCAAGCAGTGCAAAATCTGATGGAAAGTCAAAAACCTGACTAAAAGTGAAAGACAACACCCGTTCTTTTCTTCTTCGGTCCATAAGGGAGGAAGGAAGACCTCGAGGCAGATGCGCCAAGCCTGTCCGCCGCCCTAGTAGGTGGAAGTCAAGGCCCAAAAGGGAGCAAATGTCACAAAAAGCCCAAGTACAATTAGGTTTATTTTCATCAATGCAAATCAATTCCAAAGTGAAAGTCAAGTTATGAAAAGAAAAGCATGTCAAGAAGGCAAAGTCCCCGCAAGGAAAACCTTGGACGTATGCGTGCATTATAAAGGGGCAAAAAAGGTAACAAATTTCCCTACGCCAAAGACCGAACCCCAACAGGCATAGGGCAGGGGAGGTAACTTTACCTTGAGCATCCCAGAACCCCTTATGGGCTTCCCTTATATTTTCTTCCTTTCTATGTGGTAAAGTCACGAACTGGCAGGATGGTCAAGACGAACTTAAGAAATTGCACTGTGCGAAATCTCGAATATAAGTCAACTTCGAGCACGTCGACTCCCTTTTAATTATTCAAGAAAGATTAATGAATCCTAGATGGTGGCCGTGTAGGGCTCGCGATCTGGATAGCTTGTCAATCTTGTTTGAAACTTCATCTAATTCACGCCTTTCCCTAAGGCGTTATTAATTTAACTCACGCCCTTTTGAGGGTCGTCTTTATCAAATTAACGCCCTTGTTCAGGTCGTCTTTTCACCAAATTCCAAGATCCTTTCAAAAGTGCACGCCGTCTGCGAGGGCGTCTTTCACCTGAGTCACGACCTAATCTAAGGCACGTTTTTCAGGAAAATAACGAAAAAAAATATATAAATACATTCTTCATTCGTATGCTCGCATTCTATCTGTGCATATTTTTAATTTATTATTTGCATACGTGTGCTTGCATGATGCATCTCCCCTTTATTGGTTATTTCATTTTACCTTATTTAATTAAAGGCTTGGCCCCTTGACCCATTATTAAGGTCAGAATATTGACACCCCTTGCTCGCCGGGCAAGGGGCCAAGTCGAACAGATGAATTAACCTGTTGGTTCAAGTGAAAACCACAGCTGCAGATACAGGGTAAAGTATAGCAAACACAAGGAACGTGGAAAGGAAAAGTACACAAACACAAGTCCACAA
Source organism: Amorphophallus konjac (assembly GCA_022559845.1). Lineage (NCBI taxonomy): Eukaryota > Viridiplantae > Streptophyta > Magnoliopsida > Alismatales > Araceae > Amorphophallus > Amorphophallus konjac. Next base: position 40,273,737 of record CM040122.1, read on the forward strand.
CCACACAAGTGCTCAGGTAACAAAAGCGCAAATCTCCCATATATATATATCATCATGTCTATCATGTACAGGTGTGAGGGTGGAGGAGTACAAGTACAAAACTCTCAGCTCTCACCTCCACCCTGCTCTACTCTCCTACTCTCAACCTCCTCCTCACCGTCCCGAGCTGGCGCTGGTGGAGGAGGCATAGGCCCCCGTGAAGAAGCCGGAACCCGAACGTGTCCCCCTGTCTCGCTCCTCTCTCGGAGGGAAGAACCCGCCACGAAGGTGGAGCTGGTGAAGGAGTACCCCGCAGCCCGTGCTCGCTCACGGCCTCGCTGCAACCGCTCCTCGGACACTCGCAGCCGCTCCTGAGAAAGGATCAACTGGGTCCTCGAGTCGGCTAGCTCTCGCTCCCGTGCTGCTGCCTGCTCCTGGAACCGGGCACGCTCCGCCTGCTGAAGCTCAAGGAACTGGGCACGCTCCGTCTGGTGCTCCGCACGCTCCCGGGCACGCTCACGCCTCTCCAGCTCAAGGGTCACCCGCAGCTCCGCCACGTCCTGAGGAAGCTCCTCACGACGCCTCGCAGAACGCTCCAACTCTATGATCCGCTGCTCGCGGATCGCCAACTCGGTACGCGCCGCTCGCAGCTGTGCACTCTGAAAATAGGCAAACAAATCGTCAAGATCGACAATTCAATGAAGCAAATAAACAACACATGGTTGAAGGTAAAACACTCACCTGCAAGGACGTAGCCTGCTGTCCATCACAGACACAAGCAAGGGCGGCTCAGAGCTCCTCAGTCTGCAACAGAACTTTTATCAGTACATAATGCCATATTTAATCAATAAATGAACTAACTGAGTTTGAGTTCAGAATTTACCTGCGAGGCGAGATCCCGCTCTGCTGCCTCAGCCCGTGCAACCGCTCCAGCTAGCTGCTCTGATAGCGTGGTCACCTCCGCACTAGGTCCCCTCGAGCTGCAGGCCTCACCTGGGTCTCTCCTCACCGCTCCCTGCTGGGCACGCTGCATTCATTAAGACCGTCAGTGGCTTATCATTAATCAACAAAAATCCATTTGCATATAGGAATAATTTAAACACTCACCATGGCCTCCAGGTCTGCCCGTGTGGCGGCTAGCTGGTCCTCCAGGCCGTGTAGATGGGCCTGGGCATCCATCGCCGCGATGTCTCGCGCATCCTGCATCCATTACATGTTAGTCACATGATAGAAACATAAGTATTTGCATTCAATTTAGAAATAATTGCATTCATACATACCCCTAAGACCCTCATCTGGGGTCGACCGGCGTATACCTCCCAGTAGCGCCGGAGGTACTCGGAGCTGTCAGTCGCACGAGAGGTGACTCTGGTCTCGCCACGCTGCCAGTCGGCGTACTGCTCCTCAAAACGTACCCTCCAGTCGATCGCCTTGGTGCGACTGCGGGTCTTCTTTCCTATGCCCCGAGGCTCTCCGACCTCGATCCATTCCTGGGGCAGGCCCAGGGTCCTCATCACCAACCGAAGCCGTAACGGCTCGATCTCACTCAGATAGTGCAGCCACAGCTCACGCCCAAAGCGAGGTCGCCCCGATACGACCCAAGGTTGGCCCTCATCCGTCATATCCTCGTAAGGCCTCCACTGCACCTGCATTCATACATATCATTATCATTTCATCATAATCAATTCAAATCAACTCAAAAGAAATGCATATCATTTATTCATACATACCAGCGAGGGAGGGAAGTCGCGGAACTCTCTCCGTAGAACCCACAACTCGTAGTCGAGTGGGGCACCGAAGACGACTGGTAACCAGCGTCGCGCCAGAGGGAAGGATCCCTCAGCTCCCGGCCGTGGGTCGACGCGCCCCATCGGCATGTACAAGTGGCTCCACACCTGCATCCATGCATTGCATTAGTAAGGCATTCATATGCATAAAAAAGAAAAAAAAGAAAAAAAAAAGGGAAAATAAATACCTGAAGAAAAGGTAAGAAGCCACTGACGGTCGTCTCACGTCCTGTCCCTGTGGACAGGTCCGTCAGCAGGTGTGCCAGCAGCGCTGCAGCCCAAGCATAAGTGCCAACTGTCTCCAGGTCCTCAAGGATGCCCAAGAAGCGGCAGTTGATGACGTCGGCTTTCGTCCCCAGCAATAATCTCCCGAGCAGCAGCAGCAGGAACCTCCTCAGGTCTCGATCCGCTCTCTCATGGTCAGTCGGGTCCTGGCAGCATACCGCTCTCACCCCGTCGGTCAGCCTCTGTGCAAACTCACCTAAAGTCTCCCCTGACCTGTGCCTGGCATCTCCTAAACCCATCACCGTAGTCAGGTCTGTACGGAAGATGGTCCTACACTCGCTCGGTACCTCATAGACCATATCCAGCCCTAGTAACCTCTGGGCCATCTCCGTGTACTCAGGATAGGTGAACCCACTCACAGCCTCACCATCCACCCTCAACCCCGTAATCCTAGTCACATCCTCTAGGGTAGGAACCATGTGCCCCCAGGGCATCAGGAAGGACCGGCTCACCCTATCCCAACGTTCCCGTAAAACCTGATGAGTGCTAGGTCGGGTCTAAATGGCTCGATGGATAGGAAAGCCCCGAACCCCATAGCATCTACCCTAACCCTCTGGAAGTCGGGGAGACCCTGGTATGCTGCCCAGACCATGACCCATGAGATACGGGTCCTCATCAGCCCATGCACGCATTAAAGAGAAGAACTTTGCTCAATTGTTTGGTTAATCTTGTGTAATTGCATTTGGTTTTGCCTGGGCATTGATCTTAATGTTTTGAAAGTCACGACCCTCCTCAGGTCGTTTCTTAGTAAATTCACGCCCCTAAAGGGGGCGTTTTTCTATTAAAGTAACGTCCTGGCTGAGGGCGTTTTCCATCTTTGAAACGCCTCTGTGTAGGGCGTGAACATGTTGTTAATTTCTAAAAATCCTAAAATGTTTTCAAATCACGTCGTTGGCTGGGGCATTTTCCATTTAGGACCGTTCAGTTTAAATAAAGAGTTAATGAAGAGACGCCCTCTGGTTTGGGCGTTTCCTGTTAAATCACGCCCTGGTGAGGGGCGTGGCTTTCATGATTTTCAGATAATTCAAATAAAAATGGCAGCATGCGAAATAATTAATGAAAACATTTAATGGGCATGGAATTAATGAAAAATCATAATTTTTGAAGAAACGACATGCTTCAGGGCATTTTTCGTGAAGGTTAATTAATTTTCAGAAAATAAAAGAAATTTATGCCCTGGGTCAGGGCGTTTCGTTTGTGATTAATGCCCCCATGGGAGGCGTTTCTTTTCTGAGTTGCAGGTTTCGTGCCCGAGGGCCATGAAAAATCAAGAAAAATAAAAATAAAATAAAATAAATGGAATTGAGGAGGGGGAACCTACCTTTTTGTGCTTCTGGGGTTGTGGCCGAGGCAGTGGCCGTCTGGGCCGCCGGAGTTGACCCCGGGGAGCGACCGCCGCCGTGGGCGGTGGTCCACCGTCTTCTTCTTCTTCCTCTCCCTCTTCTTCATCTTCTTCTTCTTCTTCTTCTCCACCTTCGTCTTCTCCTCCTTCTTCTGTTGGTGCTCCGTCAGCCTCGTCGCCGCCGGCCACCACCGGTTCCTCTTCAAAAGCCACGACGATGAGTTCCTCCGCGGCGGCCTCTTCTTCGGCGTGGGCAGCGTCGAGGTCAACCACCTCTGGAGCGGCCACCCTTTGGCGTTTGGCCATGGCTAGGGCTAGAGGGAGGAAAGATTGAGAGAGTGAGAAAGGGAATGAGAGAGATGGGAGATTGAGAGAGAGGCTTCGGGGGGGTCTTCGGTTAGGGTTTGCAGAAGGGGGGAAATGAGGACGAGAGGAAGAAGAAGAAGAGGGCTGATGACTTTTGGGTTTCGAAAATAAGACACGCCATAAGAAAAGGCGTTTCTAATGGAATTCACGACCAGGCCTTGGGCGTTTTATAGAGATAGATGACGTTTATTAGGGCGTTAATTTGTTTTGCATGGGGAACGATAACCGTCGTCAGACGCATTGAATGGGCGTTGATTGATGTAATGAAAGTCATCATTGCTGGCTTAGAGTAACGCCTCTGTTGAGGGCGTCTTATTCTTGATAAGTGACTAAGGAAGAGGCGTTACTTTTGATGATTCAGCGATTATATTCTTTGGGGTTTGAACCTTTTCATGCCTTTCTTGAAGTCGTTAATTAAGTCGCGCCCTCTGGTGCAGGCGTCAAATGTGAAAGATGGGCCGATTGAAATGCCTTGAGGTAAGGCGTTCTTTCTTGAATTCGCGCCCTTATTTGAGGCATTTTTTGCAACAGAAATGCAGGTTTTGGGTGATTTTGATCATAATCACAGTGATAATTGGCTCAATCAGAAAGCAATCTTTATTATTTAAAAGAAAGGATTACAATGCCTAATGAGCCACCTTGGGCCTTAATTTCCTCAGTGCTATTACATAATTTTTCCACTGTTCCTTGTCTTCATCCAAGTCTTCCACAGGTTGATGAAGCTTGCTTAGCTTCCACAGAGCTTGAATGGTGATTGCCTCCTCTCCATCTTCATTGCTGCCTAGATGCCTTGATTTGATTGGAGGGAGATGGGAGATGTCTTCTAACACTTGCCTTGGAAGCCCGAGCTGAGGAAGGCACCGGTGTGCATTGTACAAGACAAGCTCGGATGCGCCAATAAGTCGAAGGTCCGTGCCAATGGAGAATCTTGCGCGGAGTTCCTGCATTTTGAATATACCCGGGGCACAAGTAAAGAGATTCTTTGGCATTACCTTTAAGTGTTCTCTCCACTCCGCCCTTTTCTTGATTTGAGGAATCCGATTCGTCACTCTATTGCTTATTCCTAACAAGCCGGTTATATAGGAGAGTGGGCTTTTGGAAAAGATCCTTGACGATTGTTTGGCTTCATGGCATGGATCGAATTTGAAGTGGAGGTCGATCCAACTAGAGAATGCTAGCATGCACCCGTAGATGGGCCTTCCCATGGCCGCCGATGTGAGCCCGCTATAGAGATATGCTAGGATCGCCGGTCCAACTCTTTCTTCTTCCCATAAGCTCACCACTGCACTCAATTGGGACTCCTCTAGAAAGTCCTCCGTGGATGGGAATAGGAGTGCTCCTGCTAAGCACACCACGAAGGCTTTGGTCACTCTTTCTATCTCCTCTTCCTCTTTAGCTTGATCCGCTCTCTTGTACACCCACGAGGCGAGCTTCAAGAGGTTAATTCCTTTAGTGACCTTGATTTGGTTCACTATATTTGGGCTAGGTATCAATGAGGTTAGAAATTCATGGGAGGAGATTGGCCTTGGCATGATGGCCATCTTTTCTTCTTCTCCGTGTTTCATCCTTTTTAAGCCTAAGATCAACTCTACTTCTTCCAGCAAGATGGTGGCCTCAAATGTGGAAAATAAGAAAGTATGAGTGAAAGGATGCCATGTCTCAATCAATGCTCCTATGGCAGCCCAATCTATGTGGATTTGATCATAATGATTGGCATGGGTTATCAACCCCAAGAGATGCCATCTAGCCACATATACCCTCATATCTGAGGTGAATTTGGAGAGGATGAGGGGCAACCACTTGATTTGGATGTATCTTCTAGCCCCTGGAAGAGTTGGGTAATCCTGTGAGAAGAAAACATAACACATGCAGTAACAAGCATAAGCATATGTTCGGCAGAAGGAATAGTACAGAGCAATTAACAGAGGAATAGCTTACCTGATTCGAAGCAATTCGATTACTTATGTGCCCTTGTACTTCAGTAATTCTAAGAGTAGAGATTCTAGGTTTCTTCATCATCCTGTCCATCGCCGCTGCAGGAAGAGTTTGAGCAGCAGTTGCAACCTGTAGATGAAGAAGAACAGAAGGCTTGGACGGCTGCAGAGAGATTCGGTTGGTTTATTGAAAGAAAGCCTTCCTTTTTATAAGGATTTGAAGAGTCTTGAAGAGTCCCGAAGATAGAAGTTTGATTAGGTTAAGGATTGTGTTCTTGATTTAGAAACGGAGGTTCGTGCTGAATTAACGATGTTGGTTAGGGCGTCGATTCTTAAATTGACGACCTGACTGACGTCGTGTTATATTTAACGCCCTAACAGGGGGCGTCTTCTTCTAAGCTTCCGTTACTGTTTACGCCTTTGAGTAGGGCGTGTTTTAAAATGTTAAACGACCTATGGTCAGGCGTCTTTCATGCTGTTAACACCCTATTCTTAGGCGTGTTTTATTGGCTTACGGATTTTTGCCCTCTCCTTGCTTTTAATGAACTTAAGTGCTATTATTTTGGTGAAATTGTTAATGCTTAAGCACTTATGATCATGTCATGTTCTGAATTGATGGATAAAGCTAATAAGTTTCAAGTGCAGAAGTTTTACAGGATTCGAGGCGTTTGGACAGCTCATGGGAGTGACACCTTGTATCTGTTTCTTGTAAGCATTATTTTTATATGATATCTACACTATTATAGTATGTCAAGGACCTTGTGGTTCTGATGAACCTGAAATTCGAGTTCCCCTTCATCAAAAATGATGACGATTTCAGGAAAGTCTTGATCACACGGATAGGCCGTTGAGTTGTTAAAGGTTTGGGACGACGGTTCAACTTTCTGAGTTGATGCCCGGACAAACGGGCTTCGGCTTAGTTTTAGCTCAGAGATGTGGATTCTTGACTAGATCTAAATGGCTTAGCAATATTATCCTTGATTATTTTCTATTTTAGTTTGTTCTTTTAGCCCAGCATGCATCATGTAGGACTTTGAGTTTCACGCTGAAAATCTTCATATTATGGCAATAATGAAGTTCACTCGCTCTTGATTGAGTTGACATGAGATATTCCACTTCAAATCAAGTACTTCGTTCTATTTGAAGCCGTTCAGGCTGATTCCTTGAAAGCGTCCCTTTTGTTGGATCTCTATCCCAATTCTCTTTACTTTTCTGTAAAATTTACCTTGGTTGTAGCACGTCCACGTTGGCTGGTAATCGCTCTCCAATGGTCTTTCCCTGTCGTGCCCACGCGCACACCCTTTATTTACTTAGTTTAAATCTCCTTTTATCCAACAAATCGATGTTTCCTTAGAACCACTCAGAGTTGTTTCACTCAGAATCTTGGAAAGATTTTAAATGCTTAATGTTCTGAGGCGTGTCACATCACACCTTGGCGTCTCCTTATCGGTTCATTCCACTTCATTCCTTTCATTACACTTCATTCCATTTCTGTCTCACTCCCTTGCAAAGCAGACGCCAAGGCGGGGCAGCTGTAGACACGCCAAAATTGACGTTATGTTGATCAAATCTCATGTCATTATATAAACGCCCCAAGTGGACTTCAATATTCCCATAACATGAAGTTTTTCTTTTTTTTGTGAGTTTTATGCATTTTTCCCGCATTTTTCGTGATTCACGACCTAACGAAGGGCGTTACTTTCAAAAGTCGCGACCTGTCATAGGGCGTTTCAAAAAAAGGGACGACCATAGGTGAGGGCGTCAATTCCTGGTATTATCCGTTAATTTCTGGAATTATCTATTTTCAAAATAAAAAGCTTTTCCTGAATAATGTCCTTCCTCAGGGCGTGTTTTTAAGCAACGCCGTTACTTCAGGCGTGTTCCAGGAACTTCTAAATAAAGAAAGTTTTATTTCCAAAATTAAATCCAGGAAGAAACGGCCTTTCCTAGGTCGTGTTTCAAGAAACGTCCTGTGGCAGGTCGTCAATTCATAAATCGACGCCCTGGCTTGAGTCGTGTTTCATCCAGAGTCCTTCCTTTTTCCATCTTTCCCTCACAGTTCCCTACCATCCATAGGACTCTTGCTCGATCTTTATCCTTCCCTGGATGCCTCATTGCCTGTTCTTATCATTTCCTTGGTTTGATCATCCGATTGAAGCATTATAAAAGGAAATATCATTCGATCGTGAAAAAGGTTAACCTGGTTAAGCATTCAAAGAATTTGAAGTATTCAGAAGGTTGAACGCCTGCTTCCACTCCATCCCTCTGCATCAGGGGCGTGCTTCATCCATCCCTCTGCATCCGTTCAATACCTTCACGATTCCCTTTACTCTCGTCAGGAAGAGTAGGGCTATCGTGCTTATTTCATTTGTTTTTCTAAGCATATTCATCATCACTGTCATCCTGTCATTAGTTTTCTTATTGCATTACATATCAACATGTCATATCCTTTCCCTAGTTCTCTTCAAGGGGTTTAAAAAAAAAACAAAAAAAAAAGGTGTGCACGTTGATGTCTTTTCATCATTTCATGATTAGTTTTGGATTGATACTATAGCACTTTGGCTGATCCCTCTCTCTTTTGCTTGTTTTCATTGTCTTTTTACAAGGTAATCAACTAAGAAGACCCACTTCATCGGCCGACCGATTGAAGTTGGAGGAGGAAATCCACATCCATCCCGCATCCTAATTTCCATCAGGTACGCGCGATCTCCTTTTTCTTCTTATTGAGGTAACCCCTCTGGCGATCACATCATCTCCACTTTAGCACCTCGTGCTATTTTTATTGCGTTCTTTTGCATTATTTATCCCATTATCATATTTAATTTCCCCAACAAAGAGCGGATTTTAATCCGATCTACAGTCACAGAGGCCACTTCGACTTCAGCGACGCCTAACTCCTTGGTTTCTCTGACCTCGGTCGCCTCAACCTTGGCAAGATCAGACTCGGCCTTACCAAGTCAGCCCTTGAGATTCTCTATTCTATTCTTCAAAGCTCGAATACTGCCACGGCATTCGTCCAGGGCTCTCCGATGCTGCTCCCGGTTGTCTCTCCGGACTTCTAAGGCCTGCAGATATTCATCCCTCTGGGCGCCGATAGCTGTGAGTTCAGTCGGGGCTTGCGTCTCAAGGAACTCGCGACGGTTTACATATTTCAGTAATAATAGAACCCGTCGCGACCATTCCTCCAGGGGGCAACCCATCATCTGTAGGGCCCCGGTCAGTTGCATGACCACGGTGTGTACCCCCTTGTACATGAGTGAAGGGTCAGCAAATATCATCGACTGCAGCGTCAGCAGGGTCTGCCGAACCGGCAGGTCCGAAGTTGCATGACCTATTGAAGGCACGGTAGGCGGACTAAATTTGACGGTGCTGTCCACTGCTGCCCACAGCTCCGTGTCGACCATAGCCGATGAGGACGGGAGAGTCAAGGTCGAATGGTGAGACCCTTCTGGCTCGGAGGATAGGTCCTGGCTAATCATTGCGAGGGGCGAAGGCGAGATTGTAGCAGAAGCACTCGACGCCACTGTGATGAGCGGCCGCTCCATTTCTACTGGTCGAGTAAGGCCCGCGTCCGATGATGACGTCTGCACTGCCAGGACCGTAGCCACGGTTTCATCCGAAGGGCAAATGGCCGTAGGGACCAAATCGGACACCGCTGCGGACGGAGTCGCCTCTATCTCCACCTCCTCGTCAAGGCTCGGATCCATCATCGCTCCGCAGGCCGGGAGCACAAATGTTACGACCTCGGTCGAAGGAAGGGTGTCAACCAGAGCCGGGCCCGATACCACTCCTGAGGGACCCACACCCCCTTCTGCCTGGGACTCCCTCGGAGGTATAGCAATGCTTGCCAATATCTTCCCCAGGAGTTGGGCTTCCTCTGGTACAACCGACTTCGAGACGAGCGGAAGCGGAATCATTAGCCGTGGGATGGCTCCCAATTGCAGAAGAGATGCCAAAGATCCCGCGTCCGGTCCCAGAAGTGACTCCAGTCTTCGCGCTACCTGCAGACCAAAAGATGACCTCCATCTGGGAACGACTTTACGAGTAGACACCACACGCTCCCCTAGGCGTTGTCATTGGCTGGCCACACAGAGCAGGGTTAGTCACTCACTTTGTGGAACAAACTGCTGAATTTTCAAAAGAGCCAAGAGGCCCCATATGCCTACCTCAGCCACCGGCACTATGCTGCTCTCCGGCGTTATCTCTCCCTCCTCCCGGGTCTCAGTCTCTAGCACTATCTCTCCCTCTTCTAGGGTTTCAGATGCCGGAGTATGAGTCTCCACAACCCCTTGGGAGGCATGATCCTGTCTAGCTTAAATAAATCAACAGTCCCAAGGGAAAACTTAAAAAAAAAAGAGAAAAGTCTATACTCACGGCCGCTACCGCCTCTTCCAACTATAGCACCTCGACTGCAGGGGCATGGGCATCCGAACTTGCCGCGGCCTCCTCCTACCGCAAGGCCTCGACTATGGACGCCAGCTTGTCTAAAGCTGCAATGGCTTTCTCCTGTCGGGCGATCTCTGAGCCCGGGACATGGGTCTCCATGCCTGCCGGCGGGGTGTGTTCCTGTCAAGTTCAAAAATGATAACAACAAAAATTAGCTGGCAGCCTCGAGAGAAGCCCGAACAAACCGGTCCACACTTACAAGTGACGGTTCCACCAGGCTCAGAGAAGCAGATAGTACTGGGGCTTTCCAAGCGGGTACTTGAAGTCCGGACTCCTCAGATATGCCCTCATTTGAAAGCACCTCATCGGAGGAATAGCCGTACTCTACCTTTTCACCCGACGAAGACTTGGTCCAGGTGGGCGCCTCTTTTGTTGCCAAGGGAGCCCCTGCGTCAGAATCCGTGGTCGGAGCATCATCACGCGGGCTCAGTAATCGTGACTTTTCGGGCCTTCGCCCCTTCCTCACATATGTTTGCTCGAACCGGGGTGCCGCGGGAGCCACCTTCGGTCGAGTGGCTGCTTCATCGGCTCCTGCCAAGTGAAGTGTGATTTGAATTAAGCCGGGCCCCTAGGGTCGTGAGAAATGAAGGAAATCGGCCCAGATACCAAAAAATATGATAATATATATACCACCCTCGACTTCTGCAGCAGGGGTTGGTTCGAAGATTGTCTCTCCAACGGGCTGCACTGCCCCGGGAACCCTGGCCTTACCGACACCAAGAATGGAGGTGGAAGCTGGCTTCCCCGCGGTGGCTGAAACAAAGACACACGTGTAAGAGCATCGTTTTTGAGGTGCAAATAAGCCCTGAAGGGCTGCAAGGACTAAAAGACCTAACCTGCAGGCCGACTCAATTTGACCCGAGCGGTGGTGAATTCCTCAAAGGATGGGGTTTGGGGAATTCGGGGGAGGACCGTCGAGGCAGGAGCAGCCTCTGCCTTCTTCTGCTTGCCCTGCTGCCGCTCGGCCATCTTAGTAGCAGCCAACGCCTCCTTCACGGGCGACCTCACCCAGGATCACTTCCTGGCCTACGGCAAAGGAGTCGTGGTGGGAGCCGGTTCCGCTGCCTCGAAGTGAGGGGGTTTCTGTACGAACCGGAGAAGGTTCCGATAAAGCGCTAGCTGGTTGCTGGAGGGATGATCTGTGAAAAAAGAATCGATTAGCACTCAGCACCATAAAGGGCCGCAACCATGAAAGGCAGAAATAGAGAAGCATCATACCATGGGCGCCGGTGTACAATTTTAGTGACAGCGGCCAGTAAGTCAAGGATGACTCTTTGTCCCGACGGGCCGCCTCCCATATTAGCCAGCAAACATCCCCAACCTTCACATAGCGGTCCGCAAGATGCGCCAGGTCCGCGTGCTTCTTGAAGGTGAGGTCGCAATAAAGGCTGAAGTGGTCTATGCCCCACCCGTCAGCATAATGGAAGGAGATCTGCAGGCGCTTGTCCAAAATGGCGACCGCTGGGTCCTCCACCTTCAGCCCGTGCACTCGAATAAGAACGTATAGCCATGTGGTGTCCTTGTAATTCTCGGGCTTCCACTCTTCTCTCCTCACAAAGGTGCGATAAGGGCACGCCGGGTCGGTCTCCGGACGCCAGCTTCTGGCAGGGGTGCCCTCTTCTTCTATTGGGAGGGGGTAGTTGATGAGGTCCAGTCGATCTCCCCCGATGCAGCACAGGTCTTTGAGGGTCTTCCGGAAGTCCTCCTTCGCAATTGGAGGCATCTTACTTTGGGGCGATGGCCTGGCTTCTCGGGCTTCCTGATGAGCGTCCAAGTATGCAGTCACCTCCTTTTCCTTGCCATGCTTTAGTCGGAGCAGATGTTCCGGATCAATATCGTGGACGGCCGCCGACTATTTGCTCAAGAATTTCCTTTCGGCGCCGTCCAAGCAGTAGGTCTGATGCGGGACAGACAAGGGACTCGACGCAATATGATGTGACGATGCGACACTTGGTGACTCGACCAGCAATTGCATGAACTCTAGAGCTACCTCGGCTCGACACTAAGAGCTCCTATGGGATCTTTGTCTAAAAACAAAAATGCAAGCTCACTCGTCGTCCCAAGTGAGGAAAAGCGTGGATCCGCGCGGTTGAGTAACCGACAGAGTCAAGGGTGGTCGACTCACTTCTGTGCTCGGATCGAGCCACGGGACGGGTTCACTCTCTCGCTCACAGCGGTGAATAAAAATGACTACGGGCTAGGCGATCTATCACTCGCAAGCAGCGGCATATAATTATATACTAAATGAGTAAATGTAATCCCAAGAAGGTGAGATCATTACCTCCATGCACCCGGCGTGGGGAAGATAACCCTGGCCAAATTCATACCCCGGTTAAATAACTTTCAGCAAATTACAAATTTCAAACCCACTCCCCGCAGGAAGGTAATAGGTCACAGGTGGGGCCCGGAGTAACGAGTTTGGGTTGACGGGCAGCATTTTGGGTCGCCTCGTCGGTGCCGAAAAGTCACGGTTCGGTGCTGTCCGGATGGCGCGTGCTGCGGGTTGTGGGGCCCACGTACTGCTCGGACCTTCGAACTGGGTGAGGTGGGTCCCGCTGCAAAGAGGACTATTGGGGGGCCGATCCCTACAAGTGGGAGGCCCTGGTTTGCCTTGTGGAAGGCGAGATGGCTCCGTTCGGCACGTGTTGAAGCTACTGCCCACTGATCTGAGTTGCTGTTCAGACCTACGCGATCCGGCGACAGAAATTGATGCGACCAGCTCCGATCTCGGAATGTCGCGAAACCAGCACCGTTGGAAAGCTAACTTGAATTACTTCGACCCTCTGTGGTTACATGATTTTTGTTGGGGCCGTAATTTCCATGGTGGAATTTCAAAGAGGACTGATCTTAGTCTCAGATCTGACAGGATAGATTTGGATCTGCCTGAGAATGGGCATTGACCGCGGCTCAAACTTCCGATTTGGGAGTTAGACCCTTTATAAAAGTTGGAGAGGGGGAAGTAAGGAAGACGTGGATAATTTTTTTATAATTTATGGTGGAGGTTTGGTAAAGGAAATGGATTTTCTAACACAAGTGGGTCGGATCTGGACAGCAGGGACAGAACTGATTTGGGATTTGACAGTGATTTTTGGAAAATGTAAACGAGATCCAAAAATCTCAAAACAATTCTTGGAAGGGGGCTTAGATGGACAGGATCCCCAATTAAAATTTCAACTCATTCAGACATGGGAAAGGGGGTGGAACTATGGAAGAACACCGTTGTTGTGACACAAGACAGAACAGTGGCAGATCTGGAGGGCTGTCAGAAACAAAATGGGAAAAATGGAAAACGAAGGGTGGAAAATCTTAAAAATTTTATGGGACGCGGGATGGACCTTGGGAACTCACCTTGAAAATTTCAGACCCAACAGATCATGGGGTGGAGATCTAAAAATCCAGAGATGGCTTGCTGTCTTGAGTTGGACAGAACTCCGGTGACGGCGGTGGCGGTGCAACGGCGGCTCGATGGCGGTGGCGACGGCGGCGATGATCTTCACACACTGATAAGATGAGGAGTCACACCTCAGAAGGCAGCCTTCATAGCATGCAAGGGAGGGAGAGGAGAGAGAGAGAGGGGGCGGCCCTTGCTCTTGGACAAAATTCCTGAAATTCTTGCATTAATTGTGTGGAAAATGGGAAAATATAACCTTTTATATGAAATGGCCACCCATGGTAAATGACCAGCCATGCCCTCAGATCTAGGGTGGGTGAGGGGCACCTTGGGAAAGCCAAAAATACATATTTCCCATGTGGTCAAACAAGATAAAAAAAGTTTGGCCTAATAGAGCCAAAAGAGGGGGCGCCCCCCTTAAAGAAGTAAAAAAGCATTTTTCTCCTTTGGTCCAATGTCCTAGGTGGACAATGGGCCAGCCCCTATGGGTCTCAGAAGTTAGGTGGCCCAATGGGGAAGGGGGTGAGGGGGCCCGCGGGACCCAGGTGGCCCCGTTTTACAAGAAAACCCATTTAGTTATCCTAATTACACTCTATTCAACCCAAATAAATACACATTACATTCCAAATCAAAATACAATAAATACTAAAAATACTAGGACTCAGAACGGAGACTCCAGATTGTCTCCGAGCCAAAGGGAAGCCGATGTAGCTCGAGTGGTGCTGCACGTACGGTACCAACGGTTCGCCGGTTCATGCTTCTCGCTCGCTCTGGTGTCCGCACCAATTCTTCCTGGATGGGAGAAACTCGACCCTATCGAGTAAGGGTCTTGATCGCTCTGGTAGTGCTCTAGCAGGTCCGGATCTATCCTCTGCAGCTCTGCCCCGATAATCCACGTATCCTCGGTGGCGGGTCGCCCTCTCCAACGTACTAGGTAGCGCGGGTAGGATTCACTCCTGGTAATAGTCACCTGCTCATCCAGTATATGATCTATATACTCACACTGCCGTGGAAATGAGGCTGGTGGTGGACACTCAGGGGTGGGGTCACTCTTAAGAGGGGGAGACGGCTCGAAAGGCTCACTGGCGATCACCGCTGGGTCCCTATAAGCAACTAGATCTGAAACATTAAAAGTAGAGCTTATCCCATATTCCTCGGGCAAGTCCATAACATACGCGTTGGATCTGACGCATTTCAACACTCAAAATGGACTAGCTCCGTGAGCTTACAATTTCTTGATGGTTCCACAGGGAAACCGTTCAGGTCTAACTCTGATCATGACATAATCACCCTCTTGGAACTCACGGTGGTGTCTGTGGGCATCGGCTAACTCCTTGTACCGTGCATTGTTGGCCTCAATGTGACGACAGATGTCGTCATGCAGACTCCTAACATGCCTAGCAAATGACTCGGCAGACTCTGACACTCGTGCATGAATGGGCATGGGAACAAGATCCACTGGTTTTCTAGGCCTACGACCTGTGA
Source organism: Amorphophallus konjac (assembly GCA_022559845.1). NCBI lineage: Eukaryota > Viridiplantae > Streptophyta > Magnoliopsida > Alismatales > Araceae > Amorphophallus > Amorphophallus konjac. The sequence goes on from CM040122.1 coordinate 40,288,752, forward strand.
CAATCTCAAACGGACTCATACCTGTAGACCTATTTACCGAATCATTATATGCAAACTCAGCCAATGGTAACATGAGATCCCAATCTCCTATACGGTCCCTGACAAGACAACTCATAAGGTCACCCAGACTCCTATTGACCACCTCGATTTTACCATATGTCTGAGGATGATATGTTGTGGAAAACTTGAGGTGAGTACCTAACATATGCCAAAGTGTCTTCTAAAAAGAACTGGTGAACCTAACATTATGGTCAGACACTATGGTACGAGGCAACCCAAACTTACATACCACATGAGTAAGGAAAAGGCAGGCTACCCTCGAAGCATCTGAAGTCTTCGAGCAGGGAATGAAAAGGGCCATCTTCGAGAATCAATCTACTACCACATAGACTGAATCATGCTTCTTAGAGGTGCGTGGCAATCCCAAGATAAAATCCATGCTAACATCATGCCACGGGACATCAGGCACGGGAAGAGGTGTATATAGGCCCGAGCTTTGCTTCTTCATTTTGGCTGTAACACATGTACGACACTCGGCCACAATGTGGGCAACATCTCTCTTCAAGCTCGGCCAATAGAACCTTTGCTCGACAGCCTCGATAGTCTTGTTCCGACCGAAGTGGCCGGCTAGACCTCCCGCATGAAGTTCCCAGACTAAGAAGTCGCGAACCAAAGTTCGGGGCACACAAAGCCTGCCTCCTCGAAAGAGGTTACACTCCTGAAGCACATAATCACTATGATCTCTCGGGGGCCCAGCCTGGAGAGCGGCAAACATCTGACCAAAGTCAGGACAATCAACATACGCCTCTCTCATCTGCTCTAGCCCTATAACCTCGGCACTCATGGTAGTCAGCAGACATGCACGCCGACTCAAGGCATCAGCCACCTTGTTCTCCACTCTAGCCTTGTGTTTAAGCACGAATGTGAACTGCTGGAGATACTCAACCCATCTGCTGTGATGCGCATTAAGCTTCTTTTGGGCATGGAGGAACTTCAAAGCCTCATGATCGGAGTACAAGATAAACTCATGATGCAATAAATAATGTCTCCAATGCCTAAGAGCCTGAACAACTGCATAGAACTCCTTATCATAAGTAGAGTATCGTAGTTTCGCGTCATTCAGCTTCTCACTGAAATATGCGATCGGGTGCGTATCTTGACTCAGCACTCCTCCAATTCCTACACCCGACGCATCACATGAGACCTCAAACACCTTCGAGAAATCTGGTAATCGAAGGACCGATGTTTGGGTCATGCGTTCCTTGATGTCCTTGAAGGCAGTAGCAGCGGCCTTCGTCCATACTAATGTGCCCTTCCTGATACAGTCCATGATCGGGGCAGTGACGGAACTAAATCCGCGGATGAAACGACGATAGAACGTCGCTAGGCCATGGAAGCTGCAGACATCATGGATTGTGCGGGGTTCCGGCCACTCAACAATATTGGCCCAGACCTTCTCCGGATCAGCGGAGACCGTAGTACTAGAAATAATGAAACCCAAGAAGGTAAGCTGAAGAGTCATGAAGGCACACTTCTGTGGGTTTGCAAACAGCTGCTCTCGCCTCAAGAGTAGACAGACCTACCGTAGGTGGTCTAAGTGGTCCCCCGTAGTGCGACTATAGATGAGGATATCATCAAAATACACTACAACAAAGACTCCAATGAAAGGTCGAAGGACCTGAGTCATGAGTCGCATGAAGGTGCTGGGGGGATTGGTCAGCCCAAAGGGCATAACCAACCACTCATATAGACCATCATTGGTCTTGAATGCGGTCTTCCACTCATCACCTGGCCTAATCCTCACCTGATGGTAGCCACTCTTAAGATCGATCTTCGGAAAGATAGTGGCACCTGCCATCATGTCAAGCATATCATCCAGGCGGGGAATAGGGAACCTGTACTTCATGGTGATTTTGTTGATGGCACGACTATCAATACACATTCTCCAAGTGTCATCCTTCTTTGGGGCGAGTAATGCGGGCACATCACACGGACTCATGCTGTCCCGAACAGATCCTCTCTACATAAGCTCATCGATCTGCCGCTTTAGCTCGGCGTGCTCAGTGGGACTCATGCGATAGTGGGGAAGGTTGGGCAATGAGGATCCCGGAATCAGGTCGATAGCATGCGGAATATCCCGCATAGGTGGGAGTCTCTCGGGAAGCTCTTCGGGAAAGATATCAGCAAACTCCTGCAGAATGGGAATGACATCAGGTGGGAGTTCACCCTCAGACTTTTGCTCCACCTCACGGACCGTGATAGCAAACACAGGGTTGCTCCTACTAGCCTCCCGCTCCATTTCTCAGGAGCTAATCAACATCAACCTCCTAGAAGAGGGCTCGCCTGTGCCAGATGTAATGGTCATGGCCCGAGCTGGGAATGGGGTACTAGGTGTAGGGACGGAAGGCTCCAGAGTACTAGGACCAGTAGGACCCCTAATTGAAGGGCTCTTGGGCTGAGAAGGGTGGAGGGTAATCCATTGGCCACCATGGTCGAAGGTACAGGTGTTCGACCAGCCATGAAGAGTAGCATCCCGATCAAACAACCACGGCCTACCAAGAATAATATTGCCTACCTCCATGGGGAGGACATCACACCAGATCTCGTCATGGTAGGCATGGAACTGCAGTGGGACAAGACACAGCAGCCTGATCGGAATGGAGGTGGAATCCACCCATAATACTCGATAGGGGCAAGGATGGTCCACAGGAGTAAGACCAAGACGAGAGACAGTGCCCGTGGAGATTGCATTGACACAACTCCCACTATCGATAATCACCTTACAAACTTTCCTGCCCAGCCTACAGTATGCATGAAAGATAGTGGTTCGACGCCAGTCATCACTGACCTGTGGCTGGGTGAGAATACACCTGATGACCCCTATCTGGGCATCATCTGGATGCTGAACCTCCTGACCGTCATCTTCATTCTCAAAGAACTCGTCAGCGAATTCCTGCTTTGCCTCATAGCTGACTGACACAAGCTCGGAAGATGAGGTGTTCCCGACCTGTGTGTCCCCAATGACTAGAGATTGACGCGTTGGACACTGGTTGGCAAAGTGGCCAAACCCATTGCAGCAAAAACACTGTTGTCGGGATCCACTAGGCTCCCCAATCAAAGGTCCATTACCCTTATCCTCCCGACGGATAGGAGGTGTAGGCAACAAGGGACGGGCAAGAGGTGCGGGTGCCGGTGGATGGGCAATAGGCGCCGTCGGTTGGGGTCGAGGAAGAAAATCCCTCGGAGGTGGAGGGCGAGGCCTAGGGGAGAACGGCTCCTGACGAGCGGACTCCTGAGGACGAGCCATGGGGGCCCTCTGATATGTGCCTGAAGAGCTGCGGGGCTCGACACTACGAAGAGGGAAGGGGCCCAATCGTTGTGTAGGCTCGAACTCGGCCTCGAATTGCTCCAATTCGAGAGCAACCTGATACGCATGTTCCAAAGTGGTCACATTACGGTGGAATAGTTCATATTGGTAGTTTGGCCGTAGACCTCTTTGAAAGCTCCAGATGGTCATGGTGCTCTCCTCCGTAACTCCACACCGTAAATAATATTCATCGAACTCGGCGGTGTACTCAGTCACGGACCAGTTCCCTTGGGAGAGACTTTGCCATTTGTCTATGAGATGCTGGCGATATGTGGCAGGAAGGTACTTCTGCATTAGCTTGATTTTCATGTCATCCCAAGTACCGATCTGGGGTTGATGTCGCTGCATCAACAGGCTCTCCACATTTGTCCAATAGGTTTGCGCTTTCCCTTGCAACTTCATCTTTGCGTAGTGAACTCTTCGGTGGCCCATCATCTCAAACCACTCGAAGTACCGGTCCATGCCGGCCTCCCAATCTAAATAGATCTTCGGGTCCAAGGAATGCGGTCGTCATCATCGTAATCACAATTCCGTCATTAAGCTCGACGCTCACGACCATAACCCCCTTGTTCATTATAAGATGCATAGTCAGCCACCTCAGGCACTTGTTGCCTCCTATCATCTACCCCTTGAGCCCTTGGAGCAGCAGGTTGCTGAGCCGGCTCCTGTTGGCCATTTGTCGGCGCGGGTTGTGCCTCCATTGGGGCCCTTTCTAGGACATCAATTCTCTCTAGAAGACCCTGGATGGACTGGTCCGATGATTCGGCCCGATCCTCTATGGCTTTCATCCTCTCTTCCAGACACGTTCCTACGCCATCTAGATGCGTACTAAGCCCATCCATACGCGTATCGAGACGATCCATGAGAATTCGGAACATCTCGGCCACCGAAGGCTCATCGGAACTACGGGCTCGGGGATCCGCCATACGTGGTGGTGGTGAGTATTGGGTGCCTCTACGGGTGGGCATGTAAATGACACACAGACTGGGATACACGGACTAAAGCAAAGATGATGAACCCAGACTTAGCCAATATCCTGTACGTGGCAGAGTTGCGGGATCCGAAGATCCTCTCTCGTAAGTGTGTTCCTTCCCGATAGGCATAACCTAACGTTCCGGGGACACCGTTTTAGATACCGGGTAAAGGATGCAATGAGACACGACCCTAGACTCTAACCTGGCTCTGATACCAAACTGAGGCGAGATGGACAAGGGACTCGACGCTATATGATGTGACGATGAGACACTTGGCGACTCGACCAGCAATTGAACGAACTCTAGAGATACCTCGGCTCGACACTAAGAGCTCCTATGGGATCTTTGTCTAAAAACAAAAACGCAAGCTCACTCGTTGTCCCAAGCGAGGGAAAGTGTGGATCTACGCGGTTGAGTAACCGGTAAAGTCAAGGGTGGTCGACTCACTTCCGTGCTCGGATCGAGTCACGGGACGGGTTCACTCTCTCGCTCACAACGGTGAATAAAAATGACTACGGGATAGGCGATCTATCACTCGCAAGCAGCGGATGGAGCCACGAGATGGCTTGCTGTCCTGAGTTAGACAGAACTCCGGCGACGGCGATGGCTGTGCATCAGCGGCTCGATGGCGGTGGCGGCGGTGGCGACGATCTTCACACACTGATACGATGAGGAGTCACACCTCAGAAGGCAGCCTTCACAGCATGTAAGGGAGGGAGAGGAGAGAGAGAGGGGGCGGCCCTTGCTCTTGGACAAAATTCCTGAAATTCTTGCATTAATTGTGTGGAGAATGGGAAAATATAATCTTTTATATGAAATGGCCACCCATGGTAAATGACCAGCCATGCCCTCAGATCTAGGGTGAGTGAGGGGCACCTTGGGAAAGCCAAAAATACATATTTCTCATGTGGTCAAACAAAATAAAAAAAAATGGCCTAATAGAGCCAAAAGAGAGGGAAGTAAAAAAGCATTTTTCTTCATTGGTCCAATGGTCCAATGTCCTAGGTGGACAATGGGCCAACCCCTATGGGTCTCAGAAGTTAGGTGGCCCAATGGGGAAGGGGGTGAGGGGGCCCGCGGGACCCAGGTGGCCCCGTTTTATAAGAAAACCCATTTAGTTATCCTAATTACACTCTATTCAACCCAAATAAATACAAATAAGCACACATTACATTCTAAATAAAAATACAATAAATACTAAAAATACTAGGACTCGGAACGGAGACTCCAGACTGTCTCCGAGCCAAAGGAAAGCCGATATAGCTCGAGTGGTGCTACGCGTATGGTACCGACGGTTCGTCGATTCATGCTTCTCGCTCGCTCTAGTGTCCGCACCACAGTCCTGCACAACTGATAGAAGCTTGTCCGGGCATTCCACCACTTGATGTAGTCCACAGTTACTCATGGAACTCGCCCGGGCATCGGCACCCTGAAAGTAGAACTGTCCGCCCTATGAAAGTAGTTCCACCAGGATCGGGCGTGCTCAGCAGTAGGGATGCCCCGAAGACTCTGCACGGGCAGAGCATACTGTGCGCTGTATACAGGGATATACTGGTCATACCCAAAATTTCACCCGAAGCGGAAGGGGTAATATGGTTCCAGCAGCAAGGTGTCTCCCTTCCTGAAAACCAACACGCTCGGGCGGATAGACAACGCCCAGTCACGCAGCTCCAGCTCTAGCAGCGGGTGGACCACCGTTTACTGGTTGGTCGGATGGGGATACTTCTCCACCTGATCATCCCGACATTCCCTTTTGTTATTTACCAGAGGACTGGAATGAGCGGCCAAGGTCCAAAAGTGAATAGTGCCTGGCGAGTCATGGGGAACGGTTGTAGGCCTGCCCCGTATGTTGTATAGCTGCAAAGTCGTCGAGCCTGGCTCAGCACTTGTGAACTCCAGCAAGCGTGGAAATAACCCCCAAGACTGTATGGTGCGTGGAGCGTACTCAGGGAACAGAGAGCAGACCCATGCATTGAAGTAATGCATTGGCCCGATGAACCGGACCTGGCGCGGGAGTTGGTGTGCACTAACGTCTCCCAGCTGTCTTGTATATCAGGTATAGTGTGGCCAGGCACAATGACAGCTTAATGCCCCATGCCATTTGGCAAGCAGGGTAGATGGTGTCTGGTAGGACGACGGGCTCATCCCCGTATGGCAAAGCAAAAGAACAGAGCTAGTATGTGAGGAAAGCTGCACAGTGCGTGGTACGCTGGAAAACGCACATTGTTAATACGCCCCGCTACCAAATTAAAATATCCGACCCACAAATTAAATAATGGAATAGTTAAGTGGTGAGACCGAGCCGAATCCACAGGGAGAAGTGGATTTGAAAGTTGAAAACCTTGAGTTTTTAAGATTTAAAAATCATAAAAATTGAATTGAAACCGCCTTAGGGAGATTTGGATGCAATTTAGAAGGGGTGAAATTGATAGAAGAACACATAGAAAATTATAATGAAAATAAGGTGAGCTATGAAGAGAAATAACTTTCAAACCAGACAAAATTAGAAGAAGTGACAGAAGACAAAGTTGAAGATCGGAGGGTTAGGGAAAAGTTTTATGAAGAATGTAAAGATAGAAAATGAGAGGAAGACAGTGAAAAATATGAAACACTGACATCTAAAGGCGCGGATGAACAGTAAACTCGCAAAAGATAGAACCGTGGGAAAATAAAAATAACTTAAAAAATAAGAAGAATTAGAGGGAGTGATAGAATAAGAAAATCTAGATTTACAAGAGACGAACAACTTTCATGAAGAACTCAAAAAGAAAATAGGATTGGATGGGCTTCAAAATGGAGGAACAAAATAAAGTATCAACTAGGATGAATAGTAACGTGTCAGGACAGAACTTAAAAATATATGTAATAACTTAAAAATGGAGAGGAATTAAAGAAAATGGTTGAAATAGAAAATGTATAGAATTGAAAGATAAACAACTTTGAAGAAGACAATAAATTTAAATGAAGATCATAAAAGCATGTAAATGACTAAACAAGATTAAAATACTCAAAAATATACACTAATAGTGAATGAAATTGAAACCTGAAGGGGCCTCCTGCCCCTCTCTCTCTCTCCTTGCTTCTTCGATAACACTAAAAACTCAAACTCTCTCACAAAAATTAATAACAGCAAAAGAACTAAAAATGTATTACAAAATTTATTCTCTTAAATCACATCCCAGCTCCTTTTATAGACTTTAAACAAGCCTCTCTGTCTCTCTGCATTTTGCTCTCTGTCTCTCTCTGTTTCCACGTCGGCCGCCTATGTGAAGTCGCGTGAAGAAAATCATTTGAAACCTCTGTGTGAAAGCCGCGGCCCATCTCTCCAGTCGACCGCTTTGACGTGTCCGTTGAAGACACTGAAGGCCACCTGATGCATGAAGCCTGAACCGCTCTGCCAGCTGTGCGTTGCCATGCCCGTCAACCCGTCGACGTGTGAAGCCCGTGGAAGCCTCGCGTGAGGCCCCTCCTTCATGTGAAGGCTGCGGCTTGGCCACTTGCATGGCTCCCTTTTGCTGCCGTTGAAACCCGCCAGACCCCTGCTAGCTGCCAGCACGTGGACCCTCGCTACCTGCTCATTGACCCTTGTGAAGCTGTGGAGGACCTGCTCCCGTGCGTGAAGGAATTAAAGGCACTTTTGAAGCCTGCATGTGACTTGCGCATGAGCCATGCATTGTGAAGACATTGAAGTTGCCATTCTCTGCATATTAATGCCACCCTGCATATACATATCTATATTATATATATGTATATAATGAATATATATATTATGTATATATTATATAAAGGAGGTATATATATGATATAGTATGTATGTATATGAGATATAGTATATATATATATATATATATATATATATATATATAATAGATGTATTATATGTATATAGATATATTATGTATATAAATATGTTATATATATATAGATATGTTATATATAAATGTTATATATATAAATATTAAGACTATATATATATATTATGAATATATTATATGATATCTCTCTCTCTATATATATTATATATTATATATATATGAATGAATATACATCATAATATATATATATATATATATTAATGTTTTGGTTTTGGTTTTTATTTCTTTTTATTCTTTTTCTTTTCATGCTTCATGATCTTTGGCTCATTCTTACGCAGATTTGTGGAGTTCTTGTCGAGTGCCTGCAAAATAACATATTTATTACTCAAAGTAGAATAATTTCAGCAAACTAAGTATTTTGATAGAAAATTGATATTAAGTGTGATAAGTGCACAATTACTAACATTAAAGCTCATAAAAAGTGTGAATATCATAAATTAACTCATATAAATACACACATATCAGTGCGTCATCGGATCATCCCCTGCTGGGTTAGCACTGCTCCGACGCCCCTTTGAAGTTGGGACCTTCACCTCAGCCCTGCTCTTGCTACGCTTCTTTCGGACCACAGCAGCGCCGACATAGGGGAAATCATCATATTTCTTCGGCCCGTCGAAGAAGTATTTCAGCCACAAGCTCAAGCGGACCCTCTTGCGGTCCCCACGGGGAGGCTGCTTCCCGCCATGGGATGACTGGTACAATTCCCGGTACGCCTTCATAAGGAACCAGTAAGAATATCCGAGTGCATAGATGTCGTCCCCGTCTGTCTGGTCCTTGAAAAAGTGCAGAAGGTGATTGTCCTTGGGATGGTCCCTCCGGTAGTCGCCAGCCCGATCAACTGTGAACCCGTCGTCAGTTGGGACAACACGGCTGAGCTCTACTGTACTGGTCTCAGAGTCTGATGACTCAGCTAGTGAAGCTACCTCAGCATGTTCCCGGTTGAGATCCTCCACATTATGCCATGTAACTGCAGGAACGGCCAGTGAGAGAGTAGACTTGACACTGGTGACAGCAGGAGCATAAGAACCACTAGGAGCAACCATTTATTTGTAAGGTGCAAAAGACGTAGAGTCAGAACAAGCCCCAAGCAAAGACAAAGGGAAAAAGACTATAAAAGGGGCTACACTACAAATGAAATGAGCGAAATGCCAATGAATTCTGACAAAATTTTGGCAGAGTCTCCTCTAGGCCGGAGGCATAAAGAGAAGACACGGGTGCTCGTCCACAAGGAGTGACGGCCCCAACAAAAAATCACGGTGTGCACAGAAGGCAACATCGATGCTCCCTCGGTTCGTTCAAGCCACCTTCTACTTCGCCTGGCACACTGCCCAGTGCCCTTGCCCGGCGCACCCCCCTGGTGCCTTCACCCGGCACACCCCACAGGACCCTCACTCCACTGGCACACTCGTGCCCTAGCTACCCGACACACTTGTGCCACCTTACCCGGCACACTCGTGCCCCTCACTCCACCGGCACACTCGTGCCCTTGCTACCACCAGCACACCCCGTGCCTCCCTCCACCGGCACACCCGTGCCTCCCACCACAGGCACACCCATGCCGCCTCACTCCGACACACACGTGCCCTCACCTTGCTCGACACACGCCCTAAGTCCTACCACCGGCACACTCCGATGCGCCTGTGACCGCCTCCACCCCACGCCAGAGGAGAAGAAGAAGAGATGAAGAAAAGAAGAAGAAGCAGATGAGAAGAGGAAGGGAAGAAGGGGGAAGAGAAGAAGAAGGAAAAAGGGAAGAGGGAAGGGAGCCTAGGGTTCCGTCATCCCGCCAAGCGAGAGAAAGAGGAAGAAGAAGAACAAGAGAAGAAGAAAGGATGAGAAGAGAAGGAGAAGAAGAGGAAAGGAGGAGAGGAAGAGAAGAGAGGGGCGCGGTGGCCTCCTCACCCCGGCGAGAATGGTGACGGCGTCCGGTGGCGGATGAGGAAGGCGACAACGGTGGTGGTAGTCGAAGGGGCCGAAGAGACAGAGAGAGAGGGAGGGAGAAGGGGAGGTTTGAGACCGAAGGGGGGAGCTCGAGCGGGACTCCCCCACCCCCCTTTTATAGGGGCTTCAAAAAAAAGAGGGAAAAAAGGAAGAGAAAAGAAAAAGAAAGAAAGAAAAAACATATAGAATAAAGAAATAATAAATACAATAATATCCACATTATATATATATGATATATATATATATATATGCACAATAATGTACGTTTGTTACGCGAACACACCCACGAGCACCGCTGGTCTCATCCTTCACCCGCGCTGCCCGAGGGTGGGGGCCATTTGTGGACACGTAAATTTATGTGTCCATATATTTTGCCCAGTCCTTCATTGGCACCAGAGCTAAAGAGAGAAGACTTGGAGAAATTGGCTATCCAGGGCTCCGGAGAATACTACCATCCGGCAAATCCTCACATTTGCACGGGCACATTAAATGACAAAGAAAACACAGGATACCCTCCTGAATCTATACACTGCTATGGGCCCACCCTCGGGTCCCTGACGGTGAAGAATGTCCCAAAGAAATTCACAGTTATGAGTTCCTGAAGAAGGGATCAACACCTTCAACGGCACACTCCTCAGGTGCCTCCAACGGCACACCCTCAAAGTGCCTCCAATGACACACCTCCAAACAGCCCTCCCATGGCACACCGGTGGTGCCCTTCTAGCGGCACACTTCTCATGCCCTTTAGTGGCACACTCCTCAGGTGCCTCCAACGGCACACCCTCCAAGTGCCTCCAATGGCACACCCCCAAACAGCCCTCCAACGGCACACTGGTGGTGCCCTTCCAGCAACACACTTCTCAGGCCCTTCAGCGGCACACTCCTCAGGTGCCTCCAATGGCACACCCTCAAAGTGCCTCCAATGGCACACTTCCAAACAGCCCTCCACCGGCACATTGGTGGTGCCCTTCCAGCGGCACACTTCTCAGGCCCTTCAGCGGCACACTCCTCACGTGCCTCCAACGGCATACCCTCAGAGTGCCTCCAACGGCACACCCCATCAACAGCCCCTCAACGGCACAGCAGCCTGTGCCCCCCAACGGCACACTCCCAGTGCGTCCCCCAACGGCACAGCAACGTGCAAGTCCTCCAACGGCACAGTCGTTGTGCCCTTTCAATGGCACAGACGTTGCGCCCTCTCAGCGGCACACCCTGCCTGACGCTCCACCAGGTGCAGCGTTAATCCTTCCGCACTCGGCACAGCGCTATGACCCTCAAACCGGCACAAACCGGCAGAAGACACAACGGCATTACATGGGGCCCTTGGCGCGCAGCTCGGCCACCTCAACGCCAGCTAGCACCTTGCCACGGTGTCGCCCTCTGGTTCGACTAGGCAGACCTCAACCTGACGAAGACAAGATCGGGGTCAACCTCAGACAAGGTTGCCATTATGAGGCCCCCCGTCAACGTCGGACCTATAAGAACCTCTCACGAGCAAGAAACAAGACACACAGACAGTGTGTGGAGATAGTGAGCAGTGCCCAGAGAGAAGAATACACACAGCAAGAAGAGAAGAAGAAGGTAGAGGATAGTGAGAAGAGAGATAGAGAGATCATGCTGAATGTAGAGGGAGAGGAAGGAATAGAGAAGGGAACTGTTACCCTTCCTCATTCCAGCCCTCTCTCCTGTTGTTTCTTTTCTTTTCTCCTCCCCATTTCGTTTGGATTCGTTGCACTGTATTTGGCCCCTTTGGCCAGGAGCTGCGTTGTCTAGTTTTTGTTTTCTATTATGAATGAAAATATCTCTTCTTTCCCCTTGTTGTTCTGGTCAGACTCTTCTCTATAGTGCATCCCATGACTTGTTTTCTTCTTCTTCGGGGTTTTCTTACTACTTGGGTTGTTTGCTCTCCATGACGCCGCAGAACCTACCCAACTCAATGGACAGCATCCCCAGTGTGATGGCATGAAACCAGTCCCCCTCCAATGGTCTCTATAACCTGGTCATCCCTCCCCTTTCTCCTTTTGGAGCAGCATGTGCCCGTTGGAGTCTACTGCCCTTACTCAATACTTTGAACCCGCCCATTTGCCTAAAGTGCCCCCCAAGTCTGCCCTTCAGAGCCAACAACAATCATCAGCCTCGGCCGGCACACCTCCTAGCCCTCCTGCTCGGCACACTTGTTGGCATGTGCCTTGGCTGGCACACCCCCCCTAGCCTATGCTATCCGGTGCACCCTTCGTGCCTTGGACGGTACACCTCCCAGTCTGCCTTGGCCGGCACACCCTTGGCATGCCTTTACCCGGCACACCTTAGCCACCTTCACCCGGTGCATTCCCAGTCTATGACAGCCCAGTGTCTCTCGTTCGCTATTTTCTCCAAGTTTTCCGGTGTTTTCTCAAAGGTGTCGCTGCCTTGGCACGACCTCGAATTGTTGGGTCACGCCACTCCTTGTGGGCGTGTTCCCCTTTCACCCCCTTTAGCATCCGGGTCAAGGGGAGATGCTGCCAAATTTTTGTCAGAAATAACAACACATTAAAAAATAAAAGGAAGCAACAAACAAATGAAACAAGCAATAATAAAACATTCCAACCAAGACAAGGAAACCGTGCAAGACTCGAAGAGCTGGACTGCTGAACATGACCGTGGACTTAATCACATAACAGGGAATTGGACTTTGCCTTTTAGGGCCCTCCATCTGAATTCCATGAGCAAGGGATCTCCTCTTAGACCTTACTCCACTTATATGGACTTTGCCCCAGCTGCATTGGCCCTTCATCCCACTCCAGCCGGGCACACCCCTGGCTTGTCTTGAATGGCACACTCCTGGCTTGCCCTGACCGGCACATCTCCAGTTTAATCTGGCCAGCACACCCTGCCTGTGCCTTGCCCGGCACACCCTGCTTGTGCCTTGCCCGGCACACTTCAAACCCTTGCCTGCCCGTCATATCCCCAATCAAGCCTCCCACCGGCACACTTCAGTTGCATTGACTTGTATTCTAACCTGGCCTGCACACGCTCAGACCTTGCCTAGCATGCCCAGACCTCAGCCTTTGGCCAACATGCTCAGACCTTGTCCCAGGCCTGCTCAGACCTCAAACCCACACATGCATCGACCTTCATCTAGCCTTGAACTGATGTGCACCGACCTTCATCTAGCCTTGAGCTGATGTGTATCGACCTTCCCCTTGCCCTGGCATGATGTCCATCGACCTGCATTTGTGCTGGCCAAACATGCACATACTTTAGTCTCGCGCTGCCCCACCACGCATCGACCTTCCCTTCAGCCCAGTGGCCATGTGCGTCGACCTTCATACGGCTTTGCGTATAACATGCATCGACCTTTGTTCTCCAAAGCTAAATGTGCATTGACCTGCCTTCAGGCTTGAGCTAAATGTGCATCGACCTACCTTCAGGCTTGAACCAAATGTACATCGACCTATCTTCAGGCTTGAACCCACGTGCACGGACCTTGCCCCCTATATGCACTGACCTTAGTTCCCTGTGTGCACAGACCTTGTCCCTGGCTGCATAGTACCTGCACCGACCTTTACAAGCATGCACCGACCTGCTTTCAGCCTTGGCACAATCTGCACTGACCTGCTTTCAGCCTTGGCACAATGTGCACCGACCTTCACTCAGCCTAGCTAGAACCTGCACCAACCTCAACCCCAATATGCTCAGACCTTGCCCAAGGTATGCTTAGACCTCGACCTTCACATGCATGAAATCCCTCTAGTAAGGCCACCCTCATCCTTGTCATAGTCTGCACTAACATTGACCTTAGTTGCATCAGGGTTGCCACCAGCAGTGACCTTGGCTGAGTCTGGCCTGTACTAGCATCAACCCTTAGTTGCCTCACGGTCTGCGCTAGCATCAGCCTTAGCTGAATCTGGCATGTACTAGCATCAACCCTTATTTGCCTCACGGTCTGCGCTAGCATCAGCCTTAGCTGAATCTGGCCTGCACTAGCGTCGGCCCTAGTGGCATCTGGTCGTCCCTAGCACTGACCTTGGCCTTCATGTACATTGACCCTGCTTCCCACGTGCACGGACTTTATCCCTATGTGCACCGACCCTGCTGACAACGTGCACTGACCTTGCTCAGCCTTCGTTCTGAACGTGCACGGACCTTGCCCCTATGTGCACTGACCTCATTTCAGATGTGCACTGACCTTGATTTCAACGTGCACAGACCCTGCCCTTCACACATTTCAAATGTGCACTGACATTGGCCTCCTTGTGCACTGACCTTCATTTAGCTTGGCTGCATGGCTGCACCGACCTTCATTCAGCCCAGCTGACACCCGCACAGACTTCATCCCGGTGTACACTGACCTTGTCCCTTACGTGCATAAAGCCTGCACCGACCTTGTCCCTGGCTGCACAGAACTTGCACTGACTTTGGCAGACACGCACCGACTTCACCCCAGCGTGCACTGACCTTGCCCCCCCCTTGCACTGACTTTATCCTAGCCCGGTGCACATCTGCACTGACCTTCATTTCAGCCCAGCTGCGATCTGCACAGACCTTGCTTAGACCTTGGCCCAGTACATGATTGAACTTTGGCCAACTTGCTCCGACTTCGCCCCTAGTGCACTGACCTTGTCCTTGGCGTGCCTGGGACCTGCATTGACCTTCATTTAGCCCGGTGCACATGTGCACCAACCTCCACTCAGCCCGGCTGAAGCCTACACCGACCCAAGCCCAGACTTGCACCGGCCTTGCCCAGCCTTCACCCGGCATGCTCCCATCGCCATCCGTCCGGTGCACTTTGGCCTCACCTGGGCCGGTGCACCCTCAAACCCTTTAACACCCTAGGCCGGCACACTTCAACCTCCTCGCCCGGTGCATTTGCACCTTCCCTCAGTGGTACATGTTGTGCATCCCTTAGTTTTGATGATGACAAAAGATATGTTTGACTAATCAACAATCTACTATCTTCATAACACGTGCAAGTCATTTGATTGATCCTTCAATATAAAGCAATGAACTCATGGCAAGTTGATGATGAACAAAAGATATGTTTGACTAATTCAATGTAAAAATGATAATTCAAGTCACTTCTGATAGTTCAAGTAATTTCAGGTCTACTGAAGTATAAGTGAAATCAGCAAATCAGAAGAAATGTCAAAGGTTGCTTGTCGACCAGAGAAGTGGTCATTGTCGACCAACGAATCCAACCAAGCACAGCCCAAGTCATTTCTCCTCTGTACGCACTCTGGTTGTCGACCAGAGCCCTGCTCGTTGTCGACCACGGAACAGACTGAGCATCAGACAGAACTGCCCGTCATCTGGACATTGCCCCTTGTCGACCAGCGACAGGGCTATTGTCAACAATGAGGGATACGAGCATCAGCCTGAAGAACCAGCCGTCTGGACATCGCTCATTGTCGACCAGAGACAGGGTCGTTGTCGACCACAAGCGGTTCAGCGTCCAGAACCGAAATCCAACCGAATTCAGTTTCGGTTCCTTGAAACCTGCAGGTTGCTGTTGCAGGTTGTTGGGCTGTTCAGAGGATAAGATTCCGCACGGGATTCAAGGAGAGAATCGTGCTAAGAACCGGTCAAACCTCTTCTAGATTTTACTTAATCTTCTCCCTGTTTTCTAGCGGGTAATCGAACAGGTTTGCACTTGCGCGGGAAACAGCTCCGAGCTTGATAAGAACTGGTGCAAAAAGGAGAAGAGAACACAGAGAACAAAATATGGAAAAACAGAGAAGAAGCTAAGGAAGATTAGGATCAGAAGTTTCTCTAATCAGAAAAGGAAGAGTGGCTCTCCTACAATCAAGAAGCTGCAGAAGACAGAAGTGCTCTTCGGTGCTGCAGAAAGAAGACCTGGCTCAAGGCGTTGCAAGTTCCAGCAGCAAGGCAGCTGAAGGCATCCTGCTGGAAGTCCTACAGGGAGTCTTGCCTTGTTCTCTATGTGATTGAGTCCCAAGCTGAACTCCTTAATTACTCTGCTTCAAACGTTTATGTTCAGCTCTGTTACAAGTTTTTCTACTCATCTTTACAACTAGTGTCAAGCTGTGTGGCAGCGGGTACAAGCTGTGTGTCAGCAGGAAGAAGCTGTGTATCAGCGGTGTATTGATTGGGATCAGGATTTCTCATTAGTGAAGCCTTGCTCAAGTTGAGCAAGGGGTGGATGTAAGTCTCAGGAAGAGACTGAACCACCTAAAAATCCTGTCTTGTGGTTTTGCTTGTGGTGTGTGCTCTTCCTATTGTTTGCTATCGCTATAGTTATCAGTTTTATCTTTGCAATCCATCGTTAGCTTAAGGTCTAATTGATCATTGGTTTATTAATTGAAAAAAAGGGGCTAGATCTATTCACCCCCCCTCTAGATCTATTCAGTCCGTACTCAACACGTGGTATCAGAGCTAGACTCTCCGAAAATGTGGTCTAACAACCAGGAGAGACCTAGCGGACTGAACTCTAGAAGTCTAATGGCTGAGGGACACTCAGTGACTAGACCACCATACTTTGATGGAAATGATTACTCATACTGGAAAAATCGTATGCAGGTGTTCTTGAGAGCACAAGATCATGAGATGTGGAGAGTAGTGAGCCGCGGACCCTATGAGCTGCCCGAAGACGAGGATACCTGGACCAGAGAACAGGTCAGAAAATCAACCATCAACTGGGGAGCTATGAACGTAATGCAATGCGCACTTCATCCCACGGAGTTCTCAAGAGTCTCACAATGTGCAACAGCCAAGGAGATGTGGGATCGACTCGGAATCATCTATGAAGGTACGTCAGAGGTAAGGGAGTCAAAAGCAAATATGTTAGTCTCAGAATATGAAATGTTTAGAATGAAAACTGATGAAAACATTTCTGATATGTATGCTAGACTAGTGCAACTAACAAATAGCTTAAAGAGTCTAGGAAAAACCTACAAGGAGCAAGAGGTAGTGAGAAAAATTTTAAGGTCCCTCACTCCTATGTGGCATACCAAGGCCACAGTCATTGAGGACTCAAAGAACCTCACTACTATGACTGTGGATGAACTAGTAGGTTCCCTAATGGCCTATGAAGTCAATCTAAAAGGAAAGGAAGACGAGGGCAAGAAAAAGAAGCAGCTCGCCCTGAAGACTAAAATAGGCACCTCTGAATTATCTGACACTGATAACTCATCTAGCACAGGTGAGGAAACTGGCGAGCTAGCCATGCTAACAAGAAAGTTCAGAAGGTTCCTGCGGAAGGAAGGTAAGGGATTTAAAAATCCTAAGGGCACGGTAAGGAAATCATCCCAGTTTAAGTATGACAAAAACAAAGCTTCATCTAACAAGCTTGTCTGCTACAACTGCAGGAAACCAGGACACATGAAGGCTGAATGTCCAGAGGCTCCTAAGAAATCAAGCTTCAAGTGGAAAGGCAAGAGACCAAAGGCAATGATAAGCACATGGAGCGAGGAGGAGGAAAGCAGCGAAGAGGAAACAACCTCCGAAGAAGAAGAAGGAAACACATGTTTAATGGCCAAAGGAGACAGCAACGACCTTGAGGTAACTTCCCAGTTTCAAGACTTTTCTAGCTCAGATTGGGAAGAAGCCTATTCAGACTTACTTGATACATATGAAACAACAAGAAAGGAAAATAAAAGGTTGAAGAAGAAAGTTAATCAGCTCAATGATGACAGCAACTTAATTGCTAACAGAACTAAACTAGAATTGGAAATCACCACCTTACAAAATAAGCTGAATCAACACAAGACAGATGAAGAAAATGTCAAAGAGCTATTAGAAGAAAATGAGATACTAAAAAACACAATTGATGAGTTAAAACTAAAGACTCAAGAATATGAATAGGAAACTAAGCTAACTCAAGAAAGAAACAACTCACTCAAGGAAGAAAACAGTCAACTTCTGAAAGAAATAGAAAGAATCCAAAGTGAACTGAAAAGCAAACAGGAAACATTGGAAAAAATGACTAAGGGTGAAGAAAACTTGAACGCTGTGTTAGGAATAAAAGTAAATTTTCAGAAAGAGGGGTTAGGGTACAACCCAGCGGCTAAAAAGGAATTCCAAGTAAAAACTTTAAATAAAACAGCTGACTCTAAAGGAAAAGGCCCCTTAATAAACTTATATCAAAACAAACAAAAGGATATAGCTGAAAGTTCCTCTAAACAGACTAATGTCACCTTGGAAGAGAGGAATTCTAAAGGGAAAATGGTCAATCTACATCAACTTAAAAACAACAGCCATATCAGACGAGAAGTTCAAATTCACAGAAGTAACCAGACAAACAGAGCATTAAATCATGTTAATAAACCCAAACCTGTAAAACAAGGTGAAACAGGCTGGTCGACAACAGACTCCTCCTATGTCGACCAGAGGATCTGCCAGAACAGGCGCTGGCTTCTGGAGAAACCCTGGTCGACCACAGACATACCAGATGTCGACCAGACACACAAACAGAAACCACAACTTCTCTCAGCTGAAACAAAATGGCAATTGGAATTTAAGAAAATGGACTCAAAATAGAGGAACATTAAATCAAAAGGAACACAACCTGAACAAGTTAAGAAATGAACAAATGAACTGCTCTAACAAAATGTGGGTTCCCAAAATGTTATTACAGCACTTTCATGATTTCACAAGCTATCTTGGACCCGGGTACCATTGGGGTCCAAAAGTTTCTGTGTAATTTATCATGCAGGAATGTCTGGCAGCCATGCACAACAAGTGGTACTTAGATAGTGGTTGCTCAAGACACATGACGGGAGATAAGACCAAGTTCTCCCAGCTGAGCTCAAAGGATGGAGGATATGTGACGTTTGGGGGAAATAACAAAGGAAAGATCATTGGGATAGGTAAGATAGGTAAGGAACCTTCAAACTGTATTGAAAATGTATTGCTGGTGGATGGACTGGAATACAATTTATTGAGCATTAGTCAACTGTGCGACAAAGGCCATAAAGTGATATTCGACTCCAAGATCTGCAAGATTGTTGAACCAAATTCAGATACAGCCAAGTTTATGGGCAAGAGAGTGAACAATGTCTACATGATAGACTTGGATGATCCAGCCCACTCCAACTTGTGCCTAACCGCCAAGAAGAAGGACTTAACCTGGTTGTGGCACCGAAGGCTAGGGCACGTTAGCTATAGGGTGCTGCACAAACTTGTGAAAAATAAAATGGTTCTTGGTTTGCCTGAAATTTCGTTTGCTCAAAATGTCAAAGTATGTAAAGCATGCACCCAAGGAAAGCAAACAAGAAAATCATTCAAAGGTAGAACTGAAAGTCAGTCATCTAGACCCCTAGAACTTGTACACATGGACCTTTTTGGCCCAACCAGAATTGCCAGTCTGAGTGGTAAGAAATATGGTTATGTTCTAGTGGATGATTTTTCCAGATTTACATGGGTAATGTTCTTATCACATAAAAGTGATGCCTTTCATGAATTTCAGGAATTTTACAAAAGAATGAAGCAGGATGGTAAGTCCAAAGTGTGTACAATCATATCTGACCATGGGGGGGGAGTTTGAAAATTCTGATTTTGATGTATTCTGCAGAAACAAGGGCATAACCCACAGATTCTCCTCACCAAGGACACCGGAGCAAAATGGAGTTGTAGAGAGGAGGAACCGCACTCTTGTCGAGATGGCTAGAACCATGTTGGTTGAAGCTAATCTTCCAAGGAAGTTTTGGGCTGAGGCTGTCAACACAGCATGCTACATTGTAAACCGGGCAATGGTAAGACCATCTAGTGCAAAAACTCCATATGAAATGCTCAAAGGTAAGAAACCATCTCTAGCTCATCTTAGAATCTTTGGTGCAAGATGTTTCATTCATAACAACGATAAAAGAGTGTTGGACAAGTTTGAACCAAAGAGTGACTCTGGAATATTATTGGGCTATTCTGACCGATCAAGAGCCTATAGGGTTTTTAACACCAAAGATCAAATTGTTGAAGAATCCCCTCATATCTCATTTGATGAAGTCAATGATCTTATTAAAAATGAACAGGTCAGCAAGGAGGAAGAAGATGGAGAATTTCTGAAAGACAAAGAAGAACCGAAGGAGAATGAAGAAGCACAGAATCAAGAAAGAAACCAAGGTAATTCTAATGATCAGACCGAAGGAGAGATCATCTCAGGTAACAATCTTGAAAACTTGAGACTTCTTAGAGATCATCCCTTAGATAACATTATTGGTGGAATACATGATCCTAGGAAGACTAGATCTCAAATTAAGGCCATAAATGAACTGGATCAACTTGCTCTTGTGTCCCAAATAGAGCCCAAATCTGTAGAGGAAGCCTTAAAAGATGAATCATGGATAAATGCTATGCATGAAGAACTAAATCAATTTGAAAGAAATCAGGTGTGGAGCCTTGTCCCTAGACCTACATCTCACCCTGTAATTGGAACCAAATGGGTATATAAAAACAAGTTGAATGAAGAAGGGGTTGTAATGAGAAACAAGGCTCGGCTTGTGGCTAAAGGGTACAACCAGGAATTTGGGGTTGATTTTGAAGAATCATATGCTCCAGTTGCTAGATTAGAAGCCATCAGGATATTGTTAGCCTTTGCAGCATCTCATGGAATCAAATTACAACAAATGGATGTAAAAAGTGCTTTTCTAAATGGCATTATAAAAGAAGAGGTCTATGTGGAACAACCCCCTGGTTTTGAAAATGATGAACTTACTAATCATGTTTTCAAATTGCACAAAGCCTTGTATGGATTAAAGCAGGCTCCTCGGGCTTGGTATGAAAGGTTGAGCTCCTTCCTCACCAAAAAGGGATACTCAAGAGGTAAAATTGATCAAACATTATTTTCCAAGACCCAAGGTAAGCATATACTGATTGTACAAATCTATGTGGATGATATTGTGTTTGGATCTACTGAAACCTCTTTGTGTACTGAATTTGCAAATTTAATGACTAATGAGTTTGAAATGAGCCTAATGGGTGAGTTACAATTCTTTCTTGGATTGCAGATCTCACAATGCAGAGAAGGATATTTTATAAATCAATCCAAGTACATAAAAGAAATGTTGAAGAAATTTGGCATGGAAAGCTGCAAGCCAATCGAGTCACCCATGGGTACAAGTGCAACCTTGGAAGCAGATACAAAAGGTAACATGGTAGATGCCAAGAAATACAGAGGTATGATCGGATCCCTACTATACTTAACTGCATCAAGGCCAGATATTCAGTTCAGTGTATGCATGTGTGCTAGATATCAGTCTAGTCCTAGAGAATCACATTTAGGAGCTGTCAAGCGCATCTTTAGATACCTTGCCGGCACCCAAGAATTGGGTTTGTGGTATCCTACCTATTGCAAACTAGATCTGATTTCATATTCGGATGCTGATTATGCTGGTTGCAAAATTGATAGGAAGAGTACTAGTGGATATTGTCAATTCTTAGGTGGCTGTTTAATATCATGGGCTTCTAAGAAGCAACACTCTGTGGCACTCTCCACTGCTGAGGCTGAGTATGCCGCAGTAGGAAGTTGTGGTACACAGGTTATGTGGATAAAACATCAACTCCACGACTACAATGTAGATCTTGGCTGTGCACCCATTTTATGTGACAACACTAGTGCTATTAACTTGTCTAAAAACCCCATTCAACACTCTAGGATAAAACACATTGAGATCCGTCATCATTTTCTGAGAGATGAGGTATCCAAAGGAAATTTCATGCTTCAATTTGTAGAAACTGAAAAACAATTGGCAGATATCTTCACTAAACCCCTTAACAATGACAGATTTTCCACTTTAAGAAGGGAGTTGGGTTTATGCAGAATATCATCTGAAAATTATTGAAATATTGATATGTTCTGTTTATGGCTTTCTGTCATTTCTGCAAGTAGTTGTGTCAGTTAAATGTCTACTACCGGTAGGATTGGGGGTTCAACTGTTTACTCCAGCAAGTTCTGCAAATTCCTGGCTTTGCTACTGGTTAGCTCTGGTGGTCGACCCAAGACAAGGCATTGGTCGACCAAGACATCAGGACAGGAGACTGTTTGGTTCTGTGATTATGCAGGTGTCGACCATAGGCGGTCCCATTGTCGACAACAGACTTGTCAGCAAGCAGATGTCAATTTCAGGCAGGATCTGTGACTGCGCAGATGTCGACCAGAGACAGCTCCATGGTCGACAATGGAAGGTAGAAAATCGTCTGATTTGATTAAACTAAATTGGGCACTGATCCGTCTTCACTCAATCATCTTCATCCATACTTTCCATTCCTTGTGTCTTTCTATCTCATCCTGGCCAACATAATTGTTTATTTCAGCATGGATTCTCAAATTGAGGGGGAGAAAAGTGTAAACTCATTCCTTGGTAAAACATTGAATAACCTAACTATATCTTCCACTAAAATCACCAAAGTAATCAATAAGAGTAGCGGTTGAGTGTAGTAATGAGGATTTGGACTGTACTACTTCAATAAAGTCAAGCCATAACTATGATTCTGTCACATGATTTTGAAGACTTATGATTTTTAGTAGTGAGTCGGTTTCTCTACCTGTGCTAATTCTGAACAGTTAATATAAATCCAATAATATAGCATGAATGCACGTGGAATACGCCATAATTCTGTCTTCATGGTAGAGCAATGGATTGGATTCTGAGAAACTACTGCCTCCCATGTTAAAGAAAAAATTGGATGAAAAATAAGTGAGAGGCATGTGTGTCATGAAGAATCAATCTATCTCTGCTGCTCTCAAAAATTATTGAGATTGGGCATAC
This sequence comes from Amorphophallus konjac, assembly GCA_022559845.1. Classification (NCBI taxonomy): domain Eukaryota; kingdom Viridiplantae; phylum Streptophyta; class Magnoliopsida; order Alismatales; family Araceae; genus Amorphophallus; species Amorphophallus konjac. The sequence continues at coordinate 40,311,607 of CM040122.1, forward strand.
TGAGTAACTGGGGATATTGGCGTCTGATAAACGTATATCCTCACGGATAAAAGGTGTGTCCCAGTTAAAAGTGGAATGGTTAGACATGCTAAGTAGCCGAGGTTTCTGGCGTGTAAAAAGCGTGTCTCCTCGTGTAGAAAAGCATGTGATAAACCTGACCACAGCTTTCAAAATACTTCAAAAAGCAAAACTCAAAATTATCCAAAATGACAGAGGAACATGGTTGACCAAAGGCATGACATGCAAAGACAAACTGAAAACACTATTCAGCTAGCACAGTTAGTAAAACAACCTCACGAATTCTATTATAAGTTTGAGAAGTCATATGGAGGAAAATTAGATATGGGGCGCAAGTTTATTGGTGCAATACCTTCAAATTCAATGAACCACAAGGCCCACTCTACTTGTTTACAAGGTGGTCTTTGCTATGAGTGGATGGGTTAAATAAATGTTTCATTAAGGAAAGGGTGTACACTTTAATTAAACCCCCAATTTTATTTCGGCTGATTTATTCTTGCCCTCTCGTTTTCCACATCGCGTTGGTTCCACTACCCTAGGTTTTAAGACCCCGGTCCTACTCTCTGATATCCTGCCCTATAAATTGCACCGACTGGGTCCCCAATCTTCTCACCCTCGCCGTTTTCACCATTCACGGTCGTCCTCCGTCTCCAGTCCCCTTTTCGACCCCTTGTGCATCCCTCTCTCGCCTCAACTCGTTCTCTCGCATCCCTCCACCATGGTTCCGCCGCGTGCTCAGAGGTCGTCCAAGCGAGCAAGGGATAAGGTTCCTGCTGAAGCGCCGCCGCCGTCCAAGCACTCCAAGCAGACGGTCACGCAAGGTCAGCCATCGACCCCTCAGCGGTCGACAACGGATGCGACCGCAACTTCAGATATGCCCATCGTCCATCCCGTATCTGGTTCACTGAAGCCCCGGACCATCTTACCACCGAGAATAGTAGATTTCTCCGATCAGCAGCTGATGGAGATGTTCCCGGAGCTGCGGGAAGTTTTGGACGCCCAAGGCTGGACAGAGTTTGTCTCTGCACATACTATGTATTCCCCACAGCTTGTGCAAGAGTTTTACCACAACCTGCAAGTCGTGGATGATAAGGTCTATTCAGTAGTTCAAGGTGTCGTCGTCAGCCTCGACTTCAAGCTACTCCACAAGGCGCTGCACATCTCCCGGCATGGTGCTGCCTTCAATCCTGAGGATTTTGACTTCAAAGCAGCTTATGCCGTGGTTACCGGCCAACCAGTTCCTGAGGTTCTCCCAAAATCCCTCAATGCCAACACTTTTCCTCCTCTTCATCGGTTGCTCCATCACCTTCTTACCACCATAATCCAACCACGAGGAGGCGCCAGGGAACATGTCAGTCGACTTCACCTATTTCTTCTCCATGGCCTCATCACACGTCAACCAATCTGCCTTCCCAAGCTCATGCAGAACACTTTCAAAACCCTCTTGCATTATCCCCTGAATTCTCTTCCATATGCTGCCCACATAACTGCCATTTTGGAAGCAGCAGCTATACCCATTCCTCACGCTCCGCGCGTTGTCATTCCCAAACGGCACGTATATTCGTTCCACTACGTGACCACATTTTTGGGCTATAAGAAGATAGGAGATCAAGTCCAGCGCACCCTACCATCCAAGGGTAAATCCACAGCACCATTGCCTCCCTCTTCTCCACCACAGACACCAATTCATGTTAGCCCTGCTGCAACCCCTCCACCTGTGGTGCTTCCCACTCACACTCCCACTTTTACCACCACTGCTACCCATCCTCCACCTTCACTCGCTATTGTGCCATGGCTACCAGGCACTGCAGCCACTCATATTCCATCTACGTCTGTTCCACCTACGTCTACTTCTGCTCCACCACCTCCTTCCACCTCCAACACTGAGTCTCACGGAGTGCTTCTCCAGATAGCATCTCAGTTGACCTCCCTCTCAACTCAATTCCAATCCTTTCAAGAAAGTATGAATGCTGCAACTGGGCGCTTGGAGCTGAAAGTCCAAAGACTAGAGCAGCAGATGGAGACCAGGTTCATCAAGCAACAGGAACACTCAGAACATGCTAGTTCTCGGTTTAACAGACTGGTTGCCACATTAGCTGAAGTGTCAGCAGAGATGGGGACACGCATTGAGTTCACCAACCAGCAGATTAAACAGAATCACCATGCTACTATCTCAGAGATCCAGAAGATTAGGCTTTTTTATGCCCACATAGTTGACAAGCTGGATCGGATGGCAGAGAATGTGAAGCCCGAGACTTCTTCGTCCTCCTCAGAGTGAATGTCTGGATACTCCTCTTTTTGCTGTTGACAAAGGGGGAGAGAGAGTCATTGTGTGTCATTGTGTGTCTAGGTGTCCTTGCCTTTGTTTTTGAGTCATTCATGTAACTCATGTTATGATACTTTTGAAAGGCATATCAAATGAATTTTTTGGCTGAAATCTGTGATAATGATACATGTTATGATAGTTTCTGAATGGCATATCAAATGCATTTTCTGGTTGAAATAATCTCCTGATGATCACAATGACTCATGGTTGTCATCATCAAAAAGGGGGAGAATGTTGTGCATCCCTTAGTTTTGATGATGACAAAAGATATGTTTGACTAATCAACAATCTACTATCTTCATAACACGTGCAAGTCATTTGATTGATCCTTCAATATAAAGCAATGAACTCATGGCAAGTTGATGATGAACAAAAGATATGTTTGACTAATTCAATGTAAAAATGATAATTCAAGTCACTTCTGATAGTTCAAGTAATTTCAGGTCTACTGAAGTATAAGTGAAATCAGCAAATCAGAAGAAATGTCAAAGGTTGCTTGTCGACCAGAGAAGTGGTCATTGTCGACCAACGAATCCAACCAAGCACAGCCCAAGTCATTTCTCCTCTGTACGCACTCTGGTTGTCGACCAGAGCCCTGCTCGTTGTCGACCACGGAACAGACTGAGCATCAGACAGAACTGCCCGTCATCTGGACATTGCCCCTTGTCGACCAGCGACAGGGCTATTGTCAACAATGAGGGATACGAGCATCAGCCTGAAGAACCAGCCGTCTGGACATCGCTCATTGTCGACCAGAGACAGGGTCGTTGTCGACCACAAGCGGTTCAGCGTCCAGAACCGAAATCCAACCGAATTCAGTTTCGGTTCCTTGAAACCTGCAGGTTGCTGTTGCAGGTTGTTGGGCTGTTCAGAGGATAAGATTCCGCACGGGATTCAAGGAGAGAATCGTGCTAAGAACCGGTCAAACCTCTTCTATATTTTACTTAATCTTCTCCCTGTTTTCTAGCGGGTAATCGAACAGGTTTGCACTTGCGCGGGAAACAGCTCCGAGCTTGATAAGAACTGGTGCAAAAAGGAGAAGAGAACACAGAGAACAAAATATGGAAAAACAGAGAAGAAGCTAAGGAAGATTAGGATCAGAAGTTTCTCTAATCAGAAAAGGAAGAGTGGCTCTCCTACAATCAAGAAGCTGCAGAAGACAGAGGTGCTCTTCAGTGCTGCAGAAAGAAGACCTGGCTCAAGGCGTTGCAAGTTCCAGCAGCAAGGCAGCTGAAGGCATCCTGCTGGAAGTCCTACAGGGAGTCTTGCCTTTTTCTCTATGTGATTGAGTCCCAAGCTGAACTCCTTAATTACTCTGCTTCAAACGTTTATGTTCAGCTCTGTTACAAGTTTTTCTACTCATCTTTACAACTAGTGTCAAGCTGTGTGGCAGCGGGTACAAGCTGTGTGTCAGCAGGAAGAAGCTGTGTATCAGCGGTGTATTGATTGAGATCAGGATTTCTCATTAGTGAAGCCTTGCTCAAGTTGAGCAAGGGGTGGATGTAAGTCTCAGGAAGAGACTGAACCACCTAAAAATCCTGTCTTGTGGTTTTGCTTGTGGTGTGTGCTCTTCCTATTGTTTGCTATCGCTATAGTTATCAGTTTTATCTTTGCAATCCATCGTTAGCTTAAGGTCTAATTGATCATTGGTTTATTAATTGAAAAAAAGGGGCTAGATCTATTCACCCCCCCTCTAGATCTATTCAGTCCGTACTCAACAGTACACCCTTCCACCCTTCAGCCTCCTCGCCCGATGCACATGCACCTTCCCTCAGCGGTACACCCTTCCACCGTTCGACCCTCCTCTAGCGGTGCACCCTCCTGCTTACATCTCCACCCGGTACACTATCAACTCCCCTACCCGGCACACTCCTCCAGCGGTACACTCCCTGAAACCTCCGTCTAAAGCACTACATCATAAGAAAGAGATAACATAATAGTGATGATAAAAAAGGGGGGAGAATTATACAATGATAATGATAAAAAAAATTTAAATTAAAGTAATAATAAAAAAGTAACAATGATAAAAAAATAATAAAACAAGTGGGAGAGGAGTTCATAGCCCATGGGTAAAAAAATGGTCAACAAAGATGACAGTAATAATAAACGAATGATGGTAATAAATAATAATAATAATAATGAATAGAACGATACGGCTTTCGTCTCCCTCGGACCCAGGGTTCGGGGATATTAATGATGCCCTCGTAGGCCGTGCTTCACACTCGGGAGTTACTTTCCTCCCGTCATGGTCATTGCTCGACCTTGTTTTGGGCTAATATCTCACCAAAGACATTCCCCCCTTGGCATCGGGATCTGATCCCATCTTTGTATCAAAATTGCCGTCTCCTGGCAAACATTTCCACGGATTCGTTCCCGTCACCGTCTTGTTTTTCTACATGAACCTTTGTCCGGACACGGAATGGTTCGTGAGTGACCAAGCGGGCTTTTGGCATAGTTCGACTGTCCCTCTCTTCTTGCATTGATAAGTAATTCTTCTGGCCGTAGGGCCCTTATTCCCGGCAATCAATCAAGGGTGTTCCCCTCTCCGAGGGGATGTAAATGACGTCGTGACCTTTATGGCGCGGCGGGTCTTGGTCTCGACACGAACTACACAATCGTCTGATCAGTCAGATGGCGTGCACCAAGGGCTTCACGAAGCCTGAATAAATCGTCACTTTGTGACTGGCACGCCCACGTACTTATTAAACCCAATAAACAAATAAAATAACTTATTAAATAAAAAAGTGCGTCCATACTACTTTACCTGCTTTGCTATGTTTATATTTTATTACTTGTTGCTCTGTTTATTTGTTGCTGTGGTGGGGATCCGCGGGACTCCTACTGAGCCAATGAAATGAGGCTCATCCCTTTTCCTTCCAGGTCGGCATGCCTCTTCATCGTTCGGAGGCCTTGAGCAGCGTTCGAAGTCCTAGCATCGCCAGCTAGTGTTAGCCGAGGTATGCCCCAGAGGCTGTGTACCTTCCTTTTGTTGCACTGTACTTTTTGGACTTGTGTATATCTGGACTGGTAATTGTATAAAATGTGTAAATCTGTTTATATAAATGTAAATTTTAAATTTATCACTTTAATTCTTGCATTTAATTTAGATTTATGTACACTCCCGTGACACATTTTAACCCTTCCGAGCTTCCCAGCTCGTGGGTGGCGGCGTAGGATCCGAACGATATCGGGTTTGACTCGGTATCTGGATCTTGGGTCGTTACAGACATGATAACATGTTTAGAATAAAGAAAAAGCATGGAAAAGGTATGAATTAAACCATGGTTCTTATCTTTTCATTAGTGTTGCAGGGATAGTATGCATGAAAAACTTAATTTGCACATTCATGGAAAAATATAGAAATCTCTGCGTACAATGAACGAAATCCAGAGATAGAAGAGGGTTTTTGTTCCTAACACGTTGTTTAAGCCATACATGAGATAACCTACCTTTGGGATGCTTCTTAAGCCTCGAATTTCTCGCCGGAAGAGGGTCCTAGTTTCTGCTCATCCTATGTAGAACCAGCGACTTCCGGTTGTTCTAACTCTTTCGATGTTTGACCTCCGTACACGGGAATTTGTAGAATATTAGAAGACACTGAGGGTAACAATAAATTCTAAAGGAAGATATTGAAATAACCATACTATACATTCGAACTGCGCGATCCAAGATTTGGGTTCGTGCAAGACGAATCTGGGGCCTATTTATAGAGTTTGGCCTAGGACTGTGGGATTTGACCGAATTAGGAGTCATTATTGGGGTTAGAGTCGATCCCTAAGAGTCCTAGATAGGTTCCCATGCTAGGATACATCAATCTATGACGATTGGATTGATAAAAATCTAATCTTTTCACGCTTCTCATTGTGTTTACGGAACCAGGTGGCTATCTGGTCTAGACCGCCATATCTAGAAGGCGGTGGCGCGATAGACCCCGACTTGTCTGGGCGCCAGAATTTGAATTTTAGTCAAATTCCTCTCTTAATTATCCCTATTTATCTAGTTAAAATAGGGAAATAATCCTAATACGTCTTTAGGGCGGTGCTTGGGCCTAAAAATCTTAGAATTTGGTCTATGAGCCCATTTTAAATGGTCTACAAGTAATTGGGGCTTTAATAAATGTTAAATAACCTATTAAATCAATAATTAGCTTATTTTGAGCTTAATTAATCTATTTAAATCTAAAAAAATCTGAATAAATCCAGATAATTATCAGGGTTGCTACAACACCACCCTGGCCTCCTCGGAGCCACCTAGGGTGGCCGCCGATCCTGGCTGCCCTGCCCGCCCAGTCTGTGCCAGCTGCGCTTGCCTATGCCACCGCAAGCTCCCTGTCACCGCCGCTCTGCCCTCCTCGCCACACTACGATGGTTGCTAGCTTCCTCCCACCGGCGTCACAGCCACCGTCGCCGGTGGTGGAGGAAGGGGATGAGGAAGAGGAAGGGAGAGGAAGACATCGGGGAGTGGGAGAGATCGTGAGAGAGGGAGGAGGAGGAAGAAGGAGGAAAGATGAGGAGGGGGAAATAGTGTTAGGGCACGAGCCCCACCCCTTTCCACCCCACCTTGATCTCCCATTTTATTTTATTTTTTATTCATTTTCCTCTTCTGTTTCTTTTTTTGAAAATGTAATTAAATCCCAATTACTCTGAAATAATTTAATATTTGTTATTTAGGGATTCAAAGATCCGATATTCACTAACTCGGACACCAACAGAAACACGATCTAAAGCATGCAGAGATTCGGTACGAAATCCTGGGATGTTACAGTAATGGCAGTCAGGTGGTTGGCTATGTTGATTCAGATTATACTGGTGATCTAGATAAGACGAGATCCCTGACGTGTTGTATCTTCACTTTCTTAGGCTGTGCTATTAGTTATAAGGTTGTTTTGCCGTCTACCGTGGCTTTGTCGACAATAGAGGCTAAGTAAATGGTAGTGGAACCTTGTGGTTGAGAGGTTTGGTCGGCAATCTGGGACATGTGCAGGAGATGACTCCAGTATACTGTGATAGCCAAAGTGCCATACATCTGACGAAAAATCATATGTATCATGAAAGAACCAAACACATTGACGTAAGATATTACTTTGTTCGTGATGTCATGTTGCAGGGTATAGTGGTTGTTCAAAAGATTTCTACAACAGAGAACCCCACAAACATGCTGACCAAGTCTATCCCTTCAAAGATGTTCAGACACTGCCTAGACTAGATCAGCTTGCAAAAATCGTGAAGTGACGTTGGCGGGAGCCTTGGCGATTGAGACGGTCATGGTGGAGCTTGACACTAGATGTGACTTGTGAAGATGAGCCAAGAGGAGAATTTTTCGTGTAATGGCTCATCTCCACAAACTCCCACCAAAAAAACCGCTTTGTATGCTGTTACATGAGGGGCTGGAATGGGTCTCCAGTTCTCACCCGATAAGAGTTTAACTCCCATGCAATAAATGCGGTAGCTACAAGAGAGTTCTTCCTCGAGAGCCTCTCCCTTCTGTTGTAGCTTCCCCCGGTGGGAGAGAACCAAGAGAGTCTCTTAGAGAGAAATCAGATATTGGGAGAGAGAGAGTTGAGAGAGTTATTGTAAAGGGGATTTTATTCCTCTTGGGGTCGGGGTGAGTTTCTAGTAATATTTCTCCGCATCTAGTGAAGTTCCCATCGTCGCCGTCACTCGTGGACGGGAAATCTCTAAACCACGTAAATCCTTGTGTTCTTACCTTGTGTGATTTATCTTTCTTTTCTTTCCTTTCTTCTTGTTGTGCGGATCGACATCCGGGGGTGTCGCTCTGTCTGTTTGTCATAGTGGTCATGCCATAGCAAGCGGGTTCCCTCGATCTCAATTAGATTCATATGTCCTTTGATTACTATTTAATTCTATGTTGCAAGTAATAATAAAAACAAGCAAACATACTCTCAGTTTCTAATTATATAATACTCACAAATACATAACCAATCATATTTCAACCTCCAATAATGCAACACTCACGAAGCCCACACACAGAGATTATTGATCCATTACCCTTATTCATATATATGACGAACACAACAACCACCAGACTTCTTGGACTGCTCAACATCCCTGGCTAGGATGTTGGATAGCCCTGAGAAGTCATACGATACAGACTCCTTTATTCGCATCCTCCACCCTAATCCAAGGATGTGTTTGTTTTGCTATATGCACGTACAACAGAGGTATATATCCGGGCGTTCCTGAGGATGGGCGGGCCACGAAGGTGGGTGTTCTTAGTGGTGGCCTCCCCCAGAGCCTCCACCGCCCTTGCGCTGGCAGCATCGGCTGCAGTACCCGTTGTGCCACCCGCCACAGCAACCGTACCGGCAGCGTCTGTAGCCGCCTCCGCCGCGCTGATCCTGGACGGCGTCCTCTGCATATGGGAATGGCCCGCAGACCACGAGTTAGATATATATATATATGGATGCTCATAAACCAAGTGCACCTTCCATATATTAACGTTACTTCATGTAATACAAATTCAAAGAAGACGTCGAGGAGTTTTAAAGGTCTAAGTCCATCGCCGTTCATATTGAAGAATATGAATCAGGCGAAATCTATTAACCCAACCTGCTTTCGTGTGAGTGTTAAGAGAAACAAGTAAAAGCAGGTACTCCAACGGCCGGGAAGGGGCAAAAGCCACTAAACAGTGTTAGGACGAAGTGACCGGCTTCGTCTGCTCTGTTTATATTGAACTGGGAAGGGCACCCCTTGCAGTTCCGTCGGCCAGCCGGAGAATGAGTCTCCACTCCCACCGCCGATGCTACCCCCCGACTACTCCGCTTCTCTCTCTCTCATCCAGTTTCCTACCAATCTAGTTGCGTACGTATAAAGGAAGGCTTTCCTCATTCTCGTCTAACAATTATGTAACCCTAATTCGTTACGCCAGCTGTGTCAATCGGCCTTGACGGGTTCTGATTTTAGGAATTTTACTGAGCAAACAGAGTGTCACGAATGCTAGCTCTATCCCCCACATGGTATTCTAACTGCATTGATGGGAACTAAAATTTAATTTGAATTTGGGGTGACACAATCACACATCAGTATAGGACAAAGCTAGCCATCAAATAATAGAGAGCCCTTTCCGGCCCCTCTCAGTTCATATAGAACAAATTAATTAACTTATCAAATATGAGCTGACTGCCCTTCGAGCCCGAAGCCATGAAGTACACGTACGTACGTGCGCCGTAAACCGACCGAGTACACAAAGGAGAGCTAAAGAAATTATAGACGTCTAAACGCAGCGGCGTCTGCGTTCTTAGCGCAGTGAATTATTTGTCCGCACTGGCGCAAACCCGCATCTATAGCTTATCCAGCTTATTGAAAGAGCTGTGCTATATACGTCAAATGAGTTACTAAACTATATCTATGTGTAGCGCTGGTTTTACCGCTCATCTCTGGCACCACCAAAAGGGAGGCTAGCTATATATAGACCCTTGCTCTGTGATTCAAGGTGGTCCATGAGTTGCAAAGGGAGCCCACTGCATGAGAGAGTACAAGTAGGCTTTTCCTCAATATATATTAATCTTGCATGCATTGATATATAATCAGAGTCTAAGAACCCTAGTATAGTTTCCAGTACTGTAAGCGTTGTAGAAACAGGCAAAGAGAACAAAACAGACCATAACAGCAGGGAAAAGCCACTACAGGGAGTTAACTTGGCAGCGAAGGATTTGTTCCAAGGACTCACTTGTTTCCTCGGTCAGCTCCCGTGCAGTCACCTCGGAGGAGATGATCAGCAGGGCAGCCATGAGGACACCCAGCACCAGCAAAGACCTAGGAGCCATCTGATCACCGGCTAAGTTAAACACAAGCTAGCTAGAGACTGCTGAAGGAAGAAGAAAGAGATCGAAGTGGCTATTGGCTCCTCCTGGCCGGGTTGAGGAGGAAGTGACCCGCCTTAGCTCTATTTATAGCCAGCTGGGAAGGGGTCGGAGAATGAGCCTCCGCGCGCATTCCCCCACCGTGGACTCGGTCGATCGGCAACTCTCTCTCTCTCTCTCTCTAATCTAAAACTCTTTCACGCTTGCGAACGCCAAAATTTTCCCACTGATCCACACGCATAAATAAAGGAATTCTATACATAAGTGTTATTTAATTACTCTTCCGATCGATGAAAACTAAACCAAATCGATGAAAGTCTGCAGAATCCGTGAACCGTGTTTACGTACGGTGACGTACGGCTTGGTAGGAAATTAATTCACTTGGACAATATTATATTGGCGGTTGAGATGATCTAACTCACTGTCGTAAGCTTTTAAACTTGGTCGATCGTGAATTATATTTTACACAGTTAGAGTAACCTTCTTTTATAAACGGTTGCACGCAGAATTGTCATCTTCAGAGTGCTATTAATGTTATAAATAACCTCGTTACCTCGTAATATTTGCACTAATTTTCTTGCAAAATGATTTTTGGTAATGACAGCTTAATTTAATTCTGAAGATGAAAATTATGTAATCAATGTTCATATAATAAAGTTATAATACAATTAACAGTATATATAGATATATTAAGGACCGCAATGTCAATTTGCTGCATGTTCTCGCGACAGTGGGAAATTGGGAAATGTTAATTACTGAAAGAAGCATGTCTACCAAAAACTCACTAGAATGATATGTTTTAATAACTATAAGTTCTATTTTTTACGATGCTATTGCAGTAAGCATCATCAGAGATACTAGAAATGATCTACGCGTAGTTATGGGGTCATGATGCACCGCCATTGACGAATTCCTTCGGTTACATCTGACCCGGCACTCACCTGCGCTACTAGTCCCCGGCCGTATGAATACCTAACCTGCAGGGTGGGTGAGATCATGTTTGCCTGGGTGTATATTTGTTTCAAAAACATGAGCAGTAATCCACTTATTGTGTATTACAAAATATTTTGACTGCTGTATTTTTTCGTCGAACGGGTTGGATCTTTAATAAGTAAAAAAATACGTGATACGAGTATGACGGGACGTACTTTTCTGTGCAGAAAAAATATTTTCACCTTTTCAAGAGACCAACAAAATTAAACATTATATTGTGACATAATTTTGACTGACGTTAAAGGATGACAGTGTGAAAGCGCGCGCGGGGCATGTTCCGTAGCTTATGTATGGATCGATTGACTGACGTCCAGTCGCAAATTGACGTTAAAAAACTTTGGACGTGGATTATATAAGACATTAATTAGGTATAGATTTTTTATGCGATGTTGGTGTGTAACCATCGGCAAATTAATATATTCGATATGGTCGAGACGTACATACGTCGATCATGCAGTGGGGATCATGAACGCCATCGACCAAGTCTTGTTGTACCTAAACATCCATATGTTGAAAATATTAGTCTGACAATAAGAAGAACTAATAATAAATAATTAGATCTAAAAATAAAGATAGAAAGAAAATGGACCAGACAAAGATGACACAACGAAGTAATATATATATCGTTGCCGAACAATATAAAGCACAATATATTGCTTCATGTGCATTGTATCACTCCGCTCTATATATGGCATCACTGAAAAAGTGTTATCATGCACCCGGACTCATTGTAATACACATCAAAGTAATATAATCTGCATTTTATCATTTTCTTATTCGCTTTTCTATTTTTAGAGATCGTATTTGTGTGGCGATGGATTGTGATTGATTATTGACGATTTTCAGCGCAATTGTAACTGCAAAGGATTTGCTTCCACATTTGTAAGGGGGAGTGATGAGAACAAGAAACAACCTCTCTCTCTCTCTCTCTCTCTCTCTCTCTCTCACACACACACACACACACACTCACACACACACACACTCATAGGTGTAGAGATGAGCATTAATTATTTGGGTTTAACTCGAAATCTAATTCGGACCGATAGATTTGACCCGATTTGATTACAATTGAAATTTCAAGATTACAATTCAGATTAAAATAGAACCGTATATATTAATAAAAATAGTTTGGTCCGATTTCTAATTCTCGAAAGTCAAACGAAATTGTATAAACTGTGCAAACCTAGTTTTAGGGTATTTCTGTCAATTTGATATTGACCAAATAGTTAGTCACATTTTCCGTTCTTTTGAAAGGTCTCTTCCTATCTCATTCTTGCACATTGAATAAAAATTTCTTTCCTTAAATAGTGAATACTTTCTCACTACTGCCAGTAGCTAGTCACATTATCCACTCTTTAGGAGAACTATTGTTCAAATCGAACCAAATCACATTAATTTAATTTAATTTGATTTTATTTCGAAGTCATTTGATTTGACATAGTTTGGGTTGAATTCTTAAAATGATTTAATTTTGCTCGAGAAAAATCATGTTCAAATCAAATCAAATCGAACCCTTAAATAGGAGAGGAAAGAATGGTGCAGAGAGAACAGCTATATAGTTAGCACTAAGAGAGAGAGGGTGAGTTTCTTCCTTTTCCAACCATGGTTGACATTGTGATTAACCATTAATTGGGGGCATTGTGATATATTAGGGATTTAGGATAACATATCAGGATTTTAGGGGCGGGGTGTAGAATTGAATATGAATGCTTTGGTGGATGTACATGTAATTATCATATAAATCTACTTACTCGATCGTGCGTGTGTTATGGCCTCGTGCATGGATAAGCCAAGGGCTAGTATTACATGGGATAAGTCATGAGTTTTGTCAGACTAATAAAAACAAGGCAATATTGGACTGAGCAAGGATTGGACAAACCCAGCTAATTATGCTGGCTTTATTTCTATATATAAACTAAGGTCCCATTAAACAAATGTACGGGGGTTAGCTGGCTAGGTTGAATTGGCCAAAGTCCTGGCCGCCGAGGTGTCTGGGCGGCCAAGGTGGTGGCCACCTAGGTCAGAGAGGTTGGGCGGCCATTAGGTTGGCAGCCCATCTCGGTCAGGTGTCTGGGCGGCCAGGGTGGTGGCCGCCCTGGCCAGAGAGGTTGGGCGGCCACTGGGTTGGCCGTCCACGGGTGGGCGGTCCCAGGGTTGGCCGCCCAGGCCCTTCACTGTCCCAAGGTCGGGCAGCCAACCTCCTGGCCACCCAGGCCACAGGGAACCCCTCTGTTGGGCAGCCAGTGCTGTGGCCGCCCAGCCCTTTCTGCCCTCGGCATTCTATGCTTCGCCGATTCGTGTCCCGGGCTGTCTATATGTGACATGTCTTCATGGGAGAGGCACTTGCGTGGTTCTCTATGATCCGATGTCTTGTCCATGTCACCATGGGTCTTCCCTGTGAGTCTAGGTACTGTGAAGAGTGCCCTTCCTCATGTGAGTTCCGCCGATCGAGGTCATAGGGGTTTAGTGTGTATAACCGTCTCATGTCGTGTCACACGCGTACGGTGAGTTACGTACGAACCGAGAGTGTTCCGGTGGATTTCCGTTTTGTAGCGAGTTCTCACCTTTTGATGACATTTCCCACTAGTCGTAGTCCGATGACACACGTTGTGTTGGCCCACTTGGGACTGGTGGCGGGGTTACGCGAGAGAGACGGTTTTTAAGCTGGTTACCGTAGGGCACCTCGTCTTTGCAGCCTGAGTCCGGGCTGGGGTGAACACCAGCTAGAGGATCTGACCTAGAGCGTATGGTCTGTCTGTGCACACGTGGTTAGGGGCGTCATACACGTGCTGACGAGCGCGACCCCAGCTAGTCCTTGTTTGAGGTTCCATGGTTAGTGTGTCTCAATTTCTGTCTGGGGCGAGTAGGGAGACGCCAGGGGTGTGGACTAAGATGTTAGTGGATGCATCCGGTCTTACTTCTAGCGGATAGTGCTCCTGTCACCTGAGGGGTTTTTGACTCAGATTCTCTTGTCCCGAGGTTCAGCGTTTTGGTGACTCTGTGTCGTGTTTACTCGAGGTCGAGGTATGGTTCCTCGCTGTCCGCGTGAGTCCCGTTCGACTGCGTAGCCGTGTTTCTAGTTGACCGATCGAGGGTCTACCTGGTAGCCTAGATCCTAGCGTATGTGTCCTTGGAGAGGTGTTCCGAGACAGGTCGCTGGGTTCCATCTTTCTGTGGCCTAGGCTTCGAGTTTTCGTGTCAGCGTGAGTTGTGTTCGATACTCGAGGCATCCCGACAGTGTGCAGGTTTTTAGCAGTTACTGGCTTAGCGCATTTCTTGTGCCAATGCCTTCTTTACTGCTTTACCTACTTTGCTGTCTTTATATTTTATTACTTTCTATTCTATTTATTTGTTACTATGGTGGGGATCCGCGAGACCTCTATCGAGCCAATGAGATGAGGCTCACCCCTTTTCCTTTCAGGTCGACGTGCCTCCTCGTCGTTCGGAGGCCTTGAGCAGCGTTTGAAGTCCTAGCATCACCAGCTGGTGTTAGCCGGGGTATGCCCTAGAGGCTGTGTACCTTCCTTTTATTGCACTATACATTTTGGACTTGTGTATATCTGGACTGGTAATTGTATAATATATGTAAATCCATTTATATACATGTAAATTTTAAATTCAACACTTTAATTCCTGCATTTATTTTAGATTTCTGTACACTCCCGTGACACCTTTTAACCATTCTAAGCTTCCCAGCTCGTGCGTGGCGGCGTAGGATCCGAGCGATATCGGGTTTGACCCGGTATCTGGATCTTGGGTCGTTACAGTTGGTATCAGAGCGGAGGTTACGGTTGGGTGTAGAAATGTAGAGTAATTGGAGTGTTTAATAGTCCAGATAGTCCGGTACAATCAATAGCTGGCTTAGGTTGTTCCGCTTTCTTACAGTGTTGTCATTTTTTTTGTGTTTAAGGATCCGCGATGGCGCAGAGGGGGGAGGCATGACCCCAGGCAAAGTTGGCCCTAGGGGTCCAGGACATTCAGGATGGAGTAGGGCCCCCTCTAGTGGATGCGGCACCGGGTGCACCAAGAGAAGCAGAGTTTTTCGAGTTGTCCACCTAGTTCTTGGCACTAGCTCAGGGTGCCTTGCCGGTTGCCCTGTATTGGGCTAGGTTTGTAGAGTTGAGCCTGTACGCGCCAACGGCTATAGCAGGTCCGAGATTTTTAGCCCAGCAGTACTTTATTGCCGGTTTGAGGCCCGAGATCCGTCCGACTCTGATGGTGTCCGGGGTTGCAGATGCGGACGTGGCGTTTCGGACAACAACGATTCTGGAGGTAGAGCTGTTACGAGCCCAGGAGCAAGGCTGGGCGATGCAGTTGTAGCAGGGTCTTCCCCGGGTGGTTCTAGAGGAGCCAGTCGCATCCTATTCCCCTGTCCATGGTTCACATCGACAAGACAGGAGGAGGCAGAGGCAGGATCATCAAGCGGCTCAGCATGGTTTTTGGTGACGCCAGGAGCATGGGCGTCGGCGGCAGGCACAGGAGCAGGTGCTGGTTCAAGCCTCTGAGGAGTCCGTGGAGCAGCCAGTGGCGAGGCGACCGCGGCGTGGCCTGGCAGAGCAGCCGGCGCCGTGCCCGAGGTGTGGTGGTTTTCATGCAGGCCATCCTTGCTAGGTGGCAGCAGCGGAGCGGAGGTGCTTTCGGTGTGATTGACCGGGGCACCTGGTGCGTGATTGCCCTGAGGTGAGGCATTGCCGTAGGTGCGGCGGGGTTGGGCACTTGTCTCGTGAGTGCCCCTAACCACACCCAGCAGTGATCGTCCTTTTGGTGGCCTCGTCGAGGCTTGGGAAGGCATGTGGTTGTATTTTGACCCTGGCTGAGGTGTCTGTGTATAGAAGGTATGCCTTCAATTTTCGTCTGATTTTTGTCTACCTTCGATGTTTCTTGTGATTTCCCCTTGGGTTTCGTGATTTGGGAAGCGGGTGTCTGGGTTTTGTCCCAGACTTTGGAGGTCGTTTCTAATGCTGGGAGGTGCCGTAGGTGCAGATAGTAAGGCTTTTGGAACGTGGTGGCCGGGAAGGGCTGTCCCAGCAGTTGCAACAGCTTTTGAGGTGGCGAGGTTGGACTTTCGAGGCTGCGAGGTGTGTAGCTGGGCGAGCGAGAAGGTGTCCTACCTCGTGGTAGGTATAATTTTTGTATTGCCTATGTCGCGTTTTTGGCATAATTCCTTGGATTCCATTAGTTTCCCGTTTACTCCCAATTGTGCTCGTGTTTTCCTGTGTGTGCATCGGGAGTCCGAGGCGGCGTTCTGTGCAGCGGAAGTTGAGTCATGCACTTGTTTTTCTGTCTGCGTGGCGTGTGGTGCCTTGGTAAATAGAGTTGAGTACTGGTTGGATTACCAGTGTGGTGCCCTCTATGGCAATGGTGGAGTCGCGTTCAGGAATCGGGTGCTCGTTTCACTACAAGAAAATTCATAATTTTCGACGTACTAATTCCAGCAGAAATCTGTCGAAAATGACTTTTTCGACGTATTTCCGAAGGAATCATTCTGGCAGAAAAATTAGGTCGCTAATTTCTGACGTCATATATTTCCGTCAAAAATTCGTCAAAAATTATCGACAAACATATTCCATCGATATTATCGTCGATATTTATGTCAGTAATTGATGCGGGACGATGACGCGACCGGGCTAAGACCTAAGACCAACTTGAAGTGCGTCCAGCACTAACATGCTAAAGACAAGCCAGGCGGCTGACCACCGTGGCGTTCTCCGGGTGGAGACGTCTCTCAACAGCAACTCACTCTAGCCCGACGATCGTCCCTTGCGAGGGAAACGTGGGATCGCAGCGGTTAAGGAACCACTGTCGCCTAGGGCAACGCAATCCGAGCTCGGTGCTCGATTGGTGCTAAGGAACGAGCGCTCTCAACTCACTGTGATTTGTAGCTAGCTAACGACCCTATTCTCACAAACGTAGCATGATAGAAAATATACTAAACCAACAATGTGATATAGGAACGAAGCGCGTACCTCCACGACTAGCACGTGGGGAAGAATTCCCGGGTAAATCCGACAACCCCAATACACACAAATAATAATTGTACAATTTCATAACCTAATGCCCAGTCCACGCAAGGAGGTAAAGGGCTACAAATACAATTTTGAGGTTGCTGGAATTCGGGTTGACGCGTCGCACTCGCAGGAGGTGAGGGAAGCGAGTCGGGGTCGATCGGGTGAGCCGATTAGAAGCCGACTTGGTTCTGCCTGCGCTGGTCACCCTGCGCAGCGAGCTTTCGGAGGCCGGTACGCGAAGATCCGACATCCGATTGGAGTTTCGTTTGTTGGAGAACGTCGGCGACAGGATGACGTTTCTCTGCTCCGAAGGGTGTGATCAGATCTGCCTAGATCTAGGCACAGCAGTAACAGTTCTCCGCCTCTGGTTCTGTGCACACAGAACTGCACAGAAAGACAACTAGTTACTGTAAAAATGGCTCCCAGTGTTGGAACGAGGCGCCAGTTGTTGCCAATCGTCAGCGACGTCTATAGAAAGGATCTGACCAAGGGGTTTGGTCAGATCAACAAAGGGGAGGGCGGGGTAGGTTCTGGAAGTCGCCTCTTCTTCTGGATCGGATCTGCACAGGGTGGTCAGCGTAATCCCATGAGAATCTTCGCCACGATCAGCACAGACCTCGGATCGGTACGAAATCAGCAACAATGCGAAGAGGACTCAAAATTCTACGATCACTCAGAAGATCAGCTCCAGAAAGCTTTGGAGTAGATCTGGAGAAATTTGGAATCAGGAAACTCAGGATCTGGATAGCAAGCTCGGGCAGATCTGCCTAACTTCACGAGACGAATTGTTGCCGGCGATCCAGAGCTCCGATCGATACGAAACCACCGCCAAATTCTTCCTGACTTGAAGAAACTTCATTGGGAATTTTTGTAGAAGCAGATGCGAAGGGGATAGGGAGGATAGAGGGGCGAGTCACACGCCTAAATAAATCCCATCACAGGATTTGGCCTAGGGCATCACACCCAAAGGAAGGAAGAGAATCACTCTCTTAATACAATTTTCTCTCACAAATTTTTCATTAACTCCTTCACTGACACTATACACATGTTTAAATAGAGGGATGGCAAGGGGAGGGGGCTAGGAAATACGTGGGAGCAAGGGGAGGGAGAGGAGGTGCGCCCCTTTGACAAGGAGAGGGGAGGGGAGACCAAGGGGGGGACAATGACTCACCTACCTTTGAAAATCAAAGGGGAGGGGAGACAAGGTTGGTGGGTGGCTGCCTAACCTTGGACCAAGGAAGGGGGGTGCCCCCTTCCACTATCCACCAGCCTCCAATCCTTTAACCCCTTTCACATATAGCATGCTATCCCGTTAGTCTTGTTCCCATTGAAGCCCTTTGGCCCATTTAAGTCCCAAAACCCAATAAGTCTAGCCCATTCCCCACATGAGGTCCAATAAAGATAAAAGAGATAATTGTCCATGAAAGGACTACAAAGGGCCCAATAAGGCCTAAAAGTGTGAAATAAAGATGTTGCAGCGGTCGAAGCGTCCACGTCCTCCGCGAGCTAACTGGGCCCCGGCGTGTCCTCGTCCACCGACGTGTATTGCGGTGTGTGTCCTCACCAATTCTCCCCGGGTGGGAGGAACTCGACCCCGTCGAGTAAGGGTCCCGAAGCTTGAGCTCTCCACGTGTGATCAAGGCATCGTCTGGCACGGGGCGTCCTCTCCAATGCACAAGGAAGTGTTGGTAGGTTCCATTCCTGGTGGTGATCACCTGCTCATCCAGTATACAATCTATATGCTTGCGTTGAGGCTGGAAGAGGTGGATTCTCGGGTGGTGTGTCACTCACAACAGGAGGAGAAAGCCCAAAAACTCACTAGGGATCACCGCGGGGTTCTAATATGCTACCAGACCTGAAACATGGAACGTCGAACTGACACCATAATCGTCCGGTAGTTCAATAACGTATGCATTCGAACTCACTTGTTTCATGACTTGGTAAGGGCGGGGTTCGTGGGCATGGAGTTTCTTTACGGTCCCCGAGGGGAAACCGTTTAGGTATGACCCTGATCATAACGTACTCTCCCTTTTGAACTCACGGGCATGTAGCATGCATCAGCTAACTCCTTATACGTGCATCGCTGGCCTTTTGTTGGGATGACTTAATGCAAACTCCATATGACAAACAAACTATGGAAACAAATAGACTTCATACATGACCCTAGACAAACCTAGACACCCATAGTAATACTCGCAGACAAACAATGCAACCCAAAGTTGAGGACTCCTAGACATCCTAACATGAACATACTGACTTCTAAATGGGGATTCAGAGGTTTGGGAATATCACACCCAAGTGCACATTGCCCTGGGACTGAATACCTAGGTCGGCAGCATGCTTTTCTAAAAGCTCATCAAAGAACTCCTCCGCGAGTTCTGGACCAGGCTCATAGTTGACCAGTACTAGCTCCGGTGTGGGGTCGCGGACTGGAGTGTCCGAGATAGCCAATGATTCCCGAGTGGGACACTTGGCTGCAAAGTGGCCAATCCCACCACACCTATAGCACTGGTCACGTGGCCTTGTGCTAGAAGATGCTCCACCGGTCATCGGCCCCTTTCCCTTATCTTCTCGACGGGCCGGGGATGGTGGGAGCTAGGGTCGGGCAGGCAATGCGGGCTGCTGAGGGCGGAGAGTGGGGAATGATGCAGGCTGGCGAGGGAGAGGGCGAGGCCCGAGAGCAGTGGGGTCCTGGCGAGGGGTTCCAGGAGGGCGAACCACCGAAAATCGGCTATAGAAACTGGGCGTGGTCCGAGAGTCGGACCCACGCTGATGGATGGTCCCTGGTCCGAGGACGGGAGCAAACTCTGACTCAAACTGCTCTAACTCGAGGGCAACCTGATATGCGGCCTCGAGGGTGGTCATATTACGGCGAAAGAGTTCATACTGATAGTGGGACCGCAGACCACGATGGAATCGGGAAACAGGCATCGTGCTCTCTTTCGAGATGTCACATCACAAAAAATATTCATCAAACTCTACGATGTACTCGGACATGGACCTATCACCTTGGGTGAGATTCTTCCACCTATCAATGAGCCGCTGACGGTACGAGGCAGGAAGGTACTTGGTTCTAAGTCTATCCTTCATCTCATCCCAAGACTCAACCTGGGGTTCCAAGCGTTGAAATAGCAAGCACTCCACATTGCGCCAATAAGTTTGCGCTTGCCCTAACAACTTCATTTTAGCAAACCTGACTCTCCGAAGGTCCATCATCTCGAACCACTCGAAGTATCGGTCCATGCCGACCTCTCAATCAAGGTAGACTTTTGGGTTCACGGACCCGTAAAAAGTGGGAGGATCTGC
The DNA here is from genome assembly GCA_022559845.1 of Amorphophallus konjac. NCBI lineage: Eukaryota > Viridiplantae > Streptophyta > Magnoliopsida > Alismatales > Araceae > Amorphophallus > Amorphophallus konjac. The sequence continues at coordinate 40,332,080 of CM040122.1, forward strand.
TCGCACGGTCCTAAGGACTCTATCATCCTCTTCATCTCTCGGCTGATGAAATCCGTGATGGCGTCGGCCATACCCCCCATACGCATTGTCGGACCCATAGTCCTCTAGACCAAGGTCACGATGTTGTGGTTCGATGGCCCGGTGAGGGGCGGGTGCGGGCTGGTTTTGGGCCGCGGGAGCGGGCTGGATGATGCGGGACGGACCACTTGATTGGGGTTGCTTTGGAGGGCTTGGATGGGGGTGAAGGGGCGGGGTTGGTTGGAGGTGTGACCCACTTGATTACGGGTGAGTTGGTGGGGATGGCTAGTGGTATGACCCCCGTAGTTGGAGGTAGGTGGATGGGGAAGGTAGACCCTCCTAAGCGCTCTCTTCATATCCCACCATGACTCGATGGGCCTTAGCCTCCTATATTCTCGGAAGTACTTGATGTCCCTCCATGTTTCAGTAGCTTCATAGAAAAGTCACCTTTTGGCTAAGTCGACTTGCACGGGACCGGACATAAGATAACACTCAAAGTAGTCATCCATAATGGCTTCCCACTCTAAGTAGTCACTCGGGTTTTCGGAGCCGTAGAAGTCCCGAGCTTCGGGCCTTTTGGGGTGGTTCGGGTGGTCCTTCCATTTTAGATAGTATCACCACCATGGATAAGATACGGGTGTTTGGTAATCCATGGGACACGGGGAAGCTAGTGGATGGCCATGCCGACACTCGGACAAAACACTAGATACTACCCTAAGTAATGCAAAGTTGGAATGCTGACTCGACTACCAACCTAGACACGACCAAGATTCGGTACGCGGCGGAGTTAATCGATCCGAAGATCTCTCGCGCAAGTGTGCGGCCTTCCCGATAGGCGTAGCCTAACGTTCGCACAACACCTTTTTATATACCGATTAATGGTATACAAATGCAACCTTAGACCGACTTAGACGATGGCTAGACGTAAATGACACTTTTTTTTAGACACCCTAGACTCAAACTCGCTCTGATACCAAACTGATGCGGGACGGATCACGACTCGACTCCAAATGGATATGCGATCCTCGGACTCTAAGCAAACTCGCGATCGTCCCTTTTCGAGGGAAGCGTCGGACCTGCACGGTTGAGAAACCGGCTAGAGCTAGGGTGGTCAATTCACAATTTCGTGCCCGGATCGGGTCACGGGACGGTCTCGCTCTCTCTCACAGCAGCGGTGAATATCAATATATAGCGAGCTAGATTATCCTAACATGCTCTCTAGCAGCGGCATAAACAAGCACATATGAAATAAAGTAAAGTGCCAAGCAAGGAGCGAATACGATACCTCCACGCGCCTGGCGTGGGGAAGACGATCCCGGCCGAATTCGGTAACTCCTGGTAATAGTAATGAATTAAATTACAGCAATGAAATATCGTCCACTCCACGTAGGGAGGTAAAGGGCTACACAAGTGGGTCTGGGAGGACCGATCTCGGGTTGACGGGCTGCACTTGATCACCCCGTCGTCACGGTTTGGACGGCGTATGCTGCTGGTTGTGGGGCCCACGTGCTGGTCGGTGGGGCCGTGTGGGACCGGGGTGGCACCACTATGGTGGGGACGCCTGGGGAAGCGCTTCCTGGGATGGCGGCGTGCTGGTTCGTCGGTCGGAGGCCTGGCGGCTCCGATCATCACTCGCCGGATAAGCTTCCCACGGATCTGCAACTTCTATTGTCGGGCGCGCGACCCAGCGAGATCTGTCGCTGCGATCACTCCCGACGTCAGATCGATGCACAAGAGGTATCGTTGGAAAGCTCTCTCGAAATCCTTTGATCTAAGGCTAGAGAGATGAACTGGATCTGCACGGATCTGGCCTTTGTTGATTTTTGAGGTTGCTATTGGACATTGCCCGAAATCTCAGGGCAGTAGGGAAGTTTCCTAAGAACTGCCTTTGACCGCTGGGTAGACCTCAGATTCAGGCTTTGATCTCTTCATGAAAGTTGTGGAGAAATGAACAAGGAAGACGGGGATATACTTTATGAAAGGGGTGAAGAAAGTTTCGAATTTTGGTGGTTTTTACACTGACTCTGGGTCGGATCTGGACAGCAGGGACTGAACAGATTTTGGGAAGAAGATGGAATTTCTAAAAATAGATGGAGGCCTGTGAAAATTCCACGAAAAATTGGGGATGGAGAGGAATGTGGACATAACTTCTAGTAAATTTGGGAGCACCTGGCAAAATCAAAGAGTGGTCCGAAGATTAGAAACTCGGGCTGACTGTCCCAGAGAATAGAAAGCTAACAGATCTGGGAGGACTTGAAGACCGAAAATGTAAAAATAGCAAAAGAAGGATTTTGGACGTGAATTTTTGTGTGGAGATGGGGATTCAAAATAAGAACACACTATGAAAATTGCAGCTCCAGAAGATCTCGAGGTGGAGAGCAGAAATTCTCGTAGTGGACCTCTATCCAGCAGGACAGAACCTTGGACAGCACCTTGGAGATGGCTTCGCGGCGACGCGAACGGCGGCGGCGGCACCAGAGATGAATTCCAGAAGTAGAGGGGAGGAGATAGAAGGGATAACCACTCTAGAATTGCAAAGTATGGGGGAAGAACACCAGAGGAGAGAGAGGGGGGGCACAAATGGCTCTTGGACATTCAATATTTTCTTCTCTTCATTAATTCACAAATAATGGAAATACATAGCTTATATACTAATTGGAAAATGACACCTAATACCCTCAGATCTAGGGTTAGAACTAATTAGTTCTAATCCAAATTTTACAAAAAATAAAAATGGAAACTAGGGAGGGGGGCGCCCCCTTGACCAAGGGGAGACAAGGTTGGTAAGGTAGGTAACCTACCTTTGAATTTTTAACCCACTTGTCTACCCATGTGTCAATTGACATTCAAACCCTCTAGATGGCCACCTAGGATGGTTGATCAGCCCCACATAGCTTAGGTGGCCCAATGGGAAAGGGCTGGGGGCCCCCTTGCTGGACCTACTGCACATTTGCACAAAAACCCACACAATCCAAGGGAATGACTCATTGGCTTATAAAGCCTTACAATGGTACATATACTTTCCCAAGGATATAAAAGTAAACTAAAGGACATAAGTACAAAAATAAAAGTCAGTGCTCGACGTCGATTCCCATCACTGGACTTGGGCCATGGGAGTGGATTGGGCTTGGGCCATGGGAGCGGGTTGGATTTGGGCCACCGCTGGAGGAGGTGCGGGTGGACACTGGGCCGCTCCATGAGGGTCCCCGTGTGACATTCTATCTAACCGTCCAACTAGACCTTGGACAGATCTGTCGGATGACTCCATGTAGATATATTTTCTCCTCCCGTTCCGTTCCTTCCAAATGTCTTCCCAAATGTCTACTCTACCACCTCCACATGAGGAACAACTGAAGGCAGAGGAAAAGGGGAAGTGTAACGAACCGTGATCGCCACCAAAGTGCTGAACGTGATAAACACGTCGTGCCTTGGAAAGAGGGAGAGACACTCGCCTATCTTGCAGCGTTGGGAAGATGAGCGGTTCAGGGAAAATCGCCTATAGCTCGCACGGTCTTACGATAGACCACCTAAGGACGCTGCAGAAGGTGCGGGATGAAGGACTCCTGACTGTTGAACGGCTCTATCACGACCGCACGTCCTCTCGAACGGACCGTAGAGCACCGTGCAAGACCATCGAGCCAGAAGTCGCAAAGGGGTCCAACCTCCACCCTCTCCAGCCGGCCAGAGGGGATGGGCCTCGTGCTAGGGATTGCTGACCTGCAAAAATAACATGAAAACACAAAGAAACAACCTAGATTAGAACTGAATGGTGTAGTAAATGTCAAAACAATAAGGAATGAACGTGACTAAGTGGTAAAGGGGATGCCTGGGGGATTTTAAACCCCTAGGGTGTCAAAAACGCAGGTGGATGTGTGCATGGCAATGAGAATGAAGAAGAACGTGGGGAAAAAGTAGTGAAAGTAATGCATGCAATGAAAAAGGTGACAGAACCAATCAAACATAAAAGACTCAAAACTCGACTACTCCCTGAACCGGAGGCTTGTATGGACGTAGAAAGCCTCCCTCCTTGGTGCTAGGTCGCTCAAGAATGCGGCAGGGCTTCGCCGTCGACCAAAAAATCTCTCCCCTTTCAAACCCGGCCTTCAGGGTCAATTTATAGAGCCTAGAAAGCCAGCCCCAAAATTAGGGTTTAGAGGCATTTTCAGGTCTAGATAATCAAAGAAAAATCATAGATAATCAGATTATCTCTCATCCAGTCGAAACGGCACTTAAAATGATTGATTATCCGCGGAGAAAATGATGGGAGAAGTTGGGGATAAAACCACAGATAAAAAGGGTTAAAAACCGTATGAAATTCAGCATTCGAACTGATGAACGGTCTTACGATAGACCGCTTAACTGGATGGGCAGTCATGTCCTAGCCGTCCAACCCCGTCGGTGGAAATTCAAAATAATTAGAAAATAATCCCAAATTATCCATTGAACCGACCGAAACCTTCGCCGTTGGACTCTCATGGATGAACGGCTCGGATGAGACCGTTCAATGGTAGAGCGGCCAAGGACGAACCGTTCGAGCCTTGTCGGTGATAAATAGATTAATTGGATAATTATCTAAGAAAACTCTTAAGCGCAGGACTCTAAGAGATGAGCGGTCACCATCAGTCCGTCCATCAAGTTAAAACGGCCATAATAGAACCGCATAAAAGCTTGTCGGTGGAAATTCAAAAAATTACCCACAATATTCCAAAATATATGAACGGTCCATAGTCAACCGCACATGGATTGAGCGGCCAGAGAGGAACCGTACATACACATGGGCGCTTGGAATTCATAGATAAGCTCGATTAACCCAAAACCAAGGCCCATTAAGCCCTGAATCAACTTGGACCTAACCAAGGAGGGAGGCAACCCATAAAACTGGCCCAAAGCATGTCTGAAAATAGTCCCAACGAGTGGTGGACAACTCGAGACATCAACAAATGGGAGTAAGAGAAACGACTCAACTTATTGGCATAAAACGGGTGTCAACAGATGCCCCTCCTTAACATCCTCTTTGCAGGGGAGCGAGCGGAGGTGAAGCGGAAGTGACATGGAACATGGAGATGGAGCGAAAATGCAGCGGAGTTGACCGAAAAAGCGGGCGTTAAGGTAAAACGATACCCGTTTTTACCAACAAGCGACAGAAATCTTCCGAAAAACTCTCAACCAAGCGCAAGGAATGATCAAGCCAAAAGCGACACCAGTCTGGAGGAACTAAACTAAATGAAATGAAACAAATCGACAAGACCAACCTCATGGGGGACACAATCCCGCGGTCCAATGAGGAGGCCAAAAGCAGGCAGCAAAGTAAAGAAAACAGGCTAAAGCTCCAGACGGGGACCTCTCAATTAACCAAACCAAGCGAATCGACCAAAGAGAACCTTCCAACTCAGAGTGGAATTAGTTCCTCTTACTTAAACATTGAACGCACAGCTAACCAACACTGATGGGACATTCTTCAAGAAAACCATAGGTCATGAAAGTTCAAAAGATGTGTATGATGTATGCTGGGCTAAAATAAAAGAAATCGTTAAAACAAATGTAAGGAAAGATTAAAATATAACATACTCGAGAATAATATTACTAAGCTGGGAAAATCAGAGTCAAATACCATCCGCAACCACGGCGTGCAGGATAGAACCATCCTCCCCATTATATCCCAACCTAACGGCCTATCCGAAGATTAAACACGTGAACCTGGATCATCATCGTTTTTGTTAAAGGGGAATATCAGATCCTGGATCACGTAAATAACCAACTAGTTCTCGAGATAATTTAATATAGTACCATATAATAATGCAATAAGGGACGACAAGGATAGAAGGCTATACTTGACTTACCTGTGCAGGCGAAACGGCAAGTGAAAGTTTGATGCTGCACATAAAATTGTTAACAAGATTTGCAATATTATTAAAAATTCATCAATTGATCACCAAGTGCAGATATAGGGGGTCAAACAACTTCAAACATGAACGGTTAAGGACCAACCGCCCAACGAAGAACGGTTAGGGGAGAGCCGTAGATATCATAGAATTTGAACCGACTTAAAAAGCTTACCGTTGAAGATAAACGGTCCCATATCGACCGCACAAACCAAGGACGGTCTATCGCTAGACCGCACAACCTCTGCAACCTCGAAAAGCTAAACCCTTCGTCTCCCTCCACCGTAACCGACGGTGGGGGAGAACGAAGGGCAAACCGAGCCCATTCCCAACCCTCTCACACATTTCCCTCAAGCTCTCTCCATCTCTTGCCCTCTCAATCCCTCACCGCCACCATGACGAGGATGAAGCATCAAGCTGCTCGACCGTCGGTCACCGGCGAGAACCCGCGGTCATCGCCACCACCGGCGGCCGGGGAAGAGGAAGGGACGGCGTCGGCCGTCACCGAGGAGCTCACCGTGGCCGTCGTCGCAGAGGAGGAAGGACCCACCGCCACGCTCGGAGGAGAAGCTGGAGAAGAGGAAGACGCGACGGAACCCCCGGTGGCACTGGCGGCGGCGAGGACAACGAATGGCCCCGAGGTAGGTCCCTTAACCCCAAATTTCATTTTTGGTTTAATTTTAAGCCATGCATGTTAGTTTAGAAGCTTTTCTAGGGGGATTAAAGGGCTTAAGGGCCGGTTTGGGGGGCCACGGTGGCCTCCCTGCCGGTGGGGAACTGTCATCGTCGTCGGGGAAGACGACGGTGGGGCGGTTGAACAGAAACCGCAGAAACCAAAACACGCGGCCCACATCGGACCGCTCAAACTCATACGGCCTGGGAGAGGCCGTTCAAATTCACACAACAATAGAACCGAACCAAGTAAGGACGGTGAGGGGGTCACCGTATAAACAACAAACGGGCCACATTGGTCCGTTCAACACTCAATCAACGAAGAACCATGCGGTCCATACAGGACCGCCCAACCTTCCTGCGGCCCAGGAGTGGCCGTTTGGACCTAAGAAGCCCGAGGAAAGAACGGTGCATGCTCGCCCGTTCAAGATAGGAACGGCCCACGCCAGCCCGTTCGAGACACAGAACCTGGGGAGTAAAACGGTGCACATAGTACCGTTCAAACGGACGAGCGGCCTGTGGGGAACCGCTCTTCTGACAGAGATTTAAACCTTGATGATTTTATTTATATGAAATAAAGTGCTTAAATAAATTACTAAAACGCATCTAAAATGAATGAAATGAATGCAGGGAAAGCGCAGGACCCGCACCTCGTGGCTGCAGGTCCGCACAGTGTACTTAGCACTGTCGGACTTCCAGAGGGAGCGATTAGCTGCCATGGGGTTCACCCCATTCCTGAGCATTGAGGTGTGTCGATTTGACGTAGCTCTGCTCTACGCCCTGCACGACCGCTGGGACCCAGTGAGTCAGACGTTCCTTTTCCCGTGGGGGCATATGGTCCCCACGCTGGAGGACGTGGCCAGGCTCACTAGCCTTCAAGTGCATGGGGCACCTGTTAGCGGGACCACTTTTCCCGACTACCGGGTGATGGTTCGGGGATTGCTGGGCTTAGAGCTACAGCGCCCTGAGAGGCAGTCGACCCTCCTACCTCGGGCTAGTCTCCAGGACAGCCTGGGATTACGACGGGCTGGAGTTGCAGTCGGCGAGCAGCCGGAGGAGCACTTGCAGCGGTTGGTGGGGCTGGCACGGCCACGGGTAGCTGCAGGACCGGGAGCAGAGGCGGACAGAGTGCTGAGGCGGTTCCTGATGCTGATGTTCGGGCGACTCCTCTTCTCCACCAGAGTGGATGTGATGAGCTGCCGGTTCCTTCCTTTCCTCGAGGAGCTGAGCCACGTGGGTGACTGCGCGTGGGGAGCAGCAGTCCTCACCTTCCTCTTTGACACGCTGAGTTCGACGGCCCATCGGACGATGCTCGGGGGCTTCTCCCCCTTACTCCAGGTACGACTCTTACCCTAGACTTAATTATGCAATTCTATATGTTTCCTAAATGCTGACACAATGCTATGATGCAGGTGTGGGCCTACGTACGCCTATGTGGGTTGGGCAGAGGCGAGGAGACCCGTCTTGGGCTCCTGCCGATCGCACGGAGGTGGATAGCACCTTGGGAGACTGCAGCCCTGAGACGTCAGGTCCGAGAGCTGCAGGACGACCTGGAAGCTCTACCGTTCGCCTCGGTATGCTTCTAAACTCAGACTCTTTAATTAAATGCAATTCTTATATGATGCTGATGCGACTTCCTATTTCTTGCAGGTACGGTGGACACCTTACACAGAGGAGGGCTAGGAGGGTCAGCCTTGGGTGGTTGGTGCGCTTGCCTTTGCCGGACGAGATGTGTGGCTTCATTGCGTGAATGTGGTGTAGCCACTGCACTACAGGTTGGTGATGAGGACCATCGGGGTCCATCACCCCGCGGTGGAGTTCCCAGCGCCTGAGAAGGCGGGGGAGCTAGTGACGAGGACTACCCGGGGCCTAGCGGCAGCATTTGATTGGTCGACGAGGAACGCTGCGCAGGTGGACGACTGGACAGCTCGGGGGCGAGTGGTGACCGCCCGAGCGGAGAGCGACTCGGCGTACTACACCGCGTACGCCAGACACTACCGGGACCAGGTGTTCCGGGGTGCCCACCGACCGGTACGACTTCTAAACTCAAACTCTGCCTATTATGCTTATGATTCCTATATGATGATGCACTGACATATGAACTTCTAAATGCAGATTGACCCTGAGGGATGACTGACGGAGCTGCAGGGGCTCCTGCACTCCACCATCAGGGAGCGGGACGAGGCCCGGTAGGCCCTGGCCTTACTGGTGAATTTTCTAAACCCAAAACTCTCTAAATTATGCAAATGCTTATGATTATGATTATACATGTGACTGACCTGGAGTTTTGGATGCAGCGTGCTGAGGGAGCCCAGAGACAAGGGGCCGATGCTCCTTCTTCTTCTTCTACCCAAACTCCTGCAGATCGGGCCGAGCGAGAGGCCGACTTCACTCAGATGGTAGCGCGGGCCAAGGCGGCCGAGGTGGCGCTCACCGAGAGGGTACGCAAATCACTACACTTCCTTTTTGCTATTTATGCTTATGAAATGTATGAAATGCAATTGACTGACAATGATATGCGCATGCAGACGACCGAGCTGACCCGTCTTAGGACCGAGCTAGAGCAGAGCCGGGCAGCGGCTCGGGAGCAGGTGGCCCGTGTGCGGGAGGAGGCAGAATAGAGCCGACTAGCAGACGCGCTGGAGACGGCACTTCTTCGGGATGAGCTGGAGCGACTTCGAGCCATCGCGGCCGAGGCGGAGCGCTACCGGGCTGAGACGGAGTGACTTCGAGCCAGCGTGACCGAGGCGGAGCGCTACCGGGCTGAGGCAGAGTAGGCCCGGTTACAGGTTGCCAGGTTGGAGGGCAAGGTGGAAGGCATGAGAGAGGTGAGTCGAGAGCGCAGCTGAGCGACTCCGAGCGGCAGCCACGCCACTCATGGCTCTGTTAGGAGTTACTTCACAGGTTCCTCCGGCCACCGAGGAATGAGGAGGAGGAGCGACGCCGGCGACGTCAGCGTGACGAGGCGGTTTCAGTGATGCCTCCACCAAAGAGGCATGAGGGATCTGGGGACAGTGACGGGGGCCAGGGAGAGGGACAGGCTTGACTTTGTACTTGGCCCGACTTTTGTATATGATGTGATATGATAGTGATATGCATGCTTTTGTTTTGATTTTGTGTGAATGAATGAATATATGAATGAATGAATGGATGAATGCGATTACTGACTCGACACGAGTGCGTGAGTGAGAGACGACGACTATGGGTGAAGCACGACTACGAGTATGACGCGACACGACCACGAGTGAGACAGAGAGGGACGCCGACTCTGAGTGAGAGAGAGTGAGATGAGTGATGTCAAATGAGTGAGATGAGGGCGTCAAATGAGTGAGACGAGGGCGTCAAATGAGTGAGATGAGAGACGTCAAATGAGTGAAATGGGGGACGCCACGTGAGTGAGACGAGAGACGCCAAATGAGTGAGATGAGAGACGCCAAATGAGTGAGATGAGGGACGCCAAATGAGTGAGATGAGAGACACCTAGTGAGTGAGATGAGGGACACCATGACTACTAGTTGGACAGGTGCTCAATTTGTTGGACCAGGGCTTCAGATCAGAAGGACGGTTCTCAGACGGCCGCTCAAAGCAGTATACGGTCTGTAGCAGACCGTTCCAAAGAGAATAGAACGGTTTCCTATTAACCGCTCGGAATGATGAACGGTTTACCATGGGCCGTATGATAAGAAGAATGGTCTAGATCAGGCCGCTTAGAGTCTTGCCCTCGGGTTCTTTGGAGGATGATAAACGGTCCATTACAGACCGCGCAAAGAGATGGGCGGTCTATCGTAAGACCGTCCAAAGGGGAATCCTACGAACTCAAATGGGACTCTCCTGGAGAGTCCCTAACCCGAGGGTGAACTGTTGTAAACCTATCCAAACCTCATCTTAACCCGTTCTAGACTTATCCAACCCAATCTAAAGAGACATAGGCTTCCCAACAAGCCCTATAAGTAGGAGGGAGAGCCTAAATTCGTGATTCACACATCCTCCTCCTTCTAAGCCTTGAAATCTTTGATATTCACCACCAAATCACCATGAAGAGGGCCCTAGGGTGTAGTTCCATGGAGGGGGCATCATTTGAAGGGCCAAAGCCAGCCAGGAAAGAGCGGGAAGTGCTCCAAAGACTGACTGCGATCCCGCGACATCTGAGCTCGAGCCCTCTGAGAGAGGTTAGTTAATTATGATTCCATTCGATTCTCTTTCATTTACTTACATGCTTCTCCTTCCTCTCTTTTCTTCCATCTCTTTTCTTCCAACCTCAGCTTCTTCTTGGCGCGAGGCGGTATTCCACCTTGAAGTGGTTGGCTCCTATGGTCCGCGCCTTGCCCCTAGGAGTGACATCTATCCTGAGATCTTGGCACTTACAACCTCTCCTAGTGTTAGGTCAAAACTACCCAAAGCTCTCTCTTGATTGGCATAGCATCTCAGCCTTAGTTGAAATTTGGCATCCTCAGACTCATACGTTCATCTTCCCATCATTCGAGGCCACTGTCCTACTGGAGGAAGTAGAGACCTACTTCTCTTTACCCAGGTCCCAGGTGGGAGGGGAAGACTTAGTGTGTCATACTGTTGCCCCTGTAGATCCTAGGCTCATCTTGGGAGGGTTCATACTAGATAGCAGGGATGTCCACACTTTCGTAGGCCCACGTCAGATTCACCTTCTTCCTCTCAGCCAGTGGGTAGTGGAGCATTGTAAGAACAAGTGTGGGTGGGATGAAGCCATAGCTAAGGCTGCGTCCATTTGCTTGTGTGGGGCCATCTTGTTTCCTTCAGTTGACCATGTGCTAGAGATGCCCCTTCTTAGTACCATTAGTGGCCTATGGCAGGGACTTTCCATTTCTCAGGCCATCCTTGCTTACTTGTACGAGGGCCTTACTTCAGTAGCCTTAGGAGGTCCTCTATTTGGCTGTATGATCCTTCTAGAGTGTTGGATGGGTGCTAGGATGAAATTCATCTATAAGGACGATGTCACTTCAGTTAGCAGGCCTCTTCTTCATAGGTGGCGCGTTTGGATTCTCTCCGCAGGTAGAGTGCAGGACATCAGAGATGAAGACCAGGGATGAGTGGCGACTGTACATCAACAGATTGCCCCTGGATAGGTTCGTGATGCGCCCGAGCTTCCTCCGTGACACCATCGTCAGAGTTCCCAGGAGGCCAGGCTTGGACTTGAGGCTCGTGACCGACACCGCGCTGGAGATGTACAGCCCGCACCGGTGCTACCTACAGGTTGGACTACCCCGGATAGTTCTACCAGCGCTACCCCATCTTCCCGCGCTACAGGCGAGGAGGATTGGTACAGAGGAGGACGAGCAGGCGGTCAGGAGTGCCCTGATCATGTGGGAGGTGAGCAGGGTGCTTACCCTACTAGCAGAGGTTGCAGAGATCCCGGCGACACGCCAGGCCTATGTTAGAGAGTTGAGAGAGATACGTCCCCGCGGGGATGCCCAGCGGAGGACTGAGTGATTTCCTTTTGTTTTCATGATGATGATGATGTTGGATAGGACTTGTGCTTAGAAAGTTTGATATATGAGATGAATAAAATTGATGATTGGATTGAGTTTAAGCTTTAGGCTGTGATGTGATTGCATAGGTTGGGATAAGATCTTTAACATTCACATGGTCACGAGCCAACTGCACTTTTCAGCTTCAACCTGCCCCTGTACACAAATAAATACAGAAAACAGATTAAATTAGTTTTAGGCTTAACCCCTTGCCTATAACAAGTTAGGAAATGACCAGCTCTTGATCTTTGGTCAAGGGGGGTAAGCCTTATTAAATAGGTAAATAACAAATGTCAAATGAATGCAATGGATGCTATGAATGCAAATCAAGAAAATGTTTTTTTTGAAGTTTTGAAAATATCTGATTTTTGTTTGGATTTCAACATTTTTGATTTTGTTTTAGGTTTTGAACATATTTGATTTTTTTTTATTTTTAAATATTTGATTTTTTTTGTATTTTGAAATATTTGATTTTTTTTGAGTTTTGAAATATTTGATTTTTTTTTTAGTTTTGAAATATTTGATTTTTTTTTGAGGTTTTGAAATATTTGATTTTTTTTGATGTTTTGAAATATTTGATTTTTTTAGATTTTGAAATATTTGATTTTTTTTTGTGAATTTTTGAAACCAGCTTAGACCTGACGACCGGGAACCTCCCATCTCACCAGGGGCCTCCCGGGCTCAACGTGCAATATAAAGGACCGCCCGTGGCCGGTGCTAACCTTGCTTTGACGGTGCCTCTACCGAGGCCATACCCGGGGTAGGATCCAATCCTTGGAAAATAAAACAGATTTAGCAGGAAAGTTGGCGGTAGGTATGAATGTTTTTAGGGCTTGAGTTCTTCTCACGACACCCCCTTTTTCAAAGAATTTGGTCTGTTGCGCCCGGGCTTTATGTCCATTCTCGAACCTACTTCCGCTCAAGGCACGCATACGACCGGGCTCATAACGTCCCGTGGGGAAACTGTACTGGCACTCTTGTCGTGCCTAGTTTTGTTACTTGGGGACTTTCAAACTTTTTTGAGAGTTGCGAGCTTTGGGTGAGCTTTTAGCCTTGATTTTTGCCCCTTTTTTCTCATTCCTTTCTTTCTTTTCTTTTGTTCTTCTGCGGAATAAGGTCACAATGGACTACCCCTATTTGAGACCTCTTTTATTGGGGGGTCTAGATCGATTCTCGCCCCCTTATTCACCCTTTGTCCCTATTTTCAGCCAAGAGAGAAGGAAAAATAAGGACTCTCACCCCCCCCCCTTAAGCATGGCCAAGGGAGAAACGGTGTTATGCAAAAGAAGGAAACCGACCCACGAGGGGTTGTGTAGTGTGTGAAATGTTGAACCGGGGATTTCCTTTCGTGATCAAGTGAAGGCGCACCCCGCCACCAAGTCGTTGCTGATTTGACTCTATGGATAAAAGCGTTTTAAATATAGCCCATTCCACGGATTTGGTAATTCCTCACCCTCCGCGTTGATTAAACGATATGCGTTACCCGGATAGATTTCCTTAACTACAAACGACCCTTCCCAGTTGGGTTGCAACTTAGACCTAGGACCTGCTGACCTGACAAATTTACGTTTCAAAATCATATTACCCACTTGGAATTTTCGTTCGATGACCTTCTTTTGAAAATACCGTGAGACACGTTTGTGATAAACCGACACATGATTGGCCGCGTTAAGCCTCTTCTCATCTAGGAGTTCCAGTTGGACTAGCAACGCCTCTCGACGCTCGTTGAGATTATGTTCTTTGTCAGCTGCACCCTTAGGGAAGGGATCAGGATCTCATACGGGAGTACCACCTCCATCCCATAGGTGAGAGCAAAAGGAGTTTGCCCCGTGGGAGTACGGACGGAGGTACGGTAAGCCCATAGAGCTTCTACCAGTTTATCGGCCCAATCAGCAAATTTGTGTGATTCGCATGTTTTCTTGATAATTTTAAGAAGGGTTTTATTCGTGGCCTCAGCCTATCCATTACCTTGAGGGTAGTATGGTGATGAATGATGCAATGATATGTTAAACTTCTTACAGAGGTCCCGGAGTTCTTGAGAAACAAATTGAGGCCCGTTGTCGGTGACAATATCACTTGGCACTCCAAACTGCGAGATGATATTCTTCAGGATGAAGCAGCATACTGTGGTGGCTTTGATTTCTGCATAGGCTTCAGCTTCCGCCCACTTGGTGAAGTACTCCGTAGCCATCAGGATGAAGGACTTCTGCTTGACTGCAGAATTCGGGTCACCGATAGGTCCGATGATATCAAAGGCCCACATAGAAAATGGCCAAGGAGCAGAAAGAGGATGGAGAGAAGAAGCAGGAGCATGGATCTTGTCAGCATGGAGATGGCATTGAAGACACCTACGGACATAGGTGGAACAATCTTCTTCTAGGGTTGGCCAGTAATAGCCCTGCCTAAGAATCTTCTTCGCCAACGTCTGCCCATTTACGTGCCCTCCACACTCACTGGAGTGAGCTGCTTCTACTACCTTCCAAGCCTCATTGTCATCTAGACACCTCATTAGAACTCCATTGAGAGCTCGCCTATACAATTCTCCAGCAACAATCGTGTATCTTGTGGTGACTCTCCTAATGGCCTTTCGCTGCTCGGCATTTGTCGTCTCCGGGAATGAACCATCCTTACAATACTGCTCAATCTCATAATACCACGGCAATTCTTCTTCTTCTATGATCTCCTCAAGCTCAGTTAACGAAACTTCCTTCACCTCTTCCCTTTCTACCTTCCTTTCCACAGATTTCCTAAGGTTGTCGAACCAGGGATCCTGAAGAGAAGGGGCGTCCAACCGCTGGACCACAATGGTCTCAGTGGCACGACTGAGGGGAAATGAAAGAGAAGAAGCTAGTGATGCCAGGGCATCGGCCAAAATGTTCTGAGAACGAGGAGTGTGAATATAGATGAGCTTCTGGAATTACCTAGCCAAGAGCGTGACCAGATCTTGATAGGGCTTAAGCTTAGGGTCACGGGTGCGGTAAGTTGACAGAACTTGACGCAGCACCAACTGAGAGTCTCCTATGATGTTAAGGTATCGCGGGCCCATGATGTAGGCGTGCTTCAGACCGGCAAGGAGAGCCTCACACTCGGCTATATTATTGGTGGCAGGAAATGAGAGTTGATAAGTGATAGGGATGGTTACCCCTTCCGGAGTAAGGAGAACGGCGCCGATTCCACTGCCCTGGGAATTGAGAGCACCATCGAAATGGAGAGACCAAAAGGGAAGACGAGTGATTACGGCCAAGTGTTCATCGGGAAACTCATCCTGGATTGAATCCGTGCGAGGGATGGGAGAATGAGCAAGGTGCTCAGTAATAGCATATCCCTTGATCGCTTTTTGGACAACGAAGGTGATGTCGAACTGGGAAAGAAAGCTCTGCCAGCTAGCTAAACGGCTAGAAAGGACAAGTTTTTCTAAGAGATAATGAATGGGGTCCATTCTAGAGATCAGCCTAACCTCATGGGCAAGAAAATTGTGTTTGAGCTTCTGAGATACCCATACAAGCGCTACACAGGTCTTCTCCATGGCAGTATACTTAGATTCAGCGGGATTAAACAACCTCGAAAGGTAGTATGCTGCCCTTTCCCTTCCTTCATCATCTACCTGAGCCAGAACAGCTCCTAGGGAGTCCTCAATCACAGAAATGTACAAGATAAGGGGTTTCCCAGGGACGGGTGGTTGCAGAACCGGGGGATTAGAAAGATAAACCTTAAGCTCTTCATAGGCCTTTTGGTGTTATTCATTCCATTCAAACTTTGCTCCCGCCTTTAACAATTCATAGAATGGGCGGCATCTTTGCGAGTGTTGAGATATGAACCTCCTAATGAATTGTAAGCGCCCAATCAAACCTCGGAGTTCAGTGATGTTCTTAGGCGGCGGCATTTCCATAACGGCCTTTGCTTTATTTGGATCGATCTGAATCCCCCATTTACTAATTATAAACCCTAGTAACTTCCCCGATGTAACTCCGAACACGCATTTCTTTGGATTCATCTTTAACTTATATTCCCTTGCCCTTTGCAACACCTTGGCTAGAATGGCGGGGTGTTCCTCTTGAGACCTCGACTTTACCAAAATATCATCCACGTAAGCTTCTAAATAGACATGTATCATGTCGTGGAAGATAGCCATCATTGCCCGCTGATAAGTGGCACCTGCATTCATTAACCCAAATGGTATAACAACATAGCAGTATGTGCCCCAGGGCGTGGTGAATGAGGTCTTCTCTTGGTCCTCAGGAGCCAGACTGATTTGGTTATATCCAGAATAATCATCCATAAACGAGAGGGCTTCATATCCAGCTGTGTTATCAACTAATACATCAATGTGAGGAAGCGGGAAATCATCTTTCGGACATGCCTTATTTAAGTCCCTGAAATCGATACAAATCTGAATCTTGCCATCTTTTTTCATTACCGGGACTATGTTTGCCACCCACTGCGGATATAAAACAACTCTAATAAATCTGGCCTTATGCAATTTGTCGACTTCTTCCTTAATCCTTAAGGCCATCTGTGGGTGGAATCTTCTCGCTTTCTGCTTAACGGGTGTTGCCCCTAGTTTAAGAATCAATCGATGTTCAACCAATGTGGGGTCAAGACCCGGCATGTCTCATAGGACCAGGCAAATGAATGGCTATGCTCCCTCAAAACCTTAATGGGCTCCTCTTCAACCTGAGGAGGGAGATTAGTAGAAATAAGTATGGGCCTGGGGTCCTCTTCGGTTCCAAGATTAATTTCCTTAGTGGGTTCATCCACTACCGAGGACGGTTCGTCAAACCTTTTCAAACCTTGCACGTACAAATCAGTAGTGTCATCCACATAGGACTAGGAAAATGAATGGCTATACTCCCTCAAAACCTTAATGGGCTCCTCTTCAACCTGAGGAGGGAGATTAGTAGAAATAAGTATGGGCCTGGGGTCCTCTTCGGTTCCAAGATTAATTTCCTTAGTGGGTTCATCCACTGCCGAGGACGGTTCGTCAAACCTTTTCAAACCTTGCATGTACAAATCAGTAGTGTCATCCACATAGCTTTCCTCATCATCAGCTGGGTCCTTCTCATTCACAATTTTATATACCCCTAATCCGTCATTGCTCCATACCCCTTCTAATTCCTCATCATCTTCTAAAACAATAGCGGTCTCTACAAACTCTGGGCACCTAAGGAGGGCATGGCACCTCTCGGCCAAATCTTGCAAAAACCTATCAGGGATGGACTTGGGATGACGCGTCACAGGGCGCGCTGCAGACGAGGACGGGCTGACTAGACTCGAACTAGACTCCACTCCAACTGACTCTACTAACCTAGGAGACTCTACACACTGTACATCTAACCTAGGAGATAGGAAATCTACCAGAAAAGGAACAGGGGTCTCACACCCCTGGGAATCTGAGCAGAACACAGCGTAATCTTCCATTGAAACCTCCATTTTGAAATTGGCATTTTTTTTTGGAGGTTGGAGGAGATCACGCAACAAGAAGAGGAAGAAGACGGAGGAGGAGGTAGCTGCATGGGAACAACTCAGGGAATATGCAATCAAAGAAAGGATCAGAAGATCTAAACCACATCTCGTGGAGTTGAGCATCGGGGGGAGGAGGAGTAAACAAGGTTGAAAGATCAATAGGCGGGCAGGGCCCGCAAGCACATGGAACAAATAAAATTTCAGGTGGTCTCTTCGTGAAGTACGGGTCGACCAGAATTGGAGGGGAACGCGGGACAAAATCCAACTGTTGGAACAAAGAGGCCAGACGGGATGAGGATATAGGAAAGGTAGTGATAGAGCTCCCCACTTCCCGTGGCCCCCGGCGGACCAGCTGCGTCGGAGAATGCTTCACCAGCTGCATCTCCTTCTTCCTTGGACGGTCTTCTCTCTTGCTGAACAGCTCTTCAAAACAGCCAGCAAAATCTTCCATATCACCCACCAACCCCTTCAGCGGCAGTGGTGGGTCAGAATCATCACAGGCGGCATCAAACTTCACATCAGGACTGGGTGGCGGCTTCTTCAAAGTGCCGGGCTGCAGTGGGCCTTTCACAAAATGTTGTCGATAGTCCCATGTTAGCAGCCCAGAGTCCCCAAGTATTGACATTGCTGAATCACGGTAGCCAAGGCCTCGGGGGCCCATCTTCCTGCCTTTAGGGATGGGCTTGGTCCGTCCCTGTAATTGTGCACCGAGACCCAGGCCCGGCTGATAGCCCATTTTCAGAATCATGTGCCACCCCTTTGAATCTCTCATCTTGGACTTGATCTTGACATTCGTTGGTGCAGTAGCGGGCTTACGTGACGCATATGCCCATGGATAATTCAAGTCCATTACTGACAAAACTGGCCTATTGCTTGGTCACAATGTCGGGAGAATCTTGTCTGAAATGGCATCAATAGATTGGACGGTGGAGATGCTTTTCACTTTAACCACCTGGCCCTGGAATGGGAATTTCAGGCATTGGTGGGCGGTTGAGGGTACGGCATTTAAAGTGTTTATCCATGGACGACCCAGAATAGCTTTGAACATTGGGTCTATGTCCAATACGTAAAACTCCACGTCCATAACCAACGGCCCTAGCTCGGCCTGTACAGTCACGACCCCATGACAAGCACGCCTGGAATTGTTATATGTTGCTATGGTGGTGGGTGTTGGCTTAAGCATATCCTCTGAAATGCTGCAGGCACGGAGGGTACTTAATGGACACACGTTTATCGATGCTCCTGTGTCCACAAGGGCAGACTCAACGGCCACTTTATTCAAAGTAATGTTAATGCAAAGTGGCATCTGTCGTGCCTCTGGGGGAGCTAGTTCTGACACAGAGAATGAAATAGAGGGCCCCGTTGTGATGGTTGCCAATACCGTTGGTAAATTGTCCACCGCCACATCTTCATTCACCATCACTTTCTGCAGAAAGGTCTTCAAAGCATCCTGATGTAGCGACGACCTCTTGATCAATTCCAAAACTGAAATCTTGGCCGGCATCCGGTCCAAGTGCTGTAACAAGTCGTACTTCGTGCCTGGCACGGGGTTTGTATCTTCAGCTGGGGAGGAAGAAGGCTGAGGGGTAGGTGCGGGTGCACGAGGAGAAGGGTAAACTCTGTGGAATGGATTCCCGCTCCGAAGGGCGCAATGTGGTGCCGACACGGCCTGAGATGGACCCCCGCTTAGCCTGGTGGGGTAGGTGGAAGGGGTAGAAATGGGGGTGAGGATGGAGGAGGTTGGCCTGATGAGCCTTGGGGAGGGGGAAATGGGCGAGGGGTTAAGTGGTGGGGTGATGATGGAGGGTATGGTGGGTGATGGTGAAAGGACAGACGGTGTAGAGGGGAAAGCGGTGGGTCCGATGGGTGATGCGGAGGGAATAATGGGTGGACTGGTGGTGAGAACGGCGGGCCTGAGAACGGAGGGATGGCAGGTGTGGGGGAATGGTTATGGTGGAAGTCCAAGAGGTGTGCAGGGGTTTCATCATCAAAAGTCCACCCAGCGTTGGGGGCTGGGTGCTGAACAATGTTTACTTGGGCTGGTGCCGGTGCCGGCGGCTGTTGTTGTTGCTGAGGAGCGTGTTGATGCATAGGCATGGGATTCTGATGGATCCCAAGGTCCTTGATGTGACACGACCTCGGACTTAGGCAAACAAGCACAATTAAGCATTCAAATGGGCCTTAAGGGCCACCGCTCTCCCGTCGCACTCTATACCCGGAGTGACTTGGCGATGCCAAGTGTGAGGTATGGGAAAGGGCCCTTGCTGGTAGAGGGCCAGCAAGGCCAAGGTTTGACTCCCAAGGTTTGGATGCCCAATTCAATTGGGGCCGACAAAGTGCACAAGGGCACCGGTTCACACTATCCCACGGCGATCACTCTTAAGTCATGGACTTGAGGATCGGGCGCTCCCTCGCAAATTCAGCGGCGCATGAAGTAAATATTGAAAGAGCAACACTAATGAGCTAGGATGAGGCACTTACTCGACCGGTTTGAAGAAACCGGTCCCGGTCGGAGACGAGGGCGAGCGGGGAGGCGGTGGTTCCCCACACGCCGCGGCGGTGAAGCTTGACCTGCTCAAACCATGTACAAAACTACGCCTCTCGCAGGAGGGGGATCTTGGGGTGGGGGTTAATGTGAATACAACAATACTACCTCCCGCAGGGAGGGGCCTTCAGCCGGCCAAGCGGGGTGGGGAAAGTAAGGTAAAGAATGACGATTAAGCGAGGTTGCCGAATCTGCCGGTTGTCTACGAACAAGGACAGTGTGTTGGTGTGGTTGCTGTAGATCCTTCTCACGAATGTTTCCGATGGCGAGACTGGCGGCAAAAGCTTCGTAACAGGGACAGGAACGCTTCAGATTTTCTTCAATTTCTTCTGAGACCGTTGTTGACTGGGGCAGAGGTTGGAACAGGACATCAGGTTTTCTGACTCGCAGTTGCAGACTTCTGGCAGCAGGTTGCAGAGGACGCCACGCACCCTCCCGACCTCCGATCAGCACGAAACTGACAGCGACGTCTTCGTGGTCGAAGTAGCTTTCAGCCAGAGGTGACGGGGCTGCAATCAGAGGTCGAGGGCAGTCGGTGTACCCTAAAGAGTGGGCACTGGTCGGAGCAGACTGCAGGAGACAAGACTGGAGAGCTCGGGGGAGAAAATTTGTAACTCCTTCTTCTGGCAGCCGAATGAGGTTCCGTTTCTTGATCCTGAACGAAGACTGGAGGAGGAAGATATTTGTAGAAGAGCTTCAGGGCTGGTTCGTCCAAGGTTTGTCGTGGCCGAGCTTTTAGTCCGGTTCAGATCCTCAGCCGGCGCAGAACTGCACGGTCGGGGAAGAACGGACCTCCACAGCAGCACCGATCTCCGATGGGGATGATACCTCGATCGTTGCGAAGAGGACAGGTATCCGCTTCCGTGGATACCTCTTGGGTCTTCAAACTCATCGGGAGGAAGCCGTGGTCGCCGCTGTAAGATGGTACACTTCTGCAGGTTGTCAGCTGAAACGGTAGGTTGAAGATGATGGGGGGGAATGGGGTATATGGGAGAGGAAATGGGTGTGGATGAGTGTGGGGAAAGCCCGGGCTGTGAGGGGGTCTAGGATGGGGTGTTTCAAGGTGAGGGAGGGATAGAATGGGAGCTGGAAGGGGGTGTTTTCTGTGGGTGAGAGAGGAGCTACGAATTTGGGGCTTGGAGGGAGAGGGGGGAAGGTGAGGGGGAACAAGTGGGTGGAGGGAGTGTGAATTTCAAATTTGAAATGGCCTTGGAAGGTGGGTGATTATGTGGGGAAGTGGAGAGTTTGTATTGGAATGGGGTAGATTTGGTGGGAAGGTGGAGAAAGGTGTTGGAATGGGGAAGATGCCACCTAGGGACTATGGGAGTGGAGTAATGGCAACTTGGGGAAGTGGAGGGGTATTAAATGAGGTGGGTAGCTAGTGGAGGTGGTTGGGAGGGGAGGAGAGAGAAGAAAATTCGAAATTGGGGTTGGAGGAGAGAGAAAGAGGGGTGAAATAGAGAGATTAAGAGGAGAATGGGTGGGGAATCTCTCCCCTAGGGTCTCTCACCCAAAAACTAGAGGAATCACTCCAATTTGAACTCAAATGGCAAGTTTAACTCATTCATTCATTCATTCATTCATTGACTTCAAATGGGGGAAATGGGGTCCTATATATAGGAAACCCACATTTCTACAAAAGTCCATGACAAAAGACTCAATAGCAAATAACCGAAGGTGGAAGGGGTGCACATGGGCCTAGTCCAATGAATTAGGCCCAATTAGCACATTACATCATCTAATGACACACAATCTTAGGAAAATAAATGCAAGACCTAGGGAAATGACTCAAATAAAATGAAAATACATCAAAATGACTCAAAGGAAAGCTACAAAATGGATAAGGGGCCTTAATAGAGTGAGGCCAAAACTCAACCAGCTCCCGAGTGTGAAGAAGTGGACCCGAGCCAAAGGGAATCGTGGGTGATGCCTCCATCAAATCCCCTGGGCCGCGAAGAGCTCGACTCCGTCGAGTAAGGGTCCATCCGGCTAAGGTACCGCTCGAGGAGGTACGGATCCAACCGCTGGAGGTCCTCCCGACTCACCCATGAGTCTTCCGAAGGAGGCCGATCCTTCCACCTGACGAGATAGCGCTCATATACCTTGCTCCGGGTGGTAGTGACCTGCTCATCCAATATTCGTTCAATGCGTTCGCGCTGAGCTCTCTTGGCTAGTGGACTCTCCTCACGGGTGGGTGCTCTCTCAAAGGAAGAAGTAGGCTCAATCTCCTCACTAGGTACCACCGTGGGGCCCTTGTATGGCACTAAGTCGGCGACATTGAATGTTGGACTTACCCCATAGTCCTCAGGGAGATCTAACCAATAAGTATTTGCATCAATGCGCCTCAAAACCTGGAAGGGACCAGTCCCACGTGGCCTCAACTTGGAGTTGGCTCCTGGGGAGAGCCTCTCCGTCCTTACTATCACAAAGTCACCCTCTTGGAACTCTAAGTGACGCCGGTGAGAGTCAGCCAACCTTTTATAAGCCTCATTTTTTATGCTAATGTGCTTGCGGATTTCCTCATGCAATTTTGTGAGTGCTGACCTTCTAGTGGTTATGGGTGGACCTGGACAACCATATATAGACCATTTATGCCATGATGCCATATGGACCTTGATGAGCCTTGGTGGGCCGGGGCAACCATATGTGGACTTATCATGCAATGTTGTCATGTAGACTTTGGTGGGCTTAGGTGGACCGGGGCAACCATATGTGAATCTATCATGCAAAGTGGTGATGCATGTCGGGGGACCCGGACATCCGTAGATGCCTTTGATATGCTTAAGACCCATGATGAATGAAGGTGGACCACTACATCCAAATTTGGACCACTCATGCTTTCTACTTGACATGTGGGTGATATGAATGAATGGACCCAACATAGTGTTCATGCCAAGGGGTGTGGAAAGCCTAGACACATGCATACTTTTCCCAAAAGTGACTTCCATGTGTATAGGGGTGGGACAACCTTTGAATTCTCATTGGAACGGATCGAATGGATCTAAGAAGGTGGTCATCATGGGGTGGGGCACAACCTTATTACCTAGGGATATGTGGCCCAAGGTCTTGGCTCCCAAGGTGTAACCCGGGTCATGGATGAGATTGGTTTGGCCCAATATGATGGGTGAGGGTAGGAAAGGGTGGGTGGTGGGTAAGATGGTTGGGTTACATGGGGAACTAGACTCCCATAGGAAGGGATCAAAGGGGTCGTAGAAAGGTCTTCCTAGAGGGAGGCACTCTATGTCTTCAAGGTTCCCAAATTATGAGTCATCCTCCTCCAAGGTAAGTGGGCCAAGTTTTCTAGTGGGTTGGCCGAACAAAGTGTTTGGGATCTTAATGGGTGGGTATAGGAAGGGATCGAAGGGGTCATGGTAAGGGTCACCTAAGGAGAGGAACCCTAGGTCCTTTTGGTCCTCACAACCCCTTGATGGTGGATTCTCCTCCTCTAGTAAAGTGATCGGGCCAAAGTTTTTGGTGGGATGGTCGGCCATGAATGGAGGACTAGGCTTTCTACCCGAGATAAGAAGCTCTAAATCGAGGAGAAGGTTGGGCTCATCGGGTGTAGGGAGGAATAGAAGGAGGTCACTAGTGTAGCAACCAATGGTGCAAATCGAGGTGATAGACCCTATGCATAGGTGTAGGAGGCCAAGGCTCCTAGGTGGTTTGGCCATAGGGGTCAACATGCTAGTGAACTCAATTTGCCATGCTACGCCCTTAAGAAGATCCTCTAAGGTTTCCACTTGGTAGGATGTTTGGATTATGGTGTGATAGGAGTTAATGGGTGCAATGGGAAGGTTTTTCTCCATGGGTGGGTAAACATAGGACACGATGGGGTGAAGTGGTCTCTCCTTTAGCCATCTAGCTAGGGGCCCATCTATGATTATGGTGCTATTTGTGAAGGCTTGTGGCTCTTGGGGGTCCAAGCTAGGGGACATTTGTGATTCTTCCTTACCACGGATATGAACTTGGGTTTCCTCAATGATGGGGATGGGTTCATCTACTCCCATGTGGATGGTTGTGGTCTCCTTTCTCAAGGGAATGGGAAGGTCTATTGGGGGTGGGGTGATGATGGTTGGTGCATGGTGTACCCGGGGTGGTGGGTGATGGGAAACTTTGGCTTGGATAGGGAGGGGAAGTAGTGGAAGCCTAGGACTTTGGACTTTTGGGGTAGGGAGTGGGAGATGGGTTGGTTGGGGTGGCTTGGGTTGATTGGTTTTGGGGGGGATGTCCTTTTTCGGGGACAAGGGAGGGGTGGTGGTGGGGACCAAGGGGTTTTGTGGGGTAGGGGTTTGGTGGGAGCTTCTGGATTGGAGGGTGGTGACAATCATGGGCCTAGGTGGAGGGGTGGACACGGTGTCCACTTGGTTTTGAATGGTGAGGGTTGGTTGAGTGGTGGTCATCATGGAGGGGATTGGGTCGATTAGGGGTCTCTTGCCCTTAGGATCGTTTGGGGTGGAAGTGGGAGCTAAAGGGGCTTGACTAGCGTAGGTTAGGGAAGGGGGTTTTGGTTGGGGTATGGGGGCCCTCATGGGGTTAGGTGGAGAGGTGGATGTTTGGTTTATTAGGGTCTTAAGGGAGAGGACTTCATTGCGAAGTGTAGTTATGATGGTTGAGAGGTGATTTGTTGGGATTGGTGGGGGTGGAGACCAAAGGTCGGTCTCAAATTGGTCGGGTGAGGATGGAGGAGTGGTAGTGCTCCTCGGGCTTGGGGTGTTCGAGTAGGAGGGTTGGGAATATTTTGGGATGTAGATCTTCCTAAGTTCCTTCTTCATATCATCCCACGAAGAAATGGGCTCTTGCCTCCTAACCCTTCTTAATTCCTCTATGTTTGCCCATTTACTCTTGGCTTGACCCCGAAATCGTCCCTTGGCCTTGCGGGCTCTCGCGGTTCCATATACCCAAGTCCGTTCAAAATATCTTTCCATGGTAGTTTCCCACCTAAGATAATCACTAGAATGTGATCCGTCAAAGGTAATGTCCCCATCTAGAATGAAATTCAAGGTTGGTGAGTAGGCTAAGTAGTTGGCCATGATGATCGATCAATGCAAGGGTCGGATTGATGATGACTCTAATGCAAGAATGCCCTAGGACTTGACTTGATAGAGACAAGTCAAAGACTTGCTCTGATACCACTTGATGTGACACGACCTCGGACTTAGGCAAACAAGCACAATTAAGCATTCAAATGGGCCTTAAGGGCCACCGCTCTCCCGTCGCACTCTATACCCGGAGTGACTTGGCGATGCCAAGTGTGAGGTATGGGAAAGGGTCCTTGCTGGTAGAGGGCCAGCAAGGCCAAGGTTTGACTCCCAAGGTTTGGATGCCCAATTCAATTGGGGCCGACAAAGTGCACAAGGGCACCGGTTCACACTATCCCACGGCGATCACTCTTAAGTCATGGACTTGAGGATCGGGCGCTCCCTCGCAAATTCAGCGGCGCATGAAGTAAATATTGAAAGAGCAACACTAATGAGCTAGGATGAGGCACTTACTCGACCGGTTTGAAGAAACCGGTCCCGGTCGGAGACGAGGGCGAGCGGGGAGGCGGTGGTTCCCCACACGCCGCGGCGGTGAAGCTTGACCTGCTCAAACCATGTACAAAACTACGCCTCTCGCAGGAGGGGGATCTTGGGGTGGGGGTTAATGTGAATACAACAATACTACCTCCCGCAGGGAGGGGCCTTCAGCCGGCCAAGCGGGGTGGGGAAAGTAAGGTAAAGAACGACGATTAAGCGAGGTTGCCGAATCTGCCGGTTGTCTACGAACAGGGATAGTGTGTTGGTGTGGTTGCTGTAGATCCTTCTCACGAATGTTTCCGATGGCGAGACCGGCGGAAAAAGCTTCGTAACAGGGACAGGAACGCTTCAGATTTTCTTCAATTTCTTCTGAGACCGTTGTTGACTGGGGCAGAGGTTGGAACAGGACATCAGGTTTTCTGACTCGCAGTTGCAGACTTCTGGCAGCAGGTTGCAGAGGACGCCACACACCCTCCCGAACTCCGATCAGCACAAAACGGGCGGCGACGTCTTCGTGGTCGAAGTAGCTTTCAGCCAGAGGTGACGGGGCTGCAATCAGAGGTCGAGGGCAGTCGGTGTACCCTAAAGAGTGGGCACTGGTCGGAGCAGACTGCAGGAGACAAGATTGGAGAGCTCGGGGGAGAAAATTTGTAACTCCTTCCTCCGGCAGCCGAATGAGGTTCCGTTTCTTGATCCTGAATGAAGACTGGAGGAGGAAGATATTTGTAGAAGAGCTTAGGGGCTGGTTCGTCCAAGGTTTGTCGTGGCCGAGCTTTTAGTCCGGTTCAGATCCTCAGCCGGAGCAGAACTGCGCGGTCGGGGAAGAACGGACCTCCACAGCAGCACCAATCTCCGATGGGGATGAGACCTCGATCGTTGCGAAGAGGACAGGTAGCCGCTTCCGTGGATACCTCTTGGGTCTTCAAACTCGTCGGGAGGAAGCCGTGGTCGCCGCTGTAAGATGGTACACTTCTGCAGGTTGTCAGCTGAAACGGTAGGTTGAAGATGATGGGGGGGAAATGGGGTATATAGGAGAGGAAATGGGTGTGGATGAGTGTGGGGAAAGCCCGGGCTGTGAGGGGGTCTAGGATGGGGTGTTTCAAGGTGAGGGAGGGATAGAATGGGAGCTGGAAGGGGGTGTTTTCTGTGGGTGAGAGAGGAGCTACGAATTTGGGGCTTGGAGGGAGAGGGGGGAAGGTGAGGGGGAACAAGTGGGTGGAGGGAGTGTGAATTTCAAATTTGAAATGCCTTGGAAGGTGGGTGATTATGTGGGGAAGTGGAGAGTTTGTATTGGAATGGGGTAGATTTGGTGGGAAGGTGGAGAAAGGTGTTGGAATGGGGAAGATGCCACCTAGGGACTATGGGAGTGGAGTAATGGCAACTTGGGGAAGTGGAGGGGTATTAAATGAGGTGGGTAGCTAGTGGAGGTGGTTGGGAGGGGAGGAGAGAGAAGAAAATTCGAAATTGGGGTTGGAGGAGAGAGAAAGAGGGGTGAAATAGAGAGATTAAGAGGAGAATGGGTGGGGAATCTCTCCCCTAGGGTCTCTCACCCAAAAACTAGAGGAATCACTCCAATTTGAACTCAAATGACAAATTTAACTCATTCATTCATTCATTCATTCATTGACTTCAAATGGGGGAAATGGGGTCCTATATATAGGAAACCCACATTTCTACAAAAGTCCATGACAAAAGACTCAATAGCAAATAACCGAAGGTGGAAGGGGTGCACATGGGCCTAGTCCAATGAATTGGGCCCAATTAGCACATTACATCATCTAATGACACACAATCTTAGGAAAATAAATGCAAGACCTAGGGAAATGACTCAAATAAAATGAAAATACATCAAAATGACTCAAAGGAAAGCTACAAAATGGATAAGGGGCCTTAATAGAGTGAGGCCAAAACTCAACCAGCTCCCGAGTGTGAAGAAGTGGACCCGAGCCAAAGGGAATCGTGGGTGATGCCTCCATCAGTCCTGTTGCTGCTGCTGCTGTTGCTGGGGTTGCTGTTGCTGCTGTTGCTGGGGTGCCGCCTACTGCGGCCTGGCTTGTCTCTGCCTCTGCTTGATGTCTTCGATCAGCTGGTGCATCTAGGCCCAATCAATCCTCTGACCCTCGTGTAAGTCATACACCAGATCTCTAAACTGATGGAATCGCTCTATTAATTGCCCGGGCTGCCGATGATAGATGCAATATCGAGACTGATCGGCGACCGGATTCCAATTCTGACGTTCCGGAGGCAATTGAATATCACCAGTATACATCAAAGTAGAGAAAATATCAGGCAATGTCGCAGAAAGAGGAGGGTAGTGGGTCCTCTTTGGGCTCGGTCGAGCAGGTCCGTAAGCGACAGATGGAGGAACATTATTATACTGTGGTGGCCGCTGAGGCTGTTGGGGTGGTGGTGGTGGTTGTTGCGGGTGTTGAGGAACCTGGAAGGTGGGCTGGGGAACTTGTGGAGCGGTGAACTAGGGGTTGCACGGAGGCTACGGGAAGCGAGGTGGAGCGGTTTGGTGGGGGAACTGAACAGCCTAGACCTGCTCATTGATCTGTACTCCCTCAGTGACGGGGCCCTGGGACTTTCTGGCGGTTTTGGGTTTCTGGGCCTCAAATAGTGAATGAATGGTGGAGTCTTTAAATTGGGTTTGTATGAACCGAGCTCTACTATATAACTGGTGCATATTCGAAATGTCATTCATTGCCAAGATATTTTTGAATGTTGGTGTGGCATTGGAGATCAACAACTTTACTTTCTCTTCTTCCAGGATTTGCCCGGGCACACGTGAGGCCATCTGCCTCCATCGATCTGCGTAGGTTGCAAAATCTTCTTCCGGCTTCATCTTCTCCGCTACCAGGTCGGTGAAGGAATACTCGGGACCGACCCGATCTTGGAACCTCTGAATGAATCTCTCCTTAACTGTCTTGAAATTTTCGGCCTCCTCTATAGGCAAAGTATAAAACCATTCCAGGGTGACCCCTTCCAATGATCGGCGAAATAAGTAGGCCATCAGGCGATCATCATGCTGAAACTGTGCTGACTCGTAAAGAAACTCCCGAACATGAATGAACGGGTTGCCGTTCCCGTCATATTTTCGGTACACGGGGAGCTCGGATTGAGGAGGAAAACGAATGTCCCTGAAGTTAGGAATAGAGACATCAGCCAAAGATCGCGGGCCAACCCGCTTGTGGAGGAGATCAATTTGTTGCTGCATAGCAGCCCATTTATCAAGAATTTCCCGTTCCCGGGATGGGGGAGAAGGAGCAGGAGGAGCAGTACCTGGATACGTAGCCAAAGGAAAAGCTAACTGAGGGGGCGGCCCGTAAGATGGATAATGGGCCAGGGAAGGGCCCACATCCGCATGAGCCAGCTGGGCGGCCCCTGGTTGCAACCGAGTGAAGCCTGCCGGGGCTACAAGGGCCTGCGGCGATGGAGAAACAGTGACATAGGGATCCAGATAAGGAATAGAGGGGATTTGAGACTTCCCCTTATCGAGCGGCTGATGGGCCGAGGTAGAAGCCTGGCCCATTTCCACGCTGGAGTACCGAAGGACCTGAGGACGGGTGGGAGTAAGGTCAATGGAGGCCACAGAGGTGGCCCCAGCAACCGAAGATGTGGTGGTAGCAGCATTCACGCCACGAGAAGGAGCTGAAATCGGGGCGTCGGCCCCCTACAAGGCTTTCCGGATGAGATGGAGCTGGGTAGGGTCCAGCTGGGCCATCATATTGAGAATTTGATTGGCCGGATTCTGAATGGATGGATTGGCAAGAGAGGGTTGGGAACCCTTGCCAAGAATGGTCGAGAGTGGAGGGGCAGTCCCCTCTCCTCCCTGCATATGGGTGACCCTAGGTGGGTCCTCAAGAAGGCCGCGAGGAAGGGAGTCCTCGTGGGACTGGGAGAAGTCGTGTGACGACATGGAAGGTGATGAATCAAACAAAGGATTGAAGTAGGAATGGAAATGATAACTGACCCTAGGAGATTATCCTGAGGGAAAGAAACAACCCTACATACACTAAACACCTAAGACTAGGGCAAACAAACCTAACCAACCAAATCAACAAATCAAACAACAAGCATGCAATGGAAGTAAGAGATGAGAGGAGAATCACCCAATTAGACAATCAAGTTATTAAATGATGCCCGTCAAATTCTTATGAGTTCCTCTTTGAACCTTAGTGGCTTAATTAAAATGTAGATTCACTGAACAACTAGGTGCCTAACCAGGGTGAGAAATGGAGGACTGGGTGACTCTAAAGAACTCTCTCTCTCACGGATGCAAACCCTAGACTGGGGGTGGATACGGTACAACCTGCCCGACGTCTGTGTGGGAATCCACGGCTCACGGGGGCTTACGGAGGTCCTCAGCAAGGTCCCCTAGTCGGCTCCAAGGAGTATGGAGACGAGAGGAAACCCTACCTCGGTAGGAATGCAACTACTATGAAAGAGATGGATGCTCCAATGCGCACCGGAGTGCATGCAAAATCTAGCCTAATAACTATCAAGAAATGACCAATCAAATATATAAGCAATAAAAATAATCATGCAACAACGATATGAGAGCAGGGAGAGATCAATAACTAGCACCAAAGCTCATAAATCTCATGGAATATGGCAATCAAAATGAACAATGAGTGCACTGCGGCACCACAAGGACGGTCTGTATGCGACCGCTCAAAGGGACAGACGGTCTGTAAAGGACCGTATAAGCCAGGGAGCAACAGAACGATAGAATAACTGTAGAAAGAATCACAGAATGCTAGAAGTATAGGATGGCAGAGATGAGGAACGTACCCGAAGAACGGTCTGTGGACAGCTGCGTAATCTCTGGGACGGATCTCCAGTAGCCGTGCACCTACACTCAGAACAGCCAGAAGCGTACCTGTGCCAGAATGATGGACAACTAATAACAGGACGTCCAGAAGGTTAGACGGTCGATGGTAGGCCATTTGTGAATGAACGCTGGCAGGAGACCTGGCACTATTCGCAGGGATGGACGGTGGACGTTCAACCGCGCGGCGAATGAACGGCTCGGGGAGAACCGTTCACGCTCCAGAAGGCAGAAACCACACCCCAACCTACAATCACTCTAAGAAATAGACTAACACAACGAACAAAGAGGTTAGCAGGTCACAAGCACGATGGGCACTAGGTGTCCCACCGTGATCGCCACAAAAGAAGGGTGTAGATATATTTTCTCCTCCCGTTCCGTTCCTTCCAAATGTCTTCCCAAATGTCTACTCTACCACCTCCACATGAGGAACAACTGAAGGCAGAGGAAAAGGAAAAGTGTAACGAACCGTGATCGCCACCAAAGCGCCGAACGTGATGAACATGCCATGCCTTGGAAAGAGGGAGAGACACTCGCCTGTCTTGCAGCGTTGGGAAGATGAGCGGTTCAGGGAAAACCGCCTATAGCTCGCACGGTCTTACGATAGACCGCCTAAGGATGCTGCAGAAGGTGCGGGATGAAGGACTCCTGACTGTTGAACGGCTCTATCACGACCGCACGTCCTCTCGAACGGACCGTAGAGCACCGTGCAAGACCACCGAACCAGAAGTCGCAAAGGGGTCCAACCTCCACCCTCTCCAGCCGGCCAGAGGGGATGGGCCTCGGGCAAGGGATTGCTGACCTGCAAAAATAACGTGAAAACATAAAGAAAAAACCTAGATTAGAACTGAATGGTGTAGTAAATGTCAAAACAATAAGGAATGAACGTGACTAAGTGGAAAAGAGGATACCCGGGGGATGTTAAACCCCTAGGGTGTCAAAAACGCAGGTGGATGTATGCATGGCAATGAGAATGAAGAAGAACGTGGGGAGAAAGTAGTGAAAGTAATGCATGCAATGAAAAAGGTGGCAGAACCAATCAAACATAAAAGACTCAAAACTCGACTACTCCCTGAACCGGAGGCTTGTATGGACGTAGAAAGCCTCCCTCCTTGGTGCTAGGTCGCTCAAGAATGCGGCAGGCCTTCGCCGTCGACCAAAAAATCTCCCCCCTTTCAAACCCGACCTTTAGGGTCTATTTATAGAGCCTAGAAAGCCAGCCCCAAAATTAGGGTTTAGAGGCATTTTCAGGTCGAGATAATCAAAGAAAAATCGTAGATAATCAGATTATCTCTCATCCATTCGAAACGGCACTTAAAATGATTGATTATCCGCGGAGAAAATGATGGGAGAAGTTGGGGATAAAACCACATATAAAAAGGGTTAAAATCTGTTGAAATTCAGCATTCGAACTGATGAACGGTCTTACGATAGACCGCTTAACTGGATGGGCGGTCATGTCCTGGCCGTCCAACCCCGTCGGTGAAAATTCAAAATAATTAGAAAATAATCCCAAATTATCCATTGAACCGACCGAAACCTTCGCCGTTGGACTCTCATGGATGAACGGCTCGGATGAGACCGTTCAATGGTAGAGCGGCCAAGGACGAACCGTTCGAGCCTTGTCGATGATAAATAGATTAATTGGATAATTATCTGAGAAAACTCTTAAGCGCAGGACTCTAAGAGATGAGCGATCACCATCAGTCCGTCCATCAAGTTAAAATGGCCATAATAGAACCGCATAAAAGCTTGTCGGTGGAAATTCAAAAAATTACCCACAATATTCCAAAATATATGAACGGTCCATAGTCAACCGCACATGGATTGAGCGGCCAGAGAGGAACCGTACATACACATGGGCGCTTGGAATTCATAGATAAGCTCGATTAAGCTAAAACCAAGGCCCATTAAGCCCTGAATCAACTTGGACCTAACCAAGGAGGGAGGCAACCCATAAAACTGGCCCAAAGCATGCCTGAAAATAGTCCCAACGAGTGGTGGACAACTCGAGACATCAACAAATGGGAGTAAGAGAAACGACTCAACTTATTGGCATAAAACGGGTGTCAACAGATGCCCCTCCTTAACGTCCTCTTTGCAGGGGAGCGAGCGGAGGTGAAGCGGAAGTGACATGGAATATGGAGATGGAGCGGGAAATGCAGCGGAGTGGATCGGAAAAGCGGGCGTTAAGGTAAAACGATACCTGTTTTTACCAACAAGCGACAGGAATCTTCCGGAAAACTCTCAACCAAACGCAAGGAATGATCAAGCCAAAAGCGACACCAGTCTGGAGGAACTAAACTAAATGAAATGAAACAAATCGACAAGACCAACCTCATGGGGGACACAATCCCGCGGTCCAATGAGGAGGCCAAAAGCAGGCAGCAAAGTAAAGAAAATAGGCTAAAGGGGAGGGGGCTAGGAAATACGTGGGAGCAAGGGGAGGGAGAGGGGGTGCGCCCCTTTGACAAGGAGAGGGGAGGGGAGACCAAGGGGGGGACAATGACTCACCTACCTTTGAAAATCAAAGGGGAGGGGAGACAAGGTTGGTGGGTGGCTGCCTAACCTTGGACCAAGGATGGGTGGCGCCCCCTTCCACTAGCCACCAGCCTCCAATCCTTTAACCCCTTTCACAGTTAGCATGCTATCCCT
Organism: Amorphophallus konjac; assembly: GCA_022559845.1. Classification (NCBI taxonomy): domain Eukaryota; kingdom Viridiplantae; phylum Streptophyta; class Magnoliopsida; order Alismatales; family Araceae; genus Amorphophallus; species Amorphophallus konjac. The sequence continues at coordinate 40,365,163 of CM040122.1, forward strand.
TTAGTCTTGTTTCCATTGAAGCCCTTTGGTCCATTTAAGGCCCAAAACCCAATAAGTCTAGCACATTCCCCACATGAGGTCCAATAAAGATAAAAGAGATAATTGTCCATGAAAGGACTACAAAGGGCCCAATAAGGCCTAAACGTGTGAAATAAAGATGTTGCACTGGCCGAAGCGTCCACGTCCTCCGCGAGCTAACTAGGCCCCGGCGTGTCCTCGTCCACCGGCGTGTATTGCGGTGTGTGTCTGCCCAGTAATTAATAACTTTTAATAATAAAAAAATAATTAATATTTTCGACGAACTAAAAGCTCCGTCGAAAAATACGCCGGTAATATATTCTTTTAATTAAAATTAAAATATATTTTCGACGGATGTTATTACGTTGGAAATACGTCGGAATATTTTTCGACGAAAATTTATTTTGTCGGTAATATATAAATTTAATTAATAATTTTTTAAAAAAATCGATAAAAAAAATATTTCTGTCAGAAAATACGTCGAGAAATTTTCCGACAGAAATATATGTCGTTGATAAAATGTCGGTAATACATAATAGTAAAATTAAAAATATTTTTGACAAACATTTTTCTGTCGGAAAAATGTCGGTAATTTTCGACGGATTTTCGACAAAATGATGGAATTCTGTCAAAAATTTCTCTCCATTTTTTTATATATTTAAAAATTTTAAGAACCTGTCTAAAACTAGAACTATACAACACACAACCTACACAACTCAACATAAAAGACGCGATAAATAACGTATACAACACACAATAAACAACATCCACACAACATACAATAAATAACATCAACAACACATAACTCAATTAATAAAAAAAGTTCAAGTTACATTAATTCAAAAGTGTCATTTTTTCACAATATCATTAAAAAAATCAAGAGATATTTAATGGATCATCCTCATTCATAGCATCTCACCATCACCAGCTGCAGGAGGAGCCTACATCATAGAAAAATAATATTAAATGAATTTAAATAAAAATAATTAATAGTCCCTACAAACTTATCGAATTACTGATTAGTTTGTAGGGATTTTTATATATTAGTCCTTACCAACTTATCGAATTATCGATTAGTCTCTCAAATCTAACTATTGTCTTAAAAGTCTCTATAATTCTCTCCGTTATTCAAATAAGTCTCTACCGTTATTTTAAATTGGCAAAAAATAATTAGATGAGAGTTAAGTTTACCTAACATTATAAAATGACTAACTTACCCCTAGTTAGTCACACATGTGTGTGTGTGTGTGAGAGAGAGAGAGAGAAAGAGGAAACTGCCCCTCCCCCTCCGGTGACCCTCTCCCCCCTCTAACCTCCCTCCCCTTCGATCCGCTTCGCGTTCCCCTCCCCCTCCACCGTTGGCCGCCCCCCTCCGGTACCCCTCCACCTCCACCTCCGGTCCACCTCCCCCCCCTCCGGCGACCTCCCCCCTTCCCCTCAATCTCCGGTTCACCTCCCCCCCCTCCCGTACCCCTCCCCCTCCACCTCTGGCGACCCTCCGCCCTCCCCATCCACCTCTGGTCCACCTCCCCCCCCTCCAGTACCCCTCCCCCTCTACCTCTAGTCGACCTCCCCCTCCATCTCTAGCCCACCTCCCCCCCACTCCGGTACCCCTCCCCCTCCAGCTCCTCTGGCCACCCTTCGCCCTCCCCCTCCGGTCCACCTCCCCCCCCTCCGATGACCTCCCCCCTCCCCCTTCCCCCTCCATCTCTGGTCCACCTCCCCCCCCCCCCTCGACTAACCAGTTGATGCAAATTTGACTCGTTGTCAACAGCTTTCTTTCCTGTAAGTAGCTCAAGAAGAACAATGCCAAAGCTAAAGACATCAGATTTCTCATTGAGCCTGGATGTTCGAGCATGTATCCTTGTAGATGAGATGCATTTGGCGATCCCAAAATCTGAGATGTGAGCTTCAAAGTTTTCATCGAGCAAGATGTTTGAAGACTTGACATCGCGGTGAATGATTATGGGGTAACAGTCATGGTGTAGATAAGTAAGTCCTTAGGCTGCACCAACTGCCACTTTCAGCCTAGTGTCCCAGTCAAGCTTCACCTTCTTGTTAGGGCCTGATACAGAGGAAGAATATATGAACACCGTCATACTACCAATACAACTCTTGACAACAAAACAGGCAAGAGAATCAGCAATCACACCATGCAGAAGATCCCAAAGGGAGCCATTTTCCATGTAATCGTAGAAAAGAAGGTTGCCATGTGGAGAAAGTGAGTAGCCATGCAAGCTAACGAGGTTTCTGTGCCTGATGCTCCCGATAGTTTCTAGCTCCGTCTCGAACTCCCGGAGGTTGTTTGGATATTGATCATAGAGCCTCTTTATAGCAATGGGTTTGGAGTTCTTGAGCACACATTTGTACAAAGTGCTAGATGCACCATATCCTATTATGTACTTCTCGCTCAATTTTTTTATCATCCTCATGATGTCTTCATATGGGTGGATAGCCATGTCCATTTGAAGAACTACCAGCGTTGGTGGACCTGTTTAGCGTCAATGAACGTGTCATTTATAACTTCAAGGAGACGTGAGTTACCTAAGAATCCAAATGGTAGACTTACCCTGAAGCGTTTTGTTCGGGCCTTCTACAAATGGCTTGGGTTGCTGGATCTATATATTGCTACTAAAACCATGGACAGTAGGGTAATGAAGGCTAATGTTATACAAACAACAGTAGCTCTGGAGATTATGGTTGTCAAGGGCAAAAGAAACATCAGTGTTAGCAGAAAAATCAGTAAGTTCAAAAACTTGTGATGAACTTTTGGTTAGGGAACATCGATAATACCTTTTGTTTGATGATGATTCTTTCCATAGGGTGACTCAGACCATTCTCCGCACAAGGGAGGATTGCCAACGAAGCTGCAAGGAAAAGTTAGGAAGAAACTCATAGAATCACCCTCCACCTCCGGTCCACCTCCCCCCCCCCCCCGGCGACCTCCCCCCTCCCCCTCCACCACCGGTCCACTTCTCCCCCATCCCCTCCAGTCCACCTCCCCCTCCCCCTCAAGTGACCCTCTCCCCCCTTTGACCTCCCTCCCCTTCGATCCCCTCCCCGTTCCCCTCCCCCTCCACCAGTGGGTCGCCCCCCCTCCGGTACCCCTCCACCTCTGGTCCACTTCCCCCCTCCCCCTCTGGAGACCCCTCCCCCCTCCCCCTCCCCCTCTGGCGACCACTCCTCCCTCCCCCTCCACCTCCCCCCCCCCCAGAGAGAGAGAGAGAGAATTTTAGTCTTTCCCATACAACGATGGAATATTTTACGGAATATTCATTTTTTTGGATGGAGATAAAGTACATGGATTTATTTGTAAAATATTAATGATTGTAAGGACCCTTAAGACAGTATTCAGATTTGAGGGAATAATCGGTAATTCGATAAGTTTGTAGGGTCTAATATGTAAAAATCCCAATTCATTAACCTAGCTCACATTTAATCCCCGAGGGATGTGAGCCCGGGGTTTTATGGCGGCGGTACAAAAAGGGGTGACTTGATGCGTAGGGTGAGACTCGAACTCGGGTGGCCCAGTAATCGCTCAGCTCTCCGTACCACTCCGCTAGATTCTCCGTTACCAAAAAAAAAATCTCAATTCAAAAGTGTCATTTTTTCACCATATCATTAAAAAAATCAAGAGATATCCAATGGATCATCCTCATTCATAGCATCTCCACCATCACCAACTACAAGAGGAGCCTACATCATAGAAAAATAATATTAAATAAATTTAAATAAAAATAATTAATAATAAATATAATTAAATATCCTTTTGATTTTTTAAATTCGAAAGTAGATAATATGAAGATGAATTCTTTAAATTAGTTTTGATTTGAGCGTCGAGGCCAGACCGAGTATTCATTTTATATTCCGTCAGCTCTCTCAAGTGACACTCCCTGCCCATGTCATGTTAGAATAATCTGCACGTCGATCACATCGATATTTGACATTTTGGACCCCCGAAATCCCAGGCCTTAGATTTATTTTAAACTAAAATAGTTTGGAAAGAAATTGATAGTTTGAGCGCCGAGTCCAAACCAGGTATCTATTTTAGATTCTGTCAACTCTCCCAAGTCACACTCCCCACCCAAGTCGTGTTGAAACAATTGACATGCCAATCAGATCGATATTTCATATATTAGACCCCCAAAACCCCTAACGTTGGATTTATTTCCAACTAAATTAGTTTAGAAATGGCTAGTTTGAGCGCCGAGCCCAAACCAGGTATCCATTTTGCATTCCGTCAACTCCCCCAAGTCACACTCCTCACCCAAGTCATGTTGGAACAATCGGCATATCGTTCAGATCGATATTTCTTATATTGGACCCGTGAAACCCCTAACCTTGAATTTATTTCAAACTAAATTAGTTCGGAAATGGCTAGTTTGAGCACCGAGCCTAAACCAGGTATCCATTTTGAATTCCGTCAACCCCCCAAGTCACACTCCCCACCCAGGTCATGTTGGAACAATCGACATGTCGATCAGATCGATATTTCATATATTAGACCCCTGAAACCTCTAACCTTGGATTTATTTCAAACTAAATTAGTTTGGAAAGAAATGGATAGTTTGAGCACCGAGCTCAAACCAGGTATCCATGTTGGATTCCGTCAACTCCCCCAAGTCACACTCTCCACCTAGGTCGTGCTGGAACAATCGACATGTCGATCAGATCAATACTTCATATATTGGACCATCGAAACCCCTAATCTTGGATTTATTTCAAACTAAATTAGTTTGGAAAAGGTTAGTTTGAGCGCCGAGTCCAAACCAGGTATCCATTTTGGATTCCATCAACTCCCCCAAGTCACACTCCCTACCCAGGTCATGTTGAAATAATCGGCATGTTGATCAGATCGATATTTCATATGTTGGACTCTCGAAACCCCTAACCTTGGATTTATTTCAAACTAAATTAGTTTGGAAATGGCTAGTTTGAGCGCCGAGCCCAAACTAGGTATCCATTTTGGATTCTGTCAACTCCCCCAACTAACACTCCCCACCCAGGTCGTGTTGGAATAATCGACATGTCGATCAGATCGATATTTCATATATTAGACCCCCGAAACCCCTAACCTTGGATTTATTTCACACCAAATTATTTTGGAAAGAAATGAATAGTTTGAGCGCCGAGCCCAAACCAGGTATCCATTTTGGATTCCGTCAACTCCCCCAAGTCACACTCCCCTCCTAGGTCATGTTGGAATAATCGGCATGTCGATCAGATCGATATTTCATATATTGGACCCCTGAAACCTCTAACATTATATTTATTTCAAACTAAATTAGTTTGGAAATGGCTAGTTTGAGCGCCGAGCCCAAACCTGGTATCTAGTTTAGATTCCGTCAACTCCCCCAAGTCACACTCCCCGCCTAGGTCGTGTTGAAATAATCGACATGTTGATCAGATCATTATTTCATATGTTGGACTCCCGAAACCCTTAACCTTGGATTTATTTGAATCTAAATTAGTTTGGAAATGGCTAGTTTGAGCGTCGAGCCCAAACCAAATATCCATTTTGGATTCTGTGAACTCCCCCAAGTCACACTCCCCACGCAGGTCGTGTTGGAACAATCAGCATGTCGATCAGATAGATATTTCATATATTGGACCCCTAAAATCCTAACCTTTGATTTATTTCAAACTAAATTAGTTTGGAAAGAAATTGATAGTTTGAGCGTCGAGCCCAAACCAGGTATCCATTTTGGATTCCGTCAACTCTCCCAAGTCACACTCCCCACCCAGGTCGTGTTGGAACAATCATCATGTCGATCAGATCGATATTTCATATATTGGACCCCCGAAACCCCTAACCTTGGATTTATTTCAAACTAAATTAGTTTGGAAATGGCTAGTTTGAGCGTCGAGCCCAAACCAGGAATCTGAAGAGGGGTGATCTCGCACTGTGTCCTAAGCTACACGATCATGGATGAACCGATGTCGTGGTTACCACGATTGAGGATCTGCAAAGTGGGAAACGGGTCAGAGGAGCCCAAGGTTGAGACCCCGGGGAAAATCCTTCGATGCTTAAGTCAACGAGGTGACAGAGCGTAGGTAGAAATGGAGTAGGAGAAAGAGTGAGAGGCACGAGATCGCTCTCCACTAGTGGGTGTGGTGTTGAGTACTCAGGATCACCTTCTTACCTTATCAGAGGGTTTCCCTTAGTTTATATAGTGTTTTCCTCTGTAGGGAGCTCAGAGAAGCCGGAGAGTATGGGGGGCGTTACTTAGCCATTTCGGGCCTAGTAGTTAGGTCTCCCTTTTGACCGACTCCTGATCTTCCCTTGTTCAGTGACGCTCGGGCACCGCTTGGGCTTTTCCCGCTCGACGGTTGCTGAGACTCCCGGGCCGAGAGGCCGCCTAGGAAGTATTGGTCCAAACAACTGGGAGAAAGTGGGCCCGTTATTGGGGCTGTCACTTGGAGAGCTCGGCCTGTTTGGGTCGGGTTAGACCTGGTTGGGCCGCTCACAATCGTATGTTCATTGGGCCTCTAATTTACCTCTCTCCACTTTCCCCCCATACTCCCGAGCCTGGTGATCTTGCTTGGAGAGTAGAATATGTTCGGGTAGCATTTATGGCTCGGTTGGGGATTGACCGTTTGTGAGCTGTCCCGGCTTCGAAGCTCAGGGGCCATATGTGGCTGTCCTGGTTCAAAAAGATGAGGGCCCCAGTCGTGGCAGCATCATGTTGGTTCGGCGGTGTATTGGCCGATTGTGTTTAGGGGCGGAGGATATGGATGTCCTGTCGCATGGGGGCCTAAACCTGAGGATGACGTGCTACTTTAGGGCTCAAAAATCACCCATCTCGGAGTTTGAAACATCACAGCGGCGGCACTTGGGATCGCCTGGATCTTTATAAATAAAGGCTTGTGCTTGCGCCTTACGTTTCCTCTGCTTAGGGTTTTCCTCTTTGTGCCCGCGAGTTCAAGGGAGAGTTCATACACCGGATAAGCGGCCAGAGGGAGCAAACGATCGCAGAAGCTTTTGCAGAGTTAGCAGAGATCACTGCGGAGGCCATCCGTCAGCTCCCCCCTCCAGCTTGCTCATCTGATTCTGGTGTCCCATCTTCGTCTTCCCTTTCTTCCATGGCAGACCTTGATATTGAAACCGAAATCCATGAGTTCGAGCAAGGCATAGTAGGCTCGGAGCCTGTGTCTGGTGATCATCCTCGCAGCAAACTGACAGAGTTCGCGGTGAAGGAGATTGAGATTTGCTTCAAGTCGCCTTGGTGATATTTCTTTTCTCTAGCCAAACCCCGTGAGTCTTGCTTGGGCACTCGCTCGAGCATGTTATGTATATTTCTTTTGGCTTGGAAGTGCGGGTTCCGCCTTCCCCTCCACCCCTTTGTTGTCGGGCTTCTGAAGTTCTACCAGCTGGCTCTTGTCCAGCTGGTTTCGAACTCCTACACCTTCATTTTTTCTTTTCTCACTCTCTGTGGCTCATGCGGCGTTGCCACTTCTTTAGATCTTTTCCACGCCTTCTTCGAACTAAAGGAGCACGCCCATGTCAGGAAGGGCTTCTTTTTTGTTCATGCGAGGAGAGGGAGGAGTTGTGTGACTCTCTCCCTCATGATTCCTCGCACAAGGGGTGGAAGACTCAATTTTTCTGGGTGGGATTCACCAAGGGTGGCCAAATGTGGGATTTCCCTGTTGAGTCGAAACATCAACCGGTTCTTCCTGAGAAGCCTCTAGCGATCTCCCCAGAATTGGAGGAGGAGATCCAAATTTTGCAAGACAATCGTCAGTCGATCGTCGAGCTATTGACTCCGGCCTTCGTCGAAGGCTTTTCTCACCGGGCACTGACTGATGGTAAGGATCTCAGAACCCTTTGCTGCACGTTGCTGGTCAAATCACCAAGTGATTCAAGCTACTTCAAAAGAAGATTCAAGCCCCAACAATCTCAGACAAGATCCTTCTCCTTGAGCATATTTCATATCTTGTTTGAGTATTTTCATACTTGTTCTTTTCCATTTCATTCAAACATTTGGAACTAAAAATCGTCCCTACCGGTGATTAGTAGGAAGGCAATCGGAGGTTGTCCGATCTGCGGTGTTGACGTCCCTACCGGTGGTTAGTAGGAAGGCAATCGGTGGTTCTCCGATTTACGGTTTGGTGTGCTGCACTAGTGAAGCCTCACCGGATTTGGTGAGGGGTGGACGTAGGACTGGGGATTCAGTCCGAACCACCTTAAAATCTTTTGTGTTGTGGTTTGATTGTGCGATTGATATGTGTTAGATGCATGCTTAGGTTCAATATCTATATTGCGTAATCATCTTGCCAAGCAAATCATTTGTATTCTTCATCAAGCTAGTTATATTCCGCTGCTTATTTCATCATCTAGCTTTAAAGAGGGTTGCATTGCGAAAAGAGGGGCAGATCTATTCACCCCTCCCCTCTAGATCTGCTGTCCACTACACAACAAGTGGTATCAGAGCCTAATCTCTCATTATGGGGTCCAACGACCTTGATGGAAATGGTGGATCAGCGTCTAAGGGTTATTTACCTGAAGGATATTTTGTGAATAGGCCTCCTTATTTCACTGGATCTAATTATCCCTATTGGAAACATCGTATGCAGGTGTTCATTCGCGCCCAAGACTACAAACTTTGGCGAGTGATCAACAAAGGTCCGTATGAGCTTACGGATAATGAGGACTTGTGGACCAAAGAACAGATAAGGCAATCCACTGTCAACTGGAGTGCCAAACACATCATGCAATGCTCACTCCATCCAGTTGAATTCTCAAGAGTGGCTACCTGCGCATCTGTAAAACTAATGTGGGACAAGCTAGAGGTAATCTACGAAGGAACCTCTCAGGTACGAGAAACAAAAGCCAACATTTTAGTTTCTGAATATGAAATGTTCCGCATGAAGCCTGATGAATCAATTCAAGATATGTATGCTCGATTGACTGTGCATACTAATAGTTTAACTGATTTGGGAAAGAAATATTCAGAGCAAGAAATTGTAAGGAAAATTCTCAAATCGTTAACTCCAGCATGGCACACAAAGGCTACCGTGGTTGAAGAATCGAGAGATCTTGCAACTACCAAGGTAGATGAACTCTTTGGGTCATTGATGACCTATGAGATCAACCTCAAGAACAAAGAGGCTGAGGCACCTAAGAAGAAGTCCCTAGCTCTTAAAGCAGGACCTAGCGGTCATGGCACTTCTAATGAAGGTGAGGATTCGGGAAGTGAGTGAGATGAGGATGACGTAGCCATGCTCACACGTAAGTTCAAAAAATTCCTGAGAAAGGAAGGTAAGAGCTTCATGAGAGGAAGGTCAAAGGTAAGAAATGGTTTCAAATCTAATTCTGAAAACTCTAAGAAATCTGACAAAATCATTTACTATTCTTGCAATAAACCAGGACATTTCAAGAATGATTATCCCGACAGATTCAGAAAAGCCGACAAATGGAAGGGCAAGAAGAAGAACAAGGCCATGGTGTCCACATGGAGCGATGAAGAGGAAAATGATGACGGAACTAGCTCCTCGGATAAAGAAAAAGAAGATTTCTGCCTTATGGCCAAAGGTGATGAAGAAACTGAGGTAAATTCTCCATTTGAAGATTATACAATTGATGATTGGGAGGATGCATATATACAACTCATGAAAAAATATGAAATGTACAAAAAGGAGAATAAATCATTGAAAAAGAAAATTAACTCATTTGTGCATGATCATAATATGAATGATAAGAATGCTCTACTTGAGACTGAAATTGAAGATCTTAAGAAAATGATTGAGGATTTGGAGGAAGGAAGAAAAGAAATGGGTGACTTGGAAACTGAAAATGAGGATTTGAGAAATGAGATTGATAGCATGAAGCTCAAAATGCAAAGCTATGAAAAAGATAGTAAATTGAGCAATGAAAAGTATGAAGCTGTCAAACAAGTCAACATTCAACTTCTTCAAAATATTGAAAACCTACAAAAAGAGTTGAAGGATAAATAACAATCTTTAGAAAAGTTTGTGGATGGAAGAGAAAACCTAGATGCATTGCTAGGTACTAGAATGAATTTCAACAAGGAAGGGTTGGGTTTTGAACCAACAAACAAAAGGCCAATTGGGCTAAAAACTGTCACATTTGTTTCATCTTCCGAAGCTTCCACCTCAAACACAACTCCTACACAAAACCAGCAAAAACAAAAGGAGAAAGGGAAAGAAAAGATTGAAGAGGCAGTCACCAACATTCCCAAAAAGCCTGTCCAAAACCTAAGAAAGGTCGACCTTCCCCGCAGCATAGGTCAACACTTCCTTGGCCATTGCATGCTCAACCTTCCAGATTTCACCACAATTGGATTGCACACTCATATAGGCCAGCATCACCATATCTTTGGGAAAATTGTGATTTCTGTGTTCATCAATCCCATAGGTGGCAAAACAATCAGTTTCAACCCAAAACCAACCAACGGCCTCAATGGTTTAAGAAGCAAACCACCTCAAACTTCCACAAAATCCAACAAAGAGCTTCTAAATAAAAAATGAATGTCAAGATGGAAAAGAAAAATCAAATCCCTGCTCTAAGCAAACAAAGCATGAATGTTAAGAAGGTTTGGATTCCAAAAGAAATGATTTCATGTTTTGAAATTCTGAAAAGCTTGAAGGGACCCATATTTGGTTGGGTTCCAAACACCATTGCTTAATTACTTGTGCAGGAATGTCTTGCAGCCATGCATAACAGGTGATACCTTGATAGCGACTGTTCAAGACACATGACTGGAGACAAATCAAAATTTTGTCTCTTGGAGGAAAAGGAAGGAGGATATGTCACATTTGGAGGAAACAATAAAGGAAAAATCATTGGAATAGGTAATGTAGGTAAGAACCTCTCTAACTCCATTTGTAACGTGTTGTTAGTTGAAGGATTGAAATATAACTTGCTTAGTATAAGTCAATTGTGTGATAATGGTCACAAAGTGTTGTTTGACTCTCATGAATGCAAAATTCTTCAACCAAAATCTGACAAAGTAAAATTTTCTGGTAAGAGAGTTAACAATGTTTACATGATTGACTTAGATGATCCTGCTCATTTAAATCTTTGTCTTGCTGCACCAAAATCTGAACTTGCATGGATATGGCATCGTAGACTAGGACATGCTAGCTACAATATCTTGCATAAACTCTTGAAGCATTCAATGGTGAAAGGTTTGCCTGAACTATCCTTTAAATAAGAAAATAAATTATGTGATGCATGTGCCCTAGGTAAACAAACTAGAAAATCATTCAAAGGAAGATCTGAAAATACATCATCCAAACCACTCGAGCTAATTCATATGGACCTATTTGGCCCAACCAGAACTGCTAGCTTAAGTGGTAGAAAATATGGATATGTCTTGGTGGATGACTTTTCTAGGTTCACATGGGTTTTCTTTCTCACACACAAAAATGATGCTTTTGATGAGTTTCAGGCACTCTACATGAAGATAAAGCAGGACGGTGAGTTTAAATATTTCAAGATTGAATCTGATCACGGTGGTGAATTTGAAAATACTAACTTCTATAACCTTTGCAGGGCCGAAGGGATTTCACACCGATTTTCTTCTCCAAGAACGCCGGAGCAAAACGGTGTGGTTGAAAGGAGAAACCGGACACTTGTAGAGATGGCAAGAACCATGCTTGCTGAACGGCAACTTCCAAGGAGGTTTTGGGCTGAAGCGGTAAACTCGGCATGTTACATTATCAACCGCTCTATGGTAAGGCCACACACCAAAAAGACTCTTATGAGTTGCTAAAAGGTAAAAAGCCCTCTCTCTCACATATGAAAGTGTTTGGATCGAAATGCTTCATTCACAACAATGACAAAAGAGACTTAGATAAATTCGAGCCCAAGAGCGATGAAGGTATATTCCTTGGATATTCTGATAGATCTAGGGCTTATAGAATTTACAATATCAAAAATTAAACTGTGGAAGAATCACCCCATGTTTCCTTTGATGAATATCATGATTCTAACAATGATAACTCTGGTAGAAAAAACGATGAAGATGGGGAATTCCTAAGCATAAAGGACAAGAGTGATCCTCCACAAGAAGAAATAAAAGAAGATGGTGACCTAGCCGATTCAAGCAATGCAAGGGATCAAACTTCAAGGGAAGGTAACGATTCTACAAATATTAGAATTCTTAAGGATCATCCCTTGGAAAATGTCATTGGCAGCTTGAATGACCCACCTAGAACAAGGTCACATTTTAAAATTGTGGAAGAATTAGATCAACTTGCTCTTGTCTCGCAGCATGAACCCAAAAATATTGATGATGCTTTAAAAGATAAAAACTGGATAAATTCCATGGCAGAAGAGCTAAACCAGTTTGAGAGAAACAAAGTTTGGCATCTTGTTCCTAGACCTTCATCACAATCTGTCATAGGCACTAAATGGGTCTTTAGGAACAAACTAAGTGAGAATGGCAAGATAATAAGAAATAAGGCTAGATTGGTAGCTCAAGGGTATAGTCAAGAGTTTGGGATAGACTTTGATGAATCTTATGCCCCAGTTGCTAGACTCGAAGCCATCAGAATTTTACTTGCCTTTGCATGCTCCCTTAGAATAAAGCTTTATCAAATGGATGTTGAAAGTGCTTTCTTGATTGGCTTGATCAAAGAAGAAGTCTACGTTGAGCAGCCCCCTGGCTTTGAGAATTCTAACAATGTAGATTTTGTATACAAGTTAGACAGGGCACTCTATGGACTTAAGTAAGCACCAAGAGCTTGGTATGAGAGACTAAGCTCGTTCCTCATTGGAAAAGGGTACACACGAGGTAAGGTAGATCAAACACTTTTCACCAAGAAGCAAGGTAAGAACATCTTGATTGTTCAAATTTATGTTGATGATATTGTGTTTAGTTCTACTAAATCTGAAATGTGTGAGGAATCTGCTAACCTTATGACTAGCGAATTTGAGATGAGCCTAATGGGAGAACTCCAATTCTTTCTCGGTTTGCAGGTCAACCAAGGACAAGATGGCTGCTTCATAAGTCAAGCCAAATACATCAAGGAGCTGCTGAAATGATTTGACATGGCTAACAGCAAAATCATTGCAACTCCTATGAGCACCACAACATCACTGGATTCGGATGAAAATGGTAAATTAGTGGATGCAAAGATCTATAGAGGTATGATTGGCTCTTTGCTTTATTTGACTGCATCCCGACCAGATATCCAGTTTAGTGTATGTCTTTGTGCTAGATTTCAAGCTAGTCTTAGAGAATCCCATTTGACTGCCGTCAAACGTATCCTTCGATATCTTGCCGGCACTCAAGATTTGGGATTGTGGAATCCGTCATCATGTGATTTATCTCTTATATCTCATTCTAGATGCGGACTACGCTGGATGCAAGTTGGATCGCAAGAGTACTAGTGGCTATTGCCAGTTTCTAGGCGGGTGTTTAGTTTCTTGGGCCTCCAAGAAATAACACTCGGTTGCCCTCTCAACCGCGGAGGCAGAATATGTTGCTGCGGGGAGCTGTGGCACCCAAGTGTGGTGGATTAAACACCAACTCCAAGACTACTTGGTGGATCTTTGTTGTGTCCCAATTCTGTGTGATAACACTAGTGCTATCAACCTTGCAAAAAATCCAGTCCAGCACTCTAGAACTAAGCATATTGAGATTAGGCATCACTTCATTAGAGATGAGGTCGGTAAGAAAAATTTTGAACTGCACTTCATTGATACTCTAAATCAAATTGCTGATATTTTCACCAAGCCCTTGTGTAATGACAGGTTTTCAACACTCAGAAGGGAGCTTGGTCTTTGCCGACCTCCGGCCAATAAGAATTTGAAATGATGATCATGTTCAATTTAGTGTGTGTTTTTGCATATTGGTGTTTCATGCATTATTGATATGTCAATATGTCATTTTGCATATGTGTCGCATTACATGTAGATGCATAATAATGAATTGAGTTCATGTTCATAATGCATTGTATGGTTTGTGTAGCATCATTCTCGCATGGCCATGGTATATCAAATGTTGATGTATGGAAAGGCAGGTTATGCTTGTCTAGAAGCACTCAATATGCGTGAGGTTTCACCTCCGCCAAGTACCATGTGTCAATGTCGCATATAGGCCATATAGTACGGGGGAGTTGTCCTTGTGCAACATTCATGTATATGTTTCATCTTCATTCTATTGCATTTAATAAGTGTACAACCAGGTGTTGGGTCATGCATGTCATGTCAACCCCTGCATGTTTCAGGTCATTCTCCTCTTGACAGTTATCATTACACTTGCTTGCAAACATCACTCCTTCGCGCATTCATTGCATATTCTTAGGGGGAGTCGTGTTGTTTTTCTTGGGTCATTCATCCTTTTTGTATCTGAACCTCAATGGCCTCCAGTGTAAGAATAAGTTCAAGAGACAGACATCACTACGGTGTAAGAGCTTTCTATTATATGAACTAATGTTTGTCCATTCAATGAAAATGGTTCAGATTTAATGATTTCCTTGTAGTTCTGATATATCTTGTTTGAAATCATCTATGATCTGTAGTTTTAATAGACCTTAACTAGAGATTGCATATTACGCTTTGAATGACTATCATGATATCTGAAAATCCAAACGTCATGACAGTCTTGGTGATATTCACGAGCTTAGTATTATTTCTAAACATCTTGATGAGCTGGAACTCTTGAAAATCAATTTGGCAGAGCACTGATATTGTTGCACGGAGAAATATGTCACGTCATAAAATCAAGTGACAAATGATATGTCATGATGTACCTCTGTTATCTCTGTCTTAATTCATTTAGACTTTAGGCAGAGCAATGGCATAATTGCTGAGAAACATATCTTCTCATCAAAGAAATGAGATCGGATATGTCATGACGTGATTTTGTTAACTCTGTTCCTCCTGAAGCATGACAGTCAGTCTTGCCAAATACCTAGGGATACTAGCGTCTAAACAACGTGTATTCTTACGGCTAGGAGGCATTTACTAGACTTGATTGCTCGTAAAAAGTGAGTCATGTGCCTTCAAATGCAAAAGATACTGCCAATCGAAGTTGCTGCAATCATAAAATTCCATGCTTCAATCCTGCTTGTTTAGCCTCAATACATGCTTTTGTGTTATTCCCCTTGTAGTTAGAGAATATGGATATATAAGACAAGGGACGGTTAAACATAGCCATGATTTGCAACTTTGGTTCATTTCTATTACATCTTGGATGTAGCTGCTTTTTGAACTCTGTTGATGAATTCGGATTTCATTAGATTTGAACCATATATGTTGCTCATGGTCTGTTTCAGGTTTGCATATAATGGCTTGCTCTTTACTCCTTTCAACTCTGGTCTCACAGATATTTCACTTTATTACTCCTTTTTGCTGTTGGCAAAGGGGGAGAATTCTTTGTGTGAGTCCTTTGTCGTGTTAGCTATGCGTTATCGCGTTGTCTTTGGGGGTTGTATGTATGGTGTACGGGGAGAGTCCAAGGGGAGAGAATCCATTGCTCACTTTGCATCTTATATGTGTATGCGATGGAGTTTGCATAATTGCATAGCATTCATATCTGCATTCATAATTGCATTCACATGCTATTACTATCATGGATCTTGAGCTGCAAATGTTGCATTTGTTATAACTTGTGCCATTTTAGACATTACTATCACATAATGACTCACAGTGTTGCCATCATCAAAAAGGGGGAGAATGTTGTGTCCTTGAGATCATTTGAGTCATTCTGTGGTCACTTGGGTCATTCGACATTATTCTATGGTCATATGAGTCCTGTGGTATTCTTGGTTTTGATAATGGCTAAACACTATTAGTCATTGATATTTTCTACTCTCATGTGACTGACATATGTGACGTTGTGTTCATGACAGATATGCAAATGAATGGACAAGTGAAAGCTCAATGTTACGCCATAGCATTCAAGTACATCTTAAAAAATTTTAAAATTTGTCAAAAATTTGATGCGCTCGGCACCCGTCGTTTAAAAATGCCGTGCCACATAAATTTTAAAATTGATAAAATCGCACTCACTCACTTAAATGATTTTAAAAATACGAGTATAGTGGTAAATACGGATCGATCCCACGAGGAGAAAAAATCTTTATAGATCAAGTTGAAAAATATCCTTATGTTTTGAAAACTAATTTTTATCTTTTGAATGCGATTAACACTAAAGGAAATTAAATTACAACTTTGAATAAGAAGAGAAAAGTGAAGGAAATTTTAGCCAATGGATGAAGAACGCCGTCGTTTCCTCGCCGAGCCTTGGATGAAGATCACTCCCCCTTGGAAGTCGACGCCGTGAGATGACCGGAAGATGACTAACTGCCTTGGGTTGTGTAAAGAAATTGTGAAGAGATGGAGATGGATAGAAATAGGAACAAAGATAAGTTGAAAACACAACAGAATTATATTAAAAATTGGGGATTGGAAGGAAGAGAATAATTTAAAATCTAGAGGGAATTAGAAAAAGTGGAAGAAATGAAAGTTGTAGAGAATGAAAAGAGAAAGAAGTTTGATGAAGACCACAGAGATAGAAAACAAGAAGAAGATAGTGAAAAATATGAAAAAGCAAGATCTATCGGTGCAGATGAACAGTCAAAAACGTTAAAGATAGAACAGTGAAAAATTAATTATAACTCACAAATGAAGAAGAAATAGAAGAAGTGGTAGAAGAATAAAATCTAGATCTATAAAAGAAGAAGAACTTTCATGAAGAACTCAGAGTAAAAAGAGGATTGAAAAGTCTTCAAAATAGAAGAATACTAGAAGGTATCACCTCTGATGAACAATAATTACGTAGAACAGAACCTAGAAAAATGGGAAATAACTTTCAAACTAGAAGGAATTCAGGGAAATGATAGAAAGAGAAATTGGAGAACACTTAAAGATTAACAACTACTGTGAAGATAGGAAAATGAAATAGAGATCAGAACAATAAGTAATGAGACTAAGAAAGGACTAAATGCTAAAACAAAATATTAATTATAACAACATCAACTTACAAAGTTTACATCAAAAGCTCTCAAAACAACACCCTCTAACTCTCCTATGTAGCTCAACTAAGGCCAACAAGAATGAACTTCAAAAACTCAAAGCAACCCCTTCCAACTCTTAGCAAATCCTCCACTTCCTTACAATAGAAGCCCCTTTTATAGGGTTAACACAACCCCATTCCCTATGTGAACATCTTGACATTTCTTGCCCCTTTTGTTGAAACACACAACCTATTGCTGCCATTTTTGACTCATAATTGTGTGCCAACATGTGTTGCACACTTTTACATTTTTTTCTGATTTTTTTTCTATTTTTTTCTTCCCTTCTTTCTCTTCCTTTCTCTCTCTTTCTCTCTCTTTCTCTCTCCTCCTGGCCGCGTGCGTCGCCGTGCGCCCCGTGCCTTCCGCCGCAGGTGCGCCGCCCGCGTGAGGCGCGTGCGCCTTCCGCCGCGGGTGCGCCGCGGTGTGCCTGCCTCCCCTTTTGACCCACGTGAGGCGCGTTGACCGCACCTCCCCCTCCGCCTCGTCGCCCGTGCCCGCCGCGAAGGCGGGTGCGCCTTCCTGCAAACACACACACACACACACACACACACACACACACACACACTATATATATATATATATATATATATATATATATATATATATATATATATATATATATATATCTTATAAAAGTCCTTTAAAATATCAAATAAATTTATTATTTGTTTCTTTTTTTCCCTTTTCTTTTTGAACAAGTCCATGGACTTTTGGCTTTTATTATTTTATTTTCTTTTTCTTTTTTTATATTAATTTCTTATCGCTTCCCTCGTACCGAGTGCCTGCATAAATAAGTAAATATCGTTATTAAAATTATTTAATTCCATAAAATTAAATATTTGACTCTAAATTAAAAGTAAGTGTGATACGTGCATATTTATTAGTATTAAAGCTCATAACAAATGTGTATAACATGAATTAATATGTAAAAATACACACTTATCACACCCCCAACTTACTCATTACTAGTCCCTTAGTAATGCAAATAATTAAAAATTTTAGGACCAACAAGAGTTTACAAAGTTCATGTCTCATTTCTAGATCATCTTTCATAGAGTCAACTAAAGATTAGGAATCTGGAAGCATTAACACACACGAGCCGTAGATTTGGAAATTAAGGTACATGATCAAGAAGTCATCTTAAAGTTCAATAGCACTTGTGCATGTGAAATGCTAAGTCTACAGCGAAGATAATTGCGTCCCCCATTTGCTATTGCAAGCAAGTGTCTTTCAACTCTACACTTCTTAATCAGAGCATTAAGCATAATAACTTTTTGTCTGCCTTATTACGTTTGTCCCTTAGGGATCTTTTTTTTTCTCTCTCTCTCTTTTTTCTTTCTATACACACATGATGTTGCACTACCCTTCACTGTTTTACGCGAATCTCAACACGTCTTAAGTGAAGTAGGCCCGGTTACACAGATCAAGGTTCCCTTTTCCTTTTTACACGAGCCTCAACACGTCTTAGCTGAAGTAGGCCCGGTTACTCAGAATCGGAGCATTTTTCATGGTGTTTTTCAAATATATTTTTTTTTGGATAGATAACTTGGTAGAAAGTTTATAAAAGATCTTTCTTCAAGAAGTGCTGAATATCAGATAACCTATCCAAAATAGCAGAAGGCTTGTCCTACTTGTTTCATTAGCATGCAAAGTGATTTTATTTTTTCTAAAGTGCATATGAACTTTAAAGAGATTCTTAGATCAGTTTTCCATGGCTATATGAAATAAATTTTCCATCATCCTTATCTAGTTATTTCTATTCAAGAATTACTTTCAATGGAAGCATGAATCTTGATACTCAAAATGGGTCAATTGAAAAAAATGAGGTTGAAAAAAAATGAGGTTGTATATGAATGCATGTGCAACATGAGTTCCGTCCCCCCAACTTAAATGACATTGTCCTCAATGGCATGAACAATATGGAACAATAGAACAATGTAGACATGATATGTTTGGGAAAGAACGGGACAACCTGATGTGTACTTCGACGGCTTTGGCGTTTGAGAGGCGGTACTTGGCTTTGAAAATCAGAGAAACAGAGTAAGTAATCAACTCTCTCCCCCCAACTTATCCTTTATTCAAACCTGTAAAATAAACACAAAACCACAATAAAAACTTGGGTTGTCTCCAAAAAGCCATTTATTATCACATGAAACTATGAAAGGTTTGGGTTGCCTCCCAAAAAGCGCTACGTTTAACGTCGTCAGCCAGACGCATTGTAGCTCATTAACCAACGGGTGGCATTCAGAATGAGCCACCAAATGATCTTATCCTCAAATAAATTCCAGCCTTTGTACCATTGGAGGAAAAGATTATATGCATGTGCATGTGGGCTAGAATCATGCCAAGGTGGGTCTAGGAATTTGGATGGACCCCCTCGGTCAGAGAATGCCAGAGGAATTATCATATCTTCAATCACAAAATATTCCTCTGTACACTGAAGGTCTTTATAAGTGTTAAACACATCAATGCGGACCTTAATTTCCCTCAACTTTTCTCCTTCATCCTCACTTTTAAGATGTACTTGCGTATTGTTTAGGTGAGAGAGGATAAGGGTGTTATAGATTTTTGGGGAATCTACTACATGACCAGTGTCAAGGAGATAAGGAGGATTAGGAATGAAATAGGTGCACTCCTCAACACAAGAATTCTCAAAAGGCTCATATGGATCTAACCAGTTGGTGAGTTGTAGAATATTTGGAATGATTGTGGATTCACCAAGGTTAGGGATGGGTAACAGATCCGCATCCTCCCCTAAATCAAGAGATGCCCGGCTAGAATGAATTTCAAATGGAGTACCCAGATCCTCAATTACCAACAAAGAAGGGTTTATGTATACATTCAATTCTCTCTCCGCACTCACATTTTCTTCATCATTCACTTGGAAGATGCTCTTATCAATTTCAGGAAAAGCAAGTAAAGGAATTTGATTATTGACTGGAAAATCCTCTTCCTCTTCTTCGCCTCCCGACTCAAGATCATCAGATTCATCATAATCCTCTTCACAAATGGAATGGGTTTTAGGCTTCTCAGGCTGCTCTTCCTTTAAGTCCTCATCATGAAACTCCCCCATTATTCTCTCAAGATCAAAAGTGATATGAGTGTTAGATTGGGGAATCACGGATTGAGCATATGACTTTGAATGTTATCAAATCCAAGAAGTTGATCCTCAAGACTTGTAGTGGAGTTGCTAGGCATTGGATCGACTTCCATTTCTATGATGTTTTTAGCAACCCTGCTCACTTGGGCCTCAAAGTTTTGCAGTTGTTCCTGGAAGACTTGTTGTTGAGTTTGGAAGAGTCGTGTCAATTGATCAAACATCTTTTCCTTATTCAAATCTGTGTATAGAGGAGATAGGTAAGTGGGCTGAGAGTCAGACTGTGATGGATAGTAATTTGGAGAGTACTCAGTCTGAGAATGAGGAGGTGGAGAGTGTATGGGCTGTTCCCCATAATAGGGTTGATTGTAGGAATCATTGGGATATATAGCCCAATTTGAAAAATCTTGTTCTTGAGGACTTTGGCCTTGATCCTGATAAGATTCCCAAGAAGAATCATGTTGATCTCTCCAATCAGAATGAAAGTTATGTGGACATGGGTCACAATAAGGTGTGAAGAGCTCTTGAGACATGTGGGTTTGTCTTGCTTGGCCCATGCAAGAGATTGGTGAATGATCTTCCCAGCTAGAGTTATAAGTATCGGAAGGTGATTCATAATTAGGCTGAGAAAACCGTTGATCATATTGAGCTTGCTCCGGGGTGAAAGGTAGATCATGGCCCCCTTGAAAGAACTGATTGGTTGGAACCTTGTCTTGGGTAAACGATGGAAACTGGGCCATCATAGGTGATGGGATCTCATTTTGGGCCGACCACGAGTATGGACTGTCAAAAGAGGTCGGGTTATTTTGGGTGAGAAATGAGAATTGGTTTGGGCAACCACCGCCATAATGGGCCGGGTTAGCCCACATGTGATCATTATCATGGTGACTAGGTGGTATGAAGTGGTTTTGATCCATGGCTAGAAATTGATCAAATTTAAGAGCCAATTGGTCAAACCTGTCTAATTGGTGTGCCCAATCCATAGATGAAAATTTATGCTCTCACCATTTTTTTGTATATTTTATTTTTTCTTCTTTTTTTAATTTTTTTTATACAAACAAATTCTCAAACAAAGTCTAACTTAGATTCACCATCAAACTTATCCACCGGTCAGGTAACAGGTGTAGAAGTGGGAGGCTCCCCTTGCTTTCACAAGGTCCTAATTAAGTAACCACTTTCCCGCTTATAGCGTTTGCCGTTGACCTCTAGCCTTAGACACCAGTTTCAAAGATGATAGTGAGATCAAGTTATACTTTTTTTTATTTTTATTTTTCTATTTTTTTGTTAGTGAACTGAGCTAATCCACCATATTTTTTATTTCTTCTATTTTTTTATTTTTTAAGAACATTTCTAAGCATGAAAACTAATTACATATTGAAAGTAAAAATAAAGAAACTAAATCTATGGAAAGAGGGTAAGAGTACTAACCTTAATCGCATTCCCTCGTTCTTTATTTGGTAAATAAAAAATAACAAGAGTAGAAGATAAAGAAGACTTACCTCGGGGAGACACAACATTTTTTGACATTTTCAAATTTTTCTATTTTTTTTTGCTTTTGCTGATCCTTTTATTTTTCTGCAAAAATAAGAGTGAGCACCAATATATATACAAAATAAAGCACAAAGTTATCAACTTCTAATTCAAACCCTCCCCGGTAACGGCGCCAAAATTGATACGCTGGAAACGCACGTCGTTAATACGCCCCGCTGCCAAATTAAAATATCCGGCCCACAAATTAAATAAACAGAATAGTTAAGTGGTGAGACCGAGTCGAATCCACAGGGAGAAGTAGATTTGAAAGTTGAAGGCCTTGTATTTTTAAGTTTGAAAATCAAGAGAATTGAATTGAAACTGCCTTAGAGATATTTAGATGCAATTTAGAATGGTTGGAATTGATAGAAGAACACATAGAAACTTATAATGAAAATAAGGTGAGTTAGGAAGAGAAATAACGTTCAAACCAGACAAAATTAGAAGAAGTGACAGAAGATAAAGTTGAAGATCGGAGGGTTAAGAAAAAGTTTTATGAAGAGTGTAAAGACAGAAAATGAGAGGAAGATAGTGAAAAATATGAAATACTAACATCTATCCGCGCGGGTGAACAGTAAACACGTAAAAGATAGAACCTTTGAAAATTGATTATAACTTTAAAATAGTGAAGAATCAGAGGAAGTGGTAGAAGAAGAAAAGTTAGATCTACAAGAGAGGAACAACTTTCATGAATAACTCAGAGACAACAGAGGACGGGAAGGGTTTCAAAATGGAGGAACAAAATAAGATATCAACTCAGATGAATAGTAATGTGCCAGGATAGAACTTAGAAAAACGTGTAATAACTTAAAAATGGAGAGGAATTAGAGGAAATGGTAGAAAGAGAAAATGTATAGAATTGAAAGATGAACAACTTTGAAGAAGACAAGAAATTGAAATAACGATTAGAAAAATATGTAAATGGCTAAAATCTTAAGAACTTGTAATAACAACCACTTAAATTTACAAAATTCCAAAAGTTCTAATAATTTAAATAGATAATAAGATTGAAAGAAATTAGAACCTGAAGGGGCCTCCTGCCCCTCTCTCTCTCCTTGCTTCTTCAATAACACCAAATTAACTCTCACAAATTTCTCACAAGCTTTCACAAAAACAAATGACAACAATAGAACTTAAAAATATATTACAAAGCTTATTCTTTTAAACCATTCCAACCCCCCTCTTTTATAGGCTTAAACATAGCCCTGTTTCTTTGTGTTTCTCTGCTCTTCCGAATGCTCTCTATTCTCTGCCTTGCCTTGCCCGTGTGTGGGGCGCGTAAAGGATGCCTTCGTGTGAAGCCTTGGCCGTTTTTGACCATGTTGACAGCCGCCAATGTGCCCTGGTGTGAAGCCCATTAGCCGTTGCCTGCCGAAACCTCCCACGGTTGTTGCTTCTTCTGCCGCGTGGGTCCCTCCTGACTGTTGTGTTCACATGCTTTTCTTGGCCGACTTTGAAGCATCCACGTTGCTTGCATGAGGCTCGCATTGGAGAAGTGAAGCCCTCGTGAACCACCTGTATATAAGAAGGCTGCCGAAGGAGCCATGTGCATGGCCCTACGTGAAGCCCATCCACCTGCATGTTGCCTTCCTTGTCTCCATTGTGTGAAGCATGATGAATCCCCACCACGTGAAGCCATCCAAAAGTGCTGCCATTGCATAGCTTTTGCCATGGCCATGGGCCCACCTTGTGCATGTTATATGTAAAGCATGTTGAAGCCTCCTGCATGTTACGTATATATCTTTATAATATATATATAAGATGTGAGTGTAGTGATATGGGTATAGATAATATATACATATTGAGTACATATATATCATATAATATGAGATAGATAGATATATACTATGTATATAGATATTATGGATATAGATATATTACATATATAATTATGTTCTATATATGTAGATAGGTTATATATATAGATATGTTATATATATAAATAGATATATATATATATATAAAGATATATATATATATAAAGATATATATATATTATTCAAACATAGAATATATATAAGTATATATCTATTTATAGCTTTCTTTTCTCTCTCTTTTTTTTCTTTTGAATTAAGATTGGACTTGGTCGGCCATGGGCTTTGGCTCATTCTTGTCGAGTGCCTGTAAAATAATATATTTATTGATCAAATTATAATAATTTCATCAAACTAAGTACTTTGATCAAAAAATGATATTAAGTGTGATAAGTGTATAATTACTAACATTTAAGCTCATAAAATGTGTGCATATCATAAATTAATTCATACAAATGCACACTTATCACATGGCACTTAACTCCTACACTCCCAAATGGTAGTTTATGGCTAAAGTACAGATCTAGCAAAATTTCCATTTCCAAGGACACGTAGTATGAAAAAACGGCAGGTAGTATGAAGAATAAATGAAGTTTATAAGAGAAGTTCAAGGATGATTTAAGGGATCATGTTTAACGACATTAAGACAATAAAGAAACTGAATTGCTGGTCAAGGCGCGATCAACTCTCGTGAAAAATCATGTAAAATAAGTTTAGATCAAGTTTTTTTTTCTCAGTCGGGTAATTAGCAGAAAACCAAAGAAAATGCGACCAGGTAAGAGGTGGGACAGTGGGAGGCTCCCTTCGTATTCACGAGGTCCTAATTAAGTAACCACTTATCCACTTAAAGCATTTGCCCGTAGACCTCTAGCCTTAGACATCGGTTCTTTTTGGTGAACTTGCTAGCTACATGATTTTTTGGAGACACGAAAATATGTAAATCAAATGAAAATCATTCTTGTATATTCTAACATGTTCATTTGTGAAAGAATTTCAACGAAGGAAAAGACATTGAAAAAAATGTCAAGCTTCCAATTGCATAATATGTTCATGTATGAAGAGAAGTTGAAAGGAGATGTCAAACTTTTAGATAGAGCTTAGATAAAAGAGATAGGGTCAATCATGTATAGGAATTGTATGAAAATTAGAGCATAGTTGTTTGAACAATTAACGATAGCTTTACGAGTTCATTCACCTAGTCATTTCTTTGTTAATAGTATTCTTAAGGTAAGAACGTGATTTTAAAATTTAAAATTTAAGTTTTGAAATAACGCACATAAACGAGGTAAATCGAGCGTGGTTACCGTATTCAAATCATGGTCCATATGTGATCCACGTTATTGAAACACGTTATGATAATGAAAACTCCCATTTTTGAACTTTAAATTTTAAAATAAGCCATAAATACACGATCATGAAAAATTTACATAGAATCAAAATACTCATGCAAAGAAACATATATGGAGATCTAATTAAGTTTTCACCTAAGAGAAAACCTACCTAGTTGAAGATCAAAGAAGAAGAAGTTTAAGAACGAAGAACGCTTTCGAACACTACTCCAACTTAGAGCTTTCTCCCTCTCTCCAACCAGCAATTCCTCCCAACAGGAAGATCTCAGCCCTATATATAGGCCAAAATTCCCCATTATTATATTACCCATTCCACCTAATTTTCCCTATTTCACCAACATTGTTACTATTACACCAACCTTGTTACTATTACACAAACTTTGTTAATATTACACCAACTTATGTTGAAAATTAATTCCAACATGTAAATGTTGAAATAAATCCCCCTCTATGACATAATCAATGACCTCATTTATTCAATGATGTAAGAATGACCTTAACCATTAATTAGGATTAGATTAATGCTAATAATTTTCTCTTAAATCGGATGCTACAGTAATGTTACAGTACCGACGTCTTCGCCTTCTCAGAATCGTGCCGTGAATCTCGTCGTTCGTGTTAACAAGTGGGATAGGGTTCATATTTATGTATTCTATACTTTTAAAGACATAAGGAAAAATATTCATAATTTATTTTATTTTCATCTTTCATTATTTATTTTTGCATATAAATGCATATAAAAATTTCGAGTTGCTACAACCGAAGCTGAAATGAAGCTGGCGGAGATCGAGGCAAAGTTTGCTGAGGTCGAGGCGAAGTTGGCTGAGCTCGAGGCGAGGGATGCAGAGGCTGAGGCAAGGGCCATCAAGCGATATCCTAGCTCTGAGGAGTACCTAGAAGCCTCGAAGAAGAGTGCCTTCGCTTACTACGAGCCGGGCTATCACTGGGGCCTACAGAAGGGTTTCACCCAGGGCTTCAATCGGGCCATCAGGGATGCCCAACAACAGGTTCTCGATGAGATCGTCCTTCTTCCCGATCAGCAGTATGACTCGAATAAAGGAGGCTCAACTCCTCCCTCTTCTACGGCGTCGAGCAGCGGGGATGGCAGCGAGGACAGTTCTGCTCTCGAGGTTGAGGGCTCTCAGAGCCAGGCTACCTCGGGAGGGCACGTGGCCGAGATAGATCCCACACAGGTGGGGTCAGTTTTTGGACTGGCCGTCACCGAGGGAGCCGAGGATGAGCGGCACGTGACCGTAGGAGCAGGGCCGAGCACCGCGGGACTTCTGACTATTGGGCTTCTGGAACGATCGTCGACCTCCCCTTCTTCTCCCATCTCGATCGATTAGGCTATATTTGCTTTACTGGCCCTTCCTCTTTTTGTATGGGGGCCTCTTTTTTTTTGGAAACTTCATCACATACTTTCTTTTTCTTGGAATATAATGGAAATAAGTTTCAAAGCGTACCCAAATGGTTCTTGTCGTGTTTGACTGAGTTTAATATCTGCAGTCATCGGTAAATCAAATATTTTGTCCGATCCTTCCACCGAAAAATCTGGTCATATGCCGGTCGGCTGATCAAAAGGTGCTTATCTAGCACTTCTCTGTATTTTGGCGCTTTAATTGACCTGTCCTTTCACGTATTCCCATAGAGATATTTTAATGGCAGGGAGGCGTAATTACTCCTCGGGGAGGTATTCGCCTTCACTTTATAGTCGCTTGCATGTTTTCGAGGAGAGCTTCAATTAAGGCAGGGGTTTCCCCCTCCGGCCTATAAAAAGGTCTCGAAGGGTGCCTCTTCCTCTTCACGCTGAAACAGGGGCTTTGCTGAGTCTCCTGCTCTTCTTTCTCTCTAAGGTGAAAAAATCGGCACCGCCTTCTTTTCCGTTGCCGTCCTCTGGTGGAATATGGAGGCTGACATTGACGAAGGCTTTGGTGGTGGCGTCTGGGTGACTTCGGCGTAGAAGAATGGACGGCGAATGGAGGGTGGCGTACAAGAAGGCATGGCGCATGGGATGTGCTCCCTCCCTACCTTTGGACCGCCGCCCCTTTTTACGAGGAAGGTAGAAGTGGAAGGAGTCCCAGAGAGGGAGGGCATTTAGTGCTATGGCCTTGCCCTACTCCTTCCTCACCTCTTCCGCTCCTCCTCTCCCCCTCCTTTTTTTTCTTTCACTCTTTGGAGGATGCCTGCTTGTTGCTCCTCCTCTTTCCTTGCTCGCACCGCTCAGAGGGTGCTTGCTTTCTTTTTTTTTTTGCCCGCACCATCTTTTGTTGGCTTTGTTTTGCTCCCTCTTCCAAAGAGTTGGCAGAGGAGGCCTTCGCTTATTTTCTAGTGCCCGGGTATATCTTCCTTTTCTTTTCCTTCCTACTGATACCATCTCCTCCGAACTTCTCGAGCAGACAAAGTCAGTTGTCCCGTTATCCGAGCCAGTTTACACACTGAGTGGAGTCAGTGGCTCAGCTTGGAGCCGCTAACCTCATCCGCACCGAGTAATCAGTCCGTGTTGTACCCGATTTTTTTAATGCACATTGTGCTGGCTACGACCCATCTGATGTACCAAAATTTTGACATTAATGAAATGGAGAGTTTACTATCTTTATTGGTTTCTTACATGTATGGATGAACTCAGAAATAGAACTTCCGCAGGGCCGCAACGTTCCAAGTCTGAGGGATTGGCGTCCCTTCCCTGGTAGATAGTCGGTATGCTCCTTTCCCGAGCGTCTCGATCACTCGGTAGGGGCCTTCCCAATCAGGGGCTAGCTTTCCCACCGCCTCCAATGGTCGAGAGGCTTCGGCCTTCCTGAGAACGAGGTCTCCTGGCTAGAACTGCCTGTCTCGGACCTGAGCATTGTAGTACTGAATCATGCGTCGCTGGTACTCCATCGCTCATATTCTTGCGACCTCGCGTACTTCTTCGGTCAGGTCCAAGTTTTCCAGTAGCTTCTGCTCATTAGGCTCTGACAAGAAGTGGATAATCCGAAGGGACAGGCTATCGACCTCCACTGGGATGACTGCCTCGGTGCCATAGACTAGCTGAAATGGAGTTTCTCCTGTGGCGGTTCTTGGAGTGGTTCGGTACAACCATAGTATGCTAGGTAATTCCTCGAGCCAATTACCCTTGGCTTTACCGAGCCTAGTCTTTATGCCTTTGAGGATGGTTTTGTTGGTATTTTCGACCAGCCCGTTAGCCAGGGGTGAACTACCGAAGTGACGTGGTTGCGAATATGTAGGTCGGCACACTTATTCTTAAAATAAGCACTAACAAATTGTCGACCGTTGTTGCTCACAATCACTCGGGGGATGCCAAAATGACAAATGATCGTCCTCCACACGAAACTCCAGATTACTACTTCCGTTATCTTGGCGGTAGCCTTGGCTTCGATCCACTTGTAGAAGTAGTCGATGGCGATGATAAGAAACTTTTTCTGAGCCCGGGCCACTGGGAAAGGCCCCAGGATATCAATTCCCCACTGAGTGAAAGGTTATGGCTCGGTTAGAGTTATGAGCTCCGAGGCTGGATGGTGGATTAGGTGGTCGAACCTCTGACAGCAGTCACACTTCTGAGCATATGTGGAGTAGTCTCGCTGGAGGGTGGGCCACCATTAACCTCGACACAGCATGTTGCAATCCCCTAGTTGATTTTGGTGCTTGGTTTTAATGATAACAAAATGATTATGCTTGTGTGCATGTTTCATTGAGAGTTCTAGGATGGCTTCAAACCAAGTTGCTGTGAAGTTATGTTCATTGAAGTATTTTTTAGCAAATAACCTTATTGTGCTATCCTTGATGCATAAGTCATGATTCACATGTAAACCACTTGTTCTACTTTGATTTTTTCAAGAAGGAAATTCATGGCCGAGTTTTTGATGTTAGAGGGTTGCATAATCACATCATATGGATCTCATAGTATACGCAATTCAATATGCAGAGCAAGAAAGGGTCGACCCCCTCACTGTAAGGGTCGACCCCTATGCATGTGTTTATTTTTTGTCAAAACAAGTCAATGCGCATAGTGTACTTGAATTGCTAATTTGGTAGACTTGTGAACGTGCAAGTTTTTATGTTTTGAACTCACAGTTTCATTATTGAGATAATGGCATTGAGGTTGATTGTGTTTTAGCTTGAACTACAAGTCATATTGTGTGTTTTCCATTTATGGAATGGCAGTTATAAAGGCTTGAATGTTTGATTCTAAAATCAACACCATTTTGATTGAAAGGACCATCGAAGAATGTGAAAAAGAAAAAGGGGCACGGATGCTCTCTTACAGATGTGGATGCTCTCCTGCGGATGTGGATGCTCTCCTGCGGATGTGGATGCTCCCCTGAGACTGCATGTGCTCCCCTCAAGTAGCAGAAATAGTGTGGAATTTTATGTTTTTGTAGGAGAGAAATGGTTGGAAGACACCCAAATATCATATGTATGCATGGTAACATCATTTTATATTGTTGTCAAAGTAATGAGGCTTTGAATTCTTGCTTGGGTCTATCTTGGATAGACAGACCAGCAAGAGTCGACTCTAGGAGTCGACTCTTGTTGGCCTGGGTGCTGTCTAAGAAGGGCAGCAAGCAAGAGTCGACTCTTGTCTGCCTAAGTTCTGGCCTGGGTTTTTGCCAAGCAAGAGTTGACTCTTTTCTTGCAAAGTTCTATTTTGGTTTTTTTGAGTTGCACAGGGTGCAAGAGTCGACTCTTTCCGGAACGTGATTTGCGAAAGTTTTCAAAACTCATTCTAAATCCATTGAAACTTTACCAAATTACCCCCAAAAGGTTCCTAGACATATGAGGGTGTTTCTAACATGTTCTAGGAGGGTTTTATAAGTCTTTTCACCACTCTTGCTTATATATATATGTGAGCTCGAATTTGTCAAGAATAACCTAACGTGTTCATGTTTCTATCTTGTAGGTGAAGGAAAGGGGGAAAGCAACGAAGGAGCTCTTGCAAGGAGGTTTTTATCTACTTGGAGAGGTTTTTGGAGCTCGTGATAGAAGAGAAAAGGGAGCGGCTTAAAAAGAGGAACGTGAGGACGCCAAAATCGCGACCATCCGACAACGAGCCAAGAAGAGCCGGAGTATTTCTAGAAGGGGGAGCTTCATACATGCTATATCTTCCTTGATTCAGTCTCTAGAGTTTGTTTGGAGTTTATTGTATCTATTTGTCCATGTTTCATTAATTTCTGAATGAATACTTTGTGTGTGTGTTTGGAGATTTGATCTCCGAGTGTGTGTGTTGACGCGTGTGCGTCGTTTTCGACGGAGGAACTCCGCGTGTGTGTTTGGGGATTATTCCCCGTGTGTGGTTGGGAGTTTTCTCCGGTGTGTGTGTGCAGGCGTCGCCCTGCGTGTGTGTTGGATCGTCACTCCGGTTGTGCTATCTTGTAGGGAAATTACAAGATACTGGAAGCCTCATCGATTTGGTGAGGGGTGGACGTTGGGATCCCATCGTTGTCCCGAATGACCTAAAACATCCTCTGTCTCTTGTAGTTTGCCTTTTTGTGGTTTGATTGCTATACCCATGCATGTGTGATCGATGAGCATGAGTGAGTCTTAAAATTGACATGCCATTAACCTTGATATATCTATTGTTTATGATGCGGGACGGACACGCGACCTGGTACTCTAGCTCGCGATCGTCCCTAAGCGAGGGAAACGTTGGACCGTGCACGGTTGAGAAATCGGTAGTGAGTCTCGGGTATCGACCTTTCCGCGTTAACTCGGGTCGAGTCACGGGACTGTCACTCACTTCTCGCTCTCGCAGCGGTGATAAAATGATAACAAGCTAGATAATCTATCACTCATGCAGCGACATATACAAAAATATACGAGTAAAGCAATGCCTACGAGGAGGGCAGCGAGTTTACCTCCACGCTCCGGGCGTGGGGAAGACGTTCCCGGCCAGTTACGGTAACTCCCGGTAACAACGGTAAAAGTTAATTACAATAGTTAAATCTATTGCCCACTACACGCAGGGAGGTAAAGGGCTACAAGTGGGGCCCGGGAGGACCGACCCTGGGTTGACGGACAATAATCTGGAGGTCCGTACGGCACGCACTCGGCCTGCTGGTCCGACTCGGCACTATTCCAACTCGGTGCTGCGCCAACTCGGTTGATGACTCACTAGACAGCAAACAACGGTTTCCAAAGGAATGTCGCCTTCCTGAGATCTTCCAGAGGCGCCGCTTGGCTGGGAGGATGGCGGGATGTCCCTGATCGACTCTCTGAAGGGGCGGTCGCTGAAGTTGATCTTTGATATTTATTTCTGAATTTTCTCCCGGACTAAGTTATGCTGGCTGAATTCGGATCTGCTCTGTACACCTTCACAAAAAGAATTCCTACGACCAAATCCGATGTGGGATTGATGCACAAGAGGTACCAATGGATAAAGGACTCAGAGATCAACAACATATATTTTTGGTGGCACCATCCACAGAACGGATTAAAAATAAAAAACGACTGCAAACTGCCTTTTGTTTCTGACCCGGACAGACAGACACACAGGGCAGAGATGAATCTGCCTGAAACAGACCTTTGGCCGAGGGCTCAATGATTTTTTTTGACTCAACGAAAATTATGGTGGAAGAGGGTATACGTAAGGATCACTAGGGAGTTTTTGTGGATTTTCTAAAATTTTCTAAGTGGGTGGGGAAATTGTAACAAGGAGACTCTCTCCCGTAGATATGCAAAATGGCAGATTACTGAGAGGACAAATAAAAATACGGGGAAAATATCAAATGGACTCCAAATGACACCAAATTTTAACTGGAGGTTAGGGGAGATAGACAAAATAAACCCTCAAAATTAAGACTCAATCAGACAACAAGAACCAGAGATACAATTTCAGAGAAGAGGTTCTATCCTGATGGAGACAAAACTCCGATGACGGTGGCGGCAGTGCGACGGCGGTGCGATGGCGGCAGCGGCGGTTCAGAGGGGCTAAGGAGAAGATAGAAGGGCATCACACCCAAGATTTAGCATAAATCTATCTACAAGAGGGGGAGGGAGAGAGGAGGAGGGCACACCCTTCTTTGGTTCCAACCAAATTTCACAAATTTTTTTCTCTTCATTAATTTTCTCTAATGACACTATACATGGGCTTATATAGAGAATGGCAAGGGGTGGAGGGTTGGGAATTTCATGGGAGAGAGGGGATTTTCTTCCCCATGTGGTCAAATGACCAAAAAAAATAAAAATACAACATGGGATAAACTATATTATAAGAGGGAAGCATCTTGGACTTTAAGTGTTGGAATATTAGACTTTTTAATCAAATTGTCCCCTTGAATGGTCAAGCCATCTAGAAGCCCACCTTGGACCTTTGACTGACCCCACATGGGCCCTAAGACTTAGGTGGACCAATAGGAAAGGAGATGGGGGTCCCTTACTGGTCCTACTGGACTTTTGCACAAAAACCCAAAGAATCCTAGGGAGTGACACATTGGCTTATAAAGCCTTACAATTGTGAACATACTCTCCCATGGATATAAAAATAAACTAAAGGACACAAATGTAAAATAAAAAGTCAGTGCTCGACGTCGATTCCCATCAACTCTCCCCGGGTGGGAAGAACTCGACCCCATCGAGTAAGGGGTACGGCTGCTTGAGTGGCTCCGGTGGATCCGTCACCGAAGCTAGAAGCGCGGAGTACGCTCCTGTAATATCCCGGACCTTTCGGATCCTTCTTCGTGGGTCCCGGATCTGGTTTCTTAGAGTGTTCGGCTCTGTTGTGTCTGAAATTTCGTTTCGGACATCTTTCGTGTTCGGATCGGCGCGATCCGGAGTTGTTTCAGAGGCGCGGAAGCGTTCCGCGACTTTTTCCGCGTGTATTTTTCGATTTCCGGTTTGGGTTTCGGTAATTCCTTCGGAACCTCTGTCACGCTCCGACGCGGAATATCGAGGCACGACAGGGGAGAAAACCCATCACTCAATCAAGACTAGAAATTCTAATTACATCACTTGATATAAAAATCTTCCACTATAAAACTTCAATTTTTACAACTCTTCCAAAATTTCAAGGACAACACTAACTCTCAAGCAAATTACAAGAATACTCTTATAATAAGATAACTCTCAATTCTATACTGAGAAACAGGGTCTACTATGACATCTTGGTACACTCCAACACTCTTGCCCATGCTTGCTAGCTATCCTCGAGACAACCTGAAAAATATTAATTAACACTGAATGAGCATAAAGCTCAGTAGGAATTACATCTCAATATTTAACATACTTTAAGTGGTTTACAAGTTCAATTAATGTCAGTAAAGCTATGCATGTAGATGAGTAGATATCAAGGATTGTAAAAATCGACAAGAGCAGTGAAGGAATAACAAGTGAGAGTATAAGGATTCCAACTTCAATGCAGCAATAGCAAGAGATTCAAACAAGTAATGACTGGAATTAACAAAATCTTTCCAAGAGAGTAAGAACTCATGTCAAGCAAGTAATAGAAGTAATATAAATTCAAGCATGTAAAACTGGAATTGGCTATTTATCAATTTCATTCAAGTAAAGACTTTTACCC
Organism: Amorphophallus konjac; assembly: GCA_022559845.1. NCBI lineage: Eukaryota > Viridiplantae > Streptophyta > Magnoliopsida > Alismatales > Araceae > Amorphophallus > Amorphophallus konjac. Next base: position 40,398,475 of record CM040122.1, read on the forward strand.
TACTGCGGGTCACAAGTCAAATCAATCAAGTAATATCACGAGAATGAGTGGAATGTCTAAAGCCTAGCAAGCAAGTACTTCGGTGCAATGCCAAACACCGTGGTCAATAAACTCCCATGGGCACAAGTACCTTCGGGTGCTCCCCCCAGGACCAGACCGGGCCCTATATGCACAGCATTTTATGTAATACCTTTGACATCCACTTTCATTTATAACTAATATAGAATTTTGAGAATCTAGAAATGTAGTATTACAGACGAGATTAACTAGTCACTTGGTTATGGAGGATTCTAGAGGTGGCCCCTACAGGCTCAAGAGGTGGCTCCCGTCGTGTAGCACTTTGCGCCGTACGACCTCAAGAGGTGGCTCTCACAACGTAGCACTTTGCCCTGCATGGCACTTAGTTCCTACACTCCCAAATGATAGTTTAAGAGTTTCAAGGTTTGACCATGTAGGGAATAGAATTCAAGAATTTGTGAAAAACTCAAGATTATAATCAGGGTTTACGGGTGGCAGTTTTTGCCCATTTTATGTTTAGAACAAGTGTCTGTTGTATAGTTATAGTGTCCGGGTCACGGGCACACTTCAATTTAAGTTGATTTATGTAAAATTGATGACATGGACAGATAAGGAAATTTGTGCGGTTTACATACATTCGTTTCATGCTTTACATATCAAATTTTAACATTACGTATCGTACTAGTTTACATTTTACAGGAAACTTAATGGAGACATGGTTTCTATATAGGCATAACTCTATCTATACCAAATCTGGTGTTGACACAAATGTCGATATTAGTTATATATATATATATATATATCTATTTTTATCCAATATGTATATATATATATATATATATATATATCCTATTATAAACTTCTGTCCAATATATATATAATGGAGGTTATAGGTATGTACATCTCCTGTCCGATATATATATATGAGTTAGCCAAAATGGTAATTTATTATCATAATCAGAATTTGATTATGAAATAAGTTTTTATGTTGAAAATAATTCTAACTTGCTAAAAATAATATTAACATGCTGAGAATGAGTTTCATATGTTACTTTACTGGTAGGATGATAAAAATAAATTTTTCATGCTGGTTTTAATTTTTACATGCTGAAAATTAATTATTAACATGCTAAAATTAATGCTTAACATGCTAAAATAATTAGCTTACTGATAGGATGATAAGATAAGATTGCCATGCTGATTTTATAAATTTTCTGATAACAACATAATTTTTATCATGCTAAAAATTATTTTTCTACATTTATTTGCTAATTATTTGATAGGGAAATAGAATTATCATGCTGAAAAATAGTTTTAATACACTGAAAATAATTATAACATGCCAAAAATAGTTATAACATGCTGAAATAATTTTACAATGCTGGAAGAAATGTTATCATGCTAAAAATTATTTTTCTACACTTATTTGCTAATTATTTGATAGGAAAATAGAATTATCATGCTGAAAAATAGTTTTAATACACTGAAAATAATTATAACATGCTGGAATAATTTTACCATACTGGAAGAAATATTATCAAGCTGGAAGTAATTTTCATGCATCAATTTACTAATTTATTTAATAGGAAAGTAAGTTTTATATGCACAAAAATAGCTTTAAATAGATTTTAACATGCTTAAAATAATTTTTATATCTCAATATGTATAAAATAATTCTTTCATATTGGAAGTCACTTTAACATGATGGAAATAGTTTTAACATGTTGGAGATAATTTTTAGTATGTATAAACTAATGTGGTGAAAATTAGATTTTTACATAAAAAAAAATAATTTCATTCTACAAATATATATATACTCTGTAAGAATGAAGGAGTCCATTTTATATTATATTCTATTTTCTATATGTTTTGTATATACAATTAATGGAGTATATATATGAATTTATATACATATATAGACATTTATATATTTATATATATAGAAGTGTCGACACTTCCGTTAGGAGGTGTTGACACTTTCTGTGTAAGTGTCATGCAAGGTGTTGACACTTGCATATGTAGGTGTCGACACTTGCATATGCAGGTGTCGAACATTTGACTATAAATCTATATATATTGCTGTTATATATTTAGGTATGGAAGTGTAGGTGTTATATAAATAAGGTATAAATTGTTCACATTTTATTTCTGTTGTTTTTCAACCTGTTTCTGCATGTGTCGACACCAAATGTCGACATTTACTGTTCCTTTTTAGTCTCTGTTGTACAGTGTAGTTACAGGTTAGACACGAAGTGTCGACACCTGTGTAGACACTTAACTATATATATAGACACGAGGGTATAGATTTGGTAGATTAATAGGTTAATTAGGTGTGCTAATAGATTATGTATGCTAATAGATTAGTTAATGAAACTAATACTTTACTAATTTTACTACCTTTCTAATACATGCTAACTATGAGGCTTTTCTTAGATTAAAGCTAATACATGCTAACTATGAGGCTAACACATGATGTATAAACATGAAATTTCGCATGGAGATGAGCCTAAGACTAACTGCCTAGACTAATCATCCTAGATTAGCTACTAGTTTAGTTAAAAATTGAGAACACCTACTAAGCATTCTATATAATTACCTAGATTAACTACGGTTTAGCCAAAAATTGAGAAAACCTACCTTGTTGGAAGATCGTAGTAGCAGACCCTTCTTGCGTAATCCCTACAGAGCTTTGCCCCAACCTTAGCTAGCCTAGAATGGGGTAGCTACGGGTATGTTTATAGGGTCTGTCATGACCGAATAGGGGGCAAGATCTGGAATAATGGGGCTTTACAGCTTGTACAGGCTGGAGAGATAAGAGATAGGCTGGAGAGATAAGAGATACTGTTTGTACAGCTAAACCATGGCCCAAATCGTAAGTGCAAGTTTTGCTAGCTTATAACATATAATTTTTTAGAAAAAAGGGTAAATGGTGTGAATGCTAAGATTGGAACCCTAGTCACTAGGTTGAAAGGCACATCACTTAACCAACTACTCTAGGAAGCCACTTATTAAGTGAATAATCTTTACATATGATGACTCCGTGTTCCAACTTCTTACATAAGCTTCCTATAGATTTTATCTAATATTTTTTTTCTTATTTGGAAAATATTATTAATAAATTTTTTTAAATAATTTTTTTATACGGGGTGCTACACCCTCCCCCACTTGAAAAGAATTTGGTCGCCAAATTCACATGATATTTAAATAATTAAATTAAAGAAGATTATTAAAAATACTAACCTGTGAATAAGTTCCAATTATACTTCTTAAGTACTTTTTCAATCTTCAAGTAGCTTCCTTTTATTACACTTACAATATAAAAATTATAACATAATTCAAAATAAATTATAATAAATACTTATCTTATTTACTAGGACTATGGCTATTCTAGCACATAACCCAATGCTCTACCCAATCTCACCGGGCAACTACAAGATGTTAGATCTAGAACTCCAACCTGGGACACCTAAATGAGTTTTTAATAACAAGGAAACTTAGAAACCTAGGGTCTAAATAACCTAGGCTCTGATACCACAACTGTCACGCCCCGACGCGGAATATCGAGGCACGACAGGGGAGAAAACCCCTCACTCAATCAAGACTAGAAATTCTAATTACATCACTTGATATAAAAATCTTCCACTATAAAACTTCAATTTTTACAACTCTTCCAAAATTTCAAGGACAACACTAACTCTCAAGCAAATTACAAGAATACTCTTATAATAAGATAACTCTCAATTCTATACTGAGAAACAGGGTCTACTATGACATCTTGGTACACTCCAACACTCTTGCCCATGCTTGCTAGCTATCCTCGAGACAACCTGAAAAATATTAATTAACACTGAATGAGCATAAAGCTCAGTAGGAATTACATCTCAATATTTAACATGCTTTAAGTGGTTTACAAGTTCAATTAATGTCAGTAAAGCTATGCATGTAGATGAGTAGATATCAAGGATTGTAAAAATCGACAAGAGCAGTGAAGGAATAACGAGTGAGAGTATAAGGATTCCAACTTCAATGCAGCAATAGCAAGAGATTCAAGCAAGTAATGACTGGAATTAATAAAATCTTTCAAGAGAGTAAGAACTCATGTCAAGCAAGTAATAGAAGTAATATAAATTCAAGCATGTAAAATTGGAATTGGCTATTTATCAATTTCATTCAAGTAAAGACTTTTACCCTACTGCAGGTCTCAAGTCAAATCAATCAAGTAATATCACGAGAATGAGTGGAATGTCTAAAGCCTAGCAAGCAAGTACTCCGGTGCAATACCAAACACCGTGGTCAATAAACTCCCATGGGCACAAGTACCTTCGGGTGTTCCCCCCAGGACCAGACCGGGCCCTATATGCATAGCATTTTATGTAATACCTTTGACATCCACTTTCATTTATAGCCAATATAGAATTTCAAGAATCTAGAAACGTAGTATTACAGACGAGATTAACTAGTCACTTGGTTATGGAGGATTCTAGAGGTGGCCCCTACAGGCTCAAGAGGTGGCTCCCGTCGTGTAGCACTTTACGTCGTACGGCCTCAAGAGGTGGCTCTCACAACGTAGCACTTTACCCTGCATGGCACTTAGTTCCTACACTCCCAAATGGTAGTTTAAGAGTTTCAAGGTTTGACCATGTAGGGAATAGAATTCAAGAATTTGTGAAAAACTCAAGATTATAATCAGGGTTTACGGGTGGCAGTTTTTGCCCATTTTATGTTTAGAACAAGTGTCTGTTGTATAGTTATAGTGTCCGGGTCACGGGCACACTTCAATTTAAGTTGATTTATGTAAAATTGATGACATGGACAGATAAGGAAATTTGTGTGGTTTACATACATTCGTTTCATGCTTTACATATCAAATTTTAACATTACGTATCGTACTAGTTTACATTTTACAGGAAACTTAATGGAGACATAGTTTCTAGATAGGCATAACTCTATCTATACCAAATCTGGTGTTGACACAAATGTCGATATTAGTTATATATATATATATATATTTACCCAATATGTATATATATATATATATATATATATATATATCCGATTATAAACTTCTGTCCAATATATATATAATGGAGGTTATAGGTATGTACATCTCCTGTCCGATATATATATATATGAGTTAGCCAAAATGGTAATTTATTATCATAATCAGAATTTGATTATGAAATAAGTTTTTATGTTGAAAATAATTCTAACTTGCTAAAAATAATATTAACATGCTGAGAATGAGTTTCATATGTTACTTTACTGGTAAGATGATAAAAATAAATTTTTCATGCTGGTTTTAATTTTTACATGATGAAAATTAATTATTAACATGCTAAAATTAATGCTTAACATGCTAAAATAATTAGCTTACTGATAGGATGATAAGATAAGGTTGTCATGCTGATTTCAGAAATTTTCTGATAACAACATAATTTTTATCATGCTAAAAATTATTTTTCTATATTTATTTACTAATTATTTGATAGGGAAATAGAATTATCATGCTGAAAAATAGTTTTAATACACTGAAAATAATTATAACATGCCAAAAATAGTTATAACATGCTGGAATAATTTTACAATGCTGGAAAAAATGTTATCATGCTAAAAATTATTTTTCTACACTTATTTGCTAATTATTTGATAGGAAAATAGAATTATCATGCTGAAAAATAGTTTTAATACACTGAAAATAATTATAACATGTTGGAATAATTTTACCATACTGGAAGAAATATTATCATGCTGGAAGTAATTTTCATGCATCAATTTACTAATTTATTTAATTGGAAAGTAAGTTTTATATGCACAAAATAGCTTTAAATAGATTTTAACATGCTTAAAATAATTGTTATATCTCAGTATGTATAAAATAATTCTATCATATTGGAAGTCACTTTAACATGATGGAAATAGTTTTAACATGTTGGAGATAATTTTTAGTATGTATAAACTAATGTGGTGAAAATTAGATTTTTACATAAAAAAAAATAATTTCATTCTACAAATATATATATACTCTGTAAGAATGAAGGAGTCCATTTTATATTATATTCTATTTTCTATATGTTTTGTATATACAATTAATGGAGTATATATATGAATTTATATACATATATAGACATTTATATATTTACATATATGGAAGTGTCGACACTTCCATTAGGAGGTGTTGACACTTTCTATGTAAGTGTCATGCAAGGTGTCGACACTTGCATATGTAGGTGTCGACACTTGCATATGCAGGTGTCGAACATTTGACTATAAATCTATATATATTGCTGTTATATATTTAGGTATGGAAGTGTAGGTGTTATATAAATAAGGTATAAATTGTTCATATTTTATTTCTGTTGTTTTTCAACCTGTTTCTGCATGTGTCGGCACCAAATGTCGACATTTACTGTTCCTTTTTAGTCTCTGTTGTACAGTGTAGTTATAGGTTAGACACGAAGTGTCGACACTTGTGTAGACACTTAACTATATATATAGACACGAGGGTATAGATTTGGTAGATTAACAGGTTAATTAGGTGTGCTAATAGATTATGTATACTAATAGATTAGTTAATGAAACTAATACTTTACTAATTTTACTACCTTTCTAATACATGCTAACTATGAGGCTTTTCTTAGATTAAAGCTAATACATGCTAACTATGAGGCTAACACATGATGTATAAACATGAAATATCGCATGGAGATGAGCCTAAGACTAACTGCCTAGACTGATCATCCTAGATTTGCTACTAGTTTAGTTAAAAATTGAGAACACCTACTAAGCATGCTATATAATTACCTAGATTAACTACGGTTTAGCCAAAAATTGAGAAAACCTACCTTGTTGGAAGATCGTAGTAGCAGACCCTTCTTGCGTAATCCCTGCAGAGCTTTGCCCCAACCTTAGCTAGCCTAGAATGGGATAGCTACGGGTATGTTTATAGGGTCTGTCATGACCGAATAGGGGGCAAGATCTGGAATAATGGGGCTTTACAGCTTGTACAGGCTGGAGAGATAAGAGATAGGCTGGAGAGATAAGAGATGTGGATGCTTGGATTGGAACCCTAGTCACTAGGTTGAAAGGCACATCACTTAACCAACTACTCTAGGAAGCCACTTATTAAGTGAATAATCTTTACATATGATGACTCCGTGTTCCAACTTCTTACATAAGCTTCCTATAGATTTTATCTAATATTTTTTTTCTTATTTGGGAAATATTATTAATAAATTTTTTTAATAATTTTTTTATACGGTGTGCTACACCCTCCCCCACTTGAAAAGAATTTGGTCGCCAAATTCACATGATATTTAAATAATTAAATTAAAGAAGATTATTAAAAATACTAACCTGCGAATAAGTTCCAATTATACTTCTTAAGTACTTTTTCAATCTTCAAGTAGCTTCCTTTTATTACACTTACAATATAAAAATTATAACATAATTCAAAATAAATTATAATAAATACTTATCTTATTTACTAGGACTATGGCTATTCTAGCACATAACCCAATGCTCTACCCAATTTCACCGGGCAACTATAAGATGTTAGATCTAGAACCCTAACCTAGGACACCTAAATGAGTTTTTAATAACAAGGAAACTTAGAAACCTAGGGTCTAAATAACCTATGCTCTGATACCACAACTGTCACGCCCCGACGGGGAATATCGAGGCACGACAGAGGAGAAAACCCCTCACTCAATCAAGACTAGAAATTCTAATTACATCACTTGATATAAAAATCTTCCACTATAAAACTTCAATTTTTACAACTCTTCCAAAATTTCAAGGACAACACTAACTCTCAAGCAAATTACCAGAAAACTCTTATAATAAGATAACTCTCAATTCTATACTGAGAAACAGGGTCTACTATGACATCTTGGTACACTCCAACACTCTTGCCCATGCTTGCTAGCTATCCTCGAGACAACCTGAAAAATATTAATTAACACTGAATGAGCATAAAGCTCAGTAGGAATTACATCTCAATATTTAACATGCTTTAAGTGGTTTACAAGTTCATTTAATGTCAGTAAAGCTATGCATGTAGATGAGTAGATATCAAGGATTGTAAAAATCGACATGAGCAGTGAAGGAATAACAAGTGAGAGTATAAGGATTCCAACTTCAATGCAGCAATAGCAAGAGATTCAAGCAAGTAATGACTGGAATTAACCAAATCTTTCCAAGAGAGTAAGAACTCATGTCAAGCAAGTAATAGAAGTAATATAAATTCAAGCATGTAAAACTGGAATTGGCTATTTATCAATTTCATTCAAGCAAAGACTTTTACCCTACTGCGGGTCTCAAGTCAAATCAATCAAGTAATATCACGAGAATGAGTGGAATGTCTAAAGCCTAGCAAGCAAGTACTTCGGTGCAATGCCAAACACCGTGGTCAATAAACTCCCATGGGCACAAGTATCTTCGGGTGCTCCCCCTAAGACCAGACTGGGCCCTATATGCACAGCATTTTATGTAATACCTTTGACATCCACTTTCATTTATAGCCAATATAGAATTTCAAGAATCTAGAAACGTAGTATTACAGACGAGATTAACTAGTCACTTGGTTATGGAGGATTCTAGAGGTGGCCCCTACAGGCTCAAGAGGTGGCTCCCGTCGTGTAGCACTTTGCGCCGTACGGCCTCAAGAGGTGGCTCTCACAACGTAGCACTTTGCCCTGCATGGCACTTAGTTCCTACACTCTCAAATGGTAGTTTAAGAGTTTCAAGGTTTGACCATGTAGGGAATAGAATTCAAGAATTTGTGAAAAACTCAAGATTATAATCAGGGTTTACGGGTGGCAGTTTTTGCCCATTTTATGTTTAGAACAAGTGTCTGTTGTATAGTTATAGTGTCCGGGTCACGGGCATACTTCAATTTAAGTTGATTTATGTAAAATTGATGACATGGACAGATAAGGAAATTTGTGCGGTTTACATACATTCGTTTCATGCTTTACATATCAAATTTTAACATTACGTATCGTACTAGTTTACATTTTACAGGAAACTTAATGGAGACATAGTTTCTAGATAGGCATAACTCTATCTATACCAAATCTGGTGTTGACACAAATGTCGATATTAGTTATATATATATATATATATATTTATCCAATATGTATATATATATATATATATCAGATTATAAACTTCTGTCCAATATATATATAATGGAGGTTATAGGTATGTACATCTCCTGTCCGATATATATATATGAGTTAGCCAAAATGGTAATTTATTATCATAATCAGAATTTGATTATGAAATAAGTTTTTATGTTGAAAATAATTCTAACTTGATAAAAATAATATTAACATGTTGAGAATGAGTTTCATATGTTACTTTACTGGTAAGATGATAAAAATAAATTTTTCATGCTGGTTTTAATTTTTACATGCTGAAAATTAATTATTAACATGCTAAAATTAATACTTAACATGCTAAAATAATTAGCTTACTGATAGGATGATAAGATAAGGTTGCTATGCTGATTTCAGAAATTTTCTGATAACGACATAATTTTTATCATGCTAAAAATTATTTTTCTACATTTATTTGCTAATTATTTGATAGGGAAATAGAATTATCATGCTGAAAAATAGTTTTAATACACTGAAAATAATTATAACATGCCAAAAATAGTTATAACATGCTGGAATAATTTTACAATGCTGGAAGAAATGCTATCATGCTAAAAATTATTTTTCTACACTTATTTGCTAATTATTTGATAGGAAAATAGAATTATCATGCTGAAAAATAGTTTTAATACACTGAAAATAATTATAACATGCTGGAATAATTTTACCATACTGGAAGAAATATTATCATGCTGGAAGTAATTTTCATGCATCAATTTACTAATTTATTTAATAGGAAAGTTAGTTTTATATGCACAAAAATAGCTTTAAATAGATTTTAACATGTTTAAAATAATTTTTATATCTCAGTATGTATAAAATAATTCTATCATATTGGAAGTCACTTTAACATGATGGAAATAATTTTAACATGTTGGAGATAATTTTTAGTATGTATAAACTAATGTGGTGAAAATTAGATTTTTACATAAAAAAAATAATTTCATTCTACAAATATATATATACTCTGTAAGAATGAAGGAGTCCATTTTATATTATATTCTATTTTCTATATGTTTTGTATATACAATTAATGGAGTATATATATGAATTTATATACATATATAGACATTTATATATTTACATATATGGAAGTGTCGACACTTCCATTAGGAGGTGTTGACACTTTCTATGTAAGTGTCATGCAAGGTGTCGACACTTGCATATGCAGGTGTCGACACTTGCATATGCAGGTGTCGAACATTTGACTATAAATCTATATATATTGCTGTTATATATTTAGGTATGGAAGTGTAGGTGTTATATAAATAAGGTATAAATTATTCACATTTTATTTCTGTTGATTTTCAACCTGTTTCTGCATGTGTCGACACCAAATGTCGATATTTACTGTTCCTTTTTAGTCTCTGTTGTACAGTGTAGTTACAGGTTAGACACGAAGTGTCGACACCTGTGTAGACACTTAACTATATATATAGACACGAGGGTATAGATTTGGTAGATTAACAGGTTAATTTGGTGTGCTAATAGATTATGTATGCTAATAGATTAGTTAATGAAACTAATACTTTACTAATTTTACTACCTTTCTAATACATGCTAACTATGAGGCTTTTCTTAGATTAAAGCTAATACATGCTAACTATGAGGCTAACACATGATGTATAAACATGAAATATCGCATGGAGATGAGCCTAAGACTAACTGCCTAGACTGATCATCCTAGATTAGCTACTAGTTTAGTTAAAAATTGAGAACACCTACTATGCATGCTATATAATTACCTAGATTAACTACGGTTTAGCCAAAAATTGAGAAAACCTACCTTGTTGGAAGATCGTAGTAGCAGACCCTTCTTGCGCAATCCCTGCAGAGCTTTGCCCCAACCTTAGCTAGCCTAGAATGGGATAGCTACGGGTATGTTTATAGGGTCTGTCATGACCGAATAGGGGGCAAGATATGGAATAATGGGGCTTTACAGCTTGTACAGGCTGGAGAGATAAGAGATAGGCTGGAGAGATAAGAGATATTGTTTGTACAGCTAATCCATGGCCCAAATCGTAAGTGCAAGTTTTGCTAGCTTATAACATATAATTATTTGGCAAAAAGGGTAAGTGGTGTGGATGCTAGGATTGGAACCCTAGTTACTAGGTTGAAAGGCACATCACTTAACCAACTACTCTAGGAAGCTACTTGTTAAGTGAATAATCTTTACATATAATGACTCCGTGTTCCAACTTCTTACATAAGCTTCCTATAGAGTTTATCTAATATTTTTTTTTCTTATTTGGGAAATATTATTAATAAATTTTTTTAATCATTTTTTATACGGGGTGCTACAACCTCGCTGCGGGTGAACCGGGTCGTTCACGTGGGCACGAGTGGTAGCGTTGCGATCGGTGCGTTCCGAGGATCGTGAAAATATAATTTTCTATTTTTTGATATTTTCTGGAATTTCTGGATTTTCTATAAATATCTCACTTTTCTCTCTCTCCCCTCACCCTCTTCTTCTTCTTCTTCTTCTTCCTTCTCTTCTCCCCACCGTGACCACCGCCCCTCCCTCTCTCTTTCTCTCTCGTTCGGCCACGGCGACGTCCCCTTCCGGCTGCAGACGGTGCGGGGCGACGGCATGACGACGTGGGCGACGGCGAGGTGATCGTGGCGGCGAAAAGCTTGTGGGGAACCATGAAGGGACGAGGGTTTTCAAAGCATTCTTTGCGATCTCGATAACGATTCGGCAGAGCATTCGCTCAATTGAGGTAGGGTGACGTTCCCTAGCTCCCCGCCGTTCATTTCCGTGGTTTATAGGCCGAGGGTAGGCCGAGAGGAGCTTGATTAAGCGGGTTTGGGGTTTTCCATGATTTGGGGAGAGCTCGCCCGATCTATGGATTTAGCCCGCGATTTCACGTTTTGGTGGCCTAGTATCATGCTAGGGGTCATCCCCTTTGATTTCCCCCTCTCCGGTGGAGGCATGGGGGCGTGGTTGGGTTTTTGGGTTTTTTCCGCCGTTTCACCGTCGGGCGAGTGTGACGGTCCTTCCAGTGACCGTCACACTCTGTGACGCGCCTGGGTGGGTGCGTCACAGCCCTTGTTTAGCCAGTTGGGGGTCAGGGACTGTGACGGTCCCACGATAGACCGCCACAGGTGTGTGACGCGCCTGGGTTGGGCCGTCAAAGCGTCCCGACTGTTGGCATCCGACCGTTGGGGGTCAAGGCGTGTGACGCACCAGGATTGGCGCGTCGCAGCCTTATGACGGCCCAACGTGGGTGCGTCAGAAGCTATTCAACCCGCAGGCCGTGTGACGCTCCAGGGCTGGACCGTTACATGTGTGTGACGCTCCAGGAATGGACCGTCACATGCTGTGACGCACCGTGTGGTATGCGTCACAGCTTGCCCTTATTTTTCCTTGTGACGCACCTGCATAGGCGCGTCATAGTCTGTAACACACCAGGGCGGGTGCGTTACACTCCGTTTTACACTGGGAGTGTGACGGCCTGCGTTGGACCATCAGGCGTCTGTGACGGTCCAGCCTAGACTGTCAGGCGTCTGTGACGGTCCCGCCTAGACCGTCAGAGTCCTGTGACACGTCTAGGGTGTTGTGCCTCTTAGGCACAAGCATGTGCATTGTGTTTTGATGATAGCATGCTGATTTTGTTTTGATGATTGCAACACAGTCAGTGCATTATGATATTGTGTTTTGTATATGGCTGCTGATATGATTGCATAGGACTGTGTCTGAATATGGCTGCTGATATGATTGCATAGGACTGTGTCTGATATACAACATTGAATGCATGAGTTTGCATGAGTATTGCATGATGCGCTGACGCATGGGATCATTGCGTCAACTCACTGGTCTGTTCCAGAGCTGGTCTATAAAATGTGTCAACTGGTGCGTCGATGCAGTGGACTCAATGCGTTGACGCATTGGAATTGTTTTGAAAGAGCTCTTGCTTTGCTTCATACATTAGTCTTGAAGTCTGTACAGCCAGTGCACTTGCAAAGTTCATACATTGAACTGTGGCTTGCACTATTCATGATTTGGGTAGCAAAGTCTATACACTGCAGGGTAAAGCCCAATGTCTAGGCATTGCTGCATCGCTTGCATTTCAGAGTCTATACATTGGTTTTGTCATGCACATAGACTTCCAAGTCTACACATTCCTGCATTAGTGTGCTTCACGCCTTGTTCATGGCTGAGAGTCTATACACTGGGCTTGAAGTGTACACAATGAGCATCTCATGTAAGTCCATACATTCATAGTGCATTGCATTGGCTAAGTATATACAACGTCAGTTCATGCATTGTCTTAGGCTAAGTCTGTACAGCCTACGTCTCATGCAGCGTCAACGCCGTGAGCATTCTCAAGTCTGCAGCGTCAACGCTGTGAGTGTGTACATCGCATTCACGTTTCACAAAGTCTATACATTATGCATGTTTGAGTTGAAGTCTATACAGAGTCTGCATCTTAGGCTAAGTCTGTACAGCGTGAAGTCTACACATTGATAGTCTGTACATTGCATGAAGTATATACATTACACGAGCTGAATGCTTACAAAGTCTATACACTCACTCAGTGCTCACACTTCTCATCTGCTGTTGTTAAAGTCTATACACTGTCTTCAGATGATGACAACAATGAAGAACAGGGTCGACGCTGGGAGTTCAATGCGTCCACGCTTCAGCTGAAGAGGATCTCAGAGCTTCACCTGGCTACGTCAACTCCATGCTACAGCAGCGTCGACGCAGTAGTTAACAAGGCAGAGTCCATAGCTCACTAGGAATACTACAGTGCGTCAACGCCATTGCAAGACAGCGTCGACGTAGCATGCCCATCTGCTGAAGACTTGATCACTGGATCATCGATGCGTCAGCGCAGCAGGCTGATGGAGTCAACGCAGCAGTTAAAAGGGTTGAAGATCTCTGAAGGCTGCGTCAACCCTTTGGAGCAAGTGTGTTGACGCCACCTCAACTCCAGTTGCTGAGCGTACTGATGAATGGACACGTGACCTGAAGCTGGCACCTGACACGTGATCCGAGGTGGATGCTGGGCACGTGATCCGAGGATAAGAACAGTGTCCAGATGAGGACACGTGTACTGACAGCCTGCTGGATGCTGCCACGTGGTCCGAATTCTTAGGGCGGGAACTGTGGAAGCCACACGCGCCCTGGCTGCTGCTGCTGGTATATAATGGAGCCTTCGTCTTCAGATGGAGGCTGATCGTGATCGAAGCCAGAGAGCAGAAGCTGAGAGAAGAAAAGGGAAAAAGAAGAGAGAGCTTCCACGATCCAGCAGAAGAAAAGAAAAAAGAGAAAGAGAGAAAAAGAGAATAGAGATCGAGGGAAGAAGAGAAGTGCAGCAGAGAAGAAAGAAAAAGAGAGAGAGTGAAGAAAGAGAGTGAGATCGAGGGAGATCTGTTCTTGATGGACCGTGGATCAAATCCAGGCCATCCAGCTCTTTAAGAGCCACATTGTGCTTCATTGTTTACAGCTTTCAGATTGCTGTTTATTTCCATTTTCTATTTTCTACTTTACATCTTCTTCAAGCTGTTAGTCAGCGGATTGCAGGGGTGCTGCCTCTAGACAGCTAAGCTGTATTGCCCAGTGGATTGCAGTGGAGGATTCCACTGGACAGCAAGCTGTGTTGCTCAGCGGGGCGAGGAGGATTCCTCGGACGGCAAGCTGTGTTGCCCAGCGGATTGTATGGCAAGCTGTGATGCCCAGCGGTTCAAGCTGTGAGTCAGCAGTAAGCCACACTCGGGTTGAGTGTGGGGTGGATGTAGGTCTGGAGGACCGAACCACCTAAAAGCCTTTGTCTACTGTGTGATTGTTTTGTGGTTTGCCTAGCTTCTATATTTCTATCTTGGCTCAGTAGATGTATGCTTAGGACGGTTCTTCATCTCTTCTGGGTGGTATTCGCTTTGTGCCCACTATCTGTTCAGTAGAAGTTTTAATTCCGCATTTGATTCTACTGCAGTAATTTTTAACGGGTGTGTGATCTATTCACCCCCCCCTCTAGATCTCCCTTTAGCGTCCCAACAATTGGTATCAGAGCCTAACTCTTTGTGCAGGACTAACATCCTAAAGAGGATCGGCCATGGATGCTAGAGGGCTAATAGAAGAGGGTCAGTCCACTACGAAGCCACCATTCTTCGATGGTTCCAACTACCCATATTGGAAGAATCGGATGTAGGTCTTCCTCAGAGCCAAAGATTACGAGATCTGGAAGATTATAAGCAAAGGTCCCTATGAGCTACAAGAGAATGAGGAATTGTGGACCAGAGAAGAAGTCAGGAAATCTACTCTGAATTGGAGCGCCATCAACGCCATTCAGTGTGCACTTCATCCCACTGAATTTGACAGAGTGTCATCCTGCAAGACAGCGAAGGAGATGTGGGATACCCTCGAAGTCATCTATGAGGGAACATCTGAAGTGAGAGAGACGAGGGCAAACATGCTAGTGTCAAGGTATGAAGCATTTCGGATGAAGCCTGGTGAGACAGTGACCGAAATGTATGCTCGTCTGACCATCATAACAAATGGTCTAAGAAATCTGGGAAAGAGTTATACTGATCATGAAGTTGTGAGGAAGATCCTTCGATCGTTGACTCCTATATGGCATACCAAAGCAACTGTGGTTGAAGAGTCAAAAGATCTATAAAGGATGAAACCCAATGAGCTAATAGGCTCCTTGATGGCGTACGAGATGAATTTACTTCAAACTGAAGAGCACGAATACAGGAAGCCTATTGCTCTGAAGGCCAAGCATAGCTGCTCAAAACAGTCCAGCAGCATTGGATCATCCAGTGATCGGAATTCATCTGGATCAGATCTTGAAAAGGATGAAATAGCTATGATCACAAAAGAGTTCAGTAGATTTCTTAAAAGAGAAGGGAAGAATCTCTACAGAAAATACCACAGCAGGAAGCAAAACAGGTATAAATTTAACCCTACTGAAAAATCTGATGTTAATGCTTGTTATCATTGCAGGAAGACAGGTCATATGAAGGCTGATTGTCCAGAGTTACAGAAAATGAAAGGAAGATCATGGAAGAAGGCGCAAAAGGGAAAGGCCATGGTCAGTACATGGAGTGATGAGGAAGAAGGCACGCTGAGCACTTCCTCAGATAGTGGAAAATCAGAAAAGGACATCTGCTTGATGGCCAGAAATGGAGATGAAGAAGAAGAGTCTGATCAGGTATCATCCCTTTTCAAACATTACACTATTTCTGATTGGGCAGATGCTTATGGAGACCTGTTAGATAAAGCTAATGATATTAAGAAGGAAAACAGACTCTTAAAGAAGAAAATGAATTCTCTGGTTAATGATAAATCTCTTTCTGATAAAGTTGCATGCTTACAATCAGAGAATGACAAATTGAAAAATGCATGTTCTGATTTTGATGAATTAAAGCATGTTGTGATTGATTGTAGGAAAGAAAATAATTTGCTGAAAAATGTTGTTGATGAGTTGAAATTGAAAATTCAGAAGTCTGAAAATGAAATAAAGACTTCAAATGAAAAATATGAAGCTGTTTTGTCAGTGAATGCTGAATTAAAGAAAACTATTGAAAATCTGGGAAATGAAAACTCTGACAAAATGAAAATCATTGAAAGCATGACCCAAGGAACTGAAAATCTAAATGCCTTGCTAGGGTCAAAAGTTAATTTCAGAAAGGAGGGTCTTGGTTTTAATCCCTCAGCTAAAAAGAGCTTTGAATTGAAAACCATTTCATGTGTGGGAGAAAAGAATAGCGGACCACTCATAAAAATGGTCAATGAAAAATTTGCCTTCAATAATGCTAAATCAAAAGTGTCCAGTGCTAAGGACAAGGGAAAGCAGAAAGTTGTAGAGTCTAGAGCTGCATGCTCTTCTTCCAAGGATAAGTCCAAGGCTAGGGGTCAGCCAGCTAGCACATCAAAACCCCAGCCCAAGGCTGCTAAGTCTCCTTCACCATCAACTGCTCAGAAAAAGACCCAATATAAGTCAGTTCAGAAACCTAGAGGATCAAAGGTGGCAGGGAGACCAAGTGCTGCTAGGAACCCATTTGCTCATCCCTATTTCCCTAGAGCCCAAGTCTATCATAACTTTCATCCTCAACCACTTAATAGGTTTGGGTGGAACCCTGTACACATGAGGTTCGGGTATCAGAATTTCCCCACTTGGTATCAGCCATATAGACCTCAGCCAGCTAGGAGATGGGATAGTCAGTTTAGGACATGGAGTCCTAGTCACCAAAGGTTTTTTGGTCAGCCTAGGACCAATTTGGGCCATAACTTTCAGTACATTCATTGGCTAAGGCACTGGCAGAAAAACAAAAAATTTTTTAATAAAATGAATGCCAGGACTACACAACAACCATTAAAGCACCAGAAAAAGAAAACTAAACCTGTTGGTGCTGAGAAAAAGAAAAATAACAAAAAGAACTTTCAAGCTGTAGAATCCACTAAACCTTCCATCTTTACACAAATGTGGATCCCTAAACATATGTTGTCTTGTTTTCACTCTCAAGTATCTGGTTCTGTCTTGGAGCCCAAAATATCTTGGGTTCCAAAACCTGCTCCCTAAGTGTGTTTGCAGGAATGTCTGGTAGCTGGGAACAAACTGATGAAACAGAAAAAGCTACTTCAGGCATATGACAAGAGACATGGCAAAAATCCTAAGAGCTGAAAGAAATTGGAGGCCTTGTCAAAATATCTGGTGCAACACCAAGGGTAAAAATAAATCAATCTGGTAAAATAGGTAAGTGATTTACCTTCAGAACTGAATTAAGAAAGTCATGTTGATTTGATTGTTTGATGTCTGATATTCTATTCTTGTCTAGCTGATCAGTCTGCATATCTGATGCTCTTCTCTTGCTATATGTTGAATTGAATTTGGATGTATAAACTTGAATTGAGTGCATACTTGTCTCATATATCATTGGTGCATAGTCTGCATGTAGAACAGTGTGTTGCATAGCATAATCCTTGCATCATGGTGTCAGGGGGAGCTGAGAGTTTTTCCGGTCAATTCATTGAATCTTTGCTACTTCTCATTGTCCCCATTTAGTTCTTTCATATCCTTTAACATCAAATGCTCCTGGAACTCAATGTCTATTGCTATCATTTCCCTAACCTTCACTGAACAATAGTTCTATTTCTGGTTTAGTACATTGAGTTGTGATTATTTCAATTGCTCTTTTATAAGAATCACTCTCACAAATTGAAAAGAACTAAAGGTTTAACCTTTATAAATTGAAGAGTCAAATGTCTGCCTTCAGAATCTGAGATAAAAGAAAAACTTTTATAGCTCTTAATCTTTGTCTCATGCTAAAATAGAAAGTTTTTGTAATGCCTAAATGTGTTGAACTGGATATGTCTAGAACAGGCTAATAAGAGTGTGTACTGATTTTTTTTCAATCACTCTAAAAGAGCTAAGGGCAGCAGTAAATAAGATCATAAATGCTATGAACTGAACATAGTGACAGAGCAATGGCTGAATTGCACTGAGAAATTGTGATCTCCTCCAATGAAGCAGGAGAACTCATAGTCATGAAGTGCTTCAGAATATCTCTGTTCAAAGGGTCAAATCTATAGGGGGAGTCCTCACCAAGTAACTGAGGGTACTGGCCCTTAATCAAGGTGTACCCTTAATGTGAAAAGTGAAGACTATCCCTTGTGGGTTCTGATCTGAAATAGGTCTAGTAGTTTATGCCTAGTAACTGGGGGTACCTGCCTCTGATCAAGGTGTACATCTAATGTCAACAGCATAAATGCCACTGATCTATTCATTTAGTTCAAGTTCTGAAATTCAAAGGTGAAAATCAAACTGCTGTAACCCTTCGAAAAATCAAAAGTCAATGAGTGAAAATTATTTTTATCAATACATGTTCTAGTTGCCTCTCTTGAATTTCCTTGTTTATTCACAAAAGGGTATTATTTCTGACTTATCTATTAATACCATGTGCCCTAGATTCATTGCTATAAATGGAATCTATAAACTCTTGTTCAGGGGTCAAATGTTTTACTCTAGATTTATCACTGTTAAACCTGAATTTTTGTCAAAATTGTATGTTGCTGATTCTTATACTTTAACAGTTGTTTATAGTCATGCTTCCCTTCTGAACCTATGATTCAGCTGTTGTCAAGTGACCCTCCTACCTTCTCTTCCTTGTTTATCTGTTCATATTCCTTCTCAAAGGGGGAGCTATTATTTAGGGGGAGAAATAATTCAGGGGAGTCTTACATTCAGGGGGAGAATGTTCTAGAAGAATTTGCATGCATAATGCACTTTGCACTCTTGCTTTTACTGTTTTTCTCTTTTTGATCATGTCAAAGGGGGAGAAAATCTTGTGTGTGACTCACTGTCACATTATGTTGCCATCATCAAAAAGGGGGAGAATGTTGTGCCTCTTAGGTACAAGCATGTGCATTGTGTTTTGATGATAGCATGCTGATTTTGTTTTGATGATTGCAACACAGTCAGTGCATTATGATATTGTGTTTTGTATATGGCTGCTGATATGATTGCATAGGACTGTGTCTGAATATGGCTGTTGATATGATTGCATAGGACTGTGTCTGATATACAACATTGAATGCATGAGTTTGCATGAGTATTGCATGATGCGTTGACGCATGGGATCATTGCGTCAACTCACTGGTCTGTCCCAGAGCTGGTCTATAAAATGTGTCAACTGGTGCGTCGACGCAGTGGACTCAATGCGTTGACGCATTGGAATTGTTTTGAAAGAGCTCTTGCTTTGCTTCATACATTAGTCTTGAAGTCTGTACAGCCAGTGCACTTGCAAAGTTCATACATTGAACTGTGGCTTGCACTATTCATGATTTGGGTAGCAAAGTCTATACACTGCAAGGTAAAGCCCAATGTCTAGGCATTGCTGCATCGCTTGCATTTCAGAGTCTATACATTGGTTTTGTCATGCACATAGACTTCCAAGTCTACACATTCCTGCATTAGTGTGCTTCACGCCTTGTTCATGGCTGAGAGTCTATACACTGGGCTTGAAGTGTACACAATGAGCATCTCATGTAAGTCCATACATACATAGTGCATTGCATTGGCTAAGTATATACAACGTCAGTTCATGCATTGTCTTAGGCTAAGTCTGTACAGCCTACGTCTCATGCAGCGTCAACGCCGTGAGCATTCTCAAGTCTGCAGCGTCAACGCTGTGAGTGTGTACATCGCATTCACGTTTCACAAAGTCTATACATTATGCATGTTTGAGTTGAAGTCTATACAGAGTCTGCATCTTAGGCTAAGTCTGTACAGCGTGAAGTCTACACATTGATAGTCTGTACATTGCATGAAGTATATACATTACACGAGCTGAATGCTTACAAAGTCTATACACTCACTCAGTGCTCACACTTCTCATCTGCTGTTGTTAAAGTCTATACACTGTCTTCAGATGATGACAACAATGAAGAACAGGGTCGACGCTGGGAGTTCAATGCGTCCACGCTTCAGCTGAAGAGGATCTCAGAGCTTCACCTGGCTGCGTCAACTCCATGCTACAGCAGCGTCGACGCAGTAGTTAACAAGGCAGAGTCCATAGCTCACTAGGAATACTACAGTGCGTCAACGCCATTGCAAGACAGCGTCGACGCAGCACGCCCATCTGCTGAAGACTTGATCACTGGATCATCGATGCGTCAACGCAGCAGGCTGATGGAGTCAACGCAGCAGTTAAAAGGGTTGAAGATCTCTGAAGGCTGCGTCAACCCTTTGGAGCAAGTGTGTTGACGCCACCTCAACTCCAGTTGCTGAGCGTACTGATGAATGGACACGTGACCTGAAGCTGGCACCTGACACGTGATCCGAGGTGGATGCTGGGCACGTGATCCGAGGATAAGAACAGTGTCCAGATGAGGACACGTGTACTGACAGCCTGCTGGATGCTGCCACGTGGTCCGAATTCTTAGGGCGGGAACTGTGGAAGCCACACGCGCCCTGGCTGCTGCTGGTATATAATGGAGCCTTCGTCTTCAGATGGAGGCTGATCGTGATCGAAGCCAGAGAGCAGAAGCTGAGAGAAGAAAAGGGAAAAAGAAGAGAGAGCTTCCACGATCCAGCAGAAGAAAAGAAAAAAGAGAAAGAGAGAAAAGGAGAATAGAGATCGAGGGAAGAAGAGAAGTGTAGCAGAGAAGAAAGAAAAAGAGAGAGAGTGAAGAAAGAGAGTGAGATCGAGGGAGATCTGTTCTTGATGGACCGTGGATCAAATCCAGGCCATCCAGCTCTTTAAGAGCCACATTGTGCTTCATTGTTTATAGCTTTCAGATTGCTGTTTATTTCCATTTTCTATTTTCTACTTTACATCTTCTTCAAGCTGTTAGTCAGCGGATTGCAGGGGTGCTGCCTCTGGACGGCTAAGCTGTATTGCCCAGCGGATTGCAGTGGAGGATTCCACTGGACAGCAAGCTGTGTTGCTCAGCGGGGCGAGGAGGATTCCTCAGATGGCAAGCTGTGTTGCCCAGCGGATTGTATGGCAAGCTGTGATGCCCAGCGGTTCAAGCTGTGAGTCAGCAGTAAGCCACACTCGGGTTGAGTGTGGGGTGGATGTAGGTCTGGAGGACCGAACCACCTAAAAGCCTTTGTATACTGTGTGATTGTTTTGTGGTTTGCCTAGCTTCTATATTTCTATCTTGGCTCAGTAGATGTATGCTTAGGACGGTTCTTCATCTCTTCTGGGTGGTATTCGCTTTGTGCCCACTATCTGTTCAGTAGAAGTTTTAATTCCGCATTTGATTCTACTGCAGTAATTTTTAACGGGTGTGTGATCTATTCACCCCCCCTCTAGATCTCCCTTTAGCGTCCCAACATAGGGTAGACCGTCAGGCACTGGGCTGTCCCGGGTGGTTTGCAACCCAGTTCCTGTTCCGACCGTGGTCGTCGTGCGACGGGGCCGGTACGTGGGGAGGGGGGGTCCCCGTACGTCGTCGGATGCGGACGTGGTTTTCTGTTGACTTGAGAGTCTACTCCGTCAGTGACCCTCCACTAGTCGTAGCCTTCTTACACGCGTGTGGTCCCACCAGGGAGTGGTGGAGAGGCTACCCTGAGGACGGTTTTTTAGACTGGTTTCCATCGGGCCCCTCGTCGTTAGCCAGAGTCCGACTACGGGGGAAAACCAGTCAGAGGGCCAGACCTAGGACGTATGGTCTGTGTATGCACATGTGGTTGGGGGCAGTTGGACCCGCGCTGACGAGCGTGACCCCAGCCAGTCACTTGGTTGTGGTACTTGTTCGGTGTCCGTGCCTCTGGTAGGCGCTACCACGTCAGGCAGTTCACCTGCGGTGCGGTGTAAGTCATCAGGGGACGCTATCGACTGTGCTTCTTGTGGGAGGTACTCCTGTCGAGTCGGGAGTGTCAGGCTGTCAGTCGTCACGGCTTCGACCTTCGGGTTTCGTCATGTTGACCGTTGCGTTTTGGTCTTCCCGCCGTGGTGCGTGTGTCGGCTTGCGTGCCGTGAGACCGATGTTTTATAGTGGCAGGGCTTCCTTTTCGAGGTACTCGCTTCCTGCTAGCATAGCGATTTCTCCATTTGCGAGGTAGGGTTCGAGTGATCCCTACTGAGTCTTGTTCCGAGACTCATTCCCTGCATGTTTTCACCGTGTTTCAGGCGAGACGAGGCTTCAGGGGAGTTCGTCTGAGGCTCAGCGCGGTTCAGGTGCCTAGCGTTAGTGCCAGAGGTCAGAGCTGGGGTATGTTTCGTGTAGCTGTACTTTCTTTTCTTGTCTCTGTACTAGTTGTGGACTACTGTTGTTATTTTATTGTTATCTTGTGGACCATGTAAAATGTTAATTCATTTCCTGCTTATTTATATAACTGTTTAATTTCTACAATTATTTATGATACTTGTGTAGTTTCCACACCATCCTTCTAACCCTTCCGAGTCTTCGGACTCGTGGGTGGCGGTGCGAGTCTCGGGTTATCGGGTCTTCCCGGTAATCGGATTCTCGGGTCGTTACAGCTGGTATCAGAGCGTAGTTGTGGAATTACACGAGAATCATAGGTAATTATGGTGGTCCACTAGTCCACAGCGATGATGTACAGTTGACACTGGCATCGGGCATTGTGTGTTTTTCTTGACCTTGCCGTTTCCGTGTTTTCTGTCTTTGCTTCAGGTGCGCGTATGGCGCCGAGGCGGAGCACTCGCTCTCAGCAGGGACAGTCGGCTGGAGGTCAGGAGATCCAGCAGGAGGTTCAGCAGGAGCAGGAGGAGCAGAGTAGAGTGCCACCTGCGGCCACCGAGGCAGTGGATACTACGAGATTTCTGGGGGCCGAGGATTTCTTCCGTGGCATGTACCAACTTATGTCTCAGCAGTTCGGCGGAGAGGCTGGTGAGGGCTCGTCGACCAGGGGTGGGCCAGGCCGAGCAGTGAGGGATTTCATGCAGTTTCATCCACCTTACTACAGTGGTCAGCCAGACCCTGATTTGGCTCGGAGTTGGCTCGACGAGATGGAGCGGGTGTTCAGTTCCATGCGGAGTACTGCGGAGGACAGAGTGATGTTGGCCTCCAACCAGTTGCAGGGTACGGCTCGGGAGTGGTGGTCCTCCGAGTGGAAGACGTCTTTCCAGCTTCGTCCACTTGAGCAGATTGTGTGGGGCGACTTTGTCAGTGCTTTCGAGCGTACCTACTGTCCAGAGTTTATTACTACGCAGCGGATGCGTCAGTTTTTGGAGCTGGTTCAGGGCGACATGTCCGTGTTGCAGTACAGGGCCCAGTTTGTCGAGCTGGGTCGGTATGCACCTCATATCATGGAGAATGAGAGGGTGAAGACCGCACAGTTCGTTCAGGGCTTGAGGCAGGACCTGAGGCATCATTTAATCACGAATGCTGCCACCGATTTGGAGACAGCGTCTCGCGTTACGGCTTCTTTGGAGATGGATATGCAGAGGACTCGAGGACCGATTAGCCAGGGGCAGTCTTTGTCAGGTCGCACCCAGCAGTCGGCTACCCAGCAGCAGGGTTCCTTCTAGCATGCGTCGGGTGGTTTAGGAGCACCGGCACCGGCAGCGTCAGTGACAGGATCGGTGTCTTTTGGCACGAAGGTCAAGAAGTTATTCGGGAAGAGTTTCCGGAAGAAGAAGTCCAAGGGTCAGGGGAAGGCATCGTCGGGCAGTGTACAGCAGTCGGTTCCATTTCAGCGTCAGGGATCAGTGGGTGGATCGCGAGGACCGTGTCCACGGTGTGGCGAGCATCACCCAGGCAGGCAGTGCACGACGCCGATTATCTATTTTCGGTGTGACCAGCCAGGGCACATGACACGCGACTGTCCTCAGAAGCAGCAGCAGCAGCAGTTTCCTCAACAGCAGCAGGTTCCCCAGCAGCAGAGGCCGCAACAGCAGCAGGGATAGTATCCGTCGCTACCCAGGTCAGCTAGTGTGGGAGGCAGGCAGAGAACTCGAGGCCAGATCACACACATGACCAGGGCAGAGGCAGTGGCGTCGCAGCTCGTGGAAGGTACCGTTTAGATTTTGGGTTGTGCGGCTCGGGTTTTATTTGATTCTGGCGCGTCTCATTCGTTTATTTCGGAGGATTTCGCGCTGAACATCGAGGAGCCGGTGACCCAGTTGTCCTGCGATTTAGCAGTGGAGTTGCCTTCGGGTGATTTTATGATCACTCTGTATTACTTCGATGAGGTTCCCTTGTGGGTGGAAAGGCGGAGTTTGCCAGCTAGGCTCTATGCGTTGCCGCTTCAGGACTTTGATGTGATTTTGGGCATGGATTGGCTCGAGGCACATCATGCGTTGGTGGATTGTGGCTCGAAGAGAGTTTATTTTCGGCGACTTCGTGGACCCACCTTCTATTTCCAAGGTATCAGGTCTTCCTCTTCTCGCTTTCTTATCTCTGCGATTCGAGCTTGCCGTTTGCTTGATGCGGGTTGTCAGGGTTTCCTCGCTTCTGTGGTCTTGGTAGACCAGCCGTGTCCGGATGTCGAGGATATTCCGGTGGTGTGCGAGTTTCCTGATGTTTTCCCGGAGGACTTACCTGGATTGCCTCCCCAACGGGAGATCAATTTCGTTATTGAGGTGGTGCCGGGTACGGGACCTTTGGCGAAGGCTCCCTACCGTATGGCTCCCGCTGAGTTGAGGGAGTTGCGGGCGCAATTGCAAGAGTTGCTGGCCAAGGGGTACATTCGTCCTAGCTTTTCCCCTTGGAGTGCGCCTGTGTTGTTTGTGAAGAAGAAGGACGGTAGCTTGCGGTTGTGCATTGACTACCGACAGCTGAATGAAGTGACCATTAAGAACAAGTATCCGTTGCCACAGATCGATGATTTATTCGACCAGCTTCAGTCTGCTCGAGTATTCTCAAGTATTGATTTGCGGTCCGGTTACTATCAGCTGAGAATTCGTGATTCCGATGTGGAGAAGATTGCGTTTGGTACGAGGTACGGGCATTATGAGTTTCTGGTGATGCCGTTTGGGCTCACCAATGCCCCCACAGCCTTCATGGACTTGATGCAGAGGGTGTTTCGTCCATATTTGGACCAGTTCATGGTCGTATTTGTGGACGACATCCTTGTCTATTCACGGTCTACCGAGGAGCACGCGTACTATTTGGGTGTGGTGCTGCAGACGCTGCGAGATCACCAGTTGTATGCGAAGCTCAGTAAGTGCGCGTTCTGGCTTCGTGAGGTGCACTTTTTGGGACACCTGATTTTTGGTGATGGCATTTCTGTGGACCCTGCCAAGGTCGAGGCAGTAATGCGATGGTCGAGGCTGAGGTCTGTGACCGAGATCCGGAGTTTCTTGGGGCTTGCGGGTTATTGTCGTCGATTTATCCAAGATTTTTCTCGCATTGCGACCCCGATGACTAGACTCACATGGAAGGATGTGCCTTTCGTCTGGTCTGAGGAGTGTGAGCAGAGTTTCAGGGAGCTGAAGAGATTGCTCACCTCGGCTCCGGTGTTAGTTTTACCTTCTGGGCCGGGAGGTTTTGTGGTGTGTACAGATGTTTTCGGGGTCGGACTAGGTGCTGTGTTGATGCAGCATGGTAGAGTGGTGGCTTATGCATCTCGGCAGCTGAAGCCCCACGAGGAGAACTACCCTACCCATGACCTTGAGTTGGCGGCTGTGATCTTCGCGCTAAAGATCTGGAGGCATTATCTGTACGGTAAGAAGTTCGAGGTGTTCACTGACCATCAGAGTTTAAGGTATGTGTTCATGCAGAGGGACCTTAACCTCAGGCAGAGGCGTTGGATGGAGTATATGAAGGATTATGACTTCACCCTGTCTTATCAGCCAGGCAGGATGAATGTCGTAGCCGATGCCTTGTGTCGGAAGGTCACGGTCAGTACCTTGATGTTGAGGAAGTGGAGGCTCTGGGAATAAGTGCCTGAAGTATCTTTCAGGCTCAAGATTCCCCAAGAAGCAGGGTTAGCTGTGCTTGCCAGTCTGACTGTCACGCCAGCTATCCGCGTCAGGTGACAGAGGCTCAGCATGCGGACCCTGAGTTACCCCGGATTCTGGCTATGGCTGATGTGGAACTCGGCGAGGACGGTGCTGCACGGTTTCGTGGCAGGCTGTACGTCCCAGCTGAGGAGCAGGTTCGTCGTGCGGTGTTGCGTGAGGCTCATGGGAGCAGGTACACCGTACACCCGGGTGCGACAAAGATGTATCGGAACTTACGGAGGCAGTTCTGGTGGCCTGGCATGAAGAGAGATGTTACCGAATTTGTGGCCAGGTGCCTGACCTGTCAGCAGGTGAAGGCGGAGCATCAGCGACCAGGAGGTACTCTCCAGCCCTTGGATGTTCCCGCTTGGAAGTGGGACCACGTGACCACGGATTTTATGGTGGGGTTGTCGAGGACTCCAAGTGGGCAGGATAGTATTTGGTTGCTGGTAGATCGGTTGACGAAGGTGACTCGGTTGCTACCGGTCAAGGTCAGCTGGAGCGTGTCCAGGTTGGCTCGTCTTTATGTGGAGCGGATCGTTCCGTTGCATGGGATTCCCATTTCCATTATGTCGGATCAGGATCCGCGCTTCACTTCTAGATTTTGGAGGAGTTTCCAGCGAGCTCTTGGCACGGAGTTGGCATTTAGTTTAGCGTACCATCCTCAGTCAGATGGTCAGTCTGAGAGGACCATCCAGACTTTGGAGGATATGCTGAGATCCTGCTGCCTGGAGTGGCAGGGGAGTTGGATTCACCACCTGCCGTTGGTGGAGTTTGCCTACAACAACAGCTATCATTCGAGCATCGGCATGGCTCCTTATGAGGTGTTGTATGGGCGTCCGTGTCGGACTCCACTTGATTGGTTTGAGGTTGGTGAGCGTGTTTTGACGGGACCAGAGTTGGTACAGCAGTGTGCAGATGTTGTGCACCTGGTTCGTCAGAACATGTTGGCGGCCCAGAGTCGACAGAAGAGCTATGCTGACCGGAGGAGGCAGCCTCTCGCGTTCGCCGTGGGCGATCGTGTGTTCTTGAGAGTTTCTCCGATGAAGGGGGTGATGCGCTTTGGATGGCGTGGGAAGCTGAGTCCCCACTATGTTGGTCCATTTGTGATTGTGGAGCGCATCGGTGAGGTAGCTTATCGGTTGCAGCTACCCCCTGAGTTGGCGTTGGTGCATGACGTGTTCCACGTTTCGATGTTGTGGAAGTATATGCCCGATGACTCTCATGTGCTTGAGATTTCTATGTGGCCCGAAGTGACTCCATATCTTTCTCTTCCAGAGTTTCCCGTCGGCGTTGTGGATAGGCGAGAGCAGCGCCTGCGGAGCAAGGCCATCCCCTTGGTGAAGGTGGTGTGGCAGCGACACTCTGGTGGTGAGGCTTCTTGGGAACGTGAGGACGAGATGCGTCAGCAGTTCCCTTACCTGTTCGAATGAGTCTTCCTCTTCTTTCCCCTTGGGTTGTTATCAATTTTGAGGATGAAATTCCTTTAAGGGGGGAGGGCTGTAATATCCAGGACCTTTCGGATCCTTCTTCGTGGGTCTCGGATCTGGTTTCTCGGAGTGTCCAGCTCCGTTGTGTCTGAAATTTCGTTTCGGACATCTTTTGTGTTCGGATCGGTGCGATCCGGAGTGGTTTCGGAGGCCCGGAAGCGTTCCGCGGCTTTTTCCACGTGTGTTTTCCGATTTCCGGTGTGGGTTTCAGTAATTCCTTCGGAACCTCGCTGCGGGTGAACCGGGTCGTTCACCTGGGCACGAGTGGTACCGTTGCGATCGGTGCGTTCTGAGGATCGCGGAAACGTAATTTTCTATTTTTCAGTATTTTTTGGAATTTCTAGATTTTCTATAAATATCTCACTTTTCTCTCTCTCCCCTCACCCTCTTCTTCTTCTTCTTCTTCCTTCTCTTCTCCCCACCGTGACCACCGCCCCTCCCTCTCTCTTTCTCTCTCGTTCGGTCACCGCGACGTCCCCTTCCGGCTGCAGACGGTGCGGGGCGACAGCCTGACGACGTGGGCGACGGCGAGGTGATCGTGGCAGCGTAAAGCTTATGGGGAACCGTGAAGGAACGAGGGTTTTCAAAGCGTTGTTTGCGATCTCGGCAACGATTCGGCGGAGCATTCTCTCCATTGAGGTAGGGTGACGTTCCCTAGCTCCCCGCCGTTCATTTTCGTGGTTTATAGGCCGAGGGGAGGCCGAGAGGGGCTAGATTAAGCGGGTTTGGGGTTTTCCATGATTTGGGGAGAGCTCGCCCGATCTGTGGATTTAGCCTGCGATTTCACGTTTTGGTGGCCTAGTATCATGCTAGGGGTCCCCAGGGGTCTTCCCCTTTGATTTCCCCCTCTCCGGTGGAGGCATGGGGGCGTGGTTGGGTTTTTGGGCTTTTCCCGTCGTTTCGCCGTCGGGCGAGTGTGACGATCCTTCCAGTGACCGTCACACTCTGTGATGTGCCTGGGTGGGTGCATCACAGCCCTTGTTTAGCCAGTTGGGGGTCATGGATTGTGACGGTCCCACGATAGACCGCCACAGGCGTGTGACACGCCTGGGTTGGGCCGTCAGAGCGTCCCGACCGTTGGCATCCGACCGTTGGTTTGACCGTTGGGGGTCAAGGCGTATGATGCACCAGGATTGGCGCGTCACAGCCTTGTGACGGCCCAGCGTGGGTGCGTCAAAAGCTATTCAACCCCCAGGCCGTGTGACGCTCCAGGGCTGGACCGTTACATGTGTGTGACGCTCCAGGAATGGACCGTCACATGCTGTGACGCACCGAGTGGTATGCGTCACAGCTTGCCCTTGTTTTTCCCTGTGACGCACCTGCATAGGCGCGTCACAGTCTGTAACGCACTAGGGCGGGTGCGTTACACTCCGTTTTACACTGGGAGTGTGGCGGCCTGCGTTGGACCGTCAGGCGTCTGTGACGGTCTAGCCTAGACTGTAGCAACCCTGATAAAAATAAGATTTTTAAATAAATCAAATTAAAATAAAAGATAAGTAAAGAGATGACAAAGAGCCTAAATGAGTAAATCATTGATCAAGAGGAAAATAACGCCTTTTATCAAGGCGCTGATTCAAAAGGAAACGTCTCTGTATAAGGCGTTAATTTAAAAGGGACGCCTGGACAATAGGGCGTCAAATTTCAAACGATGGGAAAAATAAAATTAAGGAAGGGAAATGAAACGCCCTCTACATGGGCGCGTTTACATAAGTAACGACGCTCGACAAGGCGTCAATTTAAATTCGATGCCCTCGCTTAAGACGTTAATGCAGTTCGAGTTTCGTTCGACCCATGAGTCTATCCAGGGCAAGTTATGGATAACTACGTCGAAGGTGGAGTATGGTAAGGACTCTATCATGGAAGTATTACTTCCAATACAACTCTAACCCTACTAGGATTCCCAAAATCCTATAAATACCCTCCTGATCGACCCAGACCGCTATTTGGTGATTTGAGCTATCATTCTGCTGAAAGGAGAGGTTTTGTTCTTCTTATTGTTTCCTTCGAACCACAGGAGCATGAGGATTCTAATGCTTGTTCGTTTTCTTCTATCACAGATTGAGGAGCTCCTGTCTTCCTTAAAGAACGAGGGTTCTTCATCCGTGGGTAGATTACCTGTCAAGTTTTCCTATCAAACGTGAAGAACCGGTAAGTTCTTCTTCATCCTTTGACATCAACCGTATACTATAAAGGCTAATTAATCCCCTTCTCGTTTTTTTCTCTCTTACAGCCCAACACCCGTGAAAGGAGGAAGTTTTCCTCTATTTTTGCAACGGCTGTTTCTTCTCTGTTGCTGTCTCTGCTTCTGCATTAGAAACAGAGCATCGGATTCTCATCAAGTCCTTCACGTTACTTCAACAGATCACCAGTTGATAATCACCAGGTAGGTTTTCTCAAGAAACGTAGCCCAAATTAATTTAAGATCCTTAATAAAATCATATGTTATCCATGCATATAGTTTCATCGTGGTTTTAAGTGTTTTCTGTAAAATTTTGAAAGAAGCGACCCTGATAAGGGCGCTAATTCTTGTTTTGACGCCCTACCTAGTAGTCGTCAATTTCATATAAATTGATAATTACCCATGTTTAAAATTCGATATCTATGAAACCATGAACCTAATCTAATGCATGTTCATTCTGATTGAATCCTGCTAATTTTCTGGTCCTGACTATATAAATTGTTCTTGAAATTTGATTATCTGAAATTTGGAAAACTACTGGATTAACGACCTGAACGAGGTCGTCTTTTATTGAACTGACGCCCCAGACCAGGGCGCTAATTGAAAAGTAACGCCCCTGTCCAGGGCGCGTTTTTGTTAAAATTCCAGAATATTGAGTTTCTGCAGAATAGAAATATTGAAGGGACGACTAATGTATAAGTCGTCAGGTTGTGATAAACGCCCTTATAGAAGGCGTTAATTTGATAAGTAATGACTTAGATTAAGTCGCTATTTTTCTGTGACACTATTTTACAATGTTACTGTTAACCGAGGGTTTCGTATATATATATATATATATATATATATATATATATATATATATCGGCACTATATTCCAATCCGTGAATATAGTCCCATGTTTCATGATGTTTTATCGCACTACCCTCAACTCTCATTGACATACAAGCTCTCCATTGGACATTCCGTTCCTTTGGACTAGCGAGTTAGTCATAGAGACCTCCGTAAGTCTCCTCGCAGCCTTGGATTCCCTCAAGGCCGACTGAGCTGGTTGTACAATAAAAACCCATTACCATATTTTGCCATGTCACTATATAGAAACATGGTATACCGGCCCCCATGTTATGCAAAGTGTGTATCATGAGAATTCTCTTAATGGGATGAGGTTATCATGCCATTTGATGATGTTCTTGTAAACCTCAATTCTATATTCAACATGATGTTCTTGTGGACCTCAATTCTATATTAAGAATGAGGACGTCTTGCCATTGATGTGTTGTTCATGTGGACCTCAATTCTATATAAAGAGTGTCCATACTTGTTCGTCATGGTACCCAAGTTAGGGAACCAATTCCACCTAGTTTTATCGATAATCGTGGTTGTACCGTTATTATGGTCATTCTATGTCAAGTATCATACTTTTGGACTATATTCTATCCAAGTTATCCTACGTATCTGCAAGCTTTATTCTTGAAATTCCATATTGGCTATATACAAAAGTGGATGTTAAAATACATGATTAATGCCTGCGCATATAGGGCCCGATCTGGTCCTGGGAGGAGCACCCGAAATCGTATTGTTATACACTCTCTCTATCTTGTCATTTTATGCGAGCATGCATAGCTATAGTGCATTCATGAAAGATGTAATCACTTAAACCCCTTGCTAGATCTTGAGATATAATTTCCTACTGAGCGTTCGCTCACCTAGTGTTTCCCTACTTTTCAGGTAAGTCTGACGATGAGGGAACTCAAACGGATGGGGAAAATCAAGAGTGAAAGAGATAGAGCTTCTTCCGTGTTATCTAATTTTTTTCATATTTTCTTGAGTCAACCTTGTATTTTTCCTTTATTTTAGTTAGTACTTCAAGGTTTGTAATAGACATATTCTTATGAAGGAATAAAGGACTGGGTTATCTTTACTTTTGCGCATCTCTGATTTTGGTGTCGAATACACTAATACTCTGATTGACATGATTGATATAAACTCGTCACGCGTCTCCGGGTATCTTCCGCTCTCGGGGCGTGACAGTTTTTGTGGTATCAGAGCCTAGGGTATTTAATTCCTAGGAAAACCCAAGTCCAAGGATAGGTTTAATCTTTAACCGGTGAGATTGGGTAGAACCAAGGGTTAAAGTTAACATAGAAATGCTAGCTTCTAAATGAGATCACGTATTGATCTAGTTATTGTAATTGTAGGACGATGGCTGCCGAACGTGCTCAGTGGCGCTACATGCAGCGTACACTTCAAGGCATGACTCAAGTGCTGCAACAAGTAGCACAGGGAGGTGCACAATGAGCCGGAAGTCTCCACCAAGTCTTCAAGAACATGAACCCTCCCAAATTCATGGGTTCAACGGATCCGGATGATGCAGAGCACTGGATCAGGGAGATGGAGCGTATATTCCGTGTTATGCAGTGCACGGATCAAGATAAAGTCTTATTAGCTACCTTTCAGTTATAAAGGGATGCCCGATGCTGGTGGGAATCAATAGAAGCTACTTTAAATCAAGACCAAATTACTTGGGAGGAATTTGTTGAACATTTCAACAATAAATATTTTTCAGACCGAGTCCAAGAAAAGAAAGCTACCGAATTTGCCGCACTCAAGCAACGGTCATTATCGGTGGCGAAGTACGAGGCACAATTCTCTAGATTGTCTCGGTATGCTAAGCACTTAGTTAGCACCGAAAAGATGAAAGCTAGGAGGTTCCTAAACGGGCTCAGGCCCCAATATATTACCCAACTGGCACCAATGGATATTCAGGTCTACTCAGAGATAGTACGCCGAGCTCAATTGTTAGAAGATGTCACGGAGCTATCAGATAGAATCCGTGGGAAGGATAAGAAGGAACAAGTTACAAGTTCGGGTTCCTTTAAACCCAACTTCAAGAAGAGGCCTAGCACTGGAGGTACTTCTTCTCAAGACCAAAAATATAAGAAGACCAAGCCCTTCTCTATCACTACAACACCTTCGAAAATAATATGCAAGCATTGTGACAAGGCTGGTCATAAAGCCGAAGAGTGCTGGAGGAAACTTGGAGCATGTCTCCGTTGCGGGAGCCGTGAGCATCGGATTCCCGATTGTCCATTACTTAATGATCAAACCGGTGACGGAAAGCGCCCGGTAACCAAGAACGCTCGTCTTCACGCAATTAAGGAGACCGAAGAAGAAGAAGGCGGACTAGTAGAAGGTATACTAAAGTTTGTTCCAAGTATGCACATGTCTTATTTGATACGGGTGCATCACATTCTTTTATTTCCAAGAAGTTTGCTAACCCCCTACCTATGGAACCGGAATGGATGAAAATAATTTTATCTACTCCTCTCGGAAACGAAACCGATATTACTCACCATTATAAAAACTGTGAAGTCTTGGTAAAAGGAAGAAATTTTCCTATCGGTCTCATAAGTTTAGATCTAAAGGAGTATGATGTCATACTGGGAGCGGATTGGTTATCCAAATACCAGGCAACAGTCGATTGCTGCAATAGCAAGGTTACTTTCAAGGACTTTCCAGAACTAGTCTATTCTAGCCCTAAGAGTCGGAGCGAGTCACCTCTTATTTCGGCTCTCGAGCTAGCAAGCTAATAAGGAAAGGATGTGTATCTTTCCTTGTATTTGTCACGATTAAGGAGGCTCAGGAAACTAAGATAGAAGATCTCCCAGTTGTGCAAGAATTTCCGGATGTGTTTCCGGAAGACTTGCCTAGATTACCCCCACAAAGAGAAGTGGCCTTCACCATCGACTTAGTCCCTGGTGCTGGACCTGTTTCTAAGACACCTTATAGAATGTCCCCTGCTGAACTCAAGGAGTTGAAGGAGCAATTAATGGAACTTCTTAAGAAAGGATTCATTAGACCGAGTACTTCCCCGTGGGGAGCGCTTGTGCTATTTGTAAAGAAGAAGGATAGATCCATGAGACTATGCATCGACTATCGACAGTTGAATCATCTCACTATCAAGAACAAGTATCCACTACCGAGAATAGATGAGTTATTTGATCAAATATCTGGATCCAAGTATTTTTCAAAGATTGATCTCAGGTCAGGATATCACCAACTAAGGATCAAGGATGATGACATCCATAAAACCGCATTCAGAAGCAGGTATGGCCATATGAGTTTGTTGTTATGCCTTTTGGACTAACAAATGCCCCTGCTACCTTTATGCAGTTAATGAATAGTATATTCAGGCCTTATTTAGATCAATTCGTGGTGGTCTTCATCGATGATATATTAATTTATTCCAAGACTAAGGAAGAGCATGAGGAGCAATTGAGGATTGCATTACAAATATTAAGGACAAACCGATTATATGCCAAACTCAGCAAGTGTGAGTTCTAGCTTGAGGAAGTGACTTTTCTCGGACATGTTATATCAAAGGATGGCTTATCAGTAGATCCATCAAAGGTTGAAGCTGTGAAGAATTGGGAAAGACCGACCAATGCTAGCGAGATCCGAAGTTTCATAGGTCTTGCGGGCTACTATCGGCGATTCATCAAGGATTTCTCCAAGATAGCCGTACCACTCACTAGGCTAACTCGCAAGGAGATCCGTTATGAATGGAGTGAGGAATGTGAAAGAAGCTTCCAAAATCTCAAGGATCATCTAACTACAGCTCCTGTCTTAGCTTTACCAATGGAAGGAAAGAAATTCGAGGTATACACTGATGCTTCTGGCATTGGCCTCGGATGTGTTCTAATGCAACAAGGAAAGGTTATAGCTTATTCTTCTCGTCAATTAAGAAGCATGAAGAGAACTACCCCGTCCATGACTTAGAATTGGCCGCGGTGGTATTTGCACTCAAAATATGGAGACATTATCTTTATGGAGTATAGTTTACTGTATACTCTGATCACAAGAGTCTCAAGTATCTCTTTTCACAAAAGGAACTAAATATGAGGCAAAGACGTTGGCTAGAATATCTCAAGGACTTCGACTTCAATATACAATATCATCCCGGAAAGGGTAACCATGTAGCTGATGCCCTTAGTCGAAGGCCGAGAACACTGTTAGCCAATTGTATGATTCAAGAATGGAAGTTGCTGGAGCAATTTTCTAAGCTCAATATAAGCATGGACACGAACTTCAAATGTGTCACATTGTCTCATGTAAGCATTCATCCAGACCTATTAACTGAAACACAAGCACTTCAGGATGATGACCCAGTATTAGTGGAAATCAAGGACAGATTGGAAGGACAATCGGATTTCCAAATAACTTGTGAAGGAAGATTAATGTTCAGAAATAGAACTTGCATACCGGATTGTCCCGGGTTAAAGAAGAAGATCTTAGATGAAGCTCATAGATCAAGGTACACGATTCATCCTAGATCTACCAAAATGTACCAAGATGTGAAAAGAAATTTTTGGTGGCCCAACATGAAAAGGGAAATAGCAGACTACGTATCACGTTGTCTCACTTGCCAACAGGTCAAGGCGGAACACCAAAAGCCTGCTGGAAAATTACATCCTCTAGATATCCCTAAATGGAAGTGGGAGGATATTGGTATGGATTTCATCATGGGTTTATCTAAATCAAAGGGAGGACATGATGGAATATGGGTTATTATTGACCGATTGACTAAATCGGCACATTTCTTGCCAATCAAGAGCCAATGGTCAGTCGATGTGTTGGCTGCATTATACATCAAGGACATAGTCAGATTACATGGTATTCCTGTTTCAATCGTGTCTGACAGAGATCCCCGTTTTACTTCTCATTTTTGGAAGGGACTACAACATTCGTTGGGAACAAGGCTTAACTTTAGTACAGCTTTTTATCCTCAAACGGATGGTCAGACCGAGAGAACTAACCAAGTGGTTGAAGATATGCTCAGAGCTTGCATCATTGATTTCGATGGAAGCTGGCATGATCACTTGCCGTTGGTGGAATTTGCATACAATAATAGCTACCAGGCAAGTATACAAATGGCACCTTTCGAAGCTTTATACGGAAGGAGTTGCCGATCACCCTTATGCTGGGACGAAGTTGGAGAGAAACAACTATTAGGTCCAGACATGGTAAGGGATACCACTAAGAAGATACAATTGATTAGAGAAAGACTGCAAGTTGCTCAGTCTAGGCAAAAGGCTTATGCCGATACAAGAAGGAGAGATCTTGAATTCTAAGTTGGAGATCATGTATTTCTCAAGATATCGCCTGGACGTGGCATACGGAGATTTGGTGTTAAGGGCAAGCTTACACCAAGATTCATCGGACCCTTCGAGATACTGGAACGAGTTGGCGAGGTTGCTTATCGCATCGCATTGCCTCCTCAACTGTCCGATGTACATAATGTGATGAGGACATCAAGAACTTATGGGTTGTATTGTATGTATTGGCTTGTATAGGTGTGTAGTATAGGTTGTATTGGCTTGAAAGTGTGTAATTTTTGATTTCTTTCATTTGGGCTCTCTTTGTAAGGCTTAATTAAGCCATTGGGCCACATTTCTAGGAAGAGTCCATTACTAGGTATCATGGTTTAGGTCCACTTAAGGGTGCTACTTCATATTGGGTCATTTGGTTTTAAATGGGTCATTAAGGCACTTAAGGCCCAAATTGGGTTCCACTCTCCCATGGGCAATCTAAGTGGGAGTGGCCCATGACTAACATGATATATTGGGTGGCTCTTGGCCCATGAATGGCCCTTGGCCCATGAAGGGGGGCGCCCTCTCTTTTGGCCTTATTAGGCTAGTTAGGTGTGATTTAGGTGAAGTTGGAATGGAATTAGTCTAAGGTTGAATGGAGATGGTCAAGTTAGATTAAAAAATTATATTTGGTGTGTTATTCACACTTCATCTCAGCCATTCAATCCCCAATCCTTGATCTAAGGGTCCACAATAGATTTGATTGGAGTCATATATAATGTTGTATTTTCATGAGAAATTCAATGAAAAATCAGAATTTTGTTGAATGCCTTGAGTGAATTTTGACCTCCTCCCTCTCTCCCTCTGGTTTCTTCATCCCAACCTCCATTTCTAGAGTGTTTCTATCTCCCTTCATCTCCTCTCAACCTCCGGTGATCGTCTGTGCCGCCGCCGCCGCCGTTCTTGCTGCCATCGAGCCGCCTCTGCAGTTCTGCCTTCAGCCGACCATAGCAGCTTCCACGATTTGTCTGTCTCAGCCACGAGTTCAGATCGATTTGAAATTTTGAGGGTTGGTTCCTATCCCCTAGCCCCTTCTCCACAAAAAACTTGAGGTTCAAAATCCACCGTTTCATATTTTTACCTTTTCATTCAACTCTCAATCTCAGATCTGTTCTGTCACTGTCTATAGTGACAGTAGCCCTGAGTTCTCCACCTTCGACCACCCTTTTGATTTTTGTTAGACATCCCTATTTAACTGGGTGTTCTGTCCATCGTCCCCTACCACCACAATTTTTTTTAAATTTTTATCATCCATCTACCTGTTTTTAAGATTTCATGTTCTACCGGAGCTACAGTACTTTCAGTCAGATCCCAGATCCGACCTTCGTCCAGTAAACAAATCACAGAAAATCATAGACACATCCAAACGTGTCCAAACCAATTTTTCTGTCTTCCCAACTCCATTTCCAACAACTTCTCTGAAGAACACAACCCCAGATTCGGACGTCTACCTCACGGTCAAAGGCAATCCACAGTCAAGTTCTCTGCAGGCCTGAGTCTTCGGTTACTGTACAATAGGAGATTGAAAATTCCATAAGTCAAGATCCGAGCAGATCCAGGCTAGATCTTTGGGCCTAGGTTGAAGAACTTCAAGCTGGCTTTCCAACGGCACCAGTCCGTGTCGATCCGACATCGGGGTTGATCGCAGCGTCCATTCTCGCCGGAGCGCGCGCTGCAAAACAGCAACCACCAATCCGTGGACAGCAAACCCGACGGGTGCCGATCGGAGCCGCCCGACCCCCGGGTGACGTTCCGGTGTGCCGCCATGCCAGGGAACACTTCCCTAAGTGTCCACACTACAGCGGTGCCACCGGGTCCCACACGGCCCCTCCAGACAGCACGTGGGCCCCACGGTCGTGATCACGCGTGTAGCCGAAACAACACACGAAGCTGCCCGTCATCCCGAATTCGGTCCTCCCGGGCCCCTGGTGTCGCCCTTTACCTCCCTGCGTGGAGTGGGCATATTTCCATTGCTGTAATATTCATGTATTAACTGTCCCGGGAGCACGAGTTCGGCTGGGCCCGTCGTCCCCACGCCGAGCGCGTGGAGGTATCGCATTCGCTCCCTTACTTGGCATTTTGCTCAATTTTCATATATACTTGCTTATGCCACTGCTAGAGAGCATGATAGGGTAATTAGCTCGCTTTCTATTTATACCACCGCTGCTGCGAGAGAGAGCGTTACCGTCCCGTGACCCGATCCGGGCACAAGTGAGAGCCGACCACCCTAGCTCACAGCCGGTTTCTCAACTGCGCACATCTGACGCTTCCCTCGTTAAGGGGCAGTCACGAGCTTGTCGTGTCCGTGGTCTCGTCCCGCATCAATTTGGTATCAGAGCCAGGTTGAGTCTAGGGTGTCCAAATCAAAAAAAAAGTGTCATTCATTAGTCATTTACGTCTAAGTCATGTTTAGGATCATCATTATTTTAAAACAAAAAAAGTGTCTTTTGCATCGCATCCCAATAACCCGGTATATCAAAAGGTGTTGTCCGAACGTTAGGCTACGCCTATCGGGAAGGCCGCACACTTGTGCGAGTGACCTTCGGGTCGATTATCTCCGCCGCGTACCGCGTTTTGGTTAAATCTAGGCGCATCATTTTGCATTAGTGTGTTTTGCTTTAGTCGGCGTCTTCTAGGTGGTGTGTTTGCATGCCCACTCGTCGGGGTACTCAGTACTCACCCCCACCACCACCTATGGCCAATCCACGGGATACCTCGGGAGACTTCCACTCCCTACAAGAGGCAATGATGGCCATTATGACTAGGTTGGACCAATCCGATGCTAACTTTTGGACTTTCTCCGATAATATGGATGGTCGCCTTAGAGCCATGGAGGGGCGCTTGGAGACCTCTGACAGGTCGGTCCAAGACCTCGTTGGGCGGTTAGATAGGATGTCACACGGGGACCCTCCAGGGGCAGCCCAAGGCCCACCCGCACCTCCTCCCGCGGTGGCCCAAGTCCAACCCGCTCCCATGGCCCAAGTCCAGGCCGCTCCCGCGGCCCAAAACCAGCCACCACAGGCTCCTCCACCCGCCCTTCCTTGGGTTCCCCAACTACCGCACCGTGACCTTGGTCTCGGTTCCGACAATGCCTATGAGGGATATGGTCAACGCCGTCGTGGTTTTCAGCCACAACGAGATGAGGATGATGATCGGATCCTTAAGACCGTGCGAGCGGACCCTCCCGCTTTTTACGGGTCTTTGGATCCGAAAGTCTACCTAGATTGGGAGTTCGGCATGGACCGTTACTTTGAGTGGTATGATATGTCGGAGCGTCGAAGGGTCCGATTCGCCACCATGAAACTCATGGGGCAGGCACAAACCTATTGGAAGAATGTGGAGAGCCTACTACTTCAGCGGCTAGAACCCCCGATCGACACATGGGCCGAGATGAAGAATAAACTTCGGCAAAAGTACCTTCCTCCCACATACCGTCAGCGACTCATCGATAGATGGCAAAGTCTTAGCCAGGGAGACCGGTCCGTCTCTGAATACATCGCGGAGTTTGATGAGTACTTTCTACGATGTGGTGTCACGGAGGAGAGTACCATGCCCGTGTCCCGCTTTCGACGTGGTTTGCAGCCACACTACCAGTATGAGCTTTTCCGCCGCAATGCCAAGACATTGGAAGAGGCATACCAGGTTGCTCTCGAGATGGAGCAATTTGAGGGAGAGTTCGAGTCTAGCCATCAGTTGGGCCCCACCCCTCTCCGTAGTACCGAGCCCCGTCACTCCATAGGCCCACATCAGCGGCCTCCCATGGCTCGATCTCAGGAGCCCACCCGTCAGGAGCACTTCACTCCACGGCCTCGTCCTCCTCCACCCCGGGATCTATTCCCACCCCAACCACCGGCACCCATTGCCCGTTCCCTGGCTCCTATAGCCCGTCCTCTGGCACCGGCACACCCTCCACTATTGTCCAAAGCACCTACATCTCCCCCATTACTGCCTACACCCCCTACCCGACGGGATGACAAGGGTAAGGCCCCTTTTATAGGAGAGAGTAGTCGGTCGAGAGTGCAATGTTTCCACTGTCATGGATTTGGCCACATTGCCAGCGAGTGTCCCGCTCGCGCCACCCTAGCCTTAGGTGTTGGAGGATCCGTACCTCCCGAGCCCGAGTGTGTTGATTACGAGGCCGATGAAGCACTAGCCGAGGAGTACTATGCCTTGGGAGGGGAAGAGTGGGAGAGCTCTCCCGCCGCTCAGGATGCAGCCACCTAGTGGGCTTGATGCTACCACCTTCGTCTAGAGTCGTGCATGAGTCGGTGTGTTTTCCTGGTGTGGTTTGTTTTGTGTGGTGTGTTTTGAGTCGTTTGTTTGTGTGGTTTGCATACGTGTGTTAGTGCATAATGATTCTGCATGTGTCGTGTGTAAGCTCGTTGTCGTTCTCTTATGAGTAAGAGGTGATTGGACTCACCCGATGAGTATGGGACCGGTTCTACATCTATACCCGGATCAGTCACCTATAGGGACTCAGCGATGATTCCTAGTGAGTCTTTGAGCTGTTTCCTTCCTTTTGAGCGTGCCCCTCGGAGTGACCACCTTTAGCCCATAGCAGTTTGCATATCGAGTATATATGGAATGAGCAGGTGCCGATCATTTGGAGTGGAGCGTACCCGCGTTACTTGGCACGGAGACGGATCCGCAGGAGTACCGGAGCAGCCATACCCTTACTCGACGGGGTCGAGTTCCTCCCACCCGGGGAGAATTGATGAGGACATCAAGAGCTTATGGGTTGTATTGTATGTATTGGCTTGTATATGTGTGTAGTATAGGTTGTATTGGCTTGAAAGTGTGTAATTTTTGATTTCTTTCATTTGGGCTCTCTTTGTAAGGCTTAATTAAGCCATTGGGCCACATTTCTAGGAAGAGTCCATTACTAGGTATCATGGTTTAGGTCCACTTAAGGGTGCTACTTCATATTGGGTCATTTGGTTTTAAATGGGTCATTAAGGCACTTAAGGCCCAAATTGGGTTCCACTCTCCCATGGGCAATCTAAGTGGGAGTGGCCCATGACTAGCATGATATATTGGGTGGCTCTTGGCCCATGAATGGCCCTTGGCCCATGAAGGGGGGCGCCCTCTCTTTTGGCCTTATTAGGCTAGTTAGGTGTGATTTAGGTGAAGTTGGAATGGAATTAGTCTAAGGTTGAATGGAGATGGTCAAGTTAGATTAAAAAATTATATTTGGTGTGTTATTCACACTTCATCTCAGCCATTCAATCCCAAACCCTTGATCCAAGGGTCCACAATAGATTTGATTGGAGTCATATATAATGTTGTATTTTCATGAGAAATTCAATGAAAAATCAGAATTTTGTTGAATGCCTTGAGTGAATTTCGACCTCCTCCCTCTCTCCCTCTGGTTTCTTCATCCCAACCTCCATTTCTAGAGTGTTTCTATCTCCCTTCATCTCCTCTCAACCTCCGGTGATCGTCTGTGCCGCCGCCGCCGCCGTTCGTGTCGCCATCGAGCCGCCTCTGCAGTTCTGCCTTCATCCGACCACAGCAGCTTCCACGATTTGTCTGTCTCAGCCACGAGTTTAGATCGATTTGAAATTATGAGGGTTGGTTCCTATCCTCTAGCCCCTTCTCCACAAAACAATTGAGGTTCAAAATCCACCGTTTCATATTTTTACCTTTTCGTTCAACTCTCAATCTCAGATCTGTTCTGTCACTGTCTACAGTGACAATAGCCCTGAGTTCTCCACCTTAGACCACCCTTTTGATTTTTTTTAGACCTCCCTATTTAACTGGGTGTTCTGTCCATCGTCCCCTAGCACCACAATTTTTCTTAAATTTTTATCATCCATCTACCTATTTTTAAAATTTCATGTTCTACCGGAGCTACAGTACTTTCAGTCAGATCCTAGATCCGACCTTTATCCAGTAAACAAATCACAGAAAATCATAGACACATCCAAACATGTCCAAACTAATTTTTCTGTCCTCCTAACTCCATTTCCAATAACTGCTCTGAAGAACACAACCCCAGATTCGGACGTCTACCTCACGGTCAAAGGCAATCCACAGTCAAGTTCTCTACAGGCCTGAGTCTTCGGTTACTGTACAACAGGAGATTGAAAATTCCATAAGTCAAGATCCGAGCAGATCCAGGCCAGATCTTTGGACTTAGGTTGAATAACTTCAAGCTAGCTTTCCAACGGCGCCAGTCTCGTGTCGATCCGACATCGGGGCTGATCGCAGCGTCCATTCTCGCCGGAGCGCGCGCTGCAAAACAGCAACCACCAGTCCGTGGACAGCAAACCCGACGGGTGCCGATCGGAGCCGCCCGACCCCCGGGCGACATTCCGGTGTGCCGCCAGCCCAGGGAACACTTCCCTAAGTGTCCACACTACAGCTGTGCCACCGGGTCCCACACGGCCCCTCCAGACAGCATGTGGGCCCCACGGTCGTGATCACGCATGTAGCCGAATCAACACACGAAGCTGCTTGTCATCCCGAATTCGGTCCTCCCGGGCCCCTGGTGTCGCCCTTTACCTCCCTGCGTGGAGTGGGCATATTTCCATTACTGTAATATTCATGTATTAACTGTCCCGGGAGCACGAGTTCGGCTGGGCCCGTCGTCCCCACGCCGAGCGCGTGGAGGTATCGCATTCGCTCCCTTACTTGACATTTTGCTCAATTTTCATATATACTTGCTTATGCCACTGCTAGAGAGCATGATAGGGTAATTAGCTTGCTTTCTATTTATATCACCGCTGCTGCGAGAGAGAGCGTTACCGTCCCGTGACCCGATCCGGGCATAAGTGAGAGCCGACCACCCTAGCTCACAGCCGGTTTCTCAACCGCGCACATCCGACGCTTCCCTCATTAAGGGGCAGTCACGAGCTTGTCGTGTCCGTGGTCTCGTCCCGCATCATAATGTATTCCACATATCTATGTTGAAGAAGTATGTACACGATCCATCACATATTATTGATCATGGAGACTTAGTGATCCAGAAGGATCTCACATATGAGCAGAAGCCTATGAAAATACTAGCTCGTGAAGTACGTACCCTATGGAATAAGGTTATTCCCATGCTTAAGGTATAATGGAATAAGAACTCCGAACATGAAGCTACATGGGAGACTGAGGAATCCGTGAGGAAGCGATTTCCAGAATTATTTTAAGGTATATACTCTACACTCTCCACTTATATATACTATTGAATTTGGGGACCAAATTCTTTTAAGTGGGGGAGGGTGTAGCAACCCTGATAAAAACAAGATTTTTAAATAAATCAAATTAAAATAAAAGATAAGTAAAGAGATGACAAAGAGCCTAAATGAGTAAATCATTGATCAAGAGGAAAATAACGCCTTTTATCAAGGCGTTGATTCAAAAGGAAACGCCTCTGTATAAGGCGTTAATTTAAAAGGGACGCCTGGACAATAGGGCGTCAAATTTCAAACGATGGGAAAAATAAAATTAAGGAAGGGAAATGAAACGCCCTCTACATGGGCGCGTTTACATAAGTAACGACGCTCGACAAGGCGTCAATTTAAATTCGACGCCCTCGCTTAAGACGTTAATTCAGTTCGAGTTTCGTTCGACCCAGGAGTCTAGCCATGACAAGTTATGGATAACTACGTCGAAGGTGGAGTATGGTAAGGACTCTATCATGGAAGTATTACTTCCAATACAACTCTAACCCTACTAGGATTCCCAAAATCCTATAAATACCCTCCTGATCGACCCAGACCGCTAT
This sequence comes from Amorphophallus konjac, assembly GCA_022559845.1. Lineage (NCBI taxonomy): Eukaryota > Viridiplantae > Streptophyta > Magnoliopsida > Alismatales > Araceae > Amorphophallus > Amorphophallus konjac. Next base: position 40,442,547 of record CM040122.1, read on the forward strand.
TTGGCGATTTGAGCTATCGTTCTGCTGAAAGGAGAGGTTTTGTTCTTCTTATTGTTTCCTTCGAACCACAGGAGCATGAGGATTCTAATGCTTCTTCGTTTTCTTCTATCACAGATTGAGGAGCTCCTGTCTTCCTTAAAGAACGAGGGTTCTTCATCCGTGGGTAGATTACCTGTCAAGTTTTCCTATCAAACGTGAAGAACCGGTAAGTTCTTCTTCATCCTTTGACATCAACCGTATACTATAAAGGCTAATTAATCCCCTTCTCATTTTTTTCTCTCTTACAGCCCAACACCCATGAAAGGAGGAAGTTTTCCTCTATTTTTGCAACGGTTGTTTCTTCTCTGTTACTGTCTCTGCTTCTGCATTAGAAACAGAGCATCGGATTCTCATCAAGTCCTTCACGTTACTTCAACAGATCACCAGTTGATAATCATCAGGTAGGTTTTCTCAAGAAACGTAGCCCAAATTAATTTAAGATCCTTAATAAAATCATATGTTATCCATGCATATAGTTTCATCGTGGTTTTAAGTGTTTTCTGTAAAATTTTGAAAGAAGCGACCCTGATAAGGGCGCTAATTCTTGTTTTGATGCCCTACCTAGTAGTCGTCAATTTCATATAAATTGATAATTACCCATGTTTAAAATTCGATATCTATGAAACCATGAACCTAATCTAATGCATGTTCATTCTGATTGAATCCTGCTACTTTTCTGGTCCTGACTATATAAATTGTTCCTGAAATTTGATTATCTGAAATTTAGAAAACTGCTGGATTAACGACCTGAACGAGGTCGTCTTTTATTGAACTGACGCCCCAGATCAGGGCGCTAATTGAAAAGTAACGCCCCTGTCCAGGGCGCGTTTTTGTTAAAATTCCAGAATATTGAGTTTATGCAGAATAGAAATATTGAAGGGACGACTAATGTATAAGTCGTCAGATTGTGGATAAACGCCCCTATAGAAGGCGTTAATTTGATAAGTAATGACTTAGATTAAGTCGCTATTTTCCTGTGACACTATTTTACAATGTTACTGTTAACCGAGGGTTTCGTATGTATGTATATATATATATATATATATATATATATATATATACATATATATATATATATATCGGCACTATATTCCAATCCGTGAATATAGTCCCATGTTTCATGATGTTTTATCGCACTACCCTCAACTCTCATTGACATACAAGCTCTCCATTGGACATTCCGTTCCTTTAGACTAGCGAGTTAGTCATAGAGACCTCCGTAAGTCTCCTCGCAGCCTTGGATTCCGTCAAGGCCGACTGAGCTGGTTGTACCATAAAAACCCATTACCCTATTTTGCCATGTCACTCTATAGAAACATGGTATACCGGCCCTCATGTTATGCAAAGTGTGTATCATGAGAATTCTCTTAATGGGATGAGGTTATCATGCCATTTGATGCTGTTATTGTAAACCCCAATTCTATATTCAACATGATGTTCTTGTGGACCTCAATTCTATATTAAGAATGAGGACGTCTTGCCATTGATGTGCTGTTCATGTGGACCTCAATTCTATATAAAGAGTGTCCATACTTGTTCGTCATGGTACCCAAGTTAGGGAACCAATTCCACCTAGTTTTATCGATAATCGTGGTTGTACCGTTATTATCGTCATTCTATGTCAAGTATCATACTTTTGGACTATATTCTATCCAAGTTATCCTACGTATCTGCAAGCTTTATTCTTGAAATTCCATATTGGCTATATACAAAAGTGGATGTTAAAATACATGATTAATGCCTGCGCATATAGGGCCCGATCTGGTCCTGGGAGGAGCACCCGAAAGTACTTGTGCCCATGGGAGTTGATTGATCACGGTATTGGCATTATACCGAAGTGCATGACTAGCCTGATTGAACATTCCACAAATCTTGTACTTGTACTTGACTTGATATTACATGACTTGCGTGGCCCGAAAAGGGTAATTGTATACTTGCTTGACTTGAAACAAAATAGCCAAATTCCAACGTGCCATGATGAGTTTACTTGCTTGACTATCTTGATATCTTTTGATATAAGTTCTTGAAAGTTCATAACTAGTTCTTCTTGCTATCGTATTGTTATACACTCTCTCTATCTTGTCATTTTATGCGAGCATGCATAGCTATAGTGCATTCATGAAAGATGTAATCACTTAAACCCCTTGCTAGATCTTGAGATATAATTTCCTACTGAGCGTTCGCTCACCTAGTGTTTCCCTACTTTTCAGGTAAGTCCGACGATGAGGGAACTCAAACGGATGGGGAAAATCAAGAGTGAAAGAGATAGAGCTTCTTCCGTGTTATCTAATTTTTTTCATATTTTCTTGAGTCAACCTTGTATTTTTCCTTTATTTTAGTTAGTACTTCAAGGTTTATAATAGACATATTCTTATGAAGGAATAAAGGACTGGGTTATCTTTACTTTTGCGCATCTCTGATTTTGGTGCCGAATACACTAATACTCTGATTGACATGATTGATATAAACTCATCACGCGTCTCCGGGTATCTTCCGCTCTCGGGGCGTGACATAGACCGTCAGGCATCTGTGACGGTCTCGCCTAGACCGTCAGAGTCCTGTGACGCGTCTAGGGTAGACCGTCAGGCACTGGGCTATCCCGGGTGGTTTGCAACCCAGTTCCTGTTCCGACCGTGGTCACCGTGCGACGGTGCCGGTACGTGGGGGGGGGGGGTCCCCATACTTCGTCGGATGCGGACGTGGTTTTCCGTTGACTTGAGAGTCTACTCCGTCAGTGACCCTCCACTAGTCGTAGCCTTCTTACACGCGTGTGGTCCCACCAGGGAGTGGTGGAGAGGCTACCATGAGGATGGTTTTTTAGACTGGTTTCCGTCGGGCCCCTCGTCGTTAGCCAGAGTCCGGCTACGGGGGAAAACCAGTCAGAGGGCCAGACCTAGGACGCATGGTCTGTGTGTGCACACGTGGTTGGGGGCAGTTGGACCCGCGCTGACGAGCATGACCCCAGCCAGTCACTTGGTTGTGGTACTTGTTCGGTGTCCGTGCCTCTGGTAGGCGCTACCACGTTAGGCAGTTCACCTGCGGTGCGGTGTAAGTCATCAGAGGACGCTACCGATTGTGCTTCTAGTGGGAGGTACTCCTGTTGAGTCGGGAGTGTCAGGCTGTCAGTCGTCGCGGCTTCGACCTTTGGGTTTCGTCATGTTGACCATTGCGTTTCGGTCTTCCCGCCGTGGTGCGTGTGTCGGCTTACGTGCCGTGAGACCGGTGTTTTGTAGTGGCAGGGCTTCCTTTTCGAGGTACTCGCTTCCTGCTAGCGTAGCGATTTCTCCGTTTGCGAGGTATGGTTTGAGTGATCCCTACTGAGTCTTGTTCCGAGACTCATTCCCTGCGTGTTTTCACCGTGTTTCAGGCGAGGCGAGGCTTCAGGGGAGTTCGTCTGAGGCTCATCGCGGTTCAGGTGCCCAGCGTTAGTGCCAGAGGTCAGAGCCGGGGTATGCCCTGTAATATCCCGGACCTTTCGGATCCTTCTTCGTGGGTCCCGGATCTGGTTTTCGGAGCGTCCGGCTCTGTTGTGTCCGAAATTTCATTTTGGACATCTTTCGTGTTCGGATCGGCGCGATCCGGAGTCGTTTCGGAGGCCCGGAGGTGTTCCGCGGCTTTTCCGCGTGTGTTTTCCGATTCCCGGTGTGTGTTTCGGCTTTTCCTTCGGACGCTCGCTGTGGGTTAACTGGGCCGTTCACCCGGGCACGAGTGGTACCGTTGCGATCGGTGCGTTCCGAGGATTCCAGAAATGTATTATTCTATTTTTCGGTATTTTTTCAAAAATTCGAATTTTCTATAAATCCTAATCCTTTTTCTTTTCTTTTCCCTTTTCTCTTTCTTCTTCCTCTCCCTCTCTCTCTCGCGACCGTGAGCCCCCTCTCTCTCCCTCTCTCCCATTCGGACGTGGCGAGCCCCTCTCCGGCTACGGACGGCGGCGGGGCGACGGCGCGGACGCGTGGGCGACGGTGAGGCGATCTCGTGGGCGTGCGGCGAGCGTGGGAAGCGTGGGGAGTTCGTGAAGCTTCGAGCATTCTTCGTGATTCGTGATCGATTCGGCGGAGCATTCGCTCCATCGAGGTAGGGTGACGTTCCTTAGCCTCATGCCGTTCTTTTCCGTGATTTATAGGCCGCGGGGAGGCCGAGAGGGGATCATTTGAGCGTTTTTGGGTTTTTCCATGATTTGGGGAGAGCTCGCCCGATCTATGGATTCAATGCATGGATTCGTGTTTTGAGGGCCTAGAATCATGCTAGGGGTCCCCAGGGGTCTTCCCCTTTGTTTTCCCCCTCTCCTATGGAGGTATGGGGGCGTGGTTAGAATTTTTGGGCGTTCTTACCGTTTTCGGCCGCGGACTGAGAACGCGCTATACTCCAGTAGCGCGTTCTTGGAGGTCGCGCTGCCCCGACCGAGCGCGTTCATCGGAGAAGATGAACAGTTTGGCGGTTCGTGTCGCGCTATGGGGCCCTAGCGCGATCATCATTGTCGCGCTAGGAGGACCTAGCGCGATGGTCCCTGTCGCGCTAGGTATCCCTAGCGCGATGGTCCGTGTCGCGCTATGGGGCCATAGCGCGACAACCCTTGTTGCGCTAGGGGACCCTAGCGCGACATGCCCTGTCGCGCTAGGTGGCCCTAGCGCGATTTGGTTCGTTGTTGGGTGTTCCCCTTGGGCCGTGTGTGCGTCCCGGGCACCCCGTGGAGTTCCGTGACCGTGTTTTTGGTGTCCGGAAGTCCCGTTCGCCTCGGTCAGGCGTTTGACCGTGGGCAATGCGTCTGTTTCTTTTCCGACCATGGTCACCGTGCGACGGGGCTGGTGCGTGGGGTGATTCCCACACGTTGTCGGTTTCGGACGTTGTTTTCCGTTGACTCGAGAGTCTACTCCTTCAGTGACCCTCCACTAGTCGTAGCCCACCAGTACGAGGTGCTGGTCTCACCTGGGAGTGGTGTACGGGCACCCACCTTTCGAGACGGTTTGTGGACCGGTTACCGTAGGCCCCTCGTCGTAGCCAGAGTCCGGCTGCGGGGGAAAACCGGTCAGAGGGCCAGACCTAGGACGCGTGGTCTGTGTGTGCACACGTGGTTGGGGGCGGTTGGACCCACGTCGACGGGCGTGACCCCAGCTAGTCACTTGTTTGTGGTTACTTGTACGGTGTTTGCGCCTCGGGTAGGACCTACCACGTCAGGCGGTTCACCTGCGGTGCGGTGTAAGACGTCAGGGGACGCTACCGGCTGTGCTTCTAGTGGGTGGTACTCCTGTCGAGTACGGAGTGTTAGACTGTCAGTCGTGTGTTTCCGACCTTCGGGTTTTGACGGTTCGACCGTTGAGTTTCGGTCTTCTCGTACCGTGGCACGTGTGTCGGTTTGCGTGCCGTAGGGTCTAGTTCTGTAGAGTACAGGGCTTTCCTTTCCGAGGTACTTTCCTACCGCTAGAGTAGTGGTTTCTCGTTTTTCGAGGTAGGGTTCGAGTGATCCCTACTGAGTCTTGTTCTGAGACTCATTCCCTGCGTGTTTTCACCGTGTTTCAGGTGAGGCGCCACCTTCGGGGAGCGCGTCAGGAGCGCAGCGTGGTGCGGGTGCCCAGAGGTAGTGCCAGAGGTCAGAGCCGGGGGATGCCCCGTGTAGCTGTACTTTTCTTTCTTGTCACTGTACTAGTCGTGGACTACTGTTGCTGTTGTTGTTATTTATTGTGGACCATGTAAATTGTTAATTTATTTCCTGCTTAATATTATAACTGTTTAATTTCTGCAATTATCTGTGATGCTTATGTAGTTTCCACACCATCCTTTTAACCCTTCCGAGTCTTCGGACTCGTGGGTGGCGGTACGAGTCTCGGGTTATCGGGCCTTCCCGGTAATCGGATTCTCGGGTCGTTACAGCTGGTATCAGAGCGCGGTTGTGGAATTACATGAGAATCATAGGTGATTGTATTGGTCCACTAGTCCACAACGATGATGTACATGTGACGCTGGCATTGGGCACCGCGTGTTTTATTCTGACATTGCCGTTTCCGTGTTTTCTGTCTTGTGCTTCAGGAGCGAGGATGGCGCCGAGGAGGAGTTCTCGCTCTCAGCAGGGGCAGTCGGCTGGAGGTCAGGAGATCCAGCAGGGGGTCCAGAGGGACCAGGAGGAGCATAGCAGAGTTCCGGGAGCTACCGAGGCCGCGGATGCTGCGAGGGCTCCGGGGGCCGAGGATTTCTTCCGTGGCATGTACCATCTCATGTCTCAGCAGTTTGGCGGAGAGGCTGTTGAGGGCTCGTCAGCTAGGGGTGGGCCAGGCCGAGCGGTGAGGGACTTCATGCAGTTCCATCCACCTTACTTTAGCGGCCAGGCAGACCCTGATGCGGCTCGTGATTGGCTCGATGAGATGGAGCGGGTGTTCAGTTCTGCGAAGAGTACTGCCGAGGACAGAGTGGGGTTGGCCTACAACCAGTTGCAGGGTACGGCTCGGAGGTGGTGGTCTTCCGAGTGGAAGACGTCCTTTCAGTTTCGTCCACTTGAGCAGGTCGAGTGGGGTGACTTTGTCAGTGCTTTCGAGCGTACGTACTGTCCAGACGTCGTTGCTACGCAGCGGATGCGGGAGTTTCTGGAGCTGGTGCAGGGTGACATGTCCGTGTTGCAGTATAGGGCCCGATTTGTCGAGCTGGGTCGGTATGCACCTCATATCATGGAGCATGAGAGGGTGAGGACGACGCAGTTTGTGCAGGGCTTGAGGTTGGAGCTGAGGCACCATTTGATCGCGAATGGGGCCACTGATCTAGAGACAGCGTCTCGTGTTGCGATTTCCTTGGAGATGGATATGCAGAGGACTCGAGGACCGATCAGCCAGGGACAGTCTTTGTCAGGTCGCAGCCAGCAGTCGGCTACCCAGCAGCAGGGTTTCTTCCAGCATGCGTCGGGTGGTTCAGGAGTACCGGCATCGGCAGCTTCAGTGACAGGATCTGCGTCCTTCGGCTCGAAGGTCAAGAAGTTCTTGAAGAAGAGTCTTCGTAAGAAGCACAAGGATCAAGGGCAAGCTTCATCGGGCAGTGTACAGCAGCCGATTCCTTTGCAGCGTCAGGGATCAGTGGGTGGATCGCGAGGACCTTGTCCACGGTGTGGTGGGACCCACCCAGGCAGGCAGTGCACGGCGCCGATCATCTGTTTTCGGTGTGACCAGCCAGGGCACATGGCGCGTGACTGTCCTCAGAGGCCGCCGCAGCAGCAGGTTCCCCAGCAGCAGCAGCAGCAGGGACAGTATCCGCCGCTACCCAGGTCAGCTAGTGTGGGAGGCAGGCAGAGGGCTCGTGGCCAGATCACGCACTTGACCAGGGCAGAGGCAGTGGCGTCGCAGCTCGTGGAAGGTACCGTTCAGATTTTGGGTTGTGCGGCTCGGGTTTTATTTGATTCTGGCGCGTCTCATTCGTTTATTTCGGAGGATTTCGCGTCGAGCGTCGAGGAGCCGGTGACCCAGTTGTCCTGTGATTTGGCAGTGGAGTTGCCTTCGGGTGACTTTATGGTCACTCCGTATTGCTTCGACCAGGTTCCGGTGTGGATCGATGGGCGGAGTATGCCAGGCAGGTTGTATGCGTTGCAGCTTCGGGATTACGACGTGATTCTAGGCATGGATTGGCTCGAGACTCATGGAGCGGTGGTGGATTGTGGGATGAAGAGGGTCTACTTCCAGCATCCGAGCAAGAGGACCTTCTATTTCCAAGGTATCCGTTCCACCTCTTCTCGATTCCTTATCTCTGCTATTCGAGCCCGTCGATTGCTTGATTCAGGTTGTCAGGGTTTTCTCGCGTCTGTGGTTGTGTCTGACCGGATGGAGCCGGATGTCGAGGACATTGCGGTGGTGTGCGAGTTTCCCGATGTTTTTCCTGAGGAGTTGCCTGGATTACCTCCCCAGCGGGAGATCGATTTCGTGATCGAGGTTGTACCTGGTACGGGACCTTTGGCGAAGGCTCCCTACCGTATGGCCCCCGCTGAGCTGAGGGAGTTGAGGGCGCAGTTGCAGGAACTGTTGGCCAAGGGGTATATTCGTCCGAGCTTTTCCCCTTGGGGTGCGCCCGTGTTGTTTGTGAAGAAGAAGGACGGTAGTCTGCGGCTATGCATTGACTATCGGCAGCTGAATGAAGTGACCATTAAGAACAAGTATCCGTTGCCGCGGATTGATGATTTGTTCGACCAACTTCAGTCTGCGCGAGTGTTCTCGCGGATTGATTTGCGGTCCGGTTACTATCAGCTGAGAATTCGCGAGTCCGATGTGGAGAAGACTGCGTTCAGTACGAGGTACGGGCATTATGAGTTTCTGGTGATGCCGTTTGGGCTCACCAATGCCCCAGCAGCCTTCATGGACTTGATGCAGAGGGTGTTTCATCCGTATTTGGACCAGTTCGTGGTCATCTTCGTGGATGACATCCTTGTTTATTCGCGGTCTGCTGAGGAGCATGCGTACCATTTGGGTGTGGTGCTGCAGACGTTGCGAGATCACCAGTTGTATGCGAAGCTCAGCAAGTGCGAGTTTTGGCTCAGCGAGGTGCACTTTCTGGGGCACGTGATTTCTGGTGATGGCATTTCCGTGGATCCCGCCAAGGTCGAGGCTGTGATGCAATGGCCGAGGCCGAGGTCGGTGACGGAGATCGGAGTTTCTTGGGGCTTGCGGGGTATTATCGCCGGTTTATCCAGGATTTTTCTCGCATTGCGACCCCGATGACGAGGCTCACGCGGAAGGATGTGCCTTTCGTTTGGTCCGAGGAGTGTGAGCAGAGCTTCAGTGAACTGAAGAGGTTGCTCACCTCGGCTCCGGTGTTGGTTTTGCCTTCTGGATCGGGAGGTTTTGTGGTGTGTACAGATGCTTCCGGCGTTGGATTGGGTGCTGTTCTGATGCAGCATGGTAGAGTGGTGGCTTATGCATCTCGGCAGCTAAAGCCCCATGAGGAGAACTACCCTACCCATGATCTTGAGTTGGCGGCGGTGATCTTCGCGCTGAAGATCTGGAGGCATTATCTGTACGGTGAGAAGTTCGAGGTGTTCACTGACCATCAGAGTTTGAGGTATGTGTTCTCGCAGAGAGATCTGAACCTCAGACAAAGGCGTTGGATGGAGTTCATGAAGGACTATGACTTCACCCTGTCTTATCAGCCGGGCAGGATGAATGTCGTCGCCGATGCCTTGAGTCGGAAGGTGGCGGTCAGTACCTTGATGTTGAGGAAGTGGAGGCTCTGGGAACAAGTGCCCGAGGTATCTTTCAGGCTCAAGATTCCCCAGGAGCGAGGGTTGGCAGTGCTTGCGAGTCTGACTGTCACTCCTGCTATCCGTCGTCAGGTGACAGAGGCTCAGCATGCGGACCCTGAGTTGCCCCGGATTCTTGCGATGGCTGATGTGGAGCTCGGCGAGGACGGTGCTGCGAGGTTTCGTGGCAGGTTGTACGTCCCAGCGGAGGAGCAGGTTCGTCGTGCGGTGTTACGCGAGGCTCATGGGAGCAGGTACACTGTACACCCGGGTGCGACGAAGATGTATCGGAACTTGCGGAGGCAGTTTTGGTGGCCTGGCATGAAGAGAGATGTCGCCGAATTTGTGGCCAGGTGCCTGATCTGTCAGCAGGTGAAGGCGGAGCATCAGCGACCAGGAGGTACTCTCCAGCCCTTGGATGTTCCTGCTTGGAAGTGGGACCATGTGACCACAGATTTTGTGGTGGGGTTGCCAAGGACCCCGAGTGGGCAGGACAGTATTTGGTTACTGGTGGATCGGCTGACGAAGGTGACTCGGTTGCTACCGGTCAAGGTCAGCTGGAGCGTGCCTAAGTTGGCTCGTCTTTATGTGGAGCGGATCGTTCCGTTGCATGGGGTTCCCATTTCGATCGTGTCGGATCGGGATCCGCGCTTCACTTCTGGATTCTGGAGGAGTTTCCAGCGAGCTCTTGGCACGGAGTTGGCATTTAGCTCGGCGTATCATCCTCAGTCAGATGGTCAGTCTGAGAGGACCATTCAGACTTTGGAGGACATGCTGAGATCCTGCTGCCTGGAGTGGCAGGGGAGTTGGATTCATCACCTACCGTTGGTGGAGTTTGCCTATAACAACAGCTATCATTCGAGCATCGGCATGGCTCCTTATGAGGCATTGTATGGGCGTCCTTGTCGGACTCCACTTGATTGGTTTGAGGTGGGTGAGCGTGTTTTGACGGGACCAGAGTTGGTGCAGCAATGTGTGGACGTTGTGCACCTGGTTCGTCAGAACATGTTGGCGGCCCAGAGTCGGCAGAAGAGCTATGCTGACCGTAGGCGGCAGCCCCTCGAGTTCGCCGTGGGCGATCATGTGTTCTTGAGAGTTTCTCCGATGAAGGGGGTGATGCGTTTTGGACGGCGTGGGAAGCTGAGTCCCCGCTATATTGGTCCTTTCGCGATTGTGGAACGCATCGGTGAGGTTGCTTACCGGTTGCAGTTACCTCCTGAGTTGGCGTCGGTGCATGACGTGTTCCACGTCTCGATGTTGCGGAAGTATATGCCCGATGACTCTCATGTGCTCGAGTTTTCTGTTTGGCCTGAGGTGACTCCAGATCTTTCTCTCCCAGAGTTTCCGATCCGCGTGGAGGATAGGCGAGAGCAGCGCCTGCGGAACAAGGTCATTCCCTTGGTAAAGGTCGTGTGGCAACGACACTCTGGTGGTGAGGCTTCGTGGGAACGTGAGGACGAGATGCGTCAGCAGTTCCCGTATCTGTTTGAGTGAGTCTTCCTCTTCTTTCCCCTTTGGTTGTTCTCAATTTCGAGGACGAAATTCCTTAAGGGGGGAGGGCTGTAATATCCCGGACCTTTCGGATCCTTCTTCGTGGGTCCCGGATCTGGTTTTCGGAGCGTCCAGCTCTGTTGTGTCCGAAATTTCGTTTCGGACATCTTTCGTGTTCGGATCGGCGCGATCCGGAGTCGTTTCGGAGGCCCGGAGGCGTTCCGCGGCTTTTCCGCGTGTGTTTTCCGATTCCCGGTGTGTGTTTCGGCTTTTCCTTCGGACGCTCGCTGCGGGTTAACTGGGCCGTTCACCCGGGCACGAGTGGTACCGTTGCGATCGGTGCGTTCCGAGGATTCCAGAAATGTATTTTTCTATTTTTCGGTATTTTTCCGAAAATTCGGATTTTCTATAAATCCTAATCCTTTTTCTTTTCTTTTTCCCTTTTCTCTTTCTTCTTCCTCTCCCTCTCTCTCGCGACCGTGAGCCCCCTCTCTCTCCCTCTCTCCCATTCGGACGCGGCGAGCCCCTCTCCGGCTACGGACGGCGGCGGGGCGACGGCGCGGACGCGTGGGCGACGGTGAGGCGATCTCGTGGGCGTGCGGCGAGCGTGGGAAGCGTGGGGAGTTCGTGAAGCTTCGAGCATTCTTCGTGATTCGTGATCGATTCGGCGGAGCATTCGCTCCATCGAGGTAGGGTGACGTTCCTTAGCCTCATGCCGTTCTTTTCCGTGATTTATAGGCCGCGGGGAGGCCGAGAGGGGATCATTTGAGCGTTTTTGGGTTTTTCCATGATTTGGGGAGAGCTCGCCCGATCTATGGATTCAATGCATGGATTCGTGTTTTGAGGGCCTAGAATCATGCTAGGGGTCCCCAGGGGTCTTCCCCTTTGTTTTCCCCCTCTCCTATGGAGGTATGGGGGCGTGGTTAGAATTTTTGGGCGTTCTTACCGTTTTCGGCCGCGGACTGAGAACGCGCTATACTCCAGTAGCGCGTTCTTGGAGGTCGCGCTGCCCCGACCGAGCGCGTTCATCGGAGAAGATGAACAGTTTGGCGGTTCGTGTCGCGCTATGGGGCCCTAGCGCGATCATCATTGTCGCGCTAGGAGGACCTAGCGCGATGGTCCCTGTCGCGCTAGGTATCCCTAGCGCGATGGTCCGTGTCGCGCTATGGGGCCATAGCGCGACAACCCTTGTTGCGCTAGGGGACCCTAGCGCGACATGCCCTGTCGCGCTAGGTGGCCCTAGCGCGATTTGGTTCGTTGTTGGGTGTTCCCCTTGGGCCGTGTGTGCGTCCCGGGCACCCCGTGGAGTTCCGTGACCGTGTTTTTGGTGTCCGGAAGTCCCGTTCGCCTCGGTCAGGCGTTTGACCGTGGGCAATGCGTCTGTTTCTTTTCCGACCATGGTCACCGTGCGACGGGGCTGGTGCGTGGGGTGATTCCCACACGTTGTCAGGTTTCGGACGTCGTTTTCCGTTGACTCGAGAGTCTACTCCTTCAGTGACCCTCCACTAGTCGTAGCCCACCAGTACGAGGTGCTGGTCTCACCTGGGAGTGGTGTACGGGCACCCACCTTTCGAGACGGTTTGTGGACCGGTTACCGTAGGCCCCTCGTCGGTAGCCAGAGTCCGGCTACGGGGGAAAACCGGTCAGAGGGCCAAACCTAGGACGCGTGGTCTGTGTGTGCACACGTGGTTGGGGGCGGTTGGACCCACGTCGACGGGCGTGACCCCAGCTAGTTACTTGTTTGTGGTTACTTGTACGGTGTTTGCGCCTCGGGTAGGACCTACCACGTCAGGCGGTTCACCTGCGGTGCGGTATAAGACGTCAGGGGACGCTACCGGCTGTGCTTCTAGTGGGTGGTACTCCTGTCGAGTACGGAGTGTTAGACTGTCAGTCGTGTGTTTCCGACCTTCGGGTTTTTGACGGTTCGACCGTTGAGTTTCAGTCTTCTCGTACCGTGGCACGTGTGTCGGTTTGCGTGCCATAGGGTCTAGTTCTGTAGAGTACAGGGCTTTCCTTTCCGAGGTACTTTCCTACCGCTAGAGTAGTGGTTTCTCATTTTTCGAGGTAGGGTTCGAGTGATCCCTACTGAGTCTTGTTCTGAGACTCATTCCCTGCGTGTTTTCACCGTGTTTCAGGTGAGGCGCCACCTTCGGGGAGCGCGTCAGGAGCGCAGCGTGGTGCGGGTGCCCAGAGGTAGTGCCAGAGGTCAGAGCCGGGGTATGCCCCGTGTAGCTGTACTTTTCTTTCTTGTCACTGTACTAGTCGTGGACTACTGTTGCTGTTGTTGTTATTTTATTGTGGACCATGTAAATGTTAATTTATTTCCTGCTTAACATTAGAACTGTTTAATTTCTGCAATTATCTGTGATGCTTATGTAGTTTCCACACCATCCTTTTAACCCTTCCGAGTCTTCGGACTCGTGGGTGGCGGTACGAGTCTCGGGTTATCGGGCCTTCCCGGTAATCGGATTCTCGGGTCGTTACATGCCCCGTGTAGCAGTACTTTCTTTTCTTGTCTCTGTACTAGTTGTGGACTACTGTTGTTATTTTATTGTTATCTTGTGGTCCATGTAAAATGTTAATTCATTTCCTACTTATTTATATAACTGTTTAATTTCTGCAATTATTTATGATACTTGTGTAGTTTCCACACCATCCTTCTAACCCTTCCGAGTCTTCGGACTCGTGGGTGGCGGTGCAAGTCTCGGGTTATCGGGTCTTCCCGGTAATCGGATTCTCGGGTCGTTATAGCTCCACTCCAAGCAATCGACACCTGCTCATCCCGTATAGATTCGATATGCGCACGCTGCCATGGGAATGAGGCCAGAGGTGGACACTCCTGGGTGGGGTCACTCTCAAAGGAGGGAAGGTGGCTCGAAGACTCACTAGGAATCACCACTTGTCCATTATGTGACTAGATCCAATATGTGGAGTAGAACCGATCCCAATAGTCCAACAAGTCTCATACTCGAAAGGGACTAACAACGCGAGCGTACAAAACCGACTCGACTCAACGTACGCACAGACACATAATGCACTTCGACAAACAAACCGGACGAAACAAAGACTCACACAGACCCTAAACAAACCTAATGTTAGTCCGACCCGTACGTGTGTAACGGCAGACCAGGACACCCGAATATGTGCCATGCATACACTAGATGTACTCGATGGTTGACGGAATGGAGGACTCCTAGACACCCTAAGATGTACCACTCATGCATTGGCGATCTATGGGATTTGGGTGGGGAAGGGTTAGGAGATCCAAAACTACCCTCGTCATTACCCCTAGACGTAGGTACGGCTTGCCAACTAGACCGAGGGGTAGGGGTGGGATAGTGAACTCTTTGGAAGAAGCGGAGTGAACATGATAGCTCGGGAGGTTCACTAGCGAAGGGGTCAAAAGGGTCGAAGAAGGCATGACCCCATGAAGTGGGTTCCCCCATGACTCGGTCCCAAGTTAAGAATTCATAATCACCGTCATACATAGTGATCGGTGGGACGACGGTCATGTCTAGAAAATAGGATTCCTCCCTTGGGCAAAAGGGAACGAAGTCGGACTCGGCCGGCATCGGGAGGAATAGAAGAATCTCTGTGGTGACACAACCCACGGTGCACACGGAGGTAATGGACCCTATGGCCGGATGGGTGAAGCTACGACTAGTGGGTTGGTCGAAGCGTCGGGCCAATAAGTGCGTCAACTTCCATTACCAACCTAAACCAAGAATAATGTCACCCAATGTGTCAACATGGTGACTAGATCGGAATGTAGTATGGTAGGAGTTGACGGGCACCAAAGGTAGGGTAGGGTCCATAGATGGGTAAGGAGGTGGGACCAAGCTATCCTTGAGCCAACTAAGTAGTGGCTCGGTAACGAAAAGCGTACCCGTTAGAAACACGGGTGGCTCGGGTTTTGGTGGCTCCAAACAAGATGGCTCCGAATAAGGTTCGGAAGTAGAGGGTGGTAATGGAGCACTCACGGGTTGTGAAGAAGCACGTGCCTTTTCCAACCAATCCCAAAACATTTTCTTGATTTCCTCAAAGGAGCGGGTTGGAGTGGGGACCTCGGTGTGGACTTGCTCCTCAGCTCTCGGCTCGGGTGTGGACCTAGACTCGACTAGAAGCGGGGCTTCCACTTGGTTGGAGGCGACGGGGTGGGATTGGACGGAGATGCCAAGGGGAGGTTGGTGGGAGGTGACTGGGCGGACCACTTGATTGGGGTTGCTTTGGAGGGCTTGGATGGGGGTGAAGGGGCGGGGTTGGTTGGAGGTGTGACCCACTTGATTGCGGGTGAGTTGGTGGGGATGGCTAGTGGTATGACCCCCGTAGTTGGAGGTAGGTGGACGTGGAAGGTAGACCCTCCTAAGCGCTCTCTTCATATCCCACCATGACTCGATGGGCCTTAGCCTCCTATCTTCCCAGAAGTACTTGATGTCCCTCCATGTTTCGGCGGCTTCATAGAAAAGTCACCTTTTGGCTAAGTCGACTTGCGCGTGACCGGACATAAGGTAACACTCAAAGTAGTCGTCCATAACGGCCTTCCACTCTAAGTAGTCACTCGGGTTTTCGGAGCCGTAGACGTCCCGGGCTTCGGGCCTTTTGGGGTGGTTCGGGTGGTCCTTCCATTTTAGATAGTATCGCCACCATGCAGAAGATGCGGCCCCTTGGTCGTCCATGGGACACGGGGACACTAATGAATGGACATGTCAACACTTGGACAAGACACTAGACCGACTATGCAAGGTTGGGATGCATGCACACTAAGGACAAGACACCAAGACTCAGTACGTGGCGGAGTTAATCGATCCAAAGATCACTCGCGCAAGTGTGCGGCCTTCCCGATAGGCATAGCCTAACGTTCGGACAACACCTTTTAATATATCGATTAATGGGATGCAAGTGCAACCTAGACCGACTTAGACAATGACTAATGACTAGACGTAAATGACACTCTTTTTTTCTTTTGATTTTAGACACCCTAGACTCAACTACAGCTCTGATACCAAACTGATGCGGGACGGGCACGTGACCTGAGACTCTAGCTCACGATCGTCCCTAAGCGAGGGAAACGTTGGACCGTACGTGGCTGAGAAATCGGCAGTGAGTCTCGGGTATCGGCCTTTCCACGTTAACTCGGGTCGAGTCATGGGACGGTCACTCACTTCTCGCTCTCGCAGAGGTGATAAAATGATAACAAGCTAGATAATATATCACTCATGCAGCGACATATACAAAAATATACGAGTAAAGCAATACCTACGAGGAGGGCAGCGAGTTTACCTCCACGCTCCGGGCGTGGGGAAGACGTTCCCGGCCAGTTACGGTAACTCCCGGTAACAACGGTAAAAGTTAATTACAATAGTGAAATCTATTGCCCACTCCACACAGGGAGGTAAAGGGATAAAAGTGGGGCCCGGGAGGACCGACCCTGGGTCGACGGACAGCAATATGGAGGTGCGTACTGCACGAAGTCGGCCTGCTGGTCCGACTCGGCACTATTCCAACTCGGTGCTGCGCCAACTCGGTTGCTGACTCACTAGACAGCAAACAACAGTTTCCAAAGGAATGTCACCTTCCTGAGATCTTCCGGAGGCACCGCTTGGCTGGGAGGATGGCGGGATGTCCCTGATCGACTCTCTGAAGGGGCGGTCGCTGAAGTTGACCTTTGATATTTATTTCTGAATTTTCTCCCGGACTGAGTTGTGCTGGCTGAATTCGGATCTGCTCTGCACACCTTCACAAAACGAATTCCTACGACCAGATCCGATGTCGGATTGATGCACAAGAGGTACCGATGGATAGAGGACTCAGAGATCTACAACATATACTTTTGGTGGCTCTATCCACAGAACGGATTATAAATAAAAACGACTGTAAACTGCCTTTTTTTTCTGACCCGGACTGACAGACACACAGGGCAGAGATGAATCTGCCTGAAATAGACCTTTGACCGAGGGCTCAATGATTTTTTTTGACTCAACGAAACTTATGGTGGAAGGGGGTATACGTGATGAGCACTAGAGAATTTTTGTTAGTGGGTGGGGAAATTGCAACAAGGAGACTCTGTCCCGTAGATATGCAAAAGGGCAGATTGCTAAGAGGACAAATAAAAATACGGGGAAAATATCAAATGGACTCCAAATGACACCAAATTTTAACTGGAGGTTAGGGGAGATAGACAAAATAAACCCTAAAAATTAGGGCTCAATCAGACAACAAGAACCAGAGATATAATTTCGGAGAAGAGGTTCTGTCCTGATGGAGACAGAATTCCGATGACGGTGGCGGCAGTGCGACGGCGGTGCGATGGCGGCGGCGGCGGTGGTAGAAATAGAATTCAGAGGGGCTAAGGAGAAGATAGAAGGGCATCACACCCAAGATTTAGCATAAATCCATCTGCAAGAGGGGGAGGGAGAGAGGAGGAGGGCACACCCTTCTTTGGTTCCAACCAAATTTCATAAATTTTTTCTCTTCATTAATTTTCTCTAATGACACTATACATGGGCTTATATAGAGAATGGCAAGGGGTGGGGGGCTGGGAATTTCATGGGAGAGAGGGGATTTTCTTCCCCATGTGGTCAAATGACCAAAAAAAAAATAAAAAATACAACATGGGATAAACTATATTATAAGGGGGAAGCATCTTGGACTTTAAGGGTTGGAATATTGGACTTTTTAATCCAATTGTCCCCTTCAATGGTCAAGCCATCTAGAAGCCCACCTTGGACCTTTGACTGACCCCACATGGGCCCTAAGACTTAGGTGGACCAATAGGAAATGAGATGGGGGCCCCTTGCTAGTCCTACTGGACTTTTGCATAAAAATCCAAAGAATCCTAGGGAATGACACATTGGCTTATAACGCCTTACAATTATGAACATACTCTCCCAAGGATATAAAAATAAACTAAAGGACACAAATGTAAAATAAAAAGTCAGTGCTCGACGTCGATTCCCATCAGTTTATCTATCCCACGTGAGTGAGTTTTAAGTGCATGTTACAACTTCTTTAATCTTATCTTCATTGTTCGTTTAGTCTTTTAGGATCTAAAAGCTCATCTATCTATCAAATATCAAAATTTGTCTTAATCATAGTTAGAGATTAATTTTTAGAGGGCCAATCAATTCACCCCCCTCTTAATTCCCGTTGCCACGGACCCAACACAGCAAAATCCTCGCTATCGACCTCCCCCCTTGGTGTGCTCCGTAGATCCCTTCGTGAATTTCTTCAACGGCTTGCTGAGCCTCTATGGTGCTAAGGCACTTGAGGAGGGGACCAGCGAAGGATCATCGGTAAAGATTTTCGTCGAATAAGACGAATCACCGAGCTTGATATTTGAGTCTCCTGGCCTCCCGAGGGTCATCGGGCTCTCGAGAGTCAGTTAGCCAGGCTACGTATGGGGCTCTCCAGTCGTCGGGTCGTGCCTGCACGGTTGCTACGATTTTGGTTTCCACACTTGGTCGGTCCAACTCTTCAAGTAGGACGTACATGGTCCCTTCTGAGGTGATGGAAGAGGCCAATCGAGAGAGGGCATCCATTCGGGAGTTTTCCTCCCGAGCTATTTGGATTACCTAGAAGCTCTCGAATGATCGGGCTATCTCTTTCACCAATTGAAGGTATTTGACCATCTGTGGTTCCCGAGCATCGTAGTCTCCATGGCTTTGGCTAGCGACCAACTGAGAATCGGTGTAGATGTTGACTCGCTTGGCTCCTAGGTGCCTCGCCATCCTAGCCCCAGAAATCTGGGCTTCGTATTCGGAGGCATTGTTGGAGGCCTAGAAGTTGAATTTCAGAGCATACTGGAGCTCGACAACCTCTGGGGATGTGATGAGGATGCCAGCTCCGCTGCCGGTCGAATTGGAAGACCTGTCCACGAAGAGATCCTAGGCCGGGCTGGCCGTAGGTTCGGACGCCTCTCCCAGAGGGACAACGGACTCGGCGATAAAATCGGCGAGAGCTTGTCCCTTAATGGCGGTGCGGGGCTGGTAGGAAATATCATAGGCCCCGAGCAATATTGCCCACTTGACGAGTCAGCCCAAGGCTTCTAGATGGGCCAGAATTTTCTTCAGAGGCTCGCTAGTCAGCACCACAATGGAGTGTCCCTGGAAGTATGGCCGAAGGCGCTTGGCCGAGGTAACCAATGCTAGCACGTGTTTCTCAGTTGCGGGATACCTCCTTTCGGCATCCAGGAACACTTTGCTGACATAATAGACGGGCCTTTGTCTTCCTTGGTCATCTCGAATGAGAATTGAGCTTACTGTGGACGGTGTTGCCGAGAGATAAAGATATAGAGTCTCTCCCGGCACTGGCTTGGATAATACAGGAGCTGATGCCAGAAACTCCTTAAGCTCGGTGAATGCCTTTTCACATTCCTCGTGCCAGGCGAATGTGGATGTTGCCAATTTCGGCCCTCTCAACAATTTGAAGAAGGGTAGGCAATGTTCCTCGACTTGGGACAGGAAACGGTTTAGCGCAGCAATCCGGGCGGTTAATCGCTGTACATCTTTGATGCAGGTCGGCGGCCGCATATCCAGGATGGCCTGGATCTTATCGGGGTTGGCTTCGATCCCTCGCTATGTCACCAGGAAGCCCAGGAATTTCCCGAAGTTAACTCCAAAGGCACATTTGGTGGGATTGAGCTTAATTTGGTACCTCTGGAGGGTGATGAAGGTCTCGGACAGGTCGGCGAAATGGTCCCCGGCCTTTTGTGACTTTACAAGCATGTCATCGATATAGGCTTCAACGTTCCATCCGATCTGATTGACCAACCTTTGGTTAGTAGCTCCGGCATTTTTTAACCCGAACAGCATTCGAGTATAGCAATAGACGCCGAAGTCAATGATGAAGGCAGTCTTATCTATGTCTTCGGGGCTCATTTGAATTTGGTGATATCCACAATATGCATCCAGAAAGCTGAGAAGTTCGTTACCCGCGATTGAATCGACGAGTTGGTTGGCACACGGTAACGGATAGCAGTCCTTCGAAGTGGCTTTGTTGAGGTCGGTGAAGTCGACGCACATCCGCCATTTGCCTGAAGTTTTGGGTACCAGGATGACGTTAGCGAGCCAAGTAGGGTAAAGGACTGGGTTAAACAACCCAGTCTTCTTCCCCTTGTTGATTTGCTCTTTAATAATTGCCTGCTTCTCGGGGGCATGCTTCCTCTTTCGTTGGTGTACTGGTTTCACCGCAAGGTCGAGATTGAGGTGGTGCATTGTTGTCTCCTTGGGAATGCCATGGAGATCCTCGTCAGACCAAGCAAAAATGTGCACATACTCCGAAAGAAAGTCTTTGTATTTAGTTTGTAGTTCGGGTGGTAGATCTGCCCTGATTTTGACTTCGAGGGTAGGGTCGTTCTTGAGGAAAACAGACAGTAGTGTAGATATATTTCTCCTCCCGTCTGTCCTTTAATGCCTTCCCATGTCTATCCTACCACATCCAACATGGGAAATGAATGAAGACAGAGGGAAAGGGAGGAATAAAAACCTGTGATCGCCACCAAGGCGCCGAACGTGATGAACACGCCGTACCTTGGAAAGAGGGAGAGGTACTCGCCTGGTGTGCAGCGCTGCAAAGATATACGACTCAGGAAGAACCGCCTATAATGATGCACGGTCTCACGATAGACCGTCTAAGGACGCTGCAGAGGACGCGGGATGAAGCACTCCTGGCAGTTGAACGGCTCCATCACGACCGCAGGAAGAAGAAGGACGGTCCAGATCGCACCGCACGTCTCCTTGAACGGATGGTAGAGAACCGCGCAAGACCACCACGCCAGAAGTTGCAAAAGGGTCCAACCTCCACCCTTTCCGGCCGGCCAGAAAGGATGGGCCTCGCCTTAGTGTACTGCTGACCTGCAAAACAAAGTGTAGAGCACCAGGAAAAACCCAAGTTAGAAACGTGGAGTGTAGCAAACGCTCGAATGAAGGGAAATGAACATAAGTATTTGAATGGGGGATACCTGGCAGGTTTTAAACCCCTAGGGCGTCAGAAAGCATGGGAGGGTGTGTGCATGACAGTGCAAACAATGAAAACGTGGGAGAATGGATGTGTAGAAACAAACATGCAATGAGAAGAAATGAGACCATCAAATGTAAAAAGACTTAAGACTAGGACTACTCCATGAACCGAAGGCCTATATGGACGTAGAAGGCCTCCCTCCTTGGTGCTAGGTCGCTCAAGAATTCAGTAGGGCTTCGCCGTCGACCAAAATCTCCCCCCTTTTCAAACCCGGCCTCTAGGGTCTATTTATAGAACACCTAAAATTCCTAGCTCGAATTAGGGTTTAGAAGCATTTTCAGGTCTAGATTATCAAACAAAAGATGAAGATAATTCAATTATCTTTCATCTGGAAAAAACGGCACTCGAAATGGTTGAGGATTCGCGGAGAAATGACTGGATAAAGTTGGGGATAAATCCACGAAGAGAGAGAGAAAATCTGTTGAATCTTCAACAATCGAGTAGATGAACGGTCTAACGATAGACCACACATCCATATGGGCAGCCCATTATGGGCCGTCCAACCTCGTCGGTGAAAATTCATCAATTCACAAAATAATCCAAATTATCCACTGAACCGGCCGAATAGTTCGCCGTTGGACTCTCACAAATGCACGGCTACGATGAGACCGTTCAAAGGTAGAGCGGCCAAAGAACAACCGTTCTAGCCCTGTCGGTGATAAATAGATTAATTGGGTAATTATCTGAGAAGGCCACCAAGCGTAGGACTCTGAGAGATGAGCGGCTATTATCCGTCCGTCCATCATATTGAACAGCTCGTGGAAGACCGCATAAATGCTTGTCGGTGGAAATTCAGAAAATTAAACAAAATATTCCAAAATATATGGACGGCCTACTATCAACCGCACATTGATTGAGCGGCCCGGGATGAACCGTACATGTACATGGGCGCTTGAAACTCATAGAAAAACTCAATCAATCAAAACCAAGGCCCATTAAGCCCTGAATTGAAACAAACCTAGCCAGGGAGGGAGGCTACCCAAAAAATTGGCCCAAAATGTGCCCGAAAATAGCCACAACGAGCGATGAACAACTCGAGGCATCAACAAATAGGAGTAAGAGGAACGACTCAACTTATCGGCAAAAAATGGGTGTCAACAGATGTCCCTCCTTAATGTCCTCTTTGTAGGGGAGCGAGCGGAGGTGAAGCGAAAGTGACATGGAACATAGAGATGAAGCGGAAATGCAGCAGAGTGGACCGAAAAGCGGGCATTAAGGTAAAACGACACCCATTTTTTTTTCACCAACAAGCGACAGAAATTTTTCGGTAAACTCTGAACCAAACACAAGGAATGATAAAACTAAAAGCGACACCAGTCTGGAGGAACTAAACTAAACAAAATAAAACAAATCGATAAGACCAATCTCATGGGGGACACAACCCCGCGGTCCAATGAGGAGGCCGAAAGCAGGCAGCAAAAGCAAAGGAAACAGGCTAAAGCTCCAGATGGAGACCTCTTAATCAACCAAACCAAGCGAATTGACCAAAGAGAACCTTCCAACTCAGAGTGGAAGTAGTTCCTCTTACTCAAACACTGAACGCACAGCTAACCATCACTGGTGGGACATTCTGCAGGCAAACCATGGTGCATGAATGCTCAAAAAGATGCGTATGATGCATGCTGGGCTAAAATAAAAGAAATCATTAAAACAAATGTAAAGAAAGATTAAAATATTAAATACTCGAGAATAATATTGCTAAGCTGGGAAAATCAGAGTCAAGATACCATCCGCAACCACAGCGTGCAGGATAGAACCATCCTCCTGTTGGTTTTAATGTGTCCCTTCTTTTGCAAGATGGGATATGATGCCAACTATGAGCAAATAATGAGCCAAGTAATGAAGTCAATCAACCTATGAACATGCGAATCATGCACCTAGGCAACCAACACAAGCTCTAGCATGGGCATGCTTTCTCAATCAAGACTAAGCTAAGCCAATAAAGAAAAACACACGCCAGGGCGTGGAATAAGGAATAAAAGAAAGCACACCGTATAGGTGGAACAAGCGAAGTAAAGAAGAGATATGATGAAAGAGAAAGCTAGTGCCTAAACTAAAGAAAGATGTGATCGCCACCAAGGTAGAAACAAGTCAAAGACCTGATAAATACCTTGGAATAGGAGGATGATGCACCCACCCATGGGAGAGAGAACAACCAGGAAACTATAGCTCCATCAGATGTAATGGTCGAAGGAAGGTGCGCCACAGCAAGTGTGACGGTCTTACGATAGACCGCTACAACACTCTAACGTGCCTGTGCCAGACCGTCAGAGCTTCTGCAGAATAAGAAGTTGGGGACCTTTTGATCTCCAAGCTTTCTAGTCGGCCAGAGAGCTTGGGCCTCGTGATATGGATTCTGTAAACTGAACTTTGGAAGTAGATGGACGTGTGAAGCAGCTCTCCTTGGTTGGTTCTAGCTCCAGGATGCGGCAGCACTTCGACGCAAACTCTAGATGTCTCCTCCTCAAGCCATGAAGTCAAGGGTTCTATTTATAGACCCTCAAAGTCTAGGTTTGAGTAGAGGATAATCCAGCTAGAAAGTAGGAAGTTTCTTAGCAAACTCTTGAAGATAATACTCCCAAGAGTCCACAGAATCAAACGGAAGCTTCTTAGGATGAGTATCGAGAGAGAAACCAAAGAATCAAACTCTTAGTTCGATCACGGAATAGCAGAGCAAAGGCCGGGCTTGGCAGGACTCTCTGTAGGATGTAACGACCGCACGATAGACAGCCACACTGATGTAACGCCCCAGGGAGGGACCATCACACAACCCTATCCTCTATAAGATAAGATCAACAGGAGAAGTTTGCAAACTCAGGACTCTGAAGGAATGTAACGGTCACGGGTAGGCACGTCACAACCAATGTAACGGCTGCACGATAAACCGTCACACTCAACGGATAGGCAAAAAGATAAGTTTGAAAGGAAGCCCCAAGCTTAAGGAATCTGGAAGGATGTAACGCACCAGGGTAGATGCGTTAGAGCACTATAACGCCCCTATGATGGACCGTTAGAGATAATAATGTTCAAAAAATGAGAGCTTGCCAAGCTTCGTCTAGCGGAAAGGGATAAGGAACCAGACCCAACCAAGGAGATATGACTCACGAAATAGACCTCAAATTGACCAAGAAGGCTCAATAAAGGTGAACAACTTGGAGCATCATATAGAATGAACAAGGAGATGACCCGACTTATTGGTCATAAAACGGGTGTAAACAGATGCCCCTCCTTAACGTCCTCTTTGCAGGGGAGCGAGCGGAGATGAAGTGAAAGCGAAAAATGGAACATGGAGATGAAGCGGAGATGAAGCAGAGTGAACTAAAAAGCGGGCATTAAGGCATACGACACCCGTTCTCAACCAACAAGCGACATGAATTTTCTAGAAAGCTTCGAACTAATCACAAGGAAAGGCAACCAAAGGACACATGTCTGGAGGAACTAACAACTAAGGAAAGGAAAACACGGCCAGCGGCCGGAGCAACGGAAAGGAAAGAAACGATTAACTAAACTCCAGATAGGAATCTTCAGCTAACCGGATCAAGCGAGTAGACCGAAGGAAACCTTCCAATTCAGAGAGGAATGACTCTCCTTATTCAAGATCATTAATAACATAGTTATTCACCATTACCGAGACACCTGGACAAATGAAGGTTCATGAATGCTCAAAATATGCGTATGATGCATGTTGGGATAAAGAAAAAGAAATCATCAAAACGAATGCAAAGAAAGAATAAAATAACAAGATACTCGAGAATAGTATTGCTAGACCGGAGAAACTAGGGTCAGGACACCATCTGCAACCACGGCGTGCAAGACAGAACCATCGTCCCTAAGCTTTTCCAACCCAACGGCCTATCCAACGATTAATCATGTGCACTTAGATCATCATCATTTTTATTTAAGGGGAACATCAGATCTCAGAACACATGAATGACCAGCCGGTTCTCGAGATAGTATATATATAACATATAGTAATGCCTAAAGGGACAAAGGAATCGGGATACAATACCTGACTTACCTTCCTGGCGAGCGGATGACAAATATGATGACTTAAACTTTGCAACAAGAAAGGGTTAGCCATTAACAATATAAATCATAGAACCAGGCATAACCATCAATAAGCATAAATTGCATAGACAAGATAATCATATAAGCATGAATTTCTGATAAACAGAGCATTATGATCCATCAAACACCCTGAAGCATGTAACGGTCCAGTAAGGGTGCGTTAGACGTCCCTGACGGATCTACCTTGGACCGTCAGAGTCTGGCGGTTCACATCCTTCAAGACATCGTTTTAAATGACCTAACGGTCCACAAAGGACGCGTCAGAGTAGTGTGACGGTCTCACGATAGACCGTCACATTTCCTGAGCGTTCAAAAAAAAAAACAAAACCGAACGGTCGTTTCCCTCATTCGCTCACAAACGCCAAACGAACCAAAACCTCAACAGAGCCCAAAACCCCACCGCTCCCCCTCATCCACCGGAACAATGGCCGACGACGAGCCATCTCAGCCAATGAAGAGAAGGGAAAAGGGGAAGAAAAAGATGGCCATCCGTCGGTTTAGGGCTCGGGTGGACCGAGAAGGAACCCCACTGGCGGCGAGCCCTCCGACGAACGAACCAACGGAGGAAGTCCCTCCAATGACCGTGGAAGAAGCTGAGAAAGCCATGGGAGGAGCCATCGGCGAGGAGGCGACCACGTCAAAGGAGAAGAAGAAGAAGAAGGACCGTGACCCCGAGGTAGGCCGATTCCCCCAAGAACTTCAATTTTTAATTTTTGTTGTATGCATGTGTGTTTGGAGGGTAGGAATGGGTCTGGGGACCCCTTAAGAATGATCGTTGGCCTCCTATGGCCATTTTGGGAGCCAAAACAACGAAGGGGACAACGCCCCGTAGCAAAGAGCGTGACGGTCGTTGCAGCGACCGTCACAGGCCTGACGCACCACCCTTGGTGCGTCAGAGGACTGTGACGCATCACCTCAGGGCCGTCAGAGCAACCAGAGACAGAAACAATTTTTGGGGTTTTTCAATTTTATAATTTTTTATTGTTTTCATTTTTATTTATGCAATGCAATGAAATTATGATTAAATGACTGACTTAATGCTTCTAATTGTGCAGGGGAAAAGGAGAACCAGGATTTCTTGGCTCCAGATACGGGCAATTTACCAGGCATTGCCCAAGTACTAGCGGGAGAGATTGGCCGAGATGGGATTCACCGAGGTGCTTAGCATTGAGGTGACGAGAACAGATACCCCGCTTTTGTACGCACTGCACGAGAGATGGGACCCCGTGAGCCGGGCTTTCATCTTCCCATGGGGCCACATGATCCCCACATTAGAAGATATGGCGAGGATCACCGGATTGCGAGTCCACGGAGAAGCAGTGACCGGGTGGACATTCAGAGATTACTGGAAGATGGCTTAAGAGCTACTGGGCTTAGATCTGATCAGGTCGGGGCACACATCATCCCAGCTTTCGAGGTCGAGACTACAGGACAGCTTGGGACTGAGAGGAGCGGCTATAGCAGTCGACGAACTCCCTGAGCAGCACATAGACCAAGTGATAGAGCAGGTACGCCCATGAGTGGCGGCAGAGGCAAGATAGGAGGGAGACTGAGTCCTGAGACAGTTCCTAATGCTGTTGTTTGGAAAGCTACTTTTTTCGACCCGAGCTGATGTGATCAGCTGCAGGCTACTGCCACTGCTAGAGGATTTAGGCAGAGTGGGGAAGTACGCATGGGGAGCGGCAGCGCTTACCTTCCTCTTCGAGTCGCTCAGCACCACAGACCGACGGACAATGCTGGGCGGCTTCTCGCCTTTCCTACAGGTAAATGCTGAACTCTAGATGCTTTCTATATGATTATGATTATGCAAAATGCAAATGATGCAATTTACTGACACTCGACCTTAAATAAAGATCTGGAGCTTCGTGTACCTCCCAGGGATTGGGCGAGGTAGTCAGCTACATCCTGAGCGGATCCCCATCGTGAGACGGTGGGTTGTCGCGAGGGATAGTGGATCGATCAACCGGCTGACCCGAGCCATCCAGGATGATCTCGACTCATTCCCGCACACAGCGGTAAGCTCTGGACTTAAACCTCCTATATGCTTCTAAATGGTGCAAAAAATGCTTTCTAAATGCCCATGAATGATTTTTGAATGAATTAACATGACCTTTTCAGGTGAGATGGACCCCATACCGGGATGAGGGCTACGAGGGGCAGCCTTGGGTGAAGGCGTCCCTAGCCTACAGTGGGCGAGACATATGACTTCACTGCATCAACGTGATCGAGCCCCTGCACTACCGGTTGATCCTGAGGACTCGGGGACTACACCAGCCAGAGGTGACCTTCCCCCGCCGTGACAATGAATGCCGGGGCAAGTCTTCGAAGGGCATTAGCGGTGATGTCGACTGGTGCGCCCGAAAGGCCAAATATGTGCATGATTGGAACAAAAGAGGCCGAGTGGTGAAAGACCGGGCGGACAGCGACGAGACATACCTCAAGGCTTTCTCACATCGGTATGGCGACCAGGTGTTCAGAGGCACTCGACGGCCAGTATGAACTTCTAAACTCAAAACTCTGTCTATTTAAATTAATGCTTCTATATGCACTGACACATGCTTTCTAAATGCAGCTAGACCCACAGGGAAGAATAGCCGAGCTCGAGGGACTCCTTCATGCCACCATCTAACAGCGGGACGAGTATCAGGCTTCCTTAGAACTTTTAGTGAGTTTCTACACTTAAGATTTAAATGCTTATGATGCAAATGGCTAACTTTGACTTCTAAATGCAGCGGGCCGAGGGAGCCCAGAGGACTGGACCAGATGCACCATCCTCCTCTTCACAACCTGCCGGGGGACGGGTTGAGAGAGATGCAGAGTTTACCCGAGTGGTAGCTCGAGCCGAGGAGGCGCAGGCCACCCTCGCGGAGCGGGTAAGAATCTAAATCCTTATGCTTTTTTCTAGACTTAAATGCCTAATAGACTGACCATGATAAAATGCAAAATGCAGGCGAGAGAACTGACCGCGGTTTTGGCTGAGATAGAGCGAGCTCGACCAGAGACCGATCGGACCCGAGCAGAACTAGACCGTTCCCAAGCTGAAGCAGGGCGTCTTCAGGCAGAGGTGGCCCGACTGAGTGGAGAATTGGAGCGGGCAGCCACCCAGACTGCAGACCTTGATAGATACCAGATCGAGGCTCGGGCGGCGCGACTCCAGGTGCATGACTTAAAGATAGAACTCCGGGCCGTGGAGCGAACATTCCGGACGATCAGTCGGGGGCCTGTGCTGAGTGCATCCCGGAGTGCTGCAGTGGGAGGCACACGAAGTGGAGTACCGAGCGGATCGGTAGGAAACTACCTGGCTAGTTCTTCCGATCGGCGGAGGAACGAGGAGGCGGATCGAAGATGATCACGAGAGAAGGAGCATAGTGCCATGGAACCGCCAGCCAAGCGACAGGAGGGTGCTGGTGATAGTGACGGCCCGGGAGATAGACCGGCCGAGTGACGTATATTTTTTCCTCTTTTTTTGACTCCCACACTTGTACATGACTTAAGTGAATGAAATGGAATGAAAATATTTTTGTGTTTTTATTATTATTTTATGTGTATGAATGGATGGATGAATGCGAGTATGGATGTGTGAATGAATGGGTGAAAATAAATGCGTGGATGAAAATGTAAATGAATGGGGATAAAGTGTAAGACCGACATGTCAGACCAAAGGGAGAAGGGAAAGAACAGAAACCTGCAGCAGAAGGTGTAACGGTCTAGTGTAGGAGCGTCAGACCCATGTAACGCACCAAGATCAGGCTGTCAGAGACGACAGAGGGTGGACTAAAAATTGTATAGCAGGAAATGTGACGGTCCACTGATGGAGCGTCAGAATCAGGTGACAGGCATAGACTAGACCGTCAGACATGATAGAACGATATTGGGCTAAAAAAGTGCAGTAGGAAATGTGACGGTCTAGAGATGGAGCGTCAGGGATCTGTGGCGGTCCAATATTAGACCGTCAGACATGACAGAGCGAGATTGAGCTAAAGACGTGTAGCAGGAAATGTGACGGTCCAGAGATGGAGCGTCAGAGCTACGTGACGGTCTTACGATAGACCGTCAGAGAATGAACTGTACTCCGAGATGGATTCTGCCGTGAGAGCCCAACCTCGAGACAAGAAGACCTTAATCCATACTAGAACCCTCCTAGGCTTAAGATAAGGCTTTCTAACCCCAATCTTATCGTTCTAGCACCACAATCAAGCCTTTATAAACTAGGAACAAGCCCAAAAATCGTAGCTTTCACTAATTCTCTGCTACAAGGGTTGAAAACTCTATCAAAGGGCGAGCAACATCATGAAGAGAAGCTTCGAAGTGATGGACATGGAGGAGAGAGTCTACACCAGCCCTAAAGCAGCCAAGAAAGAGCATGGGGAACTACAAAGGTTGACATCCATTCCCAAGCATCTGAGTTCAAGTGCCCAAAGAGTGGTAAGTTCCAATTGACTCCAAAAGTTCATCAATTTCTGCACTTTTCTATACCACTCATGATTCTTCTTTCTTCTTCTTCTTCTTTCTCTAGCCTCTTCTCTTCCTGGTCCAAGGTGTTACTCCAACTTAAAGTGGGTGGCTCCCATGGTTAAAGAACTCCCTTTAGAAGTCTTATCCATCCTTAGGGCATGGCACCTCCAACCTTTGTTAGTTTTGGCCAAGAACTTCCAGAAATTGTCTTTAGATTGGGCAAGCATTTCAGCCCTTATAGAGTTATGGCATCCACAAACACACCTTCCTCTTCCCTTCCTTTGAAGCTACAGTCCTATTGGAGGAGGTAGAGACATACCTAGCCCTTCCTAAGACTAAAGTAGGGGATGAAGATCTAGTGTGCCATACGGTCGAGCCTATTGACCCATCCTTGATCTTAAGTGATTTCATACACAACCCGAAGGACCATGATCAGCTCAAACCATATTCACTTGATACCCATGGCTCAATGGATAGTCTCTCATTGTAAGAACAAGTGGGAGAGACATGAAGCCATAGCCAAAGCCGTGTCAATTTGCTTGTGCGGAGTCTTCCTTTTTACTACCACTGACCACCTCCTATATATCCAAAACCTTAGCATCATCAGCGGATTGTTGCGGGGTTTGTCTATTTCTCAAGCGGTCCTTTCATTCCTTTATGAAGGACTTAGTTCAGCTTGCTTAGGAGGACTTCTTTTTGGCTCAATGATACTCCTTGAGTGTTGGATGGGCGTGAGAATCAAATTCCAACCCAAGGAGGACATACCTTCAGCCAACCGTATCTTGGGGAGCCACCCCTTGTTCTTTATTGGACGGCGGACAAGAAAACACGAAATGAATGGCGCCTCTTCCTCAACACTTTACCAATAGAGAAGTTCATGATGCGACCAAGAGTTCTGCGGAGCACCTTGCTTAGAGTACCACGGTGATCAGGCCTTGATCTACAGTCAGTGGGGAACACTACCTTGGCGATCTACAACCCGCACTGGTGCTATCTTCAAATTGGGCTACCCTGAACTGAAGTTCCTGCACTATCACACTACCCTCCCCTTCTAGCAAGGAAGATGGGGACCGAGGAAGATGAGAGAGCGATCCGGAGTGCACTGACCATGTGGGAAGTCAGCAAAGTGCGCCCGTGGCAAGAAGAAGTGGAAGAAGACGACGAGGGATGCCGTAGCTACGTGAAAGAATTGTGCAAGATCCACCCTCTCGCGGATAGAAAATTGAATGTAGCTTGAGATTTCTTATGATGTTTCTGAACTTGAAGTTTTATCAATCAGTTTTATGTATTATTGAACTTAATGGAATGATGTAGAAGTGCCTTATTTGATGGAATCATGAGTTTGTTGCTTGGACTTGGGCTGAAAGTAGAGTTCCTGGAGTCTGTAACGGTCCGACATAGGGTCGTCACATCCGTCTGACGGTCTTACGATGAGCCGTCAGAAGGAGTGAACTCAGAAAAGTGAGTTTCTGATCTCCGTGGAATGTAACGGTCATAGACAGACCGTTAGAGGGAAGTGACGGTCGACCGCGGACGCGTCAGGGTGTTTGCTGAGGATGAATGGATTTCAAAGTTCAGAAGGTTGTGACGGTCGAAGGGTGACCGTTACAAGGCTGTGACGGTCTGACGCTGATGCGTTACAGACCTAAACCTGGAAATTTTCAATCTTGGGCTTGAACCTGCGTTCTGCACACACTTAGACAAGAAACAAGTTAGATCTGTTCTTAGACTCAACCCCTTGCCTAAAGTAAGTTAGAATTTGACCATTTCTTGATATTTGGTCAAGGGGTGGAGCCTTATTACATAGGCGAAGAATATGAGAAATAAATGCAATGCATGCAATGCATATGATGGTATTTTTAGGAATTTTTGCAATCATTCGGATTTTTGTGAGTTTTCAAAAATATCTGATGTTTTTGGATTTCAGAATATATGTTTTTTTTTTATTTTTGAAATATATGATTTTTGTTTGGATTTTGAAATATATGATTTTTTTATTTTGAAATATATGATTTTTGTTTGGGTTTTGAAATATATGATTTTTTTTGATTTTGAAATATATGATTTTTTTTTGATTTTGAAATATATGATTTTTGTTTGATTTTGAATATATGATTTTTTTTTTGGATTTTGACATACCAGTGCCTCCCTAGGAATGAGGGTCCTCCCAATTCCGTTCAGAGTTCCCGAGGTTGGCGTGTAATGGGGGTGACAATCCCTGGCCAGGGCCTAACTCGCGTAACGGTATCTCTGCCAAGGCCATACCCAGGGTACTTGTCTTAGTTCTGAAAAGGAAAAAAAGAATACGGAGATAAGCTTAGGCCAGATATAGAAGTTTTTAGGACTTGAGTTCCTCTCCAGTCAACCCATTCAGAGACTTGGTCTGTTGTGCTGGGGCTTTTGTGTCCATCATCGAACCTTTATCCACTCTAGGCACGTATATGACCGGGCTCAAAACGTCCCGCGGGGAAACTATACTGCCACTCTTGCCATGCCTAGCTTTCATTATTTTCCTCTTTTGGAGCTTTGGAATTGATAATCAATGGACTTTCGAGATAGACTTTTGCTTTTGTCAAGAAGATTAGTCCTTTTCTTTACTTTTTCCTTTCTTCTCACAGCGTCAGGTCATAACGGACTGCCCCTATTTGAGACCTCCTCTCGTCAAGGCGCCTAGATCGGTTGTCGCCTCCTTATTCACCTCTTGCCCCTGGATTCAGCCGAAGAAAGAGACGGACAGGGACTTTTGACTTTCCCCCCAGAGCATGGCCAAGGAGAAATGTTGTCTACAAAGTGGGAAACCTGACCAGGGACGTCGTGTAGTGTGTGATTGCCGTACTCGGGGTCCTCTTCCTCGCAAGGAAGGGAACAGATACCTCGCTATCGGGGTGGCACTGGTTTAGATTCTAAGGAAAGAAATGCTTAAGGTATAACCCATTCCAAGCGTGAGAGAGCTCCTCACCTTCTGCGTTCACTAAGCGATAAGCATTCCTTGGATAAGCCTCTTTTACAACGAACGACCCTTCCCAGTTAGGTTGCAATTTAGACCTAGGACCTGCAGACCGAATGAATTTGCGTTTCAAAATAATATCACCTTTTTGAAATTTGCACTCAATTACCTTCTTTTGAAAATAACGCGAAACTCTCTTTTGATAAACAGATACGTGATCAGCCGCATTCATCCTCTTCTCGTCTAAGAGTTCCAGCTGGACGAGCAACGCCTCTCGACGTTCATCAAGATTAAGTTCCTTATCGAGCTACACCCTTAGGGAAGGGATCAAAATCTCATGTGGGAGTACCACCTCCATCCCGTAAGTGAGAGCATAGGGAGTTTGCCCCGTAGGAGTACGAACGGAGGTGCGGTAAGCCCATAGAGCTTCCACTAATCTTTCTGGCCAATCAGAAAACTTATGAGATTCACATGTTTTCTTTATGATTTTGAGAAGGGTTTTGTTAGTGGATTCGGCCAGGCCGTTGCCTTATGGGTAATATGGAGATGAGTGATGCAATGTGATATTGAACTTCTTACATAGGTCCTTGAGCTCTTGAGAGACGAATTGGGTCCGTTATCGGTGACGATGCTGCTTGGTACTCCGAACCGCGAGATAATGTTCTTCATGATGAAGCGGCACACCGTGGTAACTTTAATCTCTGCGTACGCTTTGGCTTCAGCCCACTTGGTGAAGTACTCAGTGGTGATAAGTGATGCGGGACGGACCACGGACTCGACTCCAATTAGGAATGCAACCCTCGGACTCTAAACAAGATCGCGATCGTCCCTTTTTGATGGAAGCGTCGGATGTGCGCGGTTGACAAACCGACAAGAGCTAGGGTGATCAATTCTCTCTTGTGCCCGGATCGGGTCACAGGACGGTCTCGCTCTCTCTCGCAGTAGCGGTAATGTAAAAATATGAAGCGAGATAATTACCCTATCATGCTCTCTAGCAGCGGCATATGAAATATATACGAATAAAGTAAGTTGCCGAGCAAGGGAGAGAACACGATACCTCCACGCTCCCGGCGTGGGGAAGACGATCACGGCCGAATTCGGTAACTCCCGGTAATACTAATGAATTAAATTACAGTAATGAAATATCACCCACTCCACGCAGGGAGGTAAAGGGCTACACAAGTGGGCCCGGGAGGACCGATCTCGGGTTGACGGGCTGCACTTGATCACCCCGTCGGCGCGGTTCGGACGGCGTATGCTGCTGGTTGTGGGGCCCACGCGCTGGTCGGTGGGCCTGTGTGGGACCGGAGTGGCACCACTGTGGTGGGGACGCATGGGGAAGCGCTTCCTGGGATGGCGGCGCGCTGGTTCACCGGCCGGAGGCCGGGCGGCTCCGATCGGCACTGGTCGGAAAGAGTGCCCACAGATCTGCTGCTTCTATTTTCAGGCGCGCGCTCCGGCGAGATCGGCTGCTGCGATCAATTCTGATGTCGGATCGAAGCACAGGAGATACCGTTGGAAAGCTCTTTCGAAGTCCTTCAATCTAGGACTAGAGAGATGAACTGGATCTGCACGGATCTGGCCTTTGTTGATTTTTGAATTTACTATTGGATAGTTCCCGAAATCTCAGAATAGCAGAGCAGTTTCCTGAGAACTGCCTTTGACTACGGGGTAGACCTCAGATTCAGGCTTTGAGCTCTTCATGAAAGTTATAGAGGGGAAAGAGAGGAAAACGGAAATAATTTTTGTGAAAGGTTTTGTTGAGATTTGGGTGGGGAAAAGTATTTTAGACTGGCGGGTGGTCGGATCTGGACAGAGGTAGGGAGAACTGTAGAGGGATCTGAAAGTGAATTTTAGAAAATAGGTAGAGGCCTGTAGAAATTCCACGAAAATTCTTGGGTGGAGGGGATGGTGGGCAGAACCTCCAGTAATTTTTGGGATTCCATAAAAAATCAAAAAGGGGACCAAGAAGGTGAAACTCAGGGTGGCTGTTGAACAAAAGGCAAAACTGGTGGGTGGAGATGCACGAAAATGGAAAATTATAAAACGGGACTATAATTTTATTTCAATTTTTTTGGAGGGTTATTATGAACCCTAGAACGTACCCTGAAAATATCAGCTCCATAAGATGAGAGAATTGGGAGCTAAAATTCTCGGAGTGGCCTTCTATCTAGCAAGATAGAATATAGACAGAACTTCCGACGGTGGCTCGTGGCGGCTCGATGGCGGCACGAACGGCGGCGGAGGCACCAGAGATGAATTCCAGAAGTAGAGGGAGGAGATAGAAGGGATGAACACTCTATAAATGTAGAGGAGGAGGAGGGAACCAGAGGAGAGAGGAGGGGGGTGCAGCTAGCTTCAAGCATTCACAAAATTTCTTCATTAATCTCTAATGACACTATACATAGGCTTATATAGAGAATGGCAAGGGGTGGGGGGCTGGGAATTTCGTGGGAAATAGACTATTTTCTTCCCTCATGTGGTCAAAAACCCAAAATAAATAAATTACATATGGAGGGGACACTCCTTTGACTATGTAGGTAAGGTAGGTGGCCTCCCTTTGACATTTTCAACCACTTGTCTCCCATGTGTCCAATTGACCTTCTAGATGCCACCTAAGACTTTGACCAGCCCCACATGAACCCATATGGCTTATGTGGACCAATGGGGAAGGAGTGAGGGCCCCCTTGCTGGACCTACTGATATTTTGCATAAAAATCTAAATAATCCAAGGGAATGACACATTGGCTTATAAAGCCTTACAATTGCACATATACTTTCCCAAGGATATAAAAGTAAATAAAAGGACTCAAATGCAAAATAAAAAGTCAGTGCTCGGCGTCGATTCCCATCAGTAAGGATGAAGGATTTTTGCTTGATCTGAGAATTGGGATCACCGAGCGGGCCGACAATGTCGAAAGCCCACATAGAGAACGGCCAAGGAGCAGATAGAGGATGAAGAGATAAAGCTGGAGCATGA
This sequence comes from Amorphophallus konjac, assembly GCA_022559845.1. Lineage (NCBI taxonomy): Eukaryota > Viridiplantae > Streptophyta > Magnoliopsida > Alismatales > Araceae > Amorphophallus > Amorphophallus konjac. The sequence continues at coordinate 40,477,749 of CM040122.1, forward strand.
ATTTTATCAGCATGGAGTTGGCATTTAAGACACCTCTGGACATAGAGGGAGCAATCTTCCTCTAGGGTGGGCCAATAATAGCCCTGCCTAAGGATCTTCTTCGCTAGAACCTGGCCATTAACATGACCTCCACACTCACTATAATGGGCTGCTTCGGCCACCTTCCAAGCTTCATCATCGTCCAAACATCTCATGAGCATCCCGTTAGTAGCACGCCTGTATAGTTCTCCAGCAATGATAGTATACCTTGAGGCGGCTCTTCTTATTGACTTGCGTTGCTCGGCATTTGCCTCTTCCGGGAACGATCTATCTTTGCATAATAACTTAATTTCATGATACCAGGGCAACTCTTCCTCTTCCAGGATCTCCTCTAACTCTGTCAAAGATACTTCTTTTAACTCTTCCTTCTTAGCCCTCATCTCTACAGTTTTCCTAAGGTTGACATACCAAGGATCTTGAAGAGAGGGTGCGTCCAATCTCTGAACGACGATAGTCTCAGTACTCCGACTGAGAGGGAAAGATAGAGAGGAACCGAGGGATGCTAAAGCATCGGCTAGAATGTTCTGAGATCGAGGAGTATGGATGTAGATCAACTTGCGGACTTGCCTAGCAAGGAGCATGACCAAATCTTGATATGGTTTGAGCTTAGGGTTACGGGTGCGGTAAGTGGCAGAACTTGCCGCAGGACGAGCTGAGAATCCCCTATGATATTCAAGTAACGCGGGCCTAGAAGGTAGGCGTGCTTCAATCCAACTAGGAAAGTCTCATACTCGATGATATTGTTGGTAGCAGGAAACTGAAGTTGATAAGCAAAAGGAATCGTCACTCCTTCCGGAGTGAGCAGGACAGCGCCTATCCCTCGGCCCTGAGAATTGAGTGCACCGTCAAAGTGCAGCGACCAGAAGGGATGATGAGTCAGGACAGAGAGATGCTCATCAGGGAAGTCATCCTGAATAGAATCCGTGCAGGGAATCGGGAGATGGGCAAGATGCTCAGCGATGGTGTATCCTTTGACCGCCTTCTGAATGACGAATGTGATATCAAACTGAGATAGGAAACTCTGCCAACGAGCTAACCTACTAGAGAGGACAGGCTTTTCTAAGAGATAGCGGATCGGGTCCATTCTAGAGATCAGCCTAACTGGGTGGGTAAGGAAGTAGTGTTTGAGCTTCTGAGCTACCCACACTAAGGCGGCACAAGTCTTTTCCATAGCGGTGTATTTAGCCTCGGCCGGGTTGAACAACCTGGAGAGGTAATAAGCTGCCCGCTCTTTTCCTTCATCGTCTACTTGTGCTAAGACCGCCCCTAAGGAGTCCTCAATAACTGAGATGTATAGGATTAGGGGTTTCCCAGGGACAGGAGGTTGCAAAATCGGGGGATTGGATAGATATTCCTTTAGGTCCTCATAGGCCTTTTGACAATCTTGATTCCATTCAAATTTGACTCCCGCCTTTAGCAATTCATAAAACGGGCGGCACCTCTGAGAATGTTGGGATATGAATCTTCTGATGAATTGCAATATACCAATCAATCCTCGAAGTTGCGTAATATTCTTTGGCAGAGGCATGTCCATGACGGTCTTTGCTTTATTAGGATCAATCTGGATCCCCCGTTTGCTAACTATAAAGCCTAGCAACTTCCCTGAAGAGACTACAAAAACACACTTCTTCGGATTCATTTTCAGCTTGTACTCCCTAGCTCTCTGCAGCACCTTAGTCAGAATAGAGGGGTGTTCTTCTTTGGTTCTTGACTTCACCAAGATGTCATCCACGTAGGCTTCCATGTCAATGTGCATCATGTCGTGGAAAATGGCCATCATCGCCCTCTGATAGGTGGCACCTACATTCTTCAGACCGAACGGCATAATCACGTAGCAATACGTGCCCCAGGGCGTGGTGAAGGAAGTTTTCTCTTGATCCTCCTGAGCGAGACGAATCTGATTATAGCCTGAGTAGCCGTCCATGAATGACAAAGCTTCATACCCGGGGGTGTTATCGACCAGGACGTCTATGTGAGGCAGCGGGAAATCATCTTTGGGTCATGCTTTATTAAGATCCCTGAAATCGATGCAAATACGCACCTTTCCATCCTTCTTGATAACAGGGACTATGTTCGCCACCCACTGGGGATATAAGACAACTCTAATGAACCTGGCCTTGTATAATTTGTCAACTTCTTCTTTGATCCTTAAGGCCATGTGGGGGTGAAATCTTCTCGACTTCTATTTTACGGGTGTTACCCCTGGTTTAAGTACGAGTCGGTGTTCCACTAAAGAGGGGTCAAGACCCGGCATGTCCTCATAAGACCAGGTGAAAGAATCACTATACTCCCTTAGAACCTTGACTATATCTTCTTACACTTGCGGAGGGAGGTTAGCGACAACAATGATGGGCCTTGGGTCTTCTTCAGTTCCCAAATTTATTTCCTTCGTAGGTTCATCCACTGCCGACGATGGCTCGTCGAATCTCTTTAATCCTTGCGCATACAGATCGGCAGTGTCATCTACGTTGATGTCCTCATCATCAATCGGGTCTTTCTCATCCAAGACTTCATAGACACCGAGTCCATCATCGCTCCACACCCCTTCTACTTTCTCTTCGTCTTCTATCATGATTGCCGTGACGACAAACTCTGGACACTTCAAAAGAGCATGACATCGCTGAGCCAGATCCTGCAAGAACCTATCAGGAATGGATTTGGAAGGACGCGCAAGCAGGCGTGGCTTAAGCTCGGAAGGATTGGACGACCTAGAAGAGGACCCTACTTCTCTAGTTCTAACTGACTCTACTTCCCTAGACTCGACGGACCCTACGCCTAACCTAGGAGAAAGGAAATCTAGTGGAAAGGAAGGAGCAGGGGACTCGTGCCCCTAGGAGGAGGATGGAGACAAGATAGCGTAATCTTCCACCGAAATCTCCGTTTCAAATTTGACGTTTTTTTTGGAGATCAGCAGAGATCATACAGTAGGATGGAGGAGGAGGAAGTTGCATGGGGAGTAAATCAGGGAAGATGCAATCGAAGAATGAATCAGAGGATCGAAACCACATCTCGTGGAGTTGGGTGGTGGGGGAAGGAGGAGTGAATAGAGTTGACAGATCAATGGGTGGGCAGTGCCCACATGCACATGGAACAAACAAGATTTCAGGTGATCTTTCTGTAAAATACGGATCGACCATAATCGGGGGTGAACGGGGAATGGGTTCCAATTGTTGAAATAGAGATGCGAGACGGGAGGGAGACCAAGAAATGATAATGGGCGAGCTCCCCTTCTTCTGTAGATGGCCAAGTGGCTTCGGCTTCCATTGAACAAGCCGCACTTCCTGACTCTTCTTCTGACCATAACTGTCTGGCTCGCTGAATATTCTGGCAAATGACTGACTGAAATCTGGCATATCATCAACAGGCCCTCTTGGTAGCAGAGGTGGACTAGCAACTGTGCAAGCTGTATCTTTCTTTTCTGACTGTACTGGTGGTGGTTTCAGTGTACCCGGCTGGAGGGGTCCTTTTATAAAGTGTTGGCGGTAATCCCATGTAAGTGGCCCTGAGTCTCCCATCATTGAGAGTGCGGACTCTCGATAACCGAGACCTCTCCGGCTCATTTTTCTTTCTTTGGGCACTGGCTTAGTTCGCCCTTGCAACTGCGCACCGAGGTCTCTCCCCGGTTAATAACCCAGCTTCAATATGATATCCCAACCCTTGGAATCTCGGATCTGGGGTTTCACTTTGATATTGACAGGTGTAGCGGCGGGTTTGCGTGGTGCATAAGCCCAAGGGAAATCCAGATCTAGTACAGACATAACGGGCCGGCTGCTGGGCCATAATGTGGGTAGAATCTTCTCTGAAATAACTTTGACTGACTGGACCGTGGATGAGCTTTTTACTTTAACCACCCTCCCTTGAAAAGGGAACTTGAGACATTGGTGCACGGTGGAGGGCACGACACTGAGAGTATCGATCCACGGTCGACCCAGGATAGCTTTGAACATTGGGTCGATGTCCAGCACATAGAATTCAATGGGCATGGTGAGAGGCCCAAGCTCAGCTTGAATAGTAACAATCCCGTGACATGCCCTCCGGGGATTGTCATAAGCAGCTATAGTAGTGGGAGTCGGGCGTAGAAGTTCTTCTGACAGATTGCATGCCCTGAGGGTGCTGAGCGGCCACACATTGATAGATGCCTCTGTATCAACTAACGCCGCATCAATGCTGATTTTATTCAAGATAACAGTGATGCAAAGCGGCATTTGCCGAGCTTCTGGTGGTGCTAGCTCGGTTTCAGTGAAGGTTATAGCTGGTCCCTTAGAAATAGTCACCAATGCCGTAGGTAAACTATCGGCTGCCACGTCTTCACTAACCATCACCTTCTAAAGGAAGTCTCTGAGAGCATCTTGGTGAAGGGTAGATCTTTTGATAAGCTCCAGCACGGATATCTTAGCGGGAACCCGATCCAAGTGATGCAACAGATCGTATTGGGTTCCTGGTAACGGCTCGGCTTCTTCCTGCTCAGCAGCCGGTTGGGAAGACTGGGGATTAGAGGTGGAAGGATAATTACGGTGAAACATGCGCCCGCTCCGCAAGGTGAAGTTTTAGGCTATCGCGGCCTCGGATGGGCTCAAGATAAAGGATTTAGTAGGCCCGGTGGGTTGGATGAGTGGTGCAGAAGAGGGTGTGGTGGAAAGGATGATGGGTGAGGGGTTGGTGGTAGCGGGTGTGAGCGGAACTGGGGATATAAAGGTAGGCGGAGGTGTAATGAGTGGAGGGTTAGATGGAGGTATGGTGATAGCGGGGGTGAGTAATGTGGGAGAGATGGGCGGTGGAGTAGGAATAGATGAAAGGTCAAACGGTGTAGCAGGTGGGGGAGGGTTTTGGTATGCAAGGATGGTAGGAGCGGAAGGAGTGCGAAGTTGTGATGAAGGGCCATAACTTGCGACGTAGAGCTGTCATCATCAAAGGACCACCTGGCATCAAGGGCTGGGGGTTGAACTACATTGACCTGGGTCGGCGCCGGTGGCTGAGGCTGCGGAGCGGGAAGATGGTTCAGCATTGGGTTCTGATGGATCCCCATATCTTGAACCGGCTGCTGTTGCTGTTGCGACTGCTGCTGCGGCTGCAGTGCCTGTTGTTGCTGCACTTGCTACCTCGGCGGCTGCCTTCTTTTCTCTTTAATTTCTGTAATGGCCCTATGTATTTCGGCCCAATCAATCCTTTATCCTTCATGGAGGTCATAGACCAAATCCCTGAACTGAAAACACCCTTCAATAGTATGTCCTGGCTGCCTGTGGAACATACAATACTTTGTCTGATCAACGGCCAGGTTCCAGTTGGGCCGTTCCGGAGGGAGTTGTATAGCACTTACTGACATGAGAGCTGAGAAGATATCCGTGAGGGTTTCTGGCAGGGGTGGGTACTGTGCTCTTTTAGGAGCCAGGCGCTTGTTGTTGTTGTTGTAGCCGTTGGGTGGAGGGACATTATGGTATTGCGAAGGCTGTGGAGGTTGTTGTGGAGCGGTAAAGGTATTTTGTGGAGTGGCAAAGGTAGGCGGAGGGTTTTGTGGAATGGTTGGGAAGTTTTGTGGAGCGGAGTTTTACGGAGTGCGGGGGTTTTGTGGGAAGCGAAAAGGTACGACTTGGAAAGGGAAGTTAACGGCTTGAACTTGTTCATTGGTCTGAACCCCCTCGGTGACAGGCCCTTGAGGTTTCTTATGGCATTTTGGCTTCTGGTTCTCAAAGAGCGAGTGGATGGGGGAGTCTTTGAACTGTGTTTGAATGAACCGCGCCCGGCTATAAAGTTGGTGCATGTTGGCTATATCATTCATCGCCAAGATGTTTCGGAAGGTCGGGGTAGCATTGAAAATAAGTAGCTTGACCTTCTCTTCCTCCGGAATATGACCTGGCACCCTGGCGGCCATCTACCTCCATCTGTCAGCGTAAGTTGCAAACTCCTTATCCGGCTTCATTTTCTCGGGCACCAAGTCTGTGAAAGAATATTCTGGACCGACCCTGTCTTGAAACCGTTGGATGAACTTGTCTTTCACTATTTTGAAGCTCTCAGTATCCTCTAGCGGCAGGGAATAGAACCATTCCAGTGCAACGCCATCCAATGATCGGCGGAACAAATACGCCATGAGGCGATCATCATACTGAAATTGGGCCGATTCATATAAAAAGTCCCTCACATGAATAAAGGGATTACCGTTCCCATCATACTTGCGGTAATTAGGGAGCTCGGACTGCGGAGGGAATCAGATGTTTTGGAAGCTGGGGACTGGAACATCTGCCAAGGATTGTGGGCCAACCCATTTTTGGAGGAAATCAATCAGTTGTTGCATAGTGGCCCACTTATCAAGTAGTTCCTGCTCCCTGGATGGAGTAGGGGTAGTGAGAGACGAAGGTTGAAATTGAGGAGCAGAAGGTTGGTCTGTTGTAGGAGGTGAAAGCCCATAAGAAGGAGTAGAAGGATGGTCTGTTGTAGGAGGTGAAAGCCCATAAGAAGGAGCAGAAGGATAAACAGCCAAGGTAGGGAGCCCATAAGAAGGATATTGGGTCGAAGATGGACCCGGATTAGAATGGACTTGGGCAACCCCTTGCTGAGGGCGCAGGAAATCTGAAAGGCCAACAAGGACTTGTGGCACCGATGGGCTAGGCATGTGGTGATCCACCTGGATAAAAGAAGGGAGAGTAGACTTTCCCTTATCAGAAAATTGCTGGGCCGAAGTGGAAGATTGGCCCGTTTCCATACCAGAAAAGGTGATGGTTCGAGGTTAGACCAGAGTAAGATCAATTGGAGTGGGCTGGATGGAGGGCCCACCAACTCTAGATTGGTCGATGGAAAGATTAGATTGGCCTTGCGCAATCGTGGGATGTGGGGTATTAGACCCCTGCATGGCCTGATAGACAGCCTGGAGTTAGGCCGGGTCCAACTGGGCCATCATTTGGAGAATGGAGCCAGCATAAGGAGAAGAGAAGGAAGGAGTGGTTTGGCCGCCCTCCATAGGGACGGAGGATGGAAGAGGAACGGACCCCTCTCCAGACGAGAATGAGATAACCCTAGGGGGGTTTTCAAGAAGCCCTTGAGGAAGAGAATCCTCTTAGGAACAGGGAGGATTGAAAGAAGCCATGATGGGTTCGAAGAGCGGATTGGAGTAGAATTTGGAGAAGGAATTGACCCTAGGAGATGACTCTAATGGACGAAGACAACTCCACATGCAACGGAAAACCTTGGACAAAATGCAAACAACACACAACAAACACACAATGAGTGATCAAACTTAGATAACTTTGACAAAGATGAAAGCGGAAACGAGATGACAACACTCAAATTCAACCAAGTTATTTAGATGATGCAACAAGATTTTTATGATTTCTTCCTTTAGGAACCTTAGTGATTTGATTAGGATGTGCTCTCCACAAGTAGGTTCCTAATAGGAAAGGATGTGTGGCTTGGTTGACTCTAAATGTAATCACTCCTTCACCTATGCAATCCTAGACACGGGGTAGGAAAGGTACAACCGGCCCGGTGTCCGTGTGGGAATCCACGGCTCACAGGGACTTATGGAGGTCCCTGATGTGTTTTCCTAGTCGGCCCCAAGGGATATGGAGACGAGAGGTCCACGCACCAAGGTAGGAGAATGCAATCTAATGTATGAAAATATGCATGAACCTATGTGCATCGGGGTGCATGCAAATTCTAGCCTAGAATCTAACAATCAAATATGCACACAATGATATGAATATGTGAACCAACCAAGGAGGAGACCAAATAGCACCCAAGCATGAAAATCACAGCACAAACTGCGGAAGTAAACTACACCTGAAGATGCGTACCTATCTGGAATATGTGACGGTCTAGGAGACCTGCGTCAGAAGAGTGTGACGGTCGAATACTAGGCCGTAACAGCAATGTAACGCATTCGCAGGAGACCGTCAGATGAACCAGAGAACTAGAAACAGCAGAGAAATAGAAGGAAAATCCGGGGAAAAACCAGAGCAACAAGGGCAAACAAAGGGAAGCAGGTTTAACAGAGATTCAAAGCACGATTGGCACTAGATGCCCCACCGTGATCGCCAAAAAATTATTGATTTTAATGTGTCCCTTCTTTTGCAAGATGGGATATGATGCCAACTATGAGCAAATAATGAGCCAAGTAATGAAGTCAATCAACCTATGAACATGCGAATCATGCACCTAGGCAACCAACACATGCTCTAGCATGGGCATGCTTTCTCAATCAAGACTAAGCTAAGCCAATAAAGAAAAACACACGCCAGGGCGTGGAATAAGGAATAAAAGAAAGCACACCGTATAGGTGGAACAAGCCAAGTAAAGAAGAGATATGATGAAAGAGAAAGCTAATGCCCAAACTAAGGAAAGATGCGATCGCCACCAAGGTAGAAACAAGTCAAAGACCTGATAAATACCTTGGAATAGGAGGATGATGCACCCGCCCACGGGAGAGAGAACAACCAGGAAACTGCAGCTCCGTCAGATGTAACGGTCGAAGGAAGGTGTGCCATAGCAAGTGTGACGGTCTTACGATAGACCGCTACAACACTCTAACGCGAGAGCTTCTGCAGAATAAGAAGTTGGGGATCTTTTGATCTCCAAGCTTTCTAGCCGGCCAGAGAGCTTGGGCCTCGTGATATGGATTCTGTAAACTGAACTTTGGAAGTAGATGGACGTGGAAAGTAGCTCTCCTTGGTTGGTTCTAGCTCCAAGATGCGGTAGCACTTCGACGCAAACTCCAGATGTCTCCTCCTCAAGCCATGAAGTCAAGGGTTCTATTTATAGACCCTCAAAGTCTAGGTTCGAGTATAGAATAATCCAGCTAGAAAGTAGGACGTTTCTTAGCAAACTCTTGAAGATAATACTCCCAAGAGTCCACAGAATCAAACGGAAGCTTCTTTGGATGAGTATCGAGAGAGAAACCAAAGAATCAAACTCTTCATTCGATCACGGAATAGTAGAGCAAAGGCCGGGCTTGGCAGGACTCTCTGTTGGATGTAACGGTCGCACGATAGACCGCCACACTGATGTAACGCCCCAGGGAGGGACCGTCACACAACCCTATCCTCTATAAGATAAGATCAACGGGAGAAGTTTGCAAACTCAGGACTCTGAAGGAATGTAACGGTCACGGGTAGACGCGTCACAACCAATGTAACGGCTGCACGATAAACCGTCACACTCAACGGATAGGCAAAAAGATAAGCTTGAAAGGAAGCCCCAAGCTTAAGGACTCTGGAAGGATGTAACGCACTAGGGTAGATGCGTTAGAGCACTGTAACGCCCCTATGATGGACCGTTAGAGATAATAAAGTTCAAAAAATGAGAGCTTGCCAAGCTTCATCTAGCGGAAATGGATAAGGAACCAGACCCAACCAAGGAGATATGACTCACGAAATAGACCTCAAATTGACCAAGAAGGCTCAATAAAGGTGAACAACTCAGAGCATCATATAGAATGAACAAGGAGATGACCCGACTTATTGGTCATAAAATAGGTGTCACCACCTCCCCAGGCTTTCTCAACCTAACGGCCAATCCGAAGATTAAACTGATGAGGGCATCCCTTGCCTCTCCACATTTTCTCCGGACTCGGATTGTTCGTCGACAAGCGCGATTATGTTAGTCATGTATTTTTGAGTCTAGTCATATAATTTTCACATTTTATTTGAGTCAATATCATGTAATTTTCCCTTTATTTGAGTCATGTACCTAGGTTAGTGAGTCATTTTCCTAAGTATTGTGTCATTAGGTTAGTTTGCTAGGCTAGTGGGCCCAATTCATTGGGCTTGGCCCAAGGGCACCCCTATCCCTTCGGTTATTTGTCATTGAGTCAAATGTCAGGGATTTTTGTAGAAATGTGGGTTGCCTATATATAGGACCCCACTCCCCTCATTTTGAAGTAATGAACAATTGAATAAAAATTGAAATCCACTTCCAAATCCCACTAGATCTCTCTCTCTCTCACTCTCTCTCTCTCTAAGGGGTCCCCCCCTCTCTCTCTCTCCCCCTCCACCCAAATTTTTGGAATTTTCTCTCTCCTCCCCATTCACCCCTCATTAAGACCTCTCCCCTTCCCCATACACCCATTTAACTCCCCCCCAACCCAAGGTGGCATCCTCCAATCCACACCCCACCTCCCAACCCCCAACTACCCCACTCTCCTTCCCAAAGCAACCCACCAGCTTCCCAATGCTAAATTAGCTTCACCCAAAGCCCAATTTCGAATTTCCCTCCCATCTCCCACCCCCTTAGCTCCCTTGGCCGCCCAAATCCAACCCCAAACCCAGCCAAGGTCGCCCCCCACCACCACCCCTCCATTCATACCCATTTCTTTTGCAGGTCAAACTCTGGTTGCAGGCAGCAGGTTGGCCGTAGCTTGAAGCGGCCACCACGTCATCCTCCCTACGAATCTGAAGGCCCAAGAGGTACCGTTGGAAGCGTCTTCGAGTCATCTTCGCAACGGTTGTGGTTTCGTCTGGATCCAAGCTTCGAGCTGGCCGTGAGAGCATTTCTCCCCCGACTGTGCGCAGCTTCCCTAGCAGAGCACCTGAGTCGGAGTTGAAGCTCTACAGCGGCCAACCTCCTGGGAATCAGGGCAGGAGTTCTTCATCAAAACTCTTCTCCTCTGAGTCCTCTTTCATCTCCAAAAGGCAGGGCATCAATCGGCTTCCAGAACCCCTAGTTCTCATTTTCCTCGTCCAAGTGCGCGGACTGCTCCTACGGATCCAGGTTCGACCTGCACCCACTCATCCGATGACGGCTCTCTTCTCCAACCTCCGATTGCAACTCCGTCAGCTCCTACTCAAAGCTACTCCGACCACGGAAGCGTCACCGCCAGTATCGCTTCAATCGGAGTTCAGGAGAGCCCGCAGCACCTTCTGCAACCAACTGCATCTTTTCTGTTTCCATCCGAGGTAGATAGAGGGGTCCTGTTCCAGGCTCTGCCACGATCAGCACAGAGTTCTTGAGCCTCCCCAAAAATTCAGGCATCATCCTCTTTCAGTTGGGAAACTTTTGGCGCAGGTTTCGTCAAGATCTGAGCTCTGTGGAATTTGTGGCAGTGACATCACCGGCCCCCTGTCCAACAATTCTGAAGGTTGGCAGAACCGGCGGGGATCGGCAAATCGGGTTTCCTTAGCATAAGTCCCCACCCCGCTTGGCCGGCTGAAGGCCCCTCCCTGCGTGGAGGTAGTATTGGATGTAATAAGATTAATCCCCACCCCAAGATCACCCCTCCTGCGAGAGATGTAGTGATGTAATCTTTCCATTTCAGGTTGAAGTGACACCGACGCGGCGTGCGGGTGCATACCCTCGCCTCCCCGCTCGCCCCCGTCTCCGGCCGGAGTCGGCGTCTTCACGCCGGCTAGGTGAGCTCCTGAACATCTCTCATTGCTGTAATGGACTTGCTTAGCTTAGTATTGCTATAATTACTCCGTCGGCGGTACGAGAGTGTCCGATTTTAAATTGCTATCCAAATTGAGTGACCACCGCGGGCGAGTTGTGAGAGCATCCACTTAACCCACACCCTTGGTGTGTTGGCCGCCCATGATTTGGGCATCCTAGGCCCATTTGGGGTTCTCCCCAAGCTAGCCAACCATTGGAGCCTCAAGGTCCCGCCTCGGACCCTCTCCAACATCGCCTAGTCGCCATCGGGCACTAGTGTGCGCCATATGGGTGAGCTCGCTAGTGTGAGTCCGCTGCTCAAACTTGAATGCTTATAAAATAGGTCCATAGGTGGTGTCACATCAAGTGGTATCAGAGCAAGTTCACAACTTGTCTCTATCAAGTTGGTCCTAGGGCATGTCTATGCATTTAGAGTCTTCAAGTGCATCACTCTTGTCCCCTAGTATGGCCACCTCATATCGACCTTACCAATCGGCCCACTCCATAAGTCCAAGCCACCAAGAGATGCCTACCACTAACACCCATAACTTCCCTGGCCATGTCAACTACTTCATGAAAGTCTTGACCTATGCCAATGAGCGGCTTGATAACATATCGCGCCGACTCAACCAACTTGGAGAAAATAGGCCCGCCCCAAGGACGGACGATAGGATGGTCCCTTTCCCACTTCCCACCTTTGATGGAACCTCTCCTAGAGAATATTTAGATTGGGAAGCTACAATGGACCAATACTTCACTTGGTATCATATGTCCGAGAATGAAAAGGCATTGGTTGCCAAAATGCAACTTACCAAACGGGCAGAAACTTATTGGATGCAAATTGAAGGCTTAAGGATAATTAGAAGGGAAGCTCCCCTCACAACATGGGGGGACATGAAGGAACAACTTAGGGCTAGATATGTTTTTCCCTCATACTCAAATCACCAAGACCTAAGGAGCACATCAACTCCTTCATCCCCACCTTACCAACCCATGACCATAATTCCCCATTCCATATCACTTCCCACATATCCTACCCCAACCACCACACCAGCACCTTACCTACAAACTACCACCACAACCATATGTCCACAAACCCAATTGGACCCCGTGTCCACCCATCCACCGAGGCCCATAATAGCCACCACCCCCAAACCCAAAACCCCTCACCAAACCCGTACCCTACAAGCCCCCACCACAAACCCACCATCATCCCCAAAAAGGGACACATCTCCCAAAATAAATCAACCCAAAATCTCTCACCCAACCCACCTCCCGCTTCCTACACCAATCTTTCCCCAACCTAGACCTCCTCTACTTCCCCTTCCTATCCCAACCCAAGCCCATGCTTGTTCACCACCTCAAGTGTGTCATACGCTAGCTATCACCAAACCACCCACCATAGATCCCCCTACTCCATTAGCAATAGAAGTTGCAACCCACCCACCCACCCAAGTGGAGAAGGATGCCCATCCGAATCCACCTCCCAACATAGAGGAAATCCAAAGGCCAAACAACTCACGCACCTTTAGCCTAGCTCCTCTAGAGACACCCAACCTCACCATAGATAAGTCCATACTCCAATGGCTCAAGAAAGGTCTCACCATTCCTAGTTCACAACCATGCCACCTACCCATGGGATATCAATCCCAACTCATTCCCATTCAGCCACATGTCACTTATCAAACTTCCTATTGTGTGGAAGATTTGGGAAACTTAGTGAACTACCTACATTGGCAAATTCAATTGACCAATATGCTAGCCATGAGGCCGTCCATGACTAACACCATTAGCCTAGCATATCCAACCATTGGCTCCATCACTTCCATCTACACTAATGGCCAAGTTACTAGTGAGATCATCCTCCTTCTTCCCATGGAGGAAGAACCTATCCTATTCCACTCCCCAACCATAGAGATCCCAAGTGCTTTGATCGGCCAACCCATTAGCAACTTTGGCCCAATTATTGAGGAGGAGGACTCACCATTCGAGGACCTTGAGAGCATAGAGTACCCCTACCAAGGTGACCCTTACCATGATCCCTTTAACCCTTTTCTATGGGAGCCTAGATCTCCATGTAACCCACTCACCTTATTCACCACCCACCCTTTCCTACCCCCACCCACCATGTTGGGCCAAGCCCACCTCATCCATGACCCAGGTTACACCATAGGAATCATGACCTTAGGCAACACCCGCCTAGAGATCAAGAAGGTGCCCCACCCTATATCCACCTACCTAGATCCCTTCGACCCTTTTGAGTGGAAGCTCAAAGACCACCCCACCATCCCACATGAGGAAGTCATCTTTGGGAAAGGAATTCATATGTCTTGACACATCACACCACTTGGCATGATTAGTCCGTCGGGTACATTCATCCATATCACCCACATGTCAAGAAGAAAACATGAGTGGTCAATATTTGGTTATAATGGTCCACCATCATTCATCATAAATCTCAAGCATGTTAGGAGCATTCATGGATGTCCGGGTCCTCCAACATTCATCACACTCACTCACAAGAGGGACACCTATGGATGCCCCGGTCCTCCCAAATCCTTCAAAGTCTTCATAAAATCAATGCATGATAGGTCTATATGTGGTTGTCCTGGACCCCCTTTGCATACCATACATTGTCAACTCACACCGCATCATAGTACATGGCATATGCATTCAAGCAAGTATCAAGCAACAAGCAGTGGGATTCACAAGAAACGAGCATAAACTCCTAAGCACCACTTTGAGTTCCAAGTTGACAACTTGGCGATGATGGCTTTGGAGTGGCTCTACTTTAGGGTCACCTCCAATCTGAGGGCACGAGGACTTGGACCTTGCCAAGTTCCGAGTGGCTTTGGCAACCAAGCTTATGGGTTGAACTTTCAAAAGGGTTTTGGGATTCTCCCCATTTCTCATGTGGCGGATCCAGCACGCTCTAAGGGCACCGCGGTGGATCCTAGTGAGTGCCTCGAACTTACACCTACCCTTGTGAGAGACACCCTCGGAGTGCCACCACAAATAGCCTGAGAGCCCGACGTGAGCACACAGCGGCAATACTAGGCAAGCAAGATCCCATCGCCAGCATGAGGGTATGGCCAAGCCACTTTGTCGAGCTGAAGCGCCGTTCCCCGACTATGGTCGCGGGTTGAGTATGGAGATCGTGGATCACCCAAAGCCGCAGTTCGATGTACTACTTCCCTGGTGGACCCATACTCGACGGGGTCGAGTTTTTCCCACCCCGAGGGTATGATGAGGGCATCCCTTGCCTCTCCACATTTTCTCCGGACTAGGATTGTTCGTCGACAAGCGCCATTATGTTAGTCATGTATTTTTGAGTCTAGTCAGGTAATCTTCACATTTTATTTGAGTCAATATCATGTAATTTTCCCTTTATTTGAGTCATGTACCTAGGTTAGTGAGTCATTTTCCTAAGTATTGTGTCATTAGGTTAGTTTGTTAGGCTAGTGAGCCCAATTCATTGGGCTTGGCCCAAGGGCACCCCTATCCCTTCGGTTATTTGTCATTGAGTCAAATGTCAGGGGCTTTTGTAGAAATGTGGGTTGCCTATATATAGGACCCCATTCCCCTCATTTTGAAGTAATGAACAATTGAATAAAAATTGAAATCCACTTCTAAATCCCACTAGATCTCTCTCTCTCTCTCACTCTCTCTCTCTCTAAGGGGTCCCCCCTCTCTCTCTCTCTCCCCCTCCACCCCAATTTTCAGAATTTTCTCTCTCCTCCCCATTCACCCCTCATTAAGACCTCTCCCCTTCCCCATACACCCATTTAACTCCCCCCCAACCCAAGGTGGCATCCTCCAATCCACACCCCACCTCCCAACCCCCAACTACCCCACTCTCCTTCCCAAAGCAACCCACCAGCTTCCCAATGCTAAATTAGCTTCACCCAAAGCCCAATTTCGAATTTCCCTCCCATCTCCCACCCCCTTAGCTCCCTTGGCCGCCCAAATCCAACCCCAAACCCAGCCAAGGTCGCCCCCCACCACCACCCCTCCATTCATACCCATTTCTTTTGCAGGTCAAACTCTGGTTGCAGGCAGCAGGTTGGCCGTAGCTTGAAGCGGCCACCATGTCATCCTCCCTGCGAATCTGAAGGCCCAAGAGGTATCGTTGGAAGCGTCTTCGAGTCATCTTCGCAACGGTGGTGGTTTCGTCTGGATCCAAGCTCCGAGCTGGCCGTGAGAGCATTTCTCCCCCGACTGTGCGCAGCTTCCCTAGCAGAGCACCTGAGTCGGAGTTGAAGCTCAACAGCGGCCAACCTCCTGGGAATCAGGGCAGGAGTTCTTCATCAAAACTCTTCTCCTCTGAGTCCTCTTTCATATCCAAAAGGCAGGGCATCAATCGGCTTCCAGAACCCCTAGTTCCCATTTTCCTCGTCCAAGTGCGCAGACTGCTCCTGCGGATCTAGGTTCGACCTGCACCCACTCATCTGACGACGGCTCTCTTCTCCGACCTCCGATTGCAACTCCGTCAGCTCCTGCTCAAAGCTACTCCGACTACGGAAGCGTCACCGCCAGTCTTGCCTCAATCGGAGTTCAGGAGAGCCCACAGCACCTTCTGCAACCAACTGCATCTTTTCTGTTCCCATCCGAGGCAGATAGAGGGGTCCTGTTCCAGGCTCTGCCACGATCAGCACAGAGTTCCTGAGCCTCCCAAAAAATTCAGGCATCATCCTCTATCAGATGGGAAACTTTTGGCGCAGGTTTCGTGAAGATCTGAGCTCTGTGGAATTTGTGGCAGTGACATCACCGGCCCCCTGTCCAACAATTCTGAAGGTTGGCAGAACCGGCGGGGATCGGCAAATCGGGTTTCCTTAGCATAAGTCCCCACCCCGCTTGGCCGGCTGAAGGCCCCTCCCTGCGTGGAGGTAGTATTGGATGTAATAAGATTAATCTCCACCCCAAGATCACCCCTCCTGCGAGAGGTGTAGTGGTGTAATCTTTCCATTTCAGGTTGAAGCGACACCGACGCGGCGTGCGGGTGCATACCCTCGCCTCCCCGCTCGCCCCCGTCTCCGGCCGGAGTCGGCATCTTCACGCCGGCTAGGTGAGCTCCTGAACATCTCTCATTGCTGTAATGGACTTGCTTAGCTTAGTATTGCTATAGTTACTCCGTCGGCGGTAAGAGAGTGTCCGATTTTAAATTGCTACCCAAATTGAGTGACCACCGCGGGCGAGTTGTGAGAGCATCCACTTAACCCACACCCTTGGTGTGTTGGCCGCCCATGATTTGGGCATCCTAGGCCCATTTGGGGTTCTCCCCAAGCTAGCCAACCATTGGAGCCTCAAGGTCCCGCCTCGGACCCTCTCCAACATCGCCTAGTCGCCATCGGGCACTAGTGTGCGCCATACGGGTGAGCTCGCTAGTGTGAGTCCGCTGCTCAAACTTGAATGCTTGCAAAATAGGTCCATAGGTGGTGTCACATCATAAACGCGTGAACCTGGATCATCATCATTTTTGTTAAAGGGGAACATCAGATCCTGGAACACGCGAGTAACCAACTGGTTCTCGAGATAATATACTATAGTACCATATAATAATGCAATAAGGGTGATGGGGTTAGAAGGCCATACCTGACTTACCTATGCAGGTGAAACGGCAAGTGAGAGTTTGATGCTGCACATAAAATTGTTAACAAGATTTGCAATGATTATCAAAATTCATCAATTGAATATCAAGAAATAAGAGAAAGATCATTTCTTCAAACATGAACGGTCAAGAATAAAGCACCCAAAGGGAAGAACGGCTAGATATTAGCCGTCTAAATACCTGGAATTCAAACCGACTTAATCAGCATACCATTGGAGACGAACGGTTATATCCAAACCGCTCAAAGGGAAGGACGGTCTAACGATAGACCGTATAACCTCTGCAACTTCGAAAGGCTAAAACCCTTCATCTCTCTCCCTCCACCGTAACCGACAGTGGGAGGGAGGACGAAGGGGGGCAACCCAAACACAACCCGCACTCACCCCTTCTCTCAATCTCTCCCCTTCTCTCACCCTCGCCGTTGATGCGCACGAAGCACCGGGCTTGCCGTGATCGGACGATGGCCGAAGAAAGGACCTCACCGCCACCACTGCCGGATGCTGCCGTGGAGGAGCCCACCGCAGATGCGCCGCCCACCATTGTGGAGGAAGAAGCTGTAGCCGCCCTGCCTGCCGCTGAAGCTGCTGCGGCCGGCCAAGCAGAGAGGGGAGAGGAAGAAGGGCTCACAGCGCCACCGGCGGTGGCGGAGAAGCCAAAAGGACCGACGAGGTTGGCCCTCACCCCCCCCTCTAGCCATTAAACCATGCATGTTAGTCCTAGGGATTTTCCTGTGGGGATTAGGGTGTCTAGGGAGCCGGTCCGGTGGCCCGTGGAGCGCCATCACCAGCGGGGGAAGCCCTCACCGTCGTCGGGGAAGACGATGGTCGAGCGGTTCAAAAAAGACCGTACTAACCATAACACACGGCTCACATAGAGCCGCCCAAAACCCACACGGCCCAGGGGTGGCCGTACAACGCTAGAACCGAAAGAAAGAAAGACGGTGAGAGGTTCACCGTACAAACGACGAACGGACCACATTGGTCCGTTCATCACCTTGCCACCCAGAACAATACGGTCTTCATCAGACCGCCCTACCTCCAAACGGCTCAGGAGTGGCCGCCTAAATCCAAAAAACCAGGGAAAGAACGGTGAATGATAAACCGTTCTACATAAGGACGGCCAATGATGTCCCGTTCAAAACAAGGAACCTCAGGACTGGAACGGCCCATATGAAACCGTTCAGGAGGAAGAGTGGTCCAAAGGAGACCGTCCTTCTGACACAGAGTTGAGCATTGATTGTTTTTATTTATTTATGACATAAAATACCTAAATAAATTACTAAATACATTAAAATGAATGAATGAAATGCAGGGAAAGCGCAGGACCCGCACCTCGTGGCTGCAGGTCCGAGCGGTGTACTTGGCACTGTCGGACTTTCAGCGGGAGCGGTTGGCTGCCATGGGGTTCGCCCCATTCCTGAGCATTGAGGTGTGTCGGTTCGACACGGCTCTGCTCTACGCCTTGCACGACCGCTGGGACCCAGTGAGTCATACGTTCCTCTTCCCGTGGGGGCACATGGTCCCCACGCTGGAGGACGTGGCTAGACTTACTGGCCTTCAAGTGCATGGGCTACCAGTTAGCGGGACCACTTTTCCAGACTACCGGACGATGGCTCGGGGGCTACTGGGCTTAGAGCAGCGGCGCCCCGAGAGGCAGTCGACCCTCCTACCCTGGGCTAGTCTCTAGGACAGCCTGGGATTACGACGGGCGGGAGTTGCAGTTGGTGAGCAGCCGGAGGAGCACCTGCAGCGGCTGGTCGAGCTGGCGCGACCGAGGGTGGCTGCGGAGCCGGGAGCAGAGGCGGACAGAGTGATACGATGATTCCTGATGCTGATGTTCGAGCGACTCCTCTTCTCCACCAGGGCGGACGTGATGAGTTGCCGGTACCTTCCTTTCCTCGAGGAGCTGAGCCACGTGGGCAACTACGCATGGGGAGCAGCAGTCCTTGCGTTCTTGTTCGACACGCTGAGTTCGACGGCCCATCGGATGATGCTCGGGGGCTTCTCCCCCTTACTCCAGGTACGACCCCTATCCTAGACTTAATTATGCAACTCTATATGTTTCCTAAATGATGACACGATGCTGTGATGCAGGTGTGGGCCTACGTACACCTACGTGGGTTAGGCAGAGGCGAGGAGACTCGTTCTGGGCTCCTGCCGAATCGCACGGAGGTGGACAGCACCTCGAGAGATTGTAGCCCTGAGACGACAGTTCCGAGAGCTGCAGGATGACCTAGACGCTCTACCGTTTGCCTCGGTATGCTTCTAAACTTAGACTCTTTTAATTAAATGCAATTCTTATATGATGATGCGACTTTCTATTCCTTGCAGGTACGGTGGACACCTTTCACAGAGGAGGGCCAGGAGGGTCAGCCATGGGTGGTTGGCGCCCTCGCTTTTGCCGGACGAGACGTGTGGCTTCACTACGTGAATGTGGTGGAGCCACTGCACTACAGATTGGTGATGAGGACCATCGGGGTCCATCAGCCCGCGGTGGAGTTCCCGGCGCCTGAGAAGGCGGGGGAGCGTGTGACGAGGACCACTCGGGGCCTGGCGGCAGCATTTGATTGGACGGTGAGGAATGCTACGCAGGTGGCCGGCTGGACAGCTCTTGGGCGAGTGGTGACCGCCCGAGCAGAGAGCGACTCAGCGTACTACACCGCGTACGCTAGACACTACCGGGACCAGGTGTTCCGGGGTGTCCATCGATCTGTACGACTTCTAAACTCAAACTCTACTTATTATGTTTATGCTTTCTATATGATGATGCATTGACACTTGGACTTCTACATGCAGATTGACCCTGAGGGATGACTGGCGGAGCTGCAGGGGCTCCTGCACTCCACCATCAGGGAGCGGGATGAGGCCCGACAGGCCTTGGCCTTACTGGTGAGTTTTCTAAACCCTAAACTCTCTAAATTATGCAAATGCTTATGATTATGACTATGTATGTGACTGACCTGGAGTTTTGGATGCAGCGTGCCGAGGGGGCCCAGCGATAGGGGGCCGATGCTCCTTCTTCTTCTTCTACCCAGACTCCTGCAGATCGGGTCGAGCGGGAGGCCGACTTCACTCGGATGGTAGCGCGGGCCAAGGCCGCCGAGGTGGCGCTCACTGAGAGGGTACGCAAAATCATGACACTTTCCCTTGTTGTTTATGCTTATGAAATGTATGAAATTCAATTGACTGACTATGATATGTGCATGCAGACATCCGAGCTGACCCTTCTTAGAGTCGAGCTAGAGCAGAGCCGGGCAGTGGCTAGGGAGGAGGTGGCCCGTGTACGGGAGGAGGCAGCACAGAGCCGACTAGCCGACACCCTCGAGATAGCCCTCCTGCGAGCGGAGCTAGAGCGACTCCGAGCTGGAGCGGAGGAGCTGGTGCGGGTCCGAGCGGAGCGGGATCGGGCTCTGATCGAGGCGTCCGGGCAGAGTGGAGAGCTACAGGCCTATAAGGAGATGAGCCGGTGATCACGCAGTGGGACCCCGAGCGGCAGCCACGGCACCCACAGCTCTGTGAGGAGTTACTTCACGGGTTCCTCCGGTCACCGGAGGAACGAGGAGGACGAGCAGCGTGACAATGCGACTTCAGCGATGCCTCCACTAAAGAGGCATGAGGGCGGTGGAGACAGTGACGGGGGCCAGGGAGAGCGACAGTCCAGACTTTTGTACTCGGGGCCCGACTTCTGTACATGATATGATATGACAGTGATATGCCTTTCTTTGTTTCGATTTTGTGGATGTATGAAATGTATGAATTCATGCAAATGACTGACACTGACTATGACTACGACACGAGTGAGACGGACACGGGTGAGAGAGTGAGAGAGACGGCACGAGTGAGCGACAGAGTGAGAGAGAGACGACACGAGTGAGTGAGAGAGAGCCGAGTGAGTGAGATGAGGGATGCCAAATGAGTGAGAAGAGGCACGCCAAATGAGTGAGAAGAGGGACACCAATTGAGTGAGAAGTGTGACGCCAACTGAGTGAGAAGAGTGACGGACACGACTACTAGTGACACAGGTGCACAACTGGTTGAATGAAGGCTTCAGATGAGGAGAACGGTTCCCAGTGGGCCACCGAAGGAGACATACGGTCACTCTTTAGACCGTACTGAAGGAAGATAAGCATTCCTCTGACCGCCTGTGGACGCACTAAAATTTGCTTATTCAAGTTGTTCATCTATTGAGTGCGTGGGCGTGCCAGTCACTGAGTGACAATTTATTCGGGCTCCGAAGAGCCCATGGTGCTCTCGATCTGACTCGGTCAGACGATTGTGTGGTTCGTGTCGGGACAAGATCCCATCGTGCCGTAAAGGTCACGACGTCATTTACATCCCCCGTACGAGGGAACACCCTTGATCAATTGCCGAAATTAGGGCCTCATGGCCAAGAAATTAATTGCATGAAAGGTCTATTACGAGGTATTGAAATCCTCACGCGAGGGTGAGAAGAAAAAAAATATTCGCGGCCATGTCGGTCGTGTACTGACCATTTAATGTTCGGACGAATGTCCGGCTCGAGAAAATCACGGTTGTCACGGGAGAACCGGAGCGCATGTACGCCGAGGTACGACAAATCTATTGTTCGGAAGAGCGGAGAATGTTCGGCTGAGCCTCGGTTGGAGCGGTCAAAAACCAATAAATCTATTGGCCCGGTGCAAGAGCAAGCTGCGACCATACTGCGGTGGGCCCCCCGCGGTCGAAACAAGACTTGCATGAGCGTCATTAATATTTCCGGTGCCAAGGGGCAACGAGGGAATATCCCTTGAGTCGGTTGAAAAGCCCTGTGTCTAGGGAAGCGGACGTTCGAAATGTGTCGGTCACTCGGGAGACCGTTTAATATTCGGACGTGTGTCCGGCTTGAGAATATCATAATCGTCGTAGAAGGACCTGGAACATATGTATGCCGTGATACGGCAAATACATTATTCCGAGACACTGAAAACATTCGATTAAATCTCGGTAAGTGTAGCAGGAAACTAGCGAATTTATTAGCCCGGTGCGAGATCGATTCGGGACCATACCGGGGGCGCCTCCCACGGTCCAAACGGGGCTTGCGTGGGCATCATTAATGTTCCCGGTGCCAGAGGGCAACGGGGAAGAGTCCCGGGACTAGATTCCAAAATCAAAACATGTTCGAAGGAAGCGAGCTATAGGCCGAGGGTGTGGGTTAGACAATAACCCTAAACGGGACGGACCCGAGGTCCAAGCACAGCCCACAAAGGCCTTATTGATATTCCCATGTACAGGGTCCAGGGATGACAGGAGCCATCTCGTTCTATTCAGATTTCTGTCGGTCACTTGCGGACCCCTTGATATTCGGACAAGGGTCCATATTGAAGGTGCGACGTAGATAGGAACAACCCCGTACAAATGTATGCCAAGTTTGCGACAATTTCAATGAAAGGGCGGGAACGAATCCCGATAGGGTGAATTCAATTTGACGAGCTATCAGCCCGGAGCAATACTGGGTCACGACCACGTCGGGGTAGGAGCCGTCGGCCATGTTGGTTGCTCACGGGTCTTTTCATGTTCAGACACAGGTCCGTAATAGAAATGCGGCGAAAACTGAGGTGAACCCGTTCAAATGTCTGCCGAACGTGCGGCAATTTTAGTAGTGGCTCGGAAGGGATCCGACCTGAGAAACGAGTCCGGTTTAATCGGAATGTCGGCCCAAGACTAGGTCGGAGCCTGGCCATGTCGGGACAATTCCAAGACTCGGGCCCGGCCTGAGAGGGCGGCATTATTGTTCCTTCTGCGTCGAGTCACGGAGAGAGACAGGGCTGCAATATGGATTTTTACCATTTTTTATCTGGGATTTTTTTTCTTTACCATATAATCTTGTGCTGTTTATTCCCCTTTACGCATTTGTTTCAGATGATTTTTTTTACTTATTATTATTATTATTATCATTATATATATATCTATATTATTTTTTTACAGGTTTTTGTTTATTTACTATGCATTCAGGTTTATTTATTTATCATTATTTTTGTTATTTTTTTTGTTAGTATTATTATCATTATCATTATATATTTTTACATGTTTTTTTGGATGAAGAGTGGGCCGTTTGGGGGGTTAAGCGGGGCTGAAGGAGTGTGCCGGCGAGGACAGCAGGTAGCGTGCCGGCGAGGGTAGCTTGGAGCGTGCCGAGGAACCCCACAGATAGTGTACCGGTGAAGGAAAGGGGGGGTGGCATGCTGATGAAGACATTCCAAAGAGCGCCGGCGAATGGAGGAGAGGAGCGTGCCGGGCTAACTCAAGGTCTGTACATCGTCCGCTAGAGTCTGCACATTATCCATTTGCTACAACTCAAAGTCTGTGCATTGGCTGCTAGCACACACGCAAAGTCTGTACATTGTCCATTTACTGCAACTCAAAGTCTGTACACTGGTTGCTAGCACACACGAAGTCTGTACGTCCCTCAGCCCAAAGTCTATACATTGGCTGGTCGCTGCGACACGAAGTCTGTACATCGGCTGGTTGCTGCACACAAAGTCTGTACATTCATCAACTCAAAGTATGTACATTGTCTATTTGCTGCAACTCAAAGTCTATACATTGGCCGATTACTGCAACACAAAGTATGTACATTCATCAGCCCAAAGTCTATACATTGGCTGCATTCATCAGCTCAAAGTCTATACATTGGCTGGTTCATCGGCTTAAAGTCTATACATTGGCTGGTCACTGCAACACAAAGTCTGTACATTCATCAGCCCAAAGTCTATACATTGGCTGCATTCATCAGCTCAAAGTCTAGACATTGACTGGTCACCGCAACACAAAGTCTGTACATTCATCAGCTCAAAGTCTGCACATTGGCTGGTTCCTGCAATACAATGTCTGTACATCGGCTGGCTGCAGGCACACAAAGTCTATACATTCATCAGCCCAAAGTCCATACATTGGCTGCATTCATCAGCACAAAGTCTGCACATTGGCTGGTTCCTGCAATACAAAGTCTGTACATCGGCTGGCTGCATGCACACAAAGTCTGTACGCCCATCAGGCCAAAGTCTATACACTGGCTGGTTGCTGCAACATCAAGTCTGTACATCGGATGGTTGCATGCATACAAAGTCTATACGTCCATCAGCTCAAAGTATGTACATTGTCTATGCAACCAGCACACAAAGTCTATACATCCTTCAGCTCAAAGTCTGTACATTGTCTATGCAACCAGCACACAAAGTCTATACATCATTCAGCTCAAAGTCTGTACATTTTCCATTTGCTGCAGCTCAAAGTCTATACATTGGCTAGCTCAAAGTCTGTACATTATTGTCACAAGCATATTAGGCCCATGCATTCGTTCACGGCATGTCTGAACATCCATTTCCAATGTATATGCTTCACTATCTGCATTTGTGCAATCCTTCACACAAAGTCTATACATTGCTTGTTGTTGTGTTCGTGTATCAACCTGCCAAGTCTGTACATTGGGTTCCACTTCGGAGAGACGGTGGAAGAAGAGGTGAGACGGAGAGATAGATGAGGGAGAGTGAGACGGTGAGAGAGAGAGAGGTGTGCCGGCGAGGGGGGAATGAGTCGGTGAGAGGGAGAGAGTGTACCGGTGAGGGGGAGTGTGCCGCTGAAGGGCCAAGGAGGTGTGTCGTTAAAGGGCTGTTAGGGTGTGCCGCTGGAGGGCTGATAGGGTGTACCGACGAAGGCTGGAACAGGCATGCCGATGAAGGCCCACTCCTCTCTTTTTCTTCTTCTTATTTTTAAGGCTTTTCTTTTCTTCTTTTCTTTGATTGATTTTTTTTGCATCGTTTATACAAATCTTTTCTCCTTCTTCTTGCAATCTGTTGTTGTTCTATTCATTCGTTGCTTTTGTTGTCTTTTGATGTGTATTTATTATCCCATTTGTTTGTTGCATCCTTTTGCCTTTTAACATCTTGTTATTTTCTGACAAAAATTCGGTAGCATCTCCCCTTGACCCGAGCGTAAGGGAGATAAAGGGAACGCGCCCACATGGAGTGGCAGAACCCGACAGTTGGAGGTGGGTGCCCGAGAGCGGCAACACCTTAACAAAACCTCGGAAAACTCGGAGGAAACGACGGATAGGAGACCTCTAAGACTGGACAGGGTGTACTGGAGAGGGGGTTAGCCAAGGCTCCAAAAGGGTTGACCTGCTAATTGGGGGCGGGGTGTTAGACCGATCGAACCCACAGGGACCCCTGGCAAGAGGGGAGAAGGCTCACAGGGGCAGGCACGGGTGAAGGCGTCGGGCTTTACAGGAGGAGGTTCGTGACCTTAAACCATTGAAGGTGGCGCCGGATCCAGAGGAAACCGCCGGTGTGGGGGATGAAAACAAACACCGGAAAGGGGAGGAAAAAATGATCAAGCACACTATGGCCCAAACCAACGAGACGAAGAGAAAACCCACTGAGGGGGACGATCTTCATTCATGGGGGAACAAAGGGCCGTAGCCATCCATATACATTACAAAGCATGCCCGAGCTAAGGCTACAGACAAGAAAGAAAACCAAAGCATAAAAGAACGGGGAGAGAGAAAAAGGGACAAAAGAAGAGGAAGTGTTGGGGATCAAAGTAGGGACGACCCTCCACTGCTCTTTCCCCCACCTTCTCCTACTACATCAAGCTCTCTCTCTCTTACTCTCTTTTCTTTGCCTGGTGATCGTCGGAAGACTCCACGCCGGAGCCCTCTCCCTTTTCTTCTCTCTTCTCCTTCTTCTCGTACGTGGCTCTGTGCCTGTTCTTCTCTTTTCTCTGTGTGCCTCCTCTCTGTCTGTGGGCCTCTCCTCTCTTCACCGGAATGGGAGTGGTTTTGTACTCCCAGCAGTGGAAGCCCTCGAGCATGGCAGTCGGAGGCAGGAAGTGCTGGGTCATCATGGGGTTTGACCTCCTCCCGTCCTGGATGCCAGGGGAATAGCTTACGTGGCCCAACCTCCGGTTGACACCTCGGACAACTCACTGCGCGCCGAAGATCCGTAGGGCATGGGCATCACGTCGTTTGACCGTTGAAATGCCTTAACGCTGTGCTGCTGGCGGGCTCAAGAAGTGTGCCGCTGGGAGGGCCAAAGGCCATGCCGCTGAAGGGCTGCCCAAGCGTGCCGTTGAAGGGGGAAAAAGGCGTGCCGCTGAAGGGCTGCCCAAGCGTGCCGTGGAAGGGGGAAACAGCGTGCCACTGGAAGCCCAAGGAGGTGTGCCGTTGAGGGCCAAAGGGGACGTGCCGCTGAAGCCCCAAACGGGCGTGCCACTGAGGGACCCAAATGGGCGTGCTGCTGAGGGACCCAAATGGGCGTGCCGCTGAAGCTCTCAATGGGCGTGCCGCTGAGGGCCAGGGGCTGTGCCGCTGAAGGACACAAATGGGCGTGCCGCTGAGGGATCCAAACGTGCGTGCCGCTGAAGCTCTCAATGGGAGTGCCGCTGAGGGCCTGGGGCTGTGCCGCTGAAGGCCACCAGGGCGTGCCATTGAAGGACAATGGTGTGCCGCTGAAGGCCACCCTGGGTGCATTTCTGAGCCCATTCTGAGCCTGAGTCATGGTCCGTCTGGTTTTCTTCGAGGCCCATGAATTGTGGGGCTCTTGGTGGTTGATTTCTCTTCACTGTCGTGACTCCGGAGATGGCTTTACGGCAGCGTGTGTTGATATTCAGAGAGTCCGGATGGCCCTCTTTCTTCGCAGTCTTTTCGGCTGAAGTTATTGTCGATGCCGGGCTAACTAGGACGTATGGGCGTGCAATTTTGAACGTCCACAAATGCCCCCCACCCACGGGTAACGCAGGCGAAGGATGAGCCAGGCGGTGCCCGTGGGTGTACTGGTCTCTTCTTCTCTTTGTTGGTGCCGACAAGGTGTCGGGAACTGACGTGGTTTGTTGATCTCTTCAACTCTTCATCAGTGCCGACGGGATGCCGGGAACTGAAACATCATGTTGGTCTATTTGTCTCTTCATCAGTGCCGACAGGGTGCCGGGGACTAACGTAGGATGTTGGTCTTTCTTCTCTTCACCAGTGTCGGCAGGTTGTCGGGAGCCGATGTGGTATGCCTGTCTCTTCTTCTCTTCATCAGTGCCGACGGGGTGTCGGGAACTGACGTGGTATGTCGGTCTCTTTGTCTCTTCGTCAGTGCCGACATGGTGTCGGATGCTGACATGGTATGCTGGCCTCTTCTTCTCTTCGTCAGTATCGACGGGGTGTCGAGGGCTGACAGGGTTTGTTGGTCTCTTCTGCTGGTCTCTTCTTCTCTTCGTCAGTGTCGACGGGGTGTCGAGAGCTGACAGGGTTTGTTGATCTCTTTGTCCCTTCGTCAGTGCCGACGGGGTGTCGGGATCTGACCTGGTTTGTTGGTCTCTTCTTCTCTTCGTCAGTGCCGACGGGGTGTCGGGAGCTGACATGGTTTGTTGATCTCTTTGTCTCTTCGTCAGTGCCGACGGGGTGTCAGGAGCTGACCTGGTTTGTTGGTCTCTTTGTCTCTTCGACGGGGTGTCGGGAGCTGACATAGTTTATTGATCTCTTTGTCTCTTCGTCAGTGCCGACGGGGTGTCGAGAGCTGACGTGGCTTATTGATCTCTTTGTCTCTTCGTCAGTGCCGACGGGGTGTCGGGAGCTGACATGGCTTATTGATCTCTTTGTCTCTTCGTCAGTGCCGACGAGGTATCGGGAGCTGACTTGGTTTGTTGATCTCTTTGTCTCTTTGTCAGTGCCGACGGGGTGTCAGGAGCTGACCTGGTTTGCTGGTCTCTTCTTCTCTTCGTCAGTGCCGACGGGGTGTCGGGAGCTGACCTGGTTTGTTGGTCTCTTCTTCTCTTCGTTAGTGCCGACGGGGTGTCGGGAGCCGACCTGATTTATTGATCTCTTTGTCTCTTTGTCAGTGCCGATGGTGTGTCGGGAGCCAACATGATTTGTTGATCTCTTTGTCTCTTCGTCAGTGCTGACGGGGTGTCGGGAGCTGACATGGTTTGTTGATCTCTTTGTCTCTTCGTCAGTGCCGACGGGGTGTCGGGAGCTGACCTGGTTTGTTGGTCTCTTCTTCACTTCGTCAGCGCCGATGGGGTGCCGGGAGCTGACCTAGTTTGTTGGTGTCTTCTTCTCTTCGTCAGTGCCGACGGGGTGTCGAGAGCTGACCTGGTTTGTTGATCTCTTTGTCTCTTTGTCAGTGCCGACGGGGTGTCGGGAGCTGACCTGGTTTGTTGATCTCTTCTTCTCTTCGTCAGTGCCGACGGGGTGTCGGGAGCTAACCTGGTTTGTTGGTCTCTTCTTCTCTTCGTCAGTGTCGACGGGGTGTCGGGTGCTGACCTAGTTTGTTGGTCTCTTTGTCTCTTCATCAGTGCCGACGGGGCATCGGGAGCTGACCTGGTTTGTTGGTCTCTTCTTCTCTTCGTCAGTGCCGACGGGGTGTCGGGAGCTGACCTGGTTTGTTGATCTCTTTGTCTCTTTGTCAGTGCCGACGGGGTGTCGGGAGCTGACCTGGTTTGTTGATCTCTTCTTCTCTTCGTCAGTGCCGACGGGGTGTCGGGAGCTGACCTGCTTTGTTGGTCTCTTTATCTCTTCGTCAGTGCCGACGGGGTGTCGGGAGCTGACCTGGTTTGTTGGTCTCTTCTTCTCTTCATCAGTGCCGACGGGGTGTCGGGAGCTGACCTGGTTTGTTGGTCTCTTCTTCTCTTCGTCAGTGCCGACGGGGTGTCGGGAGCTGACCTGGTTTGTTGGTCTCTTCTTCTCTTTGTCAGTGTCGACAGGGTGTCGGGATCTGACCTGGTTTGTTGGTCTCTTCTTCTCTTCGTCAGTGCCGACGGGGTGTCGGGAGGTGACCTGGTTTATTGGTCTCTTTGTCTCTTTTCTTTTTTTCTCTTTTCCTTTTTGAACCACATTACCGTTACAAGCGCCCTTTTGGGTTTTCACCGGTACCGGCCCCCTCTTGCTTTTGCCCACGCGCCCTTTCGGGTTTTCACGCGGCGGGGTACCCGATTTTGCATGTAGCGCCATTTCGGGTTTTCACCACAGCCGGGTTGTTGCCATTTTTACCTTTGTCCCCGTATAGGGGCAAGTCCGGCGGAGCACCTCTATTTTAAGCCCCTTTCTCTCTTTTTTTTTTACTTTTTTTTGATGAGCGGATAAAATGTAATTGTTGGCTAGGGTCCGAAGCCTTACGCCAAAAGATAAGGTTCATTCGTTGGCAAGAAGGTAATGCCAACGCAACAAGAGATTTTCTGCCGATTCAGACGTAAGGTCCGTAATGGCAATATTGTGTGAGAGTGGGGCTAGGGCACGAAGCCTTGTGCCAGAAAGAGACTTATTCGTTGGCAAGGGACTAATGCCAGCGCAAAGATAAAGATTCTACTGATTCGGGCGTAAGGCCCACGATGGCGATATTGCATTAGAGAAGGTGGCTAGGGCACAAGGCCTTACGCCGGAAAAGGATTTATCCGTCGGCGAGGAACTAATGCCAACGCAGGGGTGGAGCCATCTTTGCCCGCCTGGATGCCTGTCGATACATAGGGGCATGCGGATGGAAGAAATATATATATATATATGTATTATTATTATTATTATTATTACTCCCCCCTTTTTTTCTTCCCTTTTTTTATTCATTTCCCTCTCTCCTGTTTTCTTTTTCCCCTTTTTTCTTCTCTTTTTTTGTGTGTCCCCTATATAACGGGGCGGGGGTAGGATGGATGGATTAATCCTAATAGTGGGCCTTGACCAGAATAACTGAGCCAAAGGGCGTCGAGTAGCAGGATATGAGAACCGAAGGGAAGGGTCCCCTTTTGTTCTCTGGCCGGGGGAAGGGTCTGAACCAAAGTGAAATGTTTCTTTTCTCCCTTTTTTCTTTGGGTGGCCCAAAGGCCGATGGTGGAAGGCCATGTCTGCCTTAAGGTTCACTTTCCCTTCTTCTCTTCTTCTTTTATGTGAGGAAGCAGGTTCGAAGACCACGTCTGCCTCGTGATCCTCTCTCTTTTCTTGTCTTCTTCTTCTTTTCTTATTTTTATTGTGAAGAGGCGGGTGCAAAGACCCCGCCTACCCCATGACTCTTCTTTCTCTTCTTCTCTTCTTCTTTTGTGTGGAGAGGCGGGTACAAAGACCACGTTTGCCTCGTGACTCTTCTTTCTCTTCTTCTCTTCTCCTTTTGTGTGGAGAGACGGGTGCAAAGACCACGTTTACCTCGTGACTCTTCTTTCTCTTCTTCTCTTCTTCTTTTGTGTGGAGAGGCGGGTGCAAAGACCATGTTTGCCTCGTGACTCTTCTTTCTCTTCTTCTCTTCTTCTTTTGTGGAGAGAGGCGGGCTCGGGGACCACGTCTGCCTCATGTGTATTCTTTCTTTTCTCCTCTTCTTTTGTGTGATGAGACGGGCTCGGGGACCACGTCTGCCTCATGTGTCTTTTCTTCCTTTTCTTCTCTTCTTCTTTTACGTGGAGAGGCGGGTGCAAAGACCATGTTTACCTCATGTACCCTTTTTTCTTCTCTTCTTCTTTTGTAGAGAGGCAGGTGCAAAGACCATGTTTGCTTCATATATCTTTTTTCTCTTATCTTCTTCTCTTGTAGAGAGGTAGGTACAGGGACCATGTTCGCCTCATGTCTCTTTTTTCTTTTCTTCTCTTCTTTTCTTTTCTCATTAATGCTTCCACGCTAGAGTGTATTTCTCTTAATGTGCCCAGGCTGGGGTACGTTCTTCATGTTTCTTATACCCTTTTCACAGGGCGTATCCTCTCACTTCTTATGTCCCTGGATCGGGGTGTATGTTTCTTCTTCTGACGCCCCTAAGTCGGGGTATACTCTCTCTTCATATGCTCCCAGGTCGGGATGTATGTCTCTTTGCTTCTTTACGCCCCCGGATCGGGGTGGATTCTTCGTCAAATGCCCCGAAGGCGGGGTGTATTCTCTTCATATGCCCCCCCCCCCCGAGTGGGGGTGTAGCTTTGTTATATGTTGTGCCCCCGAGTCGGGGTGGATTCTCTTCATGCGCCCCTAGATCAGGGTGCATATCCCCCCCCTTTTTTTTTGCCTCTTATGCCCCCATGGCGAGGTATATCTCTTCTTCTTATCCCCATGGCGGGGTATGTGCATGCTCTCTTCGGGAGTGGTGGTCGTGCTTGGCGTCATTGCTATAAAGTATTCCCCACAGTGGGCAGCCATTCAGCAAGCTACAATTGTGGCTCGCTGGGCCGTTTAACAACCACTTGGGGGGGCGTTTTGTGCCGAATGGAGGCAGCAGGAAGGAGGAACGAGCGGGGTCATTGCACCGCGGACTCGGGGCGTCCTAGAGTCGGGCGGGATGCCAGGTTTCTTCTTGCTCTTTTAGTCGGCGATGCTGGACAACTTTTCTTCCTTTCTTCTTTCTTTCTCTTTTTTTTCCTTCTTTTTTCTTTTTTTTTCTCCTCTTCTTCTTGTACGATTGACCAGGGTGGAGGTGCAGGAGAGCGCTCACCCCCTCAGGGAGGGGATGAGTGGTTCGCTCCACCGCATCCATCCCACAATGGTAATCTTTATTCAGCACGGGTCTCGATGGGTATGGCCGTATAACCCTCTCTCGTCAATTCTTTCCTTTTTTGTTTCTTTCTTTTCTTCTTTTCCTCTTTTTTTTTTTAAATCGCTATCTGGAGGCTTCATCGTCTGGGTGGCCCTTGCAATCAACAGCCACGATGTAAATGTGAAAATTCACAATAGAAGGGCCTTTAATAAGCCTAGATAATCATTCACCATTCCATAGATATGTCTCAATGTTACAGGTGACTATCACCTCTTTTAAAAAAAAAGGGAGGGGGTACATTCGGCAACAACCGACCATGCATCCAGTGTCAGTCTAGATGGATGCCCTCGGGATAGGGGATCAGCAGCATCTGGCGCCATCTTCTCGGACTTCTTGCCATTGCTTGAAAGAGAGCTGGCATGTCCTTCAGGGCGCGCTGTTCTTCGGCCGGTGTGGTGCGGTTACACCGGTCGCCTTTAGGTTGGGCATTTGGTGTGGGCGTGGTGGGTTTACCGTGTACTTGCTCGCCCTTCCTGATCAGGTCCTCGACAACATCTTTAAATACGCAATAGTCCTCAATGGAATACCCGATCATCTGATGATATAGGCAGAATTGGGGGTCGTCCCTTCTTTCGAGGTCGTTTGGCCTCTTCGGCTCTGGAAGCACAACTTTGCCATGTTCTTGAACCCATTCGAAGAGGGTCCGAGTCTTATCTCTCGGGAAGTAGTAGGGCCTCTTCATTCTATCCCTTAATGAAAGTCTCTGGTTAGCGGCCTTAGTAGAGGAAGCTCTGGCCGCGACCTTTGTTCTCCCCTGTCGTCGCTCGAAGGCTTCGAAGTCTGGGGTGCAAAATTTTTCTCGTGCCAACTACTTGTCGGCTGGTCGCTTTTCCTCACTCTGGGCGATGGGGGTGGGGCAATATTTTGCCAGGAAGATCTCGGCATCAGATGCTAGGCCACTCAGCTCTCCAAGAGTTTTGACCTCAATATCCATGACCCTCTGTATTATTTCGCGCTTCAGGCATATTGATGCGGGACGAGACATAGACACGACAAGCTCGCGATCGTCCCTTAACGAGGGAAGCGTCGGACGTGCGCGGTTGAGAAACCGGCAAGAGCTAGGGTGGTCGGCTCTCTCTTTCGTGCCCGGATCGGGTCACGGGACGGTAATGCTCACTCTCGCAGCAGCGGTGATACAAATAGAAAGCGAGCTAGTTACCCTATCATGCTCTCTAGCAGCGGCATAAATAAGTATATATGAAAATAAGCAAATGCCGAGTGTAGGGAGCGAGAACGATACCTCCACGCGCTCGGCATGGGGACGACAGACCCGGCCGAAACTCGTACTCCCGGGGAACTTAACACACAATAATTACAGCAATGGGAATATGCCCACTCCACGCAGGGAGGTAAAGGGCGACACAAATGGGCCCGGGAGGACCGAATTCGGGATGACGGGCAGCTTCGTGTGTTGATTCGGCTACACGCGTAATCACGACCGTGGGGCCCACGCGCTGTCCGGAGGGGCCGTGTGGGACCCGGTGTCACCGCTGTGGTGGGGACACTGGTAGAAGCGATCCCCGGGCTGGCGGCACGCCGGAACGGCGATCGGAGGCCGGGCGGCTCCGTTCGGTACCCGTCGGAATTGCTGCCCACGGGCTGGTTGCTGCTGTTTTGCAGCGCGCGCTCGGACGAAAATGGCCGCTGTGATCAGCCCCGTCGCCGGAATGCGACGAAACCAGTGCCGTTGGAAAGAGGACTCAAAATCCTCAAATGTAGGGCCAGTGGATTCCTCTGAACCTATGCGGACCAGGGCCTTAGATATTTTTCAATCTTCTACTCCACTGCTCTAGAAATCTCAGATCAGCATATCAGATCCCTGTAAAAGGCCGTTGACTGCCTACTTACAGTGGGATTTGGACTTTGAGCTCTTCTTCAAAGTTGTAGATAATCAAACCGCGGAATTGGGAAAATTTTGGGAATTGGAGTTGGAGGTGGGGGTGATTTGATATGATTTTTTGAGTGACTGGTGGTCGGATCTGGGAATAGGTGGACAGAACTATAGATGGGACTGAGAATGATTTTTAGAAAATAAGAGATGGACGAACCAAAAATTAATAAAAATTGTGGATGAAGGGGTGTATGGAAGGAAACGCCAGTAAAAGTTGTGGGATGAACAAAAATCAAAAAGTGGGCCTAAGACCTAAAACTCAGGGCAGGTGAAAATGGAAACAGACAGCAGACAGAACAAAAGTGGAAGAGTGGACGAAAATCTAAAAATACTAAACGGGATCTGAATGACAAACCAAAATTTAGGGGATGTTCTTGTCACCTCTGGAACACCCAGTAAAATTACCAGCTCGATCTGAGCTCATGGATGAGGTGGGAATTTCGTGGAAGTTGCTGTGGTACTGCGCGAACAGAACTGCAACGGCGGCTCGATGGCGGCACGAACGGCGGCGGCGGCGGCACCGATGATCACCGGAGGGTGGGGAAAGGAGATATCACTCTAGAATGGAGGCTTGGGAAGGGGAGAACCAGAGGAGAGAGGGCTGGGGGCGCAGCTAGCTCTTGCTCATTCAACAAA
This sequence comes from Amorphophallus konjac, assembly GCA_022559845.1. NCBI lineage: Eukaryota > Viridiplantae > Streptophyta > Magnoliopsida > Alismatales > Araceae > Amorphophallus > Amorphophallus konjac. Next base: position 40,511,763 of record CM040122.1, read on the forward strand.
ATTCTAATTTTCATTGATTTTCACATAAAAATACAATCTTTTATATGATTCCAACCAAATCAATTGTCCACCCTTAGATCTAGGGATGGGGATTGAAGGGCTGGGATTACATGCCACAAACACAAAAAAAAATATTAAAAAATGAAGGGGGGGGGCGGCCTATTGACTATGGGTAGGTTTTGAATGGAAGGTTGAATGGGGGTAGGTGGGATGGGTGTAGAATGTTGACATTCTTAACCCTTTGTCTACCGATGTGGCATATGACTAGTCCACTCATCTAGAAGGTCACCTAGGCTGGTTGACCAGCCCCACATGGTCTAGGTGGACCAATGGGAAAGGGCTGAGGGTCCCCTTGCTGGTCCCATGGGCAAATTACATAGAAACCCACATAATCTACGGGAGTGACGCATTGGCCGATAAAGCCGTACAATTGCGCGTATACTTTCCCGTGGATATAAAAATAAACTAAAGGATATAAATGCAATATGAAAAGTACTAGCTCGGCGTCGATTCCCATCACATATTAGGAGTCTTTGGACAGCGCCCCAGCAATTTGGAGGGTCGCCATATTCTTCAGGGGGGTTTCCCCCTCTTCTCGTATAGCCCGAGGCGGACTCATCACCTCTTTAGTCAGCTGTTTGTGATACGGCCTCGCCGACTTTGCTCTCGAGCCGCCTCATTTTTGCCCCTCGCTCGGCCCTCGACTTACTCGTTCCTGTTGGTGCTATCAAGCCCGGGTACAAGCCGAACGATTGGCGAAGAGGGTCTGTTCTTGGCGTCATGCGAGGTATCGAGGGTGCATGCTGCAGCCGCTAGAAGGGGGTGCCCCCAGTGTAATCATGTATCATTCGGGACATTGCTGGTGGTGGTGGTGGGACCTCGGGTGGCTCACAGCCGCCCCAGAAGGTCCCAGAAGAGGGCCCTACCTGCGCGGGCATTGCTGGGCATAAATGTATCTTGATTGATTTCCCCCTTGACGCCTCGACTTCGTGCAATTCTTCAAACACTCTTGCCGTCATGGCGAGGGTGGGTTGATGGAAGTTGGAGGTGCTGCCCCCCGCCCTAGCTTCAAATGGGGTCGGCGAGATCATGTCGTCATGGCCGACAACACCTTGTCCTTGAAAAGTCGACATTACTACCCCCAGCCCCCGGCCCTAGCTTCAAATGGGGTCGGCGAGATCATGTCGTCATGGCTGACAACACCTTGTCCTTGAAAAGTCGACATTACTACCCCCAGACCCCCATTGCTATAAAGTATTCCCCACAGTGGGCAGCCATTCAGCAAGCTACAGATGTGGCTCGCTGGGCCGTTTAACAACCACTTGGGGGGGCGTTTTGTGCCGAATGGAGGCAGCAGGAAGGAGGAACGAGCGGGGTCATTGCACCGCGGACTCGGGGCCTCCTAGAGTCGGGCGGGATGCCGGGTTTCTTCTTGCTCTTTTAGTCGGCGATGCTGGCCAACTTTTCTTCCTTTCTTCTTTCTTTCTCTTTTTTTTTCCTTCTTTTTTCTTTTTTTTTCTCCTCTTCTTCTTGTACGATTGACCAGGGTGGAGGTGCAGGAGAGCGCTCACCCCCTCAGGGAGGGGATGAGTGGTTCGCTCCACCGCATCCATCCCACAATGGTAATCTTTATTCAGCACGGGTCTCGATGGGTATGGCCGTATAACCCTCTCTCGTCAATTCTTTCCTTTTTTGTTTCTTTCTTTTCTTCTTTTCCTCTTTTTTTTTAAATCGCTATCTGGAGGCTTCATCGTCTGGGTGGCCCTTGCAATCAACAGCCACGGTGTAAATGTGAAAATTCACAATAGAAGGGCCTTTAATAAGCCTAGATAATCATTCACCATTCCATAGATATGTCTCAATGTTACAGGTGACTATCACCTCTTTTAAAAAAAAAGGGAGGGGGTACATTCGGCAACAGACGACCATGCATCCAGTGTCAGTCTAGATGGATGCCCTCGGGACAGGGGATCAGCAGCATCTGGCGCCATCTTCTCAGACTTCTTGCCATTGCTTGAAAGAGAGCTGGCATGTCCTTCAGGGCGCGCTGTTCTTCGGTCGGTGTGGTGCGGTTACACCGGTCGCCTTTAGGTTGGGCATTTGGTGTGGGCGTGGTGGGTTTACCGTGTACTTGCCTCGCCCTTCCTGATCAGGTCCTCGACAACATCTTTAAATACGCAACAGTCCTCAATGGAATGCCCGATCATCTGATGATATAGGCAGAATTGGGGGTCGTCCCTTCTTTCGAGGTCGTTTGGCCTCTTCGGCTCTGGAAGCACAACTTTGCCATGTTCTTGAACCCATTCGAAGAGGGTCCGAGTCTTATCTCTCGGGAAGGAGTAGGGCCTCTTCATTCTATCCCTTAATGAAAGTCTCTGGTTAGCGGCCTTAGTGGAGGAAGCTCTGGCCGCGACCTTTGTTCTCCCTTGTCGTCGCTCGAAGGCTTCGAAGTCTGGGGTGCAAAATTTTTCTCATGCCAACTACTTGTCGGCTGGTCGCTTTTCCTCACTCTGGGCGATGGGGGTGGGGCAATATTTTGCCAGGAAGATCTCGGCATCAGATGCTAGGCCACTCAGCTCTTCAAGAGTTTTGACCTCAATATCGATGACCCTCTGTATTATTTCGCCCTTCAGGCTTATTAGGAGTCTTTGGACAGCGCCCCCGCAATTTGGAGGGTCGCCATATTCTTCAGGGGGGTTTCCCCCTCTTCTCGTATAGCCCGAGGCGGACTCATCACCTCTTTGGTCAGCTGTTTGTGATTCGGCCTCGCCGACTTTGCTCTCGAGCTGCCTCATTTTTGCCCCTCGCTCGGCCCTCGACTTACTCGTTCCTGTTGGTGCTATCAAGCCCGGGTACAAGCCGAACGATTGGCGAAGAGGGTCTGTTCTTGGCGTCATGCGAGGTATCGAGGGTGCATGCTGCAGCCGCTGGAAGGGGGTGCCCCCAGTGTAATCATGTATCATTTGGGACATTGCTGGTGGTGGTGGTGGGACCTCGGGTGGCTCACAGCCGCCCCAGAAGGTCCCAGAAGAGGGCCCTGCCTGCGCGGGCATTGCTGGGCATAAATGTATCTTGATTGATTTCCCCCTTGACGCCTCGACTTCGTGCAATTCTTCAAACATTCTTGCCGTCATGGCGAGGATGGGTTGATGGAAGTTGGAGGTGCTGCCCCCCGCCCTAGCTTCAAATGGGGTCGGCGAGATCATGTCGTCATGGCCGACAACACCTTGTCCTTGAAAAGTCGACATTACTACCCCCAGACCCCCATGTGGAGGAGGGTCATGATGATGGGCCTCCTCACTGGACGACGGGAGGTATGTCGTTTCGTTTTCTCCTTCACCGGTTTGGATTGAGCCGTGCCCGGTCGAGAGTGTGTGGTAAGAGAGGACAATGCTACTCTTTCTGTTCTTTGAAATCTCCCTTTCCTTCCCTTTCGGGGTTGGTGTATGCTCTCGCGGTAAACCATCTGGTGCATGCAGCGCCTCAGATTCTCCTTCGGCTTCTTGTTTTAGGCCCAGGGGCTCTGAATGCCCGCACAGGACACATCCATTGGCGCATGCTGAAGGAGCCTCGAGCGCCTCTTTGGGCGATAGGTGGTACAGAGACACCATATTGACCGTTCTGTTCAGATCGGGCATCTCATGCGGATGTGGTGGGTCCACTTTATGTTCGCCCAATTGGAGTTCCCCCTTCCTGACCAGGCACTCGACAGCATCTTTGAACACATAACAGTCTTCAATGGGGTGCCCGAACATTTGATGATACAGGCAAAAATGGGGGTTGTCTCTTCTTCTAAGATCATCCGGCCTCCTTGGTTCTAGCGGAGTGACCTTATTGTATTTGATGGCCCATTCAAACAAAAGCCGGGTCTTTTTCTTAGGAAAGGAGTAAGGCTTCATCATTTTGGCCCGCAAGGAGGGGGCTTCTTGATATTCGGCCAGTCTAGCCAGCGAAGGAATGGCGACGACCCTCTCATCTTTATTTCTTTGCCGCTCGAACCTCCTGGAGTCGATCGATGCACTTCTTCGGGCGCAGGCCGTTTATCGACTGATTCAACCCTACGGCTCGAGGTTGTAGGGACAGAGGAGGGGGAAGCCTCAATTTCTGCCACTATATTGTTTAGCTGGTCAAAGGACCTGATTTTAATTCCAATCATCTTTTTGAGGACCTCGCACTTCAAATTTTGTTTGCAGATCTGCACTGCGTCTTCTTGGTGTGGTGGCTGCCTGCATCTCATACTGAGATTCTGCCATCTTTTGGTATACTCCAAAGTAGTTTCATCAGTCCTCTGCTTGGAGGCACATAGTTCGGCCATAGTTATTTCTCTTTCGGCAGCGTGGAATTGCTCCCGGAACTGCCGTTGCATGTCGGGCCAGTTATTGATAGACCCAACCGGTAAGTTCGAATACCATTCAAATACGAGTGCTGTAGGGAGGACCCAAAGTACTTGAGCAAGTAGGACTCGTCGGTCGCCAGATCACCCATTAGGTTGATGTAGTGAGTTATGTGCTCTTTCGGCGAACCTTGTCCACTGAACTTCTCGAACTTTGGCAGTTTATTGATGCCGGGAGGCAACCTCTTGACCGCATGATCGACGGGGTAAGGTACCCGGTATAGCTCAAAAGCGGCACGATCTCTGTCGCCCCTGTAGGCCAGCTTCTCTTCAATCATCTGATCCATCATCATTTCATTTGTCCTTATCGGGTCGACCGGGCCTGAGTGGAGATGGGCAAGCTGCGCCCCTGGAACAGTCAGTACCGTCGCGTGTCGGGCCATGGGAGACCCTTGGGGAGGCAGAATCGGTGGCGGGGCCAGCGCTGCGTGCAATGCCTGTTGCAGGGGCATGCCCCCAGTGTAGCTGGGAATTGATGGGAATGCCGCAGCCTGCGGAGTCGCTTCCAGGGATCGCCCGCTACCCCCGGGCACTTCGAGCAAAACCTCGGTTCGCCAGGATGTTGTGGGTTGGGCATTCTTTTCACTCAGTTGTTTCTTCAACATTTCGATCTCCCGCTGGTACTGTTGCACCATGTACAGCATTGCAGGGTCATTGCTGGGGAGACAGGGCATGCCCCCTATTTCTTCGGCCGGGGCCTCCTCAGATGATGTGGAGGGCCCACCACTGGTGGTTCCAGCGGTAATTACATGGGCCGTGAGAACCGTGGAGGGTTCTTCCTGGGAGGCCTCTCCGGCGCTTCCCTGTGTTACCTAGCCTACTGCTCTTCCCCTTTCGGCGAAAGGATTGGGTCTTGCGGCGGGTCTAGCCACCTCTTCAGGGTCTGTGGGTAGAGCCCCAAACCGACCAAAGACTCCTGCCATGCTGTAGGTGAAAACTCTCCAATTCCTGTTTCTCTTCGACCTCCTCTTTGACGGCCTTTTTGGGAACACCAGTCTCTCAAAGATCGATTGTCGGGGCTACACTTCTTCCCGTAAAGGGGACTGACGCCGCTCCTCCGACCGGTTCCTCGACTCTGCACTGGGCATGGGTCGGGTTTCTTCTTTGGCTTGAAAGGCGGAGGCCACTACCCCCAGTAGTCTCTGACGACCCATCGGAATGCTCCTTGGGCCTCGGAGATAGTTCCTCATGGCATGCTCGATCCCTTCCCACTCCTGGTCAAGGGGAGCAGTCGGTGATTGCGTGTCGGTGGCGACAACAGGAGTGTAAACCACAGGCGCTGGGCGGGCGGCCTGGTGACAGCGCCTGTAGTGCTGTCGAAGGGCATTTTCCGGTGGGGCCGGTGCAACAACTGTTGACTGGCAGATCGGGGTCATCATCTCGCCCGTTTCATCTCTTCGGGCCCTCCTCAGGCGGAAAGTGCTAGGTCCTGCCTGGGCAGGTGCAGTGGGCTGGGCCTCCTTGGGAACCCAGATTTGCTTCAATTTGGATGGCCTGTGAGCCCGCACATTCTTCGGTGCCACGGCCGGGACGGCGGGTGTCACCTTCTCTTTCAGCTTCTCCAGTCCTTGGAAAGAGTTGCGGACTGGGATGGTCGGGACGATACGGTCCGGTATCACCTCGGACCTCTACCCGTCCAGGTGGACTCGGATGGTCCCGACAGCCATGGATTTCCCGGAGCTGGATATGCGACATCTCAGGACGACACCAGTGTTGTTCCTCGGAGCCTCCTCCGATGGATGCCGATCCCTGGCGGGACGGGCCAGCGGTCTTGTGCACATGGTGCACGTTGCAGCTCAGCGCCGTTGCCGGGACGCCGTTGTTGCTCTTGGCCACAGCTCGGCCAATAGCAGCTTCAATGGCCCCCTGGGTAGGAGCGTTGGTCTTGGGTTTGTCGGATGCTTCCACGTCCAGTATGTTGGCGAAGGCCACCCCAAGGAAGTTGGGGAAGCCCACCACGGGAGGGAGGCTCCCGAAGCCGAGGGGGATGGCGAGGTAGCCACCTTTGACGTGGCTCTCGACGGGCTGGGAACCGAAGGTGGTCGCCATTCTCGATGTCAAAGTGCGACTTTCCTGCATTTGCAAAAATAGCACAATTAGTATTACAAGAAGGGGGCCGCAGAGCCCCTAATTTCGGCAAAGAGATGAAGGGTGGATTGGTCCCACCGGGCGTGCCAGACTTGTGGACGCACTAAAATTCACTATATCAAGTTGTTCGTCTATTGAGTGCGTTGGCGTGCCAGTCACTAAGTGACAATTTATTCGGGCTCCGAAGAGCCCATGGTGCGCTCGATCTGACTCGGTCAGACGATTGTGTGGTTCGTGTCGGGACCAGATCCCGTCGTGCCGTAAAGGTCACGACGTCATTTACATCCCCTGTACGAGGGAACACCGTTGATCAATTGCCAAAATTAGGGCCTCATGGCCAAGAAATTAATTGCATGAAAGGTCTATTACGAGGTATTGAAATCCTCACGCGAGGGCGAGAAGAAAAAAAACATTCGCGGCCATGTCGGTCGTGTACTGACCATTTAATGTTCTGACGAATGTCCGGCTCGAGAAAATCACGGTTGTCGCTGGAGAACCGGAGCGCATGTACGCCGAGGTACGGCAAATCTATTGTTCGGAAGAGCGGAGAACGTTCGGCTGAGCCTCGGTTGGAGCGGTCAAAAACCAGTAAATCTATTGGCCCGGTGCAAGAGCAAGCTGCGACCATACTGCGGTGGGCCCCCCGCGGTCGATACAAGACTTGCATGAGCGTCATTAATATTTCCGGTGCCAAGGGGCAACGAGGGAATATCCCTTGAGTCGGCTGAAAAGCCCTGTGTCTAGGGAAGCGGACGTTCGAAACGTGTCGGTCACTCGGGAGACCGTTTAATATTCGGATGAGTGTCCGGCTTGAGAATATCATAATCGTCGCATGAGGACCTGGAACATATGTATGCCGTGATATGGCAAATACATTATTCCGAGACACTGAAAACATTTGGTTAAATCTCGGTTAGTGTAGCAGGAAACTAGCAAATTTATTGGCCCGGTGCGAGAACGAGTCGGGACCATACCGGGGGCGCCTCCCGCGGTCCAAACGGGGCTTGCGTGCGCATCATTAATGTTCCCGGTGCCGGAGGGCAATGGGGAAGAGTCCCGAGACTAGATTCCAAAACCAAAACATGTTCGAAGGAAGCGAGCTATAGGCCGAGGGTGTGGGTTAGACAATAACCCTAAACAGGACGGACCCGAGGTCCACGCATAGCCCACAAAGGCCTTATTGATATTCCCATGTACAGGGTCCAGGGATGACAGGAGCCATCTCGTTCTATTCAGATTTCTGTCGGTCACTTGCGGACCCCTTGATATTCAGACAAGGGTCCATATTGAATGTGCGACGTAGATAGGAACAACCCCGTACAAATGTATGCCGACTTTGCGACAATTTCAATGAAAGGGCGAGAATGAATCCCGATATGGTGAATCCGATTTGATGAGCTATCAGCCCGGAGCAATACTGGGTCACGACCACGTCGGGGTAGGAGCCGTCGGCCATGTTGGTTGCTCACGGGTCTTTTTATGTTCAGACATAGGTCCGTAATAGAAATGCGGCGAAAATCGAGGTGAACCCGTTCAAATGTCTGCCGAACGTGCGGCAATTTTAGTAGTGGCTCGGAAGGGATCCGGCCTGAGAAACGAGTCCGGTTTAATCGGAATGTCGGCCCAAGACTAGGTCGGAGCCTGGCCATGTCGGGACAATTCCCAAGACTCGGGCCCGGCCTGAGAGGGCGGCATTATTGTTCCTTCTGCGTCGAGTCACGGAGAGAGACAGGGCTGTAATATGGATTTTTACCATTTTTTATCTGGGATTTTTTTTCTTTACCATATAATCTTGTGCTGTTTATTCCCCTTTACGCATTTGTTTCGGATGACTTTTTACTTATTATTATTATTATTATTATTATCATTATATATATCTATATTATTTTTTTTACAGGTTTTTGTTTATTTATTATGCATTCAGGTTTATTTATTTATCATGATTTTTGTTATTTTTTTTGTTAGTATTATTATCATTATCACTATATATTTTTACATGTTTTTTTTGGATGAAGAGTGGGCAGTTTGGGGGGTTAAGCGGGGCTGAAGGAGTGTGCCGGCGAGGACAGCAGGTAGCGTGCCGGCGAGGGTAGCTTGGAGCATGCCGGGGAACCCCACAGATAGTGTACCGGTGAAGGAAAGGGGGGGTGGCATGCTGATGAAGACATTCCAAAGAGCGCCGGCGAATAGAGGAGAGGAGCGTGCCGGGCTAACTCAATGTCTGTACATCGTCTCCTAGAGTCTGCACACTATCCATTTGCTACAACTCAAAGTCTGTGCTTTGGCTGCTAGCACACACGCAGAGTCTGTACATTGTCCATTTACTGCAACTCAAAGTCTGTACACTGGCTGCTAGCACACACGAAGTCTGTACGTCCCTCAGCCCAAAGTCTATACATTGGCTGGTCGCTGCGACACGAAGTCTGTACATCGGTTGGTTGCGGCACACAAAGTCTGTACATTCATCAGCCCAAAGTCTATACATTGGTTGCATTCATCAGCTCAAAGTCTATACATTGGCTGGTTCATCGGCTCAAAATCTATACATTGGCTGGTCACTGCAACACAAAGTCTGTACATTCATCAGCCCAAAGTCTATACATTGGCTGCATTCATCAGCTCAATGTCTAGACATTGGCTGGTCACCGCAACACAAAGTCTGTACATTCATCAGCCCAAAGTCTATACATTGGCTGCATTCATCAGCTCAAAGTCTGCCCATTGGCTGGTTCCTGCAATACAAAGTCTTTACATCGGCTGGCTGCATGCACACAAAGTCTGTACGCCCATCAGCCCAAAGTCTATACAGTGGCTGGTTGCTGCAACATCAAGTCTATACACGGCAGTCGGAGGCGAGAAGTGCTGGGTCATCATGTGGTTTGACCTCCTCCATCTTGGATGCCAGGGGAACAGCTTATGTGGCCCAACCTCCGGTTGACACCTCGGACAACTCACTACGCGCTTAAGATCCGTAGGGCGTGGGCATCACGTCGTTCGGTCGTTGAAATGCCTTAACGCTGTGCCGCTGGCGGGCTCAAGAAGTTTGCCGCTGGGAGGGCCAAAGGTCGTGCCGCTGAAGGGCTGCCCAAGCGTGCCGTTGAAGGGGCAAACAACGTGCCGCTAGAAGCCCAAGGAGGTGTGCCGCTGAGGGCCAAAGGGGACGTGTCGCTGAAGCCCCAAACGGGCATGCCGCTGAGGGACCAAATGGGCGTGCCACTGAGGGACCCAAACGGGCGTGCCGCTGAAGCTCTCAATGGGCGTGCCGCTGAGGGCTAGGGGCTGTGCCGCTGAAGGACACAAATGGGCGTGCCACTGAGGGACCCAAACGGGCGTGCCGCTGAAGCTCTCAATGGGCGTGCCGCTGAGGGCCAGGGGCTGTGCCCCTGAAGGCCACCAGGGCGTGCCGTTGAAGGACAAGGGTGTGCCGCTGAAGGCCACCCTGGGTGCATTTCTTAGCCCGTTCTGAGCCCGAGTCATGGTCCGTCTGGTTTTCTTCGAGGCCCATGAATTGTGGGGCTCTTGGTGGTTGATTTCTCTTCACCGTCGTGACTCCGGAGACGGCTTTATGGCAGCGTGTGTTGATATTCAGAGAGTCCGGATGGCCCTCTTTCTTCGCAGTCTTTTCGGCTGAAGTTGTTGTCGATGCCGGGCTAACTGGGACGTATGGGCGTGCAATTTTGCACGTCCACACCACCATCCAGAAAGTAGAACAGCTTATAATCAGCCGCTCCATAACAAGAACGGTCTGTCTAAGGCCGCTCAAACTTCAGCAGTCGAATTCTCTGGAAGATGTTAAACGGTCTCTCTAAGGCCGCTCAATAGGATAGACGGTCTATCGTGAGACCGTCCAAATGGGTGCCTTGCGAATTTGAAAGGGACTCTCCTGGAGAGTCCTAACCCGAGGGTAAACCATCTAACTCCATCCAAACCTCATCTCAATCCACCCTAAACTTATCTAATCCCAATCTCAAGAGACCTAAGCTCCCTAACAAGCCCTATAAGTAGGAGGGGAGTCTAAATTTGTGATTCGCACGTCCTCCCTCTTCTAAGTCTTGAAACTTTTGCCATACTTCACCAAACCATCATGAAGAGGGCCCTATGGGGGGAGTTCCATGGAGGGAGCATCTTTTGAAGGGCCAAAGTCGGCCAGGAAGGAGCGGGAAGTGCTCCAACGACTGACTACGATCCTACGACATCTCAGCTCGAGCCCTCTGAGAGAGGTAAGTTAATCATGATTTCATTTAATTCAATTCTTTCATTTACTTACATGCTTTTCCTTCCTCTCTCTTTTCTTCCATCTTCTTTCTTCCCACCTCAGCTTCTCCCTGGCCCCAGGCGATATTCCGCCTTGAAGTGGTTGGCTCCCATGGTCCACGCCTTGCCCCTAGGAGTGACATCTATCCTGAGATCTTGGCACTTACAACCTCTCCTAGTACTGGGTCAGAATTACCCAAAGCTTTCCCTTGATTGGCACAGCATCTCAGCCTTAGTAGAAATCTGGCACCCACAGACCCATACATTCATATTCCCATCATTTGAGGCCACTATCCTACTGGAGGAGGTAGAGACCTACTTCTCTTTACCCAGGTCCCAGGTGGGAGGGGAAGACTCAGTGTGTCACACTGTTGCCCCTGTAGATCCTAGGCATATCTTGGGAGGGTTCATACCAGATAGCAGGGATGTCCACACTTTCATAGGCCCACGTCAGATTCACCTTCTTCCTCTTAGCCAGTGGGTAGTGGAGCATTGTAGGAACAGGTGTGGGTGGGATGAAGCCATAGCTAAGGCTGCGTCCATTTGCTTGTGCGGGGCTATCTTGTTTCCTTCAGTTGACCATGTGCTAGAGACTCCCCTTCTTAGCACCATCAGCGGCCTATGGCAGGGACTTTCCATCTCCCAGGCAATCCTTGCCTACTTGTACGAGGGCCTCACCTCAGCAGCCTTAGGAGGTCCCCTGTTTGGTTCTATGATCCTTCTAGAGTGTTGGATGGGTGTTAGGATGAAATTCATCTACAAGGAGGATGCCACTTCAGCTAGCAGGATCTTCGGGAGCCACCCCCTCTTCTTCATAGGTGGCGCATTCGGATTCTCTCCACAGGTTGAGTTCATGACAGCAGAAAAGAAGACCAGGGATGAGTGGCGACTGCACATCAACATGCTGCCCCTAGATTGGTTCGTGATGCGCCCGAACTTCCTCCGCGACACCACTGTCAGAGTTCCCAGGAGGCGGGGCTTGGACTTGAGGCTCGTGAGCGACACCGTGCTGGCGATGTACAGCCCGCACCGGTGCTACCTACAGGTTGGACTACCCCGGACTGTTCTACCAGCACTACCCCACCTTCCTGCACTACAGGCGAGGAGGATCGGTGCAGAGGAGGACGAGCAGGCGGTCAGGAGTGCCCTGATCATGTGGGAGGTGAGCAGGGTGCTTACCCTACCAGCAGAGGTTGCAGAGATCTCGGGGACACGCCAGGCCTATGTTAGAGAGTTGAGAGAGATACGTCCCCGCAGGGATGCCCAGTGGAGGACTAAGTGATTTTGTTTTGTTCTTCATGATGGTATTGATGTAGAGATTGATGCTTAGAGAGTTTGATATGAATGAATAAAGCTAATGATTTGATTTGAGTTGAGCTTGGGCTTTGCCGGCATGAATGAGTGAGTTGGGATATGATTCCAGAATGTACGCGGTCACGGACTGACAGAACCTTCAACTTCAGCCTGCTCCTGTACACACACAAACGTGAACAAAAAAAAGATAGATTAAATCTGTTTTAGGCTTAACCCCCTGCCTGTGGTAAGTTAGGAAATGACCAGTTCTTGATTTTTGGTCAAGGGGGTAAGCCATATTAGATAGGCAAAGAAAATGACAATGAATACAATGTATGCCATGTATGCAAATCATAAAACCCTTTTTTTTGTAATTTTGAAAAAAAATTTGGATTCTGGAATGTTTGGATTTTTTTGTTTGAGTTTTTTTATTTTTGAAATATTTGATTTTTTTGGATTTTTGAAATATTTGCCTTTTGGATTTAGAATATTTGATTTTTCTTTTCGGGTTTTGAAATATTTGCTTTTTTTGGGTTTTGAAATATTTGATTTTTTTTTGGGTTTTGAAATATTTGATTGATTTTTTTTTCGGGTTTTGAAATATTTGATTTTTTGTTGGTTTTGAAATATTTGATTTTTTGTTGGTTTTGAAATATTTGCTTTTTTTTTCGAGTTTTGAAACCAGCTCAAACTTAACAACGGGGAACCTCCCATCTCACTAGGGGTCTCCTAGGTCCAACACGTGCTTAAAAGGGACCGCCCGTGGCCTGGGGCCAATCTCGCTTAACGGTGTCTCTACCGAGGCCGTACCCGGGGTTGGATCCATTCCTTGAAAAATAAAACAAGATTTAGCAGAAAATCTGGTGTTAGGTATAGAGGTTTTTAGGGCTTGAGTTCTTCTTACGACCCCCCCCCCCTTTTAAAGAATTTGGTCTGTTGCGCCGGGGCTTTGTGTCCGTCATCGAACCTACATCCGCTCTAGGCACGCATACGACCGGGCTCATAACGTCCCGCGGGGAAACTGTACTGCCACTCTTGCCATGTCTAGTTTTATTATTTTGGGGACTTTCAAACTTTTGAGAGCTTCAAGCTTTGGGTGAGCTTTTAGCTTTGATTTTTGCCCCTTTCTTTCTCCATTTCTTTTCTTAGTCTTTTTCTGGATCTTTTAACATGCGGAATAAGGCCATAACGGACTGCCCCTATTTGAGACCTCTTTTATCGGGGGGTCTTGATCAGTTCTCGCCCCCTGATTCACAACTTGCCCCTAATTTCAGCCGAGAGAGAAGTGGAGCAAGGATCTTCACCCTCCCCTAAGCATGGCCAAGGGAGAGACGGTGTTGCACAAAAGAGGAAAACCGAACCACGGGGGGTCGTGTAGTGTGTGAAATGTTGAACCGGGGGTCCCCCTTTGCGATCAGGTGAAGGCACACCCCGCCGCCGGGCTATCGCTGGCTTGACTCTATGGATAAAAGCGTTTTAAATATAGCCCATTCCACGGATTCGGCAATTCCTCACCTTCCGCGTTGATTAGACGATACGCATTACCTGGATAGACTTCCTTAACTACAAACGGCCCTTCCCAGTTGGGTTGCAGCTTAGACCTAGGACCTGCTGATCTGATAAATTTACGTTTCAAAACCATGTTACCCACTAGAATTTTCTTTCGATAACCTTCTTTTGGAAATACCACGAGACACGTTTTTGATAAATAGAAACATGATTGGCCGTGTTAAGCCTCTTCTCGTCTAAGAGTTCCAGTTGGACTAGCAACGCCTCTCGACACTCGTCGAGATTAAGTTCTTTGTCTAGCTGCACCCTTAGGGAAGGAATCAGGATCTCGTACGGGAGTACCGCCTCCATCCCATAGGTGAGAGCAAAAGGAGTTTGCCCCTTGGGAGTACGGACGGAGGTGCGATAAGCCCATAGAGCTTCTACCAGTTTATTGACCCAATCAGCAAATTTGTGTGACTCTCATGTTTTCTTGATGATTTTAAGAAGGGTTTTGTTCGTGGCCTCAGCCTGGCCATTACCTTGGGGGTAGTATGGTGATGAATGATGCAATGATATATTAAACTTCTTACAGAGGTCCCGGAGTTCTTGAGAAACGAATTGAGGCCCGTTGTCGGTGACGATATCACTTGGCACTCCAAATCGCGAGATGATATTCTTCAGGATGAAGCGGCATACTGTGGTGGCTTTGATTTCTGCATAAGCTTCAGCTTCCGCCCACTTGGTGAAGTACTTCGTAGCCGTCAGGATGAAGGACTTCTGTTTGACTACGGAATTCGGGTCACTGAGAGGTCCAATGATATCAAAGGCCCACATGGAGAATGGCTAAGGAGCAGAAAGAGGATGCAGAGAAGAAGCCGGAGCGTGGATCTTGTCGGCATGGAGCTGGCATTGAAGACACCTACAGACATAGGTGGAGCAATCTTCTTCTAGGGTTGGCAAGTAATGGCCCTGCCTAAGAATCTTCTTCGCCAACGCCTGCCCATTTACGTGCCCTCCACACTCACTGGAGTGAGCTGCTTCCACAACCTTCCAAGTCTCATCGTCATCTAGACACCTCATTAGAACTTCATTGAGAGACCGCTTATACAATTCTCTGGCAACAATCATGTATCTTGCGGCGACTCTTCTAATGGCCTTTCGCTGCTTGGCATTTGCCCTCTCCGGAAATGAACCATCCCTACAATACTGCTCAATCTCATAATACCACGGCAACTCTTCTTCTTCTATGATCTCCTCAAGCTCTGTTAACGAAACTTCTTTCACCTCTTCCCTTTCTACCTTCCTTTTTACAGATTTCCTAAGGTTGTCGAACCAGGGATCCTGAAGAGAAGGGGCGTCCAATCGCTGGACCACAATGGTCTCAGTGGCGCGACTGAGGGGGAATGAAAGAGAAGAAGCGAGTGATGCAAGTGCATCAGCCAGGATGTTCTGAGAACGAGGAGTGTGAATATAGATAAGCTTCCGGAATTATCTAGCCAAGAGCGTGACCAGATCTTGATAGGGCTTAAGCTTAGGGTCACGGGTGCGGTAAGTTGACAAAACTTGACGCAGCACCAACTGAGAGTCTCCTATGATGTTAAGGTATCACGCGCCCATGAGGTAGGTGTGCTTTAGACCGGAAAGGAGAGCCTCATACTCGGCTATATTATTCGTGGCAGGAAATGAGAGTTGATAAGTGATAGGGATGGTCACCCCTTCCAGAGTGAGGAGAACGACGCCGATTCCACTGCCCTGGGAATTGAGAGCACCATCGAAATGGAGAGACCGAAAAGGAAGATGAGTGATTACTGCCAAGTGTTCATCGGGAAACTCGTCCTGGATTGAATCCGTGCGAGGGATAGGAGAATGAGCAAGATGCTCAGCAATGGCATACCCCTTGATTGCTTTCTGGACGATGAAGGTGATATCGAACTGGGAGAGAAAACTCTGCCAGCGAGCTAACCGGCTAGAAAGGACAGGCTTTTCTAAAAGATAACGAATGGGGTCCATTCTAGAGATCAGCTTTACCTCATGGGCAAGAAAGTAGTGTTTGAGCTTCTGAGCTACCCATACTAGTGCTGCACAAGGTCTTCTCTATGGCAGTATACTTGGATTCAGCGGGATTAAACAATCTTGAAAGATAGTATGCTGCCCTTTCCCTTTCTTCATCATCTACCTGAGCCAGGATAGCTCCTAGGGAGTCCTCAATCACAGAAATGTATAGGATCAGGGTTTCCCAGGGACCTATGGTTGCAGAACCGGGGGATTAGAAAGATAGACCTTAAGATCCTCGTAGGCCTTTTGGCATTGTTCATTCCATTCAAATTTTGCTCCCGCCTTTAATAATTCATAGAATGGGCGGCATCTTTGTGAGTGTTGAGAAATGAATCTCCTGATGAATTATAAACGCCCGATCAAACCTCTGAGCTCGGTGATGTTCTTAGGCGGTGGCATCTCCATAACGGCCTTTGCTTTATTCGGATCGATCTGAATCCCCCGTTTACTAACTATAAACCCGAGTAACTTCCCTGATGCAACTCCAAATACGCATTTCTTTGGATTCATCTTCAATTTATATTCCCTAGGCCTTTGTAACACTTTGGCTAGAATGGCGGGGTGTTCTTCTTTGGACCTCGACTTTACCAGAATGTCATCCACGTAAGCTTCTAAGTACACATGCATCATGTCGTGGAAGATAGCCATCATTGCCCTCTGATAAGTAACACCTGTATTCTTTAATCCAAATGGCATAACAACGTAGCAGTATGTGCCCCAGGGCGTGGTGAAAGAGGTCTTCTCTTGATCCTCAGGAGCAAGACGGATTTGGTTATATCCGGAATAACCATCCATGAATGAGAGGGCCTCATACCCAGCCGTGTTATCAACTAATACATCAATGTGAGGAAGCTGGAAATCATCTTTCGGACATGCCTTATTTAAGTCCCTGAAATCGATACAAATCCGAATTTTGCCATTCTTTTTCATTATTGGGACTATATTTGCCACCCACTGTGGATATAAAACAACTCTAATAAACCTGGCCTTATGCACTTTATCGACTTCTTCCTTAATTCTTAAGGCCATTTGTTGGTGGAATCTTCTTACTTTTTGTTTAACGGGTGTTGCCCCTGGTTTAAGAATCAATCGGTGTTCAACCAATGTGGGATCAAGACCCGGCATGTCCTCGTAGGACCAGGCAAACGAATCGCTATACTCCCTCAACACCTTGATTAGCTCCACTTCAACCTAAGGAGAGAGATTAGCAGAAATAAGTATGGGCCTGGGGTCCTCTTCTGTGCCAAGATTAATTTCTTTAGTGGGTTCATCCACTGCCGAGGACGGTTCGTCAAACCTCTTCAAACCTTGTGCATACAGATCAGCAGTGTCATCCACATCGCTTTCCTCATCATCAGCTGGGTCATTCTCATTCACAATTTCGTATGCCCCTAATCTGTCATTGCTCCACACCCCATCCAATTCCTCATCATTTTCTAAGACAATTGCGGTCTCTACAAACTCCGGACACTTAAGGAGGGCATGGCATCTTTCAGCCAAATCTCGTAGAAACCTATCAGGGATAGATTTAGAATGACACATCACAGGGTGCGCCGTAGACGTGGATGGGCTGACTAGACTCGAACTAGACTCTACCCCAACTGACTCGACTATCCTAGGAGACTCTGCACACTGTACATCTAACCTAGGAGATAAGAAGTCTAAGGGGAAAGAAGTAGGGGTCTCGTGCCCCTGGGGAGAGGACGGACTGAAAATAGCGCAATCTTCCACTGAAACCTCCGTTTTAAAATTGGCATTTTTTTTTTGGAGGTCGGAGGTGATCACGAGACAAGAGGAGGAAGAAGACGGGGGAGGAGGTAGTTGCATGGGGAACAAATCGGGGAAGATGCAATCAAAGAATGGATCAGAGGATCGAAACGACATCTCGTGGAGTTGGGCATTGGGGGGGAGGAGTAAACAAAGTTGAAAGATCAATAGGCGGGCAGCGCCCACATGCACATGGCACAGATAGAATTTCAGGCGGTCTCTCTGTGAAGTACGGGTCGACCAGAATTGGAGGGGAATGGGGAACAAACCCCAATTGTTGAAACAGAGAGGCAAGACGGGACGGGGACAGAGAAAAGGTAGTGATAGAGCTCCCCACTTCCCGTGGCCTCCAGCGGACTAGCTGCGTTGGAGAATGCTTCACCAGCTGCATTTCCTTCTTCCTCGGGCGGTCTTCTTCCTTGCTGAACAGCTTTTCAAAACAAACACAAAAATCATCCATATCACCCACCAGCCCCTTCAGCGGCGGCGGTGGGTCAGAAACATCACAGGCGGCATCAACCTTCACATCAGCACATGGCGATGGTTTCTTCAAAGTGCCGGGCTGCAGCGGGCCTTTCACAAGATGTTGTCGATAGTCCCACGTTAAAGGTCCAGAATCTCCAAGTATTGACATTGCTGAATCACGGTAGCCAAGGCCTCGGCGGCCCATCTTCTTGCCTTTAGGGACGGGCTTGGTCCGTCCCTGTAATTGTGCGCCGAGACCCAGGCCCGGCTGATAACCCAATTTTAGAATCATGTGCCATCCTTTGGAATCTCTAATCTTGGACTTAATCTTGACATTTGTTGGTGCAGTGGCGGGCTTGCGTGACACATATGCCCATGAATAATTTAAGTCCATTACTGACAAAACTGGCCTATTGCTTGGCCACAGTGTAGGGAGAATCTTATCTGTAATGGCATCAACAGACTAGATGGTGGAGATACTTTTCACTTTAACCACCCGGCCCTGGAATGGGAATTTTAGGCATTGGTGGGCGGTCGAGGGCACGGCATTCAAAATGTTTATCCATGGACGACCCAGAATTGCTTTGAACATTGGGTCTATGTCCAACACATAAAATTCCATGTCTATAACTAAAGGCCCTAGCTCGGCCTGTACAGTCACGACCCCGTGACAAGCACGCCTGGAGTTGTCATATGTTGCTATTGTGGTCGGCGTGGGCTTAAGCATGTCTTCTGAAATGTTGCAGGCACGGAGGGTACTCAATGGACACACATTTATCGATGCTCCTGTGTCTACGAGGGCTGACTCGACCGCCACCTTATTCAAAGAAATGGTGATACAGAGTGGCATCTGCCATGCCTCTGGGGGAGCTAGTTCTGACTCAGAAAATTAAATAGAAGGCCCCCTTGTGATTGTTGCCAGCACCATCGGTAAACTATCCACCGCTACGTCTTCATTCACCATTACTTTCTGCAAACAAGTCTTCAAGGCATCCTGGTGCAGCGGCGACCTTTTGATCAACTCTAAAACTGAAATCTTGGCTGACATCCGGTCCAAGTGCTGTAACAAATCATACTTCGTGCCCGGCACGGGGTCTGCATCTTCAACTGTTGAGGGAGAAGCCTGAGGGCTAGGTGCGGGCGCACGGGTAGAAGGAAAAACTTTGTGGAATGGATTCCCGCTCCGAAGGGCGCAATGTCGGGCCGGCATGGCCTGAGATGGACCCCCGTTTGGCCCAGTGGGGTAGGTGGAAGGGGTAGAAGCGGGAGTGAGGATGACGGTGGTCGGCCTAATGGGCCCTAGTGAAGGGGAAATGGGCGAAGGGTTAAGTGGAGGGGTGATGATGGAGGGAATGGTGGGTGATGGCGAAAGGACTGGCGGTATGGAGGGGAATGCGGTGGGCCTGATGGGTGATGCGGAGGGAATAATGGGTGGAGTGGTGGTCAGAACGGTGGGTCTGAGAACGGAGGGGATAGCAAGTGCGGGGGAATGGTTGTGGTGGAAGGCCAAGAGGTGTGCGGGGGTTTCATCATCTAAAGTCCACCCAGCGTTGGGGGCTGGGTGCTGAACAATGTTTACCTGGGCCTGTGTCGACGCCGGCGGCTGTTGTTATTGCTGAGGAGCAGGCGGGTGTACTGACATGGGATTCTGATGGATCCCAAGGTCTTGTTGCTACTGCTGCTATTGTTGGGGTTGCTGTTGCTGTGAGGGTTGCTGCTGCTGCTGTTGCTGGGGCGCCGCCTGCTGCGGCCTGGCTTGTCTCTACCTCTGCTTGATGTCCTCAATCAACTGGTGCATCTGGGCCCAATCAATCCTCTGGCCCTCGTGTAAATCATACACCATATCTCTAAACTGATAGCACCGCTCTATTGTGTGCCCGGGCTACCGATAATATATGCAATATCGGGACTGATCGGTGGCCGGATTCCAATTCTGACGCTCCGGAGGCAGTTGAATATCACCAGTATACATTAAAGCAGAGAAAATATCAGGCAATGTTTCAGGAAGAGGAGGGTAATGGGCCCTTTTCGAGCTCGATCGGGCAGGTCCGTAAGCGGCGGGTGGAGGAACATTATGATACTGCGGCGGCCGCTGAGGCTGTTGGGGTGATGGTGGTGGTTGTTGCGGGTGTTGAGGAGCCGGGAAAGTGGGTTGGGGAGCTTGTGGAGCGGCGAACTGGGGGTTGCGTGGAGGCTGCGGGAAGCGAGGTGGAGTGGCTTGGTGGGGAAACTGAACAGCCTAGACCTGCTCGTTGATTTGCACTCCCTCAGTGACGGGGCCCTGGGTTCTGGGCCTCAAACAGTGAATGAATAGGGCCGTCTTTAAACTGCGTCTGTATGAACCGAGCCCTACTGTATAACTGGTGCATATTCGAAATGTCATTCATTGCCAAAATATTTCTGAATGTCGGGGTGGCATTGGAGATCAACAACTTAACTTTCTCTTCTTCTGGGATTTACCCGGGCACACATGAGGCCATTTGCCTCCATCGATCCGCATAGGTTGCAAAATCCTCCTCCGGCTTCATCTTTTCCACTACCAGGTCGGTGAAGGAATACTCGGGACCGACCCGATCTTGGAACCTCTGAATGAACTTCTCCTTGACTGTCTTGAAATTTTCTGCCTCCTCCAGAGGCAAGGTATAGAACCACTCCAGGGCGACCCCCTCCAATGATCGGCGGAATAAGTAAGCCATCAGGCGATCATCATGCTGGAACTGCGCCGACTCGTAAAGAAACTCCCTGACATGAATGAACGGGTTGCCGTTCCCGTCATATTTTCGGTACACAGGGAGCTCAGACTGAGGAGGAAAATGAATGTCCCTGAAGTTAGGAATAGGGACATCAGCCAAAGACTCCGGGCCAACCCGCTTGTGGAGGAGGTCAATTTGTTGCTGCATAGCAGCCCATTTGTTAAGGAGTTCCCGCTCCAGGGAAGGAGGGGACTGAGCAAGAAAGATGGAGCCCGGATGAGGAACGGAGGGGTGAACCGGCTGGGAGGGGAGCCCACAGGATGGATAATGGGCCAAGAAAGGGCCCATATCCACGTGAGCCAATTGGGCGGCCTCGGGTTGTAAACGAGTGAAATCAGTTGGGGCCCGAGGGACCTGCACCGATGGAGAGATTGTAGTGTATGGATCAAGATAAGAACCAGAGGGGACCTGGGCCTTCCCCTTATCAAGATACTGATGGGCCGAGGTGGAGGCCTTGCCCGCTTCCATGCTGGGGTATCGGAGAACCTGGGAACGGATGGGAGTAAGATCAATGGGGACAGCAGGGACAGGTGTTGACCCAACAACAGGAGACGTAGTGGTGGTGGTGGCAGTCACGCCATAGGAAGGAACTGAGGACGAGGCGTCTGCCCCTTGCAGAGCTTGCCGGATAAGGTGGAGCTGAGAGGGATCAAGCTGGGCCATCAAATTAAGAATTTGACCAGCCGAATTTTGTGTGGAGGAACCAGGAAGGGAGGGCTGAGAGCCCTCGACAGCAATGGTCGGGAGAGGAGGGGCAGTCCCCTCTCCTCCCTGCACATGGGTGACCCTGGGCGGGTCCTCAAGAAGTCCGCGAGGGAGAGAATCCTCGTGGGAATGGGAGAAGTTGTATGACGACATGGGGGATGACGAATCAAACAGAGGATTAAAGTAAGAAACGAAGTGAGAGTTGCCCCTAGATGATGATCCTATGGGGAAGAAACAACTCTGCATGCACTGATGATAAAGGGGAAGGGGGAGGCAAACAGCCCTAAGTAAAGAGCTAAAACAAACAACTCGAATGAGATGCACACAATGGGGGAGCGAGATGAGAAGAGAATCAGCCACTTAAGCAACCAAGTTGTCCAATGATGCGCGACAATTTTTTTTTAAATTCCTCTTCTAGGACCTTAGTGGATTAATTAATGTATAACTTCGCTCAACCACAAAGGTACCTAATCAGGGTAGGAAATGAGGAACTGGGTGACTCTATGGAACTCTCTCTCTCACGGATGCAAACCCTAGACTGGGGGGATACGGTACAACCTGCCCGACGTCCATGTGGGAATCCATGGCTCACGGGGGCTTACGGAGGTCCTCAGTAAGGTTCCCTAGTCGGCTCCAAGGAGTATGGAGATGAGAGGAAGCCCTACCTCGGTAGGAATGCAACTACTATGAAAAGAATGTATGTCCCTATGCGCACCGGAGTGCATGCAAAGTCTAGGCTAGCAACTAACAACCAATGATCAACCAGATATGCAAGTAACTAAAGCAAGCATGCAACAATGATATCAGAGCAGGGGGGGATCAGTAATCAGCACCAAATACTATGGAGATCAACTAACATGGCAATCAAAGTGAATCACGGGTGCATTGTAGCACCACAAGAACGATCTCTAGAAGGCCACTCAGAGAGAAGGACGGTCTACAGGCAGCCGTATAAGTCAGGGAGTGATGATAAAATAATAGGAAAATCATAGAATGCAGGAAATGAACAATGACAGAAATGAGACGCGCACCAGGATGGACGGTCTATAGACAGCCGCTTAATGGCTGGAACGGACCTGCATCAACCGTGTAACAGCAACTAAGCCAATAGAGTAAAGGCAGAGGCGTACCTGCGCCAGCAAGATGGACGGTGCACTCTCGGCCGCACAGACGTTGGACGGCTCTGGAAGAACCGTTCAAATTCCAGAGGATAAAAAACGCAACCAGCAAAGATCAACCTGGAACCACTCGAAGAAAAAGGATTAATAAAGCAAAAGAGAGGGTCAGCAAGCCACTAACATGATGGGCACTAGGCGTCCCACCGTGATCGCCACAAAAGAAGGGTGTAGATATATTTCTCCTCCCGTCCGTCCCTTAATGCCTTCAAATGTCTATCCTACCACATCCAACATGGGAAATGAATGAAGACAGAGGGAAAGGGAGGAATAAAAACCTGTGATCGCCACCAAGGCGCCGAATGTGATGAACACGTTGTACCTTAGAAAGAGGGAGAGGTACTCGCCTGGTGTGCAGCGTTGCAAAGATATACGGCTCAGGAAGAACCACCTATAATGATGCACGGTCTCACGACAGACCGTCTAAGGACGCTGCAGAGAACGCGGGATGAAGCACTCCTGGCAGTTAAACGGCTCTATCACGACCACAGGAAGAAGAAGGACGGTCTAGATCGCACCGCACGTCTCCTTGAACGGATGGTAGAGAACCGCGCAAGACCACCACGCCAGAAGTTACAAAAGGGTCCAACCTCCACCCTTTTCGGCCGGCCAGAAAGGATGGGCCTCGCGTTAGTGTACTACTGACCTGCAAAACAAAGTGTAGAGCACCATGAAAAACCCAAGTTAGAAACATGGAGTGTAGCAAACGCTCGAATGAAGGGAAATGAACATAAGTATTTGAATGGGGGATACCTGGGGGGTTTTAAACCCCTAGGGCGTTAGAAAGCATGGGAGGGTGTGTGCATGACAGTGCAAACAATGAAAACGTGGGAGAATGGATGTGTAGAAACAAACATGCAATGAGAAGAAATGAGACCATCAAATGTAAAAAGACTCAAGACTAGGACTACTCCCTGAACCGGAGGCCTATATGGACGTAGAAGGCCTCCCTCCTTGGTGCTAGGTTGCTCAATAATTCAGCAGGGCTTCGCCGTCGACCAAAATCTCCCCCTTTTTCAAACCCGGCCTCTAGGGTCTATTTATAGAACACCTAAAGTTCCTAGCTCGAATTAGGGTTTAAAAGCATTTTCAGGTCAAGATTATCAAACAAAAGATGAAGATAATTCAATTATCTTTCATCTGGAAAAAATGACACTCGAAATGGTTGAGGATTCGCGGAGAAATGGCTAGATAAAGTTGGGGATAAATCCACGAGGAGAGAGAGAAAATCTGTTGAATCTTCAGCAATCGAGTAGTTGAACGGTCTAACGATAGACCACACATCCATATGGGCGGCCCATTATGGGCCGTCCAACCTCGTCGGTGGAAAATTTTCAATTCACAAAATAATCCAAATTATCCACTGAACTGGCCGAATAGTTCACCGCTGGACTCTTACAAATGCACGGCTACGATGAGACCGTTCAAAGGTAGAGCGGCCAAAGAACAACCGTTCTATCCTTGTCGGTGATAAATAGATTAACTGGGTAATTATCTGAGAAGGCCACCAAGCGTAGGACTCTGAGAGACGAGCGGCTATTATCCGTCTGTCCATCATATTGAACGGCTAGTGGAAGACCGCATAAATACTTGTCGGTGGAAATTCAAAAAATTAAACAAAATATTCCAAAATATATGGATGGCCTACTATCAACCGCACATTGATTGAGAGGCCCAGGATGAACCGTACATGTACATTGGCGCTTGAAACTCATAGAAAAACTCAATCAATCAAAACCAAGGCCCATTAAGCCCAGAATTAAAACAAACCTATCCAGGGAGGGAGGCTACCCATAAAACTGGCCCAAAATGTGCCCGAAAATAGCCCCAACGAGCGATTGACAACTCGAGACATCAACAAATGGGAGTAAGAGGAACGACTCAACTTATCGGCAAAAAATGGGTGTCAACAAGTAGCTCTCCCCCGAGTTTACTTTCCGTTTTATCTTCAATCGTTCCGAGCTCTTTGCCCTGGTCCTCTGGCCTTACGATTTCCACCGAGATCATGTAGCACCTTCTAGCCATTGCTTGATTGCCTCGGACTTCCCCGGTGCCGTATTTGGTGGGAAACTTCATTTTTTGGTGGTATGTGGAGGGCATTGCCTTGATTCGGCAGAGGATGCCTCGACCAAAAATGGCATTATAGGCCAATATCTCCTTGACCACTAGAAATTTTGCCATAAAGGTTAAGGCTTTGGGCGAGGTACCGAGGGTAACTGGTAGGCTTAGAGCTCCCTCAGGATAGGTCACTGGGCCATTGAACTCACAAAGGGGGGTTCGGATCGGACG
Organism: Amorphophallus konjac; assembly: GCA_022559845.1. NCBI lineage: Eukaryota > Viridiplantae > Streptophyta > Magnoliopsida > Alismatales > Araceae > Amorphophallus > Amorphophallus konjac. Next base: position 40,536,491 of record CM040122.1, read on the forward strand.
CAATTTTGACGAGTTTTCACCCATCTTTAGCAAACACTCGTACGACAAAACGTCGGGGGCACTGCCATTATCCACTAAGATCCGGTCCACGTTACAATGGTTTATCATGACCGAGATAACAAGGGTGTCATCATGTGGGGTGACTACTCCTTCGAGGTCTTGGTCGAGAAGACCAAGGCCTGCTGGTCAGTCACTCGGGGCGGAGCTTTAGGCGGCTCGGAAGCTCGGCTGGCTCGCTCGGCATGACACTTTCTTCCTCGGATGCTATCTCCACCCGAGGCTGATCCACCTGAGATGACATTTATGTGGACCCCTCGGAGGAGATTGTCTATTTCTTTGGGAGGGATTCTACGGTCCTCCCTCTACTCGGTCACGTACTGGGAGAGGTGGCCCTAGCGGATGAGACTTTCGATCTCATCCTTGAGCTGGTGGCAATCTCCCGTATGGTGGCCATGATCGTCATGGAACTGATAGTGTTTCTGATGACTCTGACACTTTGGGTCGGTCTTCATCGGCTCGGGACGGCGGAGTAGTCCCGAGTCCTTTATTTCTTGATAAATTTGATAGACAGGGGTAGATAGAGGAGTATAGTGCTCGAACTTGCGCGGGGGTTCCATTCGGTCGCCCTCTCGATTCCTTCTCTTCCCTTGCCCAGTAGATTGGTCGGACGACCTCTTTCTTTCCCCCTCTTGCCCCGAGCTTGCGGGATCTCGGTAGGCATTGAGGACCTCCTCGCACTCCGCATGACGCAGAGCTAAGGTCATAAGGTCTACGAGGGAGGAAGGAGGGTGAAGCATCAATTCTCGTCAGAGATTTTCATCGCGGGTGCCTCCAGTCAGTGATGGCAGAGGCCACATCCAGGCGGGGAATGCGCAGAGCTTGAGCTTTGAAACGGTTAATGTAAGCCCGCAGCTTTTCCCCTTGCGCCTGTTTGAGGGCCAGTAATCCCGCTATCGATCTTGGAGGGCCGCTGCCGTCGAAGCTCTCCTTGAACAGTCTCCCAAATTGTCGGAAGCTAGTGATGCTCCTGGGGGCAAGCACCCGGAACCATGCATGTGCGCCTTGAACTAGAGTAGTCACGAACGCTCGGCACTTGACCCCATCAGACGCCCTGTGCAAGGTCATCGGGGCGTCGAAGCTGTCATAGTGGTCGGCCGGGTCACTCTGGCCGTCGTAAGACTTGAAGGTCAGCAGAGAGACTCTGGGTGAAATCTCTGCCTCCAATTTCTGGTCGGAGAATGGGGTTTGCTCCTCATCTTCCTTGGTGGTGTTCTGCTGGAGGGCGCGAAGGGCGCGCTCCTGCTTGGCAAAACGTCACTTAAAGTTCCGCAGCTAGAGGGATAGTTCCCCCTGTCGCCGGGATGGGGCTGGGGGGCTCTGAGTGTTTCCCTGGCGCTCTGGGTCTGGAACGTCCTCCTTGGTGCGTTGTTGATTGAGCTCAAACCTCCTCTTTCTCGGGCTGGAGGAGGCTTCTTGCTCTGGAGATGGGGGCTGTGAAGGTCCGCCCCCCTCACTCCGGACGATGGGTCCTTCTAGAAGGATGAATCGGCCTCCGACCGTCATCCGGGAGGCCCCCGCGCAGGGGTGATTCATCCGAGGAAGCCGCGACCTCTCCTCTCTAGCTATCTGGGTCCCCATCAAGTCGACAAGGACATCCATTTTAGCATTGAGGGTTTGGTGGGCGTCTGGGTTCCCGGGAGTGAATTGTCCGCCTTCGACCGACGGAGGTGGGTTGTTGGCTTGGTCGTTAGAGGGGGCGCCTATCGAAGGGTGCGAGGGCATGGGCTCTCTCTCTTCGACTGCCGGTGCCTTCCCTTTTCAGCCGGCAATTCTCCTACTAGAACTTCTTCGTACCATATTGGCACTTTGTTCATTTCCCATAGACGGCGCTAGATGAAGAGGGGTGATCTCGCGTTGTGTCCTGAGCCAGATGATCCTAGATGAACCAGTGTCGTTGTTACCATGATTGAGATTTTGCAAAGTGGGAAACGGGTCAGAGGAGCCCAGGGTTGACACCTCGGGGAAAATCCTCCGATGCTTAACTCAGCGAGGTGACAGAGCGTAGGTAGAAATGGAGTAGGAGAAAGAGTGAGAGGCACGAGATTGCTCTCCACCAGTGGATGTGGTGTTGAGTACTCAGGATCACCTTCTTACCTTATCGGAGGGTTTCACTTGGTTTATATAGTGTTTTCCTCTGTAGGGAGCTCAGAGAAGACGGAGAGTAAGGGGGGTGTTACTTAGCCATTTCGGGCCTAGTCGTTAGGTCTCCCTTTTGACTGACTCCCGATCTTCCCTTGTTCAGTGACACTCGGGCACCGCTTGGGCTTTTCCCGCTCGACGGTTGCTCGGACTCCCGGGCCGAGAGGTCACCTAGGAAGTGTTGGTCCGAATGACTTTGGGCTTTTAAGATAAGTGGGCCCGTTATTGGGGCTGTCACTTGCAGAGCCCGCCCTGTTTGGGTCAGGATAGACTTGGTTGGGCCGCTCGCAATCGTATGTTCATTGGGCCACTAATTTACCTTTCTCCAGTATCCATTTTGGATTCCGTCAACTCCCCCAAGTCATACTCCCCACCCAGTCATGTTGAAATAATCGGCATGTCGATCAGATTGATATTTCATATGTTGGACTCCCGAAATCCCTAACCTTAGATTTATTTCAAACTAAATTAGTTTGGAAATGGCTAGTTTGAGTGCCGAGCCCAAACCAGGTATCCATTTTGGATTCTGTCAACTCCCCCTAGTCACACTCCCCACCCAGGTCATGCTGAAATAATCGGCATGTCGATCAGATCGATATTTCATATGTTGGACCCCCAAAACCCCTAACCTTGGATTTATTTCAATCTAAATTAGTTTGGAAATGGCTAGTTTGAGCACCGAGCCCAAACCAGGTGTCTATTTTGGATTCCATCAACTCCCCCAAGTCACACTCCCCACCCAGGTCGGGTTGGAACAATCGACATGTCTATTTGATCGATATTTCTTGTATTGGACCCTCGAAACCCCTAAGCTTGGATTTATTTCAAACTAAATTAGTTTGGAAATGGCTAGTTTGAGCGCCGAGCTCAAACCAGGTATCCATTTTGGATTCTGTCAACTCCCCCATGTCACACTCCTTGCCCAGGTCGTGTTGAAATAATCGACATGTCGATTAGATCGATATTTCATATGTTGGACCCCCGAAACCCCTAACCTTGGTTTTATTTCAAACTAAATTAGTTTGGAAATGGCTAGTTTGAGCGCCGAGCCCAAACTGGGTATCCGTTTTGGATTTCATCAGCTCCCCTAAGTCACACTCCCCACCCAAGTCATGTTGGAATAATCGACACGCTGATCAGACCAATATTTTACATCTTACACCCCCAAAACCCGAGGTCTTTTGTGTTTGATCAATTTTTAATTTCATGTTTCAAATCTTAGACTCTCAAAGCTAAATTCTTTGAACTTAGTAGTAATATTATAACTCTAAAGTCTATGAAATTAAAAGTTAAATTAAATACTCACATGAGGGGGCTGTGCTGTGCTCGAGGGTGCTCCCTGAGTCAAAATCCCCGTCTAGGAGAGGTGGGTAGCAACCGCCCGGGTAATGCGTGCCTCGATGCGTGTCTCGATACTATCTACCTCATCTCGGACGATGGATCTAATATGGCTCATAAAAGTGCCGTTGGAGGGATGTTGGCACCTAAAATAAATAAATAATATATATATATATATATATTAAATAAAAAAAATAAATTACAAACAAAATAAAATAAGATGATAAAAAGGGAAAGAAAAGAACAAAAATTAAAAAATATATATATACAACAACAACAACAAAAATGAACAAAAGGCCAAGGCCTTCTCCTTGCCGAACCAATGGGAGGAAGGCCCCCGGTCACTCTCTCTCTTCAACGCAGTGGCAGCATCAACACCGGGGGGGGGGGTGGGGGAGCTGGAACCTCGACCCAGCAGGCACGCTCCAGCGTAGAAAGCACGCGAGCAGGCATACGCGGCAGCTCAACCTGCGTAAAGCCCGCGTGCACTACACCAGCAGGGGAGGTGGCGCGAGCTCACCCCAACGGCCCTCTGCTACGATGGGTTCTTACGCCTCACGCGGGAACCTCACGCCTACAACACGATGAAGCTTCGACGCCTGTCTGGGAGCCTCACGTGCGAAGCATGAGCAAGGAACACGTGGACAAGGCCCTCCAATGATTGGAGATTCCTCGCTTGTGCCCTCGCATGGCGGCTATAAGAATGAGGCAAGCGGCTGAAGAAGCTCCTCTCTCGACCCTGGCAATTGTCTACTATCTTGGCCCCTTTGCGATTAGAGAATTCCAAGAAGCTCCACATCTATGTCTAAAGAAGGAGAAAGGAGAGAGAGAGAGAGAGAGGGAGAAGGTGTGTTGTTTGGGGAGGGAGAGGAGTCAATGCTCCACCCTCCCTACCGTTCTTTTCTTTTCTTGCTGTATATCCATTCCTCCCCTTTGCTTCCCAAATGTAATAACCCCAGGGCAATGTATTTTTTTCTGTTTACATGAATGAATGAAATGCTTCTAGCCCGATTTTGGGTGCAAATGTGCTCTTCCCCCCGAATTTTATCTTGACGCCAGTCTCCTAATTTCTTTTTATTTTGATCCCACGGTTTTTGTTTTTTTTATCGATTGAAGGAAGTATGCCAGATTATGAGTGAGTGCAAATTCAGTTCATCCAATTGCCATGGATGAATGCTGGGTTCTGTCTCCCCTAATCTGCCAAGACAGAGATAAATTTTTCAAACTCTGCCTCGCTATCAATCCGTCGAGCATGATTTGGAGGTTCTGTCCCTGGCCATCCCAAGGCGCTAACGCCCTCATGGGCCATATTAAATACGTGAATCCCTTCCCCAGTGTGCCAATAGGTCCATTTTTTATTTATTTATTTAATAGCAATAAAACTCCAATAAAGACAAATGTAACCAAAATGGCATATGTACAAAACAAAAGCTACCTCTGTAGAAGAGATAAAAACAGCATGTATTATCGAGAAAAATATGATATAAGAATATTAGTGCTTCAAACAATTCCCTGCCACAGCAATGACCACCACTGGAAATAGCAGTAATAGAGATGCAAATGCTATGTTGGAAATACACAGAGGACAAAGTCTAGGAGTCTTATGTTGAGTTATGGTTTTGATGATTGTTATGATTGTTAAGTTATGGTTTTGATGATAACTAAACTTAATGTGTGATTAAGTGATGATAGCTAAACTTGTGGTTGATTGCTCATGCTCTTGTCATTTATGTATGGTTGAGATGACAAATGGGAATGGTTACATGGTCTTGATCCTTGGTTTGCATATGTTGGTTTTACAAGAGGCAAGAGGTTTCATAACCTCTTCAACGGGAAGAAGCATGGTATTAACCTTGCCTATCTTGCTTGCAGGATCAAACACAAGGCAGTCACCTGGTGAACCGTACGTGTGGATAAGCACCCTGCTCTTCTACAATCTAAAACAGATGGTATATGTCATTTACTGTCAAGAACCATTGGTCAAAACACTAAGTAAAAATCCACAAGGTCAAAGACTCAGTTGACACCTTCTAAACTGTCAAGAGTGATGCCACATACATGAACGGGCTGCTAAAGGACTTAAGCGACGGAGCTGAAGAGGTTAACGGACCGACCCAGGAAAACCCGAGGTCTGCCCAGCTGGCGGTCGACCGCCAGCACAGGGGCGGTCGACCGCCCCTGCCAGCAACCCCCAGTCTACCGGTCTCTCAGTGGCGGTCGACCGCCAGCCCAGTAACGGTCGACCGGGATTCCCAGGAACCATCCGTCTGCAGGTTTCTCAGTAGCGGTCGACCGCCAGCCCCTACAGGTCAACCGCCAGCCTCGAGCTGCCCAACATTGTTGACTTTTTGTGACTTCGAGGAAAGCCCTTCCTCTTCCTATTGTTTAATCCCAAAGCCACCAAACCCTCCAGATTTTGTGGATATGGTCTAGGGATTGTCCATAGACCTTCCAAGGGTTATAAAACATCCTATTAGAGTCATAACCCTAATCTATCAAAGAGAGCCAAAGAGAGGCTGCCCAAGGTGAAAGGAGAGGGTACTATAGCTCCGTGAATAATACTTCGTGCAGCAAGATCTTCATCCATCTCCAAGGTGTTTCAAGCCAAATTTGAAGCTAGCAACCTCCAAGGAAGTGAAGAAGGAAGCAAGCATTCAAGGAAGATCAAGGTGAAGCTGTCTAAGGAAGAAGAAAGGAAGAAGCAAGTAAGCAAGCAAGAGATCAAGGGAAGATTGCCAAAGGTGAAAGAACAAGGTTTTCACAACCCATTCAAAGCCATTCAAGCAAAGAAGGAATCAACGCAAGATCTGCATCATACACTCAGGGGGAGCCTAAATCAGGAGCATTCTAAACTATGGTTTAATTATTTTGGTGTCTTGTGTTTTGAGTTTCAAATTTGTGTTTCTCATAAACTGCAAACTCGTGTGTGTGTGGATCGTGTTGGATCCGTGGTCGTGTGTGGTCATTGTACTTTATTCATGTATTGTGTGCGTTGAGCTTCCTAGATCTACGTGTGTGTGTAGATCTTTTTAGATCAGGTCTTTTTAGTGTGTGGAGTGCTGCATCTATTGCAGCGTGTGTGTGTGTGTTGTTGATCCTTCTGTCGGATCATGTTGGAGACCTCGTCTCCGTGTGTGTGTGTGTGTGTGTTGGGGTGCATCCCCGTGTGTGTGTGCAGGCGTCGTCCTGCGTGTGTGGTTGGAGCGTCATCTCCGTTTGGGGATTTATCCCCGAGTGAAGCCTCACCGGGCTTGGTGATGGGTGGACATAGGACTGCCATCGTTGCATCCGAACCACCTTAAAAACCGTTGAGCATTGTGGTTTGTATTGTGTGTTTTAGTCCATTTCTTCTACCTCCATTCTCCGTGAGTATTAGTGTAAGCTGTTTGTTCGGATTTATCCTCGTGTTTATTGCATAATCTATATCTTTATCATATATAGTTTGATAAATCCAAACTGTGTTCAAACAGTTTTGAATCTCTTGAGTAGCATTCTATCACATATTTCAAAAAGGGTAAAAGCTTTCGTAAAAATGGTAAACACCCAATTCACCCCCCTCTTGGGTGTCATTGATCACGGGACTTCATCTTAGTCATTGGAGAGTGATCTCTACTACCTTTATTGTCATCCAACTTTCTCAACCTTAACCCAGGTTTGGATTCTTCAATGATGTTAGATGATGTAGGTCTTATATCTGCAACACGCGTCTCATCTGGGTTGTGGCTCTCCGCATTATCAATAGAAGTCTGCTGAAAAGGTTCCACCTGTGTAGTTATGTGCTGCTTAGAATGCTTTTTCACATCATGTTGTTCCTCAGTGCTTATAGAGCAAACCTCGTCATCCTCCAAGCTAGAGCTTGTCTCACTACCATTGCTGCACACTGATTCCACCTGATGATTATTAATTTGCAAACGGAGTCTTCTCATTGCTGTACCCTGCTTCCAGCTAGGTGGAGGTGCAGAAAATTGCTGTTGACGAGGCCTGATCCTAATGCCAGTACCTCCAAGTCCACTATTATTGGCTAATGAGGTTTCTTGGGCAGTTGATGCATCAAAACTGTTGACATTATTTACATCTTGCACTGTTTGTGTAGCAGAGTCCATAAAGGAAACATGCTGTCTGGATCCTTCCACTATGAACTGACTTACTTGTCCCCTCCCATATGCATTGTCAAAAGAGTGCTTGACTGTAGGATTTCTATGCAAAGAATCATGTAAATGATCTGATGGACGTGATTGATTATACAACCAGACAGAAACTTCTGCACCTAGATGCACCCCATGAGTCTGATTCTGCAGTGTTCCAAACTCAGAATCAGTGTCACTGCTCATCCCACTATCCTTTCCTGACACAGTCTCCCAACATAGAACACTCTCCATCATATTAACACTATCACCCTGTGGAATAGGGCTGATGGGCAGATCCTTCGGTTCGTACAATCCTCCAGATGAATCATCATCTTGGTTTAACACTGAATCTAGGAACTTGGTGACTTCATCCATTTCAGCATTATCTGAAACGTGCTACCCTACTTGGCACACTTGAGGAATTCCATCAAAGCCATCCATGAAAATGGGAGAATTCGATCTTGGAAGCTCATCATAATCTATTGGCTTTAATTGTGGTCCATACATTCCATCCAGAATCTCTGACAGAGGACCAATCTGCACTTATAAATAAATTAAGAATTAGTTCTTGATATGCAGAACATGCCTAGCTTATCCCTTGCAGAAAACTAGAGAATGCAAAGGAGGGAAGGGAACAATTTAGATAGAAAGGATGAGCCGAACACAAGGGATAATTGTGGCTGAAGTAACCAATAATGTGATGTCCATAGTAATCAGATGTAAACGGTCCTGTTCATTGCCCTCGATCTGGGCAGATTCTGTGTATCTGATGTGCATGGTTCCCAGTTCCATTAACATGTATATCCTTCATTGCTCAATGCATCTGATTTTTGTGGAAATGGCCATGGGCCTCTTCACCGGCGGCCATGGGTTGTTGGGGCTCGGGCTCAATCCAAAAAATCTGCAGGAACCCATGTTTTCCACTGCATTATCTGATTCCCGTATAAGGATAGTAGTAGACTTTTCTGCACTAACTTCTATCACTCATACACTCTGTACCTGTGGCAGTAGCACATCATGCGGTCTGTAGCATGTCAACACCACTGATTTAATCGAAAGTTTCTTTTATATTGAAGGGCCTACCATGGGGAAGGGATACATCTCAGTTCCATACTAATTGAGTCTCTGATTAACCACCCTCATAATACCCCAGGGATCTGCTCCGCTATAGCATGTTCTCTGGTGGATGTTTTATCAGAGGGCTGGACATTAAGGGCCTTAGAGCCAGCAACAATCAACTGAACACAATGCATGATGCCCTGGAAATGGAATCATCCCTGGGTCAGTATAGATCCCCCTAGCAGGCTAGTCCTCGAGGCATTCTCTCTACCCAATTCTGGGATATAGGGTGTAGATCTATTAAAAATCCACTAACAATAAATAAAAGAAAGCATAGCGTAGGATGCTAGGATGGAGTGTGTAATCGCCAGAGACCACGGGCCTCAAAAGATATAAATAATAATAAACATGGAGGGATCGCGATAATTACCTTTGAAGCGTGGGAGATGTGAGAGTGACCTTCTCTTCCACTCAGCCGGCCGATGAAAAGAGTTATCTTAGATTACCCTTACAAAATAGATAAACAACCAACAAAAAAAAGATAGGAATTAGAAACCAAGTGTGTAGTATAAAATCTAAATATGATATAAACGTGAAAGCATGTGAATGAACACACCTGTTGGGTGTTGCCCTTTAAACCCCTATGCAGAGGGTGAGATAAAATATGATGATATGAAAATAAAGGGGAGACGTGCAAACGTTGCACTGGGGGAGTTCTCAACGTGGTTGAGATGAGGATGTAAAAGAAGAAAATGATGCATGCATACAGTTAAGAAAAAGAAAAGAACAGAGAACAGAGAAGAGACAAAAAGAGCCTGTGGGGGTTTTCTCCTGCGAAGGCTCTTGATGGATGTTGGGAGAGAGTATCCAAGGGATGAAGCAATATACGCAGGGGAGACTTCTCTTCGAGCCTGAGATCCGACAACACCTCCCCGTCGTTAATGAAGTTGGCCCCTCTTGATCATGAACTGTAAATATGGAAAGTTTAAAATCTTCCAAAATTAGAAAAGAATTGGCGTCCAGGACGCTGGACGCTCATTTAAAAATGGGCGACCTATAGGGCCGACGCAGATTCAAAAATGGCACAAAATATGACCAAAATAATTTACGTCAGGGGTTCCGGACGTCCATTTAAGAATGGGCGTCTTCCAGGAGTGACACCAATTAAAAATAACCCAAAATCGGCTCAAAAATCAATTAAAAATATGAAAAGAAGAATTGACGTCACTCTGGACAGACACAAATTCTTAATTACTTGTAATTAAAAAAAAGTAAAAAAGAGGAAAAAGAATTGGCGTCACCCTGGGCAGACACCAATTTAAAAAGTCTGTAATTAAAAAATATAAAAAGAGAGAAAAAAGAATTAGCGTCACTCTGGTCAGACACCAATTTAATTTATATAAATAAAAATATAAAATTGACATCACTATGGTCAGACACCAATTTAAAAAGCCCCTAAAAAATTAGATAAAAATCCCCAAAAATCCAAAAAATAAGAAAAATATGGGAAAGTTGGAAGAAGGTAAAAATCTAAGAAAAATGAGGAAAACCACTCAAATGAGTCGATCTGAGGGTCAAATTGGGACATTATAAAGTAATATGAGATATACTCAAGATGATGTCAATTTTGGCATGTCTACAGCTGCCCCGCCTTGGCGTCTATTTTGCAAGGGAGTGTAATATAGTGGAGCGAACTGAAAAGTAGATGCCAAGGTATGATGAGACACACGATCAACACCACCTAATGAGAATTGAATCAAAAGTTCAAGATGAAGTAATTTTGGGAGATTCAATGAAAGCAACAATTATTTGGATAAAAGAGGGAGGGCACACGCGGGCGCAGAGGAGATAAAAGGATGATCAACTTCCAGCGCGGTAGATGTACCCCAGGTCACAAAGTTGTTGGTTTCACTATTGGAGAGCGGTTACCAGCCAATGTGGACGTACGGTAGCTAAGGCGGATCAAAGGGAAAGGATTGAAATGAGAGAGGATAGAGAATCCAAACAATGGAATTTTCAGGAAAACCACCCAAAACAGCAACAAGATGAAATGAGGACTCAATTCGGTAATGAATATCTCATATCTTGAAATTTAAGGATCAATTGACTCTCAAAATTGAGTTACCAGAATGATTTTCCAATGTTAATTCAAAGTCCTATATGAATACATGTTGGGTTTAAAGAAAAATTTAAAACAAATTAAAATAGAAGATAATCAAGGATAATATTGTTAAGCTGCCAAGACTGAGTCAAGAAATCAATTTGTGAGCTTATACTAAGCCGAAGCCCATTTATCCGCACACCAATTCACAAAAGGGAACCATCGTCCCTAGTCTTGGACGGCTCAACGGCCTATCCGTGCGACTAAGATTCCTCTGGAATCATCATTATTTTTGATGAAGGGGAACTCAAATTCTAGTTTTACCAAAGTCACAAGGTCCTTGATATAATCTAATAGCGTAGATAACATATAGTGGAAATGCATACAGGGAGATGGTGATAGCAATAAGCGTGAGGGAACTTGAGAAATGCAGTCACCGTGGGACTTGGATGATCATGCCCAGACAGTGGGACCAATAGCTTCTTCCTGCGCTCAAAAATTCTTTAGCCAAGATATAATGAATCATAACAAGCAATGAATTGAAACATTATAGCATATCATTAAAGCATTCAATCAATTGATAGCATGATAGCAGAGAGTGAACTACAACACATAGTGTGTGAACATAGAGTGATAGCATAGCATCCCGAAAGCATGCAGGCACGGATTAAAGCGTCTAAGACACTCAGGGCCTGGTGTAGTCTAGAGCATCAAAGCATGAAGGCGTCAACCATTGTTTGTTATTGCATTTGATCCATGAGGATGACGGCCTGGCTAATCATGAGCTTTGCAGTTGAATGATCATGATCAGAGTAATGCTCAGAGCGAAATCGACAAGAATGGCTTTAGAAAGATTAGCTCCTAAATGATTGGAATGATGCCCAGAGCGGCGAATCATGAAGATAGCAATCAACATAGGGAAGACTCAAAAGGTTGATGGTAATGAAAGGAGAGGACTCATCCCGTGTTCTTGGTCCTTACAAAAGGGTTGTCCCTGTAAAATAACACCATCAAGAAAAATACAATGTAATTCTTTTTTTTGAAATATGCAAAATTTTATGGGTTTTGAAAAAAAAGTATTCAAATTTTTATGGATTTTTGAAGATATTTGAATCTTTTTTTTTTGATTTAAAAAAAAAATTGACCTTCTTTTTATAATTTTGGTTTAGACATTGCTAATGCAGTATCAAAGATGTTTAAATCGCTGGCTAGCGGTCCTTGTTCCTTTCCTTTTCGCTAAAAACTACCCAAAGTTGGGCGTTCGTTGAGGGTGGCACCCTATAATCGGCTGCCCTTGGGTAACGGTGCCCCTACCAAGGCCATACCCGAGAAACACTCAGTCTTGGAGGGAAAAGAGAAGAGCAATTTGGGGATAAGCTTGATATGAGTTAAGAAAATATCGGGTTTTGACTTCCGTCCATAGCACAATCCCTAGAGATTCGGTCTGTTGTGCCGGGCCTTTGTGTCATATCATCGAACCTTAATTCTCTTTTAGGCACGCATACGGCCGGAGTCATAACGTCCCGCAAGGAAACTATACTGCCATCTTGCCATGCCAGATCTCTTTGGATTTTGATTTCTCATTTCTCATTTTTCTTTCATCATTTTTTTTTCTTTTGTGTCCTTTGGACTTGAAAGATATTGAAATTGAGCTTGAATTTTGAGAATAAGGTCATAATAGATTACCCCTATTTGAGACTTCCTCTTGTCGGGGTGTGCTTAGGTTGGTTGTTTTGCCCAGGCTACCTCTATCTTCATATTTCAGCTGAGTTAAGAAAAAGAAAAAGACCTCGTGTCCTTGAGCATGGCCCAAGTAGCAATGGTGTTCTACCAAAGGAGGCGGCTAAGGACGCCATGAAGTGTATGCGATGCCCAGCTAAGGGTTGCCCTTAATGAGCGGGGAGAGAATGCCGAATTCTCAGCGCGGGGTTCTTATTATCGAAGTGCTGCATAGCAAGACAAAAGACTCTTTTTTTTAACATTGATTTAAATAAAGAATTAGGATAGAGGCATAGAACACCACTCTTAATCAAGTTAAGAAGCACTTTATGTTTGAAAACCTGGGCGTGAAGATGAATGAGATAATAAAAATGCATACTTACGCACATACGTTACCTTGCGACCTTGTAGAAGCAGCGGGTGCTGGAGGCGATGTTGATCAACACGGGATTTGTCATCCTTGTTTGGCAGATAAAGAGAAGGAAGCAAAGATTTGAAGTGGCTTAACAAGAAGAAGTGGTGCCCAGACCTGACTCAGACGAATAAGGAGATAAGGAAAAGTGATGAGGGCTAGAACTCCCTCACTAAGGCGCAGAGACCCTGATCATATGAAAGGTCTACAGAAAAAATGGGAAATTAAGAGGTGGAGTGAGGGCTAAAGCCTCGGAAGTAGTGTGACAACGAGCAGATGCCCAAAGTGGTGGAGGTGGAAGAAGTCAGGTCAGATCCGGGATCCGGAGGAATTAAAAGGAGGAATTGGTAGATGGAAAGTGGTGGATCCGGAGGGTCCGGAGGCAAAGGAGGAAAATCATGATGGGAAGAAGAATCATCCGGGGGTTCCGGAGGAAGAAAATATCGAGGGACGCGATGCCTTGAGATGAGGTACGGGAAAAGATAGGTTAAGAGGAAGAAGAGAACAAAGGACATGATGTCCTGGAGGAGTAGAAGGGTGAATCGGAAGAAAGATAGAGGGTCTGGAGGTTCCGGAGGGATAAAATGGGAAGGGACACGATGCCTTGAGATGCGATACAGGAAAAGATAGGTTAAGAGGAAGAAGAGAACAAAGGACACGATGTCTCGGAGGAGTAGAAGGGTGAATCGTAAGAAAGATAGAGGGTCCGGAGGGTCCGGAGGGATACAATGGGAAGGGACATGATGCCCTGAGATGAGGTACGGGAAAAGATAGGTTAAGAGGAATAAGAGAACAAAGGACACGATGTCCCGGAGGAGTAGAAGGGTGAATCGGAAGAAAGATAGAGGGTCCGGAGGGATAAAATGGGAAGGGACACGATGCCCTGAGATAAGGTACGGGAAAAGATAGGTTAAGAGAAGAAGAGAACAAAGGACACGATGTCCCGGAGGAGTAGAATGGTGAATCGGAAGAAAGATAAGAGGGTCCAGAGGTTCCGAAGGGATAAAATGGGAAGGGACATGATGCCCAGAAAGAATCAAGGAATGGGATAAGAGATCCGGAGTATCTGGAGGACAAAGATAGAAAGGGACGTGATGCCCAAGGAGATTAGAGAGAAAATAAGATGGAAAATCCGGAGGTTCCGGAGGAAGAAGGTGTAGAAGGAGAGAAAAATCTGGAGCCTCCGGATATAGAGGTGTGGAGGGGCACGATGCCTGAAAAGGGAGATCTGGAGGTTCCGACGGAGGAAAGTATAGATGGGCGCGATGCCCCGGGGGAAGATAGAAATCCGGAGTACCCAGATGTAAGGTTGTAGAGGGGCGTGATGCCTGAAGAGGGAGATCCGGAGGTTCCAGAGGAATAAAGTAGGGATGGGCGCGATGCCCCGGGAGATTTGGAAGTTCCGGAAGGATGTAGAGAAGGATGTGCAAAAGTTGGGAGTGGGCGTGATGCCCTAAGAGCAAATTGGAGAGGGCACGGTGCCCGGCAAGTGTAAGGGGACCCATAGATCCCGAAGATAGAGGTGAATAAGAAGAAGGATGTGGAGGATCTAGAGGTTCCGGAATGCGGGGAAAATACGGGTCCGAAAACCCAAAGAAGAAGGAATGCATGTGAATGCAATGCAATGGATGTAGAGGATGCATGGAATGCATGAAATGCATGGGACGCAAAGAACACGAGTGGTGAGAAGATGAGAACTCCCTTTTCACCCAACGGATGGCCCATGTGGATGGGATAGCATAGGAAGTGGATAGGGTAGCGGAAGGCCCCCTAGGAGAAGAATGCATGTCCCTCCATAGTAGTGAAAGTGTGCGGCCAAATGGTTCAATGGATAAAATTAAAGCCCGCGACGAAGCTTCAACAATGAATGATAACTCCCTTGGAGGGTGAAGAGCAATAATGTGAGGGAGTTGGAATGTTTGAATGGGAAGCTTTGTTTTGCCCACGGATCATGGGGTATAAAGAGTATTGAAAAAAATGGGCATTCGCCCCTTGTGTGGAAGAATGGATTTGACATTAGAGGGTTGGAACAAGGGGTGCCCTGCCCGGTCCTTGGGCATGAACTTACATGGCATCAGAGCTTGACATCTTCTCTTAGTGAGTATTGGCGGGGCTTTGACCTCTTCAACCATGCCCGGTACAAGAACGCGGATTGGCATCCGGCAAATAAAGTCTTGCATCTTAAATAACATAACTGAGGCCAACTCATTCTTGCCCGACATTTGCGTATCATCCTTGGCACAAATACTTGTAGAAGGGCACCCATTCCGAGTGGCAATGGAAGGTGAAGCGAAGGCGGAAGGCTTAATAGATGGTGGAGATGTAATAAAAGGTGTTGGAGGAAGGGCGAGTGGAGGTTCGAACACGTCGAGCTTCTCCCTTGCTCGGAAGTGGACGGGGTTGGCTCGAGTGCAAAAAGAGGTGGACCCTGCTTGGGATCTGCCACGGGTTTAGGTAAAGGGGTAGGTAGAGGGATAGGCAAAGCCAGGTTTGGTGTTGTAGGTATAGTGGAGGGCCGAGGTGGCGGCAATGGGAGGTTAATTGAAGAAGGTTTGGTGATGGGCTTGGCGGAGGTCGGTGACGTGGAGGTCGATAGAGGTGTAATGGGGGGTTTGACATGTTGGAAACGTCGAATTTTAGTGGTAGCGCGGGAGGTTTGAAGAACTAGAGAAGGGTCGTGGTCTGCCGGTGTGGGTGATTGGAGTATCGACCCATCATCGTAACACCAATAGGTCTCAAAAATAGGGGTTGGATTGGAGACAGTGGCATCATCCTGAGCAGAGAATTCTTTGGGTGGTGGAGGAAGAGGAAAACGGAGGAAACTCAGAATGGGTGCTTGCAGAACTTCATATTGTGCTATCATCAATTCTTCATCTGCTGACTCAAACTCTTCATTGTCAGGCTCAAATGGACGCCGTGGTGGAGGCGTATTAATGGATGGTGAAATGTAATAGTGTTGTGGAGGATTTTGTGGATGTAAATGCATATGCGGAGGCGGAGGGCCATATGAGTAAGTGGTGCGGTTAGGTGGAGGGCGGATGGCATCCACTTGATCGTTGAAGCTTGCCGGCTCTTGCTTACTTACGTTGACACCATAATCATCTCTCCTCTCCTTCCATTCCTTCTCCATCTTCATAATATTGTTCATGAATGCATGAAGAGGGTTGACTTGAGGAGGAGGAGGAGGAGGCCGCGGGTTCGTGGCCCTCTTTAATTGTTCCTCCATTGAGGCGACTTTATTAACAAGAACTTGGAGGGGTGTAACATGAGGAATAGAGGGTTGGCATGGTGCCCTTGAAGGAGGGGCTGCATATGAAGGCCGTGGAGGGGGGATTGACGGGCTGACCCAAAGAAGGACCCGGTCGGGCCGGGTTGCAAGAAGGGATGGGCCTTGGGGGAGTGAATGAGGAGGAATAGAAGGAGGCGGGTGATGGACCACCCGAGGAGGAATATGAATAGAAGGAGGCGGCAGGTGATGGGCCACCCGTGTATGAGGTGAAGAGGGAAGCGGGTGATGGGCCACCCGAATGGGACTGGAAGGAGGAGGAGAAGGAGAAGATGCACTATCAACAGCAGCCTTAAAGGTTTGGATCTGTTGAGGGGTGAGATGATCTATTGCATGCAAGATTTGGGAGACCTTCTCATCCTGGGGAGGAGACGGTCCCGAGGGCGTAGCGGCTTGCGCTTGATGCAAGGGACCACAAGATTGGAAATTGCCCATAGGTCGGGCAAAACCATGAGAATGAGGATGTGGTCCCTTGAAAGAATTATGGTGAGAATTATAATGAACATGTTGAAATTGATGAGTGTAGGATGTGCTAGGTTGATCATCCTCGTGATTATAATTGGAATTAAACATGTTGGTTTGATTATCAAAGCTAAACATGATGCAAACAATTAATATTTAATCAGATAATTTGCAAAGATGAATCAAGTTGCATGCTTACGCTTGATTTTATTTGTTCCATGATGTGAATTAAGGATTTTAACAAAATTTGTATGATCCACTCAAGGTAAGGCACCTAGTTTCAATATAGTTTGCTCCAATGCCGACTAGGTTAATTCTCACCACGTATAGGTCAACTAAACTCGGGGACTTCAAAAGGTACAACCTGCCCGACGTCCGTGAGGGAATCCACGAGTGCGGGGACTTATGGAGGCCTTGGTTTAGGAATTCCCGATCCAATGAGACGGAGTGCTCAATTGGAGAGTCCTTCCTTCACCAAGAAGGGGGTAAGGCTCCTAGAAGTATGGGGAGAGGAGGTCTCCCAAACCGAGATGCCCTTTATGCATGCTAATGCAAAAGATGACACAAGACCACGCGGATGATGAATGGAAAACAGAACAATAGGAAAGGAGAATTACTGTGAACAGGAATATGATGATGCTTTTTACAGAAATGGTAAAATACAAACATAATATGCAATGATATGAAACAGTATATAACAAAAATGTGGTAGCAATGATATGCAATGATAATGCAACAGAAAATGGGACGTGATATGTAGTAGAAAATGTAACATGAAAATTCAACAAGATATGAGTATGATATATAACAAATGCAACAGAGATTGCACATGCAACAAATGCAACATAATATGATATGCAATAGAACAGACAAGATAGGGGTTACGTAAACAGTGAAATGTAATTAACCGTGCAAACCAATTATAGAGAACAATGGAATGATACTGCAATAGGGAATTAGCATCTGTCAACGTGGGTGCCCATTCCAGAATGGACGTCCACGGTCATGGACGCAAAAACTTTTTTTTTAATTACAGAGAGATGGACTCTTCAAATAAATCTATAAATCAACGATCACTTGGAAAAAATAAATAGAAAAGGTGCTATGTGGAGCACTAATAGGAGATGCACCGTGGTTGCAAAATAGGAGGGGCACACGTGGGTGCCAAGGGAGGAGGGTAATCTAAAAAAAACACAAGGAGTCCCACCGTGATCGCCAATTTGTAGATCTATTAAAAATCCACTAAGAATAAATAAAAGAAAGCATAGCGTAGGATGCTAGGATGGAGTGTGTGATCGCCAGAGACAGCGGGCCTCAAAAGATATAAACAATAATAAACATGGAGAGATCGCGATAATTACCTTTGAAGCGTGGGAGATGTGAGAGTCGACCTTCTCTTCCACTCGGTCGGCCGATGAAGAGAGTCTTCTTAGATTGCCCTTGCAAAATAGATAAACAACCAATAGAAAAAAGATAGGAATTAGAAACCAAGTGTGTAGTATCAAATCTAAATATGATATAAACGTGAAAGGATGTGAATGAACACACCTGTTGGGTGTTGCCCTTTAAAGCCCTATGCAAAGGGTGGGATAAAATATGATGATAAGCAAATAAAGGGGAGACGTGCAAACATTACACTGGGGGAGTTCTCAACGTTGTTGAGATAAGGATGTAAAAGAAGAAAATGATGCATGCATGCAGTTAAGAAAAAAAAAGAACAGAGAACAGAGAACGGAGACGAGAGAAAAAGAGCCTATGGGGGTTTTCTCCTACGAAGGCTCTTGATGGATGTTCGGAGAGAGTCTCCAAGGGATGAAGCAATATACGCATGGGAGACTTCACTTCGAGCCTGAGATCCGATAGCACCTCCCCGTCGTTAATGAAGTTGGCCCCTCTTGATCATGAACCGCAGGGCGTATTTATAGGGAGAGGTTTGTGAGTTTAATTCCCAAAACAATTAGGATAATCATCTTTGGCATGAGATAAACATGGCAAGAGTCCTCCCAGTCTCGATAAGCCACCGGGAACCCTTCCCCAGTTAAAAAGGATTCCAAAACGAAAAAAGAAGGAGCTATGGGCGAATTCAGAAATCTCAGAGAAATGGCGTCAGACCCCATGGTCGCCCATTAAATGGGCGTCCACCACCCTGGACGTTCATTGGCGTTAAAAATATGGAAAGTTTAAAATCTTCCAAAATTAGAAAAGAATTAGCGTCCAGGACGCTAGATGCTCATTTAAAAATGGGCGACCTATAGGGCAGACGCAGATTCAAAAACCGGCACAACATATGACCAAAAGAATTGGCGTCAGGGGTTCCGGACGCCCATTTAAGAATGTGCGTCTTCCAGGAGTGACACTAATTAAAAATACCCAAAATTGGCTCAAAAATTAATTAAAAATATGAAAAGAAGAATTGGCGTCACTCTAGGCAGACACCAATTCTTACTTACTTATAATTAAAAAAAAAGAATTGGCGTCACCCTAGGCAGACACCAATTTAAAAGGCATGTCGTTAAAAAATATTTAAAAAAAGAAAAAAAGAATTGGCGTCACTCTGCTCAGACACCAATTTAATTTATACCAATTAACAAATATAAAAAAAGAATTGGCGTCACTCTAGTCAGACACCAATTTAAAAAGCCCATGAAAAATTAGATAACAATACCCAAAAAATCCAAAAAAATAGGAAAAATATGGGAAAGTTGGGAGAAGCTAAAAATCTAAGAAAAATGAGGAAAACCACTCAAATGAGTCATCTGAGGGTCAAATTGAAGCATTATAAAGTAATATGAGATGTACTCAAGATGATATCAATTTTTGCGTGTCTACATAGGGTAGCTGATTTTGGCTTACGCCACTTTTAGGGGCCATCTCAAAATGTCCTATGGATGGAACCTCATTTCTCACCCCCAAAGCCTGGGTCCGGGGGAGATGCTGCCCAAATTTCTCTAGAATTGTGGACTTAAACAAAATAAAATGATGAAACATGGACTGAACAACTGATGTAATGCTGAAGCTAGTACATTGATCATAGAGGATGCTTAAACTAAAACACTGGTGGGATTGCACTCATGTTGAATATATGAGCAAAAAATTTGAACGCATGATTGTGCAGGCAGTACGACCCAGAATAAATCTGAAAAGAACGTTGTTGAAATGACAAAAATGATCAAATAAACAAAGATGTCACTCTGGAAACAACAACAAAAAATCATTCAGAGTCAGCTCCAAAACCATTCGGGGTCGACTCTGCTTCTTCATCCTTCAGGTTTCTGGCTTCATCGCCCATTTTTCAGCTTTACAAGATATTTGTCACCATTACGGGTCATTTTGTCACCGTTATAGCCCATTTTTCACCCTTATGACCCTCATCCATCGCTTTTTGTCCACTATTCAACCTTGCGGACGCCTCTTCCGCTAAAACTCATTTTCAGCCTTATCGCCTTGCTTTTGATCCCCAACCGTCCCCATTAGTCCATTTATCACCGCTAAAACTTATCTTTCACCGCTACAAGCTATTTTTCACCACAAGAACCTATTTGTCACCACTAAGCCCCCCTTTGTCGCCATTACCACCCATCTGTCACCCCTTAAAGAAAGAAACCAAAAAAAGAGAATAGATTTAAAAAAAGAAACTAAAGCCTAACATCTCATGAACTTCTACGATCAATCTAAGCTTAAAATTAAAATAATTAAACAATAAATAGCTACAGAGCAATGGCTGGGGAGGAAGCACTTGATCAAATTCTAGTTTACAGAGTGGAGGTGGCCCAGAGCTTCTGAACACTTGCATCATGAGCAGGGAACTTCTGCATTTCCCACTGCATTGATGGCGCCCAAATCAAGCATATGCACATTGCATGTTAATGCACTGAGGATGCATATAGACTCTCATTGTTGAAAGTTTTCTCCATCAAATTTCATCCCCTTTTCTGTTTTGGGCTCCCTGTGTAGGGATCTGCACAGGGGTCAACTCTTGCAGACCTAGGAGTCGACCCCTCCACCCACAAGGTTGACCCTCATTATTCACCAATGGTCTGTGTAGAACCAAGGCACTTTAGCCCAATCCCCCGTTCAAGATAGCATATTTCATATGCATTCCATAAATAAGTCAAACCACACACATGCATTACATGGACAAAATTAAAACCTTCATTCATGCATTCCGTGGACAGATCAAAGTTTCCCATGCATTTACATAAACAGACTAAAAATCATTTACATGTCCTCCATGAATAATCCCAAATCTCGCACAAGCATACTACATAGTCTGTATAGTAACTCGAAATTTTATATATCCATTTATATGAAAAAAAAATAATGAAAGATGAAAATAAAATAACTGATAAATATTTTTCTTTTTATCTTTAAAGTTTAGAATATATAAACGCGAATACTATCCCACGTGTTAACACGAACGGTGAGATTCACGGCACGATTCTGAGAAGGCGAAGACGTCGATACTATAGCAGTACTGTAGCATCCGATTTAAGAGAGAATTATTAAATCTAATTAAATCCAAATTAGTGGATGATCTAATTTCTTACCTAATTGAATAAATGTGGTCATAGATTATGTCATAACGGGGGGTTTATTTCAATATTTACATGTTGAAAATTAATGTCAACATAAGTTGGTGTAATAGTAACATGAGTTAGTGAAATAGAAAAATTGGGTGAAAAATTGACTTAGAATTAAATTAGCAATAAAATATCATTGAATAAATGAGGTAATTGATTTTGTCATAAAGGGAGATTTATTTCAACATCCACATGTTAGAAATTATTGCCAACATAAGTTGGTGTAATAGTAACATGGGTGGGTGACATAAAAAATTAGGTGGAAGATGGAATTAAATTAGCAATAAAATAATTATGGGACTTGACCTATAAATAGGGCTAGGATCTTCCCTACTCAAAGCACAAATTTATTGGAAAAGTGCTGGCTGTAGAGAGGAGGAACTCTTGAAGTTTGGAGGAGTGTTCAAAGTATTCTTCGTTCTTGTTGTTCTTCCTCTTCGATCTTCCACTAAGTAGGTATTCTCTCAGGCTAAACTCAAATTGATGCACGAATTAGATATAGAAGCATGTTTACTTTAATTCTATACCATGTTTCCCAAATTTTATTATTAAGCAAGCTAGAAGCGTTTTATTGAAGGGTATCATCTTTAACCGCTAGAAGATCCATCTTGGATCACGGTGTCTTTCTAAGACCGTGTTCCGGATGCGCGATCTCCACCCCGATCGTGATGTTTTCAGGTTCTAATTGGACCAATATATCATCTAGCATGTTAAATATATCATGTTAAGTTACATATCATTTAAATTCACACACGATTAAGTTAAGGATATGAAAGATAATAATTCTATTCCATGAGCTTATATTTCTGTCCTAATTCTCGTTACCTTCATGATATCCTTGATCTGCATGACTATATTATCCTTCTGGCATGTTAAATGGAGTTGATATTATCTGTTAAAATTACATGGGCTTAGTTGCATGATCATGATCAATACGAGTTTTAACGATTTCCATGTTATCGCGTTACCGTGTTTTCGACAAGTCGTGTAGCTCGCTAGATTTTCAAAGAAGAACGGTGTCTAAGGAAAGAGGTCCAAGAGCAAACGCTTTAAGTGGATAAGTGGTTACTTAATTAGGAACTCGTGAATACGAGGGGAGCCTCCCACTGTCCCACCTCTTACCTGGCCGTGATTCTTCAGTTTTTTCTAGTTAAGCTCTGACTGCAAAAAAATGGGATAGGATTTCTGCTAGAATTGCTCCCCATTTCCAATAAGTCGTGTAATTAGCAAGATTCCCAATAAAAAATGGTGTCTAAGGAAAAAGGTCCACGGGCAAACACTTTTAGTGGATAAGTGGTTTCTTAATTAGGACCTCGCGAATGCGAGGGGAGCCTCCCACTGTCCCACCTCTTACCTGGCCATAATTCCCCGATTTTCTAGTTAAACACCCGACTGTGAAAAACTTGATCTAAACCCATTTTACGAGATTTTTTCCAAGGGCTGATTGTGTCTTATCCGACAATCCAATCTTTTATCGACTTAATGTCGTTAAATATGATGTCTTAAATCATTTTTGAACTTCTCTTTCAACTACTTGTAATTCTTGTACTACTCATGCCTTGAATGATACATTTTGCTTGATCTATACTTTATTTAGTAACCTTTACCTTGGAATTCTTTGGCCATACACATTATGTGGATGTCTAAATATACTTGGGATCTATGATCCATAACCCCAATGACTGGCGTTAATGGGGCCCGATCTAGTCCTGGGGGGAGCCCCCGAAAGTACCTGTGCCCATGGGAGTTGAATGACCTAGTGTAGCATTGCATCGAAATGCTTGACTTGCAAGATTGATTTATGACATTCCACAGTTCGTGAATTACTTAACTTGCTTGAATACATGAAGTACTTGAATTGCTTGAAATACTTGACTTGTACATGCGTGAAATGGCCAATTCCATGATAATACTGGCTACATGATCATTCTCTACTTGAACTTTACTCTCTCTCCTATTCTTGTTCTATGTTTTATTTACGTTTCTCGGCATAGCACATTCATTTACCCAAAATGTTAATTACTTTAAGTTGCCTGGTATAGAAATATAAATCTTACTGAGCGTTTTGCTCACCCTACGTTTTCGGTTAACATTGCAGGTAGTTCCGACGATGAACCCCAAACACATGGGGATGGCCAAGAGTGAAACGAGGGATCAAGTTCATTTTAGTTACCTAGGTATATGAGTGTACTCTGGTTAGAATTATGTACTTGGAAGTTGTATTATGCCTCTTAAGGCTTAAGAATGTTGTAAAACTTTATTTCGATGAAATAAAAGTATCATTTTTTCTTGTGTCCCATTATTGTTGGACCCTATTATACATGCTCTTGATCGACACGAATGTTCACGACTCGTCGTGCCTCGATTTTCCACGTCGGGGCGTGACAGTCTTTGTGGTATCAGAGTCTAGGTTTCGTAAACCCTAGGTTTCCCTTGATATAGGTTCTAGATGTTGATATAGAATTTCAGATGGAGTCTTAAACCTTTCTGGTGAGATTGGGTAGAGCCATGGGCTAAACTTTAAGTTGGATAAATCAAGGAAATATACAAAACACTTAAGTTTGGTGGTTGTGGTTGTAGGCTTAATTTTGCCAATGGCTGTCGAGAGAGCTCAATGGCACGAGATGTAAAAGACGGTCCAAGGACTGACCCAAGCGCTACAACAAATAGCTCAAGGAGGAGCTAACCGTGGAGCAGGGGATTTACATAGGAAATTCAAAAGTATGAACCCTCCCAAGTTCGCCGGGTCCATGGACCCGGATGAGGTAGAACACTGGGTGAAGAAAATCGAGAGGATTTTTTGAGTCTTGCAATGTGCTGATGAGGAGAAGGTCCTACTCGCTACCTTTCAGCTAGAAAGGGATGCTCGTACTTGGTGGGAGTCAGTCGAAGCAACTCTACCGCATGACTAGGTGTTGTGGGAAGAGTTTGTGGAACACTTTAACAACAAGTACTTCTCTGACCGAGTTCAAGAGAGGAAAGCTGTCGAATTTGATTCCTTAAAGTAAAGAAGTTTGACGGTGGCGGAGTACGAAGCTCAATTCGCAAGATTATCCAGGTACGCACCACACCTTGTGGGTACCGAAAAGATGAAGGTGAGGAGATTCTTAAATGGCTTAAATCCCTAGTATATTACTCAACTTGCCCTGATGGATATCCAAGTATATGCCGATGCGGTGAGAAGAGCCCAACTCCTAGAAGATGCAACGGAGATGTCTGATCGAATCCGGGGAAGAGATGCCAAGACCGAGTTAGTAACTAGATCTGGTAACTTCAAGCCCTCCTTCGAGAAGAAGAGGCCCAATGATGGGCGTAACCCCCTTAAACATGGGCATAACTTCCAAAAGGACAAGAAGCCAAGATGGAAAGATAAACAAATTGTTCCTTTTGTTACCCCATCAAAGGAACTATGCAAGCATTATGAAAAGCCCGGACATAAGGCGGAAGAGTGCTGGAGAAGACTTGGTGCATGTCTTCGCTATGGGAGTCGGGATCATAGAATCCCAAATTGTCCACTCCTCAACGAGCAAGCTCCGTCGGAAAAACTTCCAATTTCTATCAAAAAGTAAGGTAGACTTCAAGCTCTTAGGGATGCGGAACTTACCGAAGAAGGAGGAATTGTGGAAGGTACCCTTTTTGTGAGCTCAAAACCTGCCTCTATTTTATTTGACACTGGAGCTACGCATTCATTTATATCAAAGAGCTTTGCTGATACTTTGCCAATGAGGCCTGTCCCGTTTAAACCCAAACTTACTATTAATACTCCTATTGGAGCGGGATCGGAGATTAAATATTTCTACCCTACTAGTGAAGTTCTAGTCAACGGTTACAACCTACTTGCTGACTTAGTATGCATGGAGATGGAAGGATATGATATTATTTTGAGAGCTGACTAGTTATCTACATATAGTACTAGTGTTAACTTCAAATTGGGTATGGTGAGCTTTAGTGGGTACCCCAACATCTTATTTTCTGGTGTCAGGCATTCTAGACACCTATCCCTTATTTCGGCCCTTAAAGCCGATAAATTATTGAAGAAGGGTTATGTGACTTTCTTAATTTCTATGACTATGGCCAAGCATAAGGAACCCAATCTAGAGGATATTCCTATTGTTCGTGATTATTCTGATGTATTCCCGAACGAGTTGCCTAGTATTCCTCCGGAGAGAGAAGTGGTCTTCTCTATTGATTTAATTCTGGGAGCTGCACCTATTTGTAAGGCTCCGTATCGGATGTCCCCTATCGAAATGACGGAGTTAAAAGAACAACTGATGGAGTTATTGGAGAAGGATTCATCCGACCGAGTACTTCACCATGGGGAGCCCCTGTCTTATTTGTCAAAAAGAAGGATGTGTCAATGAGATTATGTGTTGACTACCGACAATTGAACCAACTCACAATCAAGAATAAATATCCATTGCCGAGGATTGATGAACTATTTGACCAGATTTTGGGAGCTTGATATTTTTCAAAACTTGATCTCAGATCTAGTTATCATCAATTGAAGATCAAGGAAGGGGATATTCATAAAATGGCATTCAGGAGCAGGTATGGACACTATGAGTTCATTGTTATGCCTTTTGGCCTAACCAATGTGCCTGCCGCATTTATGCACTTGATTAACAGTGTATTTAGGCCATACCCTGATCAATTTGTGGTAGTCTTTATTGATGACATTTTGATCTACTCCAAGTCTAAGATGGAGTATGAAGAACATCTCAAGAAAGCCCTGCAGTTATTAAGAGATCATAATTATATGCTAAGCTTAGTAGGTGTGATTTATGGCTAGAAGAAGTTTCTTTTCTGGGTCACATAATCTCCCGGAAGGGTATTGCGGTCGATCCTTCAAAGGTCGAGGCCGTGAAGAACTGGGAGAAACCTACTAGTGTGACCGAAATTTGAAGTTTTTTGGGATTGGCAGGATATTATAGAAGATTTATTAAGGATTTCTCCATGATCATCGTATCTTTGACAAGATTGAGGAGAAAGGAGATTCCTTATATACGGTCCGAGGAATGTTGAAAAGCTTCCAGACTTTGAAAGATTGTTTGACTAATGCCCCTATACTCATATTGCCTACTGAAGGAGGAGGATTCAAAGTTTATGCTGATGCATCCGGAATTGGCGTAGGCTATGTATTGATGCAACATGTCAAGGTGATCGCCTATTCCTCAAGGCAACTAAAAAAGCACAAGGAGAATTATCCCGTGCATGACTTAGAAGCTAGCGGCTATAGCCTTTGCCTTGAAGATTTGGTAGCATTATCTCTATGGTGAGGCATTTATTGTATATTCCGACCACAAGAGTCTCAAGTATTCTCTCAAAAAGAACTCCATATGGGACAAAGACGGTGGCTGGAATGCTTGAAGGATTTTAATTTCTCTATACAATATCATCCAGGAAAAGGTAATGTCATAGCAGATGCTCTTAGTCAAAAGCTGATGGCATTATTATCGAACCTAATGATTAAAGAATGGCAATTGTTAGAGCAAATGGAAAACTTAGACCTCAATGTGTAGGAGAAGGGAGAAGGAGTATTTATTGCAAATATTAGACTCCAACCCAAGTTACACTCAGAAATTAAAGCGTTACAAGATGATGATTCGTTGATTGTTGAAATTATAGAGAAATTAGATGAACGGCCAGATTTCATTTTGGAGGATGAGGGAAGGTTGCTTTTCCGAGGAAGAACCTGTGTGCCTAATTATTCTACCATCAAGAGAAAAATCTTGGAAGAGGCATATCAATAGAGGTACACTATTCATCCTAGTGTCACAAAAATGTATCAAGATCTCAAAAGAACCTTTTGGTGGCCTAACATGAAAAGAGAGGTAGCCGAGTTCATGAGCCGATGCTTGGTTGCCAACAAGTTAAAACCAAACATCTCAAGTCGGCTAGTAAGCTAAAACTACTCGAAATACCAAAATGGAATAGTATTAGCATGGATTTTATTATTGGATTGCCGAAGACCCGAAGTGAATTTGATGCTATATGGGTGATTGTAGACCGATTAACTAAGTTCGCTCACTTCTTGCCCATCAAGACCAAATGGACAGTGGATGTTCTAGCTACCCTATATATCAAAGAGGTCGTAAGGCTGCACTGTATTCTAACTTCTATTATTTCGGATAAAGATCCAAGATTCACCTCTCATTTCTGGAAAGGGTTGCAATCATCTTTGGGAACTAGGCTGAATATTAACACGGCTTTCCACCATCAGACAAATGGACAAACCGAGAGGACGAATAAGATTATCGAAGATATATTGAGAGCTTGTATGATAGATTTTGGGGGAAGTTGGCATGAACACTTGCCATTGATTGAATTTGCATATAACAACAATTATCAGTCTGGCATTCAGATGGCACCTTTTGAAGCACTGTATGGCAAGAGTTGCTGATCACCTCTATGCTGGAGTGATGTTGGAGAGAAGGGATTGATGGGTCCCGATATTATTTAAGATACAACTCACAATATCCAGTTGATCCGAGAAAGGCTAAAAGTTGCTCAATCACGGCAAACGAGTTATGCCAACCATAGAAGAAGAGACCTCGAATTCTAAGTGGGGGAGCATGTCTTCTTGAAGATCTCACCCACACGAGGAATCAAAAGGTTCAGTATCAAAGGAAAATTGAGTCCAAGATTTATTGGCCCTTTTGAGATTCTAAAAAGAATCGACGAAGTGGCATACAAGCTGGCTTTACCTCCACAATTGGATGGTGTCCATGATATATTTAATGTATCCATACTAAGGAAATATGTGTATGATCCTTCGCATGTGATTCAATTCGATGACTTGAAGTTACAGAAGGATTTATCTTATGAAGAAAGACCGATCAAGATCTTAGATCCAAAATTACACATGCTAAGGAAATTGACCTTTACCTACGTTTAGAAAACATAGTTATAGGTCCAAAAAACGTAGGTAAAGCCTTTAGCCACGTTTGCTTGCCATGCTTTCAAAGCGTGGTGCTTGCTCGCATGACTATAGGTTATACCTACGCTTCAATGAAACGTAGGTATAGTTCAACATATCCCTACGCTTTTAAAACGTAAGAATAGTCTAACAAAAAGCGTAAGTAGATACCGACCTATACCTATACTTTTAAAGCATAGGAATAATTCCTCTAAAAGCGTAGGTAGATATCGACCTATACCGACACTTTTCTAAACAACGTAGGTTGAAAATATATATACACACGCATGCAATTGGCTATACCTACGATTCTAAAAATGTAGGTATTATATATTATCACGTTCTAGAAGAAACGTACGAAAAAGTATTAGCGTCGTTGTATTAAAAATGTAGGAAATGGAACTAGTCTCATTTTTAAAAAAACGTAGGTATATTGTTCTTTTATTTTTTTACATACTCATTGTGCAATCATACCTGTACATTCATATAATGATTCCTGCATGAATCTCACATTGAACACATCACTAATAACATAAAAATTCACAATCAACACATCAATATAAAGTCATATTCAACACATCAATATAGATCATACACGGCCTTCGAAACACCACTAAAAACTTCAAGAGATTAATACATCACCTACACACAAATTTACTTTCCAATTAGTAACTATTTGCCACTAGAACAAGTGTTAAACAAGTAACACATGCACAGATACATACTTTCCAATTATTTAGTTTTTCCGCTGTCTTCCACCCCTTTCATAAATACGAACATGTCCCAGCGTTAGTGAAGCATTCATTTCTTTCTTTCTTTTGGAAACCCACACAACCCATCCTTCGCCATTATCAGCCCTTGAATAGTCAGTAACAACCTTTGCTACTCAAGGAGAATTTTGTGCCCATGCCAATTTAGTTTCCATGTACTTAAATATAATCAAGACTGCATAACTTTGATTTTACAGGACAATTAGCAACATCAAGAATCTCTAAGTAGAGAGACGTACACTCATCATGTATTTCACCTGAAATAATTTAAAATGTTTGGTAGCTCTTAAGACATCAAGATATGTTGGTGAGTTCCCCAAGACTGATGGCAAATCTTCCTCCGTGATTTTCTCAATTTCCTCTATTGTGTAACGTGCCTCATTTAAAAATTCCTGGAAAACAATGTCAAAACAAAAGAGATGAAAGAGCACCATAAAGAAATACATATGAGATATATTGGTGTCACCAAATAAATGGTTCCATCACGCTATAAAGTACCCAAAGTTAATACATATGCCTCAAAATCCAATTCTGATGACTGAAGTTAAATGGTTCCAAAAAGTAAACAATGCCCAATGTCAGACATGAGGCTTGATATCTAATTTTGACAAAAAGGGCTTGTAAGGATGGACATAGCCCACTTCTCCTTAGTAAGAGTACCTTGAATGTATGAAAATTTTCAAGGGTAGCCATAAATCATGGTGAAGACAAGCTTTCTCCTGATGCTACAGGACAACACAATAAAGACACAGAATGTTCCAATGACACATGTAGTGTAACCAATTTGTTATTAAGTTATGCATCTAAATTCCTTCCATAGACTTCCTTACCAATCATAAAGGTGTTTTAAATCTAAAATAAAAACAATTCAAACAAACATAAAACAAAATAAAACAAAATTCACACTGACAGCTTTATGTAGATATATTATTAAGATTATTAACATTGTCCAAGCATAATGAGCAATAATTCATGCAATCCAGTGATTGAAACATGAAAAGAACCATACCTTGATAGCAATAAGAGGATTTGATGATCCATGGTTGCTAGCAAATGAAATACACAATCCTTCAACATCAGAGAGTGTTTTCACTTTGGTCATTTCTTCTTTGGTTTTCATGCCTAGCTTTATGCCCAGTACAATCTGCAAAAAGTTTCAGATGCCACTATAATCAGTGACATGGCAAAGATGGGGGGACGAAAGCAAGATAGAGCGCTAAAGGGACATTTCAAGGTTAGCCAAAAAATATCATTTCATGAGGGGGGGAAACATTTTTCCAACAGTTCAGTGATAAGGTTTAAATCTTTGCCATAAGCATCAGCCGATGTTCTTGCTTTTGCCAATGAAAGTCATCCTTCAAAAGTACAATATTTCAATAATAACCCAAATATATCAGTTATTATTTCCCAGAGATCTCTTTGCTTCATGTCAAATTCTCGCATATTTGGAAGCCAACACGTGGAAGTATTCCTCAGATGTTGTGGTTCAGGTGGCCTGTAGGAACACCTTGGAAAAAGGTGATAATATCAGATGCAGACTCTTGGTATCATCCAACTCTGAGATACCACAATGATGGTGGTTATTTAATAGACCAGTAACAAGGCACTAATTATTTTTGAGCCAAACTGATAACGAAGAAGAAAAATATCTCAGTAGCAGTTAACCATCAGATTACCATGTTTCTTTGGCTATACAATTCATGAAGTTAACCATCAGATTACCAAGTTTATTTTGCTATACCATTCATGAAGTTCCCATAGAGAGCAACATATCCATAAAGTAGAAGCGTACACCAAGACAATAAATAAGTCATGACAACAAATAACTAAAGATATGAAATATAAAAATATAATCGGAATACAATTTGCTTTTGTGCAATACAACACATGAATTTCCACTGTTATTAACATAACGATGCAAGAGCATATATGACCTAGTGCAATATAATATTCAGCATGCTAAATATCTAGGAAGTTTGTATGTCGTTTTTGTTGCTGTTTATACTTTACAAGATGGCATACAGGCCTGTACCTAAGTATGTGAGCACAGTTGCATCTGACACATATGAAAACACAAACTTGACCACTAAAGACAAATATTGAAAAGTTCCATAAATATTTGTAGAAGGAAAAGTAAAACTTACTGCCGCCAAACCACATTCAACAACACGATTGTTGTAATTTGTAGCAGCTGTCACAGCTTTCTCAGATTCTGCAAGTGAATGAGCAATCACAAATGTTCCACCAGGAGGAAGCTGCACATCACTAGCACAGATTGGGTTGAAATCAATCAGCTCAACAAAGCCAGATTTGGCCATGACTGAAATTGTCTGCACGATCAGATTTTTTATTTTTAATGGAATGCTTAACACACAAACTAAAATCATAAATAAAAGGGAATTAGCAAGCAATTCAATTACTAAAGAATACAATACCACACAGTATCTTCGAAGGATGCAGGAATGATAAAAAAAATAGCTGATGGCATTATACAAGTTCTTATGTATAAATGATATTTGCAACTAATGTAGGTGCAAAGAATAATAATTGACAATTCAAGCATTAGAATAACAGGGGATCTAGCATCACAACAAGGACATCAACATACTTGGCAATTGGGCCAAGCTCAATTAAGATGTCATTATCCCACAGAGCTAGCTGATTACATCAATCTCTCCCAAGAAGAAGACTCACCATGTACAATAAAAGGAATAAACATGCACCGCAATCTGGTGTGGCCCGTCTGTGTACATAAAAAATACAAAAGAGAAGAATGATTGCATGTTCTTCCCAATGCCATTTTTTTCTACTCAATACAAGTCAAGGAAATCTTGGAGAAACAAAATGGAATTTGTTGTCAAATAAACCAAATAATTTCAAATATTTGACTTCCATACTAAATTTTGAAAAAAGACATGGGAAAAGTATATTGTGTGCCCCTTGATTACCCCTACTAACAGTATTCCTGTCATAAATAACTGGAAATAGCATATTCCCATAAGAAAATGACTACTGGGGAAGAATCAACAAAGCATTCCAAAACAATTCAAATTAATCTAAAAAGAAAAAGGAAGCACTAAAGGCACTCAACTCTATCAGCAGCACAGGAGCAAGTGGGAACGGCCAATCAAATCTCCTGTTCCCATGATAGCATCCCACTACAGAAAAATGGTAAAGCATAAGAAGAGGAGAGAGGAGGAGGGAGCAAAAATGGTAGAAATCATTTATCACACATCCATAGAAATAAAAACCAAAAGAAAGGGATCCAAAGGCATGAGAAATAAATTTCATTTATATTGGTAATTGATATAAATTACATGTTTCGTACGAACGGATTTTTCAAGAGTAAAATGACACTATAGAGGCATATTCCCACCTCTTTTTTGATATTTAGTGAATGGGAGGATTCAACCCATTAAAGTCCACTTGCAATAGAGGGCTCCCTGGTGTCTGGTCATGCATTCTCAATTGACCTAACTAACTAATCGCAGTTGAAATAACATCAGACAACATCACCTGATCCAACCTAAAAACATGTGCATCACATGAACCATTTATTCCCCACAATAAGTACCCTTAGAGTCAAAGGTGACTGCAGGACCTGGTCTGATCCAACTCGAGGCAATTCTAGTCAAGCATGTGTTCACCTAGACCCACTGGAAATATCAACCTGAATCAACAAGACAGAGCATATGTCATAGAAATCTGAGAATGATCGCCATCAATGATAAGAAAAAGTGGCCTTCGTGTGAATAGAATCAAATCTGAAGGATATAGGTAGTTCAAACATGAGATCAAGAAGTTATCATGGGAAAATGTAGAAAAACAAACAAAAAGAGGTAATCACGCAACATTAATTCTCTGTAATAAAGGACAAGAATACAAGACATACTCAAACTTAAAGTTGCAAAAGCAGCAAAACATAGTATTTTCAAACTTTTAGGACCTACGGTCAAGAAAAAAGTAGAAAGGTGATAAATATTTACCTACTCACCACTGTTAGCTCTCGAACCAAAGCAGAGACCAGATCCATAAGAGTTGTCTGGATTTCCATTGATAAAGGGATCATGAGAAGATGACTTATCATGTTTGTGAGAGTTCTGGGAAACAACATTAACATTTGTCAACTGACTTGAAGCTCCATAATTATCTTTCTGGGAACCAATAGTTTGGTCACACTCCCCTGTAAATTTGTGCCATTGATCATGGATGTTTTCACTGGCAAACTAGAAAATTGTAACTGTGGGAAAGCTGTGAAAGCTGTGAAAGACAACTTGATGCAGATAATTTATGTCAATTAGTCCAGATGCTCCACTTTGGTCACTAAATGTTCCATTTTCAGTTGACTCTGTTGCATGCATTAGATAAAAGGATCCAATTGGTTCCCATTCTAGATAATGCAGCATTCTAAACGTATCCAGTGTGAGCTCTGTGAACTTCACCTGAAAGTTCAGTGAGCATCCATGAAAAGTTATTACCTAGGAGTTCCAGTTATTGTCAGACCTGCACATCAAAAAGTTATCCATCATGGAGAAAGATGATAGCAAACCTCATTCTGATGGTAGCTTGGCATTACGGCCTGCTGCAGCCTCAGAGCCCTCTTGCTTGAAATCGAGCAATATATGAATGGGATGATGGATGTGAATCAAATAACAAACTGTACCACAAAGGCCTGCTATTTGCAACTGTTACATCAGATTTCAAAAATCGGACAATTTCTTGAAGCACTTGCCTCCATTTCTTGAAGTTGGTCTCTTGGTAAGGAGAGAAAAATGATGTTATTACAAAATTTATGATCAATAGGTAGAAAAAAAACAAAAAATCTATGCTTAACAATAGTAGACATCAAGAATGAATATAACAAGTATGATATAAGATTTTTTTAAAAATAAAACTATGTAGTTAGTGATAAATGGTTCTCTATTCTTAATTCTTCTAAAGCTAGATTAGAGGTCAAAACTTTCAACTCAGATGACAAGATGATGACTGATAATTAGCAAGCAAATTCACATAGTTTATAGCAAAAGCTATACAAAATTTCATGACTAAAGGAGAAAAGTGCTTAAAATGAATAGGCATGAAAATATTTGAGCTTCAGAGAGGGGAAAAAGATCATAACAATGCTTTTAATTGAACAAGATGGAAAGAAACTGGAGGTTCAACACAACATAATTTTGGCTCTCTACCATATTCTCACACAAGTAACTATAGATTCAAATGATAAGCTTCACATATTGAAAACCAACTAAGCATCACTTTACAACTCAAACTATGCCATAACAAAGTGTACATTAGATGCCCATATGCAAAGATAGCACTGATACTACATCTGGTTCCCATTTCCAAAATCACCTTATCCTCCCCCCATAAAACCTCTCGGGCTATTCTTATCTAGCTTTCTCCCTCATACTTCCCCAAATTTCTGTGAGACATCATTGTCCAACTTCTGCTTTCTTGCGACAAAACCTCTCAATGTTTTGTCAACAACAGTCATGAGAAATAATGGAAGCATTCATCACAAGGAGTGTTCTCTTCTTTTCTTGCGCATTCATTAATACATAATGCAGGTTTCATTGCATTACCAATTGATAGTACCATGCATTTGTCAACCAAAACCCAGCAACTCAAGCATCAATCTACATAATAAGAATTTAGTCCAATCTAATCAACTGAAGCTATATTTGAAAATGGAATCTCTTCCAGATGCCATATTCAGACTTCTCAGATGATATAGCTGTCATCCAACAAGCATCAACATATTTACAGTTAGGTCACTATGATTAGTTATTCTTGACAAATGTATTTTAGCACCTTGTATAAAGGTGATACTCTAAGTGTGATATGGACTGAGATGCTTCATTCCAAGATTCAGTCCATTGATTCAATTGCATGGAAGACACTATTAGAAACAACAGCAACATACTTTTCTTAATCAAAAATAAACTGATAAAAGGTAACTGATATTTTGTTCTCTAAAATAATACATTCACAAGAGGAATGAATTCCTTCTATTGGTGTCAAAAAAAAATCTTTCTGACAGACATAAACAAAACTTTTGGGAACAAATATGAAGGGTATAGAGGACTTGCAAGCTTAGAATGGCTCTAATGTACCGTAAGGTCATCTATGGGAGAGAGGGGTATTGAATCATCTCAATATTCAAAGGAAGCCATTGAATACTGATGTGTATTCACGCTATATCTGAAGACATTCACATAATTGGTAGAAGCCAAAACTACATCACAAGTATAAACAAACTGAAGTCAAGAATTTTCTTCACAAACTCAAGCAGAAACTACACAACAAAACATATTTAATTGGTATCCTCAGATCTGCACTAAGGATTACTAATCACATCATCTAATTTCATTCCACTATCAAAGAATATTATTAGTTTGACAATGACATGCCAAAAGAGCTCTTGTACTATCTACTGCTTTCTTTGTTTCAGCACAAATGATTTAACTAATTTAGTCAATATAATGAAAAAGAGATGAAAAATTAAGGAAGAATGATTGCTCCAAACAAAAAGAAGAATTCATTTCAATAAAACAAGACAATCAGAAACTGAATGGGAAGCCTAGATTATTTGATTGACATGGTTTCACAAAGATTTCTTGAAGAGCAAATCTCGATTATGAATATGGATTTCTATGAAGAAAATCAATGAGGGTGGTAGGGGGCTGAAGATATGTGATTGCCATGCGATGAGCGAACAAAGTATAATTAATCTCACAAGTGACGGAGTAGATGAAATTGGCGAGCAATTACACCTCACAAGCGTGTTAAAGAGAAATGAGATGTAGGCGTAGATGGCAGAACAATACCCCCGTAGCCAGGAGCAAGAGCAAAATTGTGTGCCCCATATCCATTGAGTTCAAGAAACAGAATAAATTATACGAATCCAAAAAGCATCCCACTTTCTGTATATCCATAAGCATAACTAAAAGGAAGTAGAAGATGACAACATTTAAAGATGCAAAAAATGCAATTTCTGCACTACCAAGCAAAAGAAAAATGAAAAATGGCACAAAAGAACCACATAGTAGCAACTAAAATAAAGAAAAATGAAAAATGGCACATAAATTGAAATTATTGTATCTAAATAAGCCCTATGAATGTGCTACAGTACCCACATTGTCAGAATCAGGGAGCTGCTGGAGCCTGCTCTTTAGAAGTGGCACTCCACTCTCGAAGCATCACAGGGCACCATCCCCAAAGTACAATCTTTCCTGAAAAAGACAGCACCAATAGAGCGAAGCAAACAAGTGAGGGTAGAGCAGACTAGGATGTTGGCACTACGTCGAGAGAAAATTTATCTAGAAAGCCATCGGACCTGGAGGGCATGGATGTCGTAGATGACGGGGCTGGTTGGCCCCCCCTAGAGGTGGGTATGTTGGAGAGGATCCTCGCCAGCGTGAAGGCGGTGGCGACGTCACCCTCCTCCTCCATGCGCTCGGAGGGGCTCGTGGGGAAGAAGGGGAGGACCACGGTGAAGGAGGAGATGAACAGCCGCGACAGTGCGTAGATGATGGAGAGCTGCTCGAAGATCACCTTTGGGGAGCTGAAGGATGCCAGAAATGCCACATGCTGCCCCCGGATCCCTTGCACGTTCGAGATGAACAGGTTGGGGAACCCATCCTCGAAAGTCTTGCTAACCAGAGCGATCAGGCTAGAGAAAGAGAGAGAGAGATTTGAGCAGCGCTGTGATAGTGCAAACCTCCAGTGGACGCTGCGGAGCTCGATGGCATCACTCTCAGAGGTAACGTGCTCAGCAAGGGCACGGGTCTCCTCGCAGAAGAAGATGTAGATGGTCTTCTTCGACCTCTTGGGGAGCAAGGAGACCGCCACCGATGGGACGCCGGCACTGGCGACGTGGGCAGGGTGAGGAAGAGGGGAAGAGCAGAGGAGAGGGATAGATAAAGAGACAAAAAAAAGGGGAACGACTTCGCAGTGGCGGGCTCCGGGACCACCGTTGCTAGTACTGTGGGAAGAAGATCTTGGTAGGGGGAGGGGGAGTGAGAAGAGGAGAGGAGAGAGACGAGAAGGTTTTCACAGGAATCAGCTCGGGAAGGTTTGGGTTAGGAGTGAGGAATGGAGAGATCACCGGATACGGAGACGGAGAAGAAGGGAGCTCATCGATGGCATAGGGTTTACATGGGGGAGAAAGAGGTCGAGATAGGGAAGAAAGATTTGAAGGTGGGGTGGCTAAAAAAGGGGGAGAATTGAAAATCTATCGGGCACCCAAATATACTATACATTGGCGCCATCACGTTCACATGCAATTCCAACATTTTTATTTTTTTTAAATCTTTTAAAAAATATTTTATTCCTACGTTCTATTAAAAGTGAAATAATATATAAGATATATTCTCACGTTTACTAAAAAAATGTAGGAATAACTTATTTGTTCCTACGTTTCTCACCAAACCGTCGGAATAAGATGACCATATAGCTACGATATAATGAAACGTAGAAAATTTACCTACGTATTTTTAAAAACGTCAGAATATGTCATATATACCTACATTTTCTGCAAACGTAGGTAAAATTTGTGGCTATAGGTCCCATTTCTTGTAGTGAGGGTAATACCGATGGTAAAAGTCCAATGGAGTAAGCGTGGATTCAAGGAGGCTACTTAGGAATTATAAGAGTCAATCAAGAAGAAGTATCTAGATTTGATCTCAGGTTAGAATTTTGAACCCTCCATTTGAAATTTTAAATTACTATTACGTGATGTGAATTTTGAAGACCAAATTCTTTTAAGCGGGGGAGGATGTAGCAACTCAAAATTTTATATATGTATTTATATGTAAAAAAATAATAATGAAAGATGAAAATAAAATAAATGATAAATATTTTTCTTTATGTCTTTAAAGTGTAGAATATATAAACACGAATCTTATCCCACGTGTTAAAATGAATGGCGAGATTCGCGGCACAATTCTGAGAAGGCGAAGACGTCGGTACTGTAGCAGTACTGTAGCATCCGATTTAAGAGAGAATTATTAGTTCTAATTAAATCCTAATTAGTGGATGATGTAGTTTCTTAACTAATTGAATAAATGAGGTCATGGATTATGTCATAAAGGGGGATTTATTTCAATATTTACATGTTAAAAATTAATGTCAACATAAGTTGGTGTAATAGTAACATGAGTTAGTGAAATAGGAAAATTGGGTGGAAAATTGACTTAGAATTAAATTAGCAATAAAACATCATTGAATAAATGAGGTAAATGATTATGTCATAAATGGAGATTTATTTCAACATCCACATGCTGAAAATTAATGCCAACATAAGTTGGTGTAATAGTAACATGGGTGGGTGACATAGGAAATTAGGTGGAAGATGAAATTAAATTAGGAATAAAATAATTATGGGACTTGGTCTATAAATAGGGCTGGGATCTTCCCTACTCAAAGCACAAATCCATTGGGAAAGTGCTGGTTGTAGAGAGGAGGAACTCTTGAAGTTTGGAGGAGTGTTCGGAGTATTCTTCGTTCTTGTTGTTCTTCCTCTTCGATCATCCACTAGGTAGTTATTCTCTGAGGTTAAACTCAAATTGATGCATGACTTAGATGTAGATGCATGTCTACTTTGATTTTATACAATTTTTCCTAATTCTTATTATTAAGCATGCTAGAAGCATTTTATTGAAGGGTATCATCTTTAACTGCTGAAAGATCCGTCTCGGATCATAGTGTCTTTCTAAGACCGTGTTCTGGATGCACGATCTCCACCCCGATCGTGATGTTTTCAGGTTCTAATTGAACTAATATATCATCTAGCATGTTAAATATATCATGTTAAGTTATATATCATTTAAATTCACACACGATTAAGTTAGGGATATGAAAGATAATAATTATATTCCATGAGCTTATATTTCCGTCCTAATTCTCGTTACCTTCATGATATCCTTGATCTCCATGACTATATTATCTGTCTGGCATGTTAAATTGAGTAGATATTGTCTGTTAAAATTACATGGACTTAGTTGCATGATCATGATCAATACGAGTTTTAACGATTTCCATGTTATCGTGTTACCGTGTTTTCGACAAGTCGTGTAGCTCGCTAGATTTCCAAAGAAGAATTGTGTCTAAGGAAAGAGGTCCATGGGCAAATGCTTTAAGTGGATATGTGGTTACTTAATTAGGATCTCGTGAACACGAGGGGAGCCTCCCACTATCCCACCTCTTACCTGGCCGTGATTCTTCAGTTTTCTAGTTAAGCTCCGATTGCGAAAAAATGGGATAGATTTTTTGCTATAATTGTTCCTCATTTCCAACAAGTCGTGTAATTAGCAAGATTCCCAAGGAAAAATAGTGTCTAAGGAAAGTGGTCCACTGGTAAACGCTTTAAGTGGATAAGTGGTTTCTTAATTAGCACCTCGCGAATGTGAGGGGAGCCTCCCACTGTCCCACCTCTTACCTGATCGTAATTCCTCGGTTTTCTAGCTAAACATTTGACTATGAAAAACTTGATCTAAACCCGTTTTACGAGATTTTTCGTAAGTGCTGATTGTGCCTTGTCCGACAATCCAATCTTTTATCGACTTAATGTCGTTAAACATAATGCCTTAAATCTTTTTCGAACTTCTCTTTCAACTACTTGTAATTCTTGTACTACTCAAACCTCGAATGATAAATTTTACAAGATATGTACTTTATTTAGTAACATTTGCCTTGAAATTCTTTGGTCATACATATTATGTGGATGTCTAAATATACTTGGGATCCATGATCCATAACCCCAATGCCTGGCGTTAATGGGGCCCGATCTGGTCCTGGGGGAGCGCCCAAAAGTGCTTGTGCCCATGGGAGTTGAATGACTTGGTGTGACATTGCACCGAAGTGCTTGACTTGCTAGATTGATTTATGACATTCCATAGTTTGTGAATTACTTGACTTGCTTGAATACATGAAGTACTTGAATTACGTGAAATACTTGACTTGTACATACTTGCGTGAAATGGCCAATTCCATGATAATACTTGCTACATGATTATTCTCTACTTGAACTTTACTCTCTCTCCTATTCTTGTTCCATGTTTTATTTACGTTTCTTGGCATAGCACATACCTTTATCTAAAATGTTAATTACCTTAAGTTATCTCGTATAGAGATATAAATCCTACTGAGCGTTTTACTCACCCTACATTTTCGGTTAACATTGCAGGTAGTTCCGATGATGAACCCCAAACACATGGAGATGGACAATAGTGAAACAAGGGATCAAGTTCATCTTAGTTACCTAGGTTTATGAGTGTACTCTTGCTAGAATTATGTACTTGGAAGTTGTATTATGCCTCTTAAGGCTTAAGAATGTTGTAAAACTTTATTTCGATGAAATAAAAGTACTCTTTTCTTCTTGTGTCCCATTATGGTTGGACCCTATTATACATGCTCTTGATCAACATGAATGTTCACGACTCGTCACGCCTCGATATTTCACGTCGGGACGTGACAGTCTGAGATCCCCAGGGTTTTCAAATGAAGGAGCGGGCCCTTGGCCATTTGAGCAATATCATTGTATTGAGCATATTTCTGTTTGTTCTGCATGTGCATGAGCACACCTATGTTTGTCCATGTCCCAGGGACAGCCACATAAAAGAATGAAATAAAAAAATGGAATTGTTCTGCCAACAGAATATCTGATCGTAGGTTCATAGCTCCAACCTAGACAATGCAAATTTCCCTCTTTGTCTCCCCTTTTCCAAGCCAAAAACCAAACACAGCAGGAGACATAAAAAGGAGTTGGAGTTTAACAATTAAATTAATGGGGACTCAGTCAGCCCTATGGCTTTTCTTGCATGGGCATGATTTCAACCTTCATGACACTCCAAGTGACTGCACCAAGTATGAAGTCCGAACAAA
Organism: Amorphophallus konjac; assembly: GCA_022559845.1. Classification (NCBI taxonomy): domain Eukaryota; kingdom Viridiplantae; phylum Streptophyta; class Magnoliopsida; order Alismatales; family Araceae; genus Amorphophallus; species Amorphophallus konjac. The sequence goes on from CM040122.1 coordinate 40,577,343, forward strand.
GAATGGACGAAGACTCAAGGCCAGTTCAGTCCCTATGGTTAATCAGCTCTGAGCCTTCTTCTAAAAATCCTTTTCCATTCTCTGGAACCTAAACCTTTGGGGCATGGCAGCCTCTCTTGATTTCAGCCTCTTGTCTACTAGTACTTGGCTTAAAAGCTTTTGGGTGCGTAGTGGGATCTTTTCTCTGTAGATCTTGTGTTTTTCTAAAATATTTTATCTTCAAAAGATCCTTCCATTGATCCACGTGCCAAGAAGGGAGTATTCTTCTGTAGGGAAGTGCCAGCTGACCTTGGATCACGGGCCAAATGTTTGGCCTTCGAGCATGAGCATGAGTTGCGTGGCAGACACAAAGGCATAGCTATATATCATTGTACCAGTTATTTGTCATCCTTACTTAACTATTTTTCACACTTATCACCTAGTTGTCTCCCCTATATATCTATTTTTTACCCTTAGCCCCTATAGTCGTCGCCTTCGATCGACCTTCTTCTGCCTTCGCCTGTACCAGTCATTTGTCATCCCTACTTATCTATTTTTCACCCTTATCGGCTAGTTGTCTCCCCTCCATATCTATTTTTCACCCTTAGCCCCTATACCCGTCGCCTTTGTTCAACCTTCTTCTACCTTCCCCTGTTCCCTTCACTTGTTAGCTTGCCGGGTTATTTTTCACTTATATCGCACATTTGTCTGCCCTACACACTCATTTGTTATCCTTAGGAATCATTTGTTCCCCTTGTGAACCTGTTTACCTATGTTCTTCATTTGTCAGCCTGGTGAGCTGTTATTCACCCTTGCTCATCTTTTTTTTAGCCTTCAGGGCTATCTGTCAACCCACACCTCCTTTTTTTCATCCTTGTTATTGGCCTTCTTGCCATTCTCACCACTAGTGCCCAACAAATCAGTTAGACAGAATTATCCCAATCCTTTGAACTTTGGGCATTCCATCCCTTCTAAATTCATTTGAGTATCTGGTTCTCTCTTTGGCATTTATCCACAGACTTCCTTAAATGTAATCAAACCCTTCCATGACCTATTGCCCATGACCCACCTGGTAGACTAGCTCTGCTAGGTCTGCAGGATCAGACCTGAGGCAACAAGGAGTAAACTCTAGGAGTCGACTCCTTTCTCCACAAGATCTGCCTGCCTTCCTCGCACAGCCAGACGAAGCAGGAGTCGACTCCATGTGTCGACACCTCCTCCGACCTTGCTGTCACCCCTTTTCACCCATTATTTCTGTGTGGGCCAGAATCCCTAAAAAAAATGTCTGAAGACAAGCTTGCCGAGCTATTCTTAAGCTCAATTTCCCATACTTTTTTCCCCAAGGATTGGGCAAATCATTGGCATTCCCATCCCCTTTAAACTGAACCCCTAATTCTTCTGCACAAGAAAAAAAAGTTAAAAAAATAGAAAGATGAAGAAGCTGCCAGCTGAAATCCCTAAAATAAATGCATCCATATGATTGGAACAAATCTCACTTGCAAGTGAAATCAGAAAGTAGTAAAAAACAAAAACAAAAAAAAACATAATAAGGCATATGTTCTGGTGGGCTTTATGGACTTCTCACCTCTCTCAGACCCCAAAAAAGGGGAATACATATATCAAGCCCTAGCAGCTATGCTTGGCTTCCAGGGAATCGTCCCCGTTATGACCATGACTCAGTTTGCTCAACGCTAAAAGTCTCTCTTCCCCAAAAATCATATTACTGCTCAGAGTCAGGACCCCTTTGAGTTTGATCCCAAAAATGCTGTTGAATTGCTGCATCCATTCATCGTGTGTACACACTTTGAGCATACAACAGAAGCAAATTAAGAATGAGCGAATGTTTGCATGAACGTCTACACTTTCCTGGTGCCCTGTTATATCAAATGGTGAGTAGTGGAAGGTCGGGTTAGGCCCCGCGGGAAACTCTCACTATGCATGAGTGCAATACTTCGTCACGTGCTGGGAGTCTGCTTAATGAATCATTCTTACTGCATTACCTACCCACATGTGTTATATCCTGCTTTACATAGCAAGCATTGCTTTCATGTATCTTTTCCTCGGTCCCTCGAGGGCCCTTCTTTCTTGGCGATTAATCAAGGGTTTTCTCCCCTCTGGGGAGATGTAATTAATGCCGATACCTATATAGTGTGGCGGACTTTTGGTCCTGACACAGATTTCACATTCATCTGACCAAGTTAGATCGAGCGCATATTAAATATGTCATGGAAGTGACTGGCACACTTATAAAGCAAATAAAATCCGCAATAAATAAAAAGATAATAAAAGAACAAAAAAGTGCATCACCAAGTTGGCACGCCCGATGGGACCAAGTCTCCCTTCATCGCTTTGCCAAAGGAGAAGGCCCTGGGGTCCTTCCTAAAATTACTGATTGTTTGTCTATTCTATTTTGCAGGAATTATAATGACAAGTGGATTGGCAGCACTCACTTTCGGCCCGCAAGTGGTCGCTGACCATGCGGAACATGGATACCTGGCGGTGCCCATTGTCTTGGAGACGCTGCCACCAGTGGTGGGGTTCCCCAATTTCCTCGGCGTCGCCTTCGTCGACTTGCTGCTGGTCGAGGAGGCTGAAGTGAACAAGACCGTCGCAGCCAAGGCCGTGACTCCAACCACGGTAAGCCTTCCCTGGAGGGTCATTTCGCCACGCTGCATCAACTCCTGCTTCGTCCACCATGTGGACTACTGTGCTATCCTCGCCAGTGACAAGGCGTCCAGGGGAAAGAAGAAGAATCAAAGAAGAAGAATGGTTGTTGTTCCCCGAGGCCAACTCTCTGTTAGAATATATGGGTGCAAGACACGGATTCAGAAGGGGGGGGGGGATGAATGAATCTTTCAAAAAATACACCCAATTAAAAACAATTGCAGAATCAAACTTTTAATAGTACTCAGTAATCAAATGAGACAGCACAACTACTCTCTTCTCACAACCGTGAGCTGAGACACTCAGGCTCGCATATGAAAAGAACAAACGAAAAATAAACAAGAGAAACAAAAACAGATATAGCTCCGAGGAGCACAATGACTATGGATTTTTTTTTCTTCTTCTTCTGCTGCTGTTGGCTCTCTTGCTCTCTCTGGCTGTTGCTCGCCTCTTTTCTTCTTTACTCTTTTTTCAGCTCTGCTCTCCTTCTACTCTCTCTTTCTGCTTCGATCTCTTTTTCTTATGGGTGCTCTCACTCTTCTTCAATTGGGCGATCTGTCACCTTTTATAAGGCAGTAGATGATGGGCGTGTGGAAACCACGTTTCCCGCCCAAACTTTCACGCAGATCTGGATCTCTTCATTCCACGTGTTGTAATCTCAGCACTATGACTTTCCACGTGTCAACATCTCCAGTAGATAAATCAGTCTTGGATCATGGGCTTTGGCCTTAGATTAATCTCACGTGCTCGCCTGAGACTTAATGAATTCTGCCCTTTATATATATATATATATATATATATATATATGATGAAGTTCCTGCCAGTAGGAAATTAAAGCAATTAGACCAACACTTTGTAGTCAGCCATATTTCAAATATGCACAGACTTTAATCTAACAGTAAGTGTCGACACATTAGTATGCATAAACTTAATGAAATATGCACCGACCTTTACATATAGAAAGCAGATATGCACTGACTTGAGTATGCAAGCAGCAAACCTGCACCGACCCTATATGTGTGCATGTAAAACATGCACCGACTATGTGTATGCGTGATGAAACAATGCACCGAGCATGTGTATGCATGAAACGTAGGTAAAGACTAAGAATGCACCGACCTTAAGTGTTCAAAAACAAAACATGCACTGACTCTGAACAGTGAATTGTATAGACTTTAGATCAATCTAATACCAACGTGCATCGACCTCAGGTGCTAGCATCGACCTTAAACGTGCACAGTTGTTATCTACCCAGTGCAAAAGTATGCACCGACCTGAGGCACTCACAGCAAAGAATATGCACCGACCTACATGCGTGCTCATGACAAGAGTGTGCACCGACTTGACATCTATACCGACCCTTGCATGCGCAAGGCAAACTATGCATCGACCCATATATGCACGGACCTTCAGATGCAGCACACTAAGTATGCACTGACATGTATAGACAAAACTAGCACCGACTGTATCTGCTTATGCCAAGGAACATTGCACCGACCTTGTTAACGAAGAGACAGAAACAATGCACCGACTTCTGTATATGTGAAATGTGCACAGACTTATGTTGTATGATCAGTGAACTAGCACCGACCATGGGTAAACCTAGCACCGACTTTATGTTCAAGCTAAAATGTGCTCCGACTTACAGACCCAAATGCTTTAAGTATGCACCGACCTCATGAATGCTTATTGCATGAAACCTAAACATGCACTGACTAGATGCTCACTATATGCATCGACCTTCTAAACGTCAAGGTGATTGTGCACCGACTAAGGTTAGTGCAATGGCGAAAGTTGCACTGACCGTATGATCACATGCATGGACCTTAGTTAGAGAACCCACATACTAACACCGACCTCAGTTAGTATAAAAACATACTAACATCGACCTCAGTTAGTATAAAAACACACTAACATCGACCTTACATGCTCTATGGTGATGAGTACATACCTTGGTATGCTATATGCACAACATGCACCGACCTATGGTCTACCTTAGCATGAAACTTATACTGACCTTGGTCTGCCTTAGCATGAGACATGCACCGACCTTGCTTAACATGCATTGACCTTGTATGATAGAACATGAATTCTGACTAAGTAGAAGACATCAAGATGATAATGTTGCCAAAGTCAACATGAAGTCAAAGTCAACAAGAAGTCAACGCATAGTTGCCATCATTAAAATAAATCATCAAATCCAAAGGAGACACAACATTCTCCCCCTTTTTGATGATGGCAACCTAGCCAATTTTTGATGATAACATTCATAACAGCTTTAGTCTGAATATGATGACAACATTCATAACAGCTTTAGTCAAAATATGAGCATGCATGAATTCAGATGAATGTCTCCCACTATACCCTATGCATGTCTCCCACTATACCCTATGCTTGTCTCCCACTATTCCATGTTCATACCCGAAAAAAACATATCCCCCCATCAAAAATATTCTCCCCCTTTGACATCAGCAAAGAAGGAAATGGTAGAGATAGAGAATAGGATAGCAACAAGAAGTAGAAAAGACAATAGGATTCTGATTGACATTCTGAGTGACAGTTCATTAAGTAAAGCATATAGGGCTCAAAGTCTTCCGATGTAAGATTCTATGTTCCGCATTCTTGATAGAATTTTGGTTTAATAGTAATAACAGTTAGAGTGTATCCACTGGACTCTTCTGAATTAGGTTTGTAGCAACCTTTAATAGCAATAAACCAGAATTGCATTAGACATGTAGGATTTGGCCTTATTATATCCTACTCGATCAGAAAACAATGAGTTTCTTTAGGAGTGACAAACATATGTATTAATGTTAAACAGATTGCCATTCCTTAATTTTCACTTTAGGATTGCTGCAGGCAGTATATGATTTTTTGGTTCCAGATTTTTCTTTTCTTAGAACAGTTAGGTACAATACAAGCCTTTTATTGTGAGGGTACACGTTGTTTAGATGTCAGTACCCCTAATTACTCAGTGATGTATACCAGCCTGTTTCACATATCAAACAGAATAAATAGTTTGCATCTTTTTGCGTAAGGGTACACGTTTATCAGACGTCAGTACCCCTAGTTACTCAATGAAACTACCCAGACTGTTTAGATCATTGAACAGAGATGACTTGAAGCACTTCATGACATAAGTTTTTCTTCATTTCATTGATAAAGTACTCAGTTTCTCAGTGCATTCAATCATTGCTCTGCCTTTATAATTCGACTTCATTTTCAAAGTTTTGCTGCCCTTTGTGTTTAAAAGGAATTGTTTAAAAATAATACACATTCCAAGTTTCTCAACCAAGAAATCATTAATCCAAAGATTTTCAGATATTTGAAGACTTTATCAAACATGTTATGAAAAGAATGGTTGAGAGCTATTAATTGTCATAAACAACTTAGTTCATCGAATTCAATTTTTAGACTCTAAAATTTATTAGGTTTAAACCATCAGTTCATTCAAGAAACAATCAAGGATTCTTATATGAGAAGATCTCTGATTTTAGTAGCTTAGAATAATGAACTGTTTCAGATTGTCATTTTTCAGATGTACTGAATTTCAAGGGCATTAAGAAATTGAGAGAGAGTTTGAATGTGTCAAAATGACCTGATATGGAGGAATCCTTAGTGACAGTGTATCACTGAGATAACAATCAAGATGTGAAAAGAATTAAGCAAGAAACTCCCCCTATCTATATGCAATGATGTTCAGACACAACATTCTGAATTGGGAGCTTTGGTTGACTGAAGAGAGCAGATTGGTCGATCGAACTAGACAGATTTGGAGTCACAAAGGCATTTTGCTCCCCCTAAGTGTATGCATGTACTGGGCATGAATTCATAGATCAGTGTATGCATTTTACAATATGTTTGCAGGTCTAACAAAGATATTATGCAACTTGACCCATGGTACTTGGCGGAGGACTTGGTCCAAGGACCACCTCACACATGGTAAGAGCATCCAGACAGACTCCATCTGCCCTTCATCACTGTTCCATTTAATATACCATGATGGTCATGCATGATAATGCAGTGCCAATGCAGTTCTATATGCAGTCAGTCACTTCTTTTTTGGAGTTTTCAAACTAAGTGATATGCAATGCAGTCCACTACATGTATGCATATGCAATGGCTCTCCTCAGGATGAATTGCACTAACTAGTGAATAGACAGACTCCCCCTGACTGTGTGCAGTATACAACTTGCCACTGATACTTTTACCAAAATACATATGATGATATGAATTTCCATATGTGGAAAGAGCAGCAAGTCTATGCATGATTTTCAGATTGACAATTGATGTGCATCACAATGGATTGTTACACTCTTATTTAATCAGATTTATGCACTTCAGTTTTTCTAAAAGCATCACAAGCAACAACTTAATGTATGCATGAACGATTTCAAAATAAACTCTTCAGAAGTCACACAATCAGATCATTTATTCCTTGAAGAAAGACTCAATCATGCAATAGCAGAGATAGGAATTTCAATACTTTTTGAACAATCTGAGATCAGTCAAAGGTATCAACTTGGGCTAAACATATAGCTCATGAGGATGCACTATGTGTAATCAAAAATTATGCAATAATCATAAAGTCAGAGAATTCAGTTGATTTACCTGAAACGTACAAGAATGGGGTTTTACCATACTTGGGTGCCTTGGTTTATTAACCCCTTTATTCTTCAGCTTCCAAGGCACACCTGCAAAGCAATTCCTTATTTTGCACTAGCAGGTACCCAAGACATATTGGGTCCTGAAGTAACAGAGACACCTTTAGCAGATGTTCTAAACAATTTTTGTGCATGAAGGTCATCAAATCTCATCAAGTAGCAATTATACATTGAATGACCTATTTGACCACAGTAATGGCATGATGCAACAGATTTCAAATTCTTGTTATGCAAATTACTATTGTCATGAAATCTATGTGTTTTTGCATGAAAATTTCTGTTAACAGAATTAAGATTCTATTTACTAAACCCAGCCTTTTTATTATAACCTGCCAGCCAACAGGTTGTAGCCCTGTGGCCCGACTTTCCACATTCAAAGCTCGTAATGAATTTTTCTTTAAAACCAGATTTATTCCTTTCAAAAACTAATTTGTTTACAGGGAATTTAGCAAATTTGGAGTTGAAATTTCTTCCCTGGGCATGCCAACATAGGGCACCAATGTGGCCCTTCTTGACACAGTGAGAACATGAATTAGAATTTCTTCTACCAGCATTCAGCTAGCATTCAAATGCCTTATGACCCAATTTGCCACAGTTAAAGCATGTCATATGCTGGTTTATTGAAACAAACTTGTCCTTGTTAACAGCATGAATGTTTGCATGAAATTTAGTATGATATGAATGTGATTTTTTCTTATCACTTGCAAACCAGCATTGTGTAATCGTGTGTCCTAATTTACCACAGTGAAAACATTCAATTTTCTTTTTTTGAAATGAAGGATTTTATCATGAAATTTCCTAGCATGCATTATACTGACGCTCTGATCATCCTTTCCCATCAATTTACACTCATGCATCAGATGACCAAATCTATGACAATAGTGCCATGATATTTTCTTTTTGTGTGCATGTATGTGTGTGTTTAGGTTATGTATCACATGCACAGCATCAACATGATTGTTTCTTTGCTTATTCTTCACATGAACATACTTTTTCACCTTTTCATTTTGTTTCTGAGTGTCAGTTTGTTTCTGATTTTTCTGAACAATGGGCTGTTTATCTTTTGAGATGGTGGCTACGTTTGATGCAGTGACAAACGATGTCATTAGCTTGTTATTAAGAGCTTTCTTATTAACATTATTGTAGCCCAGCCCTTCCTTCCTGAAGTTAACCTTGACTCCTAGCAACTTATCCAGATTTTCTTGCCCACTAACAAATTTAGACAGAGAAGCTTTCAAATCCTGAATCTCAATTTTTAGTGATGCAATATTTATTTCATAACTAGCAATCTCTTGTTCACTGCAATTAACAACTTCATTCAGTATTTTGTTAGCAGTTTTGTATTTCTCAATTTCTTGTTCCAGATTGCTCGGTTTTTCAGAATCTTCAATACAAACAGTTTTTCCTCTTTCTATGGCTAGAAGTCTTTCAGACATAGTAGAGTTCAGCTGTTTTAACTTTTCATTTTCCTTAACCAGAGCATCATTTTGAATTAACTCATCAAGAAGAATCTGGTCATCATGTGATGCTTTTGGATTATTTAAAGTTTCAGATTCTCTTTGCAAATTTTCAATATTTTTCTGAAGCTCCATGTTCACAGACTTTATTGCATCAGATTTTTCAACAAGCAGATTCTTCTCTTGGTTGATTTTTTCAAATTTTTCTTGATTTTCTTTAACGGATTTTCTGAGAGATTCGTTTTCTGATTTCAGCTTATTTAGATCTGTGTTAACATGTTCAATATCCGTCAGCAGTTTTTCATTTTGAACATGATTGCTAATGATAGTCTGATCAAACTCCATTTTGCTAGCTGCACCAAGCCCTTTCCTGTTGGAATGCCTGTGGCAGTCTTCAGGCAGGCAAGAGATATCTTATTACAGCATAGTAGGTGGCTTGTTGGCTGCGGGGCAGGAATAGATTTCCTGAGGGATAATTGGACTGGGAATGGTCCTTTTTTAAGATAAGCCTCAGCAAATGGAGTAAATGGGGGTGCTGGTCTCCCCTTTGCCTCTGTCAGAGAGGTTCTTTTGGATCCTCAACAAGCTGCAAGGGGACTACACAGTGATTTTCCCCATCTCCCCAATATTCAGTTGACCAGTGAAGCTGATAAATGTGTATGGACCGGAACTTTAAAGGGAAATTTCTCTGTCAAGTCAGTATGTAATATGATCCGGCCTAAAGGCCTGAGGAGGCCAGCCTGGGCCAAGTTATGGCACTCTGCCATAGCCCTGAGGGTTGCTTTATTTGCTTGGAAGATCCTTCACCGAGCTGTTCCGGTTGACAGCAGGGTTATTGACTGTGGGATCCAAATGGCCTCCAAATGCAATTGTTGCTCCTTCCCATGCCAAGAAGATCTTAACCATGTCTTTATTTCTGGTGAGCTGGCCTCTGAATTGTGGAGTTGGGTGTCTCCCCTGATCAGTAATAGGGTCTGGTTAAGTGATCAAATCACAGGCCGACTATGGAATCTCATTTCTGTCTCCAATATGCAGTCTGCCTTTAGCTTTATTGGGATGTTTGCTGTTATATTGATGCTATGGGAAATCTGGAAATTCAGATGTGCTGTTAGATTTGAAGGTGTGCTTATGAACCGTGCTGTTATTAAAAGAAGAATTTTATCTTCTATCTCCATGGCTCTGGACAGGTTGAACTTCCACAGGCCTCTGTCCCCCGTCCAATTCAGATGCCTTGCTGCTTTTGATTTGTTCCCTCGGATTGTTACCAAACTGCCCATTGTGGTCTCTTGCAAGTTGGCTGCGCAAGGCTATACTTTGCATTTTGATGGGGCATCGAAGGGTAATCCTGGTAGAAGTGGGGGAGGAGGCTGTATTAGAGATGCTGGAGGAAGACTGTTGGTAGCCTTTTCCTTCTCTTATGACATTGGGTACAGTCTGGTGGCTGAGACAAGAGCCATGCATGATGGCTTAGCCGTTGCAAAGCAGTGTGGCATAAGATTGGCAGCTATCTTCTCGGGCTGTGCTGTTCTTGTGGAGGCAGCAAGGAAGGGAGTTGCTCCCAGTTGGATGACCATCCCTTGGTGGAAGAGGACCCTGTTGTTACTTCAGGATTGTGGTTGTCTGCTCCAGCATATCTATAGGGAGGGGAATCAAGTGGCTGACTCCTTGGCATCCTATGCATGTAATGCCTCCGCTAACTCAGTTTTTATCCGTGATGGGGATCTTCCATGGCCGGCCAGGGGGGCCTTAAGGGTAGACAAGGCAGGATTGCCAGCTTTTCGAGTCTAGTCTCTCTTGGTTCTATCATGTTAGCCTTATTTTTCATGTTGATTGGTTCTTAAGGGCCTTTGCTATGTGCTCCTTTGTTTCTCAGGGGTATACCCCTTGGACTCTGTAATTCATTCAGTTTATAGTAATAAAATCTAGGGCCCTGGTGCAGCCTGGGGGAGTGAGAACACTCTCCCTCTCTGAGGGAGGGTGCACTCGACCAGCTCATGCTCCAGATTTGCCAGTCTTTGGGGGAAAAATGATAGTCTGATCATCATTAGTTGATCTAAGTTTTTCTTCAAGTTCAGTAATCTCATTAGCAAGATCTTGATTTTCATTCTTTAACAATCCAATTTGTTTCTTAAGCTCTTGGATATCAGATAAACAAGCATCATGCGTTTGTTTCAATTTTAAACAGTTTTCACATGAAGAATTAGAACTATTTAAGCTAACATTATTTTTCAATTTTTTGTGTTGTTTTCTTAAGATCTCATGTGACTCCAATAAATCAGCATATGCATCCTGTCAGTCATCTAAGGTGAATCTTTCAAAGGGATTTATATGATCATCATCCCTTCTTCATTTTGATTGCTACTTTGATTACTGCCTTTAGCCATCATGCATTGGTCGTTACTTCCACAGCAAGTAGTCTTCAGTTTGTTCAGAATGTCCTTGGCTGACCTGCAATCATAGAAGGAAGAATGGAAAGCCTTGTCAGTAACTGCTTTCATTAAATCCAAAGCTTTTTGATTTTCTCCATACTTTAATCTATGACTTTTAGTCCATTTGGACTTTTTCTTTGGTAATCCTTGAGGATCTTGTGAAATTAACTGCCACAGATCAGGATCAACATTCTTGACAAACATGCGCAGATTGTTACACCATAGATTGAAATTAGTGCCATCAAAAACCGGTGGACAAGCCATGGATATAATCAACAAACAAATCAATGCACCAAAGTAGGTATGCTCGGAAATGCACCAAGGAATAGTAGGATCTGCTGCGGATCGTTGGATCCGATGAGACAACAACCCGCTATGATACCACTTGTTAGAATATATGGGTGCAAGACACGGATTCAGAAGGGGGGGATGAATGAATCTTTCAACAAATACACCCAATTAAAAACAATTGCGGAATCAAACTTTTAATAGTACTCAGTAATCAAATGAGACAGCACAACTACTCTCTTCTCACAACCGTGAGCTGAGACACTCAGGCTCGCATATATAATTCTACTAAGCATAAGAACATACACTCCACATACATATAAAACTCTCAACGTAACACAAGGGTGAACACAAGTAATCAGGCACACACAACCTGTGAAGGGGAGAAAGATGATATGGAGGAGCGTAAAGAGCAACCCACAATGGATAGGATATTTTTAGGTGGTTCGGCCAGACCCATAGTCTGCCTACATCCACCCCTCACCCCAAACCGGAGTGAGGCTTCCCTTGCAAAAGCAAGAACCGCAGACTCAGTCTGCAACAGACGCTGCCTAACAGCTTGACAAACTCAGGGAGACAAATCCCTCAAACCAAGCTCTGCAACCCACAGAAGCTTGGCACCTGGGCTTGCTACCCATAAGTCTAGAACCGGAGATGAATCTCCCTTCCTCCAAACCGGAGGGAAACCACTAGTGACACCCTGTCACTAGCAAACCAGAGGTCACGGACCTCTCTTCCTCCACACCAGAGGGAAACCACAAGTGACACCCAGCCACTTACAAACTGGAGAAACAATTCTCCCTTCACCTGAGTCCACAGGAGGAACCTCGATTCCAAACAAGGGAAACGGAAAGCACTGAGGATATGAAAAGAACAAACGAAAAACAAACAAGAGAAACAAAAACAGATATAGCTCCGAGGAGCACAATGACTGTGGATTTCTTCTTCTTCTGCTGCTGGCTCTCTTGCTCTCTCTGGCTACTGCTCGGCTCTTTTCTTCTTTACTCTTTTTTCAGCTCTACTCTCCTTCTACTCTCTCTTTCTACTTTGATCTCTTTTTCTTCTAGGTGCTCTCACTCTTCTTCAATTGGGCGATCTGTCACCTTTTATAAGGCAGTAGATGATGGGCATGTGGAAACCACGTTTCCCGACCAAACTTTCACGTAGATCTGGATCTCTTCATTCCACGTGTTGTAATCTCAGCACTATGACTTTCCACATGTCATCATCTCCAGTAGATAGATCAGTCTTGGATCATGGGCTTTGGCCTTAGATCAATCTCACGTGCTCGCCTGAGACTTAATGAATTCTGCCCTTTATATATATATATGATGAAGTTCCTGCCAGTAGGAAATTAAAGCAATTAGACCAACACTTTGTAGTCAGCCATATTTCAAATATGCACAGGCTTTAATCTAACAGCAAGTGTCGACACATTAGTATGCATAGACTTAATGAAATATGCACCGACCTTTACATATAGCAAGCAGATATGCACTGACTTGAGTATGCAAGTAGCAAACCTGCACTCACCCTATATGTGTGCATGTAAAACATGCACCGACTATGTGTATGCGCGATGAAACAATGCACCAAGCATGTGTATGCATGAAACGTAGGTAAAGACTAAGAATGCACCGACTTTAAGTGTTCAAAACAAAACATGCACTGACTTTGAATAGTGAAGTGTATAGACTTTAGATCAGTCTAATACCAACGTGCATTGACCTCATGTGCTAGCATCGACCTTAAACGTGCACAGTTGTTATCTGCCCAGTGCAAAAGTATGCACCGACCTGAGGCGCTCACAGCAAAGAATATGCACCGACCTACATGCGTGCTCATGACAAGAGTGTGCACCGACTTGACATCTGTACCGACCCTTGCATGCGCAAGGCAAACTATGCACTGACCCATATATGCACGGACCTTCAGATGCAGCACACTAAGTATGCACTGACCTGTATAGACAAAACTAGCACCGACTGTATCTGCTTATGCCAAGGAACATTGCACTGACCTTGTTAACGAAGAGACAGAAATAATGCACCGACTTCTGTATATGTGAAATGTGCACAGACTTATGTTGTATGATCAGTAAAGTAGCACCGACCGTGGGTAAAGCTAGCACCGACTTTATGTTCAAGCTAAGACGTGCTCCGACTTGCAGACCCAAATGCTTTAAGTATGCACCGACCTCATGAATGCTTTTTGCATGAAACCTAAACATGCACTGACTAGATGCTCACTATATGCATCGACCTTCTAAACATCAAGGTGATTGTGCACCGACTAAGGTTAGTGCAATGGCGAAAGTTGCACCGACCATATGATCACATGCATGGACCTTAGTTAGAGAACCCACATACTAACAACGACCTCAGTTAGTATAAAAACATACTAACATCGACCTTACATGCTCTACGGTGATGAGTATAGACCTTGGTATGCTATATGCACAACATGCACCGACCTATGGTCTGCCTTAGCATGAAACTTATACTGACCTTGGTCTGCCTTAGCATGAGACATGCACTGACCTTGCTTAACATGCATTGACCTTGTATGATAGAACATGAATTCTGACTAAGTAGAAGACATCAAGATGATAATGTTGCCAAAGTCAACATGAAGTCAAAGTCAACAAGAACTCAACGCATAGTTGCCATCATTAAAACAAATCATCAAATCCAAAGGAGACACAACACTCTCGACCTTTGAGAAGTCTGTTCTAATAGGCGACGTCCGAGTATATTGATTAGCGCTCGTTTGTTTATATTTATTCACATCACACACATTATCTTTGAGCTTTAACGAAGTAAATTATGCAATTTTTACTTGATAATCTCGATCTCTCACAAAATGGAGAATTTTCTATAATTAATGAGACTTGAGCCCTTTTTTTTAATAAAAATATTTACATAATTAAATGTTACTAAAATCACAAGGAACTTCATTATAATTGTTTTCTACAAAGTTGACTTTGTATGAACAAAATGGGAGATTATTGGCTTGTAGTCATTATTAAGATCTTGAGGGACTCAAATTTAATTTTTTTGCATTTTTGCAACTTTGTGAACAGTCACATGAGCCCTTCCCCACGTGTACAGGCGAACTGCATGGGACTTCTTAGTTGGCATGGAGGGCAGCAGCAAGCTCTCCCGTTTCCAGCGTGTGCGAAGCCTATAGACACGCCAAAATCGATGCCATGTTGAGTAAATCTCATGTCACCATGTGACGCCCCAAAGTGGACTTCAATATTTGCTTAATATGAAGTTTTTCTATTTTTTCCATATTAATTGTAATTTCTTGGCATTTTTCTTTAATAATTGAAATTAACGCCTAGAGGAAGGTCGTCATTTAATTGACGACCTGATGGGGGTCGTGATTTCACAAATAAACGATTGTTCAAACAGGCGTTGTTTCCTGAATTTTACGAATCCTAAAGAAAATAAAACTCATTGAATTGACGCCCTCTTAAGGGGCGTTGATTATTTAATGCCCATTCAAACATGAGTCATTTCACAATTTTAAATAAGGAAAGTCCTTTATTTCTATAATTAAATCCAAGAATTAACGACTGTGTGAATGTCGTCATTTCAATTAACGCCCTTCTTAAGGTCGTCATTTTCACTTCCGTCTCCCTTTCGCCTACTTCTTTCCAGTAGTGATCCTTTCCCCATTATATACCTTGTATTCGATGGGGAAGAGGGTTTCTTATCAGAGGATTCATTGCCCTATTTTAATCCTATTGATGCAAGGATTTTTGGCCTATAAATACCTTTGGTATTCCTCACGCGCGCGAGTTAACAAGGGAGAGCTAAGAAGAACACTGTGAGAGCCTTTTTACACAGAGAGAGAGAGTTTCTTTCTTTTTCCAGGTTCCTCTAGCCGGTAGTTCTTTCTCCACGGGCATTCTTCTTCCGGCAGTAACTCTCTCTCCAGTGGGATCTTCTTCCTCCAGGCGGCGTTTCTTCATCCATAACAACCGCTGAAGCTCTTGCTTACCTCCCTTCACTGCTGCACACACAGCAGTAGGGATTACACTTTAGTCTTTTAGTTTTAGTTTATTCATAGCATCATACGCATTCTTCTCTTCTAGCTCTTTGCTGGAGACGTTATTACCACTATCATATATTGTTCTTGCTTTGCATATCATTCCTAATCCCAACCTTGTTACTCCTCTTAGGGGTTTAAAACCAAAAAACACACAATGTGTGTTTATGCTTAATTTGATTGATTTCATATTTTTAGAGCATTGATACTACACACTTGGCTAATCCATATCTTTGTTTATTTTATGTTTTCTTGCAAGGGTAATCAAGCTATAAACCCCCTTCATCGGCCGGCCGGTAGAAGGAGGAAGAAAGAACTCCCAATCTTACCCGCTTCATACAAGGTACATGCGATCATCCTTCTTCTTTTGAGGTAACCCCTCTGGCGATCACCCTCCATAGAGCATCTCATGCTCATCCTTTTCCTTCATATCCCACTCATTTTAGCATAATTATTCATCCTTAATCATTGTTACTTCTCTTTAAAATGTCTATGTGACACGTTCACAAATCGGCGATCACGGTGGGACCCTGTGGATGCACTTTTTATTAAGGATCGTCTTTTATTTGTTAATTGGGTTTATTAAATGCGTGGGCGTGCCAGTCACAAAGTGACGATTTGTTCGGGCTTCATGGAAGCCCGTGGTGCGCTCGGTCTGACTAATCAGATGATTGTGTGGTTCGTGTCGGGATTGAGATCCGTTGCGCCATAAAGGTCACAACATCATTTACATCCCCTTGGAGAGGGGAATACCCTTGATTAATTGCCAGAAATAAGGGCTCCACGAATGAAAGAAATACTAATTAATGCAGGAAGAAAAAGGCAGTCGGGCTATGCGGTAAGCCCGTGGTGGGGGGGGGGGGCAAGAACACTCGGATTTTTGTCGGTCACTGGCGGACCATTCCATGTCTGGACAAAAGCCCGTGCGGAAAATAAGACGGTACCGGGGGACTAATTCGTGCAAATGTCTGCCAAGGGATGGCAATTTTAATGCAAAGTGGGGGGGCTCAGGTCCCGACGAGGAAGGGAGACCTTGGTGAGATATTGGCCTGGGACGAGACCGGGCAGTGACCATGACGGGAGGAGTGGCTCCTGAGGGTGAAGCCCAGCCTGCGAGGGCATCATTAATATTCCCGGTGCCAGAATCCGAGGAGGAGAGGCGACAGCCATACTACCGCTTTCACGATGATTGTCAATGCTTATTATTATCATTTATCTATTGACATTACCTTTTCTTTGTTGGTTGCCTTTTGTCACCCGCAGGCCATGATCTCTTCTCCTATTCGTTACTACCCTTTTTATTATTATCCCCCTTTTGTTATTATTATTATTTTTTGTTTATTATCTTGAATAGAGCCACCCCCCTTTTTCATTATTATTATTGTTATGTTTTTCCCTCTTCTGATTAGGGGTATGGTGGAATGAAGGTTGAGCGTGCCGCTGAAGGCTGAGGGGCGTACCGTTGGGGAGTTAAGGAGTGTATAGTTGCTGGAGAATGGAAAGTGTGCCGCTGGAGGGTGCATCAGGCTCGGATTGGAGAAGTGTACCGCTGAGAGGAGCACGCTAGGGTGTACCGCTGGAAGGTCTAGGAGTGTGCCGCTGGAGGCATTAGGGGAGCTGGGTGCACCGTTGAAAAGTTAAGAGAAGTGGCCAGTGTACCGCTGGGGCTAAGGGGCGAGGTCAATGCAAGCCGGGGTGAGAGTCTAGGCGAGCCTGGTACACACTGGGAGATGTTAATGCCACTAAAATAGACTGGGGGAGGCTTGATTGAGAGTGCACCGCTGGGGGGAGAGATAGGGGTGCACCGCTGGAGAGTGAAGAGTGTGCCGCTGGGGAGTTGGGGAGTGTGTCGCTGGGGAGCTGAGAGTGTGCCGCTGGAGAGCTGAAGGGTATGGGCAGTTGCTGGAAGGTTTGAACTGAGAGTAAAGGGTTAAGGAAAGTGGGATGGAGTTCAGATGAGTGGAGCAAAGTTCAAGAGAGAGAGTCCTTGCTCATGCAGGCCTGATGGAGCCTCAGAGGTTCAACTGCCCATCTTCTTGTCATGGAATTGAGTCCCAATTCACGTTCAATAGTGCAGCCCTTTGAGTCTTATTCAGCCAAATACTGGAGCCTTGAACAGTTCTCTTAGTTGATTAGAATGTTTTACTGTTGTTGGTTTCATTTGTTTGTTGCTTCCTTTTGTCTTTTAACTTATTGTTATTTCTGACAAAAATTCGGCAGCATCTCCCCTTAACCCGGGTGGTAAGGGAATAACAAGGAACATACCCACAGGGAGTGACATGAACCAACAACTGAGGTGTGTGCCTAAGCAGCCACCTTTGGGAAAACTTCAAAAAACTCGGAGAAAACACCGAACGAGAAATTAGTTGACTGATACAAGCTATGAGTATACCGGAGAAATGATAGCCAAGGTATGCCGGGCTGGCAGTCCAAGGGTGTGCCGCTGGGCAGGCCAATAGGGGAGGTGTGTTGCTGAGACAGCCAAGGGTGTACCGCTGGCAGCTGGAGGGAGTGTGCCGCCGAACAAACAAGGGGGAGTGTATCGCCAGGCAGACAAATGGGGGGGGTGTACCGCCGAACAAACCCAGGGAGGAGCATGCTGCTGGGCAATCAAAAGAGGCGTGCCATTGAGCAGACAAAAAGGAAATGTGCCGTTGAAGGGTTTGAGCAGTAGGATGATGGGAGGCTGGAATGGGTGTATGTTGTGGACTTTGGAGGAAAGGCTGAGGAGCCTTCTGGCCAACAGGTGGGTGGCACACGCCCAGCAGGGGACCACAAAACTTCAACGGGCTGCATGAGAAGGAAAGGGGAGAGTGCATTGCAGAGTATCACCGATAGGAGGGAGAGGCTGACCTTGCATCATCAAGCTAGAAGCACTAATCGTTTGTCTATGCAGGTCAACGACATGGGAGAACCAATGAAATTGGGAGTTAGGAAACTGAGGAAGCATGCAACGAAGATCACAGACCACGTAAAGGGGGGGAAAACAACGAATGTAACAGTATAGGGCAAAACCTAAAGGTATTCCATTCATGACAAACTCAAATGACAAAGATCATGGCCGGAAGGCCAAACATGGTATAGTACATTCAAACGAACGGGGGAGAGAGATAGGGAAGAGAATGAAAGAAAAGCTTGGGGAAAGGGTTAGAATGAGGAAGGGCGATTGTTCCCTTCTTTACCATCCTTCCCCCTCCATTACACAATACATTCTCTTTTTCTCTCCGGGCTCTCCTCTACCTTCCTCTTCTCTTCTTCTTCTTCTGTTCTGTGGTGCTCTCTTCGAACGGGAATGCTTCTTTTTTTTCTTTCTATCTTTCTGAGAGACTTTTATAGGTGGGCCGTTGACGGGGGACCTCATGATGGTACTACCATCCGAGGTTGACTCGAATCTTGCCTCCGTCAGGTGGGGATCTCCCTCATCCAACCAGAAGGCGACATCAAGGCAGGCGCCAGCTGGCGTTGGAAGTGGCCGAGCTACGCGCCAATGGGTCTGCCTATTGACCGCTGTGTCTTCTGCCGGTGCGTGCCGTTCGGGGAATTCACTACTATGCCACTGGAGGGGCATGAAGGCTTGCTGGAAGTGTGCCACTGAGAGGCCTGAGGCTATGCCGTTGACGGGCACAATGGTGTGCCGCTGGAGGCGGCTGAGGGTGTGCCGATGAAGGAACTTGAGGTGTGCCGTTGAACGGCTATTCGGGTGTGCCGCTGGGGCTCGTTAGGGGTGTCGTTGGAGGCAGCTGAGGGTGTGCTGCTGAAGGCACTTGAGGTGAGTGTGCCGCTGAGGGATAGCGGGAGTGTGCCGCTGAAGGCCTTCCAGGCGATGTGCCATTGAAAGGGCACATAGTGTGCCGTTTAGAAGGGGCATTTGCCTTTGCTTCAGGGGCTTGCAGTTGCGTACTCTCTGGGATCTTTCTTCACCGTTAAGGACTCGAGGACGGGTCCATAGCAGTGTATGGGTTCAGGAGGGGTATCCTGTGTTTTCTTTGTCATTTAATGCGCCCGTGCAAACGTGGGGATTTGCTGGATGGTAGTATTCTCCCGGAGCCCTGGATGACCAGTCTCCCTGGGTCTTCTTTCTTTTGTTTTGACATTAATGCGGGGGCTCGGCGGGACATACGGGCGTACAATTTTATACGTCCACAAATGCCGCCCACCCACGGGTAGCGCGGGGGAAGGATGAGCCGGACGGTGCTCGCGGGTGTAACTACGGAATTAACATACATTACTGGGCGTACGTACATAAAATATGTGACGTAGACATTGTTATGTCTATTGTATATTTATTATATTATTATCATTTATCATATATATATATATATGCATATACGTATTTTTTTCTTTCCTTTTTCCTTCTCTCCCTTTTCTTTCTTTTTTTTTCTTTCTTCTCTCTTTTTCTTCTCTTTTTTTTTCTTCTCTCTTTTCTTTTTTTTATTCTTATTTTTTCCCTTTTTTTTCTCTTCTTTATTCTCCCCTCTTGTTTTTTTCCCTTTTCTCTCTTTTCTTTTGAAGCGGTTATAAAACGGGTGGGGGAGTTCGAAATTCCCCCCTATCTCTCTCCTTGTCTCTTCGACTCCCACCCCCTCTTTCTTCTCTGTCTTCCTCCGTCGGACACCACAGCCGCTCACCGCCGTCGTCGGTGCCCGGGGTGAGGAGGCCACCGTGCTCTTCTCCCCTCCCTCTTCTTCTTTCTCTCTTCTTCCTTCTTCTCTTCCTCTTCTCTTCTTCTTCCATTCTCCTCTTCCTTTTCTTCCTCTTCTTCTTCTCATTCTTCTTTCACTCGGGGGACTACGGAGCCCTAGGCTCCCATCTTCCCTTTCCTCTTCTTCTTCTTCTTTTCTTCCTCTTCATCTCTTCTTCTTCCTCTTCATCTATTCTTCTTCTTCTCTTCGGCATGGGGTGGAGGCGGTCACGGCGTCAGAGCGTGCCGCTGACGAGGGCACAGGTGTGCTGCTGGAGAAAGGGCACAGGTGTGCCGCTGGAGAAAGGGCACGGGTGTGCCGCTGGAAGAAGGGGCACGGGTATGCCGCTGGAAGAAGGGCACGGGTGTGCCGCTGGGACTGGGGGCATGGGTGTGCCGCTGGAGAAGGGCACAAGTGTGCCACTAGGTAGGTGGGCACAGGATGCGCCGCTGGGACGGGGGGGGCATAGAGTGTGCCGCTGGGGCGAGGCACGGGGTGTGCCGCTGGAGCGAGGCACGGGGTGTGCCGTTGAAGGGTGGCACGGGGTGTGCCGTTGAAGCGAGGCACGGGGTGTGCCGCTGAAGGGGAGGCACGGAGTGTGCTGCTGAAGGGGAGAGGAAGGCTTCTTCAACCGGAGGATCTCTGGTGTCACCCTTGGGCACACCGTGACTTTGTTGGGGCCGTCACTCCTTATGGACGTGCACCCGTGTTTTCCCTTTACGCCTCCGGCCTAGGGGAAACCCTGTCGAAATTTTGTCAGAAATTATTGGCATTCTTTTTAATTCAATTGTAGCGTAGCCCCTTCGTAATCTCCTTTCTTTTTCATCTGTGTCTTATTCTTACTTGAGGTATCTTGCACTCTGTAGAAAGATGGCTGCCCCAAGAGATTCTGATGCTTCTGCTGCTTCCGGTGCCAAGCGCGTTCCCCCACCTCCGGTGCCAGCGGGTACCTGGTTTAATGTGGAGGACTTGGATAGGGAGCATGCCGAGATAGCGGCACTGGCCAGATTGTCGGGCTCTGATACCGAGACGATGGACTTTCGTAGGCTTACTCGGGTCGAGGGCAGCTTGGCTTTTGATCGGGCTACGGGGGAGTACCGGAAGGACTACCCGAAGGATAGGCACCTCATCCATTTTCTGAAACATCTCAGTGACCGGGAAAGGTGGGATTTCCATGTTGTCAGGGACGCCGAGCGGGCAATTCTGCGGTCCCGGGACAGCCTGCTATACAGTGTCCTGAGGAGCATCCCAATGTATCTAGTGGGAGAGGCTCGAGAATGGAAACCCATCTTGGGGCTCGAAGCCGTGTTGCCGGTAGAAGACAAATTAGTGCGGGCGCCTCAATTTACCCCCGCTCGGTGGGATACAGCTGCTGGGCGGGTCCAGGGTGAGCACCCCCGGTTTGGTCTATTCTTGGCTCCATTGAAGTGGGGATACAGGAAGAGCCCTTTCTGCTGGATTATTTGACCATCCGATTCAAGCACGAACTGGCGCTGGGCTGGTTCGGGGAGCTAAGGCTTAAAGATGCGCATAGCTTCCGGGAGGGAGGTGTGGAATTCACAGAGTACGTGTTGTTCAACTACGCCCCGATCCTTATCTGGGCTAGCGTTTACCACAGTGTCTATGCCTCCCGGTATAGCTATCCTATTTCCAGGGGTCTCTGCTGCGGGATGATCGAAGTGTTCAATGCAGAGACGAACACCTTCTATACGGCAGAGGGTGAGACTTCATTGGATTTATGGAGTCTTAGTCAACTCAGCAGCTTGCCCATTGACGGGGAGCCCTACGAAGAAGTTTGCCTCCCGGATATGATCAAGGACGAGACCAACGGGGACGGCTACTACTCCCTCGGCTATTCGTATCGGTATCTTATGAAGGCGTACCGAGACCTGTATCAGTTGGCGCACGGTGGGAAGCAACCCCCTCGTGGAGGCCGGAAGAGAGTCCGCATGACCTTGTGGTTGCAGTACTTCTACGACGGCCTGAAATAATACAAAGACTTCCCGCACATAGGCACTGCCGCCGCCAGCAAGAAGCGTGCTAAGCCGAAGGCTGATGTGAAGATTTCTTCCCGAGGGCGCCGAAGCGGGCCCAATCCGGCAGGGGTCGACCCGCTGACGCATTGTGCAGCGTTCCTGACTTATTGGTTGTGCTCGTTCGCCATGCCGTATAGAGACGAGACTGTCATTTGGCCAGATGCGATCTACCCGGCCTGCCAGATGGCCTGGGGTATCAAGCTGTCTCTGTGTCCAGCAACTCTGTGTCTGATCTACAAGGCGCTCGGGGATGTCAGTGCTCACCAGTTACCGCGACAGGCGCGGTATGTGTGCCCACTGCATTTTTTCAATGCATGGGTTTGTTCCCTATTCCCAGAGTTCGCCCCACGCACCATTCAAGGCTGGGGGTTAGTTCCACGGGTGCTGGAGTTTACGAGCGTGGAGTCAGCCTCGATGTCTATGCGACTATACGACATCCGGGGCAGGCTGACGACGGTGCCCCTTGATGCTGCGGCACTATTCACTTCTGGACCCTGGCTGCTCATTCAAGCCCATTGGTAAACAGTAACCGGGAATGCAGGGATGACCAGGCGGAAAAGTACGTGCATCCGATCAGTCAGGAGAACGTGGTTCGCCCGTTGTTGGAGCCGGAGCTCAGAGCCTGGGCGCTATCCATTAGTCCAAGTGTGCTGGCTTTCCGAAAGGGGGATAGTATGTTGCTGGAGCCGTACTATCCCTTTCGCTTCGGCAGGAATTTCGGGTATCATCAACATATCCCTACATACAGTGCTTGCTTTGATCTATCGGTGTGAAGTCTCAGGGGGAGCCCCACTGCTGAGACTGCCCGAACCTGGTAGGATTTCTTTCATCGGGCAGACACTGCTTCCTTCAGGGTGCCAGCCCCGGGTCTGATTCCACAGGTGACCCCGGAGTACGTAAAGTGGTGGAATGCCCGGACAGCCTTCTACCGATTATCCCGGACCGACTACTGGGATGGGGCAGAGAGGAGGTTTCTGAGCCGACAGCCAGTGCAAGTACTTGATATCGACCCGGAGCATCTCCTCCGTTTGAGGCAGGGCAAGGAATAGGAAGTGGTTGCGTACATGATCGCACGCAAGAGGGCTCGAGAGGCCAAGCCAGCACCGCATGCTAAGCTGCCTCCGGTGGCAAAGGATGATTTCAAGAAGACCCTACAGGACCTTTGCCACGTTGGGAGTGACCACCTGGAGCTGACCAATTATTTGTTTCCCATGGAAGAAGGAGGCACCCCCACGAGGAGCTAGCGTCCGGAGAGGGATCCAATCTGTCCATACCGCACGTTCGTGAGGAGGGAGGAACGGAAACCAGAAAATTACAAGGACACCACATGGCTCTACGTCCTTCTCTGAGTGCATGGGTTGAAGATTGAAGATCCGGGGGCGGCCATCTTCGGCAAGCGCCTCCATATCGCCTATTATTATGCCGAGGGATGGGGGATGGACCACTTCAACCTCTTCTGCCACTTGGCCGCCAAGAAGCATGCAGACCTGGCCGTCCTTGCCGACCGCTGCCAGAAAATTGAAGATGTATGCTGGCTGGTCCGGGAGGCGGCTCGCCGGGACAAGGAACCATCCCTCAGCTACTGGCCAATAGCGCTGTGGCTGTACACTGGCCCACATGGTATTTAGTGTTTTCTTCTTTTACTTGTGCTTTTCAATGTTACCCTTCCTTGTGTGCCGGAAGCTGATCGGGTCCCTCGTTCTTCTTCCTCTTTTCTTAAACAGACCACCCCGACAACGTCCAGACAGTGATGTATTGCAATCTCCTTCGTCAAGCAGGAAAGCCTGCTTACTTTGAGGAGGCGCCAGTGGCTCCGACTACGACCCCCCTGCCTCCGCCTGCGAAGAGGCCCCGGGCGAAATCGCCCGTGAAGAAGGTGGTAGATGCTGCCAAGGCGGGTGGGCGGTGGGAGGCAAAGCGACGAAAGACGGAGGCCACCAAAGCTGCGTCGACCATTCCCCCGGTGCCTTTGATCTCTTCATTCGAGGAGTTTGAAACTGCTCGAACCGAGCCGAGTCAGCCTGCAGGTTGGGTTTCTTCTTCTTCGAGGCTCTCCGGGATTTATTTAGACATTAAGAGGGGCGCTTCTTATAACACATACATTTTTGTTCCAGCTATCGCCGAGAGGCCCACACCTGTATCTATCCTAGGCGTGGGTGAAGCTGTGACCCATGGGGCCGTGGAATCTGTCGAAGAGACCTTCTTCGCCCCAAATCCCGCCGCCGAAGCTGAAGGAGGTATATCACTTTCTTTGCTAGTCGCTTCGATTAATTTTTTTTGAAGCTTTACGGGCCTGACTGAACCCGGATCTGCTTTGCCTGGCAGGAGCTGATGTGGCAGCCCCTCAACCGAAGGCGAACCCTGATACATCTCGGTTCAGGCAGACATACAGGAAGAAGGGGTGGCGGTCAGGGAAGTCGCAGTTGCCTGTCCGGAGCGGCGACGAGCCGACCCCGGATGTTGAGGCGGGGGCTGCCTTGACAGCGAAAGAGGTGCCCACTAGAACTAAGTCTTCATTGGGCGAGAAGGTAGATTACGGCTATTCTTCTGAAAAAGTGCTTTCAACTGAGGGTATCCCCGGGGAGCCCAGCTTTCAAGTTCCTACCTGGAAAGCCCCGGTACTACCTATTTCTCTTAGCCTGGTGAAGCGGGCACCCGTAAGTGTGAACCTGTTAATTCAGGTTTCTTTCTTGAGGCCGTCAACTAACCTCCTTGATATCATTGTTTTTGGCTTCCAATAGGAACAGACCCCGTCAAAAGATGCAGCAATCCACGTCCCGGGTTTAGAAGCCACCAGATAAGCGACAACCACCGCCGCTTTGGATAAACTGGCGTCCCTGGTCAAGGTTTTGCGGTAGGACGAAGCCGGGGTAAGCTTGGATGCTGCCATCTCGATAGCTGAGGTCTCACCCCGAGAAGAAGTGGTAGTGGCTGTGAGTGTATGCCTTCCTCTTTCTTCCTCCTTTCTCGTCCTTAAGTCTTCCCTCGGGGTTGCTGATTTATTTGAGGCAATATAGGCTTGCGCCTCCAAAGGAGCCGTGGAGGTTACTATTCCAGCCACCGAAGCCCTGGAGGAGGGGGAGATAGCGCCAGAGATCGAGGTGCGAGAGCTGGTAGTACCCGAAGCTGAGATTCGGGAAGAAGGGGAGGTGTCGCCGGCGACCGAGACCCGCAGGGAGACGGTGCCTGAAGCTGTCGCCCGAGGAGAGACGACGCCAGAGAGCAGCATAGTACCGGCAGGCGAGGTAAGCATGGGGATCCATTCGGCTTCCTTGAGAATACAATGATTTACTCCACTTGGCAAGCGGCTAACCTTTCTTCACATTGTTAGATAATGACAACGCCCCGCGGAGCGCTCGCACCCCGGGGTCGTAAGGCCGTCCCCAGGTGGAACTCATCCTTCCGCGTTCATGTGGTGAAGAGATTGAAAACGCTCCTGGGGCCGGACACGGGATTCTTGGCTGATCTTCTACGCATGGGGGCTGTCCCGCGGCTGGTGATCCCACTGCCACCAATCCCGATGTCGGTCGTACCCAAGGAAGCCCGACTCCTGGGGAGGATATTGACGATCCTTAATGAACATTCAGGGGAATTCCAGGCGGGAGGGGATAAAGGCCTTTCAGAAACGATCTCGGGCCCGCCTGTCACTGATACCTCGTCTGCTGAGGTCGCCATTCTTTCGCTTCCGGTCCACGGGATGGCCATGGACTTAGACCCTGCTAAGGAAGCGGGGGCCGGAGCAACTTCATCGGTTGCAGTATCAGATTCGGTATCTGCGCCCGCTCACTCTCCCAGCAAGGTCGTGGCTCTAGTTTAGACGGAGGGGGTGACATCTTCGGACTCGGAATCCGCTCAGTCGATGGCGCTGGAGCAGCCGCTTATCATGGCGACGCCAGATGCCTCTGTTGCGGTATCTCCTTCACCTTTGGTGGTGGCTGGCCAGGGGTCATCCTCGGAGCCCGAGAGGCCCCTCCTTTCGGCCCTGACTCTTCCAGGTAGCTCGGCCATGGTTGACGTGGAGCTGTGGGCGGTCGTGGACAGCCAAGCTAGCTTCGACCCACCAGTCGTCCCTTCTATCGGCCACGTGAGCTCGGATCTGCCAGTCTACCAGACCCTATTGGTATTGCGCTCTATGGTCATTGCCGACCCAACGCTCACATGTCAAGGCGTAAGGGCCATCGTGGAGCAGCTGACCAAAGCACTGCAAATGATAGGCTGCCCGTTGCAGGAATGGTCACGACGCGTTCTACTACTATTGAAATATGTAAACCGTCGTGCATTCCTCGAGACGCAGGCCCCAACTAAGCTTACATCCATCGGCGCTCAGAGGAATGAATATCTGGAGGCTCTGGCGGTGCGGAGGGACAGCAGGGAGCAACACCGGAAGGTCTTGGAAGGGAGCAATGCCAACATTCACGCCTTGGAGAGCAGGATAGAGAAACTCCGGGGTTGGCTTGCCCAGGCTGAGTCTGACCTTCTCAAATCCGAGACGAGCAAGGCCAGGGAAACTGAAGAGTTGGCCGTCGTCGAAGCAGCGGCAGCCTCTGTGGCAACCGAGTTGGAGCGCCTCGACGCGCAGGAAGACCGCCTGCATGAGATGATGAGCTTCCCTTACGGCGGGATCCTTCCCCTCGAGGACATCTTCCGGGGGCTGGACTAACCGTCGGTCCCACTTCCATCCACCCCCCTATTTTGCATGTAACACCGGGGTATGCCCCGGGGCCAGTGTAATTTTCTCTAAAAAAGAATATAATGCAATTATTGCATATGCCTCTTGTATGTGTGTAGTGTTGGGCAATCTCTTCCTCCCTTTTCTCTTTTCTTTTTCTTGCTATGTGATGGAACGTAAGCTCACACTAACAGCTTATCCGGGGAGAACCCGGTGAGGTTCGCATAGGAGCATAGGAGAGTGCTCGCCCCTTCCAGAGGAGGGACGAGGGGACCACTCCACCATGTCCACCAAGCGACTCAGCCGAATGATGTCACCGATATGTTTGACCCGACTAGGTTGATCCTACCTTGGAGGGGCAGAGAGAAGAGTTTGTTCGTTCAACGACCTAGACATGGGGTCTTGGTTAAAAGGGGTCGTTCGTCGCCCGAAGGGACGGAGAGAAGAGTTTGTTCATTCAATGACCCTGACGGGAGGTCTTGGTCAAAAGAGGGTTGTTTGTCTATGCCGACAGAGTGTCGGGGACAGGTGTGGTTTATTTGTCTCTTGATGTGTTCGTTGGTACGGGTTGGTGCCAACGCAAGGAGAAGGGTTGATTCCCCGATCTCGGGCGAAAGGTCCGGCTGGGGTATTCTTCGTCAGTGCCAAAAGAATGTCAAGGGCTGACAAGGTTGATTCGTTTATTGAAATGTTCATTGGTACGGGTTGGTGCCAACGCAAGGAGAAGGGTTGATTCCCCGATCCCAGGTGAAAGGTCCGGCTGGGGTATTCTTTGTCAGTGCCGACAGAATGTCAAGGGCTGACAGGGTTGATTCATTTATTGAAGTATTAGTTGGTATGGGTTGGTGCCAATGCAAGGAGAAGGGTTGATTCCCCGATCCCGGGTGAAAGGTCCGACTGGGATATTCTTCGTCAGTGCCGATAGAATGTCAAGGGCTGACAGGGTTGATTTGTTTATTGAAGTACTCATTGGTACGGGTTGGTGCCAATGCAAGGAGAAGGGTTGATTACCCGATCCCGGGTGAAAGGTCCTGATGTGGGACGGGACCACGGACACGACAAGCTCGCGATCGTCCCTTAACGAGGGAAGCGTCGGATGTGCGCGGTTGAGAAACCGGCTGTGAGCTAGGGTGGTCGGCTCTCTTTTGCGCCCGGATCGGGTCACGGGACGACTTCGCTCTCTCTCGCAGCAGTGATATTATAAATTGAAGGCGAGCTAGGTATCCCTACACATGCTCTCTAGCAGCGGCATATAAAGCATATAAAGAATTAAGCTAATGCCAAGTGTAAGGGTGAAGGCGATACCTCCACGCTCTCGGCGTGGCGAAGACGGCACCCGGCCAAAGCTCGTACTCCCGGGAACTTAGTACATTATGTTTACAGCAGTACAAATAAGCCCACTCCACGCAGGGAGGTAAAGGGCGACACAAGTGGGCCCGGGAGGACCAAGTTCGGGTTGACGGGCGGTTTCGGGCAATGCTTCGGCTTCACGCGTACTCGTGCTAGTGGGGGCCCACGTATTGACCGGAGGGGTCGTGTGGGGCCTGATGACTCCTCTGCTGTGGAGACACCTGGAAAGCGTTCCCCTGGGATGGCGAGCTGCTGGAACGACCACCGGACGCCGGGCGGCCCTCGGACGACGCTCGCGGGGAACTCGGCCACAAACCTGAACTTCTGTTTGCAGGCGCGCGACTCGGAGAAGACTGCTGCTGCGATCAGCCCCGTCGTCAGAATGCGACGAGGTTAGCGCCGTTGGAAAGCTGACTCAGAATACTTCGACGTAGGGGTCTTCAAAAAAAATAATCAGATCTATATTTCTGATCATGTATTTTACAAGCTTGCTGGAATCTGGCCAGAACTGCAGGGGCAGGTTCTGACTTCTCTGAAGATCGATGTTGACCGGAAAGAAGACCTCCGAATCTTGAAATAATTTCTTCAGAAAAGTTGAAGGTCTCTGAGAGAGGAATCCGGGACTATTTTTGGTTTTCTGATTGGAGATGAAATGGATTTTCTGGGATTTGTTTACTAGACCTGGGTCGGATCTGGGAAACTGTGGACAGACTGTTCTTGGGAACTTAGACGGTTTTTGTAAAATACTTGGATGGTGAACCAAAAATTAAGAAAATTCCTGGTGGTAGAGGGATGTGGACAGAGATTCCAGTAAATTTGGGCGACCCAAAAAAAATCAAAAGATGGTTCGAATGGGGTAAACTCAGAGCTAATGAACAGTAAACAGAACCAGGACAGATCTGGACCTTGGACTTGGACGAAAATAAAAAAATAGCTAAAGGATGAATTTTGACGCGATTTTTTTTGTGGGGATAAGGGTTCTAGAGGGGAACCAACCCTGAAATTTTGAGCTTCAGAAGATGAAGGGAGTGATAGCAGGAATTCAGAGAAGAAGGGTCTGTTTCTGAGTGGACAGAACACCGAAACCGTTGGCGACGACGCGTCGGCGCCGAGTCGATGGCGGCGGCGATCACCGGAGTTGCTTCAGATGCTGGAGGGGATCAAGGGGGAAGGGATTACACTCTAGAAAGGGGGCTGGAGGTGGAGGAACCAGGGAGAGAGAGGGGAGGGGCTCAAGATCCAATTGGGGGCAAATGCCTTTTTTTCCTTCATTAATTCCTTCAATATGAAAAATACAACCTTATATAGGATGCCAACCAAACTCAACCTCAACCCTTGGATCTAGGGGTTTGGATTGAAGGGCTGGGATACAATGTGAATCACACATTTAATACATTAGTTTAATCTAATTTGACCATACTTATTCAACCTTGGACTAGATCCATTCAAACACCACCTAATACACACCAACCAAGCCACCAAGCCTAATAAGGCCAAAGAACCTTGCGCCCCCTTCCATGGGCCAAAGCCATTCATGGGCCAAGAGCCTCCCATTAGATCATGCTAGACTTGGGCCTTCCAAGTCTTGGTGGTCCATGAGAGGGAGTGGCCCAATTGGGCCATAAATGACTAATATGGTCCATAAGGGTAGCATTTGGTCCAATATGAAATAGGCTTTCTAATGGACTCTACTAATGGCAATCTAACCTTGGACTTGACATAACAAATGGCCCATTGGCTTGATATAAGCCTTACAAGGAGCCCAAAAGAAAGAAAAATACACAATTACAATCTTATACAAGCCATAACACACAAATACACTTCACCCGTGTATGGAAATCGCCTTTGATGCCCCATCAATTCTCCCCGGGTGGGAGGAACTCGACCCCGTCGAGTAGGGGTATGGCTGCTCCGGTCCTCCGGCGGATCCGTCACCGTGCTAAGTAGCGCGGGTATGCTCCACTCCAAGTGATCGGCACCTGCTCATTCCATATATACTCGATATGCGTACTGCTATGGCTAAAGGTGGTCACTCCGAAGGGGCACTCTCAAAGGAAGGAAACAGCTCGAAGACTCACTAGGAATCACCGCTGAGTCCCTATAGGTGACTGATCCGGATATAGAAGTAAAACCGATCCCATACTCATCAAGTGAGTCGACTCGCTTCACACTCATAAGAGAACGACACGAGCTTGCATAAGACACATGCAGACTCACCATGCACTGACACATGAATGAAAATCACACAAACAATCGACTCAAAATCACCACACAAACAAACCACATAAAGAAAACACACCGACTCATGCACGACTCTAGACTAAGGTGGTAGCATCAAGCCCACTAGGTGGCGACATCCTGGGCGGCCGAAGGGTCGCCCAGCTCTTCCCCCATGGCATAGTATTCATCGGCCAGTGCCTCATCGGCCTCGTAATCGACATGCTCAAGCTCGGGAGGTGCGGATCCGCCAACACCTAAGGCTAGGGTGGTGCGAGCGGGACACTCACTAGCAATGTGGCCATACCCGTGACAGTGGAAACACTGTATTCGCGATCGACTACTCTCCCCGATAAGAGGGGCCTTACCCTTATCATCCCGCCGGGTAGGGGGTGTAGGCAACAATGGGGGAGGTGTAGGTGCCTTGGACAAGAGTGGAGGGGGTGCCGGTGCCAGAGGACGGGCTATAGGAGCTGGGGGACGGGCAAAGGGTGCCGGTGGTTGGGATGGAAATAGATCCCGGGGTGGAGGAGGGCGAGGCCGTGGAGCGAAGTGCTCCTGACGGGTCGGCTCCTGAGGTCGAGCCATGGGAGGCCGCTGATGTGGGCCTATAGAGTGACGGGGCTCGGTACTACGGAGAGGGGTGGGGCCCAACCGATGGCTAGACTCGAACTCTCCCTCAAATTGCTCCATCTCGAGAGCAACCTGGTATGCCTCTTCCAACGTCTTGGCATTGCGGCGGAAAAGCTCATACTGGTAGTGTGGCCGCAAACCACGTCGAAAGCGGGACACGGGCATGGTACTCTCCTCCGTGACACCACATCGTAGAAAGTACTCATCAAACTCCGCGATGTATTCGGAGACGGACGGTCTCCCTGGCTAAGACTTTGCCATCTATCGATGAGTCGCTGGCGGTATGTGGGAGGAAGGTACTTTTGCCGAAGTTTATTCTTCATCTCGGCCCATGTGTCGATCGGGGGTTCTAGCCGCTGAAGTAGCAGGCTCTCCACATTCTTCCAATAAGTTTGTGCCTACCCCATAAGTTTCATGGTGGCAAATCGGACCCTTCGACGCTCCGACATATCATACCATTCAAAATAACGGTCCATGCCAAACTCCCAATCTAGGTAGACTTTCGGATCCAAAGACCCGTAAAAAGCGGGAGGATCCGCTCGCACGGTCTTAAGGACCCGATCATCATCCTCATCTCGTTGTGGCTGAAAACCACGACGGCGTTGACCATACCCCTCGTAGGCATTGTCGGACCCATAGTCCTCGAGACCAAGGTCACGGTGTGGTAGTTGGGGAACCCGAGGAGGGGTGGGTGGAGGAACCAGTGGTGGCTGGTTTTGGGCCGCAGGAGCGGCCTGGACTTGGGCCATGGGAGCGGGTTGGACTTGGGCCCCCGCGGGAGGAGGTGCGGGTGGACCTTGGGCTGCCTCAAGAGGGTCCCCGTGTGACATCCTATCTAACCGCCCAACGAGGTCTTGGACCGACCTATCGGAGTTCTCCATGCGTCCCTCCATGGCCCTAAGGCGACCATCCATATTCTCGGAGAAGGTCCGAAAGTTAGCATCGGATTGGTCCAACCTAGCCATAATGGCCATCATCGCCTCTTGTAGGGAGTGGAAGTCTCCCGAGGTATCCCGTGGGTTGGCCATAGGTGGGGGTGGGGGTGAGTACTGAGTACCCCGACGAGTGGGCATGCGAACACACCGACTAGAAGACACCGACTAAAGCAAAACACACTAATGCAAAATGATGCACCTAGACTTAACCAAAACTCGGTACGCGGCGGAGACAATCGACCCGAAGGTCACTCGCACAAGTGTGCGGCCTTCCCGATAGGCGTAACCTAACGGTCGGACAACACCTTTTTATATACCGAGTAAAGGGATGTATGCGACCCAAAAATGACTCTTTTTGTTGTTTTGAAAATATGATGATCCTAGACTCGACTTAGACCGACTAACGACTAGACGTAAATGACACTCTTTTTTTTTTCTTTTTGACACCCTAGACTCAACTCGCTCTGATACCAAATTGATGCGGGACGGGACCACGGACACGACAAGCTCGCGATCGTCCCTTAACGAGGGAAGCGTCGGATGTGCGCGGTTGAGAAACCGGCTGTGAGCTAGGGTGGTCGGCTCTCTTTTGCGCCCGGATCGGGTCACGGGACGGCTTCGCTCTCTCTCGCAGCAGTGATATTATAAATTAAAGGTGAGCTAGGTATCCCTACACATGCTCTCTAGCAGCGGCATATAAAGAATTAAGCTAATTCCAAGTGTAAGGGTGAAGGCGATACCTCCACGCTCTCGGCGTGGCGAAGACGGCACTCGGCCAAAGCTCGTACTCCCGGGAACTTAGTACATTATGTTTACAACAGTACAAATAAGCCCACTCCACGCAGGGAGGTAAAGGGCGACACAAGTGGGCCCAGGAGGACCAAGTTCGGGTTGACGGGCGGTTTCGGGCAATGCTTCGGCTTCACGCGTACTCGTGCTAGTGGGGGCCCACGTATTGACCGGAGGGGTCGTGTGGGGCCTGATGACTCCTCTGCTGTGGAGACACCTGGAAAGCGTTCCCCTGGGATGGCGAGCTGCTGGAACGACCACCGGACGCCGGGCGGCCCTCGGACGACGCTCGCGGGGAACTCGGCCACAAACCTGAACTTCTGTTTGCAGGCGCGTGACTCGGAGAAGACTGCTGCTGCGATCAGCCCCGTCGTCGGAATGCGACGAGGTTAGCGCCGTTGGAAAGCTGACTCAGAATACTTCGACGTAGGGGTGTTCAAAAAAAATAATCAGATTTATATTTCTGATCATGTATTTTACAAGCTTGCTGGAATCTGGCCAGAACTGCAGGGGCAGGTTCTGACTTCTCTGAAGATCGACGTTGACCGGAAAAAAGACCTCCGAATCTTGAAATAACTTCTTCAGAAAAGTTGAAGGTCTCTGAGAGAGGAATCTAGGACTATTTTTGGTTTTCTGATTGGAGACGAAATGGATTTTCTGGGATTTGTTTACTAGACCTGGGTCGGATCTGGGAAACTGTGGACAGACTGTTCTTGGGAACTTAGACGGTTTTTGTAAAATACTTGGATGGTGAACCAAAAATTAAGAAAATTCCTGGTGGTAGAGGGATGTGGACAGAGATCCCAGTAAATTTGGGCGGCCCAAAAAAAATCAAAAGATGTTCGAATGGGGTAAACTCAGAGCTGATGAACAGTAAATAGAACTAGGACAGATCTGGAACTTGGACTTGGACGAAAATAAAAAAATAGCTAAAGGATGAATTTTGACGTGATTTGTTTTGTGGGGGGTAAGGGTTCTAGAGGGGAACCAACCCTGAAATTTTGAGCTTCAGAAGACGAAGGGAGTGATAGAAGGAATTCGGAGAAGAAGGGTCTATCCTGAGTGGACAGAACACCGAAACCGTTGGCGACGACGCGTCGGCGCCGAGTCGATGGCGGCGGCGATCACCGGAGTTGCTTCAGATGCTGGAGGGGATCAAGGGGGAAGGGATTACACTCTAGAAAGGGGGCTGGAGGTGGAGGAACCAGGGAGAGAGAGGGGAGGGGCTCAAGATCCAATTGGGGGCAAATGCCTTTTTTTCCTTCATTAATTCCTTCAATATGAAAAATACAACCTTATATAGGATGCCAACCAAACTCAACCTCAACCCTTGGATCTAGGGGTTTGGATTGAGGGGGCTGGGATACAATGTGAATCACACATTTAATACATTAGTTTAATCTAATTTGACCATACTTATTCAACCTTGGACTAGATCCATTCAAACACCACCTAATACACACCGACCAAGCCACCAAGCCTAATAAGGCCAAAGAACCTTGCGCCCCCTTCCATGGGCCAAAGCCATTCATGGGACAAGAGCCTCCCATTAGATCATGCTAGACTTGGGCCTTCCAAGTCTTGGTGGTCCATGAGAGGGAGTGGCCCAATTGGGCCATAAATGACTAATATGGTCCATAAGGGTAGCATTTGGTCCAATATGAAATAGGCTTTCTAATGGACTCTACTAATGGCAATCTAACCTTGGACTTGACATAACAAATGGCCCATTGGCTTGATATAAGCCTTACAAGGAGCCCAAAAGAAAGAAAAATACACAATTACAATCTTATACAAGCCATAACACACAAATACACTTCACCCGTGTATGGAAATCGCCTTTGATGCCCCATCAGGTCCGGCTGGGGTATTCTTCGTTAGTGCCGACAGAATGTCAAGGGCTGACAGGGTTGATTCGTTTATTGAAGTATTCGTTGGTACGGGTTGGTGCCAACGCAAGGAGAAGGGTTGATTCCCCGATCCCGGGTGAAAGGTCCGCCTGGGGTATTCTTCGTCAGTGCCAACAGAATGTCAAGGGCTGACAGGGTTGATTCGTTTATTGAAGTATTCGTTGGTACGGGTGAGGGTTAGTAAAGGAGGGCTGGCTCCTCCTCCTTTACTTCCCCTCTTTTTTTCTCTTTTCCTTTCTTTTCTTTTCTTTTCTTCTTTTCTTTTCTTTTCTTCTTTTCTTTTCTTATTTTCTTCTTTTTTTTCTTTTCTTCCCTTTTTTTTCTTATCTTCTTTCTCTTCCCTTTTTTTTCTTATCTTCTTTCTCTTCCCCTTTTTATATATATATATTTTCTCTTTTTTTTTGAAATGCACAGTGAATAATGACAAACCATCCGAACAGTCGAAATGCAAGTTTGTCCGCTGCGGGGTGAGAGAATGTATTATTCATTGAAAGGGAGAATCGGAGCGTGGTACAACCTTAGATGCCTACCATTAAGGGGTGGAAACTGGACCTCCCCCCGATGATCGACTATCATATATGCTCTGCCTTCATAAACCTTTTGGATTACATAGGGTCCAAGCCAATTCTCATTCAGCTTGCCCTTGGGGTTGGAAGCCATAACTTCCCTCCTTTTGACCATAACGAGGTCACCCTTCTTGAATTCACGCTCCTTGACGAGCTTGTCGAAGGCGCGTGCTATGCGGGTCTGATAGACCTGGATGTTCTGCTGGGCTTGGAGCCGCTTCCCCTCCAAGTTGGAGAGCTCTTCGAGCCTTCGCTCGACATTTGTTTGGTCTTCTCGGACCAACCCGTGTTGGATTGCAACCCGAAGGGAGGGTATCTCCAGCTCGATGGGGACGATCGCCTCTGAGCCATATACCAGGGAAAAGGGTGAACAACCCGTCGGAGTTTTGTAAACAGTTCGATATGCCCAGAGGGCCTCATACATTCTTTCTTCCCAGTCCCTTTTGTTAGAATTAACAATTTTTGAGAGGAGAGTACAAAGAGTTTTGTTGAAAGCTTCAGCCAAACCATTGGCTTGCAGGTTGTAGGGGGTTGACGTCCTCCAATCGATCTTGTACTTCTCTGCCAGCCGGTAGACTTTTTGGTTGCGGAAGTGGCTTCCATTATCTGAGATGATTCGGTTTGGCGTGCCAAACTGGAATATGATATTGCGCCAGACAAATCTGGAGACGATCTCCCCAGTCACTTCTCTCAAAGCGACGGCTTCCGCCCAACAGGAGAAGTAGTCAGTTGCCGCCAAAATGTATTTGCACCGGGCGGATGACGCGGGTAGCAGGCCCACAACGTCTGTTCCCCACTGGGCGAAAGACCAGCTGGGTAGTGTCGGATGCAGAGGCACGGGTGGCCTCCTGGGCACCGTGGCATGCTCCTGACATTTCTGACAAGACTTGGCGTACCTGTAGCAGTCATCAAACATTGTCGGCCAGTAGTAGCCAAGCTTCTTTATTTCAATTTTCATCTTCGGTACCGCCTGGTGTGCGCCTGCTGTCCCGGCGTGGACCTCTTTCATGACTCTCCAAGCTTCTTCAGTGGATAGGCATCGCAGGAGCACTTTCCGTTTGGCATCTGCCATAATTCGGAATAGGATCCCGTTCTGAACCTCATAAGAGTCCTTTGTTCTGATCAGCTTGATCTTATCTTCTCTCTGCTTGGGCAGTTGCTGGTGTTTAAACCATTGCATAAGAGGGTCCCTCCAGTCAGGTAGGCCGACGGCTTCCGCTGCAGCGACCTCCAGTTCTTCTTCTTCTGGTTCTTCTATCATGCTAGGCACCTGGCGCTGATTCACCACCCGGATGCTAAGAGATCCATCAGGCGGGACCGCTAGTGAGCTTGCCAATTTTGCCAGTGCATCGGCTTATGCATTTTCTCCCCTGGCAACATGGCCTATCTCAATGAGGTTGAATTGCTCCATGAGCCACTTTGCTTTAGCATGGTAAGGGAGCAGCTCAGGTTTTCGGACGTCAAATTGCCCCTGGACTTGCTTGACGACTAGTAACGAATCGCCAAATACTTGCAGCATTTTAATCTCCATTTGTAAAGTGACTTGGATACCGATGATCAGAGCCTCATACTTTGCCTCATTATTTGTGTAGGGTTTATTGATAGAACATGATGTATGAAATACTTCTCCCTCCGGGGATTTAAGGATGATGCCAGCCCCTGCCCGTACTTTGGTATGTCTAGACGGGGTTGTTTCCGTTCTCGAAGCTCCCTCAAAGTGCAGCTGCCAGGCGATCTATTGGACTTGGTCCACCTCAAGTGTTTCATCTTCAGGCAACTCTGTAGCCAATGGGGAATCTTCAGGCACAGGATGTGCTGCAAAGAATTCGGCCACTGCTTGACCCTTAACGGCCTTCTGCGGCACGTAGGTGATATCAAATTCCATTAGCAGTAGGGCCCACTTGCCGAGACGTCCCTTCAGGACTGGCTGGGAGAGAATGTGTTTAACTGGGTCGGCCTTGGAGATCAGGCTCACTTCATGGGAGAGCATGTAATGCCTCAGCTTCTTGACTGCGAAGACCAAGGCGAGACAGACCTTCTTAATCGGGGTGTATTTTGCTTCTGCCCCCACTAGCCTTCGGCTAAGATAGTAGAGAGCCTGCTCCTTCCCCTCATCATTGTTCTGTGCGAGCATTGCCCCCAACAAACATTTGGTGGCGGCTATGTATAGAATAAGCTGCCTCCCCTTGACAGGTGCCCCCAGCACGGGCGGGGTCTTCAAGTAATCTTTCAACCGATCGAAGGCC
Organism: Amorphophallus konjac; assembly: GCA_022559845.1. NCBI lineage: Eukaryota > Viridiplantae > Streptophyta > Magnoliopsida > Alismatales > Araceae > Amorphophallus > Amorphophallus konjac. The sequence goes on from CM040122.1 coordinate 40,614,913, forward strand.
CTCTGGCATTCCTGGTTCCAGTCAAAAGGTGCATTTTTCATCATCAATCTGTGGAATGGCTGACAGCGCCCTGACAAATTGGAGATAAACCTTCGGATGTAAGCCAGCCGGCCTTGCAGGGATCTTAACTCTCCCAGATCCTTCGGAGGAGGTAACTCCTGAATGGCTCTTATTTTAAAAGGGTCGATCTCGATCCCTCTATACCGGACAATGAAGCCGAGGAACTTCCCACTGGAGACGCCGAAGGCGCATTTCATCGGGTTCATTTTCAGCTCGTACTGCCGGAGTCTTTCAAAGATGACTCTAAGGTCCTTCAGGTGATCTTCTCTTTTCTTCGACTTGACAACCAAGTCATCAATGTATCATTCGACTTTGTTGTATAGCAGCTCGTCGAATATTTTGGTCATCGCCCGCTGGTAAGTAGCACCGGCGTTCTTGAGGCCGAAGGGCATTCTTTTGTAGTGGAATATCCCTTTGGGTGACTGGAAGGCCGTATGAATTCGGTCGTGCTCGGCTATCCAGATTTGGTTATAGCCGGATGATCCATCCATGAAGGACAAGGCCTCGTGGCCAGTAGTTGCATCAATCATGACTTCAGTGATGGGCACTAGGAAATCATCTTTTGGGCAAGCTCTATTCAGGTCGCGGAAGTCCACGCAAATCTTGATATGTCCATTCTTCTTCTTCACCGGCACAATGTTGGCTAACCACGTGGTATACTGGTTTTCAGTTACAAAATTGACATCTATGAGCTTGTCGACTTCTTTGCAAATTTGGTTTATTAACTCCGGCCTCATGCGCCGGGGAGACTGCTTCACCGGTTCTACCTTGGGATCGATGGCCAGAATGTGACTTAGGCCAGGCATCTCCTTATAATTCTAGGCAAAACAGTCCCGGAACTCTTGCAGCAACTTGATATATTGTTCCCTCTCCTGAGGAGGAAGAAGGGCACTTAGAAAGATCGGCCTGGGGTCGCCCTCCGTGCCCAAGTTAATTTCAATAAGTTCATCTACCGTGGCCTGGCCGCCATCCTCAATTTCTGGCGGTGTCGGCAACAGGTCAATGAAATCCTGATCTTCGCCATCTTCTGCTTCAAGGACACTATAGGTGTCACCCTGCTCAGCCTCGTCGGACGATGAGGCTTTGCTGGTATCCCCCGCATCCGGGCTCACGGGTCGTGGCTTCGAGGGGTCCTTCTGTGCAGGGAAGTGAAGGATTTCTCCGGGGTCTTCTTGGTAATCATCGTAGACGGCTCTAGCAGGGGCCGCAGTGATGGATTATCGCACTAGGGGCGGGTTCTCCGCCGGTGGCCGAGGTTGCGGGTTCTCAGCTGCATCTTCAAAAATCTGGTGCTGGACTGACACCATGTAAACACCCTTCTCGTGGCTGCATGTCGCATGGGGGCGTGGCGGAGCCACCACATAATCTCCCATTCTGAGCTCATCTGTCTCAATCAGATCTTGAGCAATATCCTTGAAGACGTAGCAATCTTCGATAGAGTGGCCCAGTATTTGGTGATAAGGGTAGAACAAGGGGTCACCGCTTTTGCGAGCATCTTGCGTCCTCTTGGACCTTGGGAGGGAGACCTTGCCATAGTAGCAAGCCCACTCAAAAATTCCTCGGGTTTTATTCCTCGGGAAAGAGTAGGGTCTCTGCATCCTCTCCCGCAGCGTAGGGTTTCGCTCGGCCGATCGTCTGGCCAGGGAAGCAGCCACATCCTTAGCCTCCCTTTTCAGGTGCACGGGGGCATTCGGGATGGTGCTCAGGGACTGGTGCATGCCGATGCTCTGTTGGCGGAGGATGCCCCTGATGAGGTCGGACACAAGTGCAGTCACTTCGGCCAAGCGAGCCTTCAGCATTTCAATTTCCTGCTGCTGCTGATAGCATAGGGCAAATAGGGCGGAGTCGCACCGAGGGAGGCCCGGGGTCCGGCTTGCTTCCCCATCCTTTGCATCGGTGTCAGACGAGGGCAGTGGCGCGCCGCTGCTGCAGTCATTCGGGGTTGGTCCTTCAGAGGAGGACGGGGCCTTCCCCTTGTTCCTGCAGGGAGGTGGATTCCATAGGAATACCTCTTCGTCCTGCTCTTCATTAGCCGAAGGCTTGAGGCGCGGGCGACCTTCAACTTCTTGTGGAGCTGTGGCGCCTGTGAGGCTATCACCATCCAAAGATGAGACTGATATGACGTCGGCTTCGTAGGAGTCTTCTAATGAAAAACCTAATCCTGGGTGCCGGGTGATTTGCAGCAATCTCCGGTCCAGGTTTGGTGGGTTCCACATCTTTTTGAACATGTCCTTCCGACTGGAGAGCTGGCAAAAGGGGATCCCTTGTTTTCTGGTCATTCTGGCTACACGGCCGGTTATGTCAGGCAGTCCCGTGATCAGGACGAGTGGGTCATGCAGTTCGTCGGGGAGTTTACAATCATCATCCCCTCTGACCGGGTGCTCATTAGCCACATAGAAAATAGTAGACCGTCTTCCGGGGTTAGGCACCTCAAAGGTCTTCAATAGTTCAACCACTTGGCAGTCAGCTTCTACGAGAGGCTTGATGATCCCAAACGGGACCCTGATGTCCTCCAGCAAGTCTTCGAGGTGTGGCAACCCCGGTGCAGGGTAGATGGAAAGGGGAGCGGCTTTGAATACTCCTTCTGCCCCAGAAACAAATGACACTTGACGGGGAGCCACATAGCCTGGCGGCGGTGGAGGGAACCAGCTGTTGGGCTCCGCCTTCTTCTTTCCCTTGTCCAGGGTGACTTGGAGAGCTTGCTTCGGCTTCTCTAGATACAAATTGGCATCTGAGAGATGGGATTCGAACACCTCAAAAGGGTGGAGGTCAGCAAAGATCCTCTCCTCCTTCCCGTTGCCGGGGTACTTGATGCATTGATGCAGTGTAGACAGCACTACCCTGTTTTGGTGTAGCCAAGGCCGGCCGAGCAATGCTTTGTAGGAGGTGCTGGAGTTAATCACATGAAACTGGACCTTAGTTGTTAAATCACCGAGAGAGAGGTTAAACTCTGCAATCCCTATGGGGACCTCGCACTTCTGGTTGAAGCCAGCGATCTTAACGTTCTTGGCCTCGATCAAGTGTACATCAAAGTAATGTTTCTGGTATATCCGGTAGGGGAGTATGTTCACTGCCGCCCCAGGGTCAATAAATACTCTGTTGATGGGATGCCCATTCAGCTGCCCCCTCATGTAGAGTGGCCTGTTGTGACTACAGGTGGGTAGGAACATATCTTCTTCTGTAAAAGCCACAGCTACCTCGGGTGACATTTCTGCAAGGCAGGCTTCCACATATGCTGGTGTCTGGAGCGCTGCGATGATGGCCCGCCGTGTCTCTTCATCTAGGGACAGGATCTCCCAGACGGTGAACCTGGCTGGGATCTTCTTCAGGTGCTTGACTATTCTATTGCTAGCTCGGACCTCGAGCAACTTCATCTCTTCGGCTCTAATGCGCCTGCCCCCAGTCTGGGCCTGGGGAGCCGTCTCAGCGGGTTCTTCCTCCACTGGGTCAGGTATCACTTGAGCTTGCGGGGCCTGTTGGGTCACTTCCTTCTCTTGCATGAACTCGGCAAGGTTCAGGGTGTTGTCAGGTTCTTCCCTTGACCGAGAAGGAATTACTACCAGTGGGGCCGAGAGGCTACTTGCTTCTTTGGTCCGCTGAGACTCACGGGGGCATGATTGCCTTTCCCCTCGAGTCGTGAGAAACTCAATAAATGAAGGTATATTCTGGCCGACCGGCTCTCCGGGGTAGAGACCCGAGGGAGGGGGAATCTCCATGCCTTGGACCCTAGGTTTAGGGATATGATATGGTTGTTCTCCCATGAGCAAGATGTTATGGTTGGCCTGAGGAGGGCGTCCCCACTTCCTTCCCGACCTAGTGGCATGCTGGGAGGTGGATGCTTCGGCCTGATTCACTTCCGACGGCTCGGCGGGCGTCTCTTGCTCTTCTCCTCCCAGGGAGAGGGCGGTGTCAAATAATGTTGAGAGGGTGTTGCAAGAAAGAACAACCCCGCTCTTCTTCTTGTTTCTGGGCCTTCGCTGCTTCTTTCTCTTCTTTTCTTCAGTGGCTAGCAACTGGCCTTGGGGAGGCTCATCCCACAAGAGAGGTTCTTCCTTCGCCTCGGCTTCTGCCTCTGGAGCTAGTTCAAGTGACTCGAGCTCCTTCCAAGGGACATACTCCTTCAGCTCCACATGCTAGATTTCGGGCTGTTCGTAATCTTCGAGCCCATCAATAATGGCCTGGAGTCTTTCCACTACATGACTGGTTTCTTTGTGCACCCGCATCGGGACACGCTTTTTCTTGTTGTAAGTGGGGTACCTCACGACTAGCCGGGGGGCTGTGTCATGCCAAATAGGCGTCACTGGTGGTGGTGCTGGTCGGGGTGTAACACCCCTTAGGTGAACATCCGGTGTGGGCCAAGGAGCTTGCCTTCTCCTTCTATTCCTTATCGACGCAGTCTGCCAGCCTCCTTGGTCTTGAGCTGGCGCCATGACGAAGGCCTCATAAGTGGCCTTTGTACTAGCCTCCGCCCACTCTTCAGGTAGATGCTGGTACAAAGATACCATGTTAACACCGGTGCCGAGGCTCGGCATCTCGTGCGGCTGCGGAGGGTCTATCTTGTGCTCCCCCATATCCAGTTCTCCCTTCTGATCAAGGATTCAATGACATCCTTGAAGATGTAACATTCTTCGATAGTGTGCCCCAGCATCTGGTGGTACGGGCAAAAATGATGATCATCCTTCTTCTTTATGTCACCAGGCCTCTTCGGTTCTGGCAGCGTAATTTTGTTGTATCTGGTGGCCCATTCGAACAAGATCCGGGACTTATCTCGAGGTAAAGAATACAACTTATTCCTCATCTTCTCCCGCAGGGAAGGACCTTCTTGCCGCTCAGTAGACCTGGCTGGAGGAGGATTGGCCGTCTCCTTGGCTTTCTCTGTCTGTTTCTCAAAAGCTTCGAAGTCCAATGTGTGGACTTCTGGCGGTATCGGTCTCTTCTCGGCCTGCCTGGCTCTCTGGCTTGAGGTAGCTGGAGCAGAGGAGTATCGAGCAAGGAACGCCTCGATCTCTGCTACTATGCTGTTTAGACGGTCAAATGATCGCACCTCAGTGCCGATCATCCTTTCAAGGATTTCCTTTTTCAGGTTTTGTTTACAAATTTGCACTGCATCCTCCTGATGCGGGGGACGTCTACATCTCATGATAAGATTTCTCCACCTCTTTATGTAGTCGAGAGCCGACTCATCATTTCTTTGTCTCGTGGCGTAGAGTCCTGCCACGGTTACTTCCTACTCAGCTATATTGAACCTTTCTTTGAATTTCTTCTGCATGTCGGGCCAGTCTACAATGGACCCGGCGGGCAAGCTCGAATACCACTCAAAAGCAAGCCCGGTAAGTGTCGAGCCGAAGAATTTGAGGAGGTAGGCCTCATCTGCAGCTAGATCCCCCATAACATTCACATAGTAGGCAATGTGCTCCCTGGAGACCCTTGCCCATTAAACTTCTCAAATTTCGGTGGCTTGGTGATGCCGGCCGGGAGCCTCCTGGCAGCATAGTGTGCCGGATAGGGTACCCGATACACATCAAAGGGCGTGTGATCACTATCGCTCCTTTCTGCCAGCTTCATGTCTATCATCTGTTCCAGCATCAGTCTGTTCACCGTCACCGGGTCCACCGGGTTCGGGTAGAAATGAGCTGGTTGCGCCAGTGGCGTTGTTAACACCGTTGCCTGAGGTGTAATGGTGGATCCCTAGAACGGCAGGTTCTGTGGCGGGGCCAGAGTTGTATGCTGTGGCTGGTGTAGGGGTATGCCCCCGGTGTAGCTGGGGACCGGTGGAGACACCGTCGCCTGTGGAGAAGCTTCTGAGGCCTGACCGTTGCCTCCAGGGGTCTCTGGTAATGCTTTGGTTTGCCCGGATGTCGAGGGCTGAGCAACTCTGTCGGTCAGCTACTTCCTTAACAACTCGATCTCCCTTTCATATTGCTGCATCATGAGTAATACAGCTGGGTCACTCATGGAGAGGCTAGGGGTGCCCCCTCTTTCTTCAACTGGTGTCTCCTCGGACGACGTGGATGGTCCTCCCGTGATGCCTTCAGTAATGACATTGGCAGCCAGGGCCATTGATGATTCCCCATAGTCAATTCCTTTAGTGTGAGCTTGTGTCTTCTTGGTTGCTACCCTCTTCTGGTGAGAGGTCCTGGCCTTGCCGTAAGCCTGGCCATTTCTTCAGGTTCGGTCGGTAAGGCCCCATATCGGCCAAATACTCCTGCCATGTTGCAGGTATAGACCCTTAGGTCCCTGCCTCTTCCTGTCGCTCTTCTCGACGGCCTACCTGGGAAGACCAATCTGTCAAAAACTGACCCCCGCGGCCTCACCTATTCCCTCAGCGGGGACTGATAGTGCTCCTCAGAGCAGTTCCTCGACTCGGCACTAGGCACGGGTCGGATTTCTTCTTCTTCAAATGCGGAGGCCACTGCCCCCAGCAGTCTTTGGCGACCGAGGGGAGTGCTCCCCGGGCCCCGCAAGTAGTTTCTCATGGCCTGCTCCACCCCTTCCCAGTCTTGATCGGGGTGAGCCGGTGATGTTGCCCTATTGACAGCAACGGGCATGTGGGTTGCAGGCTCCGCACGGGCAGCCTGATGGTGACGTCGGTGGTGTCGACGGTGGGTGTTCTCCGGCGGGGCCAGTGTGGCCAATGCCGGTTGGTAAACGGGGGCCGATGTCTTGACCCGGTCTGCCTGTTGAGCCCTTACCGGGTGAAAGGTGCTGGGCTCTGCCCGGACTGGCGAAGCGAACCGGGCTGCCTTGGGGACCCATGTGCACTTGGCTTTATTCGGCCTGGAGGCCGGTTGATGCTGCGGGGCCGTGGCCGGAGTTGTGGGTGTCATCCTGCCCTTCATCTTTTTCAGTGGCTGGAAGGAGTTGCACACTGGTACGGCGGGGACGACGCGTTCCGGGACCATCTCGGAACGTGGCTTGGTGAGATGCACTCGGACGGTCCCGATGACAGCGGACTTGCCGGTGCTGGAGAACCGGCCTCGAGGTGATGTGGTGGCGTGGCTCCTCCGAGCCTCCTCTAATGAGAGGCCAAACCCTGGCGAGACGGGCCAGCGGGCTGGTGCACGTGGTGCACGTTGCAGCTCAGCGTCCTCACGGGGACAGTCTTGGGAGATTCGGCCATTGGTCAGCCGGCAGCAGCTTTGGTGGTCCCCTGGATGGAGGCGTTGCTTTCGATCCCGTCAGACGCCTCGACGTCCAGCAGGTTCGCGAAGGCCACTCCCAAAAAGTTGGGGAAGCCAACTAAAGGAGGGAAGCTCCCGAAGGTGAGAGGGACGGCCAAGTAGCCGTTCCGCACATGGCTTTCGACGGGCTGCTGGCCGAAAGCGAGGGCCATCTTGACGTTCAGAATGCAACCTGCATTTGCAAATTGAGGAGTTAGTATTACAAGAAGGGGGCCGTGGAGCCCTTAGTTCCGGCAAAGAGATGAAGGGTGACCCAGTCTCACCAGGCGTGCCAGACTTGTGGATGCACTTTTTATTAAGGATTGTCCTTTATTTGTTGATTGGGTTTATTAAGTGCGTGGGCGTGCCAGTCACAAAGTGACGATTTGTTCGGGCTTCATGGAAACCCGTGGTGCGCTCGGTCTGACTAATCAGATGATTGTGTGGTTCATGTCGGGACTGAGATCCGTTGCGCCATAAAGGTCACAACGTCATTTACATCCCCTCGGAGAGGGGAATACCCTTGATTAATTACCGAAAATAAGGGCTCCACAACCGAAAGAAATACTAATTAATGCAGGAAGAAAAAGGCAGTCGGGCTATGCGGTAAGCCCGTGGTGGGGGGGGCATGAACACTCGGATTTTTGTCAGTCACTGGCGGACCATTCCATGTCTGGACAAAAGCCCGTGCGAAAAATAAGACAATAACGGGGGATGAATTCGTGCAAATGTCTGCCAAGGGACGACAATTTTAATGCAAAGTGGGGGGGGCTCAGGTCCCGGCGAGGAAGGGAGACCTTGGTGAGATATTGGCCCGGGATGAGACCGGGCAGTGACCATGATGGGAGGAGTGGCTCCCGAGGGTGAAGCCCAGCCTGCGAGGGCAGCATTAATATTCCCGGGGCCAGAATCTGAGGTGGAGAGGCGACAGCCATACTACCGCTTTCACGATGATTGTCAATGCTTATTATTATCATTTATCTATTGACATTACCTTTTCTTTGTTGGTTGCCTTTTGTCACCTGCAGGCCATGATCTCTTCTCCTATTCGTTACTGCCCTTTTTATTATTATCCCCCTTTTGTTATTATTATTATTATTGTTTATTATCTTGATTAGAGCCACCCCCCCCCCTTTTCATTATTATTATTGTTATATTTTTCCCTCTTCTGATTAGGGGTATGGTGGAATGAAGGTTGAGCGTGCCGCTGAAGGCTGAGGGGCGTACCTCTGGGGAGTTAAGGAGTGTATAGTTGCTGGAGAATGGAAAGTGTGCCACTGGAGGGTGCATCAGGCTAGGATTGGAGAAGTGTACCGCTGAGAGGAGCACGCTAGGGTGTACCACTGGAAGGTCTAGGAGTGTGCCGCTTGAGGCATTAGGGGAGCGGGGTGCACCGCTGAAAAGTTAAGAGAAGTGGGCAGTGTACCACTGGGGCCAAGGGGCGAGGTCAATGCAAGCCGGGGTGAGAGTCTAGGCGAGCTTGGTACACACTGGGAGATGTTAATGCCACTAAAATAGACTGGGGAAGGCTTGATTGAGAGTGCAACGCTGGGGGGAGAGATAGGGGCGCACCGCTGGAGAGTGAAGAGTGTGCCGCTAGGGAGTTGGGGAGTGTGTCGCTGGGGAGCTGAGAGTGTGCCGCTGAAGAGCTGAAGGGTATGGGCAGTTGTTGGAAGGTTTGAACTGAGAGTAGAGCTTAAGGAAAGTGGGATGGAGTTCAGATGAGTGGAGTAACGTTCAAGAGAGAGAGTCCTTGATCATGCAGGCCTGATGGAGCCTCAGAGGTTCAACTGCCCATCTTCTTGTCATGGAATTGAGTCCCAATTCACGTTCAATAGTGCAGCCCTTTGAGTCTTATTCAGCCAATCCTGGAGCCTTGAACAGTTCTCTTAGTTGATTAGACTATTTTACTGTTGTTGGTTTCATTTGTTTGTTGCTTCCTTTTGTATTTTAACTTATTGTTATTTCTGACAAAAATTCGGCAGCATCTCCCCTTAACCCAGGTGGTAAGAGAATAACAAGGAACATGCCCACAGGGAGTGACATGCACCAACAAGTGAGGTGTGTGCCTAAGCAGCCACCTTTGGGGAAACTTCGGAAAACTCGGAGAAAACACCGAACGAGAAATTAGTAGACTGATGCAAGCTATGAGTACACTGGAGAATTGATAGCCAAGGTATGTCGGGCTGGCAGTCCAAGGGTGTGCCGCTGGGCAGGCCAATAGGGGAGGTGTGCTGCTGAGACAGCCAAGGGTGTACCGCTGGCAGCTGGAGGGAGTGTGCCACCAAACAAACAAGGGGGAGTGTACCGCCAGGTAGACAAATGGGGGGGTGTACCGCCGAACAAACCCAGGGAGGAGCGTGCTGCTGGGCAATCAAAAGAGGCGTGCCGTTGAGTAGACAAAAGGGAAATGTGCCGTTGAAGGGTTTGAGCAGTAGGATGATGGGAGGCTAGAATGGGTGTATGCTGTGGACTTTGGAGGAAAGGCTGAGGAGCCTTCTGGCCAACAGGTGGGTGGCACACACCCAGCAGGGGACAACAAAACTTCAACGGGCTGCATGAGAAGGAAAGGGGAGAGTGCATTGCAGAGTATCACCGATAGGAGGGAGAGGCTGACCTTGCATCATCAAGCTAGAAGCACTAATCGTTTGTCTATGCAGGCCAACGACATGGGAGAACCAATGAAACTGGGAGTTAGGAAACTGAGGAAGCATGCAACGAAGATCACAGACCACGTAAAGGGGGGGAAAAACAACGAATGCAATAGAATAGGGCAAAACCTAAAGGTATTCCATTCATGACAAACTCAAATGACAAAGATCATGGCCGGAAGGCCAAACATGGTATAGTACATTCAAACGAACGGGGGAGAGAGATAGGGAAGATAATGAAAGAAAAGCTTGGGGAAAGGGTTAGAATGAGGAAGGGCGATCGTTCCCTTCTCTACCATCCTTCCCCCTCCAATACACAATACAATCTCTCTTTCTCTCTGGGCTCTCTGTTGAGTCAGGTGCGATAGATTCAGAGGGGGGTGAATGAATCTCCCCTTTAAAATTATAGCCTAATTAAAAACTTAGAGCTCAGTTATGCGGAATTAAAAACAGTTGCAGCTATATTCTGAGAATACTTAGGATCATCTCGGCAAGACAACTCAATAGAATTAGCCCTCACTCGATCCTATGCAAACATCTAATACGCAGCAATTAAATGAACATATAAGAAAATCAAACCACAAGGGACACTAAGATTTTTAGGTGGTTCGGTCCACAGACCTACGTCCACCCCTCACTCCAAACCGAAGTGAGGCTTCCACTAGCAACGCTAGACAAGCAGACTCAGCCTGCAACAGATGCTGCCACACAGCTTGACCAGGGGAACAACCTCCCCTCTTCCTCCACACCGGAGGGACACCCCAAGTGACTCCTAGCCACTTGGAAACCAGAGACCGAAGTATCTCTTCCTCCAGACCAGGAGGGGACACACACGTAGCAACTACTACCTGCAGCCGGAGACCCAAGTCTCCCTTCCTCTGAAGCCCAGAGGGAGCGCAAGTGACACTATGTCACCTGCAAACCAGAGGTCTCGGACCTCTCTTCCTCCACCAAGGAGGGAACCACTAATGACCCAAAGTCACCAGCAAACCGGAGAAACAAATCTCCCTTCTCCTGAAACCACAGGAGGAACCCGATCCCCAACAGGGCAATCGGAAGAACAAGGTAAAAAGAAAACAATAAAAGATAAAAATCACAGCGACATAAAGCTGGAGAAATGAAAAGCACAAAGACAAACTGGGTTGGATCTGATCCAAGGTCCAGTGAACAATGAAGCTCTCTTCTTCTTCACAACCTCTCTATCTCACTGTCTCTCCTCTTTCTCTGCTCGAGCTCTCTAGCTTTCTCTTTCTCTTCTTTCTCTTCTGCTCTTCTCTCTTTTTTCTTCTCTCTGTGGATCGTGGCTCTCTGCTGCTTTTCCTTCTGTCTCTCTATACAGACTTCACCTCTTGTTTGAGCTGCCTCCTTCTGCTCACGACCAGTAATCTTCAGATGGAGGAAGGCTTCTATTTATGGCAGCAGCAACTAGGGCGTGTGCTCTCCACATTTCCTACCCTAAGAATTCGGACCACGGGGCAGCATCCAGCAGGCTGTCAGTACACGTGTCATCATCTGGGCACTCCCCTTATCCTCGGATCACGTGCTTTCATTAGGCTTCACGAAGGGTGCCTATCAGACAGAGAATCACATTATCAGTTTAAGTATATGCATTGCAGTGTATTGACTTCGCTGTATAGACTTGTGAAGGCGAATGCATTGTACGGGACTTCATTAATGGGAATGCAATGTATAGACTTCAGACTGTATGGACTTGTGAACTCGAATGCGATGTACAGACTCTGAAGAACAGCAGCCAATGTATAGACTTAGGTAATGTAAGGACTTGCCAGTGTATGGACTTGATGAGCATTCAGCAATGTGCAGACTTCGACAAATACAACGTGCAGTAGTGTATAGACTTGAATCACTAGATGCATGATGTACATGCTTCAACTCAATGTATAGACTTCACGACTGATGAATGCAATGCACTGAACAATGTATGGACTTAACGATGTGCAGACTTGCCAAGACAAATGAGCGATGTACATACTTGTGCAAGCAAAGTCTGTGTAGACTTAGTCAGCAGACTAGCTCGATGTACATACTTGCTCGTTGTTCAGACTTCATGGACGATGTACAGACATGAACTAATGCAAGCAGTGTATAGACTTTATGCCCCAAAGGCAATGTATAGACTTAGTGCTCTACATGCTACAGTGCTAATGTGTAGACTTGATCAATGCATCTTGAATGTTTAGACTTGAAGAGCTAACCAACGAGTGTATAGACTTGAGGACTTAATAGCGAGTGTATAGACTTGAAGGGTGACAACGAGTGTATAGACTTGCTGGGTGACAACGATCGTATAGACTTGCTGAACAACAGCAGAATGTATAGACTTGATTGTGTGAGCATGGAGTGTATAGACTTTGTTGAACATATGCAATGTATGAACTTAACGACGCAAGCGATGTATAGACTTTGGAACGCTTGAAGCACAGACACGCTGCCAATGTATAGACTTGGATGAGACATTGCATGAGACGGTGGATGTACAGACTTGGGCTGTACAGACTTGGAAAGTTTGAAAGCCAATGTATAGACTTCACGTGAAAACCAATGTATAGACTTCAAGTGAAGACCAATGTATAGACTTCACGTGAAAGCCCAATGTACAGACTTGAGCTAGGCAAGCTACAGTGCCGATGTATAGACTTTGGCTAGACAAGCTACAGGGCCGATGTATAGACTTTGCAAATGTTCAGACTTGAATGCTCGACCAGTGTACAGACTTGCCACCGACCAAAGTATAGACTTGGAAAGCTTGAACACAGCGATGTACAGACTTTGTGATGTATAGACTTATGAATGCAACGTAGGTAAAGGTCCCAATGTATAGACTTCACCTGAAACAGTCGGATGTACAGACTTGAGTGAACGATGCATGAACAAGCCTAACCAATGTATAGACTTTGATGCACAAACACACAATGCAATGTATAGACTTTAAAGCAGATGCCAAGCCCATGTACAGACTTGAAGAGACAACCAATGTATAGAGTTCTCATTATGCATCCAGACGAATGTACAGACTTAAGTTATGCAACTGAAGGCTGTACAGACTTGCTATGAAGTGAGATGCAACGTGAGACGCTCGAATGTACAGACTTGCTGATTGTGTTAAGACACAGCACGAGACGCTCAGAAAGACTACCCACTGTATAGACATTGCCTTAGACATGCAGACACTGTGAATGTATAGACTTTGATCTTGTGCATGCAATGTATAAACTTGCTAAATGTATGGACTTAGCAGAACAAACATTGCATAAACAATGTATGGACTTATGAGTGCAGCACAGACAGATGCAATGTACAGACATGCGAATCTGGGGAGGTCGACCCATCTAGAAAGGGGGTCGACCCACTTCTGTCCAGACTATGCTGAAAGGTTATAGCAGCATCACCCATTGTACAAACTAACATCAAGCAATCCAGATAAAATGCAATTATGAAATGCATCAACAATTATGAAATGCACCAATGCACACACCACACAGCCTCAGCCTGTTCGTTGGTTATGCATCCAGATAAGATGTTCAATGAAACATACATATGCAACAAAAACAGATTTATATGCAGACTCAAACAGATGATGACTTATAGTGTTTGCTATCATCAAAATCACAGGGACACAATAATCTCCCCCTTTTTGAAGATGGCAACACTATGAGTCAGTATGACTTGATCAAATATTTCTCCCCCTTTAACTTCAGCAAAAAGACATTAATTGAAGAGGGAAGAATAAGACTGCATAAGATGAGTGAATTAAAAGCTCCCCCTTTAATGACAATTAGTTCATAGAATAATGATCAGAAATGTTTTGAAGGTTGAAACCAATTGAGATGAAGGGAGAATATCAACAAAAGCACAGGGACACTCAAAAATGCTGACTAGATCTCCCCCTTTATGAAAAACACTCAGCATGACTTGGAAGCTCCTCCTGATTAGATGGAGTGAAAGAAGTGATGAGCATCTATCAGCAAAGCACATGGGTATACAAGAGTTACCACAGTCTGTATTCACAGTGAATAAATGAGGAAGCAAGATTTTTATTAGCACACCAAATTCATAAATCTTTGTAAATGAATTTCAGATTCTTCAATTATAATAGATTATGAATGAGTTTAAACTTACCATCATGATTTAAGAGTGATGTATTTAAGGTTTATCAGGAAAATTCATTACTCATATCTGACACATCTTTTAATAAAGATGAACCATCAACTCATTTGTTATTCATGTTGAACCTCCTTCCATCTTACTCATTTAAATTCAATGACTCCTATGGAAGTTACACAAGATACTATTGAGATTAAACATAAATAAATGAGACTGAACTTGTCTTTAGATTTTTCAGAATTTTCTATTAAACAGCACTCATTTTTCCTGAGCAAGTTTGGTTCAGTCAACACCTTTTTACATGAGGCACAACACGTCTTAGGTGAAGTGACCCAGTTACTCAGTGTGACAACCACATTACCTCTGAAGGAGAACAGAGTTAGCAATGGAGTATCTTTTTACATGAGGAGACACCTTGATCAGAGGCCAGAATCTCCAGTTACTCAACACAACCATGCCATTGCTCTGCCAGATTTTCAGACATTTTGAAAAGAGAGTTAACTATGGCACTTCATGACATGGGCTTAATTCATTTCTTTGATAGAGAACCCAGTTTCTCTGTGACCAAAGTCATTGCTCTTGCTTTAAGTTTTTAAGTGTTTTCAGATTTTTTCAAACAATGCTCAGTACACTGAAATGTTTAAGAACAATACTTTCTATATGTATCTTAACCAAAGAAAGTCATGTCGTTTAAAATTTCAGATTTCAGAAGGTTTTGCATGAAGTTCATGAGACAACAGGTTAAGATTTATTAAGCAGAATGAATCAGATATTTTCAAGTCCTTTACATCAAAACTTAAGAAATACATTAGACTTAAATCAATTTGATTTATCAAAACATTCTTAAGCCAATATAATAGAAGATTCTTCTTTTCAGAATGTGTCTGATTTATGTCTAGGGTGCACTGACTAAAATCTTTCCTCACTCAGATGAATCAATGGCATTGTCAAGAAATTAGTGGAGTCAACAAAGTGTTTTTGTCAAGAGAGTAGCAGAGAGCAATCATGATTAGACAAGGATTTAACATTAGAACAGTTCAGTTTAGAAGACACTAGCTGAGTCTGTAGTACAGACAGAACAGCTACATAAGTGTAGACAGTAGGGAATTCAAGTGAACTACTCATTTGCCGAGAATGGATCAGATTGCTAGACAGAAGGAGTTCAAGAGGTGAAGAGATGAAACAGGAATGCTCCCCTTATCTAGATGCAATGAGTCATTTCTTTTTAGATTTTTTCAATGCAAGGAGATGCAGTGCAACTAACTACATGTATGCATGTTTAAAGGCTCTCCTGGAGAAATTTAGCAAATGAGATTATCATGATTATGCAAACATCAGTCAAACTCCCCTTTACAAAGTGCATGATATGCAATTAAAGCACTGAAACATGATTCTAAAATTTATGCTCATTCAGTCTGCCCTATAAAGTGATATGACCCATGGTACTAGGCAGAGAACTTGGTCTAAAAGACCATCTCACACATAGTAAGAACCTCCAGACAGATTTCACCTGCCTTTTAGTAGCTTACCATTTAATATACCGTGGTGGTCATGCATGATAATACAATACCAACAGTCCTAAGTGCATCAGATTTTTCAATATTTTTCAATGGCTGCATATGCAAGTTCAGTCTATCATTAAAAAGCAAATCATGTATGAGGAGAGTTCAGAAAATTTAAATCTGACAATGCAGATGATGAATGAATATGCAAAAATAGATTTAACATGTTATGCAATTATTCTAAGAACAAGAAGTGCAGAGAATTTACCTGAAAAGGGGCTTTATCAACTTGGGTGCCTTGGTTTAATTTACCCCTCTTTATTCCTCAGTCCAAGGCACACCTGCAAAGTATTTGATCATCTTGATCCTGCAGGGACCCAAGCAGCTTTGGGTCCTGCGTTAGCCCTGACAAGTGTTCTAAGCAAATTCATAGCAATATGGTCATCATGATTCATCATATAGCAATTATCCATAGAGTGACCAAACTTCCCACAATATCTACATGAAGTGACTGGTTTCTGGTTCTTATGATGCATAGTAACAGCAACATGAGGTTTATAAACATGATCATAAGATTTTCTGTTATATGCATGAATAGTTTGATTCTTATTCCTAACCAGCCAACATTCAGCAGATCTATGGCCTTGCTTCCCACAGTTATAGCATGAAAGTCTTGCAAATGGTTTTGCAGGGAATTTTACTATATGGGGGTTAACAAACTTCTTCTGAACATGCCAACAGTCCTTGACTGTATGGCCATTTTTCCCACAGTGAGAGCAATTAGAAGAATTTCTTCTATGAAAGCCATTTTTACCCCAAGTGGATCCAAACCAGCACTCAGCAGCCTTGTGCCCAGGCTTATTACAGTTAGAGCACACAATGTGCTGACTAGACTTGTGTTTAGTTCCATAAGGACCATGAATATTCATGAAAGACCTGACATGCAGTTTATTGTCTTCTTTCATGATAAAGCATGCATTCATGAGATGACCATACTTACCACAATAATAACATGAAGCATCAGGCTTCCTAGTAGCATGGTTTCTATCAGAAAATTTTCTAGAATGTAATGTTCCACTAGCATGCTCATCCTTTAACATTAATCTGCAATCTTCCATTATGTGACCTCCTTTCCCACAATAATAACATGACCCCTTTTTAATATGAGTGTGTGAGAGATCATGTGAATTGTGTGCATCATTCTTTATAGCAACATGAGTGTCTTTGTCCTTTTTCTGTGAATTTTCATTCTTTTTCAATTTTTGAATTTGTTCTGCAGATTTGGGACTGACAGTGGGTTTTTGTGCAGTAAATTGAAAAACAGAAGAACCAGCAGTTGTGTTTTGATCAGAAGCTTTTACAAACACAGTTGAAGTTTTATTGCTATTGATCCTTTTGTTTGTTGAACTGTAACCCAGCCCCTCTCTCTGAGAGTTATCACTCTTTCCCAGAAGCTTATTCAGATTGTCCTTTCCCTTGACAAATTTTGACAAGGAGTTTTTCAGATCTTGAATTTCAGAATTTAAGTCACAAATATTAGCTTCATATTTGGACAGATCTGTTTCACAAGAAATGACTTGTTGATGCAAGGCATCATTCAGACTCTTGAGTTTTTCAACTTCCTGTTTTAATTTTATTTCATTGTCAGCTTCTAGATAGGGACTTATAAAGATCATCAACTTCTTGTTGAAGGGATGTGATTGTTAACTCATATTTAGCTATCTTTTGTTCACAGCAAGTGACATTCCCACTCAACATTAGGTTGATATTTTTCAGATTTGTAATTTCATGTTCAGCATTCAGCAACTCACTAGAGCTCACCAGGCTTACACTCTTTCCTTTTTCTAAAGTGATTAGCCTCTCAGACATTGCTGAGTTTAGGTGATTCAGCTTATTAATTTCCTCTTTCAGTTTACTGTTCTGCTGTAGGAGTTCATCATCAAGCACCCATTCATCTGAAGAAAACTGACATTCATAAAACTTTTCTTGTTGTTTTTCAGATTGAAGTTTGTCAAGATTTTTCTGAATCTCTGAATTTGTTACTCTATCAGCCTCTAATTTTTCAGAAATCAATCTATTTTCTTTTTCAAGAATTTTTTATTTGTGTTCAGATTCTTTGAGCTGGTTATTGAGAATTACATTTTCAGACTTCATGTTTTCCAATTCAGAGTTGACACACTCTAAATCTCTCACTAATTTTTCATTCTGAACAGCATTATTGTGATGAACCTGATCTTCATCAATTAAACTATGCCTCTCCTTTAGTTCAGTAATTTCGCAAACAAGCTCTTGATTCTCCTTTTTGTGTAAATCAATTTGTTTCATAAGAGTTTGTTTTTCAGATTTCAAGTGATCTAAATCTGAACTAATAGAATCAAAATCTGTTAGCTGTCTTCTAAATATATCATTTTCAATTTTCAGAATTTCAGGGCTTTCACCTCGAGATTTAGCATCCTCATGTTTCTTTAGCTTCTTTATCAGTTTTTTATTCTTCTTCTTTAGTCTTTCATAGGATTCTAATAGATTGGCATAGGCATCTTCCCAGTCGTCTAAAGTGTAACTAGAGAAAGGATTGGTTACCTCTTCAACATCTTCGGATTCATCTTGATCACTGCCATGGTCGCTCTTGTCAGCCATCAGGCAGCTGTCCTCATCTCTCCTCTGAGTTAGCTTCAGCTTTTCCAGAATGTCCTTAGCGGACCTGCAGTCATAAAAACAAGAATGTAGAGCCTTGTCAGTAGCTTCTTTCATTAATTTCAAAACTTTCTGATTCTCTCCATTTCTTGATCTGTGACTGTTAGTCCATTTGGACTATTTCTTTGGCAGTCTGTGAGGACCATGTGAGATTAACTTCCACAGATCCGGATCCATTAAATTCACATAGTTATGTAGACTGCTAACCCATGAGTTAAAATTAGAGCCATTGAAAACCGGTGGAGAACCCATTGATTAAATCGGCAAGCAGTTTAATGCAGCAGAGAGTAAATTTAGAAATGCACCAAAGACAACAGGATCCTCTGCAGATCGTTAGATCTGAACAGTCAGAGAACCTGGCTCTGATACCAATTGTTGAGTCAGGTGCGATAGATTCAAAGGGGGTTGAATGAATCTCCCCTTTAAAATTATAGCCTAATTAAAAACTTAGAGCTCAGTTATGCGGAATTAAAAACAGTTGCAGCTATATTCTGAGAATACTTAGGATCATCTCGGCAAGACAACTCAATAGAATTAGCCCTCACTCGATCCTATGCAAACATCTAATACGCAGCAATTAAATGAACATATAGGAAAATCAAACCACAAGGGACACTAAGATTTTTAGGTGGTTCGGTCCACAGACCTACGTCCACCCCTCACTCCAAACCGAAGTGAGGCTTCCACTAGCAACGCTAGACAAGCAGACTCAGTCTGCAACAGATGCTGCCACACAGCTTGACCAGGGGAACAACCTCCCCTCTTCCTCCACACCGGAGGGACACCCCAAGTGACTCCCAGCCACTTGGAAACCAGAGACCGAAGTCTCTCTTCCTCCAGACCAGGAGGGGACACACACGTAGCAACTACTACCTATAGCAGGAGACCCAAGTCTCCCTTCCTCTGAAGCCCAGAGGGAAGCGCAAGTGACACTAAGTCACCTGCAAACCAGAGGTCTCGGACCTCTCTTCCTCCACCAAGGAGGGAACCACTGATGACCCAAAGTCACCAGCAAACCGGAGAAACAAATCTCCCTTCTCCTGAAACCACAGGAGGAACCCGATCCCCAACAGGGCAATCGGAAGAACAAGGTAAAAGGAAAACAATAAAAGATAAAAATCACAGCAACATAAAGCTGGAGAAATGAAAAGCACAAAGACAAACTGGGTTGGATCTGATCCAAGGTCCAGTGAACAATGAAGCTCTCTTCTTCTTCACAACCTCTCTATCTCACTGTCTCTCCTCTTTCTCTGCTCGAGCTCTCTAGCTTTCTCTTTCTCTTCTTTCTCTTCTGCTCTTCTCTCTTTTTTCTTCTCTCTGTGGATCGTGGCTCTCTGCTGCTTTTCCTTCTGTCTCTCTGTACAGACTTCACCTCTTGTTCGAGCTGCCTCCTTCTGCTCACGATCAATAATCTTCAGATGGAGGAAGGCTTCTATTTATGGCAGCAGCAACTAGGGCGTGTGCTCTCCACATTTCCCTCCCTAAGAATTCGGACCACGTGGCAGCATCCAGCAGGCTGTCAGTACACGTGTCATCATCTGGGCACTCCCCTTATCCTCGGATCACGTGCCTTCATTAGGCTTCACGAAGGGTGCCTGTCAGACAGAGAATCACATTATCAGTTTAAGTATATGCATTACAGTGTATTGACTTCCCTGTATAGACTTGTGAAGGCGAATGCATTGTATAGACTTCATGAATGGGAATGCAATGTATAGACTTCAGACTGTATGGACTTGTGAACTCGAATGCGATGTACAGACTCTGAAGAACAGCAGCCAATGTATAGACTTAGGCAATGTAAGGACTTGCCAGTGTATGGACTTGATGAGCATTCAGCAATGTGCAGACTTCGACAAATACAACGTGCAGCAGTGTATAGACTTGAATCACTAGATGCATGATGTACATGCTTCAACTCAATGTATAGACTTCATGACTGATGAATGCAATGCACTGAATAATGTATGGACTTAATGATGTGCAGACTTGCCAAGACAAATGAGCGATGTACATACTTGTGCAAGCAAAGTCTGTGTAGACTTAGTCAGCAGACTAGCTCGATGTACATACTTGCTCGTTGTTCAGACTTCATGGACGATGTACAGACATGAACTAATGCAAGCAGTGTATAGACTTTGTGCCCCAAAGGTAATGTATAGACTTAGTGCTCTACATGCTACAGTGCTAATGTGTAGACTTGATCAATGCATCTTGAATGTTTAGACTTGAAGAGCTAACCAACGAGTGTATAGACTTGAGGACTTAATAGCGAGTGTATAGACTTGAAGGGTGACAACGAGTGTATAGACTTGCTGGGTGACAACGATCGTATAGACTTGCTGAACAACAGCAGAATGTATAGACTTGATTGTGTGAGCATGGAGTGTATAGACTTTGTTGAACATATGCAATGTATGAACTTAACGACACAAGCGATGTATAGACTTTGGAACGCTTGAAGCACAGACACGCTGCCAATGTATAGACTTGGATGAGACATTGCATGAGACGGTGGATGTACAGACTTGGGCTGTACAGACTTGGAAAGTTTGAAAGCCAATGTATAGACTTCACGTGAAAACCAATGTATAGACTTCAAGTGAAGACCAATGTATAGACTTCACGTGAAAGCCCAATGTACAGACTTGAGCTAGGCAAGCTACAGTGTCGATGTATGGACTTTGGCTAGACAAGCTACAGGGCCGATGTATAGACTTTGCAAATGTTCAGACTTGAATGCTCGACCAGTGTACAGACTTGCCACCGACCAAAGTATAGACTTGAAAAGCTTGAACACAGCGATGTACAGACTTTGTGATGTATAGACTTATGAATGCAGCGTAGGTAGAGGTCCCAATGTATAGACTTCACCTGAAACAGTCGGATATACAGACTTGAGTGAACGATGCATGAACAAGCCTAACCAATGTATAGACTTTGATGCACAAACACACAATGCAATGTATAGACTTTAAAGCAGATGCCAAGCCCATGTACAGACTTGAAGAGACAACCAATGTATAGAGTTCTCATTATGCATCCAGACGAATGTACAGACTTGAGTTATGCAACTGAAGGCTGTACAGACTTGCTATGAAGTGAGATGCAACGTGAGATGCTCGAATGTACAGACTTGCTGATTGTGTTAAGACACAGCACGAGACGCTCAGAAAGACTGCCCACTGTATAGACATTGCCTTAGACATGCAGACACTGTGAATGTATAGACTTTGATCTTGTGCATGCAATGTATAAACTTGCTAAATGTATGGACTTAGCAGAACAAACGTTGCACAAACAATGTATGGACTTATGAGTGCAGCACAGACAGATGCAATGTACAGACATGCGAATCTGGGGGGGTCGACCCATCTGGAAAGGGGGTCGACCCACTTCTGTCCAGACTATGCTGAAAGGTTATAGCAGCATCACCCATTGTACAGACTAACATCAACCAATCCAGATAAAATGCAATTATGAAATGCATTAACAATTATGAAATGCACCAATGCACACACCACACAGCCTCAGCCTGTTCGTTGGTTATGCATCCAGATAAGATGTTCAATGAAACATACATATGCAACAAAAATAGATTTATATGCAGACTCAAACAGATGATGACTTATAGTGTTTGCTATCATCAAAATCACAGGGACACAACACTCTCCTCTACCTTCTTCTTCTCTTCTTCTTCTTCTGTTCTGTGGTGCTCTCTTCGAACGGGAATGCTTCTTTTTTTTCTTTCTGTCTTTCTAAGAGACTTTTATAGGTGGGCCGTTGACGGGGGACCTCATGATGGTACTGCCATCCGAGGTTGACCCGAATCTTGCCTCCGTCAGGTGGGGATCTCCCTCATCCAACTAGAAGGCGACATCAAGGCGGGCGCCAGCTAGCGTTGGAAGTGGCCGAGCTGCGCGCCAATGGGTCTGCCTATTGACCGATGTGTCTTCTGCCGGTGCGTGCCGTTCGGGTGAATTCACAGCTGTGCCACTGGAGGGGCATGAAGGCTTGCTGAAGTGTGCCGCTGAGAGGCCTGAGGCTGTGCCGTTGACTGGCACAATGGTGTGCCGCTGGAGGCGGCTGAGGGTGTGCCGCTGAAGGCACTTGAGGTGTGCCGCTGAACGGCTATTCGGGTGTGCTGCTGGGGCTCGTTACGGGTGTCGTTGGAGGCAGCTGAGGGTGTGCCACTGAAGGCACTTGAGGTGAGTGTGCCGCTGATGGACACCGGGAGTGTGCCGCTGACGGCCTTCCAGGCGGTGTGCCATTGAAAGGGCACATAGTGTGCCGTTTGGAAGGGGCATTTGCCTTTGCTTCAGGGGCTTGCAGTTGCGTACTCTCTGGGATATTTCTTCACCGTTAAGGACTCGAGGACGGGTCCATAGCAGTGTATGGGTTCAGGAGGGGTTTCCTGTGTTTTCTTTGTCATTTAATGCGCCCGTGCAAACGTGGAGATTTGCTGGACGGTAGTATTCCCTCGGAGCCCTGGATGACCAGTCTCCCCGGGTCATCTTTCTTTTGTTTTGACATTAATGCGGGGGCTCGGCGAGACATACGGGCGTACAATTTTATACGTCCATAGACCCTTTTGTCTTTAGATTGATTACCCCTCCCTTCGGAGCCCTCACGTGCCCCTCCCTTCGGTGCCCTCGCGTGCCCCTCCCTTTGGCGCCCTCGCGTGCCCCTCCTTCGTGCTCCACGTAGCACACTCCTCTTGTACACCACGTGCACGCCTCCCACTGGATTAGCCAATTTTGAAGTATCCATAGCATTTTTATTAGAAAGGAAAATTGATTTCTGTCAGTTGCCAGGGCTTTCGGTTCTCTAAACTAAATAGCGCCCTCCATCCCGTCGTCATTTCTACATACAGCAACTGTTCAAACAGTCGATGTTTACATTTATTTTCTACATTTTTATCATTTTTATAATCCACACCCCTCACAGAGGCGTCATTTTCACATTTAACGCCTCACACCCAGGCGTCTGATTGTTATTGGTTTTGGTATTTCCCTGATTACTGTTCATAGTGTTTTAACGCCCCTTTATAGAGGCGTCATTTCTTCATACAGTGCCTCACTCCAAGGTGCCATTTCTTTGGGTCGTTTTCAGATTTCACTGTTCACCGTGAATAGCGACTGGAACACAGTCGCAGATTGTTGATATAGTGACCCCCTCCAGGTCGTCATTTTTGTTCTGTGCCCAAAGAACCCCTGCTTTCTGCTGTTCATTCACTTGTTCATTGCTTCTGATATTATCTGCTTGATTTGCCTGCATTAGGCTGCATTTAGGGCATTCGGCTTGGGAGACCTCCTCTCCCCACACTTTTAGGAGTCACCCCCCTCTTGGTGAAGGAAGGACCCTCCTTTGAGTGTTCCGTCTCATTGGACCGGAAATTCTTAAACCAAGCCTCCGTAAGTCCCCGCACCCGTGGATTCCCTCACGGACGCCGGACATGTTGTACCATTGAAGCACCCGGAGTATAGCTGACCCATACGTTGGTAAGGAGAGAGAAAGAACCTAGATACCCGGATATTATACCCAAACTTTCAACCAGGACCCACATTCAAAGGAGAGAACTTATTATAAAACTCACCTTAATCTCCAAAGAAAACCTTAAAACTTTGGGCTCATTACAACTTGAGTGTGTACCTTATTTGATAAGGTGATATCTCTTGGTTATACTTGCTTGTTGGAAATCTATTTCTTCCTCCTTAAACATGAAACTCCGTTCAGGTAAAATCATCAATATGGCCAACTATGCGTATACTTATGATGGTTATGAGGAGGGTCAATCTGACCTGTTTTGTGAGATTCCCTCTCAAGATTATGTCTACCACGAGGGAAACTATGTTCCCTCTTCCACTCAGGTCCACATGATGGACACCACTTCCTCGGAGGTTGAGCCTTCTTCCCAAGCTCAACCTACCACTCAAAATACTTCTGGGGACACCTCCCCTTCTTTCAACTTCAATGATGTTCTCAAAGTTCTTACTCAACTGGATGATTCCCAACGCCAGGCGGCCCAAGCCGCCTTAAAAGGAAAATCTGTCCCATCATCTTCCAACCCTCCTCAGGCCGTGGGTGGCCACTCCGTTAATTTTCCCAATGACCAGGCGGTCACACCTAGGTTGCCCTCACGCCCACCAACTCCTACTATGCCTACGCCGGCCCAACCTGCAAGTCACTTTATTGCTAGGCCTCAACAACCTCCTGTTCTTCAATTTTTGAGATGGCCTATGCCGAACCAATACTCTTCTCGTCCGACCCTAGCTGAGTCCGATAACCACACTATACTCCTCCAAAAGATGGCTAGTATGAGGAGCAGCTCAAGAAGGTCACTGCACCCAAGGCCGCTCCCGAAATTATTCTTCCCACTCTGCCAGTCTTTCACCTACCCCCATCTAAAATGTCAAATTTCCGGCGGTATAATGGAACAGGTAATCCGTACATCCATTTGAAAGACTTCTTATATGAGGCATCATTCTGGCAGGATAACAAGACTTCTCTGGCTTATCTCTTTAGGCGGTCTTTAGATGGTCCAGCATTAGAATAGTTTTACTCCCTGGAGTCGGCTGATGCCGGTGATTTTGATGCTGTTCAACGGATGTTTCTGCAGAAGTACAAGGACCGTGTGGGTCTCTCTTTATCTGTTAATGATCTGATTGCCGAAAAGATGAAGCCCGAGGAGGACTTCATCTTATTCGCTGATAGGTGGAGAGCTATGGCCGAAAAATTGAAAGACACACTATCGGAAACGGAGCAAGTGAAGATGATTATATCAAACTCCACTCTGCAATTCCGTCATATTTTAGCCATGAACAAGTTGAGCACCATGGAAGAGCTCTATGAAAGAGCTAGATATATACAAACACAGATGAAAGATTTGCCCATTATGGGCATGTTTGAGCCAAGACCGAAGGTAATGAGGAAGAGCATTAATACTAGTGCGACCACTGAAGGCACTATTACTAATGAGCAGGTGAGCGCGTTTGGCAATTCCACACCCTTCCGCCACCCTCCAAACCAAAGGCCGCCACCACAGCAGCCCGCCTTCCAAAATCAAGTCAAGCATCCAAACAATAACCTTCTCCAAACCTTCCGGCTTCCTCCTCAACAACAACAGCAACCCTACTTTACCCCACAAAATCAACACCCACAATACCACCAAATGCCCCCGCCAGCCAATTATGCACAACAACAACTACAACAACGGAGAAGACCATTGGGTCCCCGAAGGGCGTAATACCCTCCCTTACCCGAAAGTCTACCAGATATCTTCAATGCCCTCATGGCCGCCAACGCGCTCACCTTGCCTAAAGAAAGAACAGTGTGGCCGCAACATGTAGACACCTCTCGATATTGCGTCTTCCACCGGCAGCCGGGGCATACTATTGATAATTATTTTCATTTTAAAGATTACATATATGATATGAATGATCAAGGTGATATTGATTGGGATGAGATTAGGAGGTTTATTGCTACTTTAAAGGCTCGAAGGCCTCCTCGACAACCACAGCCTCAGCAGCCTCCGCAGCAAGGTCAGTAGCAACAGCAAGGTCCTCAGCAACAGCAGGCTCATGCACCCCAGCCAAATATGGGGATCGTTAATAATCCACTACCGGAGCACCCGGTTCAAAATCAACAAGTAAACCCTGTCACCTCAATCCATGAAGTGGAGAGAGGGCAGGGCTGGCATGAAGAAAGCGCCTCTGTCGGGGCCATTAACCAAAACTTTAGTCAACCACAACCACCACAATTGTTAAGAAGACTTCAACCCGCACCTTCCTCCCAACAGCCACGTCTCCTCATACGTTCCACCACCACTCCAGGGCCACTTAACCCTAACCCTACTCCTTCACAGCCTCTTCTTTTGCGCCAACCCACAAATTCTTCTTCACCTCAAAACCCCCCATTAAGTAGACCCCTCCTTATCCACCCCCCGCCGACATCCGTCTCCCCTCCTGTTTCGCCACAACTTACCCCGTCTACCACCATCATACTTCCAAGACCCCTCCTTGTCACCCGACCCCCGCCGTTTTCCGATAACCCCCAGCCGGCGAGGCCTCTTATAAGAACCCCTCCTTCTACCAATCCTGCACCAGCACCCAACACGCCCTCCACCATTCCCTCTACTTTCTCTACCGCTTTACCCACTCTAGGCCCGATAGAGGCTTCGAAAACAATGGTGCTTCATAGTGGACGAATGTTCCACCAAGTGTTTCCCCAAGGGGAGTAGGAGCCGGTACAAGAACAAGGAGAACAGGAACATGAGTCTGCACCGAGGACGGAGTATGATCTATTAAAGCATTTGGACAGAACACCGGCCCGAATTTCTATTCTGGAATTGATCAAAAGATCTACTATACACCAGCTAGCCCTGAAGCAATATCTGCAGAAAGTAATGGTAAATGAAGATATCCCAGTTGAACAAGTCACTACAGTTTTAAGTCCAGCCAGCAATCAACCGGCCATCACTTTTTATGAACATGAATTGGCTCCGTAGCCGGCCAGGAAATATGCACTGTGCATTACTATTGACATTAACAAGGTGGCAGTGAAATAATGTTTTGTGGATACTGGGGCATCCATTAATGTTTTGCCACCAAGTACCCTGAAAATGTGTGGCATCCCGAAAGTCAAATCCAGCCATCTACAATCACTGTCACAGCTTATGACAACACCAAGAAGCCGCCTCGAGGGATGATCACTTTAAAAGTTGGTTTGGGACTGGTTTCAATCACAGCGGACTTCCATATTCTAGACATGGACCCAACATTCAATGGCATCTTGGGTCACCCTTACATTCAAGAGCTTGATGTCGTGCCCTCCACGAACCATCAATGCATAAAGTTTCCACACAAAGGGCGCATTATCAAAGTCACTAGTATGCACATTTTGCCGGCAGAAGATATACATTCCGCAACATCGGTGCCTTCTATGTGGCCTTCCAATAGGCCTTTGCTCTCAGTATTGGATGTTGCCGATTTGCGGCAAGACTTGGTAAGGCCGTCTCCTTCGACCCCTTTTACCACCCAAATGTCACCACAGCCACCCAAAGGTAAGAAGAAAAAGGGTCTGATGAACACCCCGGGATGGAATATCTTGATGAAAATGGGGTATAGAACTGGCAAAGGCCTGAGTATTAATCTCCAGGGGAGAGTCAAGCCCGTCAGGCATCAAAAGATGATTCCCCGAGGTGGCCTAAGGTTTAAAGGGTCAAGCAAAGACAAAGATGAAGAAGGACCATGGGTCGTCATGACTTCAACTCTTAAAACAGATCGGCATCCGCTTACATGGACCCTACAAACACACTTTGTGAAAGGGGGTACTCATAATGATGAGCAAAGCACGCTAGCCACTTCCATGCTGGACTGTCAAGATGTACATGCATGACAATTTGCTCGCCACATAGCCTCACTAGTTACATATAAAGCCCTGGAGTCTTTACAGCCAGATAAAAGAAGAAAGATGGATGACCCCGAATGTGACTGGTACAGATGGTTCGACATGAACGATATCACCATTGCTCTGAGC
Organism: Amorphophallus konjac; assembly: GCA_022559845.1. Taxonomy (NCBI): domain Eukaryota; kingdom Viridiplantae; phylum Streptophyta; class Magnoliopsida; order Alismatales; family Araceae; genus Amorphophallus; species Amorphophallus konjac. The sequence goes on from CM040122.1 coordinate 40,642,642, forward strand.
CGACTGTTTATGCCAACTGATCCGGAATGGCCGCCATTAATTCATGAACTGATTGAAAAGCCAGTAGTGATCACAGACAAGAGGCAGCTTCTAAGCAATTACATAGATACCGGAGAGCCTGATGTGCCGTTCGAGGAAGGCTACAATGTAGATAGGCTGTGGGCCGGCCTCTTCTCTATCAAATCCATCCATCCAACAATTGTTGTCCATTTGTTTGATAAAATGTTTTGCTCGGATATCCCTAGACCGCCTGCGGTCCTGATAACATTTTCTCCAAATTCGCTTCAAGCTTCTCCTCCGATTCCTCCCTTGCTCCTCGAGCAATTTTCTAAACTCTCCATCACGCCCCCGCGTGGGCCATCATTTACTCAATCTTTCGTCAATCTCTCAATCTCAGCACCACCTCTTGTTCCTTCCTCGCATTGCCTTATTATTGAAACCGAAAAAAAAATGCCAAAATTCAAACTCTCCAAGCTTCCATCTCTTTTGAAGAAACCTCCTATCTTGCTTCGGAGCGTGCCCCGATCCAAGGGCCGCTCTTTCAAGGTTCATTAGTGGACCTTCTTTTCTCCTCCAACGAGGAGGCTCTCCCTGTATCCTCTCCTGTACCCATTGCATCTTCATCCTTCTCTCCTCCATCTCATTTAGGTCAGGGTAGTCCGTCTAGCTTGTCATCTTGTTTCTCTCCTTCTAATAAGACTCATGGGGTAGCTTCGCATAAGAAATCCAAGGGTAAGCAGATTCCCCGTAGATTCTTGCTAGATTTAGCTAGAAGGTGCCTGGCATGCTTAGCCCTTCCCGAATTTGTAGAGAATCCAATTATCCTACCAGAGATAGAATATGAAGATACGTATACTTTTAATGAGGGTTTTTGTGTTTATGAAATAATGAATGATGAAGACCCTATTGAAGAGGGGGATGAAGATTACGAAGAATATGAGGACGAGGCTGATGCTTTTGTCAGTGGTATCAGAAGATTCGACGAACCATCAGCCTCAGTAGATGAGCCTACCAAAGAAATAAATCTGGGTACTGAGGAAGACCCTAGGATTGTCCTCATTAGTAAGAACTTGCCACCCTCCAAAGAGGAGGCGCTTATTTTGGTTCTTCAAAATACAAGGACACGTTCGCGTGGAGTTATGAAGACATGCCGGGACTAGACCCTGCGCTCGTTGAACATCGACTTACACTTAAGCCAGGGTCTATTCCGGTCAAATAGCGGTTGAGACGTTTCCACCCTAACATGGCATTAAAAATGAAAGAATAGGTCGATAAGCTCCACAAGGCTAGATTCGTTAGGGTCGTCCTCTATCCTAAGTGGGTGGGTAACATTGTCCCAGTCATGAAGAAAGATGGAAAGGTTCGGATCTGCATAGACTTCCGGGACCTCAACCGCGCGTGTCCTAAAGATGACTTCCCCCTCCCTCATATTGATGTTTAGATTGACAATACGGCAGGATATGAGACTCTCTCCTTTATGGATGGCTTTTTAGGTTACAATCAGATTCGCTTGGCTGAGGAAGATCAAGAAAAGACATCGTTCACTACACCTTGGGGAACTTATTGCTATGTGGTCATGCCCTTCAGACTTAAGAATGCTGGAGCCACCTATCAAAGGGCTATGATGGTAATTTTTCATGATATGATCCACATTTATATAGAGGTGTACGTTGATGACCTGATAGTGAAATCAAGGACAAGGATTGAGCATCCCGGGGTTCTGGCCAAAGTCTTGCAAAGAGCGCGGGAGTATCAATTGAAAATGAACCCCAAGAAGTGCGTGTTTGGTGTTTCATCAGGGAAGTTGCTTGGATTCATCGTAAGTAAGAGGGATATTGAGATTGATCCCAACAAGGCGCAGGCCATAAGAGAAATGCCTCCTCCCAGAAATTTAAAAAAAGTTCGAGGATTGATCGGGAGGTTGCAATTTATTCACCGATTTGTTTCCTAGCATTTACAAAGATGTAGGCCGTTCTACAAACTTACTAAGCTGGGAGTCAAGTTTATTTGGGATGACAAGTGTCATGCAGCTTTTGACGGATTGAAGGATTATCTCTCAAATCCTCTTGTCCTGAGGCCGCCAGTTCCAGGCAAACCACTCGTTCTTTATGTCTCTGTCCTGGATGACTCTGTAGGTGCTATCCTTGCGCAAGTTGATGAAGAAGGAAAAGAAAGGGCAGCCTACTACTTGTCTAAGCTTCTTAACCCCTGTGAGCAGAGGTACTCAGCCATAGAGAAGACTTGTGCTGCTTTAGTATGGGTAGTTCAGAAGCTTAAGCATTACTTCTTAGCTCACGAAGTTCATCTCATTGCCCGTATGAATCCAATCAAGTTCCTTCTTGAAAAACCCGTTCTCACTAATCGATTAGCACGATGGTAAAGCTTCCTTTCTCAATTCGACATCATCTACATTTAGCAAAAAGTGATTAAAGGCTATGCCATAGCAGAACATCTCGCTTATCACCCTCTCCCTAGATTCGATCATGTTCGCTCAGAGTTCCCAAATGAGGAACTAATGTCCGTCAATCAGCCCGATTCGATGTGGACATTATATTTTGATGGAGCTTTGAATTCAAAAGGGAAAGGGATTGGCATTGTTCTTCTATCACCAGAGGGTATCACTATTCCACTCGCCTCTCAGCTTGTATTCCCAATAACAAATAATATAGCTGAGTATGAGGCTCTTCTGGCCGGACTGGAGGCCGCTCACCAATTCGGTGTTACCCAATTGTGGATTGTAGGTGATAGTCAGCTTATTCTTCGCCAAGTGCTCACCAAGTGCCGCACGCTCAATCCTAAACTCAAACCCTATCAGGAATTGACTTCTGCTTATGCCAAGCTTTTCACTAGATTAATCTTTGTCTATGTTCCTCGCGATCAGAATATTCTAGCTGATGCTCTTGCTTCTCTTGCATCTTCCTTGGTTTTCCTTCCCGAAAGGGATTTCCACTCTATCATTGTTCACAGGCGTCTCACTCCCGCTATCAAGGATCCAGCCTTCCTTAGTATTAAGGAGGAGGTGCTTAAGAAGGTTAAGCAAGGTGGAATCATTGAGAATAAGGAGATCATGTTGATAGATTTAAAGGAAGAATTGGATGATGAAGAGAAACGTGGTATTACGAGATTGCTAAGTATTGCCAGGATCAATCCTATCCTGAGGAGGCCACGGCTGAAGAAAAGAAAGCCATTCGAAGAGTTGCTCAGTGATACACTTTAGTTGGAGGTGTGCTCTATAGAAGAGATCTCACCAGAGTTTTATTAAGATGCCTCGATGATGATGAATCTTGGAAGATCATGGAAGAGGCACATTCGGGAGTGTGTGGTGGTCATATGAATAGCCAGATGCTTGCTAAGAAAATCCTTAGGCTAGGTTTCTACAGGCCCACTCTGGAAGAAGATTGTTCTATCTATGTTCGAAGGTGTGTTAAGTGACAACTACGCGCCGACAAAATTCATTCTCCTGCTTCTTCACCCCATCCTATGTCCTCCCCATGGACTTTCTGATGCGGGACGGACACGGGGACCGACTCTACGTGGTATGAACCTCGGACTCTAGATGCGGACACGACCAGCAACACATGATGGGAGAGGCACTAGGCCCGACACGGAGAGCTCCTATGGGCTATACGTCGCTAATAGAAACGCAAGCTCACTCGTCGTCCCAAGCGAGGGAAACGCGAATCGTGCGCGGTTAGGGAACCGGTAGAGTTCAAGGTAGTCAGACTCACTTCCGGACTCGGATCGAGTCGCGGGACGGGTCACTCTCACGCTCACAGCGGTGACATGAACTCACGGGCTAGTACCTATCACTCTCAGCAGCGGCAAAAGACCATATTCTAAACTAGCAAGTGAATGCCGAGAAGTTAAGACCATTACCTCCACGCACCCGGCGTGGCGTAGACAACCCCGGCCGAAATACGGACTCCCGGTTAAACAATATTACAGCAATACAATGATTTGACCCACTCCACACAGTGAGGTAAAAGGTCACATGTGGGCCCTGGGAATCACGCAAATCGGGTTGACGGGCAGCATCTTGATGTCACCCGGCGGTGCCGAATTCCACGTTTTCGTGCTTTCCGAACGGCGGGTTCTACGGGCCCGTGGGGCCCACGGACGGCGCTGTCCTCGGGATCTGTGGGGGTGGGACCCGCAGTGATGGGGACCCCTGGTGGGGCGCCTCCACGGACGGCGGTCGGCCGGAAACACCGATCGGGGGTCGATCGACCCCGATTCCCAATTCGTGGACTAGCTGCCCACGGATTTTTGGTTCTGTCCTCCGGCGTGCGCTCCGGCGAGAATGGCCGCTGTGATCAATCCCGATGTCGGATCGGGGCACATGAGCTATCGTTGGAAAGCTCTCTTGAAATCCTTCGATCTAGGCTCAGATAGATCTGCTGATCTGGTCGGATATGGACTTTACTGAATTTACAAGCTCCTGTTGTATAGTACCCGAAATCTCAGATCTGCAGGGAACTTGTCTGAGAACTGCCGTTGACCGCCTAGTAGACCTCCGATTCAGCTTCTGAGCTCTTCACGAAAGTTATAGGATTTTGTACAAAGAAGATGGAAATATTTGTTGTGGACTGATTGGAGGTGGCTGTGATTTGTTATGATTTGTTTACTGGAGGATGGTCGGATCTGGGAACAGGTGGATAGCACTGTAGCTAGCTCTGAGAACGGATTTTGAAAAATAGGTGGAGGGCTGATAAAAATTCAGGAAAATTTGTGGTAGAAGGGGTGAGTGGGCAGAACTCCCAATAAAATTGAGAGTTCCATAAAAAATTAAAATATGGGTCGGAGATGTGAAACTCAGGAAAGGTGGAAATCAGAACAGGGAGCAGACATATCTGGAAATTAAGATTGGACGAAAATGAAAAAATATCAAAGGGGATCTTTATGACCAACCAATTTTTGTGGGACGTGCTTGACACCTATGGAACATCCCCTCAAAATCCTAGATCGAAAGGAGCTCGTGGCTGACTGCAGAATTTCGTGGAATGGGCAGTGGTCGGCTGAAGACAGAACTCCGGCGATCCCGATGGCGGTGCTGTGGCGGCTCGTGGCGGCGGCGATGATGACCGGAACCGATAGGGAGGAGTCACACCTCCAGAAGGTAGCCTTCTCAGCTGCAAGGGGGAGAGGGAGAGAGGGAGAGGGGGGTGCCCAAGGGCTGCTCCAAGGATTTTCCAAGTTCTAATGGCATTAAATCATCAAAAATGAAAATTACAAGCATATATAGGTTACATGTCTAATCAATCCTCAACCGTTGGATCTAGGGATGGGAGATGGAGGGCTGGGATTGCATGTGACCATCCACAAAAATTAAAATTAAAAATACAAGGGGGGGCAGCCCATTGATTAGGGAGGCAAGGGGGGGACATGGTAGGTGGGGGTGGGTTGGAATTGTTTGGCATTTTCATTCCAATGTCCCCCACTTGGCCCACCCTTCTAGAAGCCACCATTTGAATGGTTGACCGACCCCACATGGGGCCCTAGGGATGAGGTGGATCAATGGGAGGGGGCCTGGGGTCCCGTGGGGCCCAGGGGTCCCATTTTTACAAATAAGCCCCTCTTACAATCAAAATTACATACCGAATAAAATGAAGTAAACACACATTAAACACAAATAAAGTCTAACTAAATATGATAAATGCCGGGACTCATGGGGAAGTCTCCAGACTGTCTCCGAGCCAGATGGATGCTGAGGTGGCTCGAGTCGTGCTCCGTGTGCGGTACCGGTGGCTCGGCGTGTCGCGCCGCTCAACTGCTCGGGTGTCCGCACCAATTCTCCCCGGGTGGGAGAAACTTGACCCTGTCGAGTAAGGGTCTACATCGCTCCTGTATCGCGCCAGAAGGTCCGGATCAATCCGCTGCAACTCTCCATGTGTGATCCACGTGTCCTCGGTAGCGGGCCGTCCTCTCTATCGCACTAGGTAGCGCGGGTAGGATTCACTCCTGGTAACTGTCACCTGCTCATCCAGTATATGATCTATATGCTCACGCTGCCGTAACAAGGGGGCTGGATGTGGACACTCAGGTGTGGGATCACTCTCAAGGGGAGGAGATGGCTCGGAAGGCTCATTAGGGATCACCGCTGGGTCCCTGTATGCAACTAGATCCGATACATTGAAAGTAGAGCTTATACCGTATTCCTCGGGCAAATCCACAACGTACGCATTGGATCCAACGCGTTTCAACACTCTGAATGGACCGGCTCCGCGAGCTTGCAACTTCTTAACGGTTCCATTGGGAAACCGTTCAGGTCTTACCCTGATCATGACATATTCGCCCTCTTGGAACTCTCGGTGGTGTCGGTGAGCATCGGCTAGCTCTTTGTAACGTGCATTGCTGAGCTCAATGTGATGACGGACGTCGTCATGCAGACTCCTAACATGCCTAACAAAAAGAAAAACACACAGATGCACACACGACCCTACACAAACCTAATGTTAGTCAAACCCAATCATATGCAAGGTGGTCCAGGACATCCGAATGTGTGCCACGCATGCATTTGACATAATCGGAGGTTAATGTCATGGTGGACTCCTATACATCCTATGATGCACCAATCATGGACATTGGGTTTGGATGTGGGAAGTCCGGGAGGTTTGGGCGGTTTAGGTGGACCGGGGGAACCAAAGTCTTCATTACCCCCAAATGACGGTTCGGACCTATTGCCATGTGAAGGTTGCCAGGCCCGAGTAGGAGGAGTGTGATAGTGGACTTCCTTAAAGAGGTGGAATGGAGGTGGTGGGCCAAGGGGCCCACGAAGAAAGGGATCGAAGGGATCAAAGAATGTGTGACCCCTTGATATGGATTCTCTCATCTCAAGGTCCCATGTGTGGAAGTCTAGAAGGTGTTGTTGATCTCCTTCATTCATGAAGGGAGATGAGACGTTGGGGGTATGATGGCGGACCCTCTCAAAAAGGTGGAGTAAATATGGTGGGTCACGGGGTCCACAAGAGAATGGGTCGAAGGGATCAAAGAAGGTATGACCCCTCGGACTAGGCTTCCACAAATCACTGTCCCACATTTGGAAATCTTGGAGGTGTAAATGATCACCTTCATTCATTGTGAGAGGTGGGACGGCAGTCATAGGTAGAAAGTAAGATTCCTCCCTTGGACAAATGGGAATGAAGTCGGGCTCGGCCAGCATAGGGAGGAGTAGAAGAACCTCCGTGGTAATATGACCCACGGTGTACACGGAGGTGATGGACCCTAAAGCGGGATGAGTGAAACTACGACCTGTGGGTCGGTCGAAGCCTGGAGCCAACAAGTGCGTAAATGTCAATTGCCGGTCTATCCCTTTAAGAAGGTCATCCAATGTATCCACATAGTGACTAGACCGGAAAGTGGTGTGAAATGAATTGATTGGCACCAGAGGTAGGATAGGGTCCATAGATGGGAGGGGAGATGGGGCCAAGCCATTCTTAAGCCAGCTAAGGAGTGGCTCGGCTATAAGTAGCTTTCCCGTTAGAAACACGGGTAGCTGTGGCTGAGGTGGCTCCGAATAAAGATCGGAGAGTGAGGCTTCTCCAACCCTTTTGTCCCCTAGGGCTAGAGATGTCCGAGTGGGACACTGTCTGGCAAAGTGGCCAAACCCCTGGCAGCGATAACACTACTGTCGTGATCCACTACGCTCCTTGATAAGTGTGTCATTATCCTTATCCTCCTGATGGATAGAGGGTGCAGGCAATGGGGCTCTCGTGGGTGGGGGAAGAGGATCCACTATGATGGAGAGAGGACCTTGGGATTGCACCTTAGATGGCAACGGGTTGGGGCTACCGACTGCTACCTCCTTAGGCTCATGTAGGAGTACATCACTAGGAGTACGTGTCCTATCCACCCCATCCAACCGGTCCAAAATCATTTGCATAAGTTCGGCAACGGAGTGGGTTGGAATAGGGATATCATGGTGGACTCGCCCGTAGTCAACCGTCCTAGGATTGGGTCTTGGCTCATCTACGTGTGGGGCTCTTTGCCTCCGACTAGGACCCACTTGGTTGGAAGTGATTGGGTGGGGCCGGTTGGAGGTGACCGGTTGGGGCACGTAGACCTTCCTAAGCTCTCTCTTCATGTCCCACCATGATTCGATGGGCCATTGCCTCCTAACCTCTCTCAAGCGCTCAATGTGGTCCCACTTTTCGGCGGCCTCGTGTAGAAGCCTCTCCTTGGCAAAATAGAATTGCCCGGCTTCGGACATGGTATAACAATCAAAGTATGTGTCCATGATGGCCTCCCACTTGAGGTAGTCGCCCGGGCCATTGGAGCCATAAAAATCCGAGGCTTCGGGCCTACGGAAGTGGAGTGGGTGGTTGCCAAGCCCATGGGTGGACCAACGGCTATATTGCCCGGGTGATGGGGATTCCATGTGAATTTGGCGGAACTACATGCTAGACATGCCGACACTTGGACAAGACCAACTGACTCTTATTGGACTACACACGAACTAGGAGACACAAACGGATGTAAACACCGACAAATGCACCTAGAGCTAAACCAATATCTGGTACGTGGCGGAGTTAATCGATCCGAAGATCACTCCCGCAAGTGTGCGACCTTCTCGATAGGCGTAGCCTACGTTCGGACAACACCTTTTAAGATACCAGATTATCGGGATGAAATGTAATTTTAAAACACCCTCTTTTTTTTTGGTTTGAAAATAATGATGATCCTAGACTCGACTTAGACCATGATGCATGCAAGACTTATGCAAGACTACCCTACACTCAACTTGCTCTGATACCAAACTGATGCAGGACGGACACGGGGACCGACTCTACGTGGTATGAACCTCGGACTCTAGATGCGGACACGACCAGCAACACATGATGGGAGAGACACTAGGCCCGACACGGAGAGCTCCTATGGGCTATACGTCGCTAACAGAAATGCAAGCTCACTCGTCGTCCCAAGCGAGGGAAACGCGGATCGTGCGCGGTTAGGGAACCGGCAGAGTTCAAGGTAGTTAGACTCACTTCCGGACTCGTATCGAGTCACGGGACGGGTCACTCTCACGCTCACAGCAGTGACATGAACTCACGGGTTAGTACCTATCGCTCTCAGTAGCGGCAAAAGACCATATACTAAACTAGCAAGTGAATGCCGAGAAGTTAAGACCATTACCTCCACGCACCCGGCGTGGCGTAGACAATCCCGGCCGAAATACGGACTCCCGGTTAAACAATATTACAGCAATACAATGATTTGACCCACTCCACGCAGGGAGGTAAAAGGTCACATGTGGGCCCCGGGAATCACGCAAATCGGGTTGACGGGCAGCATCTTGATGTCGCCCGGCGGTGCCGAATTCTGCATTTTCGTGCTTTCCGAACGGCGGGTTCTACGGGCCCGTGGGGCCCACGGACGGCGCTGTCCTCGGGATCTGTGGGGGTGGGACTCGCTGTGATGAGGACCCCTGGTGGCGCGCCTCCACGGACGGCGGTCGGCCGGAAACACCGATCGGGGGTCGATCGGCCCCGATTCCCAATTCGTGGACTAGCTGCCCACGGATTTTTGGTTCTATCCTCCGACGCGCGCTCCGGCGAGAATGGCCGCTGCGATCAATCCCGATGTCGGATCAGGGCGCATGAGCTATCGTTGGAAAGCTCTCTTGAAATACTTCGATCTAGGCTCCGATAGATCTATTGGATCTGGTCGAATCTGGACTTTACTGAATTTACAAGCTCCTGTTGTACAGTACCAGAAATCTCAGATCTGCAGGGAACGTGTCTGAGAACAGCCGTTGACCACATAGTAGACCTCCGATTCAGCTCCTGAGCTCTTCATGAAAGTTATAGGATTTTGTACAAGGAAGATGGAAATATTTTTCGTGGACTGATTAGAGGTGGCTGTGATTTGCTATGATTTGTTTACTGGAGGGTGGTCGGATCTGGGAACAGGTGGATAGCACTGTAGCTAGCTCTGAGAATGGATTTTGAAAAATAGGTGGAGGGATGATAAAAATTCAGGAAACTTTGTGGTAGGAGGGGTGAGTGGACAGAACTCCCAGTAAAATTTAGAGCTCCAGAAAAAATCAAATATGGGTCAGAGATGTGAAACTTAGGAAAGGTGGAAATCAGAACAGGGAGCAGGCAGATCTGGAAATTAAGATTGGACAAAAATCAAAAAAATATCAAAGGGGATCTCTATGACCAACCAATTTTTTTGGGACGTGCTTGACATCTCTGGAACATCCCCTCAAAATCCCAGATCGAAAGGAGCTCGTGGCTGACTACAGAATTTCGTGGAAGGGGCAGTGGTCAGTTGAAGACAGAACTCCGGCGATCCCGATGGCGGTGCGGTGGCGGCTCGTGGCGGCGGCGATGATGACCGGAACCGATAGGGAGGAGTCACACCTCCAGAAGGTAGCCTTCTCAGCTGCAAGGGGGAGAGGGAGAGAGGGAGAGGGGGGGCCCAAGGGCTGCTCCAAGGATTTTCCAAGTTCAAATGGCATTAAATCATCAAAAATGAAAATTACAAGCATATATAGGTTACATGTCTAATCAATCCTCAACCGTTGGATGTAGGGATGGGAGATGGAGGGTTGGGATTGCATGTGACCATCCACAAAAATTAAAATTAAAAATACAAGGGGGGGCAGCCCATTGATTAGGGAGGCAAGGGGGGGACATGGTAGGTGGGGGTGGGTTGGAATTGTTTGGCATTTTCATTCCAATGTCCCCCACTTGGCCCACCCTTTTAGAAGCCACCATTTGAATGGTTGACCGACCCCACATGGGGCCCTAGGGATGAGGTGGATCAATGGGAGGGGGTCTGGGGTCCCGTGGGGCCCAGGGGTCCCATTTTTACAAATAAGCCCCTCTTACAATCAAAATTACATACCGAATAAAATGAAGTAAACACACATTAAACACAAATAAAGTCTAACTAAATATGATAAATGCCGGGACTCATGGGGGAGTCTCCAGGCTGTCTCCGAGCCAGATGGATGCTGAGGTGGCTCGAGTCGTGCTCCGTGTGCGGTACCGGTGGCTCGGCGTGTCGCGCCGCTCAACTGCTCGAGTGTCCGCACCACTTTCTCCATGTGAGCTTTCGATATCATTGGACCTCTTGGTGATTCGAACCTCCTCACAAAGCCAAAGTCATTTATACTCACGGCTACGGAGTACTTCACCAAGTGGGCGGAAGCGGAAGCATACGCGGAGATAAAAGCGTTGACCGTCTGCAAGTTTATAATGAAGAACATCATCGCAAGATTCGGCATCCCAAGTACTATTGTCACCGACAATGGACCGCAATTCATCTCTCAAGAGCTTCAAGACCTCTGCAACAGGTATAACATTGCGTTGCATCATTCATCTCCTTATTATCCACATGGCAATGGTCAAGCAGAGGCAACTAATAAAACGTTGATTAAAATTATCAAGAAAACGTGTGAGGCTAATAAATTTACGGATTGGCCAGAAAAGCTGGTTGAAGCTCTTTGGGCCTATCGCACTTCCATTCGTACCCCTACTGGGCAGACCCCTTTCGCCCTCACTTATGGAATGGAGGCGGTAGTCCCTTATGAGATTCTTATCCCTTCTCTACGAGTACAATTGGACAAGGAGCTCCCTATTGATGAGCGTCGTGAATCTCTCCTTGCTCAATTGGAACTCCTAGATGAGAAGCGTTTAGCCGCTGCCGAGCATACGCGTATTTACCAAAAGAGGCTTTCACATTTTTACCAAAAGAAAGTAATTGAGAGAAAATTCAAAATCGGTGAGATGGTAATGAAAAGAATCTTTGTAAAACCCAACGGACCTCGTTCAAAACTTCAACCTAACTGGGAAGGGCCCTATGTAATAAGAGATGTTTACCCTGGCAATGCTTACAAACTAATTAATGCTGAAGGTGAAGAACTGACTCACCCTTGGAATGGTCTTTACTTGAAGAAATACTACCCCTAAGTCTTTGAAAACACAAAAAAGAAAAAAGAAAAAAGAGAAAACATAAAAAAGAAAAAAAAGAAAAAAAAGAAAAAATTAGAAAACGCAAACAGAAGAAAAGAAGAAACAAAAAAGAGCAAACAAAATTGAAAGAAAAATGCAGGCTAGTATAGTGCGTAGGCCGCAAGACCTGATAAATCAAAATCCTTAATTCATTCTTCCGTCTTGATGGTTTAACCTCGGGGTCAATTCACGCACACACAACACGCTCTACTCTTAAACTCGAGTAGCCCTGAATTTGAGGAAAGTCAGAACCCAAACTAGGAGTGTAAGAACCTTACCAATTCTCTTCTCTTCGGCTCACGAGAGGGAGTACAAGTCAGAGAATACTAACCAAGCTTGCCCGCCGCCCTAGTAGGTGGAAGTCAGGGCCCAAAAGGGAATAAAATGCTTAAAGCCCAAGTACAATTAGGTCTTTATTGAGAAATTTGAAGAAGAAAAAGAAACTTACAAATAAAAGAAAAACATGTCAAAGGGAAAAAATACCCGCAGGGAAAACCCTGGTCGTAAGCATGCAGAAATAAGGGCAAAAGAGCAACAAAATTTCCCTAAGCCGAAGATCGAATCCCAACCGGCACTAGGGCAGGGGAGGAACATTTCCCCGTTCTCGAAAATCTCCCGTGAGCTTCCTCAACTTATTCTTCCTTTCTCCCTTCATGGTATGTTATAAGCTCAAAGGATGGCCAAGACCGACAAAGAAGGATGGGCCGTGAGAGAATATGAGTAAAAACATAAGTATTTAAGCACGTTGCCCCTTTGTTAAATCTTTTAAGAAAGATTAATGAACTTAAGATGGTGGTTGTGTAAAGTTTAAGGCCTTTGTGCTATGCTCAGTCTCATCGAAAGAAAAAAAAATGTTTTTCTTAACTAACGCCTCCATGAGCAGGCGTCATTTCCATAATTCACGACTTCTATGAGGTCGTCATTTTCAAATAAAAGAAAAATAAAAAATAGTCTTTTAATTCACGCCCGCTTAGGGGCGTCATTTAAATAAAATCACGGCTTTTTCAATGTCGTCATTTTAATAAAATTCAAAAAAAAGATGATTTTCCAAAAAACGTCCACCACGTTGGCGTCAATTTCACAATCCACGCCCGTTTGCGAGGGCGTCATTTTAATACAAATCAAAAAAAAGAGAGAGATGATTTTCTAATAAACGCCCACCGCATCAGCGTCAATTTTACAATCAACGCCCGTTTATGAGGGGGTCTTTTTTAAAATAAACATAAAATAAAAAAAGAAGAAAGAGAAAATTGAAGAAGAACAAAAAATTGAGCCTGCTGCTTTCCATCTCATATGCTTGATTACATTTTGTGTGGGTATCTTCTATTTTAAGTTGGCATCTACTTGCTTGCATGCTGCATTTCCTTATATATTTCTGTTATCTGCCTTTATTAATTAGAGGCTTGGCCCCTTGACCCGTCAACAAGGTCAAAGAAGAGACAACCCCTGCTTATTGAGCAAGGGGCCAAGCCGGATAGATTGATTAATCTGTTTGTTTAAGTGTGAACTACAGGCGTAGGGCAAGAACGTAAAGCAACAAAAGAAGGCGAAAGCAAAGGCAAGTACACAAGTCCACTAGTGCTCAAAGTAACTCAGGTAACAAAATTTCAATTTTCATATATATATATATCATGAATATCTGAGTATAGGTGTGAGGGTGGAGGGGTACAAGTAAGTCTCTCTCTCAGCTCTCGCCTCCACCCTCCTCTCTCCTACTCTCTACCTCACCATCGTCATCCCGACGAGGCGCTCGTGGAGGGGGGCATGGACCCCCGGGAAGTAGCTGGAGCTCGAGCCTGCTCCTCTGCCTCGCTCCTCTACCGAAGAGAGGAACCCGCTACAAAAGTAGAACTGGTAAACGCATACCCTGCGGCCCGCGCCCGGTCCTGGCCTCACTGTAACCGCTCCTCGGTCGCCCGTAGCCGCTCTTGAGTAATGGCTAGCTGGGTCCTCAAGTCTGTGAGCTCCCGCTCGTGTGCTGCCTCCTGCTCTCGATCACGGGTCCACTCTACCGTGCGCTCCTCTCGCTCCCGGGCACGCTCCATGTGCTCCATCTCGAGGGCAACCCTCAACTCTGCCACGTCCTAAGGCAACTCCTCTCGCCGCCTCAAGGCCCTCTCGAGCTCCATGACTCGCTGCTCGCAGATGGCCAGCTCCGTCCCGGCTAGTGTAGCCTGGGTAAGCGCTGCCTGTAGCTCTATGATCTGCAACCAGTTAAACAAATCATCAATTTCACATTTAATTCAATTTCATAAATAACTGAAATAAAATCTTTGCTAACTTACCTGGGTAGTCATCACGCGCAGTCCTGCCTCGATGCAGGTGAGCGAGGCTCGGAGCTCCTCAGTCTGTAAAAACACAAATTTTCATGAACACATATAATAATATATAATCAAATGCATTTCTGAGTTCGAGTTTAAGCTTACCCGTGTGGCGAGATCGTGCTCTACCGCCTCAGCCCGTGCAACCGCTCCAGCTAGCTGCTCTACTAGTGCAGTCGTCTCTGCACTAGGCCCCCTCGAGCTGGAGGCTCCTCCCGTCTCTCTCACCGCCACTCCCTGCTGGGCAGGCTGCATCCAATGAGATTGTCAGTGGCTAATCATCAATAATTCAGGAAATCAATTGCATATAGATAATTTAAACACTCACCGCTATGTCTCATGCATCCTGCAAGCTGTGGAGGTGGGCCTGCATGTACATCTGTGTCCATCTCTTAAATTGAAGAAAACTATGTGTGTGTTCGGAGCGGTGTCTCTGAGTGTGGATTGACTATTGGGGTGCGTTACCCGTCAGGGTGTGTGTATGTGGTGCTGAGCACCGTGTTGAGGGTTCACCCTCGTGTCTGTGCTGCTCTGCAGCGTGTTGAGCGTCGAGCTCGAGTGTGTGTGGTTTGCTGCCGTCGAGCAGCTTGTGGTGTATTAGGGTTCGTCCCCGTGTGCTACCTTGAGTAGCGTTCTAGTGAAGCCTCACCGAGCTGGTGAGGGGTGGACGTAGGGTACCCGTCGTGGTCCCGAACCACCTAAAAAATCTTTGTGCATGTGTGATTGGTTGTGTGTTTGGTCCTTATCCTCTACCACCATTCACAGGATGGATTATGAACTGTGTTGCACATCGATGCTAAATTTGTTAATGTATACGGCTAGTTCAAATTGCTAATTCTCCGCGTGTGATCTTGTCACCTGTGCGTTTGGTGAGGTTTGATTGAGAAGCCTTTCAAGTTATTTTAATTGATCTTAATTTTTAGAGAGGGATCTATTCACCCCCCTCTAGATCCGTGCCACTACACTGTGGGACCCAACAGGCCCGCTACGACCCAGGGCTGGCCCTCGTCGGTCATCCCCTCGTAGGGTCTCCACACCACCGGCATTCATAAACATGCATATCATCATACCTCACATGCATCATCACATCATATCATCATATTTTCATAAAGTAGGAATTGCATTATATTGAACATACGTACCAGTGAGGCGGGGAAGTCGCGGAACTCCCGTCGTAGCACTCATAGCTCGTAGGCGAGTGGCGCTCCAGTCACGACTGGCAGCCAACGCCGTGCCAGAGGTAAGGATCCCTCATCTCCGGGTTGAGGGTCGGCGCGCCCCATCGGCATGTATAGGTGACTCCACACTTGCATCCATCCATTGCATTAGTAAAGCATTCATATGCATTTAAAAAAAAGAAAAAAAGAAAAGAAAAGGAAAAGAAGAAAAATGCATACCAGAAGAAAAGGTGAGAAGCCACTGACAGTCATCTCTCGACCCGTCCCAGCGGACAGGTCGGCCATTAAGTGGGCCAGAAGTGCGGCACCCCCAGCGTATCTGCCGACGCTCTCCAGGTCCTCGGGATCCCCAAGAATCGACAGTTGATGATGTCACCCTTCGTGCCGAGCAGCAACCTCCCGAGCATCAGGAATAAGAATCTCCTCAAGTCTCGATCTGCTCTCTCTCTCTCTCAGCCGGGTCCTGGCAGTAGGCGGCCCTAGCTCCCCCAATCAGCCTTTACGAGAACTGCTCCAGAGACTCCCTCGACCTCTGTCTAGAATTACCCAACCCCATAGCAATGGTAAGGTCGGTGCGGTAGATGGTCCTACACTCACTCGGTGTCCTTGCTACCGTCTCTAACCCTAGCAGCCTCTGTGTCAGCTCGCTATAGTCGGGTAGGGTGATCCCGCTCACCGCCTCGCCATCTACCCACAGCCCGGTGATCCTAACAACATCCTCTAAACTAGGAACCATGTGACCCCATGGCATCAGAAATGACCGGCTAGTCCTATCCCATCTCTCCCGAAGCACCTGGATCAAGGGTAGGTCAGGCCTCATAGGCTCTATGCTAAGAAAGGGTCCGAACCCCATGGCATCTACCCTATCTCTCTGAAAATCTGGGAGCCCGTAGTAAGCTGCTCGAACCTGGACCCAGAGATACGAGTCCTCATCAATCCCTGCAAACAACAAAAGAACATTTTGACATGAGTTTATATAAGTTTCTTATGTGAATCTTCATCTGGTGTTTCAATTTTCCTTCTGTTTGAATTGACGACCCAACCTCGGTCGTGACTTATTCAATTGACACCCCTGTGGGGGGCGTTATTTCAAAATGTGTTTCTGGTGATTTTATGCGTAATTTGAATTGACGACCAACCCTGGGTCGTTATTTGTTTAACTGACGCCCCTGTGGGGGCGCTGTTTTAGAGGTAACTTTCTGTCCTAAAAAAATATAATTTTGAAAATTTTTAATTGACGACCACCCTGAGGCCGTTGTTTAATGAATTAACACCCCGGTGGGGGGCATTGTTTTCTGGGGTGTTTAAAAAATATAACAGCATGCGAAATAAAAATAAAACAGAAGCATCTATTAAAAATAAAAGAAATGGCATGGAAATTAACAGCATGATAAATAAACATGATATTTTAAAATGACGACACGCAGCAGGACGTGGTTTCATGAATTATCATTTTCAGAAATTAAAAACAATCTAAATTGACGACCTAGGGTGGGTCGTTATTTGAATTGACGGCACCCACTGGGGCGTCATTTACTGTGTCACTGGTTCACCATTTCTTCCTTTCACCGAGGGCTATGAAAAATTGATAGAAAAATAAAAATTAAATGAAATGAGAGGGTTGTGGTTCCTACCTTGCTCCGTTCGGGTGTTAGCAACCCTCCACGGAGGGGTTGCCGTGGCTGCTATGGTGGCCGTGGTGGCCGGGGTTGCCGGACATGGCGTGGCCGAGGGGACGCCGTCGCCACCGTGGGTTCTTCTTGTCCACCTTCTTGACCTTCTTCTTCTCCTTCTTCATCGTCTTCATCATCATCTTCCTCCTCGTCGTTGTCTTCTTCTTCATCATCTCCGTCTTCATCCCCATCGTCTTCGTCGTTGTCTTCTTCCTCATTTTGTTCTTCTCCTCCACCGTGTTCCGCCACCGGAGTTTCTTCGACCGCCGCCGGGATTTCGTCTTCAACCGCCGCGGGAGGAGCCTCTTCCCCGGCGTGCTCATCGTCGCCAAGGTCCACCACCTCAAAGGCGGTGACCCTTTGCCATTTGAGTGCACCGCCTGCCATGGATGCAGAGAGAGTAGAGATGAGACATGGATGATGGAAGTGGCTCGGTTAGGGTTTGGGTGCAGAAGAAGGAAAGTAAACGAAGGAAGGAGAAGAGAAGAGGGAAATAGGGTTTAACGTTCAAAAAGAATTGACGCCCTAATGGCTATCGTCACTCTGTCAATTGACGGGTTCGTTAAAGGCGTGGTTTCATGATTTGACGACATGCTCTCGGTCGTTATTTAGCATTGCATGGGAACTCGTAACTGTCGTCAGACGCATTAATGGGAGATTGATTGATGTGATTGTCGTCATGATTACTGTTTGGAATTGACGACAGCTACCGCAGGCATCGCATATTTAAGGGACGACATGAATGAAGGCGTTATTTTTGAGAAATTGACAAATTATTTTGGAAATAATTTGAGGAATTTAAAGCGATTAACGCCTTAAGTTGGGGCGCCAATTAATAGACGCATGTTTGTGTGAGCGTCAAATATGGTTTTATCTATTTTTAAGGAAATTGATTAAAATAAGTTGACGACATGTGCTAAGGCACTGGTTAGGGAATTGACGCCATGCTTGGAGGCGTGTCTCAGAATAGAGAACCCGAAGCTCAGTTTATCAGACATAATTACATTAAAATGGAAGACAAAAATCATATAACTTGTTGTTTTGGCTCAAATAAGGAAAAATTCTTTCATTTGATGAAAATCATTGCTACATTTGATGAGCCATCATGGGCCTTATCTTCCTAAGTGCTATTACATAAGATTTGCACTTGTCTTCTTCCTCTTCAACATGTTGCTTGGACCTATGAAGTGGTCCAACCTTCTATTGAGCCATTATTGTCTTGACTTCTTCTTGATCCCCACTTGAGCCTAGTTCCCTCCTCTTGAGTGGTGGAAGGTGAGAAGGTTCTTCAAAGGTATGCCGAGGTAGTCCAAGTTATGGAAGGCACCGGTGAGCGTTGTAGAGGATGAAGTCGGTCCTGCCGATTAGTCGTAGCTCGATGCCGGAGGAGAGTCTTGAGCGAAGCTCTTGGGTCTTGAGAAATCTCGGGGTGCAAGTGAAGCCACTCTTTGGCATGGTCTTGAGGTAGTTCCTCCAATCGCTTCTTTTCTTTAGTTTTGGCACTCGATTAGTCACCCTCTCACATAGGCCTAGAGAATCCATCATATACTGGAGGGGGCTCTTAGAAAAGATTTTTGAGGCCGGTTGGGTTTCTTGGCATGGGTCAAACTTTATGTGGAGGTCCACCCAATAAGAAAGAAGTAGCATTGACCCAAAGAGAGGCCATCCCAAGGAAGCCGAGGTAAGTCCATTATATAGGTTGGCTAGCACCGCCGGTCCTATCCTTTTGCCTTCCCATATGCTAGCTATGGTGCTTAAGTGGCATTCCTCTAGGTGGTCTTCTATTGAAGGGAAGAGGAGAGCTCCTACCATGCATACAACAAATCCCTTCATCACCCTCTCCAACAAGTCTTCATCCTCTTGGGCTTTATCCATGTTCTTGTATACCCATGAGGCTAGTTTCAAAAGATTAATTCCTTTGTGAGCTTTGATTTGGTTCACTAAGTTTGGGCTTTGTACAAGGCTAGTAAGCATGTCATGAGCACTTATTGGTTTAGTCAAACTAGCCATCTTTGATTCTTCCCCTTGTTTCATCCTTCTTAAGCCAAGGAGCATCTCTACTTCCTCTAAGAGTATGGTGGTTTCAAAAGTGGGAAAGAGGAAGGTATGAGTGTTTGGGTGCCATAATTCTATTAGTGCTCCTATGGAAGCCCAATCCAGGTGAATATCATTATAATGGGTAGCATGGGTAACAAGGCCTAGTAAGTGCCACCTTGAGAGGAAGGACCTCATATCTAAAGATAATTTGGTGAGGAATAAGGGGAGCCACTTGATTTTTAAGAACCTCCTTGGTCCCGGTACGTTTGGGTAGTCCTGAATAAAATGAAAAAGGAAAGAAGAGAGAAGAGAGAATGCAATCAGAATTTTGAAGTAAAGAGGAAGAATAAAATAAAAGCTTTAACACAAATTAACTTACTTGGCTCGTATTGATTCTTCCGCTAATATGGCTTGCAACTTCAGAGATTCTAGGAAATCCCATCCTAGCCTTCTTTGAAGGTTTCTGTAGCATCCTGTCCATCTTTCCTATTGAGAACAAGCGGTTGCTTCTGCTCTCCTTTCACTGATCTTCAGTTCTCTGTTGAAACTCGGTTGCTACAGCATTCAGTGTTCTGATGCCTTCGGTTGCGAACAGATGCATCCTTTTATAATAATCGAAGCTTTGGCTAGCCGTTAGAATAATCACGATTTGAGTTTGATTCGAATGAGTCGCTGGTAATTTGTTTCCGAGGGGGAAACGGGGCACCGTGTTTATGGTTAATTGACGACATATATCTTAGCGTCATTTATTTGAATAGTGACATTATCAGTGTCGTCGTTTATTTAATGCCTCTATGGAGGACGTCATTTGAAGTCCTATTCCAAATCAAACAGTAAAACTACCTAACGACATCATGAGTGTCGTCATTTACGCTTATAACGCCTCTATGCAGAGTCGTCACTTTTGAGTTGATTTACATTATTATGATTATTCATGAACTTAAGTGCTTTATATCTTGATTAGATCATTTATGTCATGCACTTATGATCATATTTTGAGCTTTATGGAGCTGATGATCTTTGTTGAGCTAATGATTTTTGAGCATAGAGAAGCGCAAGCTATGATTGGATTTCTTCCGCTGGTAACATCATTCCTTCCCTATTTTTTTCCTGTATGCATTTTTACTATATGGTATCTACGCTATTATAGCATATCAAGGACCTTGTGGTTCTGATAAACCTGAAATTTGAGTTCCCCTTCATCAAAAATAGTGATAATTCTCGGAGAGTCTTGATCACACGGATAGGCCGTTGGGTCATTTAAGATTTGGGACGACGGTTCCACTTTCTGAGTTGATGCGTGGATAAACGGGCTTCGACTTAGTATCAGCTTAGAGATCTGGATTCTTGACCAAATCTGGATGGTTTAATAATATTATCATTGATTATTTTCTATTTTAGTTTGTTTTAATTTTTCTTTTAGCCCAGCATGCATCATGTAAGACTTTGAGTTTTAATGATGAAAATCCTCATATTATGCCAATAATGAGGGCCGCTAGCTCTAGATTGAGTTGACATGAGATATTCCATTCAAAATCGAGTACTATATTCTCCTTGAAGCCGCTCAGGCTGGTTCCTTGAAAGCATTCATTTCGCTGGTTCTTTATCTCAATTCACTTTATTTTCTGCAAACCCACCTTGGTTGTAGCACGTCCACATTGGCTGGTAACCGCTCTCCAATGGTGTCTTTCCTTCTGTGCCCTCGCACATGTTTCGTTTATTACATTTGTTACTTCATCTAGCTGATCATTGCTTTCTCGTAATCATCCGACGTTGTTTCATTCAGAATCATGGGAATATTTCCAACACTTAGTGTCAGAGGCGTGTCACATCACACCTTGACATCTACTTATCAGTTCGTTCCTACTTCATTCCGCCTGTTGCACTTTCGATTTATTCCGTGTCACTCCCTTACAAAGCAGACGCCAAGGCGGGGCAGTTGTAGACACGCCAAAATCGATGCCATGTTGAGTAAATCTCATGTCACCATGTGACGTCCAAAAGTAGACTTCAATATTGGCTTAATATGAAGTTTTTCTATTTTTCCCATATTAATTGTAATTTCTTGGCATTTTTCTTTAATAATTGAAATTAACGCCTGGAGGAAGGGCGTCATTTAATTGACGACCTGATGGGGGTCGTGATTTCACAAATAAACGACTATTCAAACAGGCGTTGTTTCCTGGATTTTACGAATCCTAAGAAAATAAAACTCATTGAATTGACGTCCTCTTAAGGGGCGTTGATTATTTAACGCCCATTCAAACAGGCGTCATTTCACAATTTTAAATAAGGAAAGTCCTTTATTTCTATAATTAAATCCAGGAATTAACGACTGTGTGAATGTCGTCATTTTAATTAACGCCCTTCTTAAGGTCGTCATTTTCACTTCCGTCTCCCTTTCGCCTGCTTCTTTCCAGTAGTGATCCTTTCCCCATTATACACCTTGTGTTCGATTGGGAAGAGGGTTCCTTATCGGAGGATTCATTGCCCTGTTTTAATCCTATTGATGCAAGGATTTTTTTTGTGTCCCTGAGGTCACTTGAGTCATTCTGTGGTCACTTGGGTCATTCGACATCATTCCATGGTCATATGAGTTCTGTGGTATTCTTGGTTTTGATAATGGCTAAACACTATTAGTCATTGATATTTCTCACTCTCATGTGATTGACATACGTGATGGTTTGATTATGATAGGTATGCCATTACATGGACAAGAAAGACAGTGGAGTCGGCAAAGTGAAAGCTCGTGGATCGCGCCCAAGCAAGGATGCGAAAACAAGCACAAGTCGACACGCGATATTCGGCTCGTCATCCATATAAGGTCAATGCACAAAGAAGCATAGCCAAGAGAATCCAAGGCCATAAACTCCATTGATATCTTTTAGACTATCAAGGGAGATGCCACCGACATGCACGGGCTGCTAATGGAGTTGAACGACGGAGCTAGAACGGAAATTGGACCGACCCGGGATAAGCCGGGTTCTGCCTAGCTAGCGGTCGACCGCCAGCACAGGGGCGGTCCACCGCCCCAGCCAGCAATTGCCAGCCTGCACGAGTTTTAGTAGCGGTCGACCGCCACGGGGCGCTCCACCGCCCCAGCCAGCAATTGCCAGCCTGCACGAGTTTCAGTAGCGGTCGACTGCCAGCAAGTGGCGGTCGACCGAAAATCCCAGGGGCCATTCGTCTATAGCATTTCACAGTAGCGGTCGACCGCCAGGAGCTGCAGGTCGACCGCCAGCCCCGAGCCTTCAATGTTGACTTTGTTTCCAACTTCGAAAAGGGCCATTCAACATGGATTTGTTTAATCCAAAAGTCACCTAAACACCCACAAATTGTGGATCTGGTCTGAGGCTTGTCTATAGACCATTCAAGGTCTATAAAACCAACACATGAGGGGTTGGAAACCCTATCACTTCAAGGCTTCAAGGGAGATCAAGGGAGCTCATTTTCGAGGTACTGTATCACCTCCGTGAATAGTGTTTCGAGAGGAAGTTCTTCATCCATTCCAAGGCATTCAAGTCAAGATCTGAAGCCATCTCAACCTCCAAGGAAGAAGAAGCAATCAAGGCTATCAAGGGTGATCTAAACTGCATCCAATATTCTTCTTCATCAACTCAAGAAGATCAAAAGAAAGATCAAAGCTCATCCAACACTCTCTCCATCAACTCAAGGTGATTCAAGTTCATATCTCAATCCAGCAACCTCCAAAGAAGAGTAGAAGTAAGAAAGGTTAATAAGGGAGATCAAAGGAAGCTGCAAGGGTGTGTTCAAGGGAGAAGAGTTCGAGTACTGTAGCTGTGAATAGTACTCCGGGAAGAAGTTCTTCATCAAATCTCCAAGTGATTCAAGCTACTTCAAAAGAAGATTCAAGCCCCAGCAATCTCAGACAAGATCCTTCTCCTTGAGCATATTTCATATCTTGATTGAGTGTTTACATAATTGTTCTTGTCCATTTCATTCAAACATTTGGAATTGAGAATCGTCCCTACCGGTGGTTAGTAGGAAGGCAATCGGAGGTTGTCCGATCTGCGTTGTTGACGTCCCTACCAGGTGGTTAGTAGGAAGGCAATCGGTGGTCTTTCCGATTTGTGGTTCAGTGCGTGGCACTAGTGGAGCCTCACCGGATTTGGTGAGGGGTGGATGTAGGACTGGGGATTCAGTCCGAACCACCTTAAAATCTCGTGTGTTGTGGTTTGTTTGTGTGATTGTTTCGTTCTAAATGCATGCTTAGGTTTGAATCGATATATTAGTAATCATCTTGCTAAGCAAAACGTTGTGTCCTTCGTTTAGCTAGTTATATTCCGCTGTAATTTATCTCATCTAGCTATATAGAGGGTTACATTGTAAAAAGAGGGGCAGATCTATTCACCCCTCCCCTCTAGATCCGCTGTCCACTACACAACAAGTGGTATCAGAGCCTAATCTCTCATTATGGGGTCCAACGACCTTGAGGGAAATGGTGGATCAGCATCTAAGGGTTATTTACCTGAAGGACACTCTGTGAACAGATCTCCTTATTTCACTGGATCTAACTATCCTTATTGGAAACATCGCATGCAAGTGTTCATTCGCGCCCAAGACTACGAACTTTGGCGTGTGATCAGCAAAGGTCCGTATGAGCTTACGGATAATGAGGACTTGTCGACCAAAGAACAAATACTACAATCCACCGTCAACTGGAGTGCTAAACATATCATGCAATGCTCACTCCATCCAGTTGAATTCTCAAGAGTAGCCACCTGCGCAACTGCGAAATTGATGTAGGATAAGCTAGAGGTAATCTACGAAGGAACCTCTCAGGTACGAGAAACAAAAGCCAATATTTTAGTTTCTGAATATGAAATGTTCCGCATGAAGCCTGATGAGTCAATTCAAGATATGTATGCTTGCTTAACTGTGCTTACTAATAGTTTAACTGATTTGGAAAGAAATATACAGAGCAAGAACTTGTAAGAAAAATTCTCAGATCATTAACTCCAGCATGGCACACGAAGGCAACCGTTGTTGAAGAATCAAGAGATCTCGCAACCACCAAGGTAGATGAACTCATTGGGTCATTAATGACCTATGAGACCAACCTCAAGAACAAAGAGGCTGAGGCACCTAGGAAGAAGTCCCTAGCTCTTAAAGCTGGACCCAGCCATCAAGATACTTCTGATGAAGGTGAGGATTCGGGAAGTGAGCGAGATGAGGATGACGTAGCCATGGTCACACGTAAGTTCAAGAAATTCCTGAGAAAGGAAGGTAAGAGCTTCATGAGAGGAAGGTCAAAGATAAGAAATGGTTTCAGATCAAATTCTGAAAACTCTAAGAAATCTGACAAAATCATTTGCTATTCTTGCAATAAACTAGGACATTTCAAGAATGATTGTCCCGACAGATTCAGAAAAGTCGACAAATGGAAGGGCAAGAAGAAGAACAAGGCCATGGTGTCCACATGGAGCGACGAAGAGGAAAGTGATGACGGATCTAGCTCCTCGGACAAAGAAAAAGAAGATTTCTGCCTCATGGCCAAAGGTGACGAAGAAATTGAGGTAAATTCTCCATTTGAAGATTATACAATTGATGATTGGGAGGATGCATATATACAACTCATGAAAAATATGAAATGTACAAAAAAGAAAATAAATCATTGAAAAAGAAAATCAATTCTTTTGTGCATGATCATGGCAAGGATGATAAGAATGCTCTACTTGAAACTGAAACTGAAGATCTTAAGAAAATGATTGAGGATTTGGAAGAAAGAAGAAAAGAAATGGCTGACTTGGAAACTGAAAATGAAAACTTGAGAAATGAGATTGATAGCATTAAGCTAAAAATGCAAACCTATGAAAAGAACAGCAAACTGAGTAATAAAAAATATGAAGCTGTAAAACATGTCAACACTCAACTCTTGCAAAACATTAAAAACTTACAAAAAGAATTGAAGGATAAACAACAATCCTTGGAAAATTTTGTGGATGGAAAAGAAAACCTAGATGCTTTGCTAGGTACTAGGATGAATTTCAATAAGGAAGGGTTAGATTTTGAACCAACAAACAAAAGGCCAATTGGGCTAAAAGCAGTCACATTTGTCTCATCTTCAGAAGCCTCCACCTCAAACATAACTCCCACACAAAACCAGCAAAAACAAAAGGAGAAAAGAAAAGAAAAGATTGAAGGGGGAGTCACCAACATTCCCAAAAAGTATGTCCAAAGATCTAAGAAAGGTCGACCTTCCCCGCAGCATAGGTCAACACATTCTTGGCCATTGCATGCTCAATCTTCCAGATATCACCAAAACTGGATTGCACATTCATATAGGCCAACACCCCCATACTTTTGGAGAAATTATGATTCATGTGTTCATCAATCCTATAACTTTCAATCTCCTAGGTGGCAGAACAATCACTCTCAACCCTAAAATAACCAATGACCACAATGGGTTAAGAAGCCAACTTCATCAAACTTTCACAAATTCCAACCAAGAACCTCCAAACAGAAAATGAATGTCAAAGTTGAAAAGAAAAAGCAAATCCCTACTCTAAGCAAACAAAACATGAATGTTAGAAAAGTCTGGATTCCAAAAGAAATGGTTTCATGCTTTGAAAATTTGAAGAGTATGATGGGACCCAAATTTGGTTGGGTTCCAAACACATTTGCTTAATTGCTTGTGCAGGAGTGTCTTGCAGCCATACATAACAGATGGTACCTTGATAGCGGCTGTTCAAGACACATGACCGAAGACAAATTAAAATTTTGTCTCTTGGAGGAAAAGGAAGGAGTACATGTCACATTTGGAGGGAACAACAAAGGAAAAATCATTGGAACAGGTAATGTAGGTAAGAACCTCTCCAACTCTATTGGAAATGTGTTGCTAGTTGAAGGTTTGAAATATAACCTACTAAGCATAAGTCAATTGTGTGATAAAGGTCACAAAGTGTTGTTTGATTCTCATGAATGTAAAATCTTTGAACCAAAATCTGACAAGGTAAAATTTTCTGGTAAGAGAGTCAACAATGTTTACATGATTGACTTAGATGATCCTGCTTATTCAAACCTTTGTCTTGCTGCACCAAAATCTGAAATTACATGGTTATGGCATCGTAGACTAGGACATGCTAGCTACAATGTCTTGCATAAACTCTTGAAGCATTCAATGGTGAAAGGTTTGCCTGAACTATCCTTTAAACAAGAAAATAAATTATGTGATGCATGTGTCCTAGGTAAACAAACTAGAAAATCATTCAAGGGAAGATCTGAAAATACATCATCCAAACCACTCGAGCTAATTCATATGGACCAATTTGGCCCAACCAGAACTGCTAGCTTAAGTGGTAGAAAATATGGATATGTCTTGGTGGATGATTTTTCTAGGTTCACATGGGTTTTCTTTCTCACACACAAAAATGATATTTTTGATGAGTTTCAGGCACTCTACATGAAGATAAAGCAGGACGGTGAGTTTAAAATTTCCAAGATTCAATCTGATCATGGTGGTGAATTTGAAAATGCTGATTTCTATAATCTCTGCAGGGCTGAAGGCATTTCACACCGATTCTCTTCACCAAGAACTCCGGAGCAAAATGGTGTAGTTGAAAGAAGAAACCTGTCACGCCCCGATGCGGAATCTCGGGACGTACAGTTAGGGGCACGCGAGCAAGAGTTTAATATTCCGAACCATTGCAAACCATTGCACAAAAGGTTGGAAAAGGTAAATATCAGAGTTTTATTGATAATAAAATGCTGAGTACATTTGGGTAGACAACTACATTCGAATAGTAATCCAAACTAGAACAACTTCTCACTATTACATAAGGAATACAAACTGACTGAAAAGCTATAAACTAACACTCGTATCACTCTAGTCCATCCCCGACATGGTCATCACCTGGAAAGAGGGGAAAAGTAGGAGTGAGCTAAACACGCTCAGTAGATAACCGTAAGCAGGTATAAGTATTTAACCAATTATTACAATTTACATGAAATGCAGTAAATGAACAAATGTCAACACGATAAAGAACAATATATGATATCGAGAATGTAACACTTTTACCACAAGTAATGATTAAGTAATGAACAAGTATAGCAACTACAAGATAAAGAACTTTGGCCATCATTCAAGTATGTTACACATGTAACCAGGTAATCACGCACGATTCAAGTATCACGAATTGTCATAGACGTAACAAGTCAAGTCAAGTACTCGGGTGCAATGCCTCACCCTGTCATACACATCCCATGGGCTCACTATCGTTTCGGGTGCTCTCCCCAGGACCAGACCGGGCCCTTATGATGCGTTGGCATTTCATTGGATCCATGATCCCCCGTCTAGACATAGTCAATTTATGGCCAATCTAATCAATAGAATTTCTGTCAAGTGTAAGATGAGAGGACGACCCTTGTCTCCTCTGATTCAAGAGTATAACACAACGGAAAACCCAAACTAAGGGTAGTCGTACGGCGAACACCGGGCCGTACTCACACGAGTAACGAGTCACGGAGTCAAGTATGAACGGTTGACAGTAAGCCATTCGAGAAAAGTAAGTGTATAGATTTAATATACGAACCTCTCGGGTCGTATACGGAGATACGGTTCTAGAAAATCCGTATTTAAGTATAACAATAATTCTAATCATAAGATGAGTTGTGTATAAAATAGTTACCGGAATACAATGACCATTTAACCCATTAAAAATAATGGTTGATTCCGGGCTCGAGTATGACCGAAGGTTAATCAAGGATAATCGGTCATTTTAACAAGTTAAAACGATGGCGATCGGGACATTAGAGGATATACGGTATATGCTTATACACCGTATAGGCCTAAGTTGCCCATTTTATACTTTAAGCAATAAAACACCGGTCTAAATCATGCTTTCTATTGTAGACCATGGATAAATTTACCATTTGGTATCATTTCCTTTCATGGTAACAATTTAGAATTTACCGGATAGAGTGTCCGGTGTAATTTTACATCGGCCAAGACTTGCATAAGTCGACCGTCATACTAATCTTGGCTAATATATACTTAATCTTGCCTAATCCTATGTAAACTTGGTTAATCATGCTTAAACATAACTAATTATGCTTTAAACATGACTAATTATGTCTTAAACATGACTAAACATGCTTAAACATAACTAATTATGCTTTAAACATGACTAATTATGTTTTAAACATGACTAAACATGCTTAAATTTGATCTAATCATAGTTAACGATTTATTAATAACACTAACATGTATTTAGTGTGATTACTAAGGTTTAATCATATACTACATGACCTTAATCTTATTCAGGCTTAAAACAGATCAAACGATGGGAAAACAGCAAGTTTTGGACATAAAGGGTATGACCCTAACATGTCTCTTCACAAAACACGGGTTCCTGTACAACAGGAACGAAAAAGGAACAGTGCCGAATAGGATGGGTCGACCCATGATTGCATGGGTTGTAGAGGGGTTATACGTTTTAAAAACTTGAGTTTTGTGTCTAACCAGTGTTTACAATGAAAATAAAAGTGGATTACAATGCCTTTTAAGCTTAAAACATGATTGAACAATTAACAATCATTACAATAACAGAAATTTAATCTCCTGATGATATGTTATTCATGTGGGTTAACAATTGGTTACTTAACAAGGAATACTATCTACGGATGGTATCATGATCACTATAAACACGATGTAAAACATGTAAAAGCATGATAGCTCCTTGTCTAATGATGCTAACAAGTTCATTCTTCTATGCTTAGATTGGTGCCTTGGTTACCTACCGAAATTAACGGAAGAAGGAGAAGGAATAGAAAGAAGCAAAGGAACTCCTGGAGAACGAAGTGATGAATAGTAAGCTTGCAGAGAGTTGCAGAGCTCCCCACGGCCTATTCTCCCAGCAACTTAACTAACGAGGGAAGCCTTAAGGCTCCCTCCCATATATATAGGCTTTTAAAAGCCACGAGTTCCTCATTCGGGTGGGAATGGTCGCACACGTCGCCGCAACGGGATGACCACAGTGTGGACTCCGTGTTTGCCGACTTAAACACGTTCTCACGTGTTTTATTGAGGTAGGAGATTAAGTTAAACCTCCTTAAAGCTTAGGATTAGCTTAAGTGATTAAGGGTGCTTAGCTCATAAATCCCACTAAACGATTTTTAATGAGTTTGACCCAGAAGACAAAATTGCTAATCAAGACGTGATCTTTTAGATTATGATTTTTATGGAATTTTATCACAAGGTTTAATGTTAATCTCCCAATCTTAAGATTAAAATAATAATTTAACCGAATGTTCAACGGTTTAGTCGATAGAGAGAGTTTTTGATTTTTACCGATGAAACTCCAGAAGACAAAGTTGCTAAGAAAAATACTCTCTATCAGATGTGATTTTTGCAGATTTTTCCAAGATAGTTATATTTTTAGGTGAATAGTGTTTTCCGCGTTTTTAAGTCAGGCTTAAATCACTGATTAAGCCATGTAAATGATTTTATTAGGGTCAGGTACAGGAGACCAAAGTGTTTATCATGGTGTTTACTAATTAACTATCATTTTTTAGAATATTTACACGATAGTCAAAAATATTTACTATTTACTATTTACCTCAGTCACTATTCAACATTTACTATTTACGAAATTTAATATTTGTACAGAAACTCGGGGTCTTACAAAACCGAACACTTGTAGAGATGGCAAGAACCATGCTTGCTGAACAGCAACTTTCAAGGAGATTTTGGGCTGAAGCGGTAAACTCGGCATGTTACATTATCAACCGCTCTATGGTAAGGCCACACACCAAAAAGACTCCTTATGAGTTGCTGAAAGGTAAAAAGCCTTCTCTCTCACATATGAAAGTGTTTGGGTCAAAATGTTTCATACACAACAATGACAAAAGAGACTTGGATAAATTCGAGCCCAAGAGCGATGAAGGTATATTCCTTGGATATTCTGATAGATCTAGGGCTTATAGAATTTACAATATCAAAAATCAAACTGTGGAAGAATCACCCCATGTTTCCTTTGATGAATATCATGATTCTAACAATGATAACTCTTACAGGAAAAATGATGAAGATGGAGAATTCCTAAGCATAAAGGACAAGAGTGATCCTCCACAAGAAGAAATAAAAGAAGATGGTGACCTAGCTGAATCAAGCAATGCAAGGGATCAAGCTCCAGGGGAAGGTACCGATTCTACAAATATTAGAATTCTTAAAGATCATCCTTTAGAAAATGTCATTGGTAGCTTGAATGACCCACCTAGAACAAGGTCACATTTTAAAATTGTGGAAGAATTAGATCAACTTGCTCTTGTCTCGCAGCATGAACCCAAAATATTGATGATGCTTTAAAAGATGAAAACTGGATAAATTACATGCAAGAAGAGCTAAACCAGTTTGAGAGAAACAAAGTTTGGCATCTTATTCCTAGACCTTCATCACAATCTGTCATAGGTACTAAATGGGTTTTTAGGAACAAACTAAGTGAGGATGGCAAGATAATAAGAAATAAGGCTAGATTGGTGGCTCAAGGGTATAATCAAGAGTTTGGGGTAGACTTTGATGAATCTTATGCCCCTGTTGCTAGACTCAAAGCCATCAGAATTTTACTTGCCTTTGCATGCTCCCTTAGAATAAAGCTGTATCAAATGGATGTCAAAAGTGCTTTCTTGAATGGCTTGATCAAAGAAGAAGTCTATGTTGAGCAGCCCCCTGGCTTTGAGAATTCTAACAATGCAGATTTTGTATACAAGCTAGACATGGCGCTTTATGGACTTAAGCAAGCACCAAGAGCTTGGTATGAGAGACTAAGCTCGTTCCTCATTGAAAAAGGGTACACACGAGGTAAAGTAGATCAAACACTTTTCACCAAGAAGCAAGGTAAGAACATCTTGATTGTTCAAATTTATATTGATGACATTATGTTTGGTTCCACAAAATCTGAAATGTGTGAGGAATTTACTAACCTCATGACTAGCGAATTTGAGATGTGCCTAATGGGAGAACTTCAATTCTTTCTCGGTTTACAGGTCAACCAAGGAGAAGATGGGTGCTTCATAAATCAATCCAAATACATCAAGGAGCTGCTGAAAAGATTTGACATGGTAAACAGCAAAATCATGACAACTCCTATGAGCACCACAACATCACTGGATTCGGATGAAAATAGTAAATTGGTGGATGCAAAGGTCTATAGAGGTATGATTGGCTCTTTGCTTTATTTGACTGCATCCCGACCAGATATCCAGTTTAGTGTATGTCTTTGTGCTAGATTTCAAGCCAGTCCTAGAGAATCTCATTTGACTGCCGTCAAACGTATCCTTCGATATCTTGCCGGCACTCAAGATTTGGGATTGTGGTATCCGTCATCATGTGATTTATCTCTTATATCTTATTCTGATGCGGATTACGCTGGATGCAAGCTGGATCGTAAGAGTACTAGTGGCTATTGCCAGTTTCTAGGCGGGTGTTTAGTTTCTTGGGCCTCCAAGAAACAACACTCGGTTGCCCTCTCAACCGCGGAGGCAGAATATGTTGCTGCAGAGAGCTGCGGCACCCAAGTGTTGTGGATTAAACACCAACTCTAAGACTACTTGGTGGATCTTGGTTGTGTCCCGATTCTGTGTGATAACACTAGCGCTATCAACCTTGCAAAAAATCCAGTCCAGCACTCTAGGACTAAGCATATTGAGATTAGGCATCACTTCATTAGAGACGAGGTCAGTAAGAAAAATTTTGAACTGCATTTTGTTGATACTCTAAATCAAATTGCTGATATTTTCACCAAGCCCTTGTGTAATGACAGGTTTTCAACACTCAGAAGGGAGCTTGGTCTTTGCCGACCTCAGGCCACTAAAAATTGAAATGATGATCATGTTCAATTAGTTGTGTGTTTTGCACGTTGGTATTCATGCATTGTTTATATGTCAATATGTCTTTTTGCATATGGTGTCGTATTGCATGTAGTTACATAATCAAGTTGAATATATGTTCCCAATGCATTGCATGGTTTGTGTCGCATCATTCTTGCATGGCCATGGTATATCAAATGTTGATGTATGGAAGGACAGGTTATGCTTGTCTCGAAGCACTCAATATGCGTGAGGTTTCACCTCTGCCAAGTAGCATGTGTCAATGTCGCATATAGGCCATATAGTAAGGGGGAGTTGTCCTTGTGCAACATTCATGCATATTCATTCTGTGGCATCTAATAAGTGTACAACCATGCGTTGGGTCATACATTTCATTTCTGAGTGACTAGGCCAACCTCCTTTGCCATTCCACTTGATTGAAAACATAACCCCTTCGCGTATCCATTGCATATCCTTAGGGGGAGTTTTGTTGATTCTCTTAACCTCTTGCAAACTGCACTTCAGTGGCTTACAGTCTGGTTTATGTTCATGAGACAGATGTACATATGGTGTAAGAGCTTTCTATTATATGCCCTAATGATTGTCCATCCAATGAAAATGGTTCAGATTTAATGATTTCCTTGACGTTCTGAAATATCTGTTATGAAATCATCTATGTTCTGTGGTTTTAATAGACCTTAACTAGAGATTGCATATTGTGCTTTGAATGACTATCCTGATATATGAAAATTCAAAGTTCATGACCATCTTGGTGATACACTCAGGCTTAGTATTGTTTTTAAACATCTTGATGAGCTGGAATTCTTGAAAATCATTTTGACAGAGCAATGATATTGTTGCACGGAGAAACATGTCATGTCATCAAAATCAAGTGACAACTGATATGTCATGATGTGCCCATGTTATCTCTGTCGTCATTCTATTTGGACTCTAGGCAGAGCACTGGCATAATTGCTGAGAAATATATCTTCTCATCAAAGAAATGAGATTGGATATGTCATGACGTGACTTTGCTATCTCTGTTCATTCTGAAGCATAACCGTCAGTCTTGCCAAATACCTAGGGATACTGGCGTCTAAACAACGTGTATTCTTACGGCTAGGAGGCATGAACTAGACTTGATTGCTCGTATAAAGTGAGTCATGTGCCTTCAAATACTAGAGATATTAAAAATCAACATATGCTACAATCATTCAATTCCATGCTTCAATCTTGTTTGTTTAGCCTCAATACATGCTTTTGTGTTATTCCCTTTGTCGTTACTGAATATGGATATATAAGACAAGGGACGGTTAAACATTGCCATGATATGCATCTTTGGTTCATTTCTATTACATCTTGGATGTAGCTACTTTTCGAACTCTGTTGATGAATTCAGATTTCATTAGCTTTGAACCATATATGTTGCTCACGGTCTGTTTCAGGTTTGCATATAATGGCTTGCTCTTCACTCCTTTCAGCTCTGGTCTCACAGATATTTCACTTTATTACTCCTTTTTGCTGTTGGCAAAGGGGGAGAATTCTTTGTGTGAGTCCTTTGTCGCGTTAGCTATGTGAGTCCTTTGTCGCGTTCGCTATGCGTTATCGCGTTGTCTTTGGGGGATGTGTGAATGGTATACGGGGAGAGTCAAAGGGGGAGAATCTCCATTGCTCATTTTGTATCTCATATGTGTATGTGATGGGGTTTGCATAATTACATAGCATTCATATCTGCATTCATAATTGCATTCACATGCTATTACTATCATGGATCTTGAGCTGCATATGTTGCATTTGTTATAACTTGTGCCATTTTAGAGATTACTATCACATATTGACTCACAGTGTTGCCATCATCAAAAAGGGGGAGAATGTTGTGTCCCTGAGGTCACTTGAGTCATTCTGTGGTCACTTGGGTCATTCGACATCATTCCATGGTCATATGAGTTCTGTGGTATTCTTGGTTTTGATAATGGCTAAACACTATTAGTCATTGATATTTCCCACTCTCATGTGATTGACATACGTGATGGTTTGATTATAATAGGTATGCCATTACATGGACAAGAAAGACAGTGGAGTCGGCAAAGTGAAAGCTCGTGGATCGCGCCCAAGCAAGGATGCGAAAACAAGCACAAGTCGACACGCGATATTCGGCTCGTCATCCATATAAGGTCAATGCACAAAGAAGCATAGCCAAGAGAATCCAAGGCCATAAACTCCGTTGATATCTTTTAGACTATCAAGGGAGATGCCACCGACATGCACGGGCTGCTAATGGAGTTGAACGACGGAAATTGGACGGACCCGGGATAAGCCGGGTTCTGCCCAGCTGGCGCTCGACCGCCAGCACAGGGGCGGTCGACCGCCCCAGCCAGCAACTGCCAGCCTGCATGAGTTTCAGTAGCGGTCGACCGCCAGCAAGTGGCGATCGACCGGAAATCCCAGGGGCCATTCGTCTACAGCATTTCACAGTAGCGGTCGACCGCGAGGAGCTGCAGGTCGACCGCCAGCCCCGAGCCTTCAATGTTGACTTTGTTTCCAACTTCGAAAAGGGCCATTCAACATGGATTTGTTTAATCCAAAAGTCACCTAAACACCCACAAATTGTGGATCTGGTCTGAGGCTTGTCTATAGACCATTCAAGGTCTATAAAACCAACACATGAGGGGTTGGAAACCCTATCACTTCAAGGCTTCAAGGGAGATCAAGGGAGCTCATTTTCGAGGTACTGTAGCACCTCCGTGAATAGTGTTTCGGGAGGAAGTTCTTCATCCATTCCAAGGCATTCAAGTCTAGATCTGAAGCCATCTCAACCTCCAAGGAAGAAGAAGCAATCAAGGCTATCAAGGGTGATCTAAACTGCATCTAATATTCTTCTTCATCAACTCAAGAAGATCAAAAGGAAGATCAAAGCTCATCCAACACTCTCTCCATTAACTCAAGGTGATTCAAGTTCATATCTCAATCCAGCAACCTCCAAAGAAGAGTAGAAGCAAGAAAGGTTAATAAGGGAGATCAAAGGAAGCTGCAAGGGTGTGTTCAAGGGAGAAGAGTTCGAGTACTGTAGCTGTGAACAGTACTTCGGGAAGAAGTTCTTCATCAAATCTCTAAGTGATTCAAGCTACTTCAAAAGAAGATTCAAGCCCCAGCAATCTCAGACAAGATCATTCTCCTTGAGCATATTTCATATCTTGATTGAGTATTTTCAGAATTATTCTTTTCCATTTCATTCAAACATTTGGAATTGAGAATCGTCCCTACCGGTGGTTAGTAGGAAGGCAATCGGTGGTCTTTCCGATTTGCGGTTCAGTGTGTGGCACTAGTGGAGCCTCACCGAATTTGGTGAGGGGTGGACGTAGGACTGAGGATTCAGTCCGAACCACCTTAAAATCTCGTGTGTTGTGGTTTGTTTGTGTGATTGTTTCATTCTAAATGCATGCTTAAGTTCGAATCGATATATTGGTAATCATCTTGCTAAGCAAAACGTTGTGTCCTTCGTTTAGCTAGTTATATTCCGCTGCAATTTATCTCATCTAGCTATATAGAGGGTTACATTGTGAAAAGAGGGGCAGATCTATTCACCCCTCCCCTCTAGATCCGCTGTCCACTACACAACAATTTTTGGCCTATAAATGCCTTTGGTATCCTCACGCGCGCGAGTTAACAAGGGAGAGCTAAGAAGAACACTATGAGAGCCTTTTTACAGAGAGAGAGAGAGAGTTTCTTTCTTTTTGCAGGTTCCTCTAGCCGGTAGTTCTTCCTCCACAGGCATTCTTCTTCCGGTAGTAACTCTCTCTCCGGTGGGATCTTCTTCCTCCAGGCGGCGTTTCTTCATCCACAACAACCGCTGAAGCTCTTGCTTACCTCCCTTTACTGCTGCACACACAGTAGCAGGGATTACCCTTTAGTCTTTTAGTTTTAGTTTATTCATAGCATCATACGCATTCTTCTCTTCTAGCTCTTTGCGGGAGACGTTATTACCACTATCATATATTGTTCTTGCTTTGCATATCATTCCTAATCCCAACCTTGTTACTCCTCTTAGGGGTTTAAAACCAAAAAACACACAAGGTGTGTTTATGCTTAATTTGATTGATTTCATATTTTTAGAGCATTGATACTACACACTTGGCTAATCCATATCTTTGTTTATTTTGTGTTTTCTTGCAAGGGTAATCAAGCTATAAACCCCCTTCATCGGCCGGCCGGTAGAAGGAGGAAGGAAGAACTCCCAATCTTACCCACTTCATACAAGGTACATGCGATCATCCTTCTTCTTTTGAGGTAACCCCTCTGGCGATCACCCTCCATAGAGCATCTCATGCTCATTCTTTTCCTTCGTATCCCACTCATTTTAGCATAATTATTCATCCTTAATCATTGTTACTTCTCTTTAAAATGTCTATGTGACACGTTCACAAAGCCTGTGGCCACTCTCCTCCCTCTAGCAGACCATTTAGGGGATCGGCGAGATCGGGGCAAGAGTAGCCGCATCTCGGGATCGCAAGGGGAGCCAGCAAACATAGCTTAAGAACATGCGGCACCTCTAGCAGATCATGGCTCCAGCTGGATAGTAGCCATGCAAGTAGAGTGGCAGCAAGCTTGCAGGCGAGCTGAGCTGTGCATGGGAAACCAGCGGCAGCCGCAGGCAATGACAAGGCATGTAGCAGCTTGTGCAGAGACTGAGCTTGCATGGGGAAAGGGTGAGATCTTCTGGCATCAACCGTGGCAGATGGCAGTGGTGTGAAGAGCATGTAGGAGCTCCATGCAGTAATGGGTGCAGGAGCAACATCACCCCATGCTCCTATAAAACCCGTAGTTCCCCCCTCTCTATAGGAACTTCTTCCCCCCCCTCTCTTCTCTGATCTCTTCTTCCCTTCTCCCCTCATCTTTCTTCTTCTACTCTAGCCTCCTCTCCTTTGCACGGGTTTCCCATTCCTCTTTCTCTTCCCTTCCCCTTCTTCTTCCCCTCTCCTCTCTTCCCTCCCTCCTCCCTTCGCAGGTATCCCTCTTCCCCTTCTCCCTTCTCACTTCCTCCTCCCCACGGTAGTCAATAGAGCTTCTCCTC
The DNA here is from genome assembly GCA_022559845.1 of Amorphophallus konjac. Taxonomy (NCBI): domain Eukaryota; kingdom Viridiplantae; phylum Streptophyta; class Magnoliopsida; order Alismatales; family Araceae; genus Amorphophallus; species Amorphophallus konjac. Next base: position 40,679,704 of record CM040122.1, read on the forward strand.
TCCCTCTCTGATCTCTCTCCTTTCTCTTCTCCACTCCACCATCTCCCCCTTCTTTTCTTCCTTCCCTCTCCCTCTTCTCCTTTCTCTTTTTCACCTCTCTCTCCCCCAAGATCCGACGCCCCTGTTTTGAACAGGGGCACTGTTCCTCTTATCCATACTCCAATTCCACGAGTGTTGCTCTTTACTCCCCTCTCGCTGCTCTTTCTCTCTCTCTCCCACACACCATCGGCAATCCCTCCTTCACTTCTCCCTTCCCCTCTCCCTCTCTGCATTCCCTCTCTCTCGGCCTTTCTCTCTTCACCGCATAGCCACTCCTCTCTCGCACATCCTCTTTCACACGTTCCCCTCTCTCCCTTCCCACTGCACACACACTTCACGTAGCTTCAGCCCATCCCTCACCCACACACACATAATCTCACACTGCTCTGGCCTCCTCTCACCACCGGACCTCTCTTCACCTTCAACTGCTCTCATCTCCCTCTTCGCCATTCTCTGCGGCACCGCTGGTCCGCTCTCCCACTCCCTCTCTATCCCCACTGCACACACGTCTACACCACCTCTCTCTTGCTGGCGTCCCTCTCTTGCCTTCCCCACATGCACCTGCACCACACTCTTTCCTTCTTCGTTTCTCACCTCTCCACCTCTCCCTCTCTCCCTCTTTCCCTCTTTAACACACACACACCGCCGTGACCACACCTTCTCACACACACCCGCACCACCGGTCGACCGCACCGCTTCTCCTCTCTTCGAACACACACACGTACATTGCATCTTTACCCACGTCTTCCTCTCCCCGCCACTCTTCACCTCCCTCTCTCCCTCTCTCCCTTTTCCTCTTATCTCTTCCTCTCTTTTCTCCCCCTCTGCAACTCTCCTTCTCTCTATAACTCTCCCTTGCTCACACCCTCACCGGTGGCTCTCTCATCCTCCCCCCTTTCTCTCTTTCTCATCTCTCCTCCTCCACTTTCACACTTCGATCTCCTCACTCCTCCCCCTCCTCTAGCGTTCCTCTCCCCCCCTCCCTCTTTCTGTTTTGTGCGCACTCCTGCATGCAGCATTTTCCTCCCTTCTATAGGCACCGGATGGTTCCCTCTCTCTCCCCATTCCCTCTCTCTTTCTCTCCTTCACATAGCAGCTCTCCCACTCTCCATCGCTTCCCTTCACCTGCAGTATTCACAGGCGCGACCTCCCCATCGCACGACAACTGCCGTGTTGACGCCCTCATCGTGGGGCTTCTTCTCCCTTCCCCCCTCCGGGTCCCCTCTTTGCACTCTCACTCTCATCACTCTCTCTTTATTTCCTACACCTTCCCTCGCCCTCTTCTCTTATACACCACCTTTCTCTCACTCCCTGCACCAGACCTCCCCTCTACACTACTCACCCGTCACCCCATTCTCACCTCTCCCTCTCTCATTCTCCTCTACACTTCTTACACCATCACACACACAGCCCCACACACTCGCCCTGTCTTTGCTCCCTCCATCCTACACTGCTCTCGCTCTCCTTCTCACACCCACTTGAGTCCACCTTGCCCTTCCTATTGCAAACACACACGCACCCCCCTCTCTCCGTCTCACCTTCTCACACACTATATTTCCACTCAAATTTTCTTTGTTTTGTTTATTTACCTTCTCTCCTTCCTCTATTTCTCTCTCTCTATCTCTCCCTATTTCTCTCTAAATCTCTCTCTCTAAGGCTCTCTCACGGCGGCATCTTCTCCTAGGTTGGGCGGCTCTCCAAGGTCCAAGGGCGTGGACGACGGCGTGGACGACGGTGTTTCTCAATGGCTATTTTTTCACCTTACTTCTCTATGCTTAGTTTAGTTAGAGTTTAGTTGGGGTTATAATTTTCTATTTTCTTGTTGTCTTGTAAATGTTTACTTTTTTGAGCAATAAAATTAGTTTAGTGTTATTCTCATTGTCTCCCGTATTTTCTTCTTTCCTCTTTCTATATTTCTCTATCTAAACTCTCTAAATTTCTTTAGGTAGATTTACTTTTATGTAATTTTAAATTCTAACCAAAGAAAAAAGAAAAAAAATCATTCCACAATTTTCTTTTCAAAATACAAAGTTTTCAATCTTAAAATCTAAACCTCTCCGTGGATTCGACCTGGACTTACCACGAAACTACGGTTTTATTTCTTTGCGAGTTTGGAATTTAAGATTGACGACCATTGTGTTTAACGACACACATTTAGGTTCGACCAATTTTTGCCGCCGTTGCTGGGGAGGCTTACGATTGTTGAGTTGAAAATTTGTTTCTCTTATGAATATATTTCTACTAATCTATTTTATTTTCTTATTTTTGCAAAAGAAAGAAGAAAAAAAAGCAAACCAGAAAATAAAAAAAAATCTGTCAGAAAAATTTGTCGCAGAAACCTGAAGCGTAGGTACAGAGAATAGAATTTAGAAATTCGAGAGAAAATATCTGTCGCAGAAAGTCTGAGAAATGTCGCAGAAGGTTTGATCAAAAAATAAAATAAAAATAAAAAAATGGGCAAACAAATCATAAACATTCAGAGGTAAGTTCTCGTTTCTTTCCTTAGTTTTTGAATTGAGTCAAAGAAAAAAAAGAAAAAAAAGGACGAGGGATTGCACTTCAAGTAAGTATCCTAAACCCCTCTCATTTTGTGTCATTTCCTTAGTGTTCTTGCATATTGTGGTTAAATTGGTTCAAAAAAAAACTCTTAACTTGAACTCAATAAAATCTTCATCTCAAGATTAAAAACCACACCATCCAAGTTTTAGGTCATGCATCATTTAAGATAGAATTTAATTTTTGTCAATTACATTTTGGAGATCGTGAGGGACAATGTACATTCTACTTATCATATCAGGAGCATGCATTATTGCATAAGAACCCCTTGTTTTGAAATTGTGGTGAGCATTTTATTTTGAAAATATTTTAAGGGCAACACCCATAATCACATAAGGTGGGGATTTGATCACCCTTCCTTGGCCTACAAACTATATTTCCCTTTCATCTTTGCATGTCCTAAGCCTTAAATAAAATTTAGTAGACATTAACCCTAGGTTCACACTGTGGTTCTTGTGCTATTTGGGCTTACCCTCTCGTGGAAATCGATGTCTAAGGCAAGACGGTCGGATGGCAAATGCCTTAAGCGGGATAGTGGTTCTCTACTTAGGTCCCTACGAAAGTAGGGGGAGTCTCCCACTACCCCACCCCTTACCTGGCCGGTGAAAATATTGAGGGTGAACTTAAGTTGAACTTTAGCCATTTTATGAAACTCCACTTGTAGGTCTAAGTCAAATCTAGGTCGTTAGGTAATTTGTGTGTTAACTTGTTTGTGTTTGCATAAAAATAAAAAAAATAAACAACAAAATAAAAAATTCCCCTCTTCTCTCTCTTCGTCCTAATTAGTGTTAGCCAAAAAAAAATCATTTCCATGGATCGGGTTTTTAATCAAACTATTGGCTTGACCCAAAATCAATTCATTCCAATGGCCCCAAGCTCCTTTACACCACCTACCTTTCAAGGATGATCACATATGGGCCCAACCGACCCATTATGTAGGTAAGTACCCAACCCAATATCCATCTTTCACCCAATCTTACCCGACCTTCAATGAAAGCCCATATCCTTGGTCGACCCAACAAGAGAACTCCACACCCATGGCAGCGCAATATCCTTATCCTTCCCAAAATCAGGACCAATTTGCTCAATCTTATTTAGGGGATCAAATGCCATTCCGTCCCCTTGAACATCCTTCATCATGCCAAAACCTCTCTACACCTTCTTGCACCCCTATCTTTGAGTGGGGAGATCAAAACAATTTCTCTTGAAAAAATCCTCAACATCAAGCTCTATGCCTTCTCGAGCCATATGTTCAAACCCAATTTGATCAAAATCAATATGGAGGGCATGACACAAACTTTCCATCATCTTATTATCCACAAGAAGGCTATCCTCATCTATATAATCATCAACACAACCGTTCTACCCCTCCATACAATGGTCCTAACAATGAAGAAAAACTCAACCAATTGATTCAAATCATCTTGACTAATCAACAAAGCATTGGCTCTCTTCAAACCAAATTGGACCAACTCACAAGAGCCACAGATGAATTGGCGATAGACCAATTGCCTAACCCCATTGATGCAAACCTTGAAGATCAATTCCCCCAGTTTACCCAATACACTTATTCTTGCCAACAACCCATGATTCCTCTGCCAAATGAAACTCTTGACCGAGGTAATGAGAAATTATGGAAGAATTTGCGATAACTAACAAGATGGCTTATTTGATTAAGGAGTCCACACCCATCTATGAGGAGAGCCACAATGAGTCGGTTGAAATCAAGTTGGAGGGTGAATTAAATGATGTGCAAAATGGTGCCATTCAAAATTATGAAATTGAGAGCATCGATGGCCCAATTGAGGAAGAACGTAGAAATGAGGATTGTCTAGCTGAAAATGATGATGACAAAGTAATGGAATATGACCCTCCTCACTTCGAAGAATATCATGAAAGAATCGCATCGGAAGATTTCTCATTTTATCTTATGGTCCCACAATTGGAAAAATTGATTGACATTCTCCCTATGTTAGAACAATGTGAACACTTTGGTATGGAGAGTGTCATCATTAACTCATGTGAGGAGAAGCATAAGGAAGAAGGTAATGTTGATGTTGCAAACATGTTGAATGATAACTCTGATGAGGAAGAGAATGGTGAAGAGCCTTTAAGTGAAAAATCCATCTCTCATTTATATGCCCCAATTGTGGAGAAGATAACTGATAATCTCATTTTGATAGAAGATATTGACAACGGGGCATCACTTGAAGAAATTGAGAACATCACTCCAAACACCAAAGGCCCATTAGAGGAAATGCATGAAGAGGGGGATTGCTTTGTGGATAATAATTTTGTTGATTTAATGAAGATGAATTTTGAATATCCTCCTCCTCTTGAGGAATGTGATGAGGGGGCCTTATTAGAGAATTTCACATTTGATCGGACCTATGATGAAGGGGCCTTGCTGGAAACATTTACATTTAATCTTCCCACCCCATTATTAGAAAATTTGATTGATAATCTTCATTCAATTGATGAGTGCAATGAATGGGCCTTACTAGAGACTTTCACATTGGATCTGACCCCTGAGCCCTACCCCATAAAGTTTGAATCATTGGATGGATTAGATTCTGGGCTCACATCTCCTTCCAATTTGATTCCCCTACAAGCTAAGCCTCTCCAATATGACATTCTAGGACTTGAGGAGGAGATGCCAACTATATTCACCTTTGCTTTAACTCCCCATCAGGAAGATCAATTGATTAGGGCCCTTAATGCTTATGAGGCTATGATTGAGGGGGATATGGCTAATAATGTCAACCTTATTCATGAGCCGCATGTCTCTGACCAAGTTTCTTTGGAGGAAGAAGTCAATAAAGGGGTACTCAGGTGGGTAGATACAGGACAAGGGGACCAATGGATTGATACTGGGCAGAAGTTCCACCCCGATCTTGATACAATAATGGCCATTGATTGTTACATGACTCATAAAGAAGAGAACTAGCTCACACATACTGCTAATGTTAAAATCAATAATGTTCAAGACCAGCATATTTCTGGCCCACATGCACACACATATCATCTTATCTTCAAATGGCATGAATGTTGGAATTTAAACGAAGATAAGATAACATGTTGGGTAATCATGAAATCAACTTGTTTGTTATTGGGCTTCATTGTGTCTGGCTGAATATGTTAAACTTAGCGCCTGTTGGAAGGCAACCCAACATTTCACCTTTTATGTTTCAATAAGTCATTTTCATTTTTTTTTTGTAGGAGTTAGCTGTAGCATCAGGAGATTGTCTAGCGAAAGTCTCGTCTGCTCGCCCCAGGTTGTACCTTTCCTTTCCAAGCATTCATGTGCATTGTTCTTTCACACACTGTCTATATCATCAGAGACGATGCTATTCAAGTTGGGAGGTAAGGGTAATCATTGCAAAAATCTCACGCAACCTGCTACCTTATTTTGTTAAAAAAAAAGAAGAAGAGCCCCAACTGAGTTTTCATGATTCATGCTTTCATAAAAGAGACTCCGGAATGAAAAATACTGTGGAGATGGAAGATGGAATGATTTTTTGTGTCTAGTCATGGGAACTAATTTAGAATCTCCTAAGGTCTCTTAGCATTCAAAAAAAATCACTTGTACGTTAATGAAACAGGAAGGATAGGCCTTCTGTCATTTAGTTTGGTGTCTGATACTCTGCCCTCCCTAGGGAAGAGTTAGATCTGAAAAAAAAATCATGGAAAATGCCCCTGATTTTAGTAACCAGGCCTGCTTCTCATAAGGCAAGAGTTGTGGTTCACGTCAAACGGTGAAGGGATGTGCAGTACCATGTGTCAAAAGAAAAAATGTGAAGGCTACTTGATCAAACCCCTGATCTGGGAGGTAGAGTTGAAAGACACCTAGCTAAAATGGCAATATGGAGGATGCAATTGTCCAAACTGTGGATTTAGATTTCACGAGCATAATGCTATGAGACTTTGGGAGTATTCTAAGAAAGTATGAGACTCATGTTCTAATCCTATGGCTAGTATGCTTTAATAATTTCAAAATCTCAATCTGCAGTCAATACCATGAAAGAGGATCTTGACATGAGGTATGAAACTTTTAAACTCTTGTTGGTCCCTAATTCTTAATTTGTTTGCATTGTTAAAGGACTAGCAATGAGTAAGTTAGGGGTGTGATTAGCGCTCGTTTGTTTATATTTATTCACATCACACACATCATTTTTGAACTTTAACGAAGTTATGCAGTTTTTACTTGATAATCTTGGTCTCTCACAAAATGGAGAATTTTCTGTAATTAATGAGACTTGAGCCCTTTTTTTACTAAAAAAATGGCATAATTAAACGTTACTAAAATCACAACGAACCTCATTATAATTGTTTTCTACAAAGTTGACTTGGTATGAACAAAATGGGAGATTATTGGCTTGTAGTCATTGTTATGATCTTGAGGGACTCAAATTTAATTTTTTTGCATTTTTGCAACTTTGTGAACAGTCACATGAGCCTTTCCCCACGTGTACAGCCGAACTGCATGGGACTTCTCAATTGGCATGGTGGGTAGCAGCAAGCTCTCCCTTCTCCAGCGTGTGTGAAGCCCGTGGCCACTCTCCTCCCTCTGGCAGACCATTTAGGGAACCGGCGAGATCCGGGCAGTAGTAGCCGCATCTCGGGATCACATGGGGAGCCAGCGAACATAGCTTAAGAACAGGCGGCAGCTCCGGCAGGTCACGGCTCCAGCAGGACAGTAGCCATGCAAGTAGAGCGGTAGCAGGCATGCAGGTGGGTTGAGCTGTGCATGGGAAACCAGTGGCAGCCACACACAACGGCAAGGCAGGCAACAGCTAATGCAGAGACTGAGCTTGCATGGGTAAAGGGCGAGATCTTCTGGCAATAGCCATGGCAGATGGCAGTGGTGTGAAGAGCATGTAGGAGCTCCAGGCAGCGATGGGTGCAGGAGCAACAACGCCCCATGCTTCTATAAAACCCGCAGTTCCCCCCTCTCTACTAGAAGTTCTTCCCCCCTCTCTTCTCTGATCTCTTCTTCCCTTTTCCAATCATCTTTCTTCTTCTTCTCTTGCCTTCTCTCCTTCGCATGGGTTTCCCCTTCCTCTTTCTCTTCCCTTCCCCTTCTTCTTCCCCTCTCCTCTCTTCTCTCCCTCCTCCCTTCCCAGGTGTCCCTCTTTCCCTTCTCTCTTCTCACTTCCTCCTCCCCACGGTAGTCAGTAGGGCTTCTCCTCTCCCTCCCTTCCCTCTCTGATCTCTCTCCATTCTCTTCTCCACTCCACCCTCTCCCCCTTCTTTTCTTCTTTTCTTCTTTCCCTCTCCCTCTTCTCCTTTCTCTTTTTCACCTCTCTCCCCCCCCCAAGATCTGACGCCCCTATTTTGAACAGGGGCACCATTCCTCTTATCCGGACTCCCATTCCGCTAGTGTTGCTCTTTACCCCCCTCTCGCTGCTCTTTCTCTCTCTCTCCCACACACCATCGGCAGTCCCTCCTTCACTTCTCCCTTCCCCTCTCCCTCTTTGCATTCCCTCTCTCCCGGCCTCTCTCTTCACCACATAACCACTCCTCTCTCACACAGCCTCTTTCACATGTTCCCCTCTCTCCCTTCCCACTGCACACACACTTCACGTAGCTTCGGCCCGTCCCTCACCCACACACACATACTCTCACACTGCTCCGGCCTCCTCTCACCACCGGACCTTTCTTCACCTTCAACTGCTCTCATCTCCCTCTTCCCGGCTCTTTGCGGCACCGCTGGTCTGGTCTCCCACTCCCTCTCTATCCCCACTGCACACACGCCAGCACCACCTCTCTCTTGCCGGCGTCCCTCTATTGCCTTCCCGACACACACCTGCACCGCACTCTTTCCCTCTTCGTTTCTCACCTCTCCACCTCTCCCTCTTTCTCTCTTTAACTCCCACACACCGCCGCGACCACACCCCGCACCACCGGTCGACCGCACCGCTTCTCCTCTCTTCTCACACACACACACACGTAAATTGCGTCTTTACCCATGTCTTCCTCTCCCTGCCACTCTTCACCTCCCTCTCTCTCTTTTCCTCTTATCTCTTCCTCTCTTTTCTCCCCCTCTGCAACTCTCCTTCTCTCTATAACTCTCCCTTGCTAACACCCTCACCGGCGGCTCTCTCCTCCTCCCCCCTTTCTCCCTTTCTCATCTCTCCTCCTCCACTTTCACACTTCGATCTCCTCACTCCTCCCCCTCCTCTGGCGTTCCTCTCCCCCTCTCCCTCTTTCTGTTTTCTACGCACTCCAGCATGCAGCGTTTTCCTCCCTTCTATAGGCACTGGACGGTTCCCTCTCTCTCCCCATTCCCTCTCTCTTTCTCTCCTTCACATAGAAGCTCTCCCTCTCTCCGTTGCTTCCCTTCACCTGCACTGTTCACAGGCGTGACCTCCCCTTCGCATGACAACCGCCGCGTCGACGCCCTCACCGTGGGGCTTCTTCTCCCTTCCCCCCTCTGTGTCCCCTCTCAGCACTCTCACTCTCATCACCCTCTCTCTCTATTTCCTGCACCTCCCCTCACCCTCTTCTCTTCTGCACCACCTTTCTCTCACTCCCTGCACCAGACCTCCCCTCTACACTGCTCACCCGTCTCCCCGTTCTCACCTCTCCCTCTCCCATTCTCCTCTACACTTCTCACACCATCACACACACATCCTCACACACTCGCCCTACCTTTGCTCCCTCTGTCCCACACTGCTCTTGCTCTCCTTCTCACACTCAGTTAGACTCCACCTTCCCCTTCCTATTGCAAACACACATGCAACCCCTCTCTCCATCGCACCTTCTCACACACTGTATTTCAACTCAATTTTTCTTTATTTTCTTTATTTACCTTCTCTCCTCCCTCTATTTCTCTCTCTCTCTCTCTCTCCCTATTTCTCTTTAAATCTCTCTCTCTAAGGCTCTCTCACGGCGGCGTCTTCTCCTAGGTTGGGTGGCTCTCCAAGGTCCAAGGGCGTGGACGACGGTGTTTCTCGATGGCTATTTCTTCACCTTACTTCTCTATGCTTAGTTTAGTTAGAGTTTAGTTGGGGTTGTAATTTTTTATTTTCTTATTGTCTTGTAAACATTTAATTTTTTCAGCAATAAAATTAGTTTAGTGTTATTCTCATTGTCTCCCGTATTTTCTTCTTTCCTCTTTCTATATTTCTCTATCGAAACCCTCTAAATTTCTTTAGGTAGATTTACTTTTATGTAATTTTAAATTCCAACCAAAGAAAAAGAATCAACCCATAATTTTCTTTTCAAAATACAAAGTTTTCAATCTTAAAATCTAAACCTCTCTGAAGATTCGACCCGGACTTGCCACGAAACTACGGTTTTATTTCTTTGCGAGTTCGGAATTTAAGAGTGACGGCCATTGTGTTTAACGACGCGCATTTAGGTTTGACCATATATCTGAATGGCCACCATGCTGAAGTTCTGCCAGACCGTGTCATCCCAACAGTTCCCACATGCAATGCTTTGCAGGCACTAGGAAGCCGGAAGGCCAATCTAGACAAGGACATCAAGGAGTAGCTGGACCCTAAGCAGCCAAGATTCAAACATGTTTGGGTTCCTAAGAGAACTCGGGGTTTGGCTCTGACCCCACATGATTCAAAGATGACTACTAAAGACCCCAGGAGAGGGGGCAATAAAACCGCACTGAAAGGGGAAGAGGTTGTGACGATGGCCTCTCCACTTACTCACCGAGCTTGTGCTAGGCAAGTTGATACTGTCCGACGTTCGATAAGTTTGAACGGAGCTGCCCTATTGTCACGGCTCTCCTACATGCTGTCAATCCAAGACCAGCTGCTACCTCCTGTCCTCCTTGTAGGGCACAGCCATGAAAAAATGACCCAAGTGGTCAGGGATTACTTCCATGGCTTTGGGAGTTCTTCCCGAGGTCGACGAAGACTGCTCCGCGCTGTCGGTGTCAAAGAAAAATAAGAAGGAATAGAAAGAATAAGGAAGGCGTCGCTCATGCACGTCAACAAATATGAAGACGGCTTGATAGCCGGAAGCTCTGAAGCTCCCCCACAATGGGAAGAGAATAAAAGAATATTGGTATTTGAAAGGTTGGCCTCCCCCGGTCAATCCTGGAGAGGAGCCTGGGGGCAAAGAAAAAGAATGCAAGTCTTCGCTTGCAACATGGCGGGGGTGACCGTTAAATGTGGGGCCCTACCTGATGAGTTAAAAGAATTGGCCGAGCTTGCCAAAAGGCTTGGGCCAGTCACAAAAACAAGCGAGGCTGCAGGCATGATGTCAGAGAGCTCCCTAGCTGCCATAGCACTAGACCCAGCTATCTTAATGATGCTGCAGAATTACCGATAAGAGATTGAAGCTTTGAAAAAGTAGCTAAATGAAAGAGCTAAACAAGCTCCTATCTCTCGGCGACAGGATATGCATGCCGAGTCATCCCGGGGAGCTCCTGGCTCAGTCGATGCTGCACCTCCAACTATTTCTCAAACAACAGGCCATGGCATTGCCTCTTTCCAGCCATACTTGCAGCCACCACTGGCTCAGTGGCACTTCAGCAAAGGCAGCAATTACCACCAATGACACCGCTGGCACCTCAAGCTGCGGCTTTGACCGCTCCTTTCACACAGCAGCCCGCGAATCTCCACCCAGGATCGGCGGACCCGACCGTGATGAATGAACTCACATTGGAACAAATGATTGAAATGAAGCTGGCCGAAAGAGCAGATGGTGATTTCGGCGCTTTTGGTGTATACAAGGTGCCGTATCCACCGCAGTATGCTACAAAGAGGCTCCCGCCTGGCATCAACAAACCGCCCAAGTTTGAAAGGTTCAACGGGCAAGGCTCTCCTAAAGAGCATATCACTTATTATATGACAGTGATGGGCGATCTGTCGACAGATGAAGCCTACCTACTAAGATTCTTCGGGTCGTCGCTGACAGCCCAGCTTTCGAATGGTATTCAAATCTACTGGCTGGCTCTGTAAGCGACTAGGCAGCTATGCAACGGAAGTTCCGAGAGCGGTTCTATGTTGCTGAAAGAGATGTCACACTGGCCGAGCTATACGCCTCCAGGCGGAGACATGATAAGCCAACCCTGGAGTACATCAAAAGATGGCAGAATCTCAGTATGAGATGCAAGTGGTCACCACATCCGGATGATGCAGTTCAAATATGCAAGCAGAACCTGAAGCGGGAGATCCTCGGGAAGATGGTTAGAATTGAAATCCGGTTTTTCGATCGGCTAAACAATGTGGTGGCCGAAATTGAAGCCTTCATCTCTGGCTCACCCTCTGCCCCAGCTGTTGCAAGCCAAAAGGGCAAATTTGTCAACAAATGGCTAGCACCAAAAGAAGTTCACACAACTGACTTCATGGTATTTGACCAACAAAAAGAAAGAGATAAAAGAGTGCCCAACCCTCCTCCCGCCGGGCCGGCTGAACAACAAGAAGGCCCTCCTTTGCGAGCCAAGATGATGAAGCCGTACTCTTTCCCCAAGGAGAGGACTCGAATCCTATTTGAATGGGCCATTCAATACAACAAGGTCACTCACCCAGAACAGAAGAGACCGGGGGATGCCAGAAGAAAGGATGACCCCCGCTTCTGCCCCTATCATCAGATGATTGGGCACCCTATTGAAGACTGCTACGTCGTCAAAGATGCTATTGAAAAGCTGATCAAGAAGGGGGAGCTCCAGATGGACGAGCATAAGGTGGATCCTCCACGCCCTCATGAAATGCCCGATATTAAAAGGGCAGTCAATATGATATCTTCATACCACCGATCACCTGGAATGGTGTCTGAAGCGGAATCCTTTGCACTAATACAAGGAGTTGAAGGAAAATCGAAAGTGTCGCACACACTAGACGACCCGTTGCGGGGACAGATGTCGACCCCAGTGAAGAATAAAAAGAAGAAGTTAAAGAGTAAAAGGAGGGACAGTGTTCTCTCTTGTAATACATTGTCAACCCTACCGATGCGAGCCAAGCTGCCGGAAAAGAACATGAGGAAATATGCCTCCATCGCCCAACGAGGAGGTGCGCTGTTATACCCCTCCTCTTTGTGAGGGTATGGGGGCAGAAATGTCCACCTCTGAAGGGAAGAATGCTTTTGGTGATGGTGATAAGATGCCGTTGGTCCCACCCAAGACTGAGATGGAAGGCACCATTACTGGCTCTTCCCAACCTAACCTTGTTGTGGTGTCGGAACTATACCGAAAGCTACAAGAAGTTAAAGAGCTAAGACGAAAATTGAATAGAATGGGTCTATACCTAGCCATACCCGGGCAGGCTGGGCCCTCATCTGAGACTCTGCAAGATGGCATTGACTAACTCGAAGCCTCACTGCGGCCAGCTATGCCCCAAATAGCATCTGAGAATGCAGGGGGCACCCTCCTTCAACAACCACAGGACATACCTTCAGCGCATCCTTCAGCCTCTCAAGCATGTCAGGGGGTAGCTACAATACCTCATGCAATGCCATCGGCAGACTCGCTTCTACAACCAGCTAGCTCGCACCCGAGTTTGATAGCTCCGACGGCGATGAACGAGCTAAAGGAGGAGCGAACAGCTAGAATGAAGCTAGCTGAGGGAGAAATCACTGAGGTAGAACTGTATAAGACCGAGCAGAAAGATGATTGTTTACACCCATTTTTTGCCGACAAGTTGAGTTATTCCTCTTACCGCTATTTTTGATGCCTCGAGTTGTCCATTACTCGTTGGGCTATTTTCAGGCAACATCTTTGGGCTTATTTTATGGATAGCCTCCCTCCCTGACTAGGTCTGCTTCAATTCAAGGTCTAATGGGCCTTAATTTTGGTTAGTCAAGCATTTTCATGAATTTCAAGTGTCCAACGACATGTACGGTCAACCATTGGCGCACAACTTTGCGCGGTCGCTTATGGGCCGTCCAAATATTTATGGGATATTCTGGTTAACTTTCTGATTTATCACCAACACGTTTTCATACGGCCTTCGATTAACCGTTCAATCTTATGGGCGGGCTAATAGTAGCCGTTCTACCACTAGAGTCCTGAAGCTCGGTTGGTTCTCAGATAATTATCTAATTATCCATTTATCACCGACAAGGATAAAACGGTTGACTCGTGGCCGCTCTTATTCTTGGACGGTCGTTAATTAGCCGTTCATCTGTGAGAGTCCAACGGTGAGGTTTTCGGTTGGTTGGTAGATAAATTGACTTATATTTCTTTTATATTTGAATTTCCACCGACAGGGATAAACGGTTTATATATAGCCACTTAACCTGATGAGTGGTCTATCATATGACCGTATAACTACCCTCATCCTGAAGATTTAAGATATTTTTCTCTCTCTGTTCGTGGATTTATCCCCAACTTCCTCCAACCATTCCTCCACGAATATTGAGTCAATTTTCGTGCCGTTTCTTCTAGTTGAAAGATAATTCAATCATCTTCAACTTTTATTTCATTATCTCGACCTAAAAATGCATAGAAACCCCACGATTCGAGCTAAGACTCTAGGTGCTCTATAAATAGACCCTGAGGCCCAGCTTTGAAAAGAGGGGGGAGAATTTTTTGGTCAACGGTGAAGTCCTACCAAATCTTTGAGTGACCTAGCACCAGATAGGAAGGCCTTCTACGTCCATACAGGCCTCCGGTTCAGGGAGTAGTTGTCCTTTGAGTCATTAGTACATTTAGTTTTATCGTTCTCTCTTGTTTGCATACATCACTTTCTCCACGTTTCCTCCACATTTTTTCCTCATTCTCATTGATGTGACACAACCTAGGACTTACCAAGCAAGCACAATTGGCATTCCAAACGGAATTGTTGTATATCTATCTCAGTGTTTTTGATGATAACAAAACCAAGGACCTTTGGTGGCTCTCTTGTTTGGAATCCTTGACCCAAGTGTTTTTCACACGTTTTCAAGGTCGGATTTTTTCATGCTTTTGTTTAAGGTTTTAGCCTTCCGAATGGGCTTTCTAAGATCTCAAATGAACTTGACATTTCCCATAAACATGCATCCAATTCATGTCTCGATCTTATGGATATGGTTCTCTGGGCTAAACTCTTATTTTTCAGGTTTTTTTGATAGTCCGGTCGACCTCCAGCATGACCCCAGTCGACCTGAAATAACAGAATGCAATTCTCTACAGTCTGTCACAGTGGCGGTCGACCGCCCCTCAAATCCCGGTCGACCGAATTTCCTAGGGACCGGCCACCTACAGGTTTCTCAGTGGCGGTCGACCGCCAGCCCCTGCAGGTCGACCGCCAGCCCCGAGCTGCCAACAATTGTTGACTTTTTATCCTTTCGAGATAAGCCACTCTCATGGGAATTGTTTAATCCCTAAGCTACCAAACTCTCCAGATATTGTGGATCTGGTCTGGGGGATGCCTTGGACCATTCAAGAACCTATATAACATATACAAGAGGGTTTGGAAAACCCTAATGCTCAAGGTGGATCAAGGGGGTTGTCAAGAGGAAGAGAAGGGATTCAGCACTGTAGACGTGAAAAGTGCTCCGAGAGAAAAGTTCTTCATCCTTCTTCATCCAGTCAAGTGAAAATCAGCCCAAGGATTCAAGCTGCATCCAAAGCATACAATCATCCACAAAGGGGGAGCAAAACAAGATTCTTCTCTTATGTTTTAAATTCATTTTATTTTTCTTAAAGCTTCATCTGCAATTCTTGTAATCATTAAACATTTCAGAGTGTGTGTGTGTGGTTGTGTGTTCTTCGTTGGAGTGGTGTGTGTATTAAGGTGTTCTTACACCTTTGTGGGAACCCTCCTTCCCAGTGTGTGAGTGTTGTGTGTGGTTGATCTTGTAACTTCCTACAAGATAGTGTGTGGTTCCTCACTGTCCGTGAGGGGTGGACGTAGGTTGCCGTTGTGGCATCCGAACCACCTTAAAATCACTGTCTCAGTGTGGTTTGTTCCTTTTCCTCTATCCCCCTTCTGTGCAAATCATAAGTGTGCTTTTTAGTTCTGTTTCTATTCTAATTTATCTTGCACAATCCTCTTTCTCCTTATAGATTTTGCCTTGTCTGTTGGCTTCTATTAGTTTTGGTTCTCTTTTTAGCTTCCTATCACATATTTTATAAAAAGGCGAAAAAGTTTGTTTAATTCTACCAACACCCAATTCACCCCCCTCTTGGGTGCCATTTAATCTCGGGACTTCAATTGGTATCAGAGCTAAGGCTCTTCCTTTCACAGATCTAACGATCTAGAGCAAGATCCGATTAAATGGCAAACAATGGTATGATACCCGAGGGTCATTCCATCAACCGTCCTCCGTTTTTTGATGGTTCCAACTACTCCTACTGGAAAAATAGAATGCATGTCTTTCTGAGGGCTCAAGAGTACGAAGTCTGGAGAGTTGTGGACAAGGGTCCTCATAAACTCGGGGCTGATGAAGAAAAATGGACACCCGAGGAAATTAAGAAATGCACTGCTAATTTTAATGCCATGAATATCATGCAATGTGCGATACACCCTAATGAATTCTCTCGTGTTTCTATGTGCAGCTCAGCCAAAGAAATGTGGGACAAGCTGCGACTCATATACGAGGGAACTTCAGAGGTCAAGGAAACCAAGGCAAATCTCCTAGTCACTGACTATGAGCTATTCAAAATGAAGCCTGAAGAAACCATCTCCGAGATGTTTGCAAGGTTATCAGAGATCACAAATGGTCTCAAAAGTCTCGGGAAGGAATACTCAAATTCTGACCTTGTGAGGAAGGTGTTAAGGTCCCTACCGTCAGCTTGGCACACAAAGGCCACGGTTATTGAAGACTCAAAGAACCTGTCAACTCTTACCTTGGATGAACTCATAGGGTCACTCATGACCTATGAGATAAATATAAAGAGAACAGTTGATGAAGACATCAAAAAGAAAAAGGTCATTGGACTGAAAGCTCATCAATCCGATGACGAATTTCAAGAAGGTGAATCAAGTGACGGAAGCAATGAAGAGGAAGAATTGGCGATGATAACTCGCCAAGTGAGAAAATTTCTAAGGAAGAAGAGAAACTTTCAGGAAAATTTCAGAAAGGGGCAAAGAAGGCCCACGCAGACCAAAGGCGAATCGAGCAAGCCAAGTAGCATCATATGCTACGAATGCAAGAAGCCTGGGCACATGAGAGGTGAATGTCCAGATCTAAAGAAGAAATTCAAGAAGGATAACTTCAATAAACCCAAAGCCATGGTCGCCACTTGGAGCGACGAAGAAGATGAACCATCTGATGAAGAGATTCAAGAACTCGTGGAAAGCTTGTGCCTCATGGCACATGAGGATGAATCCACGGAGGTAAATTCTGACCCTGAATTCATTTCCAATGAACAATGTGAATCTGAATATGAACAGTTGTACACTAAATACAAGAAAATCAGATCTGAAAATAAAGCTCTTAAAAAAAACTTGATGATTCATCACGTGAAGATATCTTTGCCAAATTTGAGAAACTAGAACATGAATGGTTTGAGGCTACGGAAGAAAAGGAAAGTCTACTGTAAATAATTTTAGACTGTGATAAAACCAAAAAGGAACTATCATGCAAAATAACTGAAATGGAGGAAGCATGTGAAAGGATCAAAATTGAAGAACAAACTCTGAAATCCACTAATTCAGAACTCGAAAGGAGAAATGGGATTTTGGGTGAAAAAGTTGCTGAACTTCAGTTCACCTTGACTAAGTTTGTTAAGGGGAAACAAAACCTGGATAACCTATTGGGGGTTAAAGTCAACTTCCAAAAGGAAGGCTTGGGGTACACACCTGAAAACAAAAAATCCTTTGAGCATAAGATCACCACATCCTTTATTCATGGAAAAGACGATAATCATGCTTCATGTTCTAATTCTAAACCCCAACATGTTCAGCCTAAACCACACAGATATCAAAGAACTTTTTCACATGCTAATTGCTTTCATTGTGGTAGATTTGGCCATGTGATTTCCAACTATTGGTTTAGCCAAAGCACACCAAACTATCATGTTCCATGGACGAATAGAACACCCGTAAGAAGTTGGACTAACTCCTATGGACCCAAACTGGTTTGGGTATCAAAAATAATTGCATGAGAATTTCTCTTCTTGCAGATATGTCTTGAAGCCAGGGGGAGCAAATGGTACCTGGACAGCGGCTGCTCAAGGCATATGACAGGGGACAAGAAAGTGTTCTCTACACTGCAAGACAAGGATGGAGGGTCAGTAGTCTTTGGAGGTCAAGACAAAGGTAAAATCGTTGGGATTGGCAACATTGGTAAAAATTCTAAAATTCTTATTGAAAATGTGCTTCTAGTTAAAGGTCTAAATCATAACTTGCTAAGCATAAGTCAATTGTGCGATAAGGGCTTTAAAGTTGCTTTTGATGAAACTCACTGCTTTGTCTTGAGCAAATATACAAATGAGATCAAACTTCTTGGAAAAAGGAATAACAATGTCTATACTATTGATATTGATAATGTTTCGTGCGATGATCTCTGCCTGGTTGCGAACAATCATGAAAATGCTTGGTTATGGCACCGAAGGTTGGGTCATGTTAGTTTTGGAGTAATCTCTAAGTTGTCTAGACATGACTTGGTGAATGGACTGCCAAAATTAAAATTTGAGAGTGATGGAATCTGTAAAGCTTGCACAAAAGGCAAGCAAACATGAATTTCTTTCAAAAATAAGACAATTGTTTCATCCGCTAGGCCATTGGAATTACTGCATCTTGATCTTTTTGGTCCTACTAGAACCTCCAGCCTAGGAGGAAAATCCTATGGTTTTGTGATTGTTGATGACTTCTCAAGATTTACATGGGTGCTCTTCTTAGCAAATAAAAATGATGCCGTGACGGAATTTCAAGTTTTCTGCAGGAAAGTTCAGAATGATAAAGGCTATCTCATCACCACCATTCAAAGTGATCACGGTGGAGAATTTGAGAATCATGATTTCAGCAAGTTTTGTGAAGAGCAAGGATACACACACAACTTTTCATCACCACGGACACCTCAACAGAATGGAGTGGTGGAAAGGAAGAACAGAACGTTGATAGATATGGCCCGGACCATGCTTAGTGAGAATTCCCTACCTAAGTATTTTTGGGCTGAAGCGGTGAGTACAGCATGCTATATCATCAACAGGGCAATGGTAAGGCCTATTCTGAAGAAAACTCCACATGAGCTCTACAAGGGTAAGAAACCAAACATCTCCCATCTTAAACCCTTTGGATGCCCCTGCTACATTTTGAACAATGGTAAGTCCAACATGGGTAAGTTTGACGAAAAAAGTGACAAAGGAATTTTTCTAGGTTATGCACTCAATTCTAGAGCTTACCGATTATTCAATAAAAGGACCTTGGTTGTTGAAGAAAGTCCTCATGTTATTTTTGATGAATCCGGATCAAAACTGACAAATCAAACTCCTTCTACCTTGGATGCAGATGAAGATCCTAAGAACTCATCAAATGTCCAAGCCAAGGATGAACCATTCAAGGCAATATCAAGCAAAAGTGAGGAAGATGAGGATCCTACAATTGAGACACTGCAAGAACCACAAGTGCAGCATCTTGACTTGCCCAGTTCTTCCACATTTCTAAAGGATCATCCAGCTGTGAACATCATAGGTAACTTGGAGGATGGGGTAAAAATAAGGTCCTCTCTGAGGCAGGTGGAAGAGGAGGACTTGATGGCTCTACTCTCTCAAGAAGAACCCAAGGACATTCATGAAGTTCTTCAAAATGAATCCTGGATTCAGGCTATGCATGAAGAACTGCATCAGTTTGAAAGAAACGAGCCTCCAGGTTTTGAAGACTCCAAACATCCACAACATGTATACAAGCTCCAAAAGGCCCTGTACGGACTAAAGCAAGCACCAAGGGCGTGGTATGAGCGGCTTACCTCATTTCTGATTGAAAATGGCTTTAAGAGAGATAAGGTTGATCAAATACTCTTCAAGAAGAAATCAGGTAAAGACACTTTAGTAGGTCAAGTGTATGTGGATGACATCATTTTTGGAGCTACCAACAATGCCTTATGCGATGAATTTGCAGAAATTATGCAAGGAGAATTCGAGATGAGTTTAATGGGGGAGCAAAACTTCTTTCTTGGATTGCAGGTGAAGCAAACCACTGAGGGCATTTTTATAAGTCAAGCAAAGTACACGATGGAATTGTTAAAGAAATACGGGATGGCGGAAGTAAAACCTATATCAACTCCCATGGCTACCACCACAAAGCTGGATAAAGATGAAAATGGTAAAACAGTAGATCCTACACTGTTTCGAGGTATGATCGGATCACTACTGTACCTTACAGCATGTCGCCCTGATATTCAATTCAGTGTATGTCTTTGTGCCCACTTTCAGCCATGCCCCAAGGAATCTCATTTATCAACCGTGAAACGCATTTTCAGATATCTCATTGGATCTATAGACTTTGGCTTGTGGTTTCCTATCGGTGGTTCCTTTGATTTAATTGCCTATACCGATGCGGATTATGCTGGGTGCATTGTAGATCGTAAAAGTACAAGTGGATACTATCAGTTTCTCGGTGGTTGCCTAGTCTCATGGGCCTCCAAGAAATAACATTTAGTAGCTCTCTCAACGGCCGAGGCTGAATATGTAGCCGCCGGAAGTTGTGGAGCCTAAGTACTTTGGATCAAAAATCAACTGCTTGACTTAGATGTTGAAATGAAAACTGTTCCAATTCTATGTGATAATACTAGTGCAATTAATTTGTCTAAAAACCCCGTTCAGCACTCCAGGACCAAACATATAGATATTCGTCATCACTTTCTGAGGGATCATGTAGGAAAAGGGGTCTTTGAATTGAACTTCATTGACACACACATTCAACTAGCTGACATTTTCACCAAACCCCTAAACCAGGATCAGTTTAATAAGATAAGAAGAGAACTTGGGATGTGCAAGGGTGAGAGCATACATGCATAGGTTTGCATTTAAAGTATAGGGTTGCATCTGTAAAAAAAATAAATCATGTGCATCAAGGGTAGAAATCATGCATAGTGCATCTTCTTTTTCTTATGTGCTTTTGCTCACCCTGTATGCCTGATTGTAACTACTTATATTCAACCCTTCTTGAATTACTTCTATGGCTAAATATTCCTTGATCACTAACATCTGTGGACTCAGTGTTGCTGGTACTAAAGGTACTTACTAAGGAAAATCAGAACCTCTTCTCAAATATGCATCTTCTTCTCCTTACTTGCCATATCATGTTGGTGCCCCTCTCAGGCGGTCTATTGCCTATCCCTCAAATAAAAAAAAGAAAAAAAGAAAAAAAAAGGGAAAAATTCATTGTTTTTGGGGATTTTGGTCCTGGCGGTCGACCGCCAGGCCCGCTCCGGTCGACCGCCGGCGGCGGACCGGCCCGACTTGAGGGTCAACCGACCCTTCATATATGGGCCTTTTTCTTTCATTTCTCTCTCTCCTTCACTTCCCCTCACTCTCTACCACCAAACCCCAACCCTAGCACTTCTCATCTCCACCATCCAAGCCTCCACAACCCTTCCTCCTCCACCCGCACATTGATTCGGTCGTCCCGGCATCTCTTCAGGACCTCCTCCATACTGTCGGTTGTGCGTTCGTGGAGATCCCTCTCAACTTCCTTTCTGTGGAACGGTTCCTCCAAGCCCTAGAAGTGTCCCTTGTGCTCCATCCACATTCCCGGGGTTGAGATCGATTGCTCAAGGGTTTCCCGGTGGGTCTTTCGAGTTCAGGATGCCGCCAAGACGGAGTTCTCGGCGTTCTACCCAAGGAGAAACTAGCCGTCAACGGCACGTGGCCCCGGCTCCTCCATCTCAGCAAGTTCCTCCTCTGCCTCGAGCACCTTTACCTCCACGGCCTATTATCGACCCTCGCTTGGTTGACTTCGATGAGGTGAATGAGCTCTTCCCGAATTTGTGCGCTCTTTTTGAGGTTCAAGACGGTTGGATGGATTTTGTTACCCGGTACAATAGATACTATCCTCGGTTGGTGCAGCAGTTCTACGGATTTTTAGTTGTGAGGAATGACCAGTTATACACCACGGTTGAAGGTGTGGAGCTTCATATCACTCCGGAGTTATTTCAGCAGGCCCTAGGAGTATCCGCCATGGGTGCAGATAGGGCATACGGTTTTGGTGAAGTTCCAGCAACATTTACTGCTATGACCAACTGTGAGTATGTGCACGGTGTGAGCAATTTGATCAAGCTGAATGCCAATCATTTTCCTCCAATACAACGAGTCTTGCACCACATGTTTACATCATTGATTTATCCCAAAGTGGGCGGTCGGGATGAGGTTATAGAGGTTCAGCGATTTCTATTCTATCATGTTATGAATGGTATTCAACTCAATATGGGTCGGCTCATGACTGATCTGATTGGAACCTGTCGTACCTACCTCCGGCGGTCTCTTCCCTATGCTTCGCAGTTGACCAGAGTCTTTATTCATGCCGGGATTAATGTGGCAAATGAGCAGTTCATCTATGTTCGGTAGGATGATGTGTACAATAAGCATAAAATTTTCATAGATTTTGGCTACTACTTTGGTCCCGACGGCGAGCTTGTGCGGGACATTCCAGTTTATGGGGAAGATGAGATCCGTGAGGAAGATGATGAGCCAGCGCAGCAGCAAGGCGACGGGGATGTCCCCCCTCCAGCTCCAGCTGAGGAGCAGCCTCCTCCCTCGTCCCCGTTTCACCCGGATCTTGAGATGCCTCCTCCACCCCAGTTTCACCATGGGGAATCTTCCACTCAGGGGGCCGGACAGCGCCCTTCGGTGGACTACGAGGCTCTTGACAGGCGGCTTACCGGCTTGGAGACTCGTGTGGATAACCTTGGGGATCGTCTCTCTACCCTTGGAGACAATATGGGCACTGCGTTTGACACCCTATCAGGGCGCTTGGACACCTTCTCTACTGCTTTTGAGACTCTCTCTACTCAGATGGCCACTCTCACCACCCACATGACTTCTCTCCGCGCAGATTTCGCTGAGTCTGGCCAATCCTCTACCCGCTTGCAGCTCTCCCTTATTGGCATGCGGCACCAGGATGCGGCTCATGATGTATCCATTGGTCATATTCTTGATCTTATTCACAGTCATGGCCACCAACTTAGCGACATTAGTCGGCACCTTGGCCTTCCACCTACACCTCCCGCCGATCAGCCCCCTCCTGAAGATGCTCCATGAGGCTTTGTTTTGCTTTCACCTCTAGCATGTTCTCTTTTGATCCAGTGCTGCTTGAGTCCCTCCTTCGTCTATCCCATCCCTTTTTGCTGTTGACAAAGGGGGAGAAGTAGTAGGGCAGGCTTATTATTTACTTATGTATGTCGTTGTGTGGTTGGGTTGCATGATTGCATGTCATGTGAGGGCTGTCCGTAGTGTTAGTCTTTTGCTTAGACTTTGGTTTTAGAGTTGTGCATTCACTGGCACTAATGTACCTTGTAATGAAACTATGATGAATTGAAAGCACTGGTGTTTGAATTCATTTGTTGGCTTTGGTGTCTCATTTCATATTCTTGTTTCCTATCTAGTGATCTGTGCTACATCGTGTTGATTGGTTTGGTTTCATGAATGACATTTCTAGCACAACGTTCAATCTGAATTTTTACAACATAAACCTTGGTGCGTAAGCCTAGCGTTTTGTCATCATCAAAAAGGGGGAGATTATTGTATATCTATCTCAGTGTTTTTGATGATAACAAATTGGTGGCTCTCTTGTTTGGAATCTTGACCCAAGTGTTTTTCACACGTTTTCAAGGCCGGATTTTTTCATGCTTTTGCTTAAGGTTTTAGCCTTCCGAATGGGCTTTCTAAGATCTCAAATGAACTTGACATTTCCCATAAACATGCATCCAATTCATGTCTCGATCTTATGGATATGGTTCTCTGGGCTAAACTCTTATTTTTCAGGTTTTTTTGATAGTTCGGTCAACCTCCAGCATGACCCCGGTCGACCTGAAATAACAGAATGCAATTCTCTACAGTCTGTCACAGTGGCGGTCGACCGCCCCTCAAATCCCGGTCGATCGGATTTCCCAGGGACCGGCCACCTGCAGGTTTCTCAATGGCGGTCGACCTCCAGCCCCTGCAGGTCGACCGCCAGCCCCGAGCTGCCAACAATTGTTGACTTTTTATCCTTTCGAGATAAGCCACTCTCATGGGAATTGTTTAATCCCTAAGCTACCAAACTCTCCAGATATTGTGGAGAGGAGCTGCGAATTTGGGATGGTGGGTGAGAGGGAAGGAGAGATCTATCTCCAAGGTTTGAAAGTTGACTAAATGGGTGATTAATGGGGGCTTTGGGGATGGGAAGGGTTGTATTGGGGAAGGGAAGGGGTGCTTAGGGAGTGGAGAAGTCTCCCTTGGGAGATGAGAGGGTGCTTAGGGAAGGGGATTGGGTAGTTGGTGGTTGGGTGGTGGAGTATGGATTGGTGGAGGGTCTCTTGGGACTAGGGGTGGAGTAATGAGGGTTGGGGGTAGTTGGAATGACCTTAATGGAGGGGGGGAGGAGAGAGAAAGGTGATTGGGAGGGAGGAGAGAGAAAGGGGCGCAGGTTTTAGAGAGAGAAAGTGGAGGAGAGAGAAAATGACTTTCTAGAGAGAGGGGTAGAGAGAGAGGGGGGTAGGGGCTTCTCACCCACTCAATTGGCTTCTCACCAAAAGAAGAAGATTTAAGTTGGACACTAGAGGATTTAAATTTTCATTCCTTCATTGATTTCAAATGGGGAGAATGGGGTCCTATATATAGGCAACCCACATTTTACAAAAAGTCCCTGACTCTTGTAACAATGACAAATAATCAAGGGAAGGGGGGGCACCCTTGGGCCTAGCCCAATGAATTGGGCCCATAAACTAATCTATCAACCTAATGACACTTAATCCTAGGTAAATGACTCATTAACCTAGGTACAAGACTCAAATAAAAAGAAAATTACATAATTATGACTCAAAGAAAATATGAAAATTACATGAATTGACTAAGGAAAATGTGACGGACACATTGGAACCATGCTAGCGAGCAACCGGGGTTTTGAAAATATGAAGGGCGAGGGATGCCCCCATCATACTCCCGGGGTGCGGAGAACTTGACTCCGTCGAGTAAGAGTCCTTCCCTCCTCGGAGGGTGTAGAAGTGATGCCGCCCTCAAGTCTTCCGAAGGAGACCGATCCATCCACCCGACGAGGTAACGCTCATTCACCTTGCTCCTGGTGATAGTGACATGTTCATCCAATATTCGTTCAATGCGCTCACACTGGGCTCTCTTGGCTAGTGATCTCTCCTCACGGGTGGGTGCTCTCTCAACAGGAGGAATAGGCTCAATATTCTCACTGGGTACCACCATGGGCCCCTTATATGGCACTAGGTCGGTTACATTGAATGTGGGACTCATGTCATACTCCTCGGGAAGATCTAACTCATTGGCATTAGTGCCAAGGCGTCTCAGAACCGGGAAGGGACCAGTCCCACGAGACCTCAATTTCGAGATGGCTCCTAGGGAGAGTCTCTCTATCCTCACCATCACAAAGTCACCCACGTGGAATTCTTGGTGACGTCGATGAGAGTCGGCCTGCCTTTTATAAGTATCATTCTTTTCGCTGATGTGCTTGCTGAGGTTTTCATGCAATTTTATGAATGCTGACATTCTAGGGGTGATGGGTGGACCTGGGCAATCAAAAGTAGACCAATCATGCTTTGATGCCAAGAAGACTTTGATAGAATTAGGAGGGCCGGGGCAACCATATGTGGACTTATCATGCAATGCTGTCATGTAGACTTTGGTGGGCCTAGGTGGGCCGGGACACCCGTAGGTGAACCTATCATGCAAAGTGGTGATGAATGTCGGGGGACCCGGACATCCGTAGATGCTTTTGACATGTGTATGACCAATGTTAAATGAGGGAGGGTCAATACACCCGAATATGAATCAATCATGCATCCTACTTGACATGTGGGTGATATGAACGAGTGGACCCGACTTATGAATCATGCCAAGTGGTGTTGTACGCCAAGACTTATGCACTCTTGTGCCAAAGAGGTCTTCTATGTGTGGGCTTTTAGACTTCCATTGGAATGGATCAAAGGGGTCTAGGAAGGTGGATATCATGAAGTGGGGCACTTCCTTGATCCCTAGGAGTATATTGTCCATAGTCATGGCTCCCATGGTGTAACTCGAGTCTAGGAAGGGGTGGGTTTGATCCATCACGGTGGGTTGGAGTAGGGAAAGGTGGGTGGTGGGTAAGGTGGTTGGGCCACATGGGTATCCGAACTCCCATTGGAAGGGGTCAAAGGGATCATGGTAAGGGCTACCTAGAGAGAGGAACTCCATGTCCCCAAGGTCCTCACAAGGTGGTGAGTCATCCTCCTCCCAAGTAGTTGGTCCAAGGTCTCTAGTGGGTTGACCGTTCAAGGTACTTGGGATCTCAAGGGGTGGGGAGTAGACCGGGATGGGTTCTTCCTCCAAGGGGAGAAATAGGAGGATCTCACTAGTACAATGCCCACTTGTGCAAAGGGAGGTGATGGAACCGATGGATGGGTGGACAAAGTTGACGGTGCTAGGCTCTAATAGTCCCATGGCTAGTAGGCCGGTTAAGTGGGTTTGCCAATGTAGGCAATCCACAAGGTCTCCCAAGTCTTCCACAGAGTAGAAGTTTTGATAAGTGACATGGGGAGGTCGGGTGGGAACAATTTGGGATTTATATCCCAATGGTGGTGAGCTAGGGAGGGTGGGACATTGCTTGAGCCATTGGAGTATGGACTCATCTATGGTGAGGGTGCCATGTGTGACAGTGCATGGCCTTTGAGGATCCGGACCATGAGGGGTGGGGGAAGATTGAGGCTCTTCTTCTTTATTGGTGGGAGCTTGGGCTTCCTCTATGGTAATAAGAGGGTCCATATGGGCATAAATCTTCCGAAGTTCATTTCTCATCTCAACCCAAGAGTCGATGGGCTCTTGCCTTCTAACTTCCCTGAACCCTACAATGTTTTGCCATTCATTCCTAGCTTGGCGCCAGAGCAAACTTTTGGCATAGTTGACTTGCATAGACCCGGACAGGGTGAACCTCCCAAAGTGGTGATCTATAGAGCTTTCCCATTCTAGATATAAACTAGGGTGGGATCCATCAAACACAAAGACGTCTATTGGGTCCAAGCGAGACGAGTAGGCTAAGTAGGAAGTGGCCATGATGATCGGGTGATAAATGCAATGGCCCTAGGACAAGACTTAGTAGAGACAAGTCTAGAACTTGCTCTGATACCAATTGATGTGACACAACCTAGGACTTACCAAGCATGCACAATTGGCATTCCAAACGGACCGATAACGGCGACCACTCACCCGATGCTCACCATGACCCGGGGTAACTTGGCAATGCCAAGTGGAGGATGTGAGGGCTGGACCCTTGCTGGTAGAGGGCCAGCAAGGCCAAGGAATGTTCTCCCAAGGGTATGGCTGCCCAATTCAAGGGAGCCGACGTTGTGCCAAGGGCACGGGTACACTCCTCTCACCACGGTGATCGCTTGAAGCAAAGGAACTTAAGGATCGAGCTCTCACTCTCATGGCCAGCGAAACTATGAACTAATATTGAAAGAACAAGCATAAAATTAGAGCTATGTTGGAGCACTTACTCGACCGGTTTGAAGAAACCGGTCCCGCTCGGAGATGAGGGCGAGCGAGGAAGCGTGGGTTCCCCACACGCCGCGCCGGAGAAGCTTGACATGTTTAAGTGTTACAACACTACACCTCCCGCAGGAGGGGGATCTTGGGGTGGGGAAAAATTGTTATTACATCCAAAACTACCTCCACATAGGGAGGGCCCTTCAGCCGGCCAAGCGGGGTGGGGCGAAATCGAGCTAGAAGCAAACAAGGGAGTCGATGCCGATTCTGTCTGCTTCATGCGCTTCAGGACAGACAGTTGGATAACTTGACGCTGCGACCACTCCCGATTTTTTTTTGATGACGAAACCAGTTGGAATTTCTTCATAGCTGGATCGGTATGACGGCTAAATTTTATTGATTTCTCTGGTCACAGGTGCTGGTCGGGGTAGAAGCTCGAACATGGTGGCAGGTCTTCAGTTCTGACTGCTTCAGGTTCACAACAGCAGAAAGAAGCAGTTGACACAAGCGCTCCAGAGCTCAGAATCAGGCACCGCTAGAGTCGTTGGAACTGTCGGTGAGTCCTCTTCGAAGAGAGACCAACGGGGATGCCAAACATAATCGGAGTAGACCAATAGAGCTCGAACAATGAGGTGGGGTCGGAGCAGACTGTCAGGAAGCAGAACCGCACACCCGGAGGAAGAAAATGAGAACTCTTGATTCCGGGCGCAAAACAGAGCTCCGCTTCTTGATTCTAGAAGTAGACTTGTCGAAGAAACTCCCGGCCAAGCCTCGCCTCTAGATCTTCAAGAGAGTGGTCGTGGTAGCTTCAGGAGTCAGTTTCAGGTTGCTCTTCAGGGAGGAAGTGCGCAGTCGGAGAAGATCGACTGCTCAGGACGGCCCCGAACTCAGAATGGGATAAGACCACCGCCGTTGCGAAGAGGACGGAGATACGCTTTCAACGGTACCTCTTGGGACTCCAGGGACACTAGGATGAAGTCGGAGCCGGCTCTGCAAGTTGCTGGTACTCTGCTACCTGCGAACTGAGAACAGCAGGTCGAAGATGATGGGGGGAAATGGGGTATATGGGAGAAGAAATGGGGGTGGATGAGTGTGGGGAGAACCCTGGCTGTGAGGGGGTCTGAGAGGGGGTGTTCCAAGATGTGGGAAGGGGAGAATGGGGGCTAGAATGGGTTGTTTACAGTGGGTGAGAGAGGAGCTGCGAATTTGGGATGGTGGGTGAGAGGGAACGAGAGATCTATCTCCAAGGTTTGAAAGTGGACTAAAGGGGTGATTAATGGGGGCTTTGGGGATGGGAAGGGTTGTATTGGGGAAGGGAAGGGGTGCTTAAGGAGTGGAGAAGTCTCCCTTGGGAGATGAGAGGGTGCTTAGGGAAGGGGATTGGGTAGTTGGTGGTTGGGTGGTGGAGTATGGATTGGTGGAGGGTCTCTTGGGACTAGGGGTGGAGTAATGAGGGTTGGGGGTAGTTGGAATGACCTTAATGGAGGGGGGGAGGAGAGAGAAAGGTGGTTGGGAGGGGAGGAGAGAGAAAGGGGCGCATATTTTAGTGAGAGAAAGTGGGAGGAGAGAGAAAATGACTTTCTAGAGAGAGGGGGGTAGGGGCTTCTCACCCACTCAATTGGCTTCTCACCAAAAGAAGAAGATTTAAGTTGGACACTAGAGGATTCAAATTTTCATTCCTTCATTGATTTCAAATGGGGAGAATGGGGTCCTATATATAGGCAACCCATATTTTACAAAAAGTCCCTGACTCTTGCAACAATGACAAATAACCAAGGGAAGCGGGGGCACCCTTGGGCCTAGCCCAATGAATTGGGCCCATAAACTAATCTATCAACCTAATGACACTTAATCCTAGGTAAATGACTCATTAACCTAGGTACAAGACTCAAATAAAAAGAAAATTACATAATTATGACTCAAAGAAAATATGAAAATTACATGAATTGACTAAGGAAAATGTGACGGACACATTGGAACCATGCTAGCGAGCAACCGGGGTTTTGAAAATATGAAGGGCGAGAGATGCCCCCATCACTCATGCATCATTCACACATCCTCCTATGCTTTTTGACGCCCCCAGGGGTTTAAAAATCCCCAGGTATCCCCCATTTCATTTAGACATGTTTATTTCCGTCCGATTGAGCATTTACTACACTTTCTAGTTCTAACTTGGGTTTTCCTTTGTGTTCTACACGTGGTTTTGCAGGTCAGCAACACACTAACGCGAGGCCCATCCTTGCCGACCTACCGGAAAGGGTGTAGGTTGGACCTTTGCAACTCACGGCGTGGTAGTCTTAGGCGGTTCCAAACTGGCCGTTCACGAAGACGAGCGGTGGCTTCTGGACTGTTCTTTTTTGTCCTGCGGTTGTGTTGGAGCCGTTCATCTATCAGTCGTTCTTCATCCCGCGTTCCTCTTCAGCCCCTGCAGACGGTTTGCCGTACGACTGCTCATCTCTACAAGCGGTTCCTCCTGAGCCGCCCATATTCGCAGGGCTGGTCCTAAGGTGAGTACCTCCCCCTCTTTCCAAGGTACGGTGTGTTCATCACGTTCGGCATCTTGGTGGCGATCACACAGGTTTACACACTTCTATTCCCTCCTGCTTCTAAGCCATTTAGCCTCCTCATTGATTTAGTGGAAGGGGGTAGGAGAGATATTTCTTCAATCCATTGAAAGAAGGAAAACATGTCAACACCCTCCTTTTTTTGGCGATCACGGTGGGACGCCTAATGCCCATCATGTTAGTGTTTGCTGACCCCCCTATTTGGTGTTGGTTAGTCTCATTTGTGTTGAGTTGCCACAGGTTGTTTGTTGGATCTGAGTTTAAGTGTTTCTGGTAGTTGTGCGGTTCTGTGAGAGCCGTCTGGGACTTAGTGCGGCCGAGGATCATCTGTGTTTCGTTGCTTCCAGCCCCGTTCGTTCTGTGAGCCTGCTGCCTTCTGCGGTCAACTACCGCCCGCGCTTCTCTCCTGCGATCGCATATTGGCCGCCCATCTTCCTGGCACAGGGAAGCCTACCTATCTGCGCTGTCGGTTTTGCTGACAGCCTACGGTTTGTGTAGGACCGTTCCATAGTTCCTGTGCTCTGTTTCAGGCCGTTTATCCAGGTACGTTTCCAGCCATTTCAATTTTTTTAGTTTATTTTAGCGTCGCTGAAGGTCTGTTCTTTTGTCATTACCCTTGCTGTTGAACGGTTCACCTAGAACCGTCTACCTCCCTGAACGGTTTCCTATAGACCGTCTGTCTTTCCCACAGGGCATCCGAGCCTTACTTTATCATGTTATATCATTTTCATATCGTTCGGCGCCATCCGTGATCTCCCCTTTGTTGTCCATATGAGTGCATGATTGATATTTGTTTCATCTATATTTGCTTGATCATTGCTTGCTAGATCTAGGCAAGAATCTTGCATGCACTCTGGTGCACATAGGATCATACACACTCTCATTAGTAGTTGCATTCCTACCGAGGTAGGGTTTCCTCGTCTTCATACTCCTTGGAGCCGACTAGGGGACCCTGCTGAGGACCTCCGTAAGCCCCCGTGAGCCGTGGATTCCCACATGGACGCCGGGCTGGTTGTACTGTATCACCCCCCAGTCTAGGGTTTGCATCAGAGAGAGAGAGAGTCATCTAGTGTCAGCCAGTTGCCCATTCCCTACCTTGGCTAGATACCTTATGGTGGAGTGAACTTAAATCTTAATTAATTCACTAAGATCCAAGAAGGGAGAATTTATAAAATCCTGCGTGCATCATTTGAAACTTGGTTGCATTGATTGGTTGATTCTCATCTCAGCTCTCCCCTCTGTCGTTGCATTTGATTTGAGTTGTTTGTCTTAGATCCCTACTTAGGACTGTTTTACTTACTCCTCCCCTATTGTCATCAGTGTATGTGGAGCTGTCTCACACCCTCAGGATTGTCTCCTAAGGGTGGTTCGCCTTCCCATTCTTATTTCAATCCCTTGTTCGATTCATCGCCAGTTATGTCGTCTTACAACTTCTCCCATCCCCCTAGGGATTCTCTCTCAAGGACTTCTGGAGGACCCACCTAGGGTCGCTCATGTGCAAGGGGGAGAGGGGACTGCCCCTCCTCTCCCGACTATTGTTGCTGAGGGTGCTCAACCCTCTTTCTCAAATCCATCCACTCGCGGCTCGGCCAATCAGGATCTCCAGATGATGGCCCAACTGGATCTTACTCAACTCCACCTGCTGAAGCATGCCTTGCAAGGGGAAGATGTCACGCCCTCAGTACCTTCTTCTGGCACGACTGCTGCCGTCACTTCCACACCCCCGATTGTTGGATTAGGGGCCACCTCTGCAGCCCCCATCGATCTTACTCCCATCCTTCCTCAGGCTCTTCGATTCTCCACCTTGGAAGTGGGCCAGGCTTCTACCTCGGCCCATCAGTCGCTTGATAAGGGGAAGACCCAGATCCCCTCCATTTCTTATGCTGATCCTTACACCACGTTCCCTCCAACATCGCAGGCCCTCGTGGCCCCAGCTGATTCCGTCCGTCTGCAATCAGAGGCCGCCCAGTTGGCTCATGCAGATATGGGCCCTTCCCTGGCCCATTATCCATCTTATGTGCTGCTCCCTTAGTCAGTCTATCCTTCGGCTCCCTACTCCGGTTCGATCCTTCCTGCTGTATCTTCTCATTCCCGGGAACGGGAACTTCTTGACAAATGGGCTGCCATGCAGCAGCAGATTGACCTCCTCCACAAGCGGGTCGGCCCGCAATCACTAGCTAATGTCCCCATTCCTAACTTCAGGGACATTCGTTTTCCTCCTCAGTCCGAGCTCCCCGTGTATCAAAAGTATGACGGGAATGGCAACCTGTTCATTCATGTCAGGGAGTTTCTCTACGAATCGGCGTAGTTTCAGTATGAAGACTGCCTGATGGCGTACTTGTTTCACTGATCCTTGGATGGGGTCATCCTGGAGTGGTTCTACACGTTGCCTCCAGAGGAGGCCGAAAGTTTCAAGACCGTCAAGGAGAAGTTCATTCAGAGATTCCAGGATCGGGTCGGTCCCGAATATTCTTTCACCGACCTGGTAGCAGAAAAAATGAAGCCGGATGAAGACGTTGCTGTATATGCAGATAGATGGAGGCAGATGGCGTCGCGTGTGCCTGGGAAAATCCCAGAGGAAGAAAAAGTAAAATTATTGATTTCTAATGCTACTCCGACATTCCAGAATATTTTGGCAATGAACGACATATCCAACATACACCAGTTGTACAGTCGGCCCGATTTATCCAGACCCAATTTAAAGACTCCCCCATCCATTCATTGTTCGAAGCCCAGAGTCCAAAACAACCCAAAAATCCCAGGCCCCAGTTACCGAGGGAGTACAAGTCAACGAGCAGGTCCAGGCTATTCAATTCCCCAATCAGCCTGCTCCATCCCGTTTCCAGCAACCTCCACGCAACCCCCAGTTCTCCGCTCCGCAAGCTCTCCGACCCACCTTCCAAGCTTCCCAGCATCCACAACAACCGCCACCACCTCAACAGCCTCAACAGCCACCCCTGTACCACAACGTTCCACCTCTCGCTGGCTATGGGCCTGCTCGGCCGGCACCCAAGAGGGCCAACTATTCACCACTTCTGGAAACCCTCCCCGACATTTTTTTAGCTTTAATGTACAATGGGGACATCTAATTACCTCCGGAGCGTCAGAATTGGAATCCGGCGGCCGATCAGTCCAGGTATTATATATACCATCGGCAGCCCGGGCACACGATAGAGAGATGCTACCAATTCAGGGATCTGGTGTATGATCTGCATGAGGGCCAGAGGATTGATTGGGCCCAAATGCACAAGATAATTGAAGATATAAAAGAGTTGTGAAGACAAGCCAGGCCGCAGCAGGCGGCGACCCAGCAGCAGTAGTTCCAGTAACCCCTCCAATAACAACAACAACCACCGCAGCAGCAGCAACAATAGTAAGACCTTGGGATTCATCAGAATCCCATGCCAGTACATCCGCCCGCTCCTCAGCAGCAACAACAACAACAACCGCCGGCACCGGCTCAAGTGAATGCAGTCCACCGCCTAGCTCCCAATGCTGGGTGGTCCTTTGATGATGAGACCCCCGCCCACCTTTTGGCCTTCCACCATACCGATTCCCATGCGCCCTCTGTTCCCTCCATTCTCCGACCCATCACCTTCACTACCGCTCCGCCCACTATCCCTTCCCGACCACCTTTTTCACCCGCCACGTTCCCTACCATGCCGCCAGTCCTACCGTCATCACCCGCCATACCCTCCATCATCACCCCTCCACTTAACCCTTCACCCGTTACCCCTCCACCAGGGCCCGCCAGGCCAACCCCCGTCATCCTCACTCCCATTTCTATCCCTTCCACCTACCCCACTGGGCCAAGCGGCGGCCCATCTATAGCCGTACCAGCACGACAATGCACCCTTCGAAGCGGGCGTCCATTTCCTAGAGTTTACCCTTCCTCTAGTGCGTCTGCACCCAACCCCCAGGTTCCCTTCTCTACAACCGAAGCAGAAGAAGTAGACCCCGTGCCAGGGACGAAGTATGACCTGTTATAGCACTTGGATCGGATGCCGGCCAAGATATCAGTTTTGGAGTTGATCAAGAGATCCACACTACACCAGGACGCCCCCCGGGCTTTTCTACAGAAGGTTATGGTTAGCGAGGATGTGGCAGTAGACAGTTTACCCTCAGTGTTGGCGACTATTACCACGGGGCCTTCCATTTCATTCTCCGAGTCAGAATTAGCACCTCCAGAGGCACGGCAGATGCCACTCTGCATTACCATTTCTTTAAACAAAGTGGCCGTTGAGTCTGCCCTAGTGGACACGGGAGCATCGATAAATGTGTGTCCATTGAGTACACTGTGTGCCTGCAATATATTCGAAGACGTGCTTAGGCCAACACCGACCACAATTGCAGCATATGACAACTCCAGACGAGCACGCCACGAGGTCGTGACAGTCCAGGCCGAGCTAGGGCCTTTGGTGATGGATGTGGAAATCTACATGTTGGACATCGACCCAATGTTCAAAGCCATTCCGGGTCATCCATGGATAGACAATCTAAATGATGTGCCTTCAACTACTCACCAATGCCTGAAGTTCCCATTCCAAGGCCGGGTGGTTAAGGTGAAAAGTATCTCCACAGTCCAGTCAGTAGATGCGATTACAGACAAGATCCTCCCCACTCTGTGGCCGAGTAACAGGCCAGTTCTTTCAGTGATGGACTTAAATTATTCATGGGCATATGCGTCACGCAAGCCCGCCACTGCGCCAATAAACGTGAAGATTAAGTCCAAGATTAGAGATTCAAAAGGGTGGCATATGATTCTGAAGTTAGGCTATCAGCCGGGCCTGGGCCTCGGCGCGTAATTGTAGGGGCGGACTAAGCCGTCCCTAAAGGCAGAAAGATGGGCCGCAGAGGCCTTGGTTATCGGGAGTCAGCATTGTCTATACTGGGAGACTCCGGGCCACTGACGTGGGATTACCGTCAACATTTTGTAAAAGGCCCGTTGCAGCTCGGCACTTTGAAGAAGCCGCCGCCATGTGCTGATATAAAGATCGATGCCGTTTGCGATGTTGCTGACCCACCGATGCCACTAACGGGCTGGTGGGTGACATGGAAAATTTCTGTAGTTGTTTTGAGTAGCTGTTCAGTGAAGGAGAAGCTTGCCCGGAGAAGATGGAGATGCAGTTGGTGAAGCATTCTCTGACCCAGTTAGTTCACTGGAAGCCGCGAGAAGCGGGGAGCTTCATCACTACCTTTTCTTTATCCCCGTCCCGCCTGGCCTCCATGTTTCAGAAATTGGGGTTTGTTCCCCGTTTCCCTCCAATGTTGGTCGACCCGTACTTCACGGAGAGACCACCCGAAATTCTGTTTGTGCCATGTGAATGTGGGCGCTGCCCACCCATTGACTTATCAACCCTTTTTACTCCTCCCTCCCCCACTGCCCAACTCCACGAAATGTGGTTTTCATCTTCCGACCCATTCTTCAATTGCACCTTCCCTGAGCTGTTTCCCATGCAACTCCCTCCTCCTCCTCCTCCGTCTTCTTCCTCCTCTTGCCTTATGATCACCTCCAACCTCCAAAAAAACCCGCCAATTTTAAAACGGAGGTGTCAATGGAGGATTATGCTATTTTCTGTCCATCCTCTTCCAAGGGGCATGAGACCCCTGTTCCTTTTCCAGTAGATTTCCTATCTCCCAGGTTAGATGTACAGTCTGCAGAGTCTCCTAGGTTAGTTGAGTTAGTTAGGGTAGAGTCTAGATCGAGTCTAGTCAGCCCATCCACGTCTGCGGTGCACCCTGTGATGCGTCATCCCAAATCCGTTCCAGATAGGTTTCTGCAATACTTAGCTCAGAGATGCCATGCCCTTCTTAAGTGCCCTGAGTTTGTAGGGACCGCCATTATTTTAGAAGATGATGAGGAAGTAGAAGGGGCGCGGAGCAATGACGGATTAGGAGTATATGAAATCATTGATGAGAAGGACCCAGCCAATGATGAGGAAAGCGATGTGGATGACACTGCTGATTTGTACGCACAAGGTTTGAAGAGGTTTGATGAACCGTCCTCGGCAGTGGATGAACCCACTAAAGAAGTTAATCTTGGAATATAATAGGACCCCAGGCCCATAATTATTTCTGCTAATCTCCCTCCTCAGGTTGAAGAAGAGCTGGTCAAGATTTTGAGGGAGTACGGCGACTCTTTTGCCTGGTCCTACGAGGACATGCCGGGTCTTGACCCCACGTTGGTTGAACATCGACTGATTCTTAAACCAAGGGTAACACCCGTTAAACAAAAAGCAAGAAGATTCCACCCGCAAATGGCCTTAAGGATAAAAGAAGAAGTCGACAAATTGCACAAGGCCAGGTTTATTAGAGTTGTTTTATATCCACAATGGGTGGCGAACATAGTCCCCGTAATGAAGAAAGATGGAAAAATTTGGATTTGTATGGATTTCAAGGACTTAAATAAGGCATGTCTGAAAGATGATTTCTCGCTTCTTCACATCGACGTGTTGGTAGATAACACGGCTGGGTATGAGGCCCTCTTATTCATGGATGGATATTCTGGTTATAATCAAATTCGTCTTGCTCCTGAGGATCAAGAGAAAACCTCTTTCACCACGCCCTGGGGCACATACTGTTACGTTGTTATGCCATTTGGATTGAAGAATGCAGGTGCCACATATCAGCAGGCGATGATGGCAATTTTCCATGACATGATGCATGTGTATTTAGAAGCTTACGTGGATGATATTCTGGTAAAGTCGAGGTCCAAGGAAGAGCACCCCGCCATTTTAGCCAAGGTGTTGCAAAGGACTAGGGAGTACAAATTGAAAATGAATCCAAAGAAATGTGTGTTTGGAGTCGCATCAGGGAAATTGCTGGGGTTTATAGTTAGCAAACGGGGGATCCAGATTGATCATAATAAAGCTAAGGCCGTTATGGAAATGCCGCCGCCTAAGAACATCACGGAACTTATAGGTTTGATTGGGCGTTTATAATTCATTAGGAGATTTATATCTCAACATTCGCAAAGGTGCCGCCCATTCTATGAATTGTTAAAGGCGGGAGCTAAATTTGAACGGAATGAGCAATATCAGAAGGCCTATGATGATCTTAAAGTTTATCTTTCTAATCCCCCGGTTCTACAACCACTCGTCCCAGGGAAACCCCTGATCCTATACATTTCTGTCATTGAGGATTCCCTAGGAGCTATTCTGGCTCAGGTGGATGATGAAGAAGGGAATGGGCAGCATACTACCTTTTGAGGTTGTTTAATCTTGCTGAATCCAAGTATACTACCATGGAGAAGACCTGTGCACCGCTAGTGTGGGTAGCTCAGAAACTCAAACACTATTTTTTTGCCCATGAGGTTAAACTAATCTCTAGAATGGACCCCATTCGTTACCTGTTAGAAAAACCTGTCCTTTCTAGCCGATTAGCTCGCTGGCAGATCTTTCTTTCCCAGTTCGATATCACCTTCATTGTCCAGAAAGTGATCAAGGGATATGCCATTACTGAACATCTTTCCCATTCTCCTATCCCTCGCACCGACTCGATCCAGGACGAATTTCCTGATGAACACTTGGCTGTAATCACTCACCTTCCTTTTTGGTCTCTTCACTTCGACGGTGCTCTTAATTCTCAAGGCCGTGGGATCGGCGCCGTTCTCCTCACTCCGGAAGGAGTAACCGTCCCTATTGCTTATAAACTCTCTTTTCCTGCCACAAATAATATAGCCGAGTACGATGCTCTCCTTGCCGGTCTGAAGCACGCCTACCTCATGGGCGCGCGATACCTAAACATCATAGGAGACTCTCAATTGGTGCTGCGTCAAGTTCTGTCAACTTACCGCACCCGTGACCCCAAGCTTAAACCTTATCAAGATTTGGTCACGCTCTTGGCTAGACAATTCTGGAAGCTTATCTATATTCATACTCCTTATTCTCAGAACATCCTGTCCGATGCACTTGCGTCGCTCGCTTCTTCCCTTTCATTCCCCCTCAGTCGCGCCACTGAGACCATTGTAGCCCAGCGGTTAGATGCTCCTTCCCTTCAGGATCCCTGGTTCGACAACCTTAGGAAGTCGGTAGAAAGGAAGGCGGAGAGGGAAGATGTGAAAGAAGTTTTGTTGACTGAGCTCGAGGAGATCATCGAAGAAGAATAATTATCGTGGTATTATGAGATTGAGCAGTATTGGAGAGATGGTTCCTTCCCCGAGACGGCGAGCGCCGAGCAGCGCAAGGCCATTCGAAGAGCTGCCTCCAGATACACAATTGTCGCAGGAGAATTATATAGGCGGGCTCTCAATGGGGTTCTAATGAGGTGTTTGGATGACGATGAGGCTTGGAAGGTAGTAGAGGCTACTCACTCTAGTGAGTGTGGAGGGCATGTTAATGGGCAGGCGTTGGCGAAGAAGATTCTTAGGCATGGCTATTACTGGCCAACCCTAGAAGAAGATTATTCCACCTATGTCTGTAGGTGTCTTCAATGCCAGCTTCATGCCGACAAAATCTATGCTCCGGCTTCTTCACTCCATCCTCTGTCCGCTCCTTTGCCATTCTCGATGTGGGCCTTTGATATCGTTGGACCTCTCGGTGACCTGAATTCCGTAGTCAAGCAAAAATCCTTCATTCTGACAACTACAGAATACTTCACCAAGTGGGTAGAAGCTGAAGCTTATGCGGAAATCAAAGCCACCACCGTATGCCGCTTTATCTTGAAGAATATCATCTCGCGATTCGGAGTGCCAAGTGATATCGTCACCGACAATGGGCCTCAATTTATTTCGCAAGAACTTCGGGACCTCTGTAAGAAGTTTAACATTTCATTGCATCATTCATCGCCATACTACCCCCAAGGTAATGGCCAAGCTGAGGCCACGAACAAAACCCTTCTAAAAATTATCAAGAAAACATGCGAGTCACACAAATTCGCTGATTGGGCCGATAACCTGGTAGAAGCTCTATGGGCTTATCGCACCTTCGTCCATACTCCCACGGGGCAAACTCATTTTGCTCTCACCTATGGGATGGAGGTGGTACTCCCGTACGAGATCTTGATCCCTTCCCTAAGAGTGCAGTTAGACAAGGAACTTAATCTCGACGAGCGTCGAGAGGCGTTGCTGGTCCAACTGGAACTCTTAGACGAGAAGAGGCTTAACGCAGCCAATCATGTCTCGGTTTACCAAAAGCTTGTCTCACGGTATTTCTAAAAGAATGTTATTGAAAGAAAATTCCAAGTGGGTAACATGGTTTTGAAACTTAAATTTATCAGATCAGCAGGTCCCAGGTCTAAGCTGCAACCCAACTAGGAAGGGGCGTTTATAGTTAAGAAAGTCTATCCTGGTAACGCGTACCGTTTAGTTAATGCGGAGGGTGAAGAATTGTCGAATCCGTGGAATGGGCTATATTTAAAACGCTTTTACCCATTGAGTCAAGCCAGCAATAGCCCGGCGGCGGGGGTGTGCCTCCACTTAATCACGAAGGGAGACCCCCGGTTCAACATTCACACACTACACGACCCCTGTAGTCCGGTTCTCTTCTTTTGCGCAACACCGTCTCTCCCTTGGCCATGCTTTGGGGAAGTGAAAATCCTTATTTTTCTTCTCTCTCGGCTGAAAATAGGGGCAAGTGGTGAATAAGGGGGCGAGAACTGATCTAGACCCCCCGATAAAAGAGGTCTCAAATAGGGGCAGTCCGCTATGACCTTATTCTGCAGGATAAAAGAGCGAGAAAATGAAAAAGAAAAGAAATAGAGAAAAAAGGGGAAAATCAAAGCTAAAAGCTCGCAAGCTCAAAGCTCTCGAAAGTTGAAAGACCCCAAAAATAATGAAACTGGGCATGGCAAGAGTGGCAGTACAGTTTCCCCGCGGGACGTTATGAGCCCGGTCGTATGCGTGCCTAGATCGGATGTAGGTTTGATGACGGACACAAATCCCTGGTGTAACAGACCGAAATTCTTTGAAAAGGGGGTGTCGTGAGAAGAACTCAAGCCCTAAAAACCCCTATACCTATCGCCAGCTTTTCTGCTAAATCTTGTTTTATTTTCTAAGGAATGGATCCCACCTCGGGTATGGCCTCGGTAGAGGCACCGTTAAGCGAAATTGGCTCCGGCCACGAGCGGTCCCTGATGCGGGACGGACACGCGACCTGGGACTAGCTCGCGATCGTCCCTGTGCGAGGGAAGACGTGTGATGGGGACATCGCTTACCACTTCCCATTCCTCCAAGGGTCCTGATGCTCGCCATTATGTTCATCTTGATTTTCTGAGTCTAGCTATGTAATTTTCATATCTTTCTTTGAGTCTTAACCATGTAATTTTCCCTTTTATTGAGTCAAGTACCTAAGTTAGTGAGTCATCTATCTAAGTCTATGTATCATCAAGTGGCCTAGTGAGTTAATGGGCCACTTCAATGGGCTTGGCCCATGGGCGCCCCCTTCCCTCCTTGGTCATTTGTCATTATTCCAAAAGGTGAGGACTTTTCTGTAAATTGTGGGTTTC
Organism: Amorphophallus konjac; assembly: GCA_022559845.1. NCBI lineage: Eukaryota > Viridiplantae > Streptophyta > Magnoliopsida > Alismatales > Araceae > Amorphophallus > Amorphophallus konjac. The sequence goes on from CM040122.1 coordinate 40,719,817, forward strand.
CTATAAATAGGACCCCAATCCCCACTTGGAGAAGCTAATGAAATATTGAAGAAAGCTTAGCCACTTGAAGTGTCTTCCTCTCTCTCTCTCTAGCTCTCTCTCTATCTCTCTCTCTCTAAAGGGGGCGGCCCCCCTCTCTCTCCAAATTTCACCCCTCTCTCTCTCTCCCTTCTCCTTGCCACCTCATCTGCCACATCAGCCTCCCACCCCTTCATCTTCCCAAGAGCCATAACTCCCCTTTAATATCTCCACACCCCAAGCAACCCTTCCCATTCCCCATACACCCTTTCATATTCCCAAGGGAGACTCCCCTCTCCTAGGCACCCCTTCCCATCCCCGAAGCAACCCCTTCCCATCCCCAAGGCTTTCATTACCTCTCCATTAACCCACCACACCAATTCCAAAGGAAACCCTCCCCACTCCCAAGCCCATTTGCGCACCCCTCCACCTCCATACTCCCTCCCCACTAGGTCCGCCCCCACCTCCTCCTTCCCTCTCACACCCTGCTATCCCCATCTCCCTCCATCGGCCCTCACCTCTCTAGACTCCACCCCTCCATCAGCAACTACAACCCCCTCCCAAACCCACTAAACCTTCCACCCAAGACCCCTCCATCAGCAACTACAACCCCCTCCCAAACCCACTAAACCCTCCACCCAAGACCCCTCCACAATCACCGAAGAGTGTTCTCCCCCCCTGGTTCGCTGTCAGCAGACGAAGCCCCACTTGCAGAGACTGCTCCGGTGCTGTCCGACTTCATCTCGAAGTGCACCATACATAGCCGGAAAGGTCTGCGAGTCTTCTTCATAAGCGAGGTGGAATCGTCTCATTCCGACTTCGCTACAGTTCGTGGTGACCATTCTCGTCTGACTACGCAACCAGGGCCAGAACCTGGACCAGAGCTGCAGTGTAGAAGCTACCACGGCCACACCCCTCAACTTATGAAGGTGCCACTTGGCCGAGAGCTTCTCCCACAAGGCACCCACCTTCACCAACAAGCGGCATCCCGTTTGGAATCAGGAAGAGTAGTTTCCAATTTTTCTCCCCCGGGTGCGCAAATTATCTGTCCAGGTCCTGCCATGACACCTCCTCACTCCACGGACTCCTCCTCACCGCCCCGACATCCTCTGGTGCTGTGCTTGGTTGCTGCTTCAATAAGACTCACCCACAGACGTCCTCGACTTGGTCCTGCCTCATTCGGACTTCGGGAGCGGCCGTAGAACCTTCGACAAGCAGCTGCAACACTCTGGTCCGGCCAGAACCAGAACGCTGAGTACCTGCTCCGGGGTCCACCCCAGCCAGTGACGACACGGGGATCACCCACCAAAATTCATCAGTGTACCTGGGTCAGTCGGTGACGATTCGGCACTGGTTTCAGCGACTTCCGAGCTTGGGGGAGTACACAGCGGCTACTGCACCGCCCCTCTGTCCTGCGGTTCCAGATTTGGGAAGATTCGGCGGAGCACTCCATCGGCGCGACTCGAGCTTACCACCCCTCCCCGCCTGGCTGGCTTAACGCCCCTCCCTGTGCGGAGGTAGTGTTTGAATTGTAATACAGATATCCCCACTCCAAGTCCACCCTCCTGTGTGAGGTGTAGTGATTGTATAGTTTAAACAGGGTTCAAGCTTCATCGGCGCAGTGTGCGGGGAACCCACACTTCCCTGCTCGCCCTCGTCACCGAACGGGGTTGGTTTTTTCAAACCAACCAGGGTAAGCCCTAACTTTTGCTTCATTATTAGTGCTTGTTCATTTAATATCCGTGGACGTTGCTCCGTTGAGCAAGAGAGAGAGCGCCCGACCCCGCGTGTTCCACTCATGAGCGGTCACCGTGGGCAGTGAGAGAGAGGGACCTAGTGCCCCAATTGGCACCCGGCCAGCCCCTTAAGTGTGGGCCTCGTACCTTCGGGAGGGAAACCCTAGCTCTGCTGACACTCTACCAGCAAGGGCCTTGATCCATCATCTCCCCTTGGCATCATCAAGTCACCCGGGCTCGTGTGTGTGCGACGTCGATTCGGCCCAATCTAGTACTTTAAATGCTTTGTGTTTGTGCTTGCGGAATAGGTCCAAGGACCCGTGTCCATTTTGCTGCATACCCCTTGGTCGTGTCACATCAACGTGGGACCGTGTACGGTTGAGAAACCGGCAGTGAGTCACGGGTATCGGCCTTTCCGCGTTAACTCGGGTCGAGTCACGGGACGGTCACTCACTCTCGCTCTCGCAGCGGTGATAAAATGATAACAAGCTAGATAATCTATCACTCATGCAGCGGCATATACAAAAATATACGAGTAAAGCAATGTCTACGAGGAGGGTAGCGAGTGTACCTCCACGCTCCAGGCGTGGGGAAGACGTTCCAGGCCAAGTACGGTAACTCCTGGTACAACGGTAAAAGTTAATTACAACAGTGAATTTTATTGCCCACTCCACGCAGGTGTAGACACGCCAAAATTGACGTTACTGTGAGTACATCTCATATTGCCTTGTAATGTCCCAATTTGACCCTCAAATTAACTTTGTTTGAGTGGTTTTTCTCCCTTTTCTTGGGTTTCTCCCCTTTTCCTCTATTTTTCCCATTTTCCCTATTTTTTCCAGATTTTGCTGGGCATTTTCCTCTATTTTTAAGAATTCACGACTTGAGGAGGGGCGTGATTTAAATAGCGACCTAATCTCGGGCGTGTTCTTAAGAAAGGATGACCACAGGGAAGGGCGTCAATTCCTGGTATTTTACGAGTCCCACCCCGATTGAAATCAATGATTAACGTCCTTCCATAGGGCGTGTTTTTGTTTAACGCCTTTGCTTCGGGCGTCTCTTTACAATTTTTCAAATTAAGAAGGTTTTGTTGCCAAAATTAAATCCAGGTAGTGACGCCTTTATCCCGGTCGTGTTTTGAATTAACGCCCTGGAGCTGGTCGTCAATTTGTAATTGACGCCCTTTGGTAGGTCGTTTCTCACCCTTTCGTGTTCTGCTTAAACTCACCTATCCTGAAGAGTTCCCTGCCTTTCTTGATCACCTTGCTCGATCTGGGAACTAGAGTCCTTGCCGTATTTGATTCTTGCCAATTCTTATCCCCTTGGATTTGGATTTGTGCCCTATAAATAAGAGCCCTGCGGCTCTGGCTGAGGGGCTGGCCGAAAATCTTCTTTTTTTACAGGGAATTGCTGCCTCTTGGCTGAAGGAGGAGTTTCCTGCGCTTCAAGAGTTTCATCTTTGACAGAGTCTTCCTCCTCATTGAGCATCAAAGCCAAAGAAACAGGCCCCTTATCTTTTCAATTCTTCTGTTTTTATTGCATTAGTTCATACGCATGCATATATCTTGTTCATATATTTCTCTCACTCAACCACGTTGAGACTCCCATAGTGCAACATTTGCACACTTATTTTATATCATTCATCATCATATTATATCCTTTCCTTTGCATAGGGGTTTAAGGGCCAACACCCAATAAGGTGTGTTCTTATACATGCTTTCATGTTTATCTTTATTGTGAATTTGATGATACACTCACCTTGGTTCTAATCCATATTCGTTTATTGGTGTTTGTTAATTTTGCAAGGGTAATCAATCAAGAAGAACTCTCTTCATCGGCCGGCCGATTGGAAGAGAAGGATACACTCACAATTTCCCCGCATTTGAGGTATTATATTCGCGATCCCTCCTTTCATTATTGTTTATATCCTTTGAGGCCCTCGCGTCTCTGGCGATCACTCTCCTTATTAGCACTGCTTGCATTTTGCTTAATAATTCTTTTATTTCTTAAGTGGATTCCACGATTCACAAATTTGCGATCACGGTGGGACTTCCACTATTTTTCTGTTGATTACCCCTTTCCCATTGGCACCCACGTGTGCCCTTTCCCCTTTGGCACCCACGCGTGCCCTTTCCCTTTGGTACCCATGGTACCCCTCCTTTGTGCCCCACGGGAACCCTCCACTGTGCACACTGCACACTCCCCGGGATCAGCCAGCTTGTGATTAATCTATTGCTGTTTTTGAATTAACGCCTTTCACAAAGGCGCCTTTTTATTTAACGCCTTCATCCAGGGCGTCTGTGTTCTGTTTAACGTCTTCCAAGAAGGCGTCTTTCATCATATCTGCTACTTCTGTGAATTTGCGCCCTCCCCTCGGGCGTCTTTTTATTTGAGCGCCTCGCACCAAGGCGCGTTTTTCATCGATCGTGCGCACCAGTCACATTTGACGCCCTCTTTCAGAGGTGTCTTTATCATATTTAGCCCCCCACATCAAGGCGCGTTTTTGCATTATCTGTGAGCCTCTCCCAGTGATTCACGACAGCTACGCTGTCGTCTCTTCTTTTGGTAGCGACTGCTGCAAAGTCGCCTCTTTCCTGTGTGTTTACAGAGACTTGCTTCCTGTGTTTATTCAAGCTGGATTGATTCTTATATTCATCACTTGATTATATTGGTGTGATCTGCTTATCTTATACTGCATTTTGTGGCATTTGGTTGGGAGACCTCCTCTCTCTACACTAGGATTCCACACACCTTTCTTGGAATTGGAACAACCCTCCATTGAGCATTCCGTCTCTTTGGACCGAAAATTCCTTTTCCAAGACCCCCGTAAGTCCCCGCACCCGTGGATTCCCTTACGGACGCCGGCCAGGTGGTACCTTTGAAGTCCCGGGTCTAGTTGGCCTATGCATGGTGAGAGAGTGTTCCTAGTTGGCATCGAAGTGAACTTATATTGAAACTAGGTTCCTCCCTTGTGTGAATCACTCCAATTTTGTTAAAAATCATTAATTCACCAAGGTTCAAATAAAAGAAATCAAAGGTAACCATCCCAACTTGTTTTCTATCTCTGTGAGCTATTTTGATTGCACATTGAATTGTTTGGATTACCTTGATAAGAAAGTCAACATGTTTAACTCAATTAATGTTCATGAGGATGCACAACCTAGCACATCCTATACCCCTCAAATTCAACATATTCATCACAACTCTCACCATAATCTTTTAAAGGGACCACGCCCTCACTTTCACGGTTTTGCCCCACCCATGGGCAATATCCAATCTCATGGTCCCTCGATTCAATCGCGAGCCACTACCCCTACGGGACCGTCTCCTCCTGACGATGAGAAGGTCTCCCAGATCTTGCATGCATTAGATCATCTCACCCCTCAACAAATCCAAGCCCTTAAGGCCGTCGTTGAGGGTGCATCTCATTCCTCTCATCCTCCTTCCAATCCTACGCGGGTGGCCCATCACCCACTTCCCTCTTCTATTCATATTCCTACTCGGGTAGCCCATCACCCATCTCCTCCTATTCACCCTTCTCCTCGGGTGGTCCAACACCCACCTCCTTCTATTCCTCCTCCACCACGGCCCCAAGGCCCATTTATTCCTTGCAACCCGGCCCATCTGGGTTCTTCTATGGGTCATCCCATTAATCCCCTTCCACGGCCTTTTTATGCGGCCCCTCCTTCAAGGCCCTGCCAACCTTCTGTTGCTCAAGTCACACCACTCCAACAAATGCTTCTCGACAAAGTCACTTTGTTGGAGGAACAATTTAAGAGGGTTACGAGCCCACGGCCCGCTCCTTCTACTCCAGTCAATCCCCTCCACGCCGCTCTGAATGACATTACAAAGATGGAGAAAGCTTGGAAGGATAGGAGAGACGACTACGGCATCGACAGTACAACCAAGCAAGAGCCTGCAGATTTCAACGTTCAAGTGGACGCTATCCATCCTCCACCCATTCACCAAATTCACGCATGTGACTCTCCACCTCCGCATACACAATACCATTACATTCCACCACCCACATGCACGCCTTCACTGCGGTGTCCACTTGAACCTGATAATGAAGAACTGGCAATTGAAGAATTCAAGACGGCACATGATGATGAAGCTCTGCATGCATCCCTTCCGAGTTTCCTTCGCTTCCCTCTCCCTCCACTGCCAGAAGACCCCTATGCTCAGGACTATGCCACAGTCCCCGATCCAACACCCATTTATGAGACCTCTTGGTGTTACGATGATGAGTTGATATTCCAATCACCCATACCGCCGCATCATGAGTCGCATCCTATCCCTGACACCTCTCGCCCCATCCGGCATTTTCAACGCACTAAACCTTCACCTCCCGTAACCACACCAATATCCTCCATTCCATCGGCCTCCGCCGAGCCTCCATCACCCCCCACTACGCCGGTCTCTGCCGAGCCTTCTATTACTCCTCCTCCTTGTTCGCCACCTCAACCCTCCATTATCCCTTTAACCCCAAAACCCACTATGCCTATAACCCCTACTCCACTACTTAACCCTTCACCCTTACCCGTGGCTAGTCCTGAGCAAGGTCCACCCCTTTTTGCACTCGAGCCAACCTTGACTGCTTCCGAGCAAAGGGAGAAGCTCGATGTGTTTGAACCTCCACCTCTACTCACCCTTTTTTCAACACTTTCCATTATACCACCACCATCCATGGAGCCTTCCGCCTCCGCTTCATCCCCCTTTACTACTCGGAATGGGAGTGCTTCTGCAAGTATTTGTACCGAAGATGACCAAGAGTCGGGCAAGAAGGATTTGGCTACAGCCGAGCGATTCAAGATGCAAGAATTTATTTGCCGGATGCCAATCCGGGTTATTATGTCAAGCACGGTCGAAGAAACCAAATCCCCGCCACTGCTCACTAAGAGAGAATGCCAAACTTTGATGCCATGTAAGTTTGTGCCCAAGGGCCAGGCAGGGCACCCCTTGTTCCAACTTTCAAATCTTGAATCTTTTCTTCCATACAAGGGGCGAATGACCATTTTGTTTAACACTCTCTATACGCCACAACCCCTGGGCAACACAATGCTTCCTATCCCGACTTTCCAACTCCCTCGCACTATTGCTTTCCACTCTACAAGGGAGCTGTCATTTACCATTGAAGCTTCATCATGGGCTTGTACTTTATCTATTGGGCCAATTGGCCATACACTTTCAATGCCATGGAGGGGTGGTTATCTTGGTGCTAAGGGGCCTTCCACTATTTTATCCACCTTCTATTCAACACCATCCACATTCTTGTCTATCACATTTTCTTCATGGGCCACTCCAAGGGTAAAGAGGAGGATCTCATCCTCTCGCCCTTCATGTTCTTCATATTCTCCGCATCTCATGCATTCTGTTGCATCCATGCATTCATCGCATCCATTCTATTGCATCCACATGCATTTACACTTCTTCTTTCCTGGGTTACAAAACCCGTATCTTCCCCGCCTTCCGGAACCTCCGGATCCCCCACGTTTCCTATATCTTCCGCCTCTATCTTCGGGATCCCCAGGTCCCCTTACACTCACCGGGCATTGTGCCCTCTCCAATCTTCCCTCAGGGCATCGCGCCCCTTTCCAACTCTTGCATCCGCACTCTCCGGATTTCTCTCCCGTCCTCCTTGGGCATCACGTCCTATGGCATCTTCCCCCTCCGGAACCTCCAAATCCTCCTGACCCTTTTCATCCACTCTTCCCGGGGCACCACGTCCCTCAGCATTTTCTTCCTCCAGAACCTCCGGACCCTCCATCTTCCTTCCGATTCATCTTTCTGCTCCTCCGGGACATCACATCCTTCATTTTCTTCTTCCTCTTTCATCATCTTTTTCCCTATTTCTTCCCAGGGCATCATATCCCTCGATATTTTATTCCTCCGGAGCCTCCGGATTCTTCTTCCTATCAAGATTCTCCTCCTCCGGACCCTCCGGATCCGCCTATTTCCATCTATCAATTTCTTCTTCTAATTCCTCCTAATCACGGGTCCGACCCAACTTCTTCCACATCCACTGCCTTGGGCATCTGCTCTTTCTCCCACTGTTTCCGAGGCTTTAGTCCTCACTCCTCCTTCTAATTCTCCTCTCCTTCTGTAGACTGTTCCATGTGATCAGGGTCTCTACACCTTAGTAAGGGAGTTCTAGCCCTCGCCTCTCTTCCTTTTCTCCTTATTCGTCTGAGTCTGGTCTGAGCACCACTCCTTCTTGTTAAGCCACATCCAAATCCTTTGCTTCCAATCCTTTTATTCGCTAAAAGAGGACTATCCCCACGATGATCAACCCCGCCTCTCACGGCAACTATTTCAAGAAAGGTCGCAAGGTAACATATTGGCGTAAGTACGTATTTTTATGATATCATTTTCTCATTACTTCACGCATGATTTTCAAAATAAAGTGCTTCTTAACAAGATCAAAAGTGGTGTTTTAGACCTTTATCCTAGGTCATATCCATATCTTTACGAAATCATTGTCAAAAAAGTCTTTAGGCTTGCTTCTGCAGCACCTTTGGTTAATAAAAACCCCACGCTGGGAATTTAACGTTCTCTCCCCGCTTGTTAAGAGCAACCCTTAGCTGGGCATCGCACACACTTCACGGCGTCCTTAGCCGACTCCTTTGGTTAAACACCGTTGCTACTCTGGCCATGCCATGAGTATATCTGAAAGTCTTTTCTCTTCTCTACTCGGCCGAATGCAGGGGCAAGAGGTTGACGGATAAGATGACCAACTTCGGTAATCCCCAATACGAGAGAAGTCTCAAATAGGGGCAGTCTTGACCCAAAATCAATATGAGTTTTCATATGAATTTCATGATACATCTAGCCAAAAAGGGCTATTATGAAAATCAAGTCAAGATTTCGATAAATTCAAAAGTATGAATTGTTGCATGACAAAGAGTGGCAAAGTCCCCGCAGGGAAAACCCTGGTCATATGCATGTCAAGGGTCTAAAAACCAAAGGCATAAAGCCCCGGCGCAACAGACTACCTCTTTGAGGGGAAATACCTTAGAAGGAATTCAAGTCCCGACATCTCCCATCCTGCATAAAGCTTATCTCCAAATACTCTTCTCTTCTCCCTCTAAGACCGAATGTTTCTCCGGTATGGACTTGGTAGGGGCACCGTTAATCAAGGGCAGTCGGTTATAGGACGCCACCTTCAATGCACGCCTGACTTTGGGCAGTTTTTAGCGAAAGGGGAGGAACAAGGACCCTTAGCTAGTGGTTTAATCATCCTTTGATGCTGCTTTAGCAATGTCTAAACCAAAATCTAAATAAAAAAAAGTTGAATATTCCTTGTGAAAAATCCAAAAAAAAGTTGAATATTTTCTAAGCAAAAATCCAACAAAAATTGAATATTTTCAAAATTCATAATAAAAGTTCAAATATCTTCCAAAAATCCACATAAAAATTCAAATATTTTCAAAACTCATAAAAATTTGCATATTTCAAAATCCAAAAAAAAATTGCATTGTATTTTTCTGATGGTGCTTTTGCAGGAACGACAACTTTGCAAGGACCAAGAGCACGGGATGAGTCCTCTCCATTCGTTGCTATCTACCTTTTGATTCTTCCCATGTTCACAATTGATCACATCTTCATAATTTGCTAAGCATTACTCCGATTATTCATCTCCAAATCTTTTTTATCAAATCTTGCTGATCACTCCGCCGATGGGCATTATCAGATCTTGATCATTCAACTCCAAATCTTGATTAGCCAAGTTGTCATCCTCATGACAAAATGACAAACAATGATACTTTGCAATGTTATGATTTAACTCATGCTATTCATGCTAAACATGCTTCGCCTTGCTAATACATGCTTGAATGCTATCCACACCAAGCTTTGGTTGCTTTGATGACTATGTTGTGATTGCTATTAATGCTATGTTTCATGCTATACTTGCTATGCTTAAATGCCATATTCATTGCTTGTTATATCTTATATTTTGGCTAATGAAGTTTTGAGCGCAGGAAAGAAGCTCTTGGTCCCACCGACTAGGCATCATCATCCAAGTCCCACGGTGTTTGCACCTCATTTCTTCGCTCCCTCATGCTCATTACTATCACAATCTTCCTGTTTGCATTCTTACTATATGTTACATACGCTATTAGATTATATCAAGGACCTTGTGGCTTTGATAAATTTAGAATTTGAGTTCCCCTCCATCAAAAACAATGATGATTCCAGAGGAGTCTTAGTCATACGGATAGGCCGTTGAGCCGTCCGAGACTGGGGACGATGGTTCCCTTTTACGAGTTGGTGCGTGGATAAACGGGCTTCGACTTAGTATCAGCTCGCGAAATCGGTTTCTTGACCCAGTCTGGGCAGCTTAACAATATTGTCCTTGATTATCTTATATTTTCATTTGTTTTACTTTTTTCTTTTAAACCCAGCATGCATTCATATAGGACTTTGAATCAATATTGAAAAATCATTCTGATAAGCTGATTTGGAGAGTCAAATTGATCTTAATCTTTCCAGATATGAGATATTCATTGCTGAACGGAATCCTCAGTTCGTTTTGTCGCAGTTTTGGGTCATTTTCTCGAAAGCTCCTTATTTGGATTTCTATCCTTTTATTTCAATCCTTTCCCTTGATCCACCTTGGCTACAGCACGTCCACATTGGCTGGTAACCGCTCCCCAATGGTGAAACCTACAGGTTTGTGACCTGGGGTACTTCCACCGCGCTGGAAGTTGATCATTCTCCTTCGTGCCCGCTTGCACACTCCCTCTTTTATCCAAACATCGTTGATTTCATTGAATTTCCTGAGATTGCTTCATCTCGAGCTTTTGATTTAGTTCTCATCAAGTGATGTTGATTGCGTGACTCATCACACCTTGACATCTACTTTTCAGTTTGCTCTGCCCCCTTGCAAAGCAGACGCCAAGGCGGGACAGCTGTAGACACGCCAAAATTTACGTTACTGTGAGTACATCTCATATTGCCTTGTAATGTTCCAATTTGACCCTCAAATTAACTTTGTTTGGGTGGTTTTCTCCCTTTTCTTGGGTTTCTCCCCTTTTCCTCTATTTTTCCCATTTTCCCTATTTTTTCCAGATTTTGCTGGGCATTTTCCTCTATTTTTAAGAATTCACGACTTGAGGAGGGGCGTGATTTAAATAGCGACCTAATCTCGGGCGTGTTCTTAAGAAAGGACGGCCACAGGGAAGGGCGTCAATTCCTGGTATTTTACGAGTCCCACCCCGATTGAAATAAATGATTAACGTCCTTCCATAGGGCGTGTTTTTGTTTAACGCTTTTGCTTCGGACGTCTCTTTATAATTTTTCAAATTAAGAAGGTTTTGTTGCCAAAATTAAATCCAGGTAGTGACGCCTTTATCCCAGTCGTGTTTTGAATTAACGCCCTGGAGCTGGTCGTCAATTTGTAATTGACGCCCTTTGGTAGGTCGTTTCTCACCCTTTCGTGTTCTGCTTAAACTCACCTTTCCTGAAGAGTTCCCTGCCTTTCTTGATCACCTTGCTCGATCTGGGAACTAGAGTCCTTGCCGTATTTGATTCTTGCCAATTCTTATCCCCTTGGATTTGGATTTGTGCCCTATAAATAAGAGCCCTGCGGCTCTGGCTGAGGGGCTGGCCGAAAATCTTCTTTTTTTACAGGGAATTGCTGCCTCTTGGCTGAAGGAGGAGTTTCCTACGCTTCAAGAGTTTCATCTTTGACAGAGTCTTCCTCCTCATTGAGCATCAAAGCCAAAGAAACAGGCTCCTTATCTTTTCAATTCTTATGTTTTTATTGCATTAGTTCATACGCATGCATATATCTCGTTCATATATTTCTCTCACTCAACCACGTTGAGACTCCCATAGTGCAACATTTGCACACTTATGTTATATCATTCATCATAATATTATATCCTTCCCTTTGCATAGGGGTTTAAGGGCCAACACCCAACAAGGTGTGTTCTTATACATGCTTTCATGTTTATCTTTATTGTGAATTTGATGCTACACTCACATTGGTTCTAATCCATATTCTTTTATTGGTGTTTGTTAATTTTGCAAGGGTAATCAATCAAGAAGAACTCTCTTCATCGGCCGGCCGATTGGAAGAGAAGGATACACTCACAATTTCCCCGCATTTGAGGTATTATATTCGCGATCCCTCCTTTCATTATTATTTATATCCTTTGAGGCCCTCGCGTCTCTGGCGATCACTCTCCTTATTAGCACTGCTTGCATTTTGCTTAATAATTTTTTTATTTCTTAAGTGGATTCCACGATTCACAGCAGGGAGGTAAAGTGCTACAAGTGGGGCCCGGGAGGACCGACCCTGGGTTGACGGGCAGCAATCTGGAGGTGAGTACGGCACGAACTCGACCTGCTGGTCCGACTCGGCACTATTCCAACTCGGTGCTGCGCCAACTTGGTTGCTGACTCACTGGTCCGATCTTCCGAAGGCGCCGCTTGGCTGGGACGATGGCAGGGCGTCCCTGAACGACTCCCTGAAGGGGCGGTCGCTGAAGTTGACCTTTGATATTTATTTCTGAATTTTCTCTCGGACTGAGTTGTGCTGCCTGAATTCGGATCTGCTCTGCACACCTTCACGAAAAGAATTCCTACGACCAGATCCGATGTCGGATTGACGCACAAGAGGTACCGATGGATAGAGGACTCAGAGATCTACAACATATATTTTTGGTGGCTCCATCCACAGAACGGATTAAAAATAAAAATGACTGCAAACTACCTTTTTTTTTTACCCGGACTGACAGACACACAGGGCAGAGATGAATCTGCCTGAAACAGACCTTTGACCAAAGGCTCAATGATTTTTTTTTGACTCAAAAAAAATTATGGTGGAAGGGGGTATACGTGAGAAACACTAGAGAATTTTTGTGGATTTTCTAAAATTTTCTATGTGGGTGGGGAAATTGCAACAAGGAGACTCTATCCCGTAGGTATGCAAAAGGGCAGATTACTGAGAGGACAAACAAAAACACGGGAAAAATATCAAATGGACTCCAAATGACATGAAATTTTAACTGGAGATTAGGGGCGATTGACAGAGCAAACCCTAAAAATTAAAGCTCAATCAGACAACAACAACCTGAGATACAATTTCGGAGGAGAGGTTCTATCTTGATTTGGACATAACTTTGATGTAGCGGCGGTGGCGGCGCGACGGCGGCACGAACGGCGGCGGCGGCAGCAGAGGTGAACTCATAGGGGCTAAGGAGAATGGGTATCATACCCTAGAGGGCTGGAGGAAGAAGATGAACTAGGGGGAGAGAGGTAAGGGGCGCACCCTTCAAGAGAGCTCCAACCAATTTCTGATATTTCATATGATTAATTCTACTAAAATTGTGAAATACAAACTATTTATAATAAATGAAAAAAAAATCTAAATGACCTCAGATCTAGGGTTAGGGAGGGCAAACTAGGAAGGTCAAAACTAATTGTGCCATGTGATTTGGAATCACATTAATTAACAATATATGGAAGGGGGCGCCCCCTTGACCAAGGTGGCATCCAAATTGGACTTTTTGGTCCACTTGCCTCCCATGTGTCAATTGACTTGTCAAAGCTTCTAGATGCCACCTAGGATAGTTGACCAGCCCCACATGACTTAGTTGGACCAATAGGAAAGGGTTGGGGGGCCCCTTGCTGGACCTACTACACTTTTGCACAAAAACCCAAAGAATGCTAGGGAATGACAAAGTTGCTTTATAAAGCCTTACAATTGCGTACATACTTTCCCAAGGATATAAAAGTAAACTAAAAGGACACAAGTGTAAAAATAAAAGTCAGTGCTCGACGTCGATTCCCATCAACTCTCCCCGGGTGGGAGGAGCTCGACCCCGTCGAGTAAGGGGTGCGGCTGCTCGAGTAGCTCCGACGGATTCGTCACCGAACCTGGAAGCGCGGAGTACGCTTCACTCCAAGTAATCGACACCTACTCATTCCGTATAGATTCGATATGCGCACGCTGCCATGGGAATGAGACTAGAGGTGGACACTCCGGGGTGGGGTCACTCTCAAATGAAGGAAGGCGGCTCGAATACTCACTAGAAATCACCGCTTGTCCCTTATGTGACTAGATCCGATATGTGGAGTAGAACCGATCCCAATGGTCTGACAAGTCTCATACTCGAAAGGGACTAACAACGCGAGCGTACAAAAACGACTCAACTCAACGTACGCACAGACACACAATGCACTCGACAAAATAAACCGGATGAAACAAAGACTCACACAGACCCTAAACAAACCTAATGTTAGTCCGACCCGTACGTGTGTGACAGCGGACCAGGACACCCGAATATGTGCCATGCATACACTAGATGTACTCGATGGTTGACGGAATGGAGGACTCCTAGACACCCTAAGATGTACCACTCATGCATGGGCGACCTATGGGATTTGGGTGGGGAAGGGCTAGGAGATCCAGAACTACCCTCGTCATTACCCCTAGACGTAGGTTCGGCTTGCCAACTAGACCGAGGGGTAGGGGTGGAATAGTGAACTTCTTGGAAGAAGTAGAGTGAATATGATGGCTCGGGAGGTTCACTAGTGAAGGGGTCAAAAGGGTCGAAGAAGGTATGACTCCAGGAAGTGGGTTCCCCCATGACTCGGTCCCAAGTTAAGAATTCATAATCACCGTCATACATTGTGATCGATGGGACGACGGTCATGTCTGGAAAATAGGATTCCTACCTTGGGCAAAAGGGAACGAAGTCGGACTCGACTGGCATCGGGAGGAATCGAAGAATCTCCGTGGTGACACAACCCACGGTGCACGCAGAGGAAATGGACCCTATGGCCGGATGGGTGAAGCTACGACTAGCAGGTTGGTCGAAGCCTCGGGCCAATATATGCGTCAACTTCCATTGCCAACCTAAACCCAAAATAAGGTCACCCAATGTATCAACATGGTGACTAGACCGGAATGTGGTATGGAAAGAGTTGACGGGAACTATTGGTAGTATGGGGTCCATAGGTGGATAGGAAGGTGGAACCAAGCCATCCTTGAGCCAACTATGTAGTGGCTCGGCGATGAAAATCGTACCCGTTAGAAACACGGGTGGCTCGGACCTTTGTGGCTCCAAATGAGAGGGCTCCGCAATAAGATCTGAAGATGAGGGTGATGATAATAGAGCTCTCATGGGTGGGGAAGGATTCCCCGATTGGAGTGGCACCGGGAAGTACCCTTCCATCCGATGTACCCCTGTAGTCAACCGATCCAGGCTTGTACTCAACCCCTTCATTGCTCCCATAATGGCTCGGAACATTCCGACCACTTCATCGGGACTATGGACTCGGGGTGTGGCCATGGTGGCCAAGATGGGGTTGGATCCCCTAGGAATGGATATGCAAGGCCATTTTTTTGTTTTTGTTTTATAAGCGAAATGTTATGCCACCTAATGCAAGCACCTAGACACGACTTAGAATGTGATGCAAATGTAAAGTTGGAATGTACTAACTAATGCACACTAAGGACCCTAGACTTAAACCAAGACTCGGTACGTGGCGGAGTTAATCGATCCGAAGATCACTCGCACAAGTGTGCGGCCTTCCTGATAAGCGTAGCCTAACGTTCGGACAACACCTTTTGATATACCGACTAATGGGATGCAAGTGCAACCTAGACCAACTTAGATAATGACTAATGACTAGACGTAAATGACACTTTTTTTTAATTTTGGACACCCTAGACTCAAGCTCGCTCTGATACCAAATTGATGCGGGACGGACACGCGATGTGGGACTCTAGCTCGCGATCGTCCCTATGCGAGGGAAGACGTGGGACCGTGCGCGGTTGAGAAACCGGCAGTGAGTCTCGGGTATCGGCCTTTCCGCGTTAACTCGGGTCGAGTCACGGGACGGTCACTCACTCTCGCTCTCGCAGCGGTGATAAAATGATAACAAGCTAGATAATTTATCACTCATGCAGTGGCATATACAAAAATATACGAGTAAAGCAATGTCTACGAGGAGGGTAGCGAGTGTACCTCCATACTCTAGGCGTGGGGAAGACGTTCCCGGCCAAGTACGGTAACTCCCGGTACAACGGTAAAAGTTAATTACAACAGTGAATTTTAATGCCCACTCCACGCAGGGAGGTAAAGGGCTACAAGTGGGGCCCGAGAGGACCGACCCTGGGTTGACGGGCAGTAATCTGGAGGTGCGTACGGCACGAACTCGGCCTGCTGGTCCGACTCGGCACTATTCCAACTCGGTGCTACGCCAACTCGGTTGCTGACTCACTGGACAGCAATAAACGATTTCCAAAAGAACGTCGCCTTCCTGAGATCTTCCGGAGGCGCCGCTTGGCTGGGACGATGGCAGGGCGTCCCTGAACGACTCCCTGAAGTGGCGGTCGCTGAAGTTGACCTTTGATATTTATTTCTGAATTTTCTCCCGGACTAAGTTGTGCTGCCTGAATTCAGATCTGCTCTGCACACCTTCACGAAAAGAATTCCTACGACCAGATCCGATGTCGGATTGATGCACAAGAGGTACCGATGGATAGAGGACTCAGAGATCTACAACATATATTTTTGGTGGCTCCATCCATAGAATGGATTAAAAATAAAAATGACTGCAAACTGCCTTTATTTTCTGACCCGGACTGACAGACACACAGGGCAGAGATGAATCTGCCTGAAACAGACCTTTGACAGAGAGCTCAATGATTTTTTTTGACTCAACGAAAATTGTGGTGGAAGGGGGTATGCGTGAGGAACACTAGAGAAGTTTTTTGGATTTTTTAAAATTTTTCATCTCGGTGGGGAAATTACAACAAGGAGACTCTGTCCCGTAGGTCTCCAAAAGGGCAGATTACTGAGAGGACAAACAAAAATACGGGAAAAATATCAAATGGACTCCAAATGACACGAAATTTAAAATGGAGGTTAGGGGAGATGGACAGAGCAAACTCTCAAAATTAGGGCTCAATCAGACAACAAGAACCAGAGATACAATTTTGGAGGAGAGGTTCTATCCTGATTTGGATAGAACTTCGATGTAGCGGCGGTGGCGGTGCGACGGTTGCACGAACGGCGGCGGCGGCAGCAGTGGTGAACTCAGAGGGGCTAAGGAGAATGGATATCACACCCTAGAGGGCTGGAGGAAGAAGATGAACCAGGGGGATAGAGGTAAGGGGTGCACCCTTCAAGAGAGCTCCAACCAATTTTTGAAATTTCATATGATTAATTCTACTAAAATTGTGAAATACAAGCTATTTATAATAAATGAAAAAAGACTCTAAACGACCTCAGATCTAGGGTTAGGGAGGGCAAACTAGGAAGGTCAAAACTAATTGTGCCATGTGATTTGGAATCACATTAATTAACAATATATGGAAGGGGGCGCCCCCTTGACCAAGGTGGCATCCAAATTGGACTTTTTGGTCCACTTGTCTCCCATGTGTCAATTGACTTGTCAAAGCTTCTAGATGCCACCTAGGATGGTTGACCAGCCCCACATGACTTAGTTGGACCAATAGGAAAGGGCTGGGGGGCCCCTTGCCGGACCTATTACACTTTTGCACAAAAATCCAAAGAATCCTAGGGAATGACAAAGTGGCTTTATAAAGTTTTACAATTGCGTACATACTTTTCCAAGGATATAAAAGTAAACTAAAAGGACACAAGTGTAAAAATAAAAGTCAATGCTCGACGTCGATTCCCATCAGTCCCTCTTAGCACAAGTTGGACCTGGGAGACCCCTAGTGAGATGGGAGGTTCCCCGTAGTTAGGTTTAAGCTGGTTTCAAAACTAAAAAAAAATCAAATATTTCAAAATAAAAAAAAAACAAAAAAAATCAAATATTTTAAAATCCAAAAAAATCAAATATTTTAAAATCCAAAAATAATTAAATATTTCAAAACTCAAAAAAAAAATCAAACATTCTAAAATCAAAAAAAATTAAATATTTTCAAAAAAAATTACAAAAAAGGTTTTTATGATTTGCATTCAGAGCATCCATTGCATTCATTATCATTTTGTTTGCCTATTTAATAAGGCTTACCCCCTTGACCAAAAATCAAGAACCGGTCATTCCCTAACTTGCTACAGGCAAGGGGTTAAGCCTAAAATAGATTTAAAATATTTTTTATTTGTGTGTGTGCAGGGGCAGGTTGAAGTTGAAAGGTCGGTCAGTCCGTGACCATGCGTGTTTCAAAGTCATATCCCAACTCACTCAATCACACAAGGAAAAGCCCGAACTCAAACGAATCAAATCATCAGCTTTATTCATTCATCTATCAAACATCTCTAAGCATAAGTCGTTACATCAGTATCATCATGAAAAGAAAGAAAACAAAAATCACTCGGTCCTCCGCTGGGCATCCCTGCGGGGACGTATCTCTCTCAGTTCTCTAACATAGGCCTGGCATGTCGCTGGAATCTCTGCGACCTCTGCTGATAGGGTAAGCACCCTGCTCACCTCCCACATGATCAGGGAACTCCTGACCGCCTGCTCGTCCTCCTCTGTACCGATCCTCCTCGCCTGTAGAGCGGGAAGGTGGGATAGCACTGGTAGTACGGTCCTAGGTAGTCCAACCTGTAGGTAGCACCGGTGCGGGCTGTACATCGCTAGTGTGGTGTCGCTCACGAGCCTCAAATCCAAGCCTGGCCTCCTGGGAACTCTGACAGTGGTGTCGCGGAGGAAGTCCGGGCGCATTACAAACCAATCCAGGGGCAGCCTGTTGACGTGCAGTCGCCACTCGTCATTGGTCTTCTTCTCTGCTATCCTGCACTCTACTTGTGGAGAGAACCCGAATGCGCCGCCTATGAAGAAGAGGGGGTGGTTCACAAAGATCCTACTAGCTGAAGTGACATCCTCCTTGTAGACGAATGTCATCCTTACGCCCATCCAGCACTCTAAAAGTATCATGGAACCAAAGAGAGGACCTCCTAGAGCTGCTGAGTTAAGGCCCTCGTATAAGTAGGCAAGGATGGCCTGGGAGATAGAAAGACCCTGCCATAGGCCACTGATGGTACTAAGAAGGGGAGCCTCTAGCACATGGTCAAATGAGGGGAACAAGATAGCCCCGCACAAGCAAATGGACGCGGCCTTGGCTATGGCCTCGTCCCACCCACACCTATTCCTACAATGTTCAACTACCCACTGGCTAAGAGGAATGACATGGATCTGACTGTTGTGTCCCTGAGGTCATTTGAGTCATTCTGTGGTCACTTGGGTCATTCGACATCATTCCATGGTCATATGAGTTCTGTGGTATTCTTGGTTTTGATAATGGCTAAACACTATTAGTCATTGATATTGTTCCACTCTCATGTGACTAACATACGTGATATTTTTGTTCATGACAGATATGCAAATAAATGGACAAGGAATCAAGTGGCAATAACAAACGTGAAAGCTCATTGATCGCGCCCAAGCAAGAATGAGAACACAAGCAAAAGTCGACACGTGATAGTCGGCTCGTCACTCATCCAAGGTCAATGCACAAAGAAGTATAGCCAAGAGAATCCAAGGTTAAAGACACAGTTGATACCTTCTAGACTATCAAGGGCGATGCCACAAACATGCACGGGCTGCTAATGGAGTTGAACAATGGCGCTGAAGCGGATAACGGACCGACCCGGGCAAGCCCGGAATCAGCCCAGCTAGCGGTCGACCGCCAGCACAGGGGCGGTCGACCGCCCCAGCCAGCATCCGCCAGTCTGCAGTCTTTCAGCTGGTGGTCGACCGCCAGCCAGTGGCGGTCGATCAAAATTCCCAGGGATCACCCGTTTGCAGGTTTCACAGTAGCGGTCGACCGCCAGGAGCTGCAGGTCGACCGCCAGCCCCGAGCCTTCAATATTGACTTTGTTTCCAACTTCGAAAAGGGCCATTCAACATGGATTTGTTTAATCCAAAAGTCACCTAAACACCCACAAATTGTGGATCTAGTCTGAGGCTTGTCTATAGACCATTCAAGGTCTATAAAACCAACACATGAGGGGTTGGAAACCCTATCACTTCAAGGCTTCAAGAGGAGATCAAGGGAGGCCATTTTCGAGGTATTGTAGCACCTCCGTGAACAGTGTTTCGGGAGGAAGTTCTTCATCCATTCCAAGGCATTCAAGTCCAGATCTGAAGCCATCTCAACCTCCAAGGAAGAAGAAGGAATCAAGGCTCTCAAGGGTGATCTAAGCTGCATCCTACATCTTCTACATCCTCTTCATCGACTCAAGAAGATCAAAAGGAAGATTGAAGCTACATCCATCGTCTTCTTCATCAACTAGAAGAGGTTCAAGGAAGATCATCCCGCAAGAAAGAAGACACCGTCAAAACATCCGATTCAAGCTTCTGCAACTCAGACAAGATTCTTTTCTTTGAGCATACTCTATATCTTGTTTGAGTGATTTCATATTTGTTCTCTTTTTCATTTCATACAAACAATTGAATCTGAGAATCGTCCCTACCGGTGGTTAGTAGGAAGGCAATCGGAGGTTGTCCGATCTGCGTTGTTGACGTCCCTACCAGGTGGTTAGTAGGAAGGCAATCGGTGGTCTTTCCGATTTGCGGTTCAGTGCGTGGCACTAGTGGAGCCTCACCGGATTTGGTGAGGGGTGGACGTAGGACTGGGGATTCAGTCCGAACCACCTTAAAATCTCGTGTGTTGTGGTTTGCTTGTGCGATTGTTTTGTGCTAGATGTATGCTTAGGTTCTAATCGATATATTAGTAATCATCTTGCTAAGTAAATCGTTGTGTCCTTCGTTTAGCTAGTTATATTCCGCTGTAATTTATCTCATCTAGCTATATAGAGGGTTACATTGCGAAAAGAGGGTCAGATCTATTCACCCCTCCCCTCTAGATCCGCTGTCCACTACACAACAAGTGGTATCAGAGCCTAATCTCTCATTATAGGGATCCAACGACCCTGAGGGAAATGGTGGATCAGCATCTAAGGGTTATTTACCTGAAGGACACTCTGTGAACAGACCTCCTTATTTCACTGGATCTAACTATCCTTATTGAAACATCGCATGCAGGTGTTCATTCGCGCCCAAGACTACGAACTTTGGTGAGTGATCAGCAAAGGTCCGTATGAGCTTACGGATAATGAGGACTTGTGGACCAAAGAACAAATACGGCAATCCACCATCAACTGGAGTGCTAAACATATCATGCAATGCTCACTCCATCCAGTTGAATTCTCAAGGGTAGCCACCTGCGCAATTGTGAAATTGATGTGGGATAAGCTAGAGGTAATCTACGAAGGAACCTCTCAGGTACGAGAAACAAAAGCCAATATTTTAGTTTCTGAATATGAAATGTTCCGCATGAAGCCTGATGAATCAATTCAAGATATGTATGCTCGCTTAACTGTGCTTACTAATAGTTTAACTGATTTGGGAAAGAAATATACAGAGCAAGAACTTGTAAGAAAAATTCTCAGATCATTAACTCCAGCATGGCACACGAAGGCAACCGTTGTTGAAGAATCAAGAGATCTCGCAACCACCAAGGTAGATGAACTCATTGGGTCATTAATGACCTATGAGATCAACCTCAAGAACAAAGAGGCTGAGGCACCTAAGAAGAAGTCCCTAGCTCTTAAAGCTGGACCCAGCCGTCAAGATACTTCTGATGAAGGTGAGGATTCGGGAAGTGAGCGAGATGAGGATGACGTAGCCATGCTCACACGTAAGTTCAAGAAATTCCTGAGAAAGGAAGGTAAGAGCTTCATGAGAGGAAGGTCAAGGGTAAGAAATGGTTTCAAATCTAATTTTGAAAACTCTAAGAAATCTGACAAAATCATTTGTTATTCTTGCAACAAACCAGGGCATTTCAAGAATGACTGTCCCGACAGATTCAGAAAAGCTGACAAATGGAAGGGCAAGAAGAATAACAAGGCCATGGTGTCCACATGGAGCGATGAAGAGGAAAGTAATGATGGAACTAGCTCCTCGGACAAAGAAAAAGAAGATTTCTGCCTCATGGCCAAAGGTGACGAAGAAATTGAGGTAAATTCTCCATTTGAAGATTATACAATTGATGATTGGGAGGATGCATATATACAACTCATGGAAAAATATGAAATGTACAAAAAGGAAAATAAATCATTGAAAAAGAAAATCAATTCTTTTGTGCATGATCATGACAAGGATGATAAGAATGCTCTACTTGAAACTGAAATTGAAGATCTTAAGAAAATGATTGAGGATTTGGAAGAAGGAAGAAAAGAAATGGCTGACTTGGAAACTGAAAATGAAAACTTGAGAAATGAGATTGATAGCATTAAGCTAAAAATGCAAACCTATGAAAAGAACAGCAAACTGAGTAATGAAAAATATGAAGCTGTAAAACATGTCAACACTCAACTCTTGCAAAATATTGAAAACTTACAAAAAGAATTGAAGGATAAACAACAATCCTTGGAAAATTTCGTGGATGGAAAAGAAAACCTAGATGCTTTGCTAGGTACTAGGATGAATTTCAACAAGGAAGGGTTGGGTTTTGAACCAACAAACAAAAGGCCAATTGGGCTAAAAACAGTCACATTTGTCTCATCTTCCGAAGCCTCCACCTCAAACATAACTCCCACACAAAACCAGTGAAAACAAAAGGAGAAAAGAAAAAAAAAGATTGAAGGGGGAGTCACCAACATTCCCAAAAAGCCTGTCCAAAGACCTAAGAAAGGTCGACCTTCCCCGCAGCATAGGTCAACACATTCTTGGCCATTGCATGCTCAATCTTCCAGATATCACCAAAACTAGATTGCACATTCATATAGGCCAACACCACCATACTTTTGGAGAAATTGTGATTCATGTGTTCATCAATCCTATAACTTTCAATCTCCTAGGTGGCAGAACAATCACTCTCAACCCAAAAATAACCAATGGCCACAATGGGTTAAGAAGCCAACTTCATCAAACTTTCAAAAATTTCAACCACGAACCTCCAAACAGAAAATGAATGTCAAAGTTGAAAAGAAAAAGCAAATCCCTGCTCTAAGCAAACAAAACATGAATGTTAGAAAAGTCTGGATTCCAAAAGAAATAGTTTCATGCTTTGAAAATTTGAAGAGTATGATGGGACTCAAATTTGGTTGGGTTCCAAACACATTTGCTTAATTGCTTGTGCAGGAGTGTCTTGCAGCCATACATAACAGGTGGTACCTTGATAGCGGCTGTTCAAGACACATGACCGGAGACAAATCAAAATTTTGTCTCTTGGAGGAAAAGGAAGGAGGACATGTCACATTTGGAGGGAACAACAAAGGAAAAATCATTGGAACAGGTAATGTAGGTAAGAACCTCTCCAACTCCATTAGAAATGTGTTGCTAGTTGAAGGTTTGAAATATAACCTACTAAGCATAAGTCAATTGTGTGATAAAGGTCACAAAGTGTTGTTTGATTCTCATGAATGTAAAATCTTTGAACCAAAATCTGACAAGATAAAATTTTCTGGTAAGAGAGTCAACAATGTTTACATGATTGACTTAGATGATCCTGCTTATTTAAACCTTTGTCTTGCTGCACCAAAATCTGAAATTGCTTGGTTATGGCATCGTAGACTAGGACATGTTAGCTACAATGTCTTGCATAAACTTTTGAAGCATTCAATGGTGAAAGGTTTGCCTGAACTATCCTTTAAACAAGAAAACAAATTGTGTGATGCATGTGCCCTAGGTAAACAAACTAGAAAATCATTCAAAGGAAGATCTGAAAATACATCATCCAAACCACTCGAGCTAATTCATATGGACCTATTTGGCCCAACCAGAACTGCTAGCTTAAGTGGTAGAAAATATGGATATGTCTTGGTGGATGACTTTTCTAGGTTCACATGGGTTTTCTTTCTCACACACAAAAATGATGCTTTTGATGAGTTTCAGGCACTCTACATGAAGATAAAGCAGGACGGTGAGTTTAAAATTTCCAAGATTCAATCTGATCACGGTGGTGAATTTGAAAATGCTAACTTCTATAACCTTTGCAGGGCCGAAGGGATTTCACACCGATTTTCTTCACCAAGAACGCCGGAGCAAAACGGTGTGGTTGAAAGGAGAAACCGAACACTTGTAGAGATGGCAAGAACCATGCTTGCAGAACGGCAACTTCCAAGGAGGTTTTGGGTTGAAGCGGTAAACTCGGCAAGTTACATTATCAACCTGCTCTATGGTAAGGCCACACACCAAAAAGACTCCTTATGAGTTGCTAAAAGGTAAAAAGGCCTCTGTCTCACATATGAAAGTGTTTGGATCGAAATGCTTCATTCACAACAATGACAAAAGAGACTTAGATAAATTCGAGCCCAAAAGCGATGAAGGTATATTCCTTAGATATTCTGATAGATCTAGGGCTTATAGAATTTACAATATAAAAATCAAACTGTGGAAGAATCACCCCATGTTTCCTTTGATGAATATCATGATTCTAACAATGATAACTCTTACAGGAAAAACGATGAAGATGGGGAATTCCTAAGCATAAAGGACAAGAGTGATCCTCCACAAGAAGAAATAAAAGAAGATGGTGACCTAGCTGAATCAAGCAAAGCAAGGGATCAAGCTCCAGGAGAAGGTAACGATTCTACAAACATTAAATTCTTAAGGATCATCCCTTGGAGAATGTCATTGGTAGCTTGAATGACCCACCTAGAACTAGGTCACATTTTAAAATTGTGGAAGAATTAGATCAACTTGCTCTTGTCTCGCAGCATGAACCCAAAAATATTGATGATGCTTTAAAAGATGAAAACTGGATAAATTCCATGCAAGAAGAGCTAAACCAGTTTGAGAGAAATAAAGTTTGGTATCTTGTTCCTAGACCTTCATCACAATCTGTCATAGGCACTAAATGGGTCTTTAGGAACAAACTAAGTGAGGATGGCAAGATAATAAGAAATAAGGCTAGATTGGTGGCTCAAGGGTATAATCAAGAGTTTGGGGTAGACTTTGATGAATCTTATGCCCCAGTTGCTAGACTCGAAGTCATCAGAATTTTACTTGCCTTTGCATGCTCCCTTAGAATAAAGATTTATCAAATGGATGTCAAAAGTGCTTTCTTGAATGGCTTGATCAAAGAAGAAGTCTACGTTGAGCAGCCCCCTGGCTTTGAGAATTCTAACAATGCAGATTTTGTATACAAGCTAGACAGGGCGCTTTATGGACTTAAGCAAGCACCAAGAGCTTGGTATGAGAGACTAAGCTCATTCCACATTGAAAAAGGGTACACACGAGGTAAGTAGATCAAACACTTTTCACCAAGAAGCAAGGTAAGAACATCTTGATTGTTCAAATTTATGTTGATGACATTGTGTTTGGTTCTACAAAATCTGAAATGTGTGAGGAATTTGCTAACCTCATGACTAGCGAATTTGAGATGAGCCTAATGGGAGAACTTCAATTCTTTCTCTATTTGCAGGTCAACCAAGGAGAAGATGGGTGCTTCATAAATCAATCCAAATACATCAAGGAGATGCTGAAAAGATTTGACATGGCTAACAATAAAATCATTGCAACTCCTATGAGCACCACATCACTGGATTCGGATGAAAATGGTAAATTAGTGGATGCAAAGATATATAGAGGTATGATTGGCTCTTTGCTTTATTTGATTGCATCCTGACCAGATATCCAGTTTAGTGTATGTCTTTGTGCTAGATTTCAAGCTAGTCCTAGAGAATCCCATTTGACTGCCGTCAAACGTATCCTTCGATATCTTGCCGGCACTCAAGATTTGGGATTGTGGTATCCGTCATCATGCGATTTATCTCTTATATCTTATTCTGATGCGGACTACGCTGGATGCAAGCTGGATCGTAAGAGTACTAGTGGCTATTGCCAGTTTCTAGGCGGGTGTTTAGTTTCTTGGGCCTCCAAGAAACAGCACTCGGTTGCCCTCTCAACCGCGGAGGCAGAATATGTTGCTGCGGGGAGCTGTGGCACCCAAGTGTTGTGGATTAAACACCAACTCCAAGACTACTTGGTGGATCTTGGTTGTGTCCCGATTCTGTGTGATAACACTAGTGCTATCAACCTTGCAAAAAATCCAGTCCAGCACTCTAGGACTAAGCATATTGAGATTAGGCATCACTTCATTAGAGACGAGGTCAGTAAGAAAAATTTTGAACTGCATTTTGTTGATACTATAAATCAAATTGCTGATATTTTCACCAAGCCCTTGTGTAATGACAGGTTTTCAACACTCAGAAGGGAGCTTGATCTTTGCCGACCTCAGGCCAATAAGAATTTGAAATGATGATCATGCACAATTAGTTGTGTGTTTTGCACGTTGGCATTCATGCATTGTTTATATGTCAATATGTCATTTTGTATATGTGTCGCATTGCATGTAGATGCATAATAATGAAATGAGTTCATGATTCATAATGCATTGCATGGTCTGTGTAGCATCCTTCCTGCATGGCCATGGTATATCAAATGTTGATGTATGGAAAGGCAGGTTATGCTTGTCTAGAAGTACTCAATATGCGTGAGGTTTCACCACCGCCAAGTACCATGCGTCATTGTCGCATATAGGCCATATAGTAAGGGGGAGTTGTCATTTTGCAGCATTTATACATGAGTTTCATCTCCATTCTGTTACATTTAATAAGTGTACAACCATATGTTGGGTCATGCATTTCATGTCTACCTAATTCATGTCCACCCCTGCACGTTTCAGGTCATTCTCCTCTTGACACTTATCATTACACTTGCTTGCACACATAATTCTTCGCGTATCCATTGCATATCCTTAGGGGGAGTTTTGTTGATTCTCATAACCTCTTGCAAACTGCACTTCAGTGGCTTACAGTCTGGTTTGAGTTCACGAGACAGATGGACATATGGTGTAAGAGCTTTCTATTATATGCCCTAATGATTGTCCATTCAATGAAAATGGTTCAGATTTAATGATTTCCTTGTAGTTCTGATATATCTTGTTTGAAATCATCTATGTTTTGAAACTTTAATAGACCTTAACTAGAGACTGCATATTGTGTTTTGCATGACTATCCTGAAATCTAAAAATCCAAACGTCTTGACAACTTTGGTGATTCACTCAGGCTTAGTATTGCTTCTAAACATATTGATGAGCTTGAATTCCTGAAAATCATTTTGACAGAGCAATGATATTGTTGCACGGAGAAACATGTCATGTCATCAAAATCAAGTGACAAATGATATGTCATGATGTGCCTCTGTTATCTCTGTCGTCATTCTATTAGACTCTAGGCAGAGCACTGGCATAATTGCTGAGAAATATATCCTCTCATCAAAGAAATGAGATTGGATATGTCATGACGTAACTTTGCTATCTCTGTTCATTCTGAAGCATAACCGTCAGTCTTGCCAAATACCTAGGGATACTGGCGTCTAAACAGCGTGTATTCTTATGGCTAGGAGGCATGAACTAGACTTGATTGCTCATATAAAGTGAGTCATGTGCCTTCAAATACTAAAGATATTGAAAATCAACATATGCTACATTCATTCAATTCCATGCTTCAATCAAGATTGTTTAGCCTCAATACATGCTTTTGTGTTATTGCCTTTGTCGTTATTGAATATGGATATATAAGACAAGGGAAGGTTAAACACTGCCATGATATGCACCTTTGGTTCATTTCTATTAAATCTTGGATGTAGCTGCTTTTCGAACTCTGTTGATGATCTCGGATTTCATTAGCTTTGAATCATATATGTTGCTCACGGCATGCTTCAGTTTTGCATATAATGGCTTTCTCTCAACTCCTTCAGCTCTGGTCTCATAGACTTTTTACTTTATCACTCCTTTTTGCTGTTGGCAAAGGGGGAGAATTCTTTGTGTGAGTCCTTTGTATGAGCTATATGCGTTATCGCATTGTCAAAGGGGAGAGCTTATGTGCTTTATGAGTTGTCATGGGGGATGTGTGAATGATGTACGGGGAGAGTCCAAGGGGGAGAATCCATTGCTCATTTTGTATCTCATATGTGTATGTGATGGGTTTGCATAATTGCATAGCATTCATATCTGCATTCATAATTGCATTCACATGCTATTACTATCATGGATCTTGAGCTGCATATGTTGCATTTGTTATAACTTGTGCCATTTTAGATATTACTATCACATATTGACTCACAGTGTTGCCATCATCAAAAAGGGGGAGCATGTTGTGTCCCTGAGGTCATTTGAGTCATTCTGTGGTCACTTGGGTCATTCGACATCATTCCATGGTCATATGAGTTCTGTGGTATTCTTGGTTTTGATAATGGCTAAACACTATTAGTCATTGATATTGTTCCACTCTCATGTGACTGACATACGTGATGTTTTTGTTCATGATAGATATGCAAATAAATGGACAAGGAATCAAGTGGCAATAATAAATGTGAAAGCTCATTGATCGCGCCCAAGCAAGAATGAGAACACAAGCAAAAGTCGACACGTGATAGTCGGCTCGTCACTCATCCAAGGTCAATGCACAAAGAAGTATAGCCAAGAGAATCCAAGGTTAAAGACACAGTTGATACCTTCTAGACTATCAAGGGCGATGCCACAAACATGCACGGGCTGCTAATGGAGTTGAACGACGGAGCTGAAGCGGATAACGGACCGACCCGGGCAAGCCCAGAATCAGCCCAGCTGGCGGTCGACCAAAAATCCCAGGGATCACCCGTTTGCAGGTTTCATAGTAGCGGTCGACCGCCAGGAGCTGCAGGTCAACCGCCAGCCCCGAGCCTTCAATGTTGACTTTGTTTCCAACTTCGAAAAGGGCCATTCAACATGGATTTGTTTAATCCAAAAGTCACCTAAACACCCACAAATTGTGGATCTGGTCTGAGACTTGTCTATAGACCATTCAAGGTCTATAAAACCAACACATGAGGGGTTGGAAACCCTATCACTTCAAGGCTTCAAGAGGAGATCAAGGGAGGCCATTTTCGAGGTACTGTAGCACCTCCGTGAACAGTGTTTCGGGAGGAAGTTCTTCATCCATTCCAAGGCATTCAAGTCCAGATCTGAAGCTATCTCAACCTCCAAGGAAGAAGAAGGAATCAAGGCTCTCAAGGGTGATCTAAGCTGCATCCTACATCTTCTACATCCTCTTCATCGACTCAAGAAGATCAAAAGGAAGATTGAAGCTACATCCATCGTCTTCTTCATCAACTAGAAGAGGTTCAAGGAAGATCATCCCGCAAGAAAGAAGACACCGTCAAAGCATCCGATTCAAGCTTCTGCAACTCAGACAAGATTCTTCTCTTTGAGCATACTCTATATCTTGTTTGAGTGATTTCATATTTGTTCTCTTTTTATTTCATACAAACAATTGAATCTGAGAATCGTCCCTACCGGTGGTTAGTAGGAAGGCAATCGGAGGTTGTCCGATCTGCGTTGTTGACGTCCCTACCAGGTGGTTAGTAGGAAGGTAATCGGTGGTCTTTTCGATTTGCGGTTCAGTGCGCGGAACTAGTGGAGCCTCACCGGATTTGGTGAGGGGTGGACGTAGGACTGGGGATTCAGTCCGAACCACCTTAAAATCTCGTGTGTTGTGGTTTGCTTGTGCGATTGTTTTGTGCTAGATGTATGCTTAGGTTCTAATCGATATATTAGTAATCATCTTGCTAAGCAAATCGTTGTGTCTTTCATTTAGCTAGTTATATTCCGCTGCAATTTATCTCATCTAGCTATATAGAGGGTTACATTGCGAAAAGAGGTGCAGATCTATTCACCCCTCCCCTCTAGATCCGCTGTTCACTACACAACACTGACGTGGGCCTATGAAGGTGTGGACGTCCCTGCTGTCTGGTATGAACCCTCCCAAGATGAACTTAGGGTTTATAGGGGCCACTGTATGACACACTGAGTCCTCCTCTCCCACCTGGGACCTAGGGAAAGAGAAGTAGGTCTCTACCTCCTCTAGTAGGATAGTGGCCTCAAACAATGGAAATATGAATGTATGGGTCTGAGGGTGCCAGATTTCTACTAAAGCCGAGATGTTGTGCCAGTCAAGAGAAAGTTTTGGGTAGTTCTGACCTAGTACTAGGAGAGGTTGTAGGTGCCAAGATCTCAAGATGGATGTCACTCCTAGGGGCAACGCACGGACCATGGGAGCCATCCACTTCAAAGTGGAATAGCGCCTAGGGCTAGGGAGAAGCTGAGATGGAGAAAGAAGAGAAGAACACATAAGTAAATGATAGATTTGAACTGAAGGAATTCATGACAACTTACGTCCCTCAAAGGGCTCGAGCTGAGATGTCATGGGATTGCGGTCAGCCGTTGGAGCGCTTCCTGCTCCTTTCTGGCCGGTCTTGGCCCTTCAAGCGCCGCTCCCCCCATGGAACTCCCCTCCAGGGCCCTTTTCATGATGATTTGGTGATGAATAATAAAGGTTTTGAGGCTTAGAAGAGGGAGGATGTGTGAATCACGAATTTAGACTCCCCTCCTACTTATAGGGCTTGGTTAAAGGCCTACATTCCTTAGGAGTGAGGATGGATAAGTTTAGGATGGGATAAGATGGCTTTGCATTGGGTTAAAGTGGTTTATCCTCGGTTTAGGAGTCTCCAGGAGAGTCCCATTCAAATTCGTAGGGCGTCCATTTGGACGGTCTCTCGATAGACCGCCTATCTCAGTGAGCGGTCCGATGAGGACCATTCAACACCTTCTAGAGACCCCGAGTGCTAGAGTTTGAGCAGACTAAAGTTGACCGCTTTACAATCACGCGATCGTTTATAGATCGTTCTATCTTTTGGACGGTAAAATGAGGACCGATTTTCTTATTGTTTGTGCGGTCTATATTAGATCGTGCGTTTCTTGGCGCGGTCTATGTGGAGACCGTGCAAGCATCTGATGCATTGCTTTTAACCTATTTTGTACCTGTGCCACTCAACCTCTGGTCTCTCACCCTTCTCACTCATTTGGCGTCACCCTTCTCACTCATTTGGCGTCACTCTTTCTCACTCCTTTGGTGTCGCTCTTTCTCACTCCTTTGGCATCGCTCTTCTCACTCATTTGGCGTCACCCTTCTCACTCATTTGGCGTCACTCTTTCTCACTCATTTGGCATCGCTCTTCTCACTCATTTGGCGTCACTCTTCTCACTCGTTTGGCGTCTCTCTCCCTCGCTCTGAGTCGGCGTCTCTCTCTCTCATTCCAAGTCGGTGTCTCTCACTCGTAGTTGCGTCGTCGCACCCGTAGTCGCATCTCACCCGCAGTCGTCTCTCACTCGCACGTGTCGTCTCACTCGTGTCGAGTCAGTAGTCGTGGTTAGTATTTGTTCATTTATTCATACATTCATGCATAAAAATGAAGGAAAAAATGCATATCACTATCATATCATATCATGTGTACAAAAGTAGAGTCGTAGTACAAAGTCAAGCTGGGCCCTTTCCCTCTGGCCTGTCGCTGTCACCTCCGCCCTTAGGCCTCTTCGATGGCGGGGCCATCGGGGAAGTCACCTCCTCTCGACGGCGCCGCCGCCGCTCCTCCTCCTCGTTCCTCCGGTGACCGGAGGAACCCGTAAGGTATGTCCTATAGGAGCCATGTGTCCCACTCGGAACCCCGCTCCTCCCTTGTCGCTGGCTCACCTCTCGGAGGATCTCCACCATGCCCTCTAATCTGGAAATCTGGCGCTGAGCTTGCTCCATCTCGGTCCTGTAGCGCTCCGCCTCGGTAGCGCTGGCTCGAAGCCGCTCGAGCTCCGCTCGCAGAAGGGCCGTCTCGTGGGTGTCGGCTGGTCGGCCCCGTGCGGGCTCCTCTCGCAGCCGTGCGGTCTCCTCTCTCAAGTGCGCCGCCTCCTCTCGAGCCGCTGCCCGGCTCTACTCTGACTATGCTCTCAACAGGGTCAGCTCGGTCGTCTGCATACACATATCATGGTCAGTCAATTCCATTTCATACATTTCATAAGCATAAACAACAAGGGAAAGTGTCGTGATTTACGTACCCTCTCGGAGAGCGCCACCTCGGCCGCCTTGGCCCACGCTACCATCCGAGTGAAGTCGGCCTCCCGCTCAGCCCGGTCTGCGGGAGTCTGGGTCTGTGAAGAAGAAGGAGCATCGGCCCCCTGCCGCTGGGCCCCCTCGGCGCGCTGCATCCAAAACTCCAGGTCAGTCACACACATAATCATAATCGTAGGTATTTGCATAATTTAAAGAGTTGAGGGTTTAGAAAACTCACCAGTAAAGCCAGAGCCTGACGGGCCTCGTCCCACTCCCTGATCGTGGAATGCAGGAGCCCCTGCAGCTCCGCAAGTCATCCCTCAGGGTCAATCTGCATTTAGAGGTCCAAGTGTCAGTGCATCATCATATAGAAATCATAAGCATAATAAGTAGAGTTTGAGTTTAGAAGTCATACCGGTTGGTGGGCACCCCGGAACACCTGGTCCCGGTAGTGTCTAGCGTACGCGGTGTAGTACGCTGAGTCACTGTCTGCTCGGCCGGTCACCACCCGCCCAAGCGCTACCCAGTCTGCTATCTGCACAGCATTCCTCATCGTCCAATCGAAGGCAGCTCCTAGACAGCGGGTTGTCCATGTGATGTGCTTCCTGGGCCCCTCTGCTGCCAGAAACTCCACTGCTGGCTGATGGACCCCAATGGTCCTCATCACCAGCCGGAAGTGCAGCGGCTCCACCACGTTCACGCAATGGAGCCACACATCTCGTCCCGAGAAGGTGAGGGCCCCTGCCACCCAGGGCTGACTCTCCTGTCCCTCCTCCGTGTATGGTGTCCACCGTACCTGCAAAAGTAAGGAGTCGCATCAGCATCATCATCTAGAATTGCATTTAATTAAAGAGTCTAAGTTTAGAAGCATACCGAGGCAAACGGTAGAGCATCCAGGTCATCCTGCAACTCTCGGACCTGTCTCTTGAGAGCTGCGGTCTCTCGAGGTTCTGTCCACCTCCGGGCAATAGGTAGGAGCCCAGGACGGGTCTCCTCACCTCTGCCTAGCCCACGTAAGCGCACGTAGGCCCACACCTGCATCACGGCATCGTGTCAGCATCTAGGAAACATGTAGAATCGCATAAATCAAGTCTAGATGATGGGAATCGACGCCGAGCTAGTACTTTTCATATTGCATT
Source organism: Amorphophallus konjac (assembly GCA_022559845.1). NCBI lineage: Eukaryota > Viridiplantae > Streptophyta > Magnoliopsida > Alismatales > Araceae > Amorphophallus > Amorphophallus konjac. The sequence continues at coordinate 40,752,565 of CM040122.1, forward strand.
TATATCCTTTAGTTTATTTTTATATCCACGGGAAAGTATACGCGCAAATGTAAGGCTTTATAAGCCAAGGAGTCATTCCCATGGATTGTGTGGGTTTTTATGCAATTATGCAGTAGGACCAGCAAGGGGGCCCTCAGCCCTTTCCCATTGGTCCATGTCACCTTGTGGGGCTGGTCAACCTTCCTAGGTGGACATCTAGAAGGGTGGACTAGTCATATGGACACATGGGGTTAAAATGGGTCAATATTCCAATGGTTGGCCACCTACCCATTCAACCTTCTACTATATGGTCAGGGGGGCGCCCCTCTCCCCTTATTAGATTATTAATTTTTGTGTGTGATTCACACTTAATCCCAGCCCTTGATTCCCCTTCCCTAGATCCAAGGGTCCACATTGCATTTGATGTAAACCATATAAAAGCTTGTATTTTTATGTGAAAATAAATGAAAAAAATCAGAATTTTTGTGTGTAAGCAAGGAGCTTGGTGCGCCCCTCTCTCCTCCCCTGCTGTTCTTCCCTCCCCAACCCCAGATCTAAAGTGTTTCTACCTCCTATCCCCTCCTCTCAACCTCCGGTGATCGTCTGTGCCGCCGCCGCCGCCGTTCGTGCCGCCATCGAGCCGCCTCTGCAGTTCTGTCTTCATCCGACCACAGAAGCTTCCACGAATTTTATATCTCCGCCACGAGCTTGGATTGATCTGCATTTTTTATGGTGTGTTCAGCCCTTACATCCCAAGATCCACCTAACTTTTCATGCCATAATTCCATCGTTTAGTATTTTTACATTTTCTTCCAATCTGTCATCCCAGATCTGCCAGGTTTCTATCTACAGTGACAGAACCTCTGAGTTCTCCCCCTCCGACCATCTTTTTGATTTGTCCAAACCCTCCCAATTTTACTGGGAGTTCTGTCCATCACCCCCTACTTCCAAAAATTTTCTTAATTTTTTATCAGTCTTCTATCTATTTTTAGAAATTCATGTTCTTCCCCTGATACAGTGTTTTTAGTCAGATCACAGATCTGACCACCCTCCACTTCCAAAATCAGAACAAATCATCACTACCTCCAAATCCAGATCCAAAAATAGTCCTGGTTTCCTTGTTCGATTTCCTACAACCTTGCTGAAGAATACATCTTCAAATTCGGACATCTACTTCACGGTCAAAGGCAATCAACATGAAAGTTCTCTGCAGATCTGAGTCTTCGGTTACTGTACAACAGCAGCATATAAAATTCGCCTATAAATCTGGTGAATTTTTCAGAAGGCCACTATATTGTAGTACTTCGAAGCAGCTTTCCAACGGCTCTGATCTCGTCGCATTCCGACACCGGTGCTGATCGCAGCGTCCGTTCTCGCCGGAGCGCGCGCTGAAATACAGAACCGGCAGATTTTCGATCGGTTTTTCCGACCGGTGCCGAACGGAGCCGCCCGGCCTCCGGCCGGCGAACCAGCGTGCCGCCAGCCCAGGGAGCGCTTCTCCAAGTGTCCCCACTACAGCGGTACCACCGGGTCCCACACGGCCCCTCCGGACAGCACGTGGGCCCCACGGTCGTGAACACGCGTGTAGCCGAATCAACACACGAAGCTGCCCGTCAACCCGAATTCGGTCCTCCCGGGTCCATTTGTATAGCCCTTTACCTCTTTGCGTGGAGTGGGCATGTTCCCATTGCTGTAATTATTGTGTGTTAAGTTTCCCGGGAGTACGAGTTTTCGGCCGGGTCCGTCTTCCCCACGCCGAGCGCGTGGAGGTATCGAATTCGCTCCCTTCTCGGCATTTTGCTTACTTCATATATATTTGTTTATGCCGCTGCTAGAGAGCATGTGTAGGGATATCTAGCTCGCTTTATCTATTCATTACCGCTGCTACGAGAGAGAGCGTGACCGTCCCGTGACCCGATCCGGGCACAAGTGAGAGCCGACCACCCTAGCTCATTGTCGATTTCTCAACCGCGCACATCCGACGCTTCCCTCGTTAAGGGACAATCGCGAGCTTGTCGTGTCCGTGGTCTCGTCCCGCATCAATTTGGTATCAGAGCGAGTTTGAGTCTAGGGTGTCAAAAAAAAAAAGAGTGTCATTTACATCGAGTCATTAGTCGGTTTAAGTCGAGTCTAGGATCATCATATTTCTAAAAACAAAAAAAAAGTGTCTTTTGCATTGCATCCCAATAACCCGGTATATCAAAAGGTGTTGTCCGAACGTTAGGCTATGCCTATCGGGAAGGCTGCACACTTGCGCGAGTGATCTTCGGATCGATTAACTCCGCCACGTGCCGAGTTTTGGTTACGTCTAGGTGCATCATCTTGTAGTGTGCATTTGCCTTAGTCGGTGTCTCCTACTCCGTGTCTTGCATGCCCACTCGTCGAAGTACTCAATACTCACCCCCACCACCACCTATGGCGGAATCCCGAGTCTATAGTTCCGATGAAGTGGCCACATTGTTCCGAAATCTTGTGGGGAAAATGGATGGGTTGAGTGAGCGCATGGATGAGTTAAGTACTCGAGTGGATAGGATGGAAGGAGCGAGTACCCGAGTGAATGGCCAAGGCACCCGCCTAGATGAGAGGATGAAAGCCATAGAGGATAGGGCCGCTGGGTCGAACCAGTCCGTTCAAGGATTGGTCGGGAGATTTACCGCACTAGAGAGAGGTCCAGCCGAGGCACCACCGATTGTCCCAGTCCAAGCACCCGTCCCACCTACACAAGGTCAACCGGAGCCAGGTCAACAACCCGCGACTCCAAGGGTTCAAGGGATAGCTAATAGGAGGCACGAAGTCCCCGAGGTGCATGACTATGAGTCCGAAAATGAGCATCGGGGGCATGGTCGTGATTACCGCCCTACACGGCATACCCACGACCAAGATATGGATGAACGGGCCATTCGGACCGTTCGGGATGACCCTCCCACCTTTGACAGGTCCTTGGACCCAAAGGTCTATCTTGATTGGGAGGCTGGTATGGACCGATATTTTGAGTGGTTCGAGATGCCGGACCAACGAAAAGTCAAGTACACTAGGATGAAACTTTTTGGCCAAGCGCAAACCTATTGGAGGAACATGGAGAACCTATTGTTTCATCGTCAAGAACCCCCGATCGATACATGGACCGATATGAGGGAGAAGCTTAGGAAGAAGTACCTCCCTACCTCCTACCGCCAGCGTCTTATAGAGAGGTGGCAAAGTCTCACCCAAGGAGACCGGTCCGTCTTTGATTACATCGCCGAATTTGATGAATACCACTTGTGATGTGATGCCACGGAGGAGGATTCCCTTACCGTCTCTCGGTTCCGGCGTGGTCTACGCCCACACCTACGGTATGAGCTTCTCTGCCGCAAGGTGGACAAGCTGGAGGATGCTTATCAAGTTGCTCTCGAGATGGAGTAATTTGAGGGTGAGTTCGAGTCTATTCCCCGGTGGAGCCCCGCTCCTCCCCGTAGTGACTCCCGTGGCTCCTTAGGTTCATACTCGAGGGGACCTATGGCTCGTCCACAGGAGCCCGTCCGTCAGGAGCCCTTTGCTCCTATACCTCGACCTCCCCCACCACGGGATCTACCTCCACCCCAACCACCGGCACCCGTTGCCCGTTCCCCGGCACCCATAGGCCGTCCCACGGCCCCGACACTCCCTCCTCTGTTGCCCATGGCACCTACACCACCCTTGTTGCCTACACCCCCTACCCGTCGGGAGGATAAGGGTAAGGCCCCTCTTATCGGAGAGAGCAATCGATCCCGGCTGCAATGTTTCCATTGTCATGGGTTTGGCCACTTCGCCAACCAATGTCCCACTCGTGCCACACTAGCTCTAGGGGTTGAGGAGACCTTGCCATCTGAGCTTGAACTTGTCAATGATGAGGCCGACCAAGCACTAGCCGTTGAGTACTATGCCATGGGGGGAGAGTTGGACGGCTCACCCGCCGCCCAGGATGCCGCCACTTAGTGGGCTTGATGTCACCACTTTAGTCTAGGGTCATATATAAGTCGGTGTGTTTTACTTGTGTGGTTTGTTTTGTGTGGTTTGTTTGCATGGTTTGTGTGTCGTTTGTCTGCATGTGTCTTGTGCAAGCTCGTTGTCGTTCTCTTATGAGTAAGAGGCGAGTGGACTCACTTGGTGAGTATGGGATCGGTTCCACATCTATACCCGGATCAGTCACCTATAGGGACTCAGCGGTGATTCCTAGTGAGTCTTCGAGCTGCTCCCTTTCCTTTTGAGAGTGCCCCACCCGGAGTGTCCACCTCTAGCCCATAGTAGTTCGTGCATATCGAGTATATATGGAATGAGCAGGTGACGATCACTTGGAGTGGAGCGTACCCGCGTTACTTGGCACGGTGACGGATCCGCCGGAGTACTCGAGCATCCATACCCCTACTCGACGGGGTCGAGTTCCTCCCACCCGGGGAGAGTTGATGGGAATCGACGCCGAGCTAGTACTTTTCATATTGCATTTATATCCTTTAGTTTATTTTTATATCCACGGGAAAGTATGCGCGCAAATGTAAGGCTTTATAAGCCAAGGAGTCATTCCCATGGATTGTGTGGGTTTTTATGCAATTATGCAGTAGGACCAGCAAGGGGGCCCTCAGCCCTTTCCCATTGGTCCATGTCACCTTGTGGGGCTGGTCAACCTTCCTAGGTGGACATCTAGAAGGGTGGACTAGTCATATGGACACATGGGGTTAAAATGGGTCAATATTCCAATGGTTGGCCACCTACCCATTCAACCTTCTACTATATGGTCAAGGGGGCGCCCCTCTCCCCTTATTAGATTATTAATTTTTGTGTGTGATTCACACTTAATCCCAGCCCTTGATTCCCCTTCCCCAGATCCAAGGGTCCACATTGCATTTGATGTAAACCATATAAAAGCTTGTATTTTTATGTGAAAATCAATGAAAAAAATCAGAATTTTTGTGTGTAAGCAAGGAGCTTGGTGCGCCCCTCTCTCCTCCCCTGCTGTTCTTCCCTCCCCAACCCCAGATCTAGAGTGTTTCTACCTCCTATCCCCTCCTCTCAACCTCCGGTGATCGTCTGTGCCGCCGCCGCCGCCGTTCGTGCCGCCATCGAACCGCCTCTGCAGTTCTGTCTTCATCCGACCATAGAAGCTTCCACAAATTTTCTGTCTCCGCCACGAGCTTGGATTGATCTGCATTTTTTATGGTGTGTTCATCCCTTACATCCCAAGATCCACCTAAACTTTCACGCCATAATTCCATCGTTTAGTATTTTTACATTTTCGTCAAATCTGTCATCCCAGATCTGCCAGGTTTCTATCTACAGTGACAGAACCTCTGAGTTCTCCCCCTCCGACCATCTTTTTGATTTGTCCAAACCCTCCCAATTTTACTGGGAGTTCTGTCCATCACCCCCTACCTCCAAAAATTTTATTAATTTTTTATCAGCCTTCTATCTATTTTTAGAAATTCATGTTCTTCCCCTGATACAGTGTTTTTAGTCAGATCCCAGATCCGACCACCCTCCACTTCCAAAATCAGAACAAATCACCACCACCTCCAAATCTAGATCCAAAAATAGTCCTGGTTTCCTTGTTCAATTTCCTACAACCTTGCTGAAGAATACATCTTCAAATTCGGACATCTACTTCACGGTCAAAGGCAATCAACATGAAAGTTCTCTGCAGATCTGAGTCTTCGGTTACTGTACAACAGCAACATATAAAATTCGCCAACACAAAGTACAAACCTGGTGAATTTTTCTGAAGGCCACTATATTGTAGTACTTCGAAGCAGCTTTCCAACGGCTCTGATCTCGTCGCATTCCGACACCGGTGCTGATCGCAGCGTCCGTTCTCGCCGGAGCGCGCGCTGAAATACAGAACCGGCAGATTTTCGATCGGTTTTTCCGACCGGTGCCGAACGGAGCCGCCCGGCCTCCGGCCGGCGAACCAGCGTGCCGCCAGCCCGAGGAGCGCTTCTCCAAGTGTCCCCACTACAGCGGTACCACCGGGTCCCACACGGCCCATCCGGACAGCACGTGGGCCCCACGATCGTGAACACGCGTGTAGCCGAATCAACACACGAAGCTGCCCGTCAACCCGAATTCGGTCCTCCCGGGCCCATTTGTATAGCCCTTTACCTCTTTGCGTGGAGTGGGCATGTTCCCATTGTTGTAATTATTGTGTGTTAAGTTTCCCGGGAGTACGAGTTTTCGGCCGGGTCCGTCTTCCCCACGCCGAGCGTGGAGGTATCGCATTCGCTCCCTTCTCGGCATTTTACTTACTTCATATATATTTGTTTATGCCGCTGCTAGAGAGCATGTGTAGGGATATCTAGCTCGCTTTATCTATTCATTACCGCTGCTGCGAGAGAGAGCGTGACCGTCCCGTGACCCGATCCGGGCACAAGTGAGAGCCGACCACCCTAGCTCATTACCGATTTCTCAACCGCGCACATCCGACGCTTCCCTCGTTAAGGGACAATCGCGAACTTGTCGTGTCCGTGGTCTCGTCCCGCATCACTAGAGTAGGAGTCATACCTAGAGTAAGGGGGAGAATCCCCCGAGCATGGTCCGACGGGCCGTCGAACTCAGCGTGTCAAAGAGAAAGGCAAGGATCGCCGCTCCCCACGCGTAGTCGCCCACGTGGTCGAGCTCCCCCAGGAAGGGAAGGAAGCGGCATCTCATCATATCCGCCCGCGTGGAGAAGAGGAGTCGCCCAAACAACATCATCAAGAATCGTCGTAGCACTCTGTCGCCTCTGCTCCTGGCTCCGCTGCTACTCTCGGTCTCGCCAGGTCCACCAGCCGCTGTAGGTGCTGTTCCGGCTGCTCTCCGATTGCTATCCCCGCTCGTCGCAATCCCAAGCTGTCCTGAAGACTAGCCCGGGGTAGGAGGGTAGACTGCCTCTCGGGGCGCCGCAGCTCTAGGCCCAGCAGCTCCCGAGCCATCGCCCGGTAGTCGGGAAAAGTGGTCTCGCTAACCGGTGGCCCGTGCACCTGCAGGCCAGTGAGTCAAGCCACGTCCTCCAGCGTAGGGACCATATGCCCCCAAGGGAAGAGGAACGTACGACTCACCGGGTCCCAGCGGTCGTGCAGGGCAAAGAGCAGAGCTGTGTCGAATCGACACACCTCAATACTCAAGAATGAGGCGAACCCCATGGCAGCCAACCGCTCCCGCTGGAAGTCCGGTAGTGCCAAATACACTGCCCGGACCTACAGCCACGAGATGCGGGTCCTACGCTTTCCCTGCATTCATTCATTAATTTTGTGCATTTAATAAAAGGCTCAAACTTTTTTTATCCAACAAACAAATGAAAACAATAAAGGTTGCATTTCTGTTAGATGGGCGGCTCCCCTTAGACCACACTTCCTGATGCACGGTCCAATAAAGGCCTTCTAGTTCACAAAAATCTCTCACTTCAAACAGATCAATGCAGCCCGTTCACCACTTGAACGGTGATCTTCTCACCGTCCTTCTGTTTCTTTCTCATCATTTCTAAGTTTGGACGGCCTCCCCTAGGCCGCATGGCTGCTATAGACGGTCCAATGTGGGCCGCTTGAGGTCAAACTTTGCAGTGTTTGAACGGACCCTTAGAGCCCATCTTAATCTGGGCGGTGGACTTCCCACCATTCATCCTCATGTTCGGTTCTACTATCTTCAGGTTTTGAACGGCCACCCATGGGCCGCATGAGTTATAGGCGGCTCTATGTGGACCGCATGTTCTTGGTTGTACGGTTTCCTGAGAACCACTCATCAGTCATCTTCCCCGACGACGGCGAGAGTCCCCCACTGGTGGTGGCACCCCCATGGGACCCCCAAACAGGTTCTTAGGCCTTCTAACCCTCCTGTGGTCGCCCTAGGACTAACATGCATGGATTAAAATTACAAAAAAAAAATTGGCTAAAATGGCTAGGGTTGGGCGGGACCTACCTCGGGGTCCTGAGCCTTCACTTCCTTCGCCGTCACGACCGGTGGCACCGTGGGGTCTTCCTCCTCCCCTACGTCTTCTCCGGCGTCAACGGTGGTCGTAGCCGCCTCCTCGACGACCGCGGATGTCGGCGGCGCTTTCGGTGCGCTCGTCTCCTCGGCGGTGGACGGCGTCGGGTCTCCTCCTCCATGGCCGCTGCCGCCGGCGGTGGTGCCTCTCCTTCCGCTCCGGCCATGGCGGGGCGGAAGGCTTGGGGTTTGGTTCGCATTGAGGGAGTGAGGACATGGGGAGAGGCTCGGTTTGGGAATGGGGGTGTTTTTGCTTGGCCCTTCGCCCTCCCTCTTCCACCGTGGGTTACAGTGGAAGGAGGGAGACGAAGGGTTTTAAGGCTTTTGAAGTTCCAGACGTTACGCAGTCTAACGATAGACCGTCCGAACATTAGGCGGTTCATCCATGGCCGTTCTTTGCCAACGGCATGTTGCTCTAAACGGCTTCTTTATAGTCGTCCCAATTAGAACGATTTGTTATTAACTGTCCGTATTCTTTTCAAACGTTTGCATTCAAAGCTTTTGGGTGGCTTGTGCTTAGCCATTTTTTATTGTGGGCGGTTCCTGAATGACCGTTCATGTGCTTGAGAAAATAGTCTCATCCTTGTTGCCGCACTTTGTGCTCAATTGATAAATGTGGTTATTTGATGATATCATTGTAAATCTTGCTAATGACACTTCTTGCAGCATCATCTTTCACTTGCCATTTCGCATGCATAGGTAAGTCATGTATGTCTTTCTATCTCTACATCCCTTATTGCATTACTATATGGTATTATGCTACATTATCTCGAGAACCAGTTGGTTATCTACGTGTTCCAGGATCTGATGTTCCCCTTTAACAAAAATGATGATGATCCAGGTTCACATGTTTGATCTTCGGATAGGCCGTTAAGTTGGGAAAACCCGGGGAGGATGTTTCTATTCTGCACGCCGTGGTTGCAGATAGTGTCTTGATTCTAATTCTCCCAGCTTAGCAATATTATTCTTGAGTATTTTGAATTTTATATTTTCTCTGCATTTGTTTTAATGATTTCTTTTATTTTAGCCCAACATGCATCATATGCATCTCTTGAGCATTCATGACCCATGGTTTACCTACTAATGTCCCACCAGTGATGAATGGCTGCGTGTTCAGTGTTGGAATAAGAGGAACAATTCCACTCTGAGTTGGAAGGTTCTCTCTGGTTTGTTCACTTGGTTTGGTTGATTAAGAGGTCCCCGTCTGGAGATTTAGTCTGTTTCTTCATTTTTCGCTGCTTATTCCGGTCTCCTCATTGGTCCGAGGGATTATGTCCCCCATGAGGTTGATCGTGTGTTTCTTTCTATTTAGTTTAGTTCCTCCAGATTGGTGGCGCTTTTGGTTTAATCGTTCCTTGTGTTTGGTCCAGAGTTTTTTGGAAGATTTCTATCATTTGTGGGTGATGAAAACGGGTGTCTTTTGCCTTAACACCCGCTTTTCGGTCCGCTCCGCTTCATCTCCATGTTCCATTTCGCTTCCGCTTCACCTCCGCTCGCTCCCCTGCAAAGAGGACGTTAAGGAGGGGAATCTGTTGACACCCGTTTTTTGCCGACAAGTTGAGTTATTCCTCTTACCGCTATTTTTGATGCCTCGAGTTGTCCATTACTCGTTGGGCTATTTTCAGGCAACATCTTTGGGCTTATTTTATGGATAGCCTCTCTCCCTGGCTAGGTCTGCTTCAATTCAGGGTCTAATGGGCCTTGATTTTGGTTAGTCAAGCATTTTCATGAATTTCAAGTGTCCAGCGACGTGTACGGTCAACCATTGGCCGCACAACTTTGCGCGGTCGCTTATGGGCCGTCCAAATATTTATGGGATATTCTGGTTAACTTTCTGATTTATCGCCGACTCGTTTTCATACGGCCTTCGATTAACCGTTCAATCTTATGGGCGGGCTAATAGTAGCCGTTCTACCTCCAGAGTCCTGAAGCTCGGTTGGTTATCAGATAATTATCTAATTATCCATTTATCACCGACAAGGATAAAATGGTTGACTCTTGGCCGCTCTTATTCTTGGACGGTCGTTAGTTAGCCGTTCATCTGTGAGAGTCCAACGACGAGGTTTTCGGTTGGTTGGTAGATAAATTGACTTATATTTCTTTTATATTTGAATTTTCACTGACAGGATAAACGGTTTATATATAGCCGCTCAACCTGATGAGTGGTCTATCGTATGACCATGTAACTGCCTGCATCCTGAAGATTTAAGAGATTTTTCTCTCTCCGTTCGTGGATTTATCCCCAACTTCCTCCAACCATTCCTCCGTGAATATTAAGTCAATTTTGGTGCCGTTTCTTCTGGATGAAAGATAATTCCATTATCTTCAACTTTTATTTCATTATCTCGACCTAAAAATGCATAGAAACCCCAATATTCGAGCTAAGACTCTAGGTGCTCTATAAATAGACCCTGAGGCCCAGCTTTGAAAAGGGGGGGGGGGGATTTTTCGGTCAACGGCGAAGCCCTGCCGAATCTTTGAGCGACCTAGCACCAGGGAGGGAGGCCTTCTACGTCCATACAGGCCTCCGGTTCATGGAGTAGTTGTCCTTTGAGTCATTAGTACATTTAGTTTCGTCGTTCTCTCTTGTTTGCATACATCACTTTCTCCACGTTTCCTCCACGTTTTTTCCTCATTCTCATGCATCATTCACACATCCTCCTATGCTTTTTGACACCCCCAGGGGTTTAAAAATCCCTAGGTATCTCCCATTTCATTTAGTCATGTTTATTTCCGTCCGTTTGAGCATTTACTACACTTTCTAGTTCTAACTTGGGTTTTCCTTTGTGTTCTACACGTGGTTTTGCAGGTCAGCAACACACTAACGCGAGGCCCATCCTTGCCGGCCGGCCGGAAAGGGTGGAGGTTGGACCTTTGCAACTCATGGCGTGGCAATCTTAGGCGGTTCCCAACTGGCCATTCACGAAGACGGGCAGTGGCTTCTGGACCATTCTTCTTTGTCCCGCGGTTGTGTTGGAGTCGTTCATCTGCCAGTCGTTCTTCATCCCGTTCCTCTTCAGCCCCTACAGACGGTCTGTCGTACGGCCGCTCATCTCTACAGGCGGTTCCTCTTGAGTCGCCCATATTCGCAGGGCTGGTCCTAAGGCAAGTACCTCTCCCTCTTTCCAAGGTACGGCGTGTTCATCACGTTCGGCATCTTGGTGGCGATCACACAGGTTTACACTCTTCTATTCCCTCCTGCTTCTAAGCCATTTAGCCTCCTCGTTGATTTAGTAGAAGGGGGTAGGAGAGATATTTCTTCAATCCATTGAAAGAAGAAAAACATGTCAACAACGGTGAGTCCGCTTCAAATTATATTAAAAGATGGAGAGATCTCCATGAAAGATGCACGCGTCCACCGAGTTATAAGGATGTCGTTCAAATCTTTAAAAGGAATCTGAAGAGGGATATCTTGCAGAGGGTGATTGGCATTGAGGTCAGAACCTTTGAGCAATTAGATGGTCTGGCAGCTGATGTTGAGGCCTTCTTGGCTAAGCATTGCCCGGCTGTTACTGCCTTGAGTTAGAAGAATGAGTCGGTCGGCACGCACCTAGCGCAAGAAGAAATCTACACCTCAGATTTTATGGCCTTCGAACAGCAGCAAAAGAATGCAAAAGAGGCAGCCGGGGCTTCTCCCACTAAACCTGCCAAGCAAGGTCCCTCATTAAGGGATAAAATGAAGAAGCCCTATTCCTTCCCCAAAGACAAGACTCGGATCCTCTTCGAGTGGGGCCAAGAATATGGCAAAGTTGTGCTCCCAAAGCCAAAGAGATCGAGTGATGTTGAAAGAAGGGACCATCCCCAATTCTGCCCTTATCATCAGAGGTGGGGGCATTCCAATGAAAATTGTTACATATTTAAAGAAGTTATTGAAAGCCTGATCAGGAAAGGCGAGCTACAAATGGGCGAGTACATGGTGGATCCACCGCGCCCTCAGTAGATGCCCAGTTTTAAGAAAGCGGCCAATGTGGCCTCACCACAGTAGCCAAAGAATAATGCGCTCAAGAGGGCATTCCAAGCCCCTTGAATGATGTCAAAAAAAAAAAGAGCCAGACAGAATAATGCAAGATGTCAGGAAAGATGTAGATGGTGTTCAGCTCTGGGGGCATCCATCAAGAATAGAAGAAGAAGTAAACTCAAAAATAAAGAGAAGAGATGTTGCTCTGCTGCTCGACGCGCCGTCAGCTTCACTTAAGCCAATCAAATCAAGAATGGAGTCAGCCGAGGCCATGGCTAGTTGCAAAATGATGAAGGAACAGGGAAAATCCATGATAGGTACCCTCTTCAAATTAAAAGACCCAGCGCGGTGCAACTATTGCTCCATATGTTCCGGCGCATGATGAAGGGTATTCAGTTCTCTCTAAGGGAGGTATACCCCCACCCGCCACAACCCCTCACAGGCCATCCCTGGAAAAAAAGGGGCAGCTAAATGATCAATTATCAAACGGGATTAATTCACCTAGGGGACATCCAGTAGTATACTCGCTTCCCAGAGTCAATGAAAAGGCTGTAGAAACCCAATAATTAAAAATGAGAAATAAAATTTTCAATTTCATTATGTAATTAAAATCTTCATGAAATAATTAAATTACATTTTTTTAAAGCTAGTTTATTGAATTTACTTGAATTAACTAAAAGTAAATAGATATTAAATGCTTAACACCTTAGATAAATCATAGTAAGCCCAATAAAACTGCATATAATGGACTAGGATCACAATTGGCTCATTGGATAATCCATAATGGGCTGAATTAATGGTTAAAGGATTTAATAAAGGATAAATTTAACCTTAAATTCGTAACATGTGTTTAATATGATGTTTAAGGGATTATAATAACCCAATTTTTAGAAGATTGACTCAAGAATCAACCCTTACCTAACAGCCCACCTTGGACCAGCCGTTTTTACATTGTTTTCACACCTAAGATGGGCTAGATTAAGAGGAGAAATGGCATTTTTCTTCTAATTCGGACTTAATGGGTTTGGTGGATTTAGGTGAGGAATCTTGACACATTTGGCCAAGTTTTGACTATAAATAGAACCCCATTCGACCCTTAAACCATCCCTGGAAGTTAAGTCTATGCTGTTGCAAAGAGTCGTGGAGATTTGAAGAAGGATTTGGAAGATCAAAGGGTTTTCTTTATATTTGGGGATATTCTTTAGATCCGACAAAAGGTAAGTGTCTCTCAGGCTAAACTCTAATCAATGCATGCTATCTTGTTCATTTTTCTGCCCTCTTTCCATTAATAGCTCATTTGTTAAATTCCATCAAGAAATGAATAAGTTATAATCATTTTACCAAGGGGTATTTCAGTTCCGTTTTCGGAATCTTAAGGCGCTGCTCTTCAGGAGCGCGTTCTTAACGCGCCAGCCTGATATAGCGCATTCATATACACCCCGTCTCTTTCTACAAATGTTCAAATTTAAACATTTAATAATATAATACACTTTCATTATCACGCTATATGTCCCTAGCGCGTTCATCATGAACGCGCTAGTCTCGGCTAGCACGTTCATACCTTTGACCCCGGATGATCAGGGATCAAAATACAATACTTCTGGTATGTTTATAAATGTATATAAGGTTTTTATATATATATAAGATGTTATATATATAGTATGATTCATTAGAACCCCATATTATTATCTAGTTTTCAAAAACTATATAAAATCTATACCTGTTCATGAACGCGTTATACCTACCTAGCACGTTCATCATGAACGCGCTAGTCTCGGCTAGCACGTTCATACCTTTGACCCCGGATGATCAGGGATCAAAAATATAACACTTCTGGTATGTTTATAAATGTATATAAGGCATTTATATATATATAAGATGATATATATATAGTATGATTACTTGGAACCTCATCTTTTTATCTAGTTTTCAAAATAATATGAAGTATTTATCTGTTCATGAACGAGCTATACCTACCTAGCACGTTCTTCATGAACGCGCTAGCCTGGTATAGCGCGTTCTTCATGAACGCGCTAGTCATGTATAGCGCGTTCATACTTTTAAACTCGGATGATCAAGGGTCAAAAGTATAATATTTCTAATATATATATATAATACCTAAAGTGTTTATATATATATCAGGAGTCTATATCCATTATGGTTTACATAGAACCTATCTCTTTCATTTAGTTTTTAAAATTTTTAATCATATACCTCTATTCATGAACGTGCCATACCTGACTAGCGCATTCTTGAAGATCGTGCTATCCATGTATAGCGCGTTCTTAAAAATTCTCCCAATATTTTTAGTAATCAAATATGTTATTTTGATTATATATACTGTATTTTTATACACTGTAATGAACGCGACCCTGAGCTATAGCGAGTTCACAGACAGAAACATCTTTTCAGCCTATAACTATTCTATTCGATACCATATTAATGTTTGAAAATTATTTCAGAATGTAGAAAGCTATTTTCTATCATATTGATGTGTAAAAACTACTTTCAGCATGAAAATTCTGTTTTCTTATCATATGGGTTATTAATGTATTATGAAAGGATAATGTCTAAACTCATAATTTTTATTCATAAGTATATATATTCCTTACTAAAAATTGTTCTTTATTAAAAATTGATGTTTTATGATTCTGAGATTTAAGCTTAGACATTTAAAATGACTCTAACAAAATTACCATCTTAAATCTTCTTCCTACTTACCGTTCATTTTTGAACTCCACGACTTAATGTCGTTAAACATGATGCCTTAAATTGTTAATTACTTTTCTTGCAACTTCTGAAATTTTATCAAATCTGTGCTTATTACAAACACCATTTTCTTGAAAATCATTGGCCATATACATTAAAGTGGATGTCTAAACGTACTTGGGATCTTCGGATCCATATGACTCAATGCCTGGCATTAATAGGGCCCGGTCTGGTCCTGGGGGAGCGCCCGAAAGTACTTGTGCCCATGGGAGTTGATTGACCAACGGTGTGGCATTGCACCGAAGTGCATGATAGATTTACTTGATACGACATTCCACTATTCGTACTTGTTTACTTGTTACTTGTTTACTTGAAAATTACATGAATTACTTGACTTGCGTGAAAATGGCCAATTATACGAACTTCTTTACTTGTTCAAAGTCATTACTTGGAAATTTATCTTGATATCATATCATCTCAATTACTTGGAAATTCCATTCATGTTTATACACTTCCCGATACAAGTTAGAAAATTGTTTAAATTGTTAACACTTAAAGATTGCCTGGTTCATAGAGATATAAAATCCTACTGAGCTTTTAGCTCACCCTACGTTTTGGCTAATAGTTGCAGGAAATGACATTGAACATGGGAATGGACAAGAGTGAAAGAGTGTTTTCCTTTTTACCTAGGTTTATGTAGATCAACTAGTGATTTTACAAGAATGTTGTAATTTGGATTTGGAAGTTGTAATTGCCTTTATGGCTTATGAATTAGTGTTGTAATACTTCATTTTGATTGAATAAAAGTATTATTTTCCTGTTCATTTCTGACTTTAGAAATAAAATTGTACATGCTCTGATCGACACGCTTGTTTACGACTCGTCGCACCCTCGATATTTCGCGTCGGGGCGTGACAGTCTTTGTGGTATCAGAGCCTAGGTTACATAAAATCCTAGGTTTCACAATTATAGGTTCATTCTTAAAACATAATTTTCCCTCAAACATAGGTTCTAGATCAATATCTAGAAATTTGATAGATCTTGAACTTTCCCGGTAAGATTTGGGTAGAAACACGGGTTAAGTTTTAAGAAAAAGGGAATTATCAGGAAATAAATATCAAAACAAAAATAATAAACCTTGGAATTATGGTTTCAGGCTAATTCTCGCAAATGGCCGCCGAGAGAGCTCAATGGCGCGAGATGCAGCGCACGGTTCAAGGCTTAACACAAGCCCTCCAACAGGTTGCTCAAGGAGGAGCAAACCGAGGAGCCGGAGAATTGCATAGAAATTTTCGGAGCATGAACCCTCCCAAGTTCGCTGGATCTACGGATCCGGATGAAGCCGAACACTGGATTAAAGAGATCGAGAGGATATTCCGAGTCATGCAATGTGCTAACGAGGAAAAGATCCTACTTGCTACTTTCCAACTAGAAAGGGATGCACGTGCCTGGTGGGAATCGGTCGAAGCTACTTTACCGCACGACCTAGTATTATGGGAAGAGTTCATGGAACACTTCAATAGTAAATACTTCTCCGATCGAGTACAAGAAAGGAAGGCCGTTGAATTTGCCGCCTTAAAGCAAAGGGGTTTATCAGTTGCGGAATATGAAGCACAATTTTCGAGGTTATCTCGGTACGCTCCACATCTCGTGGGTACTGACAAAATGAAGGCACGAAGATTTCTTAATGGCCTTAAGCCGCAATATATTACTCAACTCGCCCCGATGGATATTCAATCATATTCTGATATGGTACGGAGAGCACAACTCCTAGAAGATGCAACGGAGTTATCAGATCGCATCCGAGGAAAAGAAGCCAAGAGAGAGCAAGTTACTGGGTCCGGAAGTTTCAAACATTCCTTCGGGAAGAAAAGGCCCAATGACGGGCGTAACTTCATCAAGGACTGGCGTAATTTTAACAAAGGTGGACGTAATTTTCAAGGGGACAAGAAGCCGAGGACATTCGACAAGCAAATTGTCCCTATATCGGCAACATCAAAGGAATTATGTAAATACTGCGAGAAGCCCGGACATAAAGCCGAGGAATGTTGGAGAAAGCTCGGTGCATGTCTTCGATGCGGGAGTCGGGAGCATAGGATCCCGAATTGCCCTCTTCTCAACGAGCAAGCTCCATCACCGCCAAAGCTTCCTATTATTGCCAAGAAGCCAGGAAGACTTCAAGCCCTTATGGGTACGGAACCTACCGAGGAAGGAGGCATCGTGGAAGGTACTCTTTTCATATACTCCAAGCCTGCCTCTGTCTTATTTGACACCGGAGCTACGCATTCATTTATATCTAGAAGATTTGCTGGTTTTTTACCAATGAAGCCTGTTCCGTTAGATTCTACACTCACTATCACTACCCCTATTGGAATGGGAACGGAGATTAAACACTTCTATCCTGATAGTGAAATTCTAATTAGCGGTTATAACTTACCCGCTGATTTGGTATCCATGGAGATGGAAGGATATGATGTTATTTTGGGTGCCGATTGGCTATCTACACATGGTGCTAGTGTCAATTGCAAGCTGGGTACGGTAACTTTTATGGGTTACCCCAACCTTCTATTTTCTGGCACCCGGCATTCCAAGCACATACCTCTAATTTTGGCCCTCAAAGCCGAGAAATTGTTAAGGAAGGGTTGTGTCGGTTTCTTAGTTTCTATCACTATGACCGAGCACACGGAACCCATTCTAAAGGACATTCCTATCGTTCGGGATTATTCTGATGTATTTTCGGACGAGTTGCCTGGTATTCCACCTGAGAGAGAAGTGGTTTTCTCTATTGATTTAATTCCGGGAGCGGCACCAGTTTCTAAAGCTCCATATCAGATGTCTGCCGTGGAAATGAAAGAATTAAAGGATCAATTATTGGAATTACTGGAGAAGGGGTTTATCCGACCAAGTACTTCACCTTGGGGAGCCCCGGTCTTATTTGTCAAGAATAAGGATGGTTCGATGAGGTTATGTGTTGATTATCGGCAATTGAATCAACTCACCATCAAGAACAAATATCCCTTACCGAGGATTGATGAATTATTCGACCAGATTTCCGGAGCTCGATATTTCTCAAAGATTGATCTTCGATCTGGTTATCATCAATTAAAGATCAAGGAAAGTGATATTCACAAGACGGCATTCCGGAGTAGGTATGGACATTACGAGTTCACCGTTATGCCTTTTGGCTTAACAAATGCGCCTGCTGCGTTCATGCAATTAATGAACAGCGTATTCAGGCCATACCTCGATCAATTTGTGGTTGTTTTCATTGACGACATTTTGATCTACTCTAAGTCCAAGGAAGAACATGAAGAACATCTTAAGAAGGCCCTTCAATTATTAAGAGATCACAAGCTTTATGCCAAATTAAGCAAGTGTGAGTTCTGGTTGGAGGAAATTTCTTTTCTTGGTCACATAATTTCCCGGAACGGTATTGCCGTCGATCCTTCAAAGGTCGAGGCTGTAAAGAACTGGGAAAGACCTACTAGTGTGACGGAAATCCGAAGCTTCTTGGGATTGACTGGATATTATCGAAGATTTATCAAGGATTTCTCAAAGATCGCAGTATCTTTAACAAGATTGACAAGGAAGGAGAATCCTTTTATATGGTCCGAGGAATGCGAGAAAAGCTTTCAAACTTTAAAAAATTGTCTAACGACTGCCCCTATTCTCACATTACCTACGGAAGGAGGAGGATTCGAAGTGTATGCTGATGCATATGGAATTGGCCTAGGTTGCGTGTTAAGGCAACACGACAAGGTCATAGCTTATTCTTCATGGCAATTGAAGAAACACGAGGAAAATTATCCCGTACATGACCTAGAGCTGGCAGCTGTGGTCTTTGCTTTGAAGATCTGGCGACATTATCTCTATGGCGAAGCCTTTACGGTGTATTCTAATCACAAGAGTCTCAAATATTTATTCTCTCAAAAGGAGCTCAATATGAGACAAAGACGGTGGTTGAAATATTTAAAGGATTTCGACTTCTCTATACAATACCACCCCGGAAAAGGTAATGCCGTAGCTGATGCACTTAGCTGAAAACCAATGGCTTTATTATCGAGCATGATGGTTAAAGAATGGCATCTACTTGAGCAAATGGCCAACTTAAACCTCAATATGGAGGAGAAGGAAGGCGGAGTCTTTATTGCAAATATTCGACTCCAATCCGAGTTACTCTCGGAAATCAAGGAACGGCAAGTTGATGATCCGTTGATCGTGGAAATTAAAGACAAATTAGATCAACGACCGGATTTCCTTCTAGCTAATGATGGAAGGCTATTATTCAAAGGAAGAACTTGTATACCCGATTGTTCTACTATCAAGGGTAAAATCCTAGAGGAAGTACATCGGTCAAGGTACACTATTCACCCCGGTGCTACAAAAATGTACCAAGACCTCAAGAGAACATTCTGGTGGCCGAATATGAAGAGAGAGGTAGCCGAGTTCGTAAGTCGATGCTTGGTATGTCAACAAGTTAAAGCCGAGCACCTCAAACCGGCTGGTAAACTCAAGCCTCTCGAAATACCGGAATGGAAATGGGATAGTATTGGTATGGACTTCATTGTTGGATTACCGAAGACCCGAAATGGTTTTGATGCTATATGGGTAATTGTGGATCGGCTAACAAAGTCCGCTCACTTCTTACCTATCAAGACTAGATGGACCGTGGATGTTTTAGCCGCCTTATATATTAAGGAGATCGTAAGGCTGCATGGTATTCCAAGCTCTATTATTTCGGACCGAGATATGAGATTCACCTCTCATTTCTGGAAGGGTTTACAATCGTCTATGGGTACTAGACTAAGGTTTAGTACGGCTTTTCACCCTTAGACGGATGGACAAACCGAGAGGATGAATCAAATTATTGAAGATATGTTGAGAGCCTGCATGATAGACTTCGGTGGAAAGTTGGCATGAACATTTACCGCTGACTAAGTTCATTTATAATAATAGCTATCAGTCGAGTATTCAAATGGCACCATTCGAAGCACTTTATGGCCGAAGTTGCAGATCGCCTCTATGCTGGAGCGAGGTTGGTGACAAGGGATTGCTTGGTCCCGACATTGTACAAGACACAACCGACAAAATCCAATTAATACAAGAAAGGTTAAAGGTCGCCCCATCACGGCAAAAGAGCTACACCGACAATCGGAGGAGAGACCTTGAATTCCAAGTGGGGGAGCATGTCTTCTTAAAGATCTCACCCACCCGTGGAATTAGAAGATTCGGCATCAAAGGAAAGCTAAGTCCGAGATTTATCGGCCCTTTCGAGATTCTGGAGAGAATCGGCGAGGTAGCATACAAGCTGGCCTTACCTCCTCAATTGGCCGGTGTACACGACGTATTCCATGTATCCATGCTAAGGAAATACGTCTATGATCCTTCACATGTGATTCGATTTGAAGAATTGAAACTCCAAAAGGACTTATCATATGAAGAAAGACCGATCCAGATACTGGATCGAAAATTACACCAACTGAGAAATCGGGCCATATCGATGGTGAAAGTCCAATGGAGCAAGCGTGGATTCGAGGAAGTAACATGAGAATTGGAAGAATCTATCAAGAAGAAATACCCGGATTTAATCTCAGGTTAGAAAGTCAACCTTCTCTACTCGAATCTTTGAATTTTAAATATATATAATGTGAATTTGGAGGACCAAATTCTTTTAAGTGGGGGAGGATGTAGAAACCCGATAATTAAAAATGAGAAATAAAATTTTTAATTTCATTATGTAATTAAAATTTTCATGAAATAATTAAATTACATTTTTTAAAGCTAGTTTATTGAATTTACTTGAATTAACTAGAAGTAAATAGATATTAAATGCTTAACACCTTAGATAAATCATAGTAAGCCCAATAAAAGTCCAGATAATGGACTAGGATCACAATTGGCCCATTGGATAATCCATAATGGGCTGAATTAATGGTTAAAGGATTTAATAAAGGATAAATTTAACCTTAAATTTGTAACATGTGTTTAATATGATATTTAAGGGATTATAATAACCCAATTTCTAGAAGATTGACTCAAGAATCAACCCTTACCTAACAGCTCACCTTGGACCAGCCGTTTTTACATTATTTTCACACCTAAGATGGGCTAGATTAAGAGGAGAAATGACATTTTTCTTCTAATTCGGACTTAATGGGTTTGGTGGATTTAGGTGAGAAATCTTGACACATTTGGCCAAGTTTTGGCTATAAATAGAACCCCATTCGACCCTTAAACCAGCACTGAAAGTTAAGTCTATGCTGTTGCAAAGAGTCGTGGAGATTTGAAGAATGATTTGGAAGATCAAAGGGTTTTCTCTATATTTGGGGATATTCTTTAGATCCGACAAAAGGTAGGTGTCTCTCAGGCTAAACTCTAATCAATGCATGCTATCTTGTTCGTTTTTCTGCCCTCTTTCCATTGATAGCTCATTTTTAAATTCCATCAAGAAATGAATAAGTTATGATCATTTTACCAAGGGGTATTTCAGTTCCGTTTTCGGAATCTTAAGGCGTTGCTCTTCAGGAGCGCGTTCTTAACGCGCCAGCCCGATATAGCGCATTCATATACACCCCGTCTCTTTCTACAAATGTTCAAATTTAAACATTTAATAATATAATACACTTTCATTATCACGCTATATGTCCCTAGCGCGTTCATCATGAACGCGCTAGTCTCGGCTAGCACGTTCATACCTTTGACCCCGGATGATCAAGGATCAAAATACAATACTTCTGGTATGTTTATAAATGTATATAAGGTTTATATATATATATATATATATATAAGATGTTATATATATAGTATGATTCATTAGAACCCCATATTATTATCTAGTTTTCAAAAACTATATAAAATCTATACCTGTTCATGAACGCGCCATACCTACCTAGCACGTTCATCATGAACGCGCTAGTCTCGGCTAGCACGTTCATACCTTTGACCCCGGATGATTAGGGATCAAAAATATAACACTTCTGGTATGTTTATAAATGTATATAAGGCATTTATATATATATATAAGATGATATATATATAGTATGATTCCTTGGAACCTCATCTTTTTATCTAGTTTTCAAAATAATATGAAGTATTTATCTATTCATGAACGAGCTATACCTACCTAGCACGTTCTTCATGAACGCGCTAGCCTGGTATAGCGCGTTCTTCATGAACGCGCTAGTCATGTATAGTGCGTTCATACTTTTAAACTCGGATGACCAAGGGTCAAAAGTATAATATTTCTAATATATATATATATATAATACCTAAAATGTTTATATATATATCAGGAGTCTATATCCATTATGGTTTACATAGAACCTATCGCTTTCATTTAGTTTTCAAAATTTTTAATCATATACCTCTATTCATGAACGCGCCATACCTGACTAGCGCGTTCTTGAAGATCGCGCTATCCATGTATAGCGCGTTCTTAAAAATTCTCCCAATATTTTTAGTAATCAAATATGTTATTTTGATTATATATACTGTATTTTTATACACTGTAATGAACGCGACCCTGAGCTATAGCACGTTCACAGACAGAAACATCTTTTCAGCCTATAACTAATCTATTCGATACCATATTAATGTTTGAAAATTATTTCAGAATGTAGAAAGCTATTTTCTATCATATTGATGTGTAAAAACTACTTTCAGCATGAAAATTCTATTTTCTTATCATATGGGTTATTAATGTATTATGAAAGGATAATGTCTAAACTCATAATTTTTATTCATAAGTATATATATTCCTTACTAAAAATTGTTCTTTATTAAAAATTGATGTTTTATGATTCTGAGATTTAAGCTTAGACATTTAAAATGACTCTAACAAAATTACCATCTTAAATCTTCTTCCTACTTACTGTTCATTTTTGAACTCCACGACTTAATGTCGCTAAACATGATGCCTTAAATTGTTAATTACTTTTCTTGCAACTTCTGAAATTTTGTCAAATTTGTGCTTATTACAAACATCATTTTCTTGAAAATCATTGGCCATATACATTAAAGTGGATGTCTAAACGTACTTGGGATCTTCGGATCCATATGACTCAATGCCTGGCATTAATAGGGCTCGGTCTGGTCCTGGGGGAGCGCCCGAAAGTACTTGTGCCCATGGGAGTTGATTGACCAACGGTGTGGCATTGCACCGAAGTGCATGATAGATTTACTTGATACGGCATTCCACTATTCGTACTTGTTTACTTGTTACTTGTTTACTTGAAAATTACATGAATTACTTGACTTGCGTGAAAATGGCCAATTATACGAACTTCTTTACTTGTTCAAAGTCATTACTTGGAAATTCATCTTGATATCATATCATCTCAATTACTTGGAAATTCCATTCATGTTTATACACTTCCCGATACAAGTTAGAAAATTATTTAAATTGTTAACACTTAAAGATTGTCTGGTTCATAGAGATATAAAATCCTACTGAGCTTTTAGCTCACCCTACGTTTTGGCTAATAGTTGTAGGAAATGACATTGAACATGGGAATGGACAAGAGTGAAAGAGTGTTTTCATTTTTACCTAGGTTTATGTAGATCAACTAGTGATTTTACAAGAATGTTGTAATTTGGATTTAGAAGTTGTAATTGCCTTTATGGCTTATGAATTAGTGTTGTAATACTTCATTTTGATTGAATAAAAATATTATTTTTCCGTTCATTTCTGACTTTAGAAATAAAATTATACATGCTCTGATCGACACGCTTGTTTATGACTCATCGCGCCCTCGATATTCCTCGTCGGGACGTGACAAAGGCTATCCTAATACGCACCTGACAGGGGGAAGAATGGAAAGATAACAGGTCGCATCTGAAGTACCTCTGGCTATAGTAGGATTCTACGCCCCGCTTGGGGGTTGTTAACAAAAAGAGAAGGAAAATTGATGTGACACGACCCCTAAGGCCTAGATTCGCAAGCAACCGAACTGAACGACGGACCCACTCAAGCGGGTTCACCCGCGTCGCGCACACCATGGTCCATAGGTGGACCGGCGATAGTGGTGAGGGTCCGAGGATGGATCTCGCCTA